>CM019065.1:134539884-136939884 GCA_009667805.1 Leptobrachium leishanense
GCAGCACACCAACCGGCGCCTGCAGTAAAAGTCAGGAAGGGGAGGGGGCTCCTTTGGAGCACTCTATCTCCCCAACCATACATCGTAGGAAGAAAATAATTACACCGCTGGAAAGGGGAGAGTATAGCTTTAACTATTTCGCTGCTGGATCGTGATTCGGCGCCAATCGGTGCCGAACTGCAATTCAAACCTGGAGGTGACAGAGATCTTGGATGTCAGCTAAGCCTCTGGGTCACCCCCCACCCACTGACATCCTCACCATATGTGTGAGGATGTCAGTGGGCCAGTTAACCCCTAGCTGCCAAGTGGAGATAGGGGGATCCAAAAGATCCCCGTATCTCCCTATCCGTGGCAGCTAGAGGGTCATGTTTTATATAATTGGAGAGGTATGAGCATGGCCTTTCCAATAATATCAAATATGACCAGGTTTGTTGTAAAAATAAATAAATAAATTATAATAAAATTTTTTTTTTTTTTTTTTTTAAATTGTCTGTGGGGGTTTACTAAAATAGGACCGAGGCTGGCATTTAAAAATGATGAGCATAAAATGGTCAAAATGAGCTCAGCGCACAGAGGCGAAATGGGTCAGCAGTGATGGGGTTTAAAAAGCAAAAACATGTAAAAATTGTGTATTTATATTCTCGGGACAAAATTTTGAAACTGTTTAGCCGGGGTCTTTTTTGGCGGTTGTATATTTTGGGATTAATTTTAAAAAACATGTGTTTTTTTTCAATTTTTTTTATAGTAAATTATACAATATGATGGAAATAATGGTATCTTTAGAAAGTCCATTTAATGGCGGGAAAACCAGTATATAATATGTGTGGGTTCCATAAAGGAGTAAGAGGAAAATTTGACCTAAACTCCAACAGCGCAGAAACGTAAAAACTGCAGCGGGCACTAAAGGATGGACTTTTGTAAAACCGCCCGGTCACTAAGGGGTTAATATACCAGTATAAGCAGAATTTTGAGATCCATATATTGCTATATTATGCACAGAAGCAACACAGGGAAGGATTAGCCACGCAACATGAAGAATCCATTTCTTGTAAGGGGGAAATTAATTAACTAATCAAAATATGGATTTTACATCCTGGAGGGAGGCACTTGTCATACACTACTTATCTGTAGACACCATGATTAAATTATGTATGTCCAGGTTATAGTCTGTATCCGCCAACTCAAAAGTGTGAAATTTGCATACCATTAAATATATGGGTTATATATCTAACAAACTCAGAAAGATTTATAGACTGCCAGAAGACCCTGACACCTTAAATGTTGATGAGTCTGCACCATTATATGCATTTGGCTACCATCAAGCAAACTCTAGTATGTTATGCATTAAAAAGACTATTATTGCATTTAAACCCTCCACTAGGCGGCTGTGATCAAATAATTACTTTTTTCTAAGAAGGATATTCACTAAACATTGAACTGTAATGATGCTCTTTGGAACAGCACCTGAACTACATAAACAGCAAAATCCTCATCCATGTGTCAGGACAAAATCAAATGGCACGCTGACCACAGTCACTTCTCTCAAATATCTAGGTATGTGGTTAGACCCAAATCTATCCTTTGGCCCCCACATCGAAAAACTCACATCTAAACTTTACCCTAAACTAGGTGCCCTGTACAGAAACAAATCCAGACTGAGCCCTACGGCAAGAAAGCAGATTGTACAACAAACGCCTATGCAGGCTATGAATATGGAGATGTAGTGTATGCAGCTGCCCCGCAAAAACACAATTATAAACTTACTACATTGTATAACTCATTCTGCTGCTTTGTGCTACAATGTAACTACATGACCCACCATTGTGACATGTTAAAAGAGCTAAACTGGCCGTCGCTGGAATCTAGACGCACTTTTCACCTTTCCAACCTGGTGTTTAAGAGATTTTCTGGGAAGCTACCACCCTACCTGAATAGACTGCTTCCCCCAGCAGTTCCCTCATCCTATAACCTCCGATCCAGGACCAGCACCTTACTTGCAGTACCACAATACAAAAAGAAAGTGGCTCAATCATCATTTTCCTACAGCGCACCGCAGTTAGCTCTGAATTTGCTTAACCCTTTCGCTGCTGAGGCATTTCCTGCCCGTGTGCTGAGCTCATTTTTACCGTTTTGTGCTCATCATGTTTAGATGCGATTTGAAGTCAAGTTTTCTTATATGACCAAGACAAATTATATATCCTTTTTTTCAGCAGACTCCACAGATTCAAAATTTATCATTATTATGTGTATAAGTAAAGAGTTAAAAAAAAAAAGAAAAAAAAAGGGGGAAAAAAAGTAAAATTTTGTTAAAATTCAGAAGAACAACATTGCATATTTTTTTCTATCTACACTTTATGACCAGAACTATTGTGGTTATATATTGATACATTAGGTGCCTTTTTAAAAATGGTGTAATGGAGAATATTTCATGGTTTTTTTGTACAAAAATATGCAGTTTTCTAAAAATCAAAAAAAATCTGCTTTTTTCTTATGTCATGACTCATTGTATGTAATACATAAAATTAGTATATCTAAACCAATTGAAATGGAAAAGCTATATATTTTCTGAAACTAGACAAAATTCCGCAAAAAAAGAGACCTTTATGACACATTTTTAAATTTATTTTGTTATTCATAACTTTATTCAAAAACATCATATTTAATGTAAAAAAAAAAATCATAATAGGTCAAGATTTATATTGCATAATTTCATATTAATTTTTGGGGTAAAATATTTTTGTTTTGCTTAACTATATAAATATATCCCTCCTATAAAATAATAGATCCAATTTGATTGCACAGATCAAGTTTAGGCAGCGTTGGAGGTGCTAATTTGCGCCATGCGCAAAATAAATTTAGAGAAGCTTTTTATGCCGGTTTTTGAAAGGAGGCATACCTGCAATTAAATGGCTCTAGCTCAACAGGGATCTAAAATATGCCAAATAAAGTATATATCCGGACAAAGTAGACTTCCAGATGAATCAAACGTGGGGTTACTTATTATTCTATCATAAATATTGAGCCCGCAACAACTTGTGGAATTTGGATTTGTGCGCAAAAAAAAAAAAAAAATTATTTCAATCACTTCAGACATGATAAAATCTTTGAAAACTAGGCCTTTCTCTAGCTCAACGCAAAGCCCCAACCCTTGTGATAAAAATGAGACCCAGGTTTAGTGGTCCGGGTCCCCCTAGATGGAGCACGAGGCGCTAATTTGCGCCATGCGCAAAATAAATTTAGAGAAGCTTTTTATGCCGGTTTTTGAAAGGAGGCATACCTGCAATTAAATGGCTCTAGCTCAACAGGGATCTAAAATATGCCAAATAAAGTATATATCCGGACAAAGTAGACTTCCAGATGAATCAAACGTGGGGTTACTTATTATTCTATCATAAATATTGAGCCCGCAACAACTTGTGGAATTTGGATTTGTGCGCAAAAAAAAAAAAAAAAATTATTTCAATCACTTCAGACATGATAAAATCTTTGAAAACTAGGCCTTTCTCTAGCTCAACGCAAAGCCCCAACCCTTGTGATAAAAATGAGACCCAGGTTTAGTGGTCCGGGTCCCCCTAGATGGAGCACGAGGCGCTAATTTGCGCCATGCGCAAAATAAATTTAGAGAAGCTTTTTATGCCGGTTTTTGAAAGGAGGCATACCTGCAATTAAATGGCTCTAGCTCAACAGGGATCTAAAATATGCCAAATAAAGTATATATCCGGACAAAGTAGACTTCCAGATGAATCAAACGTGGGGTTACTTATTATTCTATCATAAATATTGAGCCCGCAACAACTTGTGGAATTTGGATTTGTGCGCAAAAAAAAAAAAAAAATTATTTCAATCACTTCAGACATGATAAAATCTTTGAAAACTAGGCCTTTCTCTAGCTCAACGCAAAGCCCCAACCCTTGTGATAAAAATGAGACCCAGGTTTAGTGGTCCGGGTCTCCCCTAGATGGAGCACGAGGCGCTAATTTGCGCCATGCGCAAAATAAATTTAGAGAAGCTTTTTATGCCGGTTTTTGAAAGGAGGCATACCTGCAATTAAATGGCTCTAGCTCAACAGGGATCTAAAATATGCCAAATAAAGTATATATCCGGACAAAGTAGACTTCCAGATGAATCAAACGTGGGGTTACTTATTATTCTATCATAAATATTGAGCCCGCAACAACTTGTGGAATTTGGATTTGTGCGCAAAAAAAAAAAAAAAAATTATTTCAATCACTTCAGACATGATAAAATCTTTGAAAACTAGGCCTTTCTCTAGCTCAACGCAAAGCCCCAACCCTTGTGATAAAAATGAGACCCAGGTTTAGTGGTCCGGGTCCCCCTAGATGGAGCACGAGGCGCTAATTTGCGCCATGCGCAAAATAAATTTAGAGAAGCTTTTTATGCCGGTTTTTGAAAGGAGGCATACCTGCAATTAAATGGCTCTAGCTCAACAGGGATCTAAAATATGCCAAATAAAGTATATATCCGGACAAAGTAGACTTCCAGATGAATCAAACGTGGGGTTACTTATTATTCTATCATAAATATTGAGCCCGCAACAACTTGTGGAATTTGGATTTGTGCGCAAAAAAAATAAATAAATGGAAATTCCACATGCTGTTGCGCCCTCTATTTTTATGATAGAATTTTATTTAACCCCTCATTTGATTCATCTGGGTGTCTAGTTTCTCCTAATATATACTTTATGTGGTCTGTTTTAATTTTCTGTTGGGCTAGAGACATTTAACCCTTTCACTGCTGAGGACGTGTGGGGAACATCCTAAAATTGACTCCTAAGGAAAGATAGGGGTTTGTTTGAACCCCCATATTCTCGACTGTTTTCAGTAGCAGGGTCATGTTGGTATCATTAGAAAGGCCAGAGCATGTTTAAAGTAAAGGAAAAAAAATAATACGAAAAAAAAGAAATGTGTTTTTTTAAGACGTGAAATGGCTCAGCAGTGAAGGGGTTAAATGCAGGTATGCCTTCTTAAAAAAAAAAAAAAAAAAACATTCACAAAATTTTCCCCATGAATTTTGATCAACAATTATGTAGTCTATCAACAATTGTATAGTGACTCAAAATGCTACACAAACACACAACAAGCCCGCCACACATTTTACATTCACTCAATCAGTTGGATTGGCACATGGGGCATCCATGTGAGCAGTAACGCCACGTCAAGGCCCCAACCAGGTTACTGACCATTCACACATCTTTCACATCTGTTTCACTCACCGAATCACACACCTTTCATGCAAGAAGCTAGTAAAAGTGGAGTGAGTGACGTTAAGGGGCAAAGAAGGGAAAAGTGCAGAAACACGGAAGGGGAAAAGAGAAAGATAATGAGGATTAGAGGGGGTGGAATAGAAACACCCCCCCCCATTCACATCTGTTTCACTCACTGAATCACACACCATTCATGAAAGAAGATAGGTAAGGGAAGTGGGTGAAGGGAAGGGGCAAAGAAAAGGGCAGAGACAAAGAAGTTGAAGACACACCATTAACACCGCAGTTCAATCTGTCTTCAGAGGCTTCTTTCTACATCTGACGTACGGAGGACATCAGATTGTTGGGGATGGGGCAACCTATTTTATTGTATGTGGGGTGAATTACATTATAACTGGGGGTGGGTAGTGAACTGTAGGTGGGTAGTGAAACGTGGTGGGTATTGAACCGGAGTGGGTAGTGAAACGTGGTGGGTAGTTTTTTTATTAACACTGCTATAAAATAATGGGGATGGTTTTGGTTTGTTTTTTTATTTGGGAAAATTTAGAGGAATAGCACTATCCAGGAATAAATGCCAGCATGATCCGGGCAAGCTCTGTCCAGATTACACTGCACTGTGTCCATCAGAATGTCATCAAGATCTGCAAAGATCTTAACGGTGCTATAGCCAGATTTATCAAGAAGCACAAAATCAGTGGCATACCTCAACCTGAAATCTGTTTGTTCTCAGCCGAGAAACAATTCGGTCCCGGTATGCCACTAGTAATGTGTCACTGTATGATAAATCTTGAAACAATCGGGCACACAAAGACCTGGTTTGGAGGGGCAGTCAGGGCAGTGAAGGCGGCTTTCCTTACGCCGCCCTTGGCGCGCGCAAACCCGACACCTTTTACATGGGGTCACTCTTTTTTCAGTTGGAGGAATGTAGCCAGGAAAGTGGCGGTCACGCAACCTAATTACATCCTCCACCTCTTCAACAATGGGAGCATTCTCTTCTGGACAGAGAAGGGACTCGATAACAGATTCCTGAAATTTTAGGAATGTTATCCGTCGGGCATGAGTGGCCTGATACAAGATGAATGCGTTAAGCATTGACATCTGTATCAGATGGACTGCCAGCTTTTTGTACCATACATATGCCTTGCGAGAAGCGAGATATGGTACAAGCATCTGGTCAGACTTGTCCACTCCTCCCATGTACCGATTATAATCCTGTACACATAGGGGTTTCATGATAGGGGAATCTCTCCATCTGACGTGAACTGCAGATGTGCATTCGTTATGTATCGTTGTAAGTAAATGCACATCCTTTTTGTCTGTGTATTTCACAGCCAGCAGTTCACCGCAGCGCAAGGCAGATGTTTCTCCTCTCTTTTGCTTCCCAAACTGTTTTGTTGGAAAGCCTTTCCTATTCGAACGGATGGTGCCACAGGCTCCAGTACCATTGCTGTACAAAAATTTGTACAACGGCACACCCGTGTAAAAGTTATCTGTATAAATACAGTAACCTTTACCGAATAGTGGATAAGCGAGGTCCCACACTATTTTTTCAGTGGTGGAGAGGGCGGGGGGGCAGTCAGGGGGGCCAGCTGCGAGTCCTTTCCAGTGTACACACGAAAGCGATACATGTATCCACTGGAGCTTTCGCACAGCTTATAAAGTTTTATCCCATACCGAGCTCGCTTCGAAGGGATGTACTGCTTGAAAACAAGACGTCCCTTATAAAGCAGCAAGGACTCGTCGACTGACAAGTTTTGGCCTGGAGTGTATAACTCTTCAAATCTTGCCATCAGATGGTCAAGAAGTGGCCGCAACTTGTACAGTCGGTCGTGATCTGGGTGGTCACGGGGCAAAGCATTTGCATTATCATTATAATGCAAATACCGCAGGAGCAATAAATATCTGTCCCTGCTCATAGTAGCAGGGAAGATAGGGGTGGTTTGGGTACTCTTTTTTGACCAGTATGAGGCTATGCTGGGTTTTTGCACAATCCCCATCTGCAGAGTGAGGCCCCAGAACTTCCTCATCTCTGGCAAACTGGTTGGGGTCCATTTACGCGCCCTCGCACTTGGCAACAATTCTGCCCCTAGACCTTGAAAATATTGTTCGGCATACAGATTGCTCTGCTGAACAATAAATTCCAAGAACCCATCATCTATAAATAGCTGAAAAAAGTTGATCGGTTCAAAATTAGTGGTGTCCACTAGTATACCAGGATTGCCAGAAAATTGTGGCAATACTGGCTGGACCATATTAGGGGAGGTCCAGTCAGATCCTGGTTCAGGCATCGCCACAGCCTGTGTTGCAGATACCCCTGCAATAGGCCTTTGGGCCGGTGCAGGATCAGGTAGTGCAACTACAGACCGTGCGGTCCCTGCATTACCACGGGAGCACCCTGGTAACTCCATGCGGCCACGCCGTGGCTCATCATGTAGTTCTTCGTCACTGGAACCATCACTATCTGATGATGCTCCAGGGACAAAGTCACTGCCTGAATCTTCAAAAGATTCATCAGCGCTGAGATCAGAGTCTGACATCATAAGGACGTCAGCTGCTTCCTCAGCGCTTAGAAACCTTTTAGCCATAATTTGCTTTCTGAAAATGTATTTTCAAAAGAAAATTACGCCGTTTGATAGTATCTATATATATATATATGTGTGTATATATATATATGCACGTGTGTGTGCGTATATAATATATTCTATATATATATATATAAGCGTGCGTGCGTGTGCGTGCGTGTGCGTGCGTGTGTGTGCGCGTGTGTGCGCGTGTGTGCGCGTGTGTGCGCGTGTGTGCGTGCGCGTGTGTGCGTGCGCGTGTGTGCGTGTACGCGTGTGTGCGTGTACGCGTGTGTGCGCGCGTGCGCGCGTGTGCGTGCGTAAATATGTGTATATATATGTGTGTGTGCGTATATATGTATATATATGTGTGTGTGTGTATATATATATATATATATATAATGTGTGTATTAGGAATTTATCACCTATTTTATGGAGACAGCCTCTGCGACACTAACACCTCTCAATCCACATGCAGACTGAGGATAGAAATGAAAAAATTATCAAGATTTGAAAAATTCATTCCCCGTGATTGGCTGGAGGGTCAATCGCTAGGTTACGGGGTCATTTTAGGGTTATATTTCTATCCTCAGCGGCCATGTTGGAGGTGGCAGTGATAATTGTGACAGCTAAGTGATCATTGTTACTACAGTGATCACATAGCTGTAACAATAAAAAGTGAAATAAAATAATAAAAAGGGGATTGTATTTTTATTAAATGTGGGGTTTGGGGGCATCTGGGCAGTTTTGATTTTTTTTACTGCCCTTAGAGACCCTGTGTGTAGTGTTTTTTACTTTATGTTTTTTTTTTTACATTTTTTTTACGTTTTACATTATAATGAGGCACACCGTTGGAAAGCTCAGGCTCTGGGCTTTCCATCGGTGCCTCATTTATTACTGCAGCCCTTACGGATGAGGAGATAGAGAGGTCCTAAGGACCTCTCCCCCCTCCTCCTAAGGGCTGTCTATGCGGCTGTTGAAGGTGACGTCATCACGCCAGGCGTGATGACGTCACCGCGACTCCCATGATCCCACAGTGAGGGCCGACATCCCGGATGTCGGTCCCTCACTGTTTGCCGCCGGGGATCTCATTCACACCGCCGCTTCGCTGCCGGGAGGATCGGACGCGCTGAGCGCGTCCTCCGCACAGCAGCGGGAACTTCCTGGACGCGCTCAGCGCGTCCGTAGCAGCGAAGTGGTTAAAAAGAAGAAATTTCAAAATTCCACTGTTACTTTGCCACAAAGTCAACTTCTGCAAAAAATGTAGGTGGTTGTTATACTCATATCATTTGTAGTATTATAATTTTTTTGCACCACAGGTGCAACAGTGTTTATGGTAATCATCGATTATGTAACCTTCTACATTTATATCATTCCCACAATTATTTCTGCCACATAGATAGCACCTATCAGATTGCAAGTAAAATACGGGATTACTAGGAATGTAAAGTTTTGAAGGTATAGCTCCTATGCACACTGTGGTTATGTCTACAAAAGTAGGGGCGTGGCTTGCCGACTAACCAAGATGGCCGCTTTCTAACGGAGCTCCGAGCGGACCCTGTCTATTTGGCACTGAATGCACAGCATATACCGACATGGTGAGAGGAAAACCGAGGCAGACCACCGTTAAGACCCCAAAGATAACTCCCAGACCGGCACCTGACCAACTGGAGGCGTTTTTCACACCCCGCGCACATCACACACCGCGTGAAGAAACACCCAAGATGGCGGAGTCCCCTACAAGATCGGGCTTCTCATTGCCGGAGCTGGGGGCTGCCACAGCAAGAATCGAACGTTCCTTAGCTGACATCCCGACCAAGACTGACATTCGAGAAATAGTGTCGGAGGTAAGGGAGGCTCTTCAGCGCGAGATTTCGGGCCTACGCACGGAGGTGGAGCACGTGGAGGCAAGAGTCAGAGGCCTAGAGCAGGCCGCTGAACAGGCGGCTGTGACTATACCATCTGGCCCCGGTGATCCCGCCGTCTCATCCGCCATATGGAGACGCCTGGACGACCTGGACAATCGGTCCAGGCGCCATAATTTACGGATATGGGGAGTGCCAGAACAGGAAACGGCACTTCGCCGCTACCTCTCGGGCCTATTTAACAACATAGTGGGCCACAAGACGGTCTCACCAGGAGATCTGGCGCGTGTACACCGAGCGTTACGTCCACAAGCGGATTCCCCCAATGCATCTCCGAGGGACATTGTGTGCTATTTTACGGACTTTGCGCTTAAAGATCACGTTTATGTTAAAGCACGAGATTGATCGTTTTGGACGTTCGGTGGCATTGACATTCAGATATTTAATGACATTTCGCCCTCCACCTTACAAGCACGCCGAATGCTTCGTCCCATAACACAGGCTCTTCGTACCGCCGAAATAAAGTATAGATGGGGCTTTCCACTCTCCCTATCAGTCCGGCAGGATGACACTTGGGTGACTTTACGCTCACCCAGAGAGGTCCCTACGTTCCTAAGCCGACTAAATATTCCCTCGGGACCTAAAGGCGCACCACAACGAAACCCCAGGCGATCTTCGGGACAGACCTCGGCCCTTGCCGGAGCGGGAAACAGCACGACATGATATTGAAATTCTTATTGCACACCACAACCGTGACCGACTTCATATGGTACCCATCTACCTAACGGAGGCAGACAGGAATGGAGAGGAGAAGCAGACCTCAGATGTAACGGACATTACTACAATTCAACTACTTACGCCTTCTATCTCGGACAAGGAATCCAGTTAAACATGGTAAACAAGTTACCCTTCGCTGCTGTGTGGTTTACCCACTTGAACAAGGGGCAGACGGACTGCTAGCCCTGGGGCACTTACAGTTCCACATACGCCTCGAACACGTGGTGGAACGTCGCTGATGGACCTTACAGCGAGGAGGCTGCAACGCATACTCCATATTTTGAGGTTACGGAAGGGGAGAGACAAGAAGCCGACCCTGTGAATAGGTTATATGGTTATATTAACGAGATTAGTTCGTAGATGTGATAGATATTGGAAACTGGGGATATATATTTTCACTTTGTTCACGGGTGACGTGTAAATTGGCGCTAAGACTGGGCTGCTGAATGCAACAATATAACTATGTGTCCTACCATGATGGAAGGGGTTAACGACAGTAAAAAAAAGGGGGGGGGAATATAAAATAAGGTGATTGGGGGGAAAGAAAAAAAACAAAAAACAAAAAAAAAAACAACAGAATGCATAACTTGTATATTTAAGGTTTAAGCGGGTAGTATATAAACTTTGTGTTTGTTAGGTATAGGAGGCACATGGGCTGCCGTGGCAGGATTTGGGGGGGGGGGGGGGGTTTAACTGACCAGGGAAGTAGGGGGGAGGGGACTAAAGTGAGACGGAACTTAAGAAAAACTATATAGAAAAAGGGAAGGGAAAAGGGGGGGGAGGAAAAAAAAATGAAAAAAAAAAATGCATAACTTGTATATATAAGGTTTAAGCAGGTTGTATATAAACTTTGTGTTTGTTAGGTATACGAGGAACATGGGCTACCATGGCAGGATTTGGGTGGGAGGGGGGTTTACCTGACCAGGGAGATGGGGGGAGGGGAATTAAGTGAGACAGAACTTAAGAAAAGCTATATAGAAAAAGGGAAGGGAAAAGGGGGGGGAAGGGGACAAAAAAAAACAAAAAAAAAAACGGAAAAGGAACATTCCTAGTCTTAGCGCTAGGATAACATCCTTGCAGACCATACCCACAGTTCTCCATTTTCCGCACTTACCTACGGAATTACTATACATCTCAGTTATTAAATTAACAGATATTTTATGATATACGTACATGTTGTTATTATCTTTGGGCTGTCCATGGAAGCGTCGCCCCTCACGGTCGGAGAACACTTGCTGATGTTCTGGGCAGGGTCCGCCCATTGCTCTAAATTTTAGGTTCAGATTTCTTTTTAAGAACCAGTTGATTAGTTAGGTTTGTTTGGAGGGTTGAGCCACATCCCCAAGAGGATAGGTGTAGATCTACTAGGAGAGCAGCGAGAGGTGGTCTTTGGATCGCCTTGGCTCTGACTTCTCTTACTACACTACAAACCTCATTGACCAGTTTCTTTTGGTCTCTTTCTCTCTCTCTTTCTCTCTCTCTCTCTCTCTCTGTGTTGTTTTACTGTCTGTTTGTATACCCAATCCCATACCCCCCCACCATCTGAACGAAGGCAATGAGTGCGCCTACCGAAACCATGTATACCCCAAGGGCCCTGAGGTTGCTCACATATAATGTAAGAGGCCTGAATACACCTCAGAAGAGGACAAAGATTTTGCGGGAGCTCCGGGCACAGGGGACGGGAGTGGTCCTTCTACAGGAGACGCACTTCCGGGGAGACTCAGCCCCCATCCTGAGAGATCGGTTTTTTTCCAACCGGTTATTTTAGCAATTACACAGGAGGTAAATCCCGCGGGGTTGCAATTCTATTAGCTCGAGACGTTCCTTTCAAGGAGCAGGGAGTTCAGCGTGACCCGAATGGTCGCTTCCTGTTTCTTAAGGGAGAGATAGGAGGTGCCCTCTACACATTTGCCTCTATCTACCCTCCCAAACAAAGCGCAACATCATAGTCTATCTGCAATTTTGCTCAAGCTCTCTACGTTCCGGGAGGGTACTCTGGTTCTAGCAGGAGATTTCAACGTGGCACTGGACCCACGATGTGATACCTCCACGGGAACCTCATCCCTCCCTCCGAACATAGCTGGCAAAATGAGAAGAATACTAGATTCATATCAATTGATTGACGTCTGGAGAGCGCTTCATGGGGGAGAAAGGGAATACTCGCACTTTTCGGCAGTACATTCCCGATATTCTAGAATTGACTACATTTTTATACCACAATACTCATTTGACGTGATACGTACATCGGACATCCATGTTAAAACGTGGTCGGATCACTCCCCGGTTTCGGTGGACATACTTTCTTCACTGTACGTTCCGAGAGAACGCACCTGGAGACTTAACCTTCCTTTATTGACTGATCTTGAGGTGCTAACAACCACACGCCAAGTGGTGACGGATTACTTTCAGGAAAACCTGACCGAGGATCTCTCGGTTACAACAGTTTGGGAGGCACATAAGGCAGTAGTCAGGGGTCTACTCATAAGCAAGGGGACAGCAGCTAAGAAACTCCGTAAAGCCGAACTGACGATGCTGTTCGATGAAGTGCGGCGTCTTGAGGCTTTACATGCGGAAGCCGGGGACCCTAACCAATACCAACAACTACTACAGGCTAGGTCTGCTCTTACGAAACACCTGTCGGCAGATCTCCAGTTCATGGCTCTCAAAACAAATTCCTTCTTTGCACTCAATGAGAATAAACCGGGGCGTCTCTTGGCACAAATTCTTAAAACTAGACGAACAAGATCGTATATCCCACGCATTAAGACATCTTCGGCGACAGTGACTACGAATCCGGATTTAATTGCAGAGAGTTTCCGAAACTATTTTCGCTCCCTTTACTCCATTCAGGATACCCACTTTTCTGATATCCAGATGAACGACATAAAAACCTACCTGGCTGATAAGACTCTCCCGAGCTTGACAACTACAGAGGCAACTGCCTTGGGTTCACCCATACAAATGGTAGAACTAGTCGAGGCACTCAAGCATATGAAACCACGCAAATGCCCGGGCCCAGACGGTTTACCGGCAGAATATTATAGACTGCTCCAGACGGAATTACTCCCGCACCTGTTGGCCTCATTTAACAGCATCCTCGAGGATAACAGCTTTCACTCATCATCCCTGGCAGCCGTCATCTCCTTGATCCCGAAACCGGATAAGGACCCTCTCCACCCATCCAGTTACCGTCCGATCTCACTTCTGAACGCGGATATTAAAATACTGGCAAGGGTATTGGCCACACGCTTGCAACACTATCTCCCGCGCCTCGTAAACCCGGATCAAGTAGGGTTTATACCAGGAAGAGAAGCGAAAGATGCTACAACTAGGGTAATTAATGCGATATTACTCGCTAAACGTAATAAATCTTCATTTCTCCTGCTCTCCACAGACGCGGAGAAAGCGTTTGACCGGGTTTTATGGCCGTATCTGATGCAAGTGCTTCAGAACTTTGGGTTGGGGAAGGGGTTTTTGTCCTGGATATCGGCACTCTATACCACACCAACGGCTAGAGTACGGGTCAACGGTGCGTTGACGCAGAGTTTCCCTATTTTAAATGGGACTCGACAAGGGTGCCCACTTTCCCCTTTACTTTTTGCCCTCTCTCTGGAACCACTACTAGCCTCTATCCGTACTAATACAGAGATTGATGGACTGCAAGGGAAGGTTAACTGTCATAAAGTATCGGCATATGCCGACGACCTTATGTTCCTCCTGACCAACCCGGTGACCTCATTGCCGGTTGTGATACAAGAATTACATAACTTTGGGAGCATGGCTGGTTTAGCCATAAACGAGGAAAAATCTGAGATTTTGAACATCACGATGACGAGAATGGAGCAACTCACTTTGAAATCCCAATTTACTTTCAGATGGTGCACAGACAAACTGAAATATTTGGGGATTTGGCTATGCGCAGATGTGCCTAGAATTACAAAGCTGAATTATGAATCCTTGTTAAAGGATATCCAGAGGGATCTGTCCTCCTGGTCCCCCAAATACATCTCCTGGTTCGGCAGAGTAGGAGTGTTAAAAATGAATGTCCTCCCCAGGATATTATATCTGTTGCAGACTATTCCCCTCTCTCTTCCAACCCACTTTTTGCACGCATTCCGTAAAAGCTTCATAAATTTCATATGGGCGGGTTCGAGACCCAGGCTGCAGTTTGCAATAATGTGTCGGTCAAAATCTCAGGGAGGCCTAGCACTCCCGGATATTCGTCTATATTACTATGCTGCCCAACTGACCAGAATCCTGGACTGGATGTCGCCTGCCTCTACAAAACAATGGATAGATTTGGAGACTGAACTTGCAGCCACCCCGCTATGGGTACTACCATGGCTCATCCCAGGCCACCTACCACACACCTGCAAGACCACGCTGACACTGGCAAGCACTGTCTCCATTTGGCATCGTCTCCGGATCCGCTACTCACTAGCCACGTTCCCTTCGCCACTTCTTCCACTCTCGCATAATCCGGGATTATCGGGAGGGGTTAGGTCACAACTACGGGACAGGTTTACCACATCCTGGGTTACTAGCAATGCACGTACTGGCAGATGGCCAGTTCAAACAAATACCCCTCTCAGAAGGGGGAGCATCACCAACTCTTTTGGACAGCTTCAACTACCAGCAGATCAAACATTTTTTGAAATCGCTTCCCAATGGAACCTCTTTAACGAGACCTCTAACCCCCTTTGAAACGTTCTGTGCTATAGGGCTCACACTATCCCGAAGCCTCTCAACCTTATACCATCAACTCCAATCCTCAGATACTGATCTACCGCCATATGTGGGAAAATGGGATACACTGATTGACACGGATATCCCGGAGACTCATTGGTCCAAGGCTTTGGATCTACTGCATAGGAGCACCCCCATTACCAAACTGAAAGAGACGTCATATAAGATCCTGACTATGTGGTATACCACACCGATATGGCTGGCTCGCGTTAGTCATGACCACTCGACGGTCTGCTGGCGCTGTAACCAGGAACTGGGGACGTACCTACACATATGGTGGAGCTGTTCCCTTCTCGTTCCATTCTGGAAAGCTGCACATTCTTTAATACTCCACACTACTGATGTTGACCTGGAATGGGAGCCCAAGATTTTCCTTTTGGGACATCTGCCGATGCCCGTGAAACATGTAAAAAAGTCAGTACTTATAAAGATACTGTTAGCAGCTCGTTCTCTAATACCTATCCATTGGAATTCTTCGACTACCCATCAACCAGGGCTCTGGCTGACCGGATAGAGCTCATACGCTCCCAGGAAATGACCTCTGTCGATCCGGAACAATGGGCTACGGTCCATAATAAGACCTGGTTTCACTGGGAAACCTTTATGTCCTCAGTAGCATTCCAGCAGTGGCTGGAGCAGACTTGATTCTAGAAACATAGGGACAGACTATGACACCCTCCTCTGTGCTCGGATCCCTCCCAATATTCATGCCTCACTTACTAAGCCTCATCTCCTAATTTAAGGGGTTGTGCTGGCAGCACCCATGGATTGGAACTACACTTATGCCATTCCTCCACTCCCCACCCCTTCCCCCCCCCTTTTTTTTTTTTTCTTCTCTCTCTTTCTCTCTCTCTTATCTTTCTCCCCTTCTCCCCTCAACCTCTTTTCATTCTCTTTATCCTTCACCAACTCTCTATACATCCTCTCGTCCCTTCTTATCTACCTTTCCTACTATAGGAACCTATCTCTTCTTTTCTTTCTCATTTCTATTCACATAAGTATTTCATGAACGGATAAAATATACTGACATTCAACTACAGGTCATACTATTATTTAGATATTACACAGGACTCTTTTTCAGACTAGGTACTAGGACCGAACTTATTGACAGGAACAAATTCCTGAAATTTATCGACAGGAATATACCTCTTGATACAGTCGAACACGATGTTGATTTTAAAATATATGCTTGTAAAAACACATTGACTTTATTCTGTATATGT
The DNA here is from genome assembly GCA_009667805.1 of Leptobrachium leishanense. NCBI lineage: Eukaryota > Metazoa > Chordata > Amphibia > Anura > Megophryidae > Leptobrachium > Leptobrachium leishanense. Next base: position 134,556,281 of record CM019065.1, read on the forward strand.
TAGATGACTTTCATTGCCTTTACTATATGACGATATACTTTTATAGTTTTATTAACATACGTTAACACTGTAAATTGGAAAGAACACTGCACTTGCAACGGTAATGCATTACCTATCCATGTATTTTTTGATGTATGTAATTCTTCTCAATAAACCATTTGAACACAAAAAAAAAAATGTCTACAAAAGTAAACAGTGCCATGTTTACTTCCTTTAGGTATTTATTATTCAACTTCTGGCTACTTTTGTATTTATTTATGGAGTGAAAAGCTACAGGACATCAGGAAGTCTCTGACCTCTCCCTAAACATTGACCTGGGTTAAGAAGGTCACCTTCAGTTCCAGCGCCTGGACAAAAGAAGAATTGCTATTGGGAATCGCATAATTGGTCAACAGCACATTGTGTTTGTCAGACAAAATCAGAAATTCCTTGTTTTCATTAGAAAATTGCATTGATACATTTAGCAATTCTAGGGTTATAATCAGAGAGAGACGAGAGATGATTATTATTATCACTGTTTATGCAGCGCCAAATGTTTCCGCAGCACTTTACAGTAAGGATTGGGCAAGCAAACTAACAAAAAATTAAAGAATAGGCTTGACTTAATTCTGCCAGATTGCCAAAATTTTGTGTTTTTTTGGCCGCAATTCGGCTGTTTTTCAGGCCTGGAAATGTAATTAAGGGCATTTTGTGCATATTTCGATTCCCAATAAAAATTCGACTCAATTATTGGCAGTTGCGCCTATGTTCGCTAATGGAAATTTTGGCTTTAACGACTCAATTCGAAATATCGTTAGATGATTTTTGAAAGGAATCCAAATAATGAGAGGGGTTGGTAAATCAGACTAAAACTTCATTTGAACATTGGATTTTCAAATAGGCATGATATTTTTTTGAATCTCAACATGATGCGTGTCAAATAAATGAATGCTTGGGGGGGGGGGCGTTTTCCCATCTAGATTTTTTTCAGAAAAACGTAATTTTTTCGACTTTCGGCTATGTACAAATTTTATGAATTTAATTAAGCAATATTTCAAAAACAGATAAAATCAGTTGAAAATCTGCGATATTTTTTTTAGGAAAACAGTCTTAAAGAATTAAATTGAGCCCAAATTTAAGAACCAGAGATAAGAGGTGTAGAGGGCCCTCTTCTTCAGATGATATGACAATTTAGAGTATATTTTAATGATGTGACCCTAGAAATATTAATCATTTTGTTCATATTATATCCAGGACATATTTTAAAACGAGAGAAATCTCAATGTATCCTTCCTGGTAAAATACTTTATAAATAAATATTGGCTTTAGGATGATCGTGGTATGATTTCATATTGCCGAAAATTTTTTGGTTGTTTTATGAAGCAAATTGTCGCCAAGGTTGAGGAGGGCAACATACTGCTCTCTCAGGATCTCAAAACTTTAAAATAAACTTCTTTTGAATTAATATGGATAAAGGTTAAAAATAATAAGAAAAATCCAGCGTTTAATTAATAAGTGCTGTCTTTGCAACCCGAACCAACTTTCACCCATATAAAAAAAAACAACATAATTACAAAAATGCTAATTATGAGAGTCTATATTTACTTCAGCTGCTTGTATTAAAAATATAGTTATGGGCTGTCAGTCGGATTGTATTGTGTTGCAGCCCAAGGGTTAAACAGCTTGTGGGCAGAGGGAGGATGAGAGTGAGGAGGGAGGGAGAGAGGTTAATGCCATTCATTAAAGACTTCGTTAAGTGATTGATATGCGTAATTTTCCTGTCAAAGCTGGACTTTCCTTGTAAACATGTCAATTGAGAAAGTTCAAGCTTGTCACTTGGATTTATAGCTAAAATAACATGTAGGTAGAAGAGAGAGACAAGCTGCCTCCCTCCCTCCAAGCCTCCCCCAGGCTGGATACCTCATGTGTTCTCAGTCCACAGACACAGCTGAGATAACAACAATAAAATAGACTTCTCTTATTAAAAGGGCCCATAGAAAGCACTCAGGCTCATAAACCTTTTTTTTAAAAGGGTTTAGATTTATGATCAGGTTGTAAGGTTATTTCAAACGGAGCACGTCTTCCTAACAAACCCCAGAGTATCTCCATGATGTAATCCCCCTCTACCAGGGGTGCTTTACCTAAACTAGCTGTCATTGCCTGTGTTACTCATATTTCTCCTCTCATCGTCTGAGGATTATGGGACAAATATCTAAATATTAGCTCTTTCTGCTATTTGTGTATGTTGGAGGTGACTTTGTTGCCTCTTCCTCATGTCGGTCTCTTTTTTTGTCCTACTGTCTATTAAAGATGGATGCTCATTTCTCAGTAGTTGTGGACTACATTTTACAGCCCACATTTCTATTGTATAACAATGTTCGCATGAGTTGATGAGTCAAACTGTAATCCCCAAAATATATTGGTTTTATTTAACAGAAAATAATTCCACAGACGTGAGTGATAGCTCGGAGCATTGAGCCATCCTACAGGAAGCCCTCCACTCAGTTTGCACGCCTGATTGAATATCGGCTTTCTGACTGACAAGTTGCGCATCAGCGTCACTACTGATTTGTAAAGTCTCACCGTGGTGACCCCCAGTTCGCTCTGCCACTGAAGAGTGAAACCTGGTAGCATCTGTAGCTGGAATGGGGGGAGTATATATGGAGATCTCATCAACGGACATGATATCTCAATGATCTTTAAGAACAATGCATTATCCATTTCCTGTTGAGATATCTCAAAGTACATCTGATCACTACAGGTGCACTTTAGTTCTCCACATAAAGTGACCTGCTTCACAAGACCTAAACGAAATAGCTGGAATTGCTACGTGATGGACACATTCACTCCTTCATGTTGATGGGCCATCTGCTGCTTTGTGGTATGTAGTAGGGATGAGCTGTTCGGTTTGACGTGTTCGGAGTTCGATTCGAACATCACCCGTTCGCATGTTTCACGAACTACGAACATTTCCGTGTGTTCGACGCATGTTCGCCCACAATGCACCACAATGGACCACAATGCACTTTTCCACTGGCCTGAAGCTTGTAATTGGCTACAGCCTGCACCTGACCACAGTTTAGGTGCAAGACAGGTGCAAGACTATGCCAATCACGGCTCAGAGTCCTGATTGGGCAAATTTTGCCCAATCATGGGCTCACAGAGCTAAGTCCCGCAGCACACTATATAAGGCGTCCCTTGCAGCCCCAGCACGTGTTTTTTGAGAGGAGATTGTTAGTGTGTGTTCTTACTGCCAGTCTGCCAGCAGCTATTGGGGGGGTCTCATTTCTACAAAATATGTGGGAATTGTTCTAATCTTTGTGTTCTCACTGCCAGCAACTATTTTGGGGGTCTCATTTCTACAAAATATATGGGAATTGTTGTAATATTTGTGTTCTCACTGCCAGCAACTATTTTGAAATTGTTCGAGTTCAAGTTCGAATGCGAACCGAACACGGGGGTGTTCGGCTCATCCCTAGTATGTAGTATTCACATGCTATATAAAGGAAATCAACTTATCAAGAAGGAACTCCAAAGGGAACTGCCTGCATCTTTCACTGTTTCCCCTCCTGCAACATATTAAGCCTGCACACAGCAGGACAACAGGTGTGAAGTGCTGCTCCACAAATATAAGTGATGTCCCAAAAAACATGAGGGCTCTAACATTCCTTACTGTGAGTATTTTAAAGGACACTTACCATGCTTACCTGCTCCAGCTTTCGTAATCTCATTTTACAAGTAAACTGTCATTCACACGCTCTCTCCTGGTTCTCTTCCTACCTCTCTCTTCACTTCTTCACGGTCTCCTTCGCTGATGCCTCTTCCCCCTCAATTCCTCTCTCAGTTGGGATACCTCAAGGCTCTGTTCTGGGTCCCCTACTCTTCTCAATCTATACCGCCTCTCTTGGCAACCTCATCCTCAACTTATGTATTTCAATATCATCTGTATGCTGATGACACCAAATCTACCTTTCCTCTCCCGATCTCTCTCCTCCCATGCTGGACCGCGTTACTGCCTGCCTGTCAGCTGTCTTCGACTTTACGACTTTACGTTTCCTAAAGCTTAATCTCTCTAAAACTGAACTTCTCATCTTCCCTCCCTCTAAAACTAACATTCCTGCACCCATTTCCCTTCAGGTGAATGGTGCCACTATTACTTCTACCTCACAGGCCTGTTGCCTCAGTGTCCTCCTAGACTCTGATCTCAAATGCTCACCAAAGCTCTTATTATCTCCCGCTTCGACTACTGTAACCTCCTTCCCTCTGGCCTTAAGAGATCCCATATTCTCCCTCTGCAGTCTGTCATGAATGCCTGTGCCAGACTCATCCACCTCACCTCCCACACCTCGCCCCTTTGTCAATTCTACACTGGCTCCCTGTTTCCTTTAGAATCCAATTCAAAATATTGGTGCTCACGTACAAGCTCTAATTGCACCCCTGCCTACATCTCCTTCCTTATTAAGAGGTACATCCCATTCCGACCTCTTCACTTTGCCAATGATCTGATGCCATCATCTTCATGTACTCGCACCTCCAATTCCCACCTTCAGGACTTCTCCTGAGCTGCCCCCTTTCTATGGAACTCCCTCTCCCACAACATTAGACTCTCCTCGTCTCTCTAGGACTTTAAGAAGTCTCTGAAAATACATTACTTTAGAGAAGCGTATCAGCTCACTCCCTAATCCCCCTCTGTTCATTTCTTACCGCATCTTCCCACCACCCAGCCCACATGTACTCCGCTACTTCATATTCTCTATTTTCCCTCACCTAGTGTGTTACCTCTCTCCTCTTGTAAGATTGTAAGCTCTTAAGAAGGGTCCTCTCTCCTACTGTTCTGTGTGTTGAACCTCTATGTATAATTGCTATTTTGCCTCCCATTCTGTTAGCATTTTATAAAAACTTGTAACTGTAGCTAATGACCCACAGCAAGAGAGAGAAATGGTTTAAATCTAAATGAAGAACGTAAAAACGTGCCAAGGACTGGAGAAGTCACAAAAATGCCAAGGGTCAAGGATTGGAGAGGGCAAAATAACCAGAGAAAAAGTCAAGGAAAATCAGATCATACAGAGTAATGTACTGAAGGGACTATAAGACCACAAGGGGACACAGTTGAGAGAACTATCGAGAAATTCCATAGTCTATAAAACTAGAGGGGAGGAATGTCCTGCCCCTTTCAGTATCATGGGAACGTTGCACCACTGATGCTGTATTAGGAAGGAGAATTGGTGCTCATGCTGGGGCAGAGTTATGCAACACAGGACCAGTCTTTTCAGACTGGAGGATGAGAGCTGTAACTGGAAGACATGAGCCTCTCCTAGGAATACCCAGTGCAACACCAAAGGTCACAACATAAACATTGGCAGCCCTGCTTGCATCTGTTTGTTGTGTGCCAATGCCATCACCATGATGACGGGGACTTTGAGGGAAGTATGAAAAGGTGAGCTTTAACTAAATAAAAATAATAAAAGAGTTTCTGAAGAACTGTAATTATAACCTGTATTTTTTTGAGTTTCTTTATCTAAATATTTGGATGGACATATGGACGAATATGCCACTTGGCACAATATTTTTATTGTGCAAGAAGGTTTAGAAAGAAGCAAGTTTTGCCTGTGATAAGAGCGATATCAGCCACCTGCTTAGGATTGTGACCCAAATGCACCTGCTCTTTATAGATGCAGGCTGACAAGTCTAGAATTGTACAGAGGCCTTGTAATGTAAAACCACTCACCACCTAACCCCCTTTCCTCCTCCGGGGCCCACTCGCAGCTGCAGAAATCAGAATAAAATTGTATGGAATGTAAAAAATTAAAATCAAAGGCTTTTGCTGCTATGTCTATGTGTTATTTGTCCTTGTTATAAATAATCCACATACTTTCATGTAATATGTCACATACAGAAGCTTCAAACGTGTGCTGCTTCTCTATTGCAAATTATAGCAATTATTATAATTATTTTAATGCATCCATATATTTCTTTTAGCATGTGTAGCATTACACATACAATTATCAGTAATAAGAAATATTGCATGTTTAGCATTTAATATATTGACAAATGGCAACAATGATAAGTGACTGAATGGTTGAAAAAATGTAAATAAAGGATTTATTGATGTCCAATCAAGTTGTCCCTACCTCAGGCCAGATTTCATGCTATTATATCAATCCACCCCCCTTATTGAATCCATAATTATGGATGTCTATATTTCTTGCTGGCATCTTAGGGAAAATTTACATCTAATGCTTTCAGAAAAGTGACATGCCTTCTGGACACATGATGGGCCCTAAAACCCGCTGTCCTTCTAGTGCTTAGAAAGATTAAAAATATAACAATATCTCATATGTGGAACCCCTCAAGGATGGCCCAAATAAATCACATGCATGAAAAGAATAGCTGTTAAAAAATCCTATTTGTCCTTGCCAATAGGGAGTGAAGTGCAAATTATCTTAAGTCAATTGCCTCGAAAAGAGGAGGTTTCGTATGCTCATTTTATATAGGAAGATTTCAGGCTGGAGGTGACCCCATTTTAGTGCTACTCTATAGAAGCAGATTGAAAATAAAAGGAATTTATTAATCACCTGATTATAACATGATAGGGTACTAATTCTCCAATCTCCAGACTTTGAAGTTTCACCTTTGAGCTATACCAAAACCAAGAAAATGATCTACCAATTACCATGCTCCCTTTATAGTCTGAGGAGTTATTATTTACCACTGTCCAGGGTTTAGGGACATAGAAACATAGAAAAAATGTCGGCAGATAAGAACCTTTCGGCCCATCTAGTCTGCCCAATTACATGGATACTTTACTTGGATTTATCTTTTGTTTAGGATAGCCTTATGCCTATCCCATGCTTGCTTAAATTCAATTACTGTTTTGGCCTCTACCACTTCAACTGGAAGACTGTTCCATGTATCCACCACCCTCTCAGTAAAATAATGCTTCCTGATGTTACTTTTAAACCTTTGCCCCTCTTATCTAAGACTATGTCCTCTTGTTTTGCTACTTTGTTCCTTTTAAATATACTCCCTTCCTCTACCTTGTGGATTCCCTTTACGTATTTAAATGTTTCTATCATATCTCCTCTGTCTCGTCTTTTTTCCAAGCTGTACATGTTAAGATCATTAAGCCTTTCCTGGTAACTTTTCTCCTTCAAGCCGTACACCATTTTAGTAGCCCTTCTCTGAACTCTCTCTAAGATGTCTATATCCTTCTGGAGATACGGTCTCCAGTACTGCACACAGTACTCCAAGTGAGGTCTCACCAGTGCTCTGTACAGTGGCATGAGCACTTCCCTTTTCCTACTGCTAATACCTCTCCCTATACAACCAAGCATTCTGCTAGCATTTCCTGCTGCTCTATTACATTGACTACTTACCTTTAGATCCTCTGAAATAATAACCCCTAAATCCTTTTCCTCAGATGTTGAGGTTCTGACTGTATCAAATATTCTATATTCAGCCCTTGGGTTTTTACATCCCAGGTGCATTATCTTGCACTTATCCACATTAAAACTCAATTGCCACAGCTCCGACCATTTTTTTAGTTTACCTAAATCATTTGTCATTTGGCTGATCCCTCCAGGAACATCAACCCTGTTGCAAATCTTTGTGTCATCAGCAAAAAGACATACTTTTCCATTAATACCTTCTGCAATATCACTAACAAAAATATTAAATAGAATGGGTCCAAGTACTGACCCCTGAGGTACCCCACTGGTAACAAGACCTTGCGCCGAATAAACTCCATTTACCACAACCCTCTGTTGCCTGTCACTCAGCCACTGCCTAATCCATTCAACAATATTGGAATCCAAGCTCAAAGATTGCAATTTATTGATAAGCCTTCTATGCGGAACAGTATCAAAAGCCTTACTGAAATCTAAATAAGCAATGTCTACTGCACCACCTGTGTCTATTATTTTTGTTACCCAATCAAAAAAAATCAATAAGATTAGTTTGGCATGATCTCCCTGAGGTAAACCCATGTTGTTTCTGATCCTGTAATCTATGTGTTTTTAGATGTTCAACAATCCTTCCTTTAACATGGTTTCCATTAATTTCCCCACTACTGACGTAAGACTAACTGGCCTATAGTTCCCAGATTCCTCCCTACTACCCTTCTTGTGAATGGGCACAACATTTGCTAATTTCCAGTCTTCTGGGATGACTCCCGTTAGCAAGGATTGGTTAAATAAATCTGTTAACGGTTTTGCTATTACATCACTGAGCTCTTTTAATAATTTAGGGTGGATCCCATCAGGCCCCATTGATTTATTTGTCTTTACTTTAGACAGCTGTAGTTCAGCACTCAGCAGCAACAGTTGCATTCCTTATATCAGATACATGGTTTGTTCTATAGAAAGTACAGTAACATGCCGCACTGGCCGAACTGCAAGCAAAGTTCGCGGGTTAGTCACTTTAATGGCTTGAGCCATTAAGCTAATGGCTCAGACCGTTACGTATAGAAGCTCCAGTCATGATCTTAATGGCTTGTTTGTATTGAAGCCCTTGGTCAGAATGAGGACCCTGTCATCTCTAGTTTCTCCAGAACCTGTACAAGGGGCATTAGCTAAAGTATTGCTTTGGAAATCAGTTTTTTCTTTTACCTAACAGGTTGACAAAGACAATTTTGAAAAATGGTGTATATCATAAAATATATCCTTATATGAGACTGAATGCTGATGTAAGCAACATTTCATATGTCTAGTTCTTCTTTTTGTAACCTTAACATCTGCTCTTCTATGTAGAATATATCTGGGAGCCCAGACAAGTACACATCCAACCAGGAGCTGAAAGTAGAATCAATGAAAGGCAGTATGTGTTGATGGACGGAAAATTTTGTTCAATCTATTGATTAATCACCAAACTAAGTGAAAGAAGAGCGTAGGCCACTGATTGACAGGCGTCAAGAACCACCACAGAAGAGCTGTCACAAAAGAACTGTTACAGAATCCAGGGACAGAGGGGAGTGAGAGCAGTTGGACAAACTCCTGTCAACATGACCACTTACAAAGCTTAAGTGGTCGTGGAGACTAGAGTGGCCCTTAAAGTATGTTTCCTTTGCAATTAGTGTTCAATACATAAGTGTAGTTAAATAGATATTAAACTATACACGTGTCCCCTTTACAGAAGTAAAATTACATTTAAATGAAACCGAATAAAAAAAATAAATGCAATTAACTAAACTAAATATGAGAAAACGGAAAAGGAATCTTGCTTCGCTTATATAGGGCTAGAATTATGGAATATAAAAAAAATTAAATCCAAAAATATGCACATTCCATGGAAATAATACCATTTTATGTAACAGAAAAAAAGGGGATTTTTTTATAAATAATTATTTTTAATAAGGATAGGGCAGTCGCCTATATTGTGTTTATTAGTATTGTTAACATCATAGTCATTTATAAGGCAATGCCACCCTCATTTTCTGCAGCATTTCACTTCGCAAAGTGAGGAAGTAAAAGCGCAGAAATGACAAATTTGAAATGTCAGAAACAACAGGTGTACAGGCTCTGCTCAAATGAGCTTACAATCGAGAGGCCTCCAAATATTATTACAGGACATAAAAGTAGAGTGTAATAACATCATCAATTTTACTGTTGTCATGCTCACAGCAATATTTATTTGGCCTGTGTTAAGAGAGGGGGTAATGGACTGCAGCCAGACTTTAGCTATTGACCTCTGGGTGACTAGATAATTTTAACAAACATTTTATTTTCATGTATCTTTTGGTCAGGGTTGGATGAGTAGGAAGCAGAGAAATATCTCAGTTAAGTCGAATGGCATAATGAAATATATCATCAACTTCATAACTGATGTCAGGATCCGGTATCTTCAAATATGCCTACTGATGTATGGTGGACAGTAAGTGTGGGACTCTATTCTGCACTTAAATATGAGTGCACTTGTCATATCATGCTTTGTTATAGGAAGGAGATTCAGTATCCCTTCACAGCTAAAATTTTATAAATAATAACATTCCCAGAATCTGAGTAATAAAAATTTCTGTAACCCATGATGTCACGTCGGTCAATCTGGGTTGTCCATATTTGCTGCCATTGGACCACCCAGATCGTCCAGGATCTTTAAAAAAAAAGTTGTCCGTAGTCGGACAGCCAAGGTGGTCGTCCGACTACAGACCCAGTGGACGGCCAGCCTAAGCCTCGCCCATTGTTTCCGACTTCCATCATACGACTTGAGCCAACTACATCAGATGGACGACTGTTCACGTTTTTCAAGTCAGCTGACCCGGGCCTGTTACAATGGGCAGTGCTACAGATACTGAAATAAAATGTTTTAGGGAATTTTTCCACCAATCTCTTAAACTTAATAGAGATGGAAGTTTTCAGAACCTGCCAAAACAATGTTCTTGATCTTAAAATCATTATTAGAATTTATGAAAATTTTGGGGAGGCACGACTAATATATTCTGTATGCAGATCAAGGCTGCAATCATGTGTGTATTAGTTCTACTATGACTCACAATGTTTATTGTAAAGCCACATAAGGAGATAGTAGATATACAAAAATAAAGCAATTAATATATATATATTATACATGCTATGTAAGCTGGACCCCCTGGGAAATAGAAATTACATGACACAAATTAAAGCATTTATGTAAAAGTTACAGGAATATGTTTAATCATAAATGAAAGGTTACCTTTAACGCCAACTGGAAAACTGTTTTGCATTTGAGATGGTTTCAGAACAGTCTGTGTTCACGTGCCAAATAGGTCCAAGTTACATTTATTCTAAAAAATAACATAGCTGCATTTCTCATTCCCCATCCGAGTGTATTAACATCACAACGTATTAGTATTTATTTTCTTTAATGTGAGGCAATTAAAACAGAACCACATTACTGCTTTTCACATCGTGTCACAGAAATTGAAGCCTAATGGAGTAGAGAGACTAATTGCAGCTGATGGAAAATGTAAAATGTGATGAAATCCCTTGATGTATGTTACACACAATTTTTCCCTCATCTCCTACAGTAGGAGGCAAAGAAGCAGAGGTGATGTCTGGATTATACACATCCATCAACTGTTTTTGGCCAGGATTGTGTACCTTGGTCCTACAGTTTAATGTTGGTTTCCATTAACATGGCAAGAACCTCTGCATTCCTTCATATAGTATCATTCCTGAAGAATTGTGTACTATAACAATTGTAGTTAAAACATGACAATAAGATGGTGAATGGATACGATCACAAACCACCGGAAGTGACAACAGACGATGAAGGAGGACCAGAATTGCAGATATAACCGGAGACTCACCCACAGACAGAGGACTGTTTAATTCTTCTCCAGTACATTGTAGACACAGAGATGGAGGAAGCCCATTTCAAGCGAAACAAATTGGCACTCAATACGGGGCGGGGCACAGTCCAATACCTGTCACAGGCGCTAAAAATGAGAAAAAAAACATATTCCACATACATCATTTAATACTACACTATGAGAGTATGTTTCTCTGATTTTTTATTTCTCTGAGGAACTACAATACATCAAATGGGCGCTGCATCACCCTCTTCGAGTTGACTATCTGCCAAAAAATAAGAGCAAAAAATAGGCTCTAAAGCACGTGAGTGTGGAGATTATTGAATATTTATCATTGTGTATCAAGTCACAACTTGATTACACTATATAATTTTTATGTTTCTCTTTTGGGTACACTCCTGAAGACACAGAAGAAGCAAAGACATTTGCATTATGTGTAATGTTTGTTTTTTTATTGCACTTTAACACCAAGTTTTAAATAAGATTTATCATATATTTTTGGACTATAGGAGCCCCAAAATCTTGAATGGACACACTCAGGGTCTTCAGATATATATAAAAATTAGAAAATCATAATACAATTAAAATTTCGTTTTATTATTTTTTTTATGATGATTTTCTAATTTTATTATGATTCTCTAATAAAGCAACGTGTTTGTCTCTATATCTGAAGACCCTGAGTGTGTTCATCCAAGGTTTTGGGGCTCCTATATTCTCACACGGACTTTTGCACCTGGACAAAAAATGCTCATGATGCATGCAGGTTCAAATTGGTTACTTGATATTTTAGACTGTAATATATTCTATCACAAGTGCATAATAAATGTATTTTCTTCCACATATTTACCACTAGTAATGGTGTGTTTTTGGGAGGATTTATTACACACACCTACATACTAACTACACTAACAGGGTTATTCAGAGAGATCCGAAAAATCACCTGCACGTTCGGTGACTTTTCGTTCCCTGCACTTCAGGGCGAGTCGGCGATTCCTAGTTCGCCGACCCTGTGGTGTATTCAGCAAGCACCGTAGGGCGTAGTGCAGGGAATACTCGCCGCAGACCCGCAGAACACTCGCCGACCACTCACCGAACACTCACCAAAAACCGCTGCAAAAACTAAGCAGCCACCGATCACAGCGCAGAGCAGCCACCGGAAAAAGCCGACACGCAGACGAAAGGGGTGGAGAAAAAAAAAAAAAAACAGTTCACTTGAAAGTTTGAAATTTAAAACGCTGTTTGCAAAAAAACTACTGAAAGAAAATGTCTGGAATTTACATATAAGGTCCTATGAATAATAATAAAAATGTCTGTTACAGAAAAAAGAAAATATGATTAAAAAAAAATGAAAAACATTTTAACAAAAAAATCCCCAAAAATGCCTAAAAGATCCTAAAAAAATCTAAAAATAGATAGACTTTTTACTGCAGAATAAAATGATAAACGGTTTATTAGATATTGCATTAAAACGGGAATATTTTTAACATTGAAGCCTATGGGATTCGCCTGAATAAACCAGACAAATGAAACCACCGAAGGGTAGGGCACTTCGCTGACTTTCCTCAGCTGTTCGGTGTTCTCTGAATAGATTAACCATTGCTTCTCTATGGGGGATTTCACTGCCCTCGAACAGGCATCGTACGTGCAGGCAATTCGCCGAAATTTGCCGAATTGCCTGCTCTCTGAATAACCGATTGGCCCCGAAATGGCACCGTACACTGAATTTCAGTGTCCGGCTACATTTTGGGGCCAGATTGACTCTCTCTGAATAACCCCCTAAGTGTCAGATACAATTTCAAAATGTATTTACAGTACTGTTTTACATCAACAGCAACATTACAGTTCAGACTAGTGCAGTATTGCACCAACCACTATTGATATGGAGCTTTCTGTTGAAGGTTTTTGGGGTTTAACCCCTTTACCATACCCTTTAGCTTGGTATTGTGGCTCATGAACATTTAGTTGTGCATAAGCTGCATTACCTCCTTCAGTCTGGTTTAAAAATCAAAGTCATTATAAACTATTATATGATGAATGTAGGTATCCATTACCCCTCAGCCCCCAACATAGGAACACCCAACCCCAACTCAAAGACATCCGAATGCAACTTAAATTCTAACCCCATAAATTCTGTAAATCTAATACTCTAACTCTACACCAACATCACATTCCAGTTGGCACCATTCATATGGTTTAATAAAATTGCCATTTTTATGAACTTGTCAGATTTTTGAATCTGCTACACTCAATTCTGCATTTAACATTACACTTTTATTGACAGAAATTCAGTACAGGTTTCAGCAATTTTACTAACACAACATATAGTAAACTTTTTTGGAATTTCTCTATCAGATATTTGCTGTCACTTACCTGCTGTCATCATGCCAATGGAGCGGTGATAGCAGAATAGACTGCCAAAGCGTAGACAAATGAGTGATTGCAGAGGGTCAATCACATGACTCTCGCACAATTGCTCTCATTGAGCAATGCCCACATTGAGGCTTGATGGTGGTGCCTTGGGCTGGAACTGGGTATCAGTTGACGATATCTCATCAAAAGATGAGGCAAAGCATTAATCTTTTTGATAGATGCGATGTCCAACACTTATCAACCTGTCAAGGACAGGTTCACCTGACAAGGACAGGTTCCGTTTAAAACTCACCTTTTAAAAGTATTTAAACGTAAATATAGCATTGCGAAGGGACATCAGACTATGGTTCTGATGGAACACACCACAACTACCTTGTATTAATCAAACGTCCTCACGGTTGACATTAGACTTGTGTAAGGTTAAAGAAAATTTGGTTTGGCTTAAATCAATTCAGACAAAGATTTTTCTTTATTTTTTTTTCAAAAAAACAAATTTTGTTCAGATGGTGGTTTGATCCATCCAAAAATTTGATTCATTAAAACAATATGAATGAATACAGGTCAGGTGCAGGTCGTCTTCTTTTTCTACCATTCTACACATTTTGGGAGCTTTTCTCTTTCATTGTATGTTTTCTTTTACGTAAAATATTAAAAAATTATTATATCAGAGGCAACTATCACTCCCATTTTTTCTTCTACGGTGATAATTTTTCTACGGCTCCATCCTAATAAATGATCTTAATATTTATACGCCATCATAATATAGAGATGGAGCCCTGGAATTTGCAATGTGTTGGCAAATTACATTTAGAATAAAAAAAATAATCAGAATATTTTTTTACCGTAGACATATGGTTCTTGGACCCTTGAATTATTCAGTAAGCAAAAACATGATGACTCCAAAGCTGAGTAGAACATTCAAATCAAAATAGCTACTCATATTGTAACAAAAACATAAAACCAATACAAAACACAGATACAACATTTCAAATATGGAACAAAATACACGTATTTTGATTATTATTTATTGCGTTTTTAAGTTCTCAAAAATATTTATATAATATAGTACAAGTTGAAGCGGGCTGTAAACAAGTCTACATTTTTTAAAGAGCTTTTTCTATAGACCCATAAATGTTTATCCCTGAAGGGTGTATTTAAATATTACTTATACCAGTCAAGACATTGATTTCTGTTTGTGGTGTTTGAGCAATGTTTGTGTTATTTTTTTTTCTTCTCTTTTTCGCTTCCAGGATATAGAATCTTGCCGATCCTTGTTGTGAAATCTCCTTTACATCTGTACGTCTATTGTCTAAATATATTGAGCCGCAATGTTTTTGCCCACAGTAGCAAGGGTTTGATAGGAGCTCATTTTTTTGGTCTCTAGACGTTTGGCCTAATTAAACCAATGCTATTTGCATCGGCCTGGTCCCTCTATTCATCCTGCCTTTCACCCCAGGCTACGCACATTACAGGCTCTCCAGTGTGGCGATGGGGAATTTAGCCGTTCAACCTCATTTCCCTGAACAAGATGCATGCAGAAGGGAGCGAGGAGCAGTCCAGCCCACGGCCATTCATTTACCTTGTGTCTAGCGAGAAAGAAAACATAATGGTTACAAAGTAAATGCGGGCTGAACTTATTGCGGCAAACTTTTGCTGGCAGCATCAATGTTGGAATAAAAGAACAACATTTTCTTTATTTGCTTAGAGTTGCTCAATGCCATGAAGCACATATCAAAAAATGGCTATAATTTCTCTCCTTATTACACGGTGTAGCCGTTACAAATGGGACATTGCTGACCATCTAACACTTGCTGCCTGAGGTTCCATCTGATCTATTACAATAAGCACAGTGGGGAGAAGGTTGATCTGGGCTGTGTTAAAGAGATTCTTTAGGGGCAATCATTATTAGGCCTGTAAAGTATTCCTGATGTGTGGGAATGATGGGAATCCATTAAAGTCTGTGGAGCTCCTGCTTGTAAAAATCATACAGAGCTTTGTTTATGGGTTATAACACAAATATTAAGCACCATGGCACTCGGGACATTCATTAAGTTGTAGATGGCTTGGCAGCTCTGATACTTAGGAAAAGCGAGCCACCAGCCTCTTGGCTTCCAAGGTCAGTCATTACTACATTAAGATATCTATTCTAAAATTGAAGTCTGGTGAATCAATTTTGAACCTTATAGGGACAATAGTTGATTAATTTGATACCACAAAACATTCTGTAAACATTCCTATGTAAACAACTTCAGTAAGCTATATACAATCTCTAGATT
Source organism: Leptobrachium leishanense (assembly GCA_009667805.1). Taxonomy (NCBI): domain Eukaryota; kingdom Metazoa; phylum Chordata; class Amphibia; order Anura; family Megophryidae; genus Leptobrachium; species Leptobrachium leishanense. The sequence goes on from CM019065.1 coordinate 134,572,190, forward strand.
GTAAGCTCCTATGAGCAGGGCCCGCTAAACCTTTTGTTTCCATCCTATGTCCGTTTATGTATGTCGTTACCTTTGGTTATTGTAAAGCGTTGCAGAAACTGTTGGCGCTATGTAAATGATAACAATAATAATAATATTGGACTTGTTTATACAAAACATATAAATATATATATATACAGTCATGGCCGAAATTGTTGGCACCCCAGACATTTTTCCAGAAAATCAAGTATTTCTCACAGAAAAGTATTGCAGTAACACATGTTTTGCTATACACATGTTTATTCCCTTTGTGTGTATTGGAACAAAACAAAAAAAGGGAGGAAAAAAAGCAAATTGGATATAATGTCACACAAAACTCCAAAAATGGGCTGGACAAAATTCTTGGCACCCTTAAATTAATATTTGGTTGCACACCCTTTGGAAAAAATAACTGAAACCAGTCGCTTCCTATAACCATCAATAAGCTTCTTACACCTCTCACCCGGAATTATGGACCACTCTTCCTTTGCAAACTGCTCCAGGTCTCTCTTATTGGAAGGGCGCCTTTTCCCAACAGCAATTTAAGATCTCTCCACAGGTATTCAATGGGATTTAGATCTGGACTCATTGCTGGCCACTTCAGAACTCTCCAGCGCTTTGTTGCCATCCATTTCTGGGTGCTTTTTGACGTATGTTTGGGGTCATTGTCCTGCTGGAAGACCCAAGATCTCGGCCGCAAACCCAGCTTTCTGACACTGGGCTCTACTGTGCGACCCAAAATCCTTTGGTATTCCTCATATTTCATGATCCCTTGCACACATTCAAGGCACCCAGTGCCAGAGGCAGCAACAGAACCCCAAAACATCATTGAACCTCCACCATATTTCACTGTAGGTACCGTGTTCTTTTCTTTGTAGGCCTCATTCCATTTTCGGTAAACAGTAGAATGATGTGCTTTACCAAAAAGTTCTGTCTTGGTCTCATCTGTCCTCAAGACGTTTTCCCAGAAGGATTTTGGCTTACTCAAGTACATTTTTGCAAACTGTAGTCTTGCTTTTTTATGTCTCTGTGTCAGCAGTGGGGTCCTCCTGGGTCTCCTGCCATAGCATTTCAGTTCATTTAAATGTCAACGGATAGTTTGCGCTGACACTGAAGCTCCCTGAGCCTGCAGGACAGCTTGAATTTCTTTGGAACTTGTTTGGGGCTGCTTATCCACCATCCGGACTATCCTGTGTTGCAACCTTTCATCAATTTTTCTCTTCCGTCCACCCACAGAGAGATTAGCTACAGTGCCATGGGTTGCAAACGTCTTGATAATGTTGCACACTGTGGACAAAGGCAAATCTAGATCTCTGGAGATGGACTTGTAACCTTGAGATTGTTGATATTTTCCCACAATTTTGGTTCTCGAGTCCTCAGACAGTTCTTTTCTCCTCTTTCTGTTGTCCATGCGTAGTGTGGCACACACAGACACACAATACAAAGACTAAGTGAACTTCCCTCCTTTTTATCTGCTTTCAGGTGTGATTTTTATATTGCCCACACCTGTTAGTTGCCCCAGGCGAGTTTACAGGAGCATCACATGCTTGAAACAATCTTATTTATCCACAATTTTGAAAGGATGCCAAGAATTTTGTCCAGACCATTTTTGGAGTTTTGTGTGACATTATGTCCAATTTACTTTTTTTCCCTTTCTTTTTTTGTTTTGTTCCAAAACACATAAAGGGAATAAACATGTGTATAGCAAAACATGTGTTACTGCAATACTTTTCTGTGAGAAATACTTGATTTTCGGGAAAAATGTCTGGGGTGCCAACAATTTCGGTCATGACTGTATATATATATTTAACCCTTTCGCTGCTGAGCCATTTCACTCCTGTGTGCTGAGCTCACTTTTTACCGGTTTCGCTCTTCATGTTTAAATGCGATTTGAAGTGACATTTTATTATATGACCCAGACGAATTATATATCGTTCTTTCCGGCAGATTTGGCAGATTCATAATATATCATTATTATATGTATACGTTATGTCCTGCCTGAATATTATAACAAAAAATGCAATAAAATTAGAATTTTCAATAATCTACAGCGTGTAATGTTTTTCTTTTCACATTTTATCATCTGAGCCTTAGCGGTTAGATTTTCTATGGGATGCGCTTGTTAAAAAAAAATTTGAAATGGGGACTCGTTACATTTTTCTTGGGGGGAAATTACATGTTTTTTAGCAAACCCCCATAAAAAAATTGTTAGTGCAGCATCATTGTTCACATTATAATTGAAATGTGAACAATATTGCTGCATTAATAAAAATTAAAAAGAAAATGCTTATTTTTAACATGGTCATGTTTGGTATCATTTGAAAGGCCATGCTCTGGCCTTTCAAATGATAACTTCCATGACCCTCTAGCTGCCATAATTCAGGAGCTGCCACAGTTTAGGAAATCCCCGGGCAGCTATGGATTCCCTGGCTAACTGACGTCATCGCAATGACATCAGGTAACTATGGGGGACCCGGAGGTGGAGCTGCCATCCAAGATGGCGGCCCCCACCGGATTGCATACCGGCATTTCAGGGGTTAAAGGCAACAACCGCTTGGAAGGGCAGGCTGTGCCCTTCAAAGCGGTGCCTGCCTTTTTGTTGTACCCCTTACCGATGGGGAGGGAGAGAGGTCTAAAGGACCTCCCCTTCAGGAAAGTTCCCTGCACTGGTGGGAGTGCCTGGAATAGACGTCATCGAGCCCAGCGCGATAACTCTATTCCTGCGGTCGGGGTCCGGAGGCTGGGCTGACTTCAAAGACATATTACATATCTCAGCAATTCAGAGACTTGCTTGGCCCACAGAGCTCATACAGTCAGGTCCAGTAATATTGGGACATCGACACAATTCTAACATCTTTGGCTCTATACACCACCACAATGGAGTTGTAATGAAACAAACACAATGTGCTTTAACTGCAAACTGTCAGCTTTAATTTGAGGGTATGTACATCCAACTCAGGTGAACGGTGTAGGACTTACAGCAGTTTGCAGATGTGCCTCCCACTTGTTAAGGGACCAAAGGTAATGGGACAATTGGCTTCTCAGCTGTTCCATGGCCAGGTGTGTGATATTCCCTCATTATCCCAATTACAATGTGCAGATAAAAGGCCCAGAGTTCAATTCAAGTGTTCTATTTGCATTTGGAATCTGTTGCTGTCAACTCTCAAGAAGAGATCCAAAGAGCTGTCACTATCAGTGAAGCAAGCCATCATTAGGCTGAAGAAACAAAACAAACCCATCAGAGAGATAGCAAGAACATTAGGCGTGGCCAAAACAACTGTTTGGAACATTCTCAAAAAGAAGGAATGCACCGGTGAGCTCAGCAACACCAAAAGACCCGGGAGACCACGGAAAACAACTGTGGTGGATGACCGAAGAATTCTTTCCCTGGTGAAGAAAACACCCTTCACAACAGTTGGCCAGATCAAGAACACTCTCCAGGAGGTAGGTGTATGTGTGTCAAAGTCAACAATCAAGAGAAGACTTCACCAGAGTGAATACAGAAGGTTCACCACAAGATGTAAACCATTGGTGAGCCTCAAAAACAGGAAGGCCGGATTAGAGTTTGCCAAACAACACCTAACAAAGCCTTCACAGTTCTGGAACAAGATCCTATGGACAGATGAGACCAAGATCAACTTGTACCAGAGTGATGGGAAGAGAAGAGTATGAAGAAGGAAAGGAACTGCTCATGATCCTAAGCATACCACCTCATCAGTGAAGCATGGTGGTGGTAGTGTCATGGCGTGGGCATATATGGCTGCCAATGGAACTGGTTCTCTAGTATTTATTGATGATGTGACTGCTGACAAAAGCAGCAGGATGAATTCTGAAGTGTTTCGGGCAATATTATCTGCTCACATTCAGCCAAATGCTGCAGAACTCATTGGACGGCGCTTCACAGTGCAGATGGACAATGACCCAAAGCATACTGCAAAAGCCACCAAAGAGTTTTTGACGGGACAGAAGTGGAATGTTATGCAATGGCCAAGTCAATCACCTGACCTTAATCCCATTGAGCATGCATTTCACTTGCTGAAGACAAAACTGAAGGGAAAATGCCCCAAGAACAAGCAGGAACTGAAGACAGTTGCAGTAGAGGCCTGGCAGAGCATCACCAGGGATGAAATCCAGCGTCTGGTGATGTCTATGCGTTCCAGACTTCAGGCTGTGATTGACTGCAAAGGATTTGCAACCAAGTATTAAGAAGGGAAAGTTTGATTTATGATTATTATTATGTCCCATTACCTTTGGTCCCTTAACAAATGAGAGGCACATCTGCAAACTGCTGTAAGTCCTACACCGTTCACCTGAGTTGGATGTACATACCCTCAAATTAAAGCTGACAGTCTGCAGTTAAAGCACATTGTGTTTGTTTCATTCCAACTCCATTGTGGTGGTGTATAGAGCCAAAGATGTTAGAATTGTGTCGATGTCCCAATATTTCTGGACCTGACTGTATGTTACAGTCTCCCTATGTAGCAAAGAATTCTGGGTAGGACATGCAAATGAGGTCGTATATATGTGTAATTATGTATACATTCAATTAGTATTGCAGACAAAGACAGCAAAGCTAAGGAGAGAACCCATAAAAATTCAAAAAAACTGGTAAAAGCAAACAGCCTTCACATTCGCTGGATTCATTTCTACCATTTTAACTAAAGTAGTTTTTTAAAGACATTCAGATTAACCAAACTATTGGCAGAATAAAATTTGGTTTGTACAAAAATTATATATATATTTATATAAATTCTATTGCATTGGAATGGCTAGGATATGATAGCTGTCATGGAAGTGTTTGTGCATGAATTTATTGGGTTACAGGAGATATGTCTGATAGTATTATCTAGACTTTATTCTGTGGCACAACATCAAAGTAAAACCTTGCAACTAAGGGTTATATAGCTGTCTAAATGTATCAGGCATCTATAGCGGTATGGCCTGAATTGATAAAAAAAATCTTGTTTTTCATGTCTAAAAAAATAAAGAAGGGTATATGATTTGTTGTAGGATGGATTATGAAGTGAAATTCAATAACAATTCAAAAGCAGTGGCATTCGGTTGAGCTGTAATATTAATCAAGAGACACAACCTGTGTCACCCATTGTTATTCACTGGTTTCAATCAGATGAGAAATATTTTTCCATTTTCTAGATTATCTACACAGTCTTCTTAAGAAAAAAAATTCATCACAAAGCAGAAAACCGAGAGGAGAGTCCTTTTTTCTCTCTTTCTCTCTCTATCATGTCAGAATAATAAGAATCTGTGATTTCAGCACTTACGGGGTCAAAGATACACAATGTGTTACACTTTGCAGTGCATTTCCCGCTGACATTTTGGGAAATTGCATTTATGCATAGGACGTACGGAGCTTAAACGCTGTACTCTGATGGTGCCACTGAAACTGACAAGACAGTTTGATTTATGAGCCCAATTCCCTAAAACAGATGCTGAGAGTAGTAGAAGTGTATTTTTTTATATTCCTCCCTGCTTTTATCCATCCTGGCAGTGATCAAGTGATGGATTACGCTGCCTACCGTTGTCTAAGGTAGTTTTAAATTTAATCCCGCAAACAACAAACCAGAAATGCAAAATTTAACTCGTTAGGTAGAAAAAGTTCTGTTACTTTTCACATTTCTCTTTATATGTACAGAGATCCAGTCATGCATATCGAGTGACAAAGGACTACTTTATGAATGAAGTGAAAAAAAATATTTGTTGAACCTATTGCTAGTACAGCATTTGATATTATTCACAACAAGCAAATTAGCGCTGCTTCTATAAGTTAGGCAGCAGTAAAGTTGGTCTGATTTTTATCACACGCAAAATTTCGCTTAAACACTGTTGTGCGTCAAATAATGATGACTATCCAGAGCAGCTCTCCAGTAAGTGTCCTTGAGCAAGACACCTAATGGTACATACTTAGCTACCACACAATATCGATTGTGGAGTCCAGTGATAATGTCTTTACCCTTCGACCGTGGAGAAGCAAGTCAAAATCCTGCTCAGCACATCCCTCCAATACAATAGAAACATAGAAACATAGAAAAATGTCGGCAGATAAGAACCTTTCGGCCCATCTAGTCTGCCCAATTACATGGATACTTTACCTGGATTTATCTTTTGTTTAGGATAGCCTTATGCCTATCCCATGCTTGCTTAAATTCAATTACTGTTTTGGCCTCTACCACTTCAACTGGAAGACTGTTCCATGTATCCACCACCCTCTCAGTAAAATAATGCTTTCTGATGTTACTTTTAAACCTTTGCCCCTCTAATCTAAGACTATGTCCTCTTGTTTTGCTACTTTGTTTCCTTTTAAATATACTCCCTTCCTCAACCTTGTGGATTCCCTTTACGTATTTAAATGTTTCTATCATATCTCCTCTGTCTCGTCTTTTTTCCAAGCTGTACATGTTAAGATCATTAAGCCTTTCCTGGTAACTTTTCCCCTTCAAGCCGTACACCATTTTAGTAGCCCTTCTCTGAACTCTCTCTAAGATGTTTATATCCTTCTGGAGATACGGTCTCCAGTACTGCACACAGTACTCCAAGTGAGGTCTCACCAGTGCTCTGTACAGTGGCATGAGCACTTTCCTTTTCCTACTGCTAATACCTCTCCCTACACAACCAAGCATTCTGTTAGCATTTCCTGCTGCTCTATTACATTGACTACTTACCCTTAGATCCTCTGAAATAATCACCCCTAAATCCCTTTCCTCAGATGTTGAGGTTAGGACTGTATCAAATATTCTATATTCAGCACTTGTGGAGTAGCAAGTCTCGACCTTATGAAAAGCGGGTTCAACCTAACCAGTCACAAGGTCGCTGATCTACAATCATGGAAAGCCGACTCGATCCCACTCAGAAGACGCCACCAGCGAGTGTCCTTGGGCAAGACTGCTAACAATATGAATGGGCCTACCTCACAAAATACTTGTACATCTCATAGATTGTAAATTCTCTTGGGAACAGGGTCCCCCTGAATCAGGCCATATCATCCATGTTCGGTATTCCAATGTATCAACTCCTTGTACACTGATCTTGTAAAGTGCTGTGAAATTTGTGGCGCTATATAAATAACGGATAATAATAACTCCATCCACCAACCCATAACCCTAGTCCCAGTTTAAATTTTCAGTAACACACAACTTTGAGGGTCAGATGAGACCAAAATCAAGCATTTTGGCATCAACTCAACTCGTTGCGTTTGGAGGAGGAGGATGCTGCCTATGACCCCAAGAACACCATCCCCACCGTCATACATGGAGGTGGAAACATTATGCTTTGGGGTGTCTTGCTGCCAAGGGGACAGGACAACTTCACCGCATCAAAGGGACGATGGATGGGTAATTGTACCATCAGATCTTGGGTGGGAACCTCCTTCGTTCAGCCAGAGCATTGAAAATGGATCGTGGATGGGTATTCCAGCATGACAATGACCCAAAACACACAGCCAAGACATCAAAGGAGTGTCTAAGGAAGAAGCATTTTAAGGTCCCGGAGTGACCTAACCAGTCTTCAGACTTAATCCCATAGAAAATCTGTTGGAGGGAGCTGAAGGTTGCAAGGTTTACAAGGAGGAGTGGGACAATATCCCTCCGGAGATGTGTGCAAACCTGGTGGCCAACTATAAGAAATGTCTGACGTCTGTGATTGCCAACAAGGGTTTAGCCACCAAGTACTAAGTCAGGACTCAATAATTCCACTCACATGCTCGCATTTGGCGAGTGGAAATTAAGTGAGGGCACGTGGGAATGCAGACGAAGGTAGCCTGATAAATTATTTTATGCTGTCTGTGTTGCATATTCTGGCGGCTGCCGTGTTTTCTTAGGCTCAGCCACGAACTATCAGAGGGCACCAGAGAGGGCACGCCGCCCATGCCTGCCCTGTCCTGGCTGTTCTCATCTGGTCTGTCCCTCTGCTCACACTGGAGTCTGAGGTCTGGGTATGCCTGCATCTGGGGTCTGATTTCTGGGTTTGCCTGTATCTGGGGTCTGATTTCTGGGTATACATGTATCTGGGATGTGCGTCTCAGTATACATGCATCTGGGGTCTGTGTGGGCATACTTGTATCTGAGGGTCTGATGTCTGGGCATACATGTATCTGGGAATACATGTATTTGGAGTGATTGTGGAGATGAAAAAATGCACTAAGTTTATTAAAAGTTACATTTATTATTTTGTTTGGGTCCCCATTGACGTAAAGCACTGCAGTTATTTACTATAAGTTTTAAGTTTGATTTATGTTAATGTTGTTGTCATTTCTTTTTTTAACTTTATTATGAATAAAACATTTAAGCGTCTGACTGTCAATATGTATCGATATACAGACAATTGGAGTGTGACAACAGACAATAAAAAGAAATACAACCTCTAGATATCCCAGACGTCTCTCCCTAGGGCGTCTTGACAATGTGAATGAAATAGATATGGAAAAACGGGAATCTGTAGAGGTAAAAAACAACTCATAGCGCATACAGATAGAAAAGGGTTGTACAAGAGATGCCCCTGCTAGGATAGCACTCACAGGATATAAAATCTTTAAAACTTATCGTCTCAACGGATATTTTTTTGCACCACATCTGCTGCTCATAGAATATTCGGTCTGGAGATCCTTGTCGCCATAGGAACCACCAATCACCATCCAGAGTCAAAACAGGATTTTATTCAGGGTGTATAAAATAAACATAAAATAAAATAACATAAAAACAATGGATCCAAAGCGTTTCGTGCGATAACGCACTTCCTCAGGGATAAAATATTGAGTACAAACAATGTATAACTAATTTACAAAGGTCTCCTTTTAAACTCTCCATTTGGAGCGCCAAAACGGCAACTTCCGGTCCCTCCCTTTGGCGTGCGTTCCACCTTTGGAACGCACCGGAGGTGACGCATCGCCTTTTTTCCGGAAGTGATGTGTCGCCGCTCCTTATTCCTTCTATGGGTCTCAAAAGCGAAACCGCTTCATCTCGGCGGATCTAGTCCATTGTCCACAGACTCCAACAGTCCTTAGTATAAATTCAGATAGTTCAAGTTGATACATTCCACATCGCATCGGCAACGATATTATGGAGAGTTTAAGGGGAGGAAAAAAAGTGATGAATAAAATATATATAAAAAGCAAACCAAAAACAGAAAAAAACACAAAGAATACAATCAAAAAATTAGATAACACCAATATAACCTTTATAAACGGTCCTCGAAGTCAACAGATTTCTACAGTCTTTGATATCACTCAAATATTCTACATAAATATACTTCACATCGTAACCAATGGATTTGGTGATGCTAATATGGTGATATGATGCTTATATGGGGAAAAAAAAAGGGGAAAAAACTTTTTCAAAAAACTTTTTTAGAAAACTTTTTTAGAGAAAGTTCTTAATATCCAGGTCCACATTTAAACCACCTAGTTTCCACGTACCTAATTTGTATATCCACTCCATTTCTTTTCTAGCTAGAAATTTGGAGTGGTCGCCACCTCTCTGGTCGTTCTTAATTAAATCGATACCCAACCATTTTAATTTGTCTACTGTAAATTGCGGACAATTATTGCAATGTACCGGCACACTGTGGTTCAGTACCTTTCTTCTAATATTCCCTAGATGTTCCAATATTCGTACTTTGATTTCTTTTTTAGTTTTACCTACATATTGTGCCCCACACGGACACTCTAGTAGATAGACCGCTCCTATACTATTACAGTTAATAAATGATTTCATGGAAAATTCTTTCTTAAGTAAAATGCTCTTGAAATTAATTGTTTTTTTATCTTGATACTGGCATGCTTTGCATCTACCACATTTATGAAAACCTATAGGTTTGTCAATTTGGAGGAATCCCTTATTAGTGTCTTTCTTTTTACTAAGAAAGCTTGGAGCCAAATGACTCTTTAAATTATACGCTTTTCTAAAGATGACCATAGGTGACCTTGGGATATCCCGAGCTAGAATAGGATCTGCTTGCAGAATATGCCAATGTCTATTTAGGGTTTGTTTAATCTTATTGGCATGAGGATTATATTGGGTGGTAAACGCATACTTAAACCTTGCTTCTTCTCTGAATCCTACCTCTTTATTTTTCGATTTCTTAGATGTTAACAACTTCTTCTATCTTTTTGTTCCACTTTTACTAAATCTCGTTCTAGTCTCTTTTTTTCATAGCCCTTCTGATGGTATCGCTCAAGAATTTTATTACTTTGTTTGTGAAAAACCTCTTGTTCAGAACAATTTCTTCTAAGTCTAATCAGCTGGCTCTTTGGTACATTTTCTAGCCATTTAGCTGCATGCGAACTATCTCTACTTATTACTGTATTTGTATGTGTTTTTTTAAAAAAAGTTTTTGTCTCTATTTTCTCATCCTTAATATAAATTGTGAGATCCAAAAAATCTATAGTTAAATTACTAATATTGGAAGTAAATCTTAAATTAAAATTATTATTGTTTAATGAGTCAATGAACTCTCTTAGAGAATTCTCATCCCCCTTCCATAAAATTAAAATATCATCGATATAACGCCGCCAGAGGACAAGGCAGCCCCCGGCCACGCCAGACCACACATGACTCAGCTCCCACCTGTGCATGTATAGGTTGGCATAGCCCGGGGCAAAGCTCGTCCCCATGGTAGTACCACAAGTCTGTATATAATATTTATCATTAAACAAAAAATAATTGTGTTGAAGTACGAATAACATAGCTTTAGACAAAAAGGAAATTTGTAAGGGGGGTAAGCTCCCATCTTCTATGAGGCACTCAGTGACCTCCTTCACCCCTTTATCATGCGGGATTGACGTATATAGTGATGTAACATCAACCGTAGCCATAATGAGATCTTTTTCCCACTTACGTATTCTACAACTCTTCTAACACATGACCCGTGTCTTTCAAATAGGAGGGAATTTTTTGAACCACTGGCTGTAAGAATTTTTCAATATATTCTGACAAATTACAGGTCAAAGAATCAATGCCACTAATTATAGGTCTCCCAGGGGGGGCAGTGATGTTTTTATGCACCTTAGGCAAAAAATAGAAGATCGCTATCCTACAGTGGATATTTAGAAGGTACTCATATTCTTCCTTCCTTAGAATACCTCCTTCCTTCCCTTCATTTAGCATTATCCTTAGTTCCTCTAAAAAAGTAGTAGTAGGATTCCTAGTCAATATGCGGTATGTATCTTTATCACCCAAGAGTCTGAATGCTTCTTCCATATAGTATGCTCTTGACATTATAACCGTCCCTCCTCCTTTGTCTGCTTGTTTTATAACAAGATTATAATTTTCTTGAAGAGTCTTACAAGCTTGCCTTTCTTTATAATTCAAGTTATGTTTAATGGGATGGTATTCTAGATCTTCCATATCTTTTAATACAAGATTAATAAAGACATCAATATTATGTCCCTTTTCCCATATTGGGAAGAAATCCGATCTCCTCTTTAACCCAGAATGTATAAAAGTGTCTGTCGCTGTATCTATCTCTTGGACCACAGTTACTGGTTTATTTAAGAAAAAATGCTTTCTAGTGAGTTGCCTCAAAAACCTTTGTATATCTAAAAACAAAGGGAAACCTTTAATGGGTTTAGTGGGAGCAAATTTTAAACCCCTACTTAGCACTTGTAATTCTTTTACAGATAAATTGACCCCTGATAGATTAAAAATACCATTACTTTCTCCTTCGGATTTATTTTCTTCTACTCCTGTTCCTCCTCTGTTTCTGACTGGTCTACCAGAAATCTTTTTTTGGGAGGTTTTAGCAGAGAGAATGGATTCTGATGTGTCCAATCTTTTATTTGGGTAAGGTCCCAGTTGATTTTTTGGGACTGCCCCAAAAAAACCTGTGTATTATCATCCTTAAATCCTTTCCCTTTTCTCTGTTTCTGAGGGACTAGGGCCTACCCTCCCACAGATTCATTTTTCTTTTTTTTGGGCAGAAATTCTTCTTTACGTTCTGGATAAATCTTTGGTCTAGCTCCTTCGGGAGCTAACTTAGGGTTAGTCAGTCTGGAATCTTTTTTATAGTCCACAACTCTATCCCTCTTATAGGCACTATATGTCGGGTAATTCCCATTCTTATAATATTGAGAACTCTCTTGTCTATTTTCATACGGTTTTTTATTATTGTTAACAAAACTTGTTTTATAGAGATTTTGTTTTTTATATAGAAAATTTGCTTTTCCTTCTTTATAATCATTCATATCTCTTTTGAATTTATCTGCTTTCCTTTTGGACACTATATCGTCCACTTTTTTAATATTGAGTTTCAGAATTGTATATTTAGCTTGAACTTGTATAGGTTCATCCGCTTCTATTATTTGTTTTTCTACTTTGTCAATATTCTCTTCTACTTTTTCTAGTGTCCTTTTTTGATAATTAATTAGAGATTTGATCATTTTAAACGAACATTCGTTAAACGCCAATTGCCATTCCTGAACTAATTGTTCATCTTCCTCGCCATAAGCGAGTGTATGGTTAATTCTTAAGCCTCTAGGGATTAACTCAGATGACACATATTGCTCTAATGATGATATTTCCCACCATTTTTTAATCTCTTTTATCATAAGATGTTCCATTTCTATAAACATTTTATTGACATCAGGGGACACTTTGTTCAAGTTATTTGGTCCCAAAAACAGTTCTTTCTGTCGCTTACTTCTTTCCTCTCTAAAGTCAGAGAAAAAAGCTTGCATATTTGTATCATTTAGTATGACAGAAGGGGAAATGGGATTGTCATGTCACAACACACTGGGAGACACACAAACAGTGCGGATAAACAGATATACAGACAATTGGAGTGTGACTACAGACAATAAAAAGAAATACAACCTCTAGATATCCCAGACGTCTCTCCCTAGGGCGTCTTGACAATGTGAATGAAATAGATATGGAAAAACGGGAATCTGTAGAGGTAAAAAACAACTCATAGCGCATACAGATAGAAAAGGGTTGTACAAGAGATGCCCCTGCTAGGATAGCACTCACAGGATATAAAATCTTTAAAACTTATCGTCTCAACGGAGATAAAGGTTATATTGGTGTTATCTAATTTTTTGATTGTATTCTTTGTGTTTTTTTCTGTTTTTGGTTTGCTTTTTATATATATTTTATTCATCACTTTTTTTCCTCCCCTTAAACTCTCCATAATATCGTTGCCGATGCGATGTGGAATGTATCCACTTGAACTATCTGAATTTATACTGAGGACTGTTGGAGTCTGTGGACAATGGACTAGATCCGCCGAGATGAAGCGGTTTCGCTTTTGAGACCCATAGAAGGAATAAGGAGCGGCGACACATCACTTCCGGTGCGTTGCAAAGGTGGAACGCACGCCAAAGGGAGGGACCGGAAGTCGCCGTTTTGGCGCTCCAAATGGAGAGTTTAAAAGGAGACCTTTGTAAATTAGTTATACATTGTTTGTACTCAATATTTTATCCCTGAGGAAGTGCGTTTATCGCACGAAACGCGTTGGATCCATTGTTTTTATGTTATTTTATTTTATGTTTATTTTATACACCCTGAATAAAATCCTGTTTTGACTCTGGATGGTGATTGGTGGTTCCTATGGCGACAAGGATCTTCAGACCGAATATTTTATGAGCAGCAGATGTGGTGCAAAATAATTTCCGTTGAGACGATAAGTTTTAAAGATTTTATATCCTGTGAGTGCTATCCTAGCAGGGGCATCTCTTGTACAACCCTTTTCTATCTGTATGCGCTATGAGTGTTTTTTTACCTCTACAGATTCCCGTTTTTCCATATCTATTTCATTCACATTGTCAAGACGCCCTAGGGAGAGACGTCTGGGATATCTAGAGGTTGTATTTTATTATTATTATTATTATTCTTTATTTATAAAGCGCCAGCATATTCCGCAGCGCTGTATTTCTTTTTATTGTCTGTTGTCACACACAAATTGTCTGTATATCTGTTTATCTGCACTGTTTGTGTGTCTCCCAGTGTGTTGTGACACGACAATCCCATTTCCCCTTCTGTCATACTAAACGATACAAATATGCAAGCTTTTTTCTCTGACTTTAGAGAGGAAAGAAGTAAGCGACAGAAAGAACTGTTTTTGGGACCAAATAACTTGAACAAAGTGTCCCCTGATGTCAATAAAATGTTTATAGAAATGGAACATCTTATGATAAAAGAGACTAAAAAATGGTGGGAAATATCATCATTAGAGCAATATGTGTCATCTGAGTTAATCCCTAGAGGCTTAAGAAGTAACCATACACTCGCTTATGGCGAGGAAGATGAACAATTAGTTCAGGAATGGCAATTGGCGTTTAACAAATGTTCGTTTAAAATGATCAAATCTCTAATTAATTATCAAAAAAGGACACTAGAAAAAGTAGAAGAGAATATTGACAAAGTAGAAAACCAAATAATAGATGCGGATGAACCTATACAAGGTCAAGCTAAATATACAATTCTGAAACTCAATATTAAAAAAGTGGACGATATAGTGTCCAAAAGGAAAGCAGATAAATTCAAAAGAGATATGAATGATTATAAAGAAGGAAAAGCAAATTTTCTATATAAAAAACAAAATCTCTATAAAACAAATTTTGTTAACAATAATAAAAAACCGTATGAAAATAGACAAGAGTGTTCTCAATATTATAAGAATGGGAATTACCCGACATATAGTGCCTATAAGAGGGATAGAGTTGTGGACTATAAAAAAGATTCCAGACTGACTAACCCTAAGTTAGCTCCCGAAGGAGCTAGACCAAAGATTTATCCAGAACGTAAAGAAGAATTTCTGCCCCAAAAAAAGAAAAATTAATCTGTGGGAGGGTAGGCCCTAGTCCCTCAGAAACAGAGAAAAGGGAAAGGATTTAAGGATGATAATACACAGGTTTTTTTGGGGCAGTCCCAAAAAATCAACTGGGACCGTACCCAAATAAAAGATTGGACACATCAGAATCCATTCTCTCTACTAAAACCTCCCAAAAAAAGATTTCTGGTAGACCAGTCAGAAACAGAGGAGGAACAGGAGTAGAAGAAAATAAATCCGAAGGAGAAAGTAATGGTATTTTTAATCTATCAGGGGTCAATTTATCTGTAAAAGAATTACAAGTGCTAAGTAGGGGTTTAAAATTTGCTCCCACTAAACCCATTAAAGATTTCCCTTTGTTTTTAGATATACAAAGGTTTTCGAGGCAACTCACTAGAAAGCGTTTTTTCTTAAAGAAACCAGTAACTGTGGTCCAAGAGATAGATACAGCGACAGACACTTTTATACATTCTGGGTTAAAGAGGAGATCGGATTTCTTCCCAATATGGGAAAAGGGACATAATATTGATGTCTTTATTAATCTTGTATTAAAAGATATGGAAGATCTAGAATCCCGTCCCATTAAACAAAACTTGAATTATAAAGAAAGGCAAGCTTGTAAGACTCTTCAAGAAAATTATAATCTTGTTATAAAACAAGCAGACAAAGGAGGAGGGACGGTTATAATGTCAAGAGCATACTATATGGAAGAAGCATTCAGACTCTTGGGTGATAAAGATACATACCGCATATTGGCTAGGAATCCTACTACTACTTTTTTAGAGGAACTAAGGATAATGCTAAATGAAGGGAAGGAAGGAGGTATTCTAAGGAAGGAAGAATATGAGTACCTTCTAAATATCCACTGTAGGATAGCGATCTTCTATTTTTTGCCTAAGGTGCATAAAAACATCACTGCCCCCCCTGGGAGACCTATAATTAGTGGCATTGATTCTTTGACCTGTAATTTGTCAGAATATATTGAAAAATTCTTACAGCCAGTGGTTCAGAAAATTCCCTCCTATTTGAAAGACACGTGTCATGTTAGAAGAGTTGAAGAATAGTAAGTGGGAAAAAGATCTCATTATGGCTACGGTTGATGTTACATCACTATATACGTCAATCCCGCATGATAAAGGGGTGAAGGAGGTCACTGAGTGCCTCATAGAAGATGGGAGCTTACCCCCCTTACAAATTTCCTTTTTGTCTAAAGCTATGTTATTCGTACTTCAACACAATTATTTTTTGTTTAACGATAAATATTATATACAGACTTGTGGTACCGCCATGGGGACGAGGTTTGCCCCGGGCTATGCCAACCTATACATGCACAGGTGGGAGCTGAGTCATGTGTGGTCTGACGTGGCCGGGGGCTGCCTCGTCCTCTGGCGGCGTTATATCGATGATATTTTAATTTTATGGAAGGGGGATGAGAACTCTCTAAGAGAGTTCATTGACTCATTAAACAATAATAATTTTAATTTAAGATTTACTTCCAATATTAGTAATTTAACTATAGATTTTTTGGATCTCACAATTTATATTAAGGATGAGAAAATAGAGACAAACACTTTTTTCAAAAAAACAGATACAAATACAGTAATAAGTAGAAATAGTTCGCATGCAGCTAAATGGCTAGAAAATGTACCAAAGAGCCAGCTGATTAGACTTAGAAGAAATTGTTCTGAACAAGAGGTTTTTCACAAACAAAGTAATAAAATTCTTGAGCGATACCATCAGAAGGGCTATGAAAAAAAGAGACTAGAACGAGATTTAGTAAAAGTGGAACAAAAAGATAGAAGAAGTTGGTTAACATCTAAGAAATCGAAAAATAAAGAGGTAGGATTCAGAGAAGAAGCAAGGTTTAAGTATGCGTTTATCACCCAATATAATCCTCATGCCAATAAGATTAAACAAATCCTAAATAGACATTGGGATATTCTGCAAGCAGATCCAATTCTAGCTCGGGATATCCCAAGGTCACCTATGGTCATCTTTAGAAAAGCGTATAATTTAAAGAGTCATTTGGCTCCAAGCTTTCTTCCTAAAAAGAAAGAGACAAATAAGGGATTCCTCCAAATTGACAAACCTATAGGTTTTCATAAATGCGGTAGATGCAAAGCATGCCAGTATCAAGATAAAAAAACAATTAATTTCAAGTGCATTTTACTTAAGAAAGAATTTTCCATGAAATCATTTATTAACTGTAATAGTACAGGAGCAGTCTATCTACTAGAGTGTCCGTGTGGGGCACAATATGTAGGTAAAACTAAAAGAGAAATCAAAGTACGAATATTGGAACATCTAGGGAATATTAGAAGAAAGGTACTGAACCACAGTGTGCCGGTACATTGCAATAATTGTCCGCAATTTACAGTAGACAAATTAAAATGGTTGGGTATCGATTTAATTAAGAACGACCAGAGAGGTGGCGACCACTCCAAATTTCTAGCTAGAAAAGAAATGGAGTGGATATACAAATTAGGTACGTGGAAACTAGGTGGTTTAAATGTGGACCTGGATATTAAGAACTTTCTCTAAAAAAGTTTTCTAAAAAAGTTTTTTGAAAAAGTTTTTTCCCCATATAAGCATCATATCACCATATTAGCATCACCAAATCCATTGGTTACGATGTGAAGTATATTTATATAGAATATTTGAATGATATCAAAGACTGTAGAAATCTGTTGACTTCGAGGACCGTTTATAAAGGTTATATTGGTGTTATCTAATTTTTTGATTGTATTCTTTGTGTTTTTTTCTGTTTTTGGTTTGCTTTTTATATATATTTTATTCATCACTTTTTTTCCTCCCCTTAAACTCTCCATAATATCGTTGCGGATGCGATGTGGAATGTATCCACTTGAACTATCTGAATTTATACTAAGGACTGTTGGAGTCTGTGGACAATGGACTAGATCCGCCGAGATGAAGCGGTTTCGCTTTTGAGACCCATAGAAGGAATAAGGAGCGGCGACACATCACTTCCGGAAAAAAGGCGATGCGTCACCTCCGGTGCGTTCCAAAGGTGGAACGCACGCCAAAGGGAGGGACCGGAAGTCGCCGTTTTGGCGCTCCAAATGGAGAGTTTAAAAGGAGACCTTTGTAAATTAGTTATACATTGTTTGTACTCAATATTTTATCCCTGAGGAAGTGCGTTTATCGCACGAAACGCTTTGGATCCATTGTTTTTATGTTATTTTATTTTATGTTTATTTTATACACCCTGAATAAAATCCTGTTTTGACTCTGGATGGTGATTGGTGGTTCCTATGGCGACAAGGATCTCCAGACCGAATATTCTATGAGCAGCAGATGTGGTGCAAAAAAATCTCCGTTGAGACGATAAGTTTTAAAGATTTTATATCCTGTGAGTGCTATCCTAGCAGAGGCATCTCTTGTACAACCCTTTTCTATCTGTATGCGCTATGAGTTGTTTTTTACCTCTACAGATTCCCGTTTTTCCATATCTATTTCTGTCAATATGTATCAGCAGTGAATATACACTATATTGCCAAAAGTATTCGCTCACCTGCCTTGACTCGCATATGGATGGGTGAGCGAATACTTTTGGCAATATAGTGTATGTATATTCCACACCAGTGGCTTTATTGGTTCAATATTTCATATGACCCAGGTTTTATAAGTAACTTATGTCTTTTGTGTAATCAATTGTGGACTGAATTGTCTGTATAACCCTTAATAAAAGTGGTTTTAATAGCCTTTTCTAGCCCGGATCTGAGGGTGACAGGAAAATCACAACGTAATCTGTTATCCCTCAGGTTTTCTGTTTTGTTATGTTCTTTGCATGAGGGTTTAATCCCAAATTATCTGGGCTATCCCCCAATACTGTGATGGAACGGTTATATATTTAGACCATTCTGTCTGTTCTCTTTTTTTCAGTTGCTTTATGTTAATGTTGTTGTCATTTATTTTTGTAACTTTATTCTGAATAAAACATTTAACAGTGTCATTTCAGAAGATAATTTAAGAGGGTGTGTTTGGGGATGAAGTTAGGGGCAGGGTAGGGGTTAGGTAGGGCAACTGGTGGCGAGTAACTCTTAAGGTCTGGCTAGTAGCCCGGTACTTGAAATTTTGAGCCCTATACCAAGTCATGTTTTGCAAAGGTGTCGAATACTTATTTCACTCATTAAAATGCAAATCAATGTACAACTTTTTTGAAATGCGTTTTTCTGTCTTTCACTGTTAAAATAAACCTACCATTAAAATTATAGACTGATCAATACTTTGTCAGTGAGCAAACGTACAAAATCAGCAGGAGAGAAAGTTATTTTCACTGTAAGAGGATCTCCAATACTTTAACTATTCTTAAACTCAGACAAATAAAAGAAAAGGTGATCACACCAAAACCATGTATTAACTGGAACACAAGAAAATAGACAGCAATATGACAAATAATACTTTTATATAAGGTTATCCTCAGAATGATGGATGATTGTATACTCCCGGTTTCCTTTCCTGGAAATCTGTCATGGAACCATAATGGGCTTTTTATCTAAGAGGAAAAAAAAACACAGGAAAATAAAATTATAGCAAAAAAGAATTTATTAAACGTATCGGTTAAAATGTTCAGCTCAGCTCTGCTCGTTGTGTTTCGTCCATAAATGACAGACTTCCTCAGGAACTTAAAGTTGTGACTGATCTAAATAGCAGCATACAGTCTTAAATGTTTGTTTTTATCTGTCTGGAAAAGAAACAATCTGTAAAAGGATAACACTTGCAGTGCAATTATTTACTACAGTTCCAGCAAAAACAACATGTAAGTGCTGCTTGCATGTTGCCAGTAGTACATCGGAAAGAGGTTTATATTTTATAACTCTCATTATTTTAATCATAAACTATGAAATCATTCTTGTGGATAACATTGAACTCTTTACACCTCATTTGATTTTATGCATATTTTTCACTGCTAATCCCATAGTTTCCTGAGTAATGTCTATGTATTGGAGTCCAGATGCACCCCCCCCCCAAAAAAAAACACTTTCTTGTTCCATGTTTTATTCTAAATCAGAATGTATGGCTTTGTAGTTTATTGCTGTTAAAGGTTTCCTGAAATTAAAAATAGCATCTACAAGTGGGTGCGAAATTATAATCTTTTTTGTAATAAATTTAGAGTAATATAAATCTACATAATTCTGAAAGTCTATGGTTTATTTTATGCAAGCCCCTGAATACACGGTTTATGAATTGACATCTTCATAAGCCAATAACGGAAACAATATCCAGTCTCTCTAGATCCTCTACGAGAAAACTGTACATTTCACAGAAATCCTTCCTGATAGAGACTTGTATCATGTGTACACATACTATGCATTTTATTTATAAAGGCCCCTATTACATTCTTCGCGCAGTGTGTTTTGCGTGCGCAAATGCGCATTTGCGCGAGGGGCAAAACCCTTTGCGCTGAACGTTGTATTACAACGTTCGCGCAAACAATGCGCGTTATCGTTTAACGCGGATGGACCTGCGCGAGCGTGATGAACTGTGCGCGTCCTATACTTAACATTGTGAGCGCAAATTCGTTGGTGCACTGGTACGCGGATGGTATTCCAATCGATGCGCATCTTTTTATGAACGACGTTTGCGCGCATAATTTTAATGTCTTTGAAAAGCTGGTGGTAACGGCAAATCGGAATGATCTGGCCGAAACGAAAAACACCAGCACGAAAAAAAAATACAGCACAGTATAGTTACACATCCTACACATACCCATACCATTAAATTGTGAATTTGTGCGTGTTTTTTTTTATTGTTACAGCATGTATACTCAGATTTACTTTGACAGGCGCAAAAACTTAAGTGAGTCAATTAAGGTAAATTGATGTCAATTAAGGTTCTTAATTCTGATTGGCTGAATCCGGCAAAAAAAAAGTCTGCACACTGATTTACGTGCGCAACGTTACTGTGTGCGTATTACACTTGGTTTTCCGTGTCGTTTTTCCGAACGTTATTTTTTGACGGATGAGAAAATGCGTTCAGATCCGAATACCACGTTAATTTTTGCGCGATAATGCTGGACGATGCGTGCAAAAAAATTTGCGCTGCGCGAACGAAATTGCTCAAAGAATGTAATCGGGGCCAAAGTATTTTACCAGGAAGGATACATTGAGATTTCTCTCATTTTCAAGTATGTCCTGGGATTCCATTGTCTTGTACGAGTGTTTATATTTTTTCATTGAATAAATTCTTCCTTCTTTAGGCAGCTCCATTGCTTCACCTTCTTTTCCAGAGTATTGCCATGACCTAAACCCCTAACTCCGGCAATCCCATTTTCCTGCCCTGCACATGCATGATTCGTGATCAAGCACATGTCTTAGGCTAGGGTCAGACTAACGCATTTTTCGCGTCGTCCGTGAAAAAGTGCTTTTGAACAAATGGACGTATTTTTTCACGGAATACGCGATAGCGGTCATATGATGCGCATTTTCGTCCGTGATTTTGTACGGATCAACAATAAAAATTTTTTGCATCTGGACGTTATGTTGGCCGGACATTAGCAGCATCTGATGTCTCCTAATCACGCACACATGCCGCTAGCGGACGCAGCGCACTCTGTAAGTCAGTACTAGTGGTATCACGTTCTCTAAAAAATTCGTTTGTTGCTGCTTGCGTTGCGCAACTTCGTATATTGCTCGTCTTTGCCCATCATTTCCTGCTACTACAGCCGTGATTAAGTGCGGCTGCACGCGCGTTCGCACTGCGTTAGTCTGACCCTAGCCTTATAGGCAAGGTCTAAACTCCCCAGCTGGAATAGTGATTTTTTGTGCCTGCCATTAGAAGATCTAAATCGAGTCCTTTTAATTTAGTGACCTTGTTTAATCCAGTGTGGGCTAGATGATACAATACATTCAGAGCACAAGCCTAGCCTTGACCTCACATACAGTGGCAAGAAAAAGTATGTGAACCCTTTGGGATTACGTGGAGTTTTGCATGAATTGGTCATAAAATATGCTCTGATCTTCATCTAAGTCACAACAATTTGAAAAACACAGTCTGCTTAAAATAATACAACACAAACATTATATGTTTTCATGTTTTTATTGAACAGAACATTTAAACATTCACAGTGCAGGGTGGAAAAAGTATGTGAACCCTATTATTATTATTCTTTATTTATAAAGTGCCAGCATATTCCGCAGCGCTGTACAATAAGCAAAGTATCGACAGGGTTACAATACATTGAACAACATTTGACAAACCCCTAGCCTAATGACTTCTCCAAGTGCTATTTGGAGCCAGGAGTGAGCCAACCTTGAGTCCAATCAGTGTGATATTATTGGATGTGTTGCTGAAAGCTGTCCTGCCCTTTAAAAACACACACCAGTTTTGGGTTTACTGGTTTCAAGAAGCACTGCCTGATGTGAACCATGCCTAGCAGAAAAGAGATCTCAGAAGACCTACGATCAAGAATTGTTGACTTGCATGAAGCTGGAAAGGGTTACGAAAGTATCTCCAAAAGCCTTGATGCTCATGTGTCCACGGTAAGACAGACTGTCTACAAATGGAGAAAGTTCAGCACTGTTGCTACTCTCCCTAGGCATGGTCGTCCTGTGAAGATGACTGCAAGAGCACAGCGCAGAATGCTTAATGAGGTAAAGAAGAATCCTAGAGTCAGCTACAGACTTACAGAAATCTATGGCACATGCTAACATTTTTGTTGACACATCTACAATAAGGAAAACATTAAACAAGAATGGAGTACATGGGAGGACACCACAGAGGAAGCCATTGCTGTCCAAAAAGAATATTGCAGCACGTTTGAAGTTTGCAAAAGAGCACCTGGATGTTCCATAGCAGTACTGGCAAAATATTCTGTGGACAGATGAAATCAAAATTGAGTTGTTTGGAAAAAACACACAACACTATGTGTGGAGAAAAAAAGGCACAGCACACCAACATCAAAACCTCATCCCCACTGTAAAACATGGTGGAGGGAGTGAAATGGACAATTTCAGTCCGTCCTCGGATGCCAGTCTCTGTTCTAATCGGTGGAGAAATCAGGTAAGTTAAGGTGCACGCTTAAAGAAATCACACAGACAACGGATGGGTCTATGCGGCTTCTGTGGTCAAAGCCAATGATCTCTCTGTTTAATGATAGGTTTCGATACATGTTTTATAGTAGTTTGCTGCGCAAGCGAGTGGGAGTCAACTTAACATTTTAGTCAACTTCAGCATAAAATTGTGTACATACAGATTATTTTATTAACTATATAAGAATCAAATATCAGCTATTTGTAAAAGATCAAGGTATCATGCGTCATTGACAAGTCTCAGCCGTTTTTCTCCATGGGTGTGTGGATGTTCTGTTTTGTTCTAGGATGCAGGATGGGCTTGATACCGGAATAAGACTCCTCATGACTTTGTGGTTAGCCTTATTCTGTCAAAAAGCGGAGTTACGCAAGATACATTTTGAATCTCTCTAAAATGACAGTTATGTTAATCATCTCTTAAAGGTATATCAAACTTAAATGAGCATTTGTCTAGGCCTTTGAATATTATTATTATTATTCTTTATTTATAAAGCGCCAGCATATTCCACAGCGCTGTACAATAAGCACAGTATAGACAGGGTTACAATACATTGAACAACATTTGACAAACAGTACAGGAGGAGATGAGGGCCCTATTCCCGTAGGAACTCACAATCTAGGAGGGTTGGGGTTGGAAACAGGAGGAGAGGACTGTAAGGTGAGAGTGATTGATGGTTGTGTCAGTGAGTTGGGTGGTAGGCTTCCCTAAATAGGAACATTTTAAGGGAGCGTTTGAAGGAAGAGAAGTTAGGGGAAAGTCTGACAGCACGAGGGAGAGCGTTCCAGAGAGTGGGGGCTGCGCGTGAGAAATCCTGCAGTCTATCATGGGAAGAGGTGATGCGGGGAGAAGCTAGGCACAGGTCACTGTTTGACCTTAGGGAGCGGGCTGGGGTGTAGTTGGTGATTAGTGAGATTAGTGAATATTATTAAAGCAGATACATATTCTTGTCCATAACAGGAGCATCATGGTTTGGGGCTGCTTTGCTGCCTCAGGGCCTGGACGGATTGTTGCCATTGATGGAAAAATTAATTCCAGAGTTTATCAAGACATTTTGCAGGAAAACATAAGACCATCTGTCCGCTAACTGAAGCTCCACAGAGGATGAGTGATGCAACAGGACAATGACCCAAAGCATACAAGTAATTCAACAAAAGAATGGCTTCAACAAAACAAAATATGCCTTCTGGAGTGGCCCAGTCAGAGTCCTGACCTCAACCTGATTGAAATGCTGTGGCATGACCTTAAGAGAGCGATTCACACCAGACATCCCAAGAATATTGCTACACTGAAACAGTTTTGTGAAGAGGAGTGGTCCAAAATTACTCCAGATCGTTGTGCAGGTCTGATCTGCAACTACAGGAAACGTTTGGTTGAGGTTATTGCTGCCAAAGAAAGGTTACCAGTTATTAAGTCCAAAGGTTCACATACTTTTTCCACCCTGCACTGTGAATGTTTACATGTTCTGTTCAATAAACACATGAAAACATATAATGTTTGTGTTGTATTATTTTAAGCAGACTGTGTTTTTCAAATTGTTGTGACTTAGATGAAGATCAGAGCACATTTTATGTCCAATTCATGCAAAACTCCACGTAATCCCAAAGGGTTCACATACTTTTTCTTGCCAGTGTACAGTTTCTTCTATGGCAGTCATCACAGCATGAACAACTCTGGACAGGACAGCCCCAGTGTTTGTTACTGTTCACATTGTTCAGTACTTAGATTAAACAGTGTCTGGCTTTTAAATGTTAAAGGAACACCACTGAAACGAATGGTTGCCAGGTACGCCTGATCTTAGAGATCCTGCTAGTCTCTGAGCCGGTGATTTGAGGATCCCTCACCCTGTTGCCCAGTCCAACTGAATAGAGAGCCTGTAAAGCAGGGGGTTCAGCTGTCACACAGTGCAAACAGACCTCACTGACAGCCTGAGACCTGTGCAGACTATGGGCACTATTACAATCCCCGCGCTAAAACGAGGGCGGTAGGTAGGAAAAACTGCACCCGCAGAAAAACTGCCTGCATTGTTTGCGCCCGCTATGTCCCGGGATGCGTGCGGCAATGCTAAGCGCAGCCGCGCGCATCCTCTCAATGGAATCCATAGGACTCCATTGAAGCAGACGCCGGCAGTCACATGACCAGCCGGATGTCGCCTCGCGAGATCCGGCCAGTCGGCGTAGGGATACACAGGGAGAGACTGGGGGGACTTTTACCCCCAGTCTTACCCTGCTCCCGTCGGCCGGAGGAGGCGGACAGAGCCCCGGTCCTTGCCACGGGACAGAGGGTGAGTATGTGTTTATTTTGTTTATTTTTTATCCTGGTGTTAACGGATTCTGCAGAAGCGGAATTCTTTAGCACCAGGTTCTGGCTCTGGTTAACATTTCGCTAACCAGAGTCAGACGTTAATCAGCGCTGGGACTTTGTAATACCAGCGCTGATTAACACTTTGCGCTCCCCATGTTAAGTATAGGGAGCGCAAAGTACAGTGACCTCGTGCTGAGAAGCGCAAGGTACCAAACACAAACAGGTTTTTTAAACCGTTTGCGTTTGGATTGTAATATGCGGTAGATACCGCAGCTAACGGTAGTGCTCACGCAGGTGAGCACTACCGTTAGCGTTAGGAATATAATAGAGCCCTAAGTGGGGACTGGCGCTGGTGGGAGGGTTCTTCAGCACACGGCGCATCCGGCGTGTGCTGCAAATCCTACCCCTCTCATCGCGCTCCTCTGCCAAGGGGAGAGTTGGATTTTTCCAACTCCCGTCGTTCAGTGCCACATCGTGAAGTGGCCTAAGCGAGGGAGATGGAAAACCTGGACACACTGAGCGCCTCTTGATGTGTGGCACGCCTACAGACACCGCACGTCGCTTCACGCTCAGTGCATCTCTTTAGGCTTTATTCCTCCACTTATGTTCACATACAGGTTCCTGAACACCCTGCCTGGATGTCCTCATGCTATGGTGTCTCAGGGGAACTCCATACCTGCTAATGAGGCCTCCTCAAGAGGAAGCTACGCCCTCTCCACAGGGCTTCAACATTAACGTCTAGCTGTGCATTTGAGCCAGTCTGACAACCTGAAGCTCTCTGATTATCCTGTAATCCTTATATACACCTCTCCTCCTGTGATCCTGCAAGTACCCCTACCAAGATCCTACAGTTGTGTTCAAAATTATTCAACCCCCAATGCTGTAAAGGGTTTTAGGGAATTTAGTGTACATTTGTAATTGTATTCAGAATGAAATCCTACAAGGACTTTTTAAAGAACCATATGCAACTAAAATGACATCAATTGGTTTTGTAATACAGTAGTAAATGTTTCTTTTGTGAATTCTTCATTGACACAATTATTCAACCCCTTAAAGACTACCACTCTGAAGAACAGAGGTTCATTCAAGTGTTTTCAATCAGGTATTGAAAACACCTGTGGATGTCACGGAGCAGCAATAAAGCATAATAAGCACCAATTAGGCAGCTTTAAAATGACTGTGATACTCAGCTCCTTCTAGACATTTACTGGTGTGGTTACAAACATGGTGAAGTCAAGAGAATGGTCCAGGAAAACAAGAGAAGAGGTGATTACTCTTCACAGGAAGGGCAATGGCTATAAGAAGATTGCAAAGATGTTAAACATACCAAGAGAGACCATAGGAAGCATCATTCGCAAATTCAAGGCAAAGGGCACTGTTGAAACGCTACCTGGTCGTGGCAGAAAGAAGATGCTGACTTCGACTGCTGTGCGCTACCTGAAACGTAGAGTGTAGAAAAGTCCCTGTGTGACTGCTGAGGAACTGAGAAAAGATTTGTCAGATGTGGGTACTGAAGTTTCAGCTCAGACAATACGGCGCACACTGCGTAATGAAGGCCTCCATGCCAGAACTCCCAGAAGCACCCCCTTGCTGTCTCCAAAGAATGAGAAGAGTCGACTGCAGTATGCCAAAAGTCATGTGGACAAACCACAGAAGTTTTGGGATAGTGTTCTGTGGACTGATGAAACAAAATTAGAACTGTTTGGGCCCATGGATCAACGCTAGGTTTGGAGGAGGAAGAACAAGGCCTATGAAGAAAAGAACACCTTGCCTACTGTGAAGCATGGCGGGGGGTCAATCATGCTTTGGGGCTGTTTTGCTTCTGCAGGTACAGGGAAGCTTCAGCGTGTGCAAGGTACCATGAATTCTCTTCAGTACCAGAAGATATTGGATGACAATGTGATGCAGTCCGTCACAAACCTGAGGCTTGGGAGGCGTTGGACCTTTCAACAGGACAATGATCCCAAGCATACCTCCAAAACCACTAGAGCATGGTTGCAGATTAAAGGCTGGAACATTTTGGAGTGGCCATCGCAGTCACCTGACTTAAATCCGATTGAGAACCTCTGGTGGGACTTAAAGAAAGCAGTTGCAGTGCGCAAGCCTAAGAATGTGACTGAACTGGAGGCTTTTGCCCATGACGAATGGGCGAAGATACCCGTAGATCGCTGCAAGACACTTGTGTCAAGCTATGCTTCACGTTTAAAAGCTGTTATAACTGTAAAAGGATG
Organism: Leptobrachium leishanense; assembly: GCA_009667805.1. Taxonomy (NCBI): domain Eukaryota; kingdom Metazoa; phylum Chordata; class Amphibia; order Anura; family Megophryidae; genus Leptobrachium; species Leptobrachium leishanense. The sequence goes on from CM019065.1 coordinate 134,599,570, forward strand.
TTATACTAAGTACTAAGATTGAATGTCACTTGGGGTTGAATAAAACTGATAATGATGTGAGCACAGAAAAGACATTTGTGGTTATTTCATTATAAATGTTATGTTATATTTGTCTGACCTACACGTGCCTCTTTGATTTAATTGTAAGCAAGATGACTGAATGATCAAAATCAATGTCAAACTGGCCAAAACACTCAATTTCAGTGGGGGTTGAATAATTTTGAACACAACTGTATGTCTGCTACCAATCTGGAGTATACCATCTGCAATCCTATCATTACCATACTTACGATTTTCCAAAAATTTCTTAGGTTTGATATGTTATTGTTTAGATTTTCATTGAAGTATTGGGCTTTAGCCACTTTTGTTTGTTTTGTGCATGCATTCCGTCATTTTTGATAAGCACTGTGATCGTTCATGGAACCAGTACTCTTGAAATTTGACCAAAGTGAATCTCAAAACTGGCACCATCCTTGTCGTCAAGGTCTGCAGTGGCCTTTTTAAGCATCATACTGAAGAAAATTTTGAAGAGAGTTGGTGTGAGGACGCAGCCTTTTTTGACGCCATTGCCAAATGGAAAGGGGTTTGAGAGTTTGTTGCCCTGTCTGACTTGGCCACTTTGATCTTCATTTAGCTAGATGATCATTTTGAGGAACTTTGGGGGGGCATCCTAGATGTTCCAAAATTTACGGCAAACCTTTTTTGCTCAGTGTCAAATGCTTTATTGAGATCAACGAAAGCCATATACAATTCCTTGTTCTGTTCCGCCATTTCTCTTTGAGTTGTCTGAGGACAAATACCATGTGAGTAGTGCTCCTTTTGGCTCGGAAGCCACATTGACTCTCTGCAAGAAGTTGTTCTGCAATGGTGGGTACCAATCTGTTCAAAAGTACTCTTGCAAGAATTTTTCCTGCAATGGAGAGCAGTTATCCCCCACGGCAGTTGAAGCAGTCAAACTTTTTCCCCCGTCTTCTGTACAGGGTGATGTTTAACTGCATCACGGAGGTCCTGTGGTAGCTTGCCATGCTCCCAGCAGCAGACAAAGAGCTCATGAAGTTTTGTATGTAATGCTGGCCTCCATGCTTCCAGATTTCAGGTGGGATGCGATTAACTCCTGCTGCCTTGCCACTTTTCAGCTTCTTTACGGCCTCAGTCTTTTCAAGAGTGGGGATCTTATCCAACTCCATTTTCTTTGGCTGTGGGATGTGATGGAGTGCAGAGAAATAGACCAAGGGATTGGCGCTGAAGAGAGACTGAAAATGTTTTGATAACCGGTCTAGGATGGATGCCTCGTCTGTGAGAGCCTTTGACCATCCGAAGTTTGCAAGGGATGCAAAGAATGGTGGAAAGGGCCATAAACAGCTTTCAGGGCTTCATAGAGCCCTCCTTATTCACCCCCATCTGCACAAAGTGGTGTTTCCTCCACAAGGTTTGTCCACCACTTGTTCTGCATTTCTCGTAGCTTGTACTGGAGGCTTCTGCATACAAGGCAAAAGGCTGCTTTCCTAACAGGACAGGACAAGTTGCGCTTAGTGAGCAGATCTCTTTTTCAACAGCAGTTATTGGATTTCTTGATTGTTCTCATCAAACCAGACTTTATTCTTCTTTGTGGAGAACCCTAAAACCTTTCCAGATATCTCCAAAATGGTAGATTTTCATTATTATTATCCTTTATTTATATAGTGCCACAGATTCCGCAGCACTTTACAAGATCAGTGTACAAGAGGTTGATACATTGGAATACCACACATGGATGTTTACCAGATTTCAGATGTTCCCAAAGTGCTTCTACAGAGAGATCAGTGAGACAGCTGGAGTCCTTGAGCCTCGACTGAAACCTTGTCTGGAATTTGGCATTTACCTTGGCTGATTGGAGATTGCCTGAAACCTCTTCCTTTGAGCAACCATCTACTCTTCAGTTTAGGTTTGAAGTGGAGACCTAGCTTGCATCGCACAAAATGATGATCTGCATGATACTCTGCACTTGACATCACTTGTGTGAGTATGCCATCTCAAATGTCTTTCTGACGCACCAAAATGTAGTCTATAAGGTGACAGTGCTTAGTTTGGGGTGCATCCAAGTTGTCTTCAGGCTATTTCTTCGCTGAAAACATGGTGTTTGGCGAATTGCTCTTGCAAAACTCTAGCAGGAGGCGCCCAGTTTTCATTGCAGTTTCTAACACCGTGTTTACCAAGTACTCCTCTCCAGGTTTCTGAATCCTTGCCTACTCTGGCATTGAAGTCACCAAGGATGGCGTCCATAGGGGTGTTCTGTACAAGGATGCACAAATCGGTGTAGAACCTATCCTTTTCAGCTGGATCTGCTTGTTGAGTCAGTGTGTACACACTGAACAGAGTGGCATGCTGCTGGTTACGAAGTGGTAGGTGCATGGAAATTATGCGATTTGAGTGGCCTGATGGCAGGTTTTCAAGTTGGCAGGTGATGGAGTTCTTTATCATAAAGCCAACATCACAGATGCGTCTCTCGGACTCTGGCTTGCCTGACCGAAAGAGGAGATATCTGGCACTGGGCTCTTGAAGGCTGCCAGTCTCTGGGAGGCAGAACTCACTGAAAGCAGCAATGGCAACATTCATCCTTGAGAGTTCATGGGCAACTAGAGCAGAACGTTGTTTGGTAAATGTTACATCATGGGAAAAATCCAGAAAATGGAACCCGGAGAAAAAATACTTAATTTTATTTTTCCTTTTTACATGCAATTACTTCAGACAAAGAAAGAAAAACCAGCAGCACGTGTTTTATAAAGTGGTTTTGTTTGTAATGCTCAAGTAATCTAGTTACAGCTTATGTAAGTGTCTGTGTCCCTTTAACAATATGTTGAACAATTTAAAAATGGAAGAAAAAAAAACACCATAGTTAATTAAATACTCCTTCAGTTTGTCTAAGGTTTACCAATAAATCCTGATCGCAAATCATTTTAATCACTTACATAACCGTTCTACCTTCCAATTGGGAATTTCGCACCAAATGAAAACATCCAAGGCATTTCCCAATATCATGTAAGGTTCCAGAAATACTCATAGGAATTATGTGAGATATTTTTCCATTTTTTTCCAATTATCTTTAATAAGAAAATGAAAAAGTACACATATTCACACTTATGATGTAGTTATACGGGCAACAGCACAGCAAAGTTATTGCTTTACAAAAGTCAATATTTAATGGAAATCTGGGTTGAGTTTTTTTACTTGAAAATTGGATTGAGTGCAACTATGTTCAAGATCTGAATAACTTTTTAAATGCTATGCATATTTAAAAGAGGACAAATTCCATTTTCCCTCTGAGGAAACTTAGCATATGAATCAAGGCTACAAAAAATGGGGAAGTGGTCGACCTATTAGAAATATGCACAAAAGACAGATTTATTGCACCAGAAGATCACAGGGATTGTATTATTATGCACGTATGAGACCATGACTTTTCTAAAGGTAACTACTATTTAGTAATATAAGGGGATATTCACACACTTCAGGGTTTGCCAGTTATAAACAATGGCAAAACCAGTAAAACTTCACCTGCCGCAATTTGGATTTTTCTTTTGTAAAGTGTGTTTGTCTGAGTTATCCTTATTTCTAGCAATTTTTTTAAAATTTAACTTTGTTAGGCATGTCTATTTTTAATTATTGATTCTACAATCCCTGTTTTATGACCATCTGCTACCATCAACCTAGCCTAAATAAAATGTAAACATTTCACTACTAAGATCGAGTATACTTGAAAAGAACCTGCAGGTGCTGTAAGATTGAGTGAACTAGTCTTATTCTAGAGCAATACAAATGGAATTTCGTTTATTGCAAATTAAATTCATTTGAAAATGGACTCTAAACTTATGTCTCAATGTGTTGATTTTGATTGAAAAGCTTTGAGATCCGTTTTTCAAACAGGAAACACAGATATAAAGTAGAAAGAACAGTGAAGCGCTCTCAGGATAAGTGCAAGGTCGTAAACGCTACACAATGAATATGGAGGTTCCCCTAAGAACCTAAGAAACAGACAATAGAACAGTCAATGGAGCGCCAGTACAAAACTGGAAATACGAGAGTGCACTTTACATGTCCTTGGATCCTTCTTCTCAATCTTCTCATTAAAATCACTCTTGAATAAAGCCTCTCTACAAGAGAGAAAATATCATCGCGCAATATAGTGGTTCACCGTATGAGGAAGATGGAATAATGATGATTCTACTCACATATTCATGAGCCTAACCTAGGCTCTAGGGTGGATGTCTGATATGGGTCTTCAAAGATATTCAGGTGCCCATGTACCCCCAATGTGGTAGTGATCTTCAAACAGCTTTCCTCTACAGTGGATCACGGAGAGAGAAAAAAGCAAACAATGCACTCCCCTAGTGCAATATCGTTAAAATATAATACAATAAAGTGATTTATATAGTGCACTCACATGTGGGTGAGCCCCATTGGCTCCAAGACTTTGCATAGGAATTATGAAGGAAATTCCAAAAAACCTTCTTTAAAATCACGTACCAAGAAGCAGCAGCAATTTAAAATAGATTTATTAACACATAAAAGAAAATAAATGTTACCAGAACGCGTTTCGCTCCTCAGAGCTTCTTCAGCTGGTATCACTTGTCTTGTGTCTGCTGCTTCTTTATATAATGTTTAAAAGTCCCAATTCTTTCAATAACTTAATTAGGATAATTAATTAAAAACAATTGAAAAAAGTTAAAAACAATTAAAAACAATTAAGAACACTTGGAGCCAGTAATCAGTTAGGATGAGGCACTCATGCGCATATGAGTTGCTTTCCAGCGTGGAACGCAGGTTATTTATGCCATATAACTCTTAGTGGTGTATAACGCCATTCTGGTGTTTAATAATCGTGACTGCGCATGCGCATGGCCCGGCGCATGCGCGCAGTTTGTGATAGGGCAATAATGTAGGCCCAGAGTGGTGTGGATTCATAATTCACCTCTTACACTAATAATACCCCTCAACCCCCTTTAGTAATATAAGGGGATATTCACACACTTCAGGGTTTGCCAGTTATAAACAATGGCAAAACCAGTGAAACTTCACCTGCCGCTATTTGGATTTTTCTTTTGTAAAGTGTGTTTGTCTGAGTTATCCTTATTTCTAGCAATTTTTTTAAATTTAACTTTGTTAGGCATGTCTATTTTTAATTATTGATTCTACAATCCCTGTTTTATGACCATCTGCTACCATCAACCTAGCCTAAATAAAATGTAAACATTTCACTACTAAGATCGAGTATACTTGAAAAGAACCTGCAGGTGCTGTAAGATTGAGTGAACTAGTCTTATTCTAGAGCAATACAAATGGAATTTCGTTTATTGCAAATTAAATTCATTTGGAAATGGACTCTAAAATGTGCCCTTAAAGTTTAGCTCTTATGTCTCAATGTGTTGATTTTGATTGAAAAGCTTTGAGATCCGTTTTTCAAACAGGAAACACAGAGCCCAAGCTGTAATATACATGTAGTAGAGTTTATAGGCTATCAGAGGGAGCCCACTGACGGTCAAATATGGCTTACTGAGAGGGAGACTATACTGTAGAGACTTTTCTATATATTTTTATATGGGTAATGGAAAGTGATTTTTCCATGAAACCACTGGGTCCTGCCAAGGCATTTTTGGACAATCACTGGGTAGCGTGGGGATTAAAAGTTCCAAAAGTGTGAAATTCCAACAACTGAAGCCACCACTATCTACTTTATGTAAGGGACAGAGTTTGCATTAACCTTATGTTTAGTGTTGCCTTCAAACATATACATTACCGAAATACATGTTTGAGCTTGGCAAATGTATATAACGAGTTACCACATGTTGCTACATATTGGTATGTTTGCATGCTCTTTGTTTTCTGCATCTTAAAGTGCATACACTATGGACATACTGAATAAAATCTTCTCCCCTGACTCCTCTTTCAGTTGGGGTACCTCAAGGCTCTGTTCTGGGTCCCCTACTCTCCTCGAACTATACTGCCTCTCTTGGCAACCTCACCTCTTCCTGTGGATTTCAATATCATCTCTATGCTGACGACACCCAAATCCACCTTTCCTCTCCCGATCTCTCTCCTACTGTGCTGTTACTGCCTGCCTGACAGCTGTCTCCAACTGGATGACTTCCTGTTTTCAAAAACTTAACCTCTCTAAAACTGAACTTCTCGTCTTCCCTCCCTCTAAATCTAACACTCCTGCACCTGTAGGTTTTTATGTATATGGGCATTGGTGGCACGCATAAATCAGGCGGATGTTGGCAGCACACAAACCAATCTGTTCTGTTCATTATATACTACAATATCTCATTGTAGCTAATGAGCTTAAACCAAAACTTTTACCAGTGTTGTTTAATATTGTTTTTATTTCCACGATCTGCAACTTTAAAGCACTCATAAAATGCTAAAATAAGCAGAGGTGTCTTATTGCACCTATGATGATATTTAAATGTCGGACTCCAAATTTAGCATTTTAAATGCTTCTTTTGAAATGTCGGTGTGTTATTTCAGCACTGTATGCCTATCCACTGTTTATATGGGTTTGTGGGTTAACATCAGAGGACTAAATAATGCCTGTACTGAAAAAAATCCACACTGCATTGCGATGACAGCAAACGTGATTAATGAGCACTCGTATCATCTGGGGTTCAAGCCTAAAAACTCACCATTGTGTCACGCTCCAGATAAAAATGCCATCCACGGAATAGTAAATCCTTAGCAGTCATATGAGGGGCGCTCTGGTAAGCTGAGAGGCAGCAACTTCAACTTTCACAGCTGCTTGTTTTAACGGCAATTCCAATAACCTCTCATTATATTTTAATGTTGTTGTAACTTTATGGCTTAATCAGTATTTGCAATTTGTTTGGAGTCCAAGATGTGATAAAGTTGTTTCACAGGTATCTGTCCAAGCCAATGGCTTTCTGCAAAGCATTGTGGGTCCTGGTTTATAACGCTTATAAAACCAAGCAATGGAAAACTGACAACCCTCTCGTTTTTATCAAGTGTCTAATGCGAGAGGAAATTAAACCATACATTAAAGGCGGATTACGCTGACACAAGGACATTTAGAGACACTCTCTCCTCCCGGCTCATCCAATCCATGCAGGTAAAGGTTGCCTCCGAGCATCGGCACTGAAGTGTTATTTATACATCCTGCACTGAAACAATACCTTCCTTTTTACTGTAGCTGGCAACAGCAATTCATAAGGCAATGAACAAGTGGCAGAGCTTTCCGAAAAGGAGAACGAGGGTTTCCATCAAGTAAACTACAATATACTCAGGATGTGCTCTTGGCAATTACCGATTGAGGTACGAGATGGCAGCTTGCATCGTATTCACTTGGTGTGTATTTACAAATGAGAAAGAGAAAAGCAACAGAACGTTACACCATTTTATTATGGTTCTATTTACAATACCATATTTCCAGTTATGTTGAGAGGAGATTGATACTAAAATGCTTTGTTTTGCTCTGCTCCGCGGGTTTACATCTATCGTTATGTACTTGGCCAGGCTGGAAAAATACAAAAAGAAAAACTCACAAAAAACAATACTAGGTCTCCAAGTTAAAAGATACAGATAGAGCTGTAAGCAACTATTACATGGCTTTCGAAGCAGTGGTCATTTAGGTTCAAGGACAGTAAAAATCCGATTTTATCACTATGTTTCTTACAAGGACATGTCCTAGCCAACTATGGGGTTTTATGACTTTTTATGAATAGTCCCTTGTTGTTTCATTATAGCAAAGTAGTTTTGAGGATTAAGGATTTAGGACATCAGGGTGTCATGCTTCATCCCAGTTGCATTGTACTCTTAGTTCCAATGTCCATCCAAGACATAGTGCGACCCCGCTCACAAAGAGCTTGCATAGGGTGCTGTGCTTCGCTCCATAGAGTCTTAATGCCTAAGCACTCTTCGTTCATGCGCCAAGCTCCCTAGCATGTGGCATGGAAATAAATAACTTTCTTTACGGCTGCAAGAATGGCTCAGTTGAAATAGAGGCATTAATATTAAAGCACAAATGGATAGCAGCTTACGCGCAATTTATCCATCCGCCGTACCTCACTTCCTGAGGCATGCCCCCAGGTGAGCGACAACTTTGAGTGGGGAGTTGTTTTACAGGACTTCCCTGCGTCTGGCTGCATTCGGCGGGTGCTGTCCTTGGTGCTGAAACCTATTCATCACCAAGAACAGCAGCTGCGTGGGGCTCCGGAGCCTGGCAGTGCTGCTGTCCTTGGTGTTAAATAGGTTTCAGCACCAAGGGCAGCACCCGCCAAACACAGCCAGACTGAAGGAAACGTAAAAACAGAATCAATTTTTTATATTTTGTTTCGCTCTGTTTCGGACGGAACCAATTTGATATTTTGGACATGTTTCTGAGATACAAATCGGTACATTTTGTCTGAATTATGATTTGAAACGACACGAAGCACACATCTGTAGTGCAAATGTGGTTGGAAAGTTGGGAAATTAAAAAGCAAATAAGTGTCATGGTATCAATAGCTTTTAAGACTCAGGTTTGTGAGCAAAGACATCTGTATTGAAAGTGTCAGTTGTTGACATTTCCATATTTCTGTGCTACAAATACTGATATGGATTGGGATGGAGTAGGAGTTTCTAATGTCTATGGTTTTAAAAAACGATTTTAGATTTGATGCGTCACACTTCTAAAGATACAGAGCCAGTTTTACAGGCTCTGGAAGATGTTGAGACATCTCGATTTTTAGAAAATTTTCACCTCAAGTTATCTAAACTGTGTTGCACTAGTATTTGTCCCCTTCAATTCTTTTTTGAGATCTGTATATACCAGAACCATGTTGGCCATCTGATTTTATTGGAATATAAGACAATAAAGCTACTGTAACTTCATAAACAAATAGAAAAGTCTAACAAATACAACTGTCCATGTACAAGCTCGCTGTTTAACTGTCAGGATCAGGCAACCCCTGCTTGCAGACAATAACCCAACAGACTCTAACCAACCGGTCCTTAATAACGGCCGGAATATGCACAGCAATGAAATCAGTTAACACAGATAATAACTGGAGTGTCCCAGTCAAGCAACCCGCTGTATTACAATAACACAGTAGACTCTAGCTAACCGGTCCTTAATAACGGCCGGGATATGCAGAGTAACGTTAAACAGCCAAAACCATTGAAATAAGGAGTAGAGATCCGAAATAGCAATGCCAACAGTCAGGGTGCCAGAAGACAGGATAATTGTGACAAGCCGGGATCAAATAAACCAGAAAGACAATCAGATAGTAATTGTATATATATATAGCAACAAGGCACTAGGCGTACTTGGAACCACGCTTGGGCGATGACAGTGAGGAAGGAAGCCCTTTCTATTGGAGAATGGAAGAAACTCCCCACTCTACCATAGGATCACCGGTCAAGCCCTGTGATTGGTTACCTCTGAGACCTCTCCTTCTGATTTGTGGGCAGAACCGACTTCCGGATGTGGTTGGCGGATGTTGCAACCTAACGGTTGGCAAGCACCGCCATCCTTAGTCCCTGTCCGACAATACACATTCCCTTGAATACTGCGTTCCGGATATTGGCTGCCGTGACGACCGCAACCACGGATGGAGTAGCGGCACAGCCATGATCATCGGCCGCAGTGACATTAACATTGAAATGTGCAGCCACTTTAAGGGGTAGCACAGCCCAACACTGAGGCATGTCCTCAAATCCCTGAAAAAAGGTAGCACAGAAAAGGCCTTCATAGGGCAACATGTTACAGCTTATGACGTCTTATTAAGAACAGGGGATTCACTCACCTTAACCAGAGCCCTTGGTTTAGCTCAGTAACACGCACCTTGACAGCCTGATTGGCATTGTCTGGCTTCCTCAGGCCCCGATGGTCCAGTGGGTCTTGGAATGGAGCTGGATTCCAGGTTTAGGGGATACTCGTCCCAAGCCTATTGTGCAGCTTCTGTTAAGGGATTTTTATTTATAATAGTTTACATTTTTAGGTTGTTTTCTGCATAAAAGTAAGGCAAATTTATTATGGGTTTTCTATTAGAGTGAATCTAGTTATAATAATATTAAAATATATATAGCAGGCATACTACTACTTAATGTATAATATTTAAACGTAGGAGTTATTCTTTAGTTCTTTAGCTGGTGACATCTAAACTGAGCTGGCAGGAGCAGAAGACCTATTCTTGCAGTAAATACCGTGCCAAGGCACCTGTTTTATTACAGCCCATTCCTTCAGCCTGTCATCAGGTACGAATGAATAAAGCACAGATCTTCCCAACATGGAAGGTCACGTCAGATGTTGATACGTAGGAAACTCACACAGGCCCTGTAATTCCTCTACTGTTGCTATGTTATTAACATTACTCATTGTGTTCTTGTAGCAAACCAAGCTGGAAAAAGCTGCACTAATATACATCCACGTTAGCGTTACCAAGACAGAGGAGATCCATGACAAGTAACCTAAACCACACACATCAATATTATAGGGCTGATTCTTCACTCCTGTCAGCTGCACAGGCTCCTTCTATGGCCTAACACTTTAGCACCGTGTCAGTTCTTGTAAATAAAGACAATGCAGCGTCTGTTTGCCGAACTCTAACAAGCTTAGAACATAAAATGATAGATTGGGTGTTAGAAAGGTTTGTGTTTTCCTGTGAAAAAGGTAGGGGGGGGGTGTTACCTGCTTGTTGCATAATTTGTGGAAACATTTTCATCCACAATATGAAATGTTAAAGCCCTGCACCTTTTTGCCTGTTAGCAAAGTATCTATTTGGATTCCAGAAAAAGATAATGATATTATTTAGAAAGTGTTGGCACGGGACCCTTCCCATTCTCTCTATTGTGGAGCCAATTTATATGATGCACAAGTTACGTTCCTGCAACCCGGGGGAATTTTGTTTATTAATTTCCATGCCAAATGCTTGGGAGGTTGGCACATGGAAGCAGAGCGTTTAGCCTCCAGGTATTTTACAGGAATTAGGGCTTTCAGAGAGCAACCACAAGCCAATTCGGATCACCTTGGCCCGAAACCTCATACGGTCGTGCCTCTACATTTATTAATGTTCTCGTGTTTTCCTAAATACTGGTCCATGAGGTGGGCCTTTTACTTTTTCACTGCTTAAATTCACGCCAATGCTTAGGTGACGGCTTTACGCGGCAATCACGCAGCACCTGCTTGGCATGAAGTACCTCGTTATGGGTGCATAAAACATTTGGTAGGAATTCACAGTTATAAAGACCAGCTTTTTTTTTCTTCTCAAGTTGAAATATTAACGAGAAAATTGTGTACGGAACATGTTTATTGCAAGAAAGTGCAAATTTGATTTTCCAACAGCTCATTTGAAAGAAAAAAAAGCTGTGTGGCTGAGACTTTTTCCGATTTTGTATTTCAGCAGCTACGTCAATTAATGGGGAACTGAAGTTTGAATAGAACCAATAAAACGGCCTTACATTTAAAACTACTGTGCTATAATCCTGGCTAAATAAACAGTATAGAGAAGTTACAGATATTACACAATCAAGTTCGAGCTCACCATTAGGCACACTAGACAAATCACTGGTGGGCAGTAATTTTCATAGACTAAGCACCACTGTGGAGCCTCAAACCCCATCGTTCATCCAATCTCACCCACAGCCCACCCCATGCACTACATGTGCTCTTCATAATATTGATATATAAAATTGTAGCGCTGTTTTAGTTCTGTTGTTGTAATTGCTCATTTCTGGCCACCAGGGGGAGACCAGCGCAATGCAAACTATACTGGACACTTTGGGACTACGTTTTCCAGCATGCTTTGGGGCACAGACAGGAAGTGGGTGGGGAGAACAGAGAGACATCCGCAACCTCGTTCGGAGGAGAGCCAGTGCGCGCCAAGGGGTGAACAGAGCAAGACGCACGTGAGACAAGGAGCGATTGTAACCAGGCCGTAGCGCAGGTGCTGCCTTGCGGACACTGGAGATCGGTTTCAGTGACTTGCCAGAGACCTAGTAATCCACCGCTGAGAGGTTTACACAGATACAGAGCTGCAGATTGGACCCCGAGTTAGGAGACCGCGATGATCTAATGGGAGTGCAGGCGGTGAACTGAGAATCTTGTGGCAGAGACGGACAAGCAAGACAAGCGGATCCGGTGGCACAGAGTCCCAGCCCAATCGAGCGGAGAGACGTCCTGAGTCGAGCAGGATGTAGCGTATCTGGCGGATGGGTGAGAGGCCTTCCAGGCCACAGTACAGTAACAAAGCATGCTGCAGTTTGCTTAAATCCACAGGGCCCCAACGTGACTAGTCGAAGACACATTGAATTCATTCACTGGCTAGTTGAATCTAGTACCCGGGTACCAACACACGCATACATGTACACCTTCTTGGGACACAACCTGTACGGGACTTACACTCCGGCAACGAAGGGGTTAAAATTTCTTTTTTTACCGCTGCGCGTTTCTCGCATTACGAAATTCCTGTAAATATATATATACCGTGCTTCCCTTATATATGCCAGTTGATTTGAGACCAGTAAACTATATAACTTATAAAATCCACAACAGTGCTGGTGTATATTTATTCCCTAGTGCGGGGAGACTGACCTGAGGTTAAATTCAGCGGCTCCTCCGGGAGTGAGCACTACAATATTATTGTACATAACCAGAGGTGGCTATACAATTAGGCCAACTAAGCAGGAGCCCAAGGCCTTGCTCAAACAGGGGCATTGCATGTGGTATTTGTATGGAATGTCAGTGTTCAGATGTTGAAGGGTTCAGTAATATACCACACAAATCTGCTCCTACATTAACATACACTAATCTGCCAAGTGAGCTCTCTGAGCCTTCATTAAAAGGAAAACTCTACTTAAAAATAGAGTGTCCTTTACTTACCCTTAAATAATTTCTTAATTTAATTCCAGTGATTTTACTCACCTTTTGTCGCTCACCACACGCTCCTCCTCTTCTGCTCAGGGACTCCCAAACCTGGAAGTCCCTGTGTCTTATCTGCGCAATTTGCGCTCCCTGTGCTACTTGCATAGCTTAGAGAATGCAAATTGCGCACCACAACGTGACTTGCAAACATTATGTAGCGCCCGAGCAGATTGACGGATCGGAGCTGCACACATGCTAACACGATTGGTCTCAGAAATAGTGACGTCAGCACACTTCCTGCATGCTGACATCATTAGTAACCTAATAGTAACTGGCAGCTGGGAAATTCAAACTTGCTGGCAGCTTGGTGACGGTTAGGGATGGGCCGAACACCCCCGTGTTCGGATCGCATTCGAACTCGAACATTTGAAAAAGATTGAATTCGAACGCGAACACGATTCGAACGCAATGCAAGTCAATGGGGCTCGAACGTTCGAAAATTAAGGTGCCCTTCAAGAGGGCATATATGCAAGATATTGGTCATAAAAGGTTTATGGGGGTCCGGGTACTGCCCTGGGGGACAGGAAACAATAAAAAAACAAATTTAAAAAAAAGCGTTTTTAACCAAAAAACATTTTTTTGAGCCATTTCACCGCTGTGTGCTGAGCTAATTTTTGCCACTTTTGCTCATGTTTAAACGAGATTTGAAGCCATGGGAAATGTTTGAGCAACAACGATATGGCAGGAGGGAAGCGCACCAGCAGTAACAAGCAGCGGAATATACCAGACATGGGCGCAGAGCGAGAGTAGTTGTTATAATAAAACCGGGTCAGCAACGTTTATGCACTTGTACTACGCTACTGTAAATGGTGAGAATCGGCGCACACCACTAGCAACGGGATGCAAACAGAACAGGCAGGGAGTACACAGAGAGAATAGTCAAATGGCAGGCAAAGCCAGCAACAGATCGGGTCCTCAGAACCAGCAAGGTCAGTAACAAGTATACAAACTGATTCGGTAAGCTAGCGATGCGGTAATGAAACTCCATAGCTAGTCAAGATGTACAGAGCGCGCTCCTGATTTAAAGGTCCCAGCGGCTCTGCGTCATCACGCCGCGCCCTGCCCCCTGATCACTCACAGCTGCCCCTGATCACTCCTGGCATTCGGCCAGCTGGCGGCACCATGCGTCCGGGTCCCCCCGATCGCCATCCGGGGCCCTGGATGTCACAATATTACAATCCAAATGCAAATGGGTTAAGTAACCAAATTTGTAAGAAGAAGAATTAATGCAGCATATGAATCCTCACACTGCTGGGCAGTACCTCTACTTTCTTACGCTAGCTTTTACCGGCGCGCTGTGTGCAGCTTCTGAGAAGATCCGCTATTAGTATAGCGGGGAAGCCGGCTGCGCATTTTGCATTGCTCTCTCTACACTAATAGTGTATCTTCTTAGAAGCTGCACACAGCGCGCCGGTGTATGCAGCTTCTAACAGCGTGGGAGATGGGAGGCTGCCTTGTTGGTGGATCCAGGAATTAGGTGAGTAATTTTATGTTCCTTGGGACATTTAAAAATGTCCTCGGATTTAATTTTTTTTAGAAATGTGTCGCCTTACCTTAGCCTGGTGGTCAGTCAGTGGAGGCTCCCTGGATCCTGGTTGTGGGGGGGGGGGTCTGCCGTGGCCGCAGGTGCAGTGGCTCCCTCCCTTCGCCACCACTCTGCCACATGCACCTGGCCGGCCTGCCCGCACAGTCACAGCACTGTTATCCGGCGGCCGCATGATCCTCAAGGGATCCTTGGGAGGCCCCGGCGGGCTGCAATGCCTGATTAGAGGGCCTTGTTTGCCTGATGTTTTAGCAACAAGATTGTTTTATCCCATAGGCTTCAATGTTAAAAATATTTCCATTTTAATTCAATATCTAATAAACCGTTGCTTATAAAATTCTGCAGTAAAGAGTCTCTTTATCTTTAGATTTTTTTAGGATTTTTCTTTAAAAATTCTAATTTTTTTTTAACTTTTGCCAACGGCCTGAAAAGTTCGAAGTTCGCAAACCTTCGAACAGCCGATGTTCGATGCGAACATCGAACCGTTTCGAACCGGCAGCCCATCCTTAGTGACGGTGGGTGGGGTGGAGGAAACTTATTTTATGTTGCTGATATCTTACATGTACTTTGTTCTTCTCATGTTTGTTTAGATAATAAAATATTTTATTCTATATTTGTCACTGGATGCATCCATTTTGTGATTGTGTTGTAAACTGCCCCCACCCACAGTATCTTTACAGCACATGCTCCTCACCAGGGGCGGATCCTGAAACAGGTTTCGGGGGGGGCATTCTACCAGTTTTGGCCAAGAGCTGGTGTTGGGTTTGCAGTGACGGGCAGATATATTGGCCCCCAGCTCACATGGATATATATTGCCCCAACTCAAATGGATATATATATTGCCCCCAGGCATCTCACATGGATATATATATTTCCCCCAGGCAGCTCACATGGATATTGTGACGGGTTCACTCGGGGCAGGCTATGTGAGGGCCGGTACCTGAGTAGAAGGCTGGAAGTAGCCACCTTCCCAGTTCAGGGTTAACTGAGTGATTGCTCATTCACCACAGCTGCCCCACCCTTCCCTATAAGAAGTCTCAGTTCCTTCCAGTTCATTGAGGGGTTTGGAGACAGAAGGAGGAAGGAGTTGGAGACTGTGGTGAAAAAGTAAGGAATCTGTTATATTGGAAAGTGTGTTTTGTTTTACTGGGGGAACCCGTTTAGTGGGCCCAGGAGTAGACAGGTTTGTCTGTTGTCAGTTAGCCTCCCAATAGGGAATAGGATTTCTTTTTTTTGTTGTTTATTTTCTCTGTTGGTGGAAAACCCCTTTGCTGCTGCAAATAAAAACGCTTAGAAAACCCACATTGCTGTGCCCGCAGTACCTGCTTCTCCACAATATATATATTGCCCCCAGGCAGCTCACATGGTATATATATATATTGCCCCCAAGCAGCTCACATGGATATATATATTTGCCCCCAGCTCACATGTATATATATATTGCCCCAACTCACATGGATATATATATTGCCCCCAGGTAGCTCACATGGATATATATATATTGCCCCCAGGCAGCTTACATGGATACATATACATTGCCCCCAAAAGCAGCTCACATGGAAATAGATATATGCCCCCAGGCAGCTCACATGGATATAGATATTGCCCCCAGGCAGCTCACATGGATATATATATTTCCCCCAGGCAGCTCACATGGATATTGTGACGGGTTCACTCAGGGCAGGCTATGTGAGGGCCGGTACCTGAGTAGAAGGCTGGAAGTAGCCACCTTCCCAGTTCAGGGTTAACTGAGTGATTGCTCATTCACCACAGCTGCCCCACCCTTCCCTATAAGAAGTCTCAGTTCCTTCCAGTTCATTGAGGGGTTTGGAGACAGAAGGAGGAAGGAGTTGGAGACTGTGGTGAAAAAGTAAGGAATCTGTTATATTGGAAAGTGTGTTTTGTTTTACTGGGGGAACCCGTTTAGTGGGCCCAGGAGTAGACAGGTTTGTCTGTTGTCAGTTAGCCTCCCAATAGGGAATAGGATTTCTTTTTTTTGTTGTTTATTTTCTCTGTTGGTGGAAAACCCCTTTGCTGCTGCAAATAAAAACGCTTAGAAAACCCACATTGCTGTGCACGCAGTACCTGCTTCTCCACAATATATATATTGCCCCCAGGCAGCTCACATGGTATATATATATATTGCCCCCAAACAGCTCACATGGATATATATATTTGCCCCCAGCTCACATGTATATATATATTGCCCCAACTCACATGGATATATATATTGCCCCCAGGTAGCTCACATGGATATATATATTGCCCCCAGGCAGCTTACATGGATACATATACATTGCCCCCAAAAGCAGCTCACATGGAAATAGATATATGCCCCCAGGCAGCTCACATGGATATAGATATTGCCCCCAGGCAGCTCACATGGATATATATATTGCCCCCAGGCAGCTCACATGGGTATATTTGCCCTTAGCTCACATGGGTATATGTTGCCCCCGCTTCATGGGTATATATTGCCCCCACTCCATGGGTATATTTGCCTCCAGCTCCACGGGTATATTTGTCCCAGCTCCATGGGTATATTTGCCCCTGCTTCATGGTTATATTTGCCCCCGCTTCATGGGTATTTTTGCCCCCAGCTTCATGGGTATATTTGCCCTTAGCTCACATGGGTATATGTTGCCCCCGCTTCATGGGTATATTTGCCCCTGCTTCATGGGTATTTTTGCCCCCTGCTTCATGGGTATATTTGCCCCCTGCTTCATGGGTATATTTGCCCCCGGTTCATGGGTATATTTGCCCCCGCTTCATGGGTATTTTTGCCCCCAGCTTCATGGGTATATTTGCCCCTGCTTCATGGGTATATTTGCCCCCCACTTCATGGGTATATTTGCCCGCGCTTCATGGGTATTTTTGCCCCCAGCTTCATGGGTATATTTGCCCCCGCTTCATGGGTATATTTGCCCCCTGCTTCATGGGTATATTTGCCCCCGCTTCATGGGTATTTTTGCCCCCAGTTTCATGGTTATATTTGCCCCCTGTTTCATGGGTATATTAATTTGCCCCCTGCTTCATGGGTATTTTTGCCCCCAGCTTCATGGGTATTTTTGCCCCCAGCTTCATGGGTATATTTGCCCCAGCTCTCACCTCTTTGCTGGTCCAGACCGTCCAGGCCAGGCTCCGCCGGCGTTCTCCTCTTCTCCCCGGCCCCCCACGAGGCGACAGGCGAGTGGCCGCTGACATGTACCTTGGCTGGATTCTGTTTGTCATGTTGATAGGTTTACACCTGAACTTAATTTTGTAAATTTCTCAATTTTTTGCACAATTTAAAAAGAATACAATGCATTAATTTAATTTGCAATTAATAGTACCGGCTGGGTGGAGTAGAGGTAATGTCACTGCTCTGCATGGAGAGAGCCTGTGGAGACATGGGTTCGATCCTGATGATCACCTCTCCAGTAAGTGTCCTTGGGCAAGACACCTAATGGTACATACTCACCACCCAGGACATACTTGAAAACGAGAGAAATCTCAATGTATCCTTCCTGGTAAAATCCTTTCTCAAAAAAATTTGCAGGGCACCTTTACTGTCTTCTATTGACTCATTCAGATGTGCATTACAGAATGGCAGCCTATGCTCTCACTTCAACTGATTTTTAAGAAGAAAAGTCAGAATTCGGTTGTAAATTGCAGTCATCATGAACATTAACAGCACATGACAGTAAAATTACAGTGTATTTAATGCTGTCTTCTCCATCATATTTTACAGCAATTTAGTATTCATGATTGAAGCGTCATCCTTTATAAAGAGACGGATAATGTGCAGTGATTAGCGATGTACTAAGAACCACTAATTTTTTTGTTACCATGATATAGTGAGTTAAAAGGAGGGTAAAAAGAAAAGCTCAGAAATTGCGAAAGTTGACATTAACCTGGCATTACAAAAATGGCTTCAATTACCTCGTTTAAACCTATTCAACATACCAATAGCATTAGTTCACTGCAGCACTCAATGGAGTTCAGGATTTAATAAGTCCGGTGGAAGGTTTAATAATAGCGGCTCTGTACCGCCATCTCGGCAAAAACAAATGTAGAAATAAAAAAAAAGGAAAAAAGTGAATTTATTCTGTTTTTTTTTTTTCTGGGGAAAGGTCTATAAAATCTGTGACAGGTTTATGGACAGGGAAATATAACGCTGACAAACGACCAACTAATCAAGTGGAACATGTAATAAATCATTAGTGTGTCATTAAACTGTTCCAGAGCTGCATTGAAGGGTTATTACTGTGTCACAATATATCTTCCACCAGCAAACAAAAGCAAGCAGGGCATGTTGGGAATAGGATTACAGGGGAAGCATCTGTCAGTGCTAATTAGGAATTAACCACATTTCTTAATAGCGGGAAATTCAGAGAGGGAGCGGTGCTGAGGAGGGAAGCAGAAGGACCACTTTTTACATCACACTGCTCAGGAAGTAACATTAGACATTGTGAGCAAGGAGGACGTGTAGGTTGAGGACATTTCCATTAGAAGTGGAAATAACAGCCTGCGTTCAATCCTTCAAGAATTGATGTACTTACCACTTTTGTGTTGACTTGCTTAAAAAAAGATTTTGGATGGGGTAGGGTTCTGTATATCTCATTAAATCCTCTTAACTTCCATCGTGCCTTTGACAGATTTTACTCACCATCACTTTGGCTTTGTCCTATCCTTCTAACTCCCATTGATTGTTCCTTCCTCCTGTAGGATCGGAAGCTGTTTGTACCATAATGATAGTGAATTTTCTGGGTCTATCCTGAGGAAACAGACTTGGAGCCACAGCTCTAGTAGGCTCTGTGATTGAACACGACATGGTTTGGGGCATACCAGCGTCAGCTTCTATGTGATACATATATTGTGTGTTGCCAAATAGGGTTATTCAGAGAGCACTGAAATATCACCCATGGGACAGCCGCCAAACGCAGCCGACCTGCCACTGAACACAACGCCAACCAGCCGCAGAAAAAAACAGACAAACCGCCGGACGGGTAAAAAAACCCAAAAACTATTGAAAGTGTCAACTTTGAAACACTGTTTGCAAAAAACTACTGGACAAAAATGTCTGGAATTAACATATAAGGTCGCATGAATAATAATAAAAAGGTCTGTTACAGAAAAACCTCTATTAAAAAAAATGTATATATATATATATATATTTACATACTGTATATATCACGAGTATAGCAGTACATAGTGATACCTTTTTTATTGGACTAACGTTACATTTAAAAGACAAGCTTTCGAGAGGATTACTCTCTTCCTCAGGTCTGTAAGCTATAATAATATATATATATCGGGAAAAAAAAATCAAAAAAATAAAAATCCCGAAAAGATGCCTAAAAAATCTTTAAAAAATAAATAAAGAGACTTTTTGCTGCAGATTAAAAGAATAAACAGTTTATTAGATATTAAATAAAAACAGGAATATTTTTAACATTGAAGCCTATGGGATTCGCCTGATTAAACCTGCCGAATGAAACCACCGAACATCAGGGCATTTCGACAACTTTTCACTGCTGTTCGGTGTTCTGTGAATAGATTAACCATTGCTTCTCTGTGGGGGAGTTCACTGCCGACGAACAGCACTGTATTTTGCTGGCAATTCGCCAAAAGTTGGCAAACTGCCTGCTTTGTGAATAGCCAAATGGCCACAAAATTGCATCGTATGGGGAAATTCACTGTTTGGTGCATTTTCGAGGCAACTTTGGTTCTCTGTGAATAACCCCTATAGTTTGCGCTTTGCAAACATATGAAATTAACGTGAACCAAAAACAAAGAGTCCAAAGTATTACACACGCAAAATATATAATGTGTGTCATGAGTGTCGTTAGTGCTGGGCTGATGGGACTTTGGCGCTGGCCTGGGGCCACAATAAGAAAGAGTGCATAAATGATTCCTTACAACTGCAGGGGAGGACTAAAGTCCATGCCACAGTGTCCCTGCCTATGGAAGCTGCCACTGGCCACTCTGCCGCCAGAAGAGCAAGAAAAAACACCAGTTGTGCTTACACACAGCACACAATAGAAGCCTCATAATAAAGATCGCCCTTTAATTAACCCCTTCACTACTAAGTGGTTTTTCAAAAAAAAATCGTCAGGAACCAGTGGTTTTTTAAATCCTTTTTAATTATACAGTAAGAAATATTGGAATATTCCCATTGTATTTCTTACTGTAGTAAACCTATTCACCAGTAAATGGTGCCATCTACTGCCAAATTGAGTCACAGCAGCAGCTCAATTTTTATTTTTATTTTCCCCTATATAAGCTTGTTCAATGTCTGATGTCAGGACATTTTTCAGCTGATTTTACAGTTTTAGCTCTTTATGAATTATGCCCACAGGGCTAAAACTTTGGGGGCACCAAAAGCAAACAAAATTAGTTTGCAGCAAACGAATTTCATTTGCTTTTCGACTTCAGAGCTGCAGATTGAGATATATATCGATACTGGGCACCGGATGGTGTCTTTGAAGCATATGATATCTCGATCTCGGTAGTGAAGGGGTTAAGCAAAATAGCCAGCTGCTTAAGACCTCACTCTCATTGGGGCCTCAAATGAGGGAACCGATAATTTAGAGCACCATTATTCTTCTGTACCACACAAATACACTTCTACATTAACATGCATTTGTCTACCAAGAAAGTTGCATTAGCCTCAGAGCTACACTCAGTGCCCCACCAGCATTCATCTCCTCCTGAGACAAGTAAGGAAGAGTTCCAGGGTTGAGGAGCATCACATGCAGAATGAGAATAAGTTACTGCATGTGACGGAGTGTCAGTGGCTGCAGGTATGTGGCAGTGTCTATATGTGTGGGTAAAAAAGGAGTTTTTTTATATGGGCCCTCGAGTGACCAACCCCACAGCAAATCCAGGAATAGAAGATGATGGACCAAGTAATACAAGTATAATTAACGCCATAAGGACCAATGATGTACAGGGTACGTCTTGAGATAAAAGTCCCTTAATCCCCTTCCTACCTATACTTACTTCTCTGGCTGGGGTCCGGAAGTGGTCTGACTTCCTTGAAATCAGACCTCCAGTTTTAATGACCCCGGCGGTAGCACAGACGTCATCGCTGGGTGCGATGTCATCAGTTTCAGGTGACCCCCCGGCACTGCCGTGAGACAGCCCAAAAGGGAGGGTGGGTTCTTGGGCCCCTCTCCCTCCCGATCAGCCAGAATTTTTTTAAAAAAAGAGAGGCATCACGGGTAAGGGCACAGTCTGCCCTTTCCAGGGATGCCTCTCTTTAACCCCTTTGGTGCTGGATTCCGATTCGACACCAATCCGCACCAGGTCGCAGTACTCTCCTGGAGGTGGCAGACATCTTGGATGTCAGTCAAGTCTCCAGGGCCTCCCCTGCTAACAGACATCATCTCCATATGCACAATGACATCAGTTGGGCAGATAACCCCTAGCTGCCAAGTGGAGGTGGCCGGTCATTTGGCCCCCTTTGTCTGCCAATCAGTGGCAGCTGGAGAGTCATGTGTGGTATCATTGGAATGGCCAGTACATGTCCTTTCCAATGATACCAAACATGACCAAGTGTGGTGTAAAAAAAAAAACAATAAAAAAATCATGGATTTAAAAAAAAATAATTCTGGGTCGTGTAATACAACACGACTTCAAATCGCGTTTAAACATGATGAGCACAAAACGGTCAAAATGAGCTCAGCACACAGGTGAAATGGCTCAGCAGTGATTGGATTGAAAAAAAAAAGATGGAAAAATAGGGCATTTCTAAACGCAGGACAAAATTTAGAAACTATGTAGCCGGGTCTTTTTTGGCAGTTGTAGATTTTGGAGGTCAAAGGTCGAAAAAGTGTGTTTTTTCATCATATTTCATAAAAAATGTTTATAGTAAACTATACAATATGATGAAAATGATGGAATCTTTAGAAAGTCCATTTAATGGTGAGAAAAAAGTTATATAATATGTGTGGGTTCCATAAATGAGTAAGAGGAAAATTAGACCTAAACACAAACAGTGCAGAAATGTAAAAGCAGGAGTGGGTACTTTCCCCTCTTCTTCAATGCATATGTGTATGTTTGTCAATGGCTGCTCACTTGTGTGTGTCAGTGTCTGCATGTGTGTTGACTTAATTTAATGCAAGATTTTCAGCATTGATATGAGTGTCACTGTGATAACCTAATGCATGTTAAAGAATGCACACATTAAATTAATTCTGAACTGTTCGTATTACTTGTACCTAATTTGCAAATAAACTGTCGATATTTTCAGCACAATGCCTCCAAATTCCCATGTTGACATTCACAAAACCCGCCTGCACATTATTGTGTGCACAGATGCGCACATTCCCATACTTCCCGATTCCCACATCATTCTGTAAACTCAGCATTAAATCCATGTTATCCATATGTGTGTGAGGTTTGCAGAGCTACACAAGAGTAAATGCATTTTAATCAAAGTATATTCCTTTGCATACTAAAGCGACTGTATATCTCGGTGGACATATGTACATCATCTGCTATCTGACATGTGATTGTATTTTTGTCCTGCAAGTGCTCTACGGTGAAGTTCAGTAAATAGCAGGTCTGTAATGCAACATGTACACTGCACTGTGCAAAGAAGCTATTGCTAAGCATTAAGTGTGTCGAGGGAGGGGATGGCCTGACACTAAGTGTCTGGCAGGCTGAATGCTATGCCTGGGAGATAAGGGTAATTTCTAGGACAAGCTCTCGTCAGCACAACCGAGAATTGCTAACTTAAGCAGAAAAGACTCCGCTAAAGGAGAGAGGAGAAGAAACAGACAAATCTTGCTTGTGTATCTGGAGCTGGGAGCAGGAGCAGGGTGCAGGCAGTGGTGATAAAATGCCAGCAGATTAATGGTAAGGATGAGCCCAGGCGGGGAAATGGATCAGCATCTGACAAGGTGAAATCTGGAGATGTTCTTCTGCAAATGAGCTTTTTTTTTCTCTCCTTTTCTTTCCCCTTCTCAAATAGAAGATCCGCATTTTGCAGCAAGCTAGGTGTAACCTTCTAGCTGCTGGAGAAGACCTGGTCGACAATATTTTTTTATCAATATTATTCTTATTCTTATATAGCCATCATTTATACAGTGCAACCGATTCCACAGACAGGTATCGACAAACAATTCTAGAAAAACAAACCAGAGGGCCTGCTCAGTTGATTATATTTAAAAGTGATGACAATATTAGGAAGATGTTTTAGGCCTTCTACATCACCAGAAAATCAAACACAAACTACAATGGATCTACTAGAACACATTAAGACAAAGATAAAAAATACCTATGATCCTCTATTGAAATACCAGGGCACAAAATAGTGAAGGAAGCACCCCATGAAGGGTTAAATAAATTCCCATTTGATATTAAAAAAAATTTCCCTAGTGGTACAGTGTGAACACTGGGGTACAAACACCTCTTAAGAGAGGATTAGTCAAGTAAAAATACACTCATACCTCTTTAACCCCTTCACTACCAAGGGATTTTCCAAAATAAATATTGTCAGAAATCAGTGTTTTTTTGTAAAATCATTTAAAATAAATTATACAGTAATAAATAGTTATTACTGTAAATAACCTATTTGTCCAGTAGATGGCACCATCTACTGCCAGATTGAGTTGTAGAGGTTTAAGCTGCAGGTCGATTTTTTTTTCCCCTGCGTCGGCTGCTGAAAGCCCAATATTTAAGAGCATTCAGCAGCTGATTTAACAGCTTTAGCTTTCGGACATTATGCCCACAGGGATAAAACATTGGGGGTATCTTCTGCAGCCCAAAAGCAAAAGAAATTTGTTTGCAGAAAATGAATTTCATTTGCTTTTGGACTGCAGATTAGAAGATCGAGATATTGGAGCACCAGATGGTGCCTTCGAAGTCCGAGATATCTCGATCCCGGTAGTGAAGGGGTTAATAGCCTTAATTCACTGAATCAACAGGGAAAGTATTAGGTTCGGGCAGAACATGGTCACCAACACAAGATAATATGGTGAACTTGTAAAAGAATATAATTTGTAGACTTGTACATATGCAAAAAAATTTGTTCAGTTCTGAATCACAAAATTTCAGAATCCAAAAATTTTGGACCCAAACAATTCGGAATATCGGAAGCTTCTGATATTTTGGAACAGACTGATTCAGAATATCGGAAATGTCTACATATATTCACTGGGTTTCCGATATTCAGAACCACAATGTATTAAATATAAAAACCTATACAATGACATAAAAATGGCACACATGCACCAATATGATGCCCAGAATGCAGCATATGCTCCAAAATGACTCATAATGAAGCTTGTTTGCATAATCTTTTTTAACACAATGGGGAAATTTGCTCGAAAATAGCACACAGAATGACACATAGGTTTTAAAAACGAAGCCCAGAATTAAGCATATCGTCCAAAATGACACAGATTAACGCACATGCTCCTTTAATGACACACAGAATGACGCATCGATGTCAATAAAGCTGTGGAACATTCCGAATTAAACAGAGTTTATCCAATTACATTTATATCTGTTCGATTATAATTGGATCAGTTTGGGATGTTTTTATATGGAAAGCAATTCGGTTAGGATATCGGCATTTCAGAATTCAGATACATCCAAATCAACATACTGGCCTTTATTCTGCCGAATTCCGAACTGATCCAAACTGAAATCTAATATTCGCAGTCTTCCACATGAAGTATGTGTATGGTAAAAAATATATACAAATTTAAGTGTTAAAATACCAATTGCTTTGACTCCGTGCTAAACTTATCTACAATTTGTGAAAGTCATTAGAAATGCATTTTCTGCGCACTATTCCTAAACTTGGATCAACCATGATATTATTCACCCAAACAGTGATCTGCTACAGTACTGAGATATACTGGGTGTCTAAAACTGCACTGGATGCGATGGGAGGGATGCATTGCATCTACAGCATAACACACATTCTGTTTTTGACACATTGTTTCAATAAATAGTAGGAAAAACAAACACTATAAAAAATATAGAAAGAGGATTGATAAAAATCACTGTCTCTATTCTCATTTACACCTCTCAATTCTGCTATCATACAATCTGTTTTTAGCATAAAAATATACCTAACATCACATTTCATCATCATCAATTGCACTAGTGATGTGCGTTAACAACATTCGGATGTAACCTTTTATCTGATTCTGCATGTTATGTGACAAGATGCATCAGCTACCAGTCAGTTAATCCTTATGAAATACTTGGAATTCAAATTAAAGTACAATGATGTAATAACTATTATTTTTTTTTTTAATTGGACATGACAGTCAGACGAGACCGAGGCTCTTTAGCCAATTAATAACTCAATTTATTGGAACCTCGGTTATCCATAGGCTATTTGATCTTAAAATACAATTCAATGCTCACAATAATAACAACAAATAAAATTGATTATATACACCACCCTGCCGGATTAGCTCCTCAAATTGTTGATCCTCCTCGCAGCATCTGATCTTTTTAAATTGAGATTGAGAAAATATTATGTGACCAATGAAGCAGTTTCTAGATATGTGTAACATCTTTGTAATGTTGGCTCATTAATAAAAAACACTTGTGTAATCATTCTGTACAAAGACTACACGGGATTAATCAGGTGTACACTTACCAGAGAATTAAATTCAGTGTCTGTCATTGTTTACGGTCAGGTTGAGTGCCTTAAACACACTTTTTAAATGTTGCATCATTTTTCAACATTTAAATTATCACACGCTTTCACAAAACAGTTTATTTTAATTACTAGGCTCTATACAGCTTAATTATTGTTTATGTTTTCACTGTGGTTGAAATTTAATTGCTGCCAGAATTAGTTGAAATCCTTCCAGATTTTTTTTCCCCTTTTTATTTTTTATTTCTTTTATTTTTTTTACTTACCCAGGTTTTGTTTAATTAATGTGGCCAAATTGATAAGGCCAGATTGGGAATCTCCACTTGGGGGGGGGGGGGTATCTCATCTTGACTGGGAATCATTTGGTGAAGGATCTTGAATCTGAATTTGATCTTATCCTCATCAATCTGATAGCATCCCGTACCGTAGAACATAAATGCAACCTCCTGCAACATTTGTCTGCGACAAAACAGACACAGGCTAATGTTCTTGCAGATCATTGCGGTTACAACCCAGTCTGAACTGGCCTCTGGGCTGTGATGACTGCTGCAAGGGTGCCACAGCCGAGCCCAAACCCTTCCCATGGCTCACAAAAATATCAGGATTATTCAGAGAAAGGTGAAACTCTGGAGAACTTTTGGAGAAGTGAAAATTCTAGGTCAAAATAACTGATTTTGAAAGTGAGATAAATGGGAGAATTTTTCTGGTTTGGCTATTTTGATCTAGAAATTTAACTTCTCCAAAAGTTCTCCAGAGTTTCACCTTTCTCTGAATAACCCTGTATAATATCAGGTCTATTCAAAGAAAGGTGAAACTCAGGAGAATGACTAGAGAAGTAAATATTCTAGGTCAAAATAGCCAAACCAGAAAAATTCTCCCATTTATCTCACTTTCAAAATCGGCTGTTTGCAGGGTTATTCAGATGTCGTTGATCTGGCCCCGAAATGGCAACAAACAGTGAATTTCCCCATACGGTGCAATTTCGTGGCCTTTCGGCTACTCAGAAAGCAGGCAGTCTGCCAACTTTTGGTGCATTGACCGAAATTCCCTTAGAGAAGCAATGGTTAATCAATTCACAGAACACCGAACAGCAGAGAAATACCAGTGAAATGCCCTGCTGTTCGGTGGTTTCATGCAACAGGTTTAAACAGACGAATCCCATAGGTTGCAATATAAAAAATATCCCCATTTTTATGCAATATCTAATAAACTATTTATTTTTTTAATCTGCAGTAAAAAGTCTATTTATTTTTATTTTTTAGGATATTTTAGGCATTTTTATGGATTTTTTCGGCAACTTTTTTTAATACCGTTTTTTTTTTCTGTAACAGACCTTTGACCTATTTATTATCATTCATAGGACCTTATATGTTAATTCCAGACACTTTCGTCCAGTAGTTGTTTTGCAAACAGCGTTTCAATTTTGACACTTTCAAGCCATTTTTTTTTCTTCCCCCGTTCACCGCCTTGTCGGCTTTTTCTGGCAGCTGGTCTGCGCTGTGTGTGGCGGATCATTGGCTTTTCACCAGACGTGTTCGTTGTATGTTTTGTGGCGGTTGGGGTGACCCGATTCTTCAGATCGTATCGGATGCGTTTTCCGGCTTTTGTTCGACGATATTTCAGGGGTTTTGCAGTGGTTTTGCAGTGATTTTCAGGTTTGTTCCCTGCACTCCGGGGACTTACGCTAAATGCTGAATTCATCACAGGGTCGGGAAATTTGATTCTCTGACGTGCAGGGAACAAGAGAGCACCGAAATGTCGGCGACAGTTTGCTGTTCTCTTAATAACTCTGAATAACTATGGTCTAGATTGCTCTCTTCTGCTAATTTTCCTGATTTTCACCTTTCTTTGAATAGACCTCTATATGTTCGGGGCCTGTCAGTTAGCCAAGTGGTTCCCAACCCTGGTCCTCAGGTCCCCCTAACAGGTAAGGGGCCCTATTCCAAGGTTATTGTTATCTTATAGTGAGAGAAAGGGGGGGTGTGAGGAACCTGAGGACGAGCAACAGAAAAGTTACCAGGAAAGGCTTAATGATCTTAACATGTATAGCTTGGAAAAAAGACGAGACAGAGGAGATATGATAGAAACATTTAAATACGTAAAGGGAATCCACAAGGTAGAGGAAGGGAGTATATTTAAAAGGAAACAAAGTAGCAAAACAAGAGGACATAGTCTTAGATTAGAGGGGCAAAGGTTTAAAAGTAACATCAGGAAGCATTATTTTACTGAGAGGGTGGTGGATACATGGAACAGTCTTCCAGTTGAAGTGGTAGAGGCCAAAACAGTAATTGAATTTAAGCAGGCATGGGATAGGCATAAGGCTATCCTAAACAAAAGATAAATCCAGGTAAAGTATCCATGTAATTGGGCAGACTAGATGGGCCGAAAGGTTCTTATCTGCCGACATTTGTTTATGTTTCTATGTCTCTATGTTTCTAACAGCACTAGTGGCCTGCTCTACGGTGGGGCCCACTCAGGTCTCACAAGGTTTTAGCTTGCTTGTGCCATTACAGGGATGAATGTTCCATTTGCAAATCAGTCTGCTCTCACCCAATGAGGGTGGCCAGTACTGATTGCCAAGGACATCATCCCTGCACGAGAGGTGCAGCAACCCCCGACGATCGTTTCGGCCTTGTTAGGCTTCGTCAGGAGGGTATAGCTGACACCCCTCTAGGCACATCAAGCAAGGGGTCCACGTCTGGATGACCCGGTAAACTTATAGTGAGAGAAAGGAGGGGTGTGAGGATCCTGAGGACGAGCAACAGCACTAGTGGAGCAGGCCAGGGGTGTCAGCTCTGCCCTCCTGACGAGGCCTAACAAGGCCGAAACGATCGTCGGGGGTTGCTGCACCTCTCGTGCAGGAATGATGTCCTTGGCAATTAGTACTGACCACCCTCATTGGGTGAGAGCAGACTGATTTGCATATGGAACATTCATCCCTGTAATGGCACAAGCAAGCTAAAACCTTGTGAGACCTGAGCGGGCACACACCATAGAGCAGACCACTAGTGCTGTTGCTCGTCCTCAGGATCCTCACACCCCTCCTTTCTCTCACTATAAGTATACAGGGTCATCCAGACGTGGACCCCTTGCTTGATGTGCCTAGAGGGGTGTCAGCTATACCCTCCTGATGAGGCCTAACAAGGCCGAAACGATCGTCGGGGGTTGCGGTCATCTCTCGTGCAGGGATGATATCCTTGGCAATCAGCACTGGCCACCCTCATTGGGTGAGAGCAGGCTGATTTTCATATGGAGCATTTATCCCTGTAATGGCACAAGTAAGCTAAAACCTTGTGGGACCTGAGCGGGCCCCACCGTAGAGCAGGCCACTAGTGCAGTTGCTGGTCCTCAGGACCCTCACACCCCCCTTTCTCTCACTATTCTTATCTTAACCAGAGCTGTTGTGAACACTGGTGCTGGCAAGTTTACAACGGCTCTGGTTAAGTTAACACCAACCTGGAAATTATTTTATTTATTTGTGAAAATAGATTTTTAATTTGGCACAAGCAACCAAATATCACCACAAAGGGCAGAAAAAGGTGATCCATCTTGCATCCAAACAAGATCCAAGTCTCTAAAAATGAAAATCCTGTGTCATAAGAATTCCTCATGTTAGCAATACTTTACATTTAAACATATACAGGTGTAAAGTATACAAACAGTGGCTGTTCGTTCGCTCGTCGGTTCTATATAAATACCTTTTGTTTCCAAGGGCTGAGAGTACGTAACTGTCAGTATTATGAAAGATTGTTTATCTTCCGTGGCGTGAAATAAGGAGAGCATGCGGAATAGAGGAGAGAACATGTCAGAGAGACGGCATCCTTCCATGCTGACAGCGACGCATTTATTCTCCATGCTACAGCAAACAAAGAGTGCGACAGGGCCCATAAATCATACAGCGGAGATGCTGTATGTACAGTTTGTAATATTGCAGAGCAAACAAAACACCTTAAACACGGAGACATTTATTTCTCTCTTTTTTTTCCTTTTCACCCTTTTCATTCTACCTCGTTTTCGTTCTTTTATATACGTGCAATGCTCTCACTCTTTGCAACCTCTCATTTTGTGTATTTCTCCATGTCTGTCAATGTCAAATAAACTAAACACTGAAATGTCTTGTAGAGGAGAATGAAGCATCTTCAGGTACAAGAACAGTACATGGAAATATAATTGAACTTTCAAATATTCCTCTTAAATATCTAAGGAAATTTGATCTTGTTGATCAACCAAATTCCTGAGTAAATCAATTTAATAATTTCATAAAACAAAAATAATTTATCCACAAGAGCAGCAGGAATCTCTGAAACTCCAGAGGCCCTGGGTGATGCTCCTTCTCTTCCAACTCATATTATGACTTAGGCTAGGGTCAGACGAGCGCATTCTGTGCGGACTGTGCGTCCGTGCAGTACGGACGTACTTTCTGACTGACGACAAGGTAGTGGCCACACAGTCCGTTTTTTTCACTGACGTTTTTGTTGACTGATGTAGATGGGAAATAAAATTAATATGAAAAACATTTTGTCCGTCAAAAATGCTGGACGTCAAAAATACAGTCCGTCTGTCTACGTTCCATCACTCACACACAAAGCTATGCGGACGTTGCAGATGTGGCGCACTCCACACGTCCGTTCTAGCGGTTTTACGTTCTTGCCTAACCTGCGTCCGTTTGCCACGTCCGTTGAGCGTCCGCACTTCTGTGCGACGTACTTCGTGTGTGGGTCTCTATTGATCATAATTGTATGCTACCACGGATGTTAAAATTTGCAGCAACACGGATGTGATCTGTGCGCTCATCTGACATGGGTCTTACTTGTAATGGTTAACGGAACAAAAAAGCTGAATAAAGTGGGATTAACTATTAACCCCAACGACACTCAACTCTAACCATAGAAAGTAGTTGGATACTGGCCAAGAACTAGATGTATGTCCAACACTAGCATTGAGAAGTAATCAGTTGCTGGTTGAAGGCTTGTCCATGACCGTGAGGGGGCTGGACACTCAAGTCAATCTAGTGGAACTCATTGATGGACAGCATTGAGAGCCTTTGGTGGGACCTACTTCCCAAAAGGTCCTAAAGATACAGAACCTGAATCAGCACACCGAGACCTCCATCGAAGGAGGAGAGGGAGCAGGGAGCTCAGGGTAGTGCGACCAATCAGATCAGATTGATTGGTCAATCTGCGTACAGTGTTCCTTTAAAGCTATATTAAAATCTATGTGTATATTTGTTATTCTGTCTCACCCATTGTACAGCGTTACGGAACTTTTTAGCGCTTTATAAATACTTGTAACTGTAAAGTGAACTACTAGAGATTTTTTTCCAAAGCAGAATGCATCCACAAATACAAGATTGCTTAACATGCTGCATATTCTCGTAGCTGTCATTAGAGTTATAGCCCACAGCAACAGATATTCCTTGGGTTGCCGATCTACTTATCGGCAGCTGATTAGTCTCATTACACAATATTTGAGTTACTGTTGACTTATCTTGGCACAGTTCCACTCTAAAAATGTTTATACTCCAATTAAGTGCTGTTCGTTTATTTCCCGTTGTTTTCCTTAAAAGCCAAGACATCTATTTTTCTTGTCCAGTGAAAACCCTCAAGGACCCCATTAAAAAAATAATGCTGGATTCATAAAATGTGGGGCGATGTGTTTCCAGATTGTGCTGAACAGAGAACTTCAACACTCAAGGAAAATTGAGTCTACAAATTCAGGCTGTTTGGCGCCTAGATATTTCCTGGGGAAGATTGTTAATGCTGTTCAGTATTACCTGCTCTGCCTTTATACTGCTGAAGATGTGCTAAAGTGTTCAGAGTCCATTGATATTCAAAGGCTTGTAATATGTCCCCCGGATCTAATTACCTGTCAACCCTAGGCCGTTTGTTTTCCAAATTGGTCTCTCGGCTGGGACTTTATGAGGTCATAAAGAAAGAGGAAGTGGCTGTATGCTGAGACGGTGGCAGAGCCTCCTTCAACAAATCATACCTTTAATGGGTTTTTCGGTGCACAGAGAGTTGAGATCCTGGTTTTTCCCAAGTGTTGGTAGATTGACAAACTCAGGTTCATGGTAGTGAATCTTCTATTGACGGCTCCTATACACGTAATCCATTATTTGGTTGGATGTTGTTTTGGTGCATAATTTCAAGAATGTTATGTTTTCTGGTTATCCCATGTTTTGTGAATGTAAAAGAAACAGCACACTCATGATATCCTGAAATGGTGTGGCTATGTGGTTGTTCTCTACATATTACAGTGTCTATGCTGACATCTAACATGTTTTGTAGTTACATCACATGTTTAAATTTACAGGACATTACATTGTCTGACTTCCCATACTAGATCGAGGGAAGCCTCAAATATAATAAAGTATCAAATCAGGCACCCTATGCTGCTGGTGAGTGTCAACAAAAAGGACCCCATCACAGATTCTTATAGCACCTCTACCCAGCGAGGGATATGCTGTTATCTTTTGTCCATTCTAGCCATTCTCCTGGACCCGGTTTGCCGATCTCTGTGCCATTCCTAGCAGTTCCTTACTGCCTTTTCCCCCAACATTTACTATGGAATGCCTGCGTGCACTGAATTTTACCGATTGTCCTACCTTCTCATGTGTGGATATCTACTTCCTACTCCTTGCTCCCTCATCCTCTGGAGAACATCCTGTCTCCTTTAACATTACACAGTTTACAAGTCTTAGATTGAGCTGCCTGGCCAGTTAGCTTTTCCTGATTACATTCCTGGTTTCTTTATACATGCTTTACATTTATGACTAGCTTATCATGTTTGAGGAAACATCTTTTACGTCCAAAAACTTGTTCCTTCACCAGACTTCCTTTAGTAGTAACCTCTATAGTGGTGTACTCTATTCTCTGTCAAAGATTTCCAGCAAATAAGCTTTGGCCATGATATAAAAGTGCAATTCCTGTGAAAGGAACTCAATGGTAAAAGGTATTGGCCTAATTATTTTATTCATCGATAGTGGATTTAAGCTTGAACTGGACCTTCCTGAAAAATGATAGAAGAAGAAGAAACAATGTTTCAACCGTCTAGCAGCCTTGGTCAAGTCTTTACTTTGCAAATACATTTGCAGTGTTCAATACAATAAAAGCGCTGCCCTTTTCTATATTTCAGTTGCTGTAAGTTTGCATGAAAAGGATTGCCCTGTTGTAAGAGTGTGAAACATTTTAAATTTTTTGCACCGTGTGCATAACATGAAAGGGGCTGCCAGACAGTCTAATGCAATGATATGATTTAAACATCAAAACATATCAATTTTATCAAAAGGTTGCATATATCCAAATTTACTTGACAATATTTTGTTCGGATGCATTTTGGTTCAGCAAGTCAGCAATTTGGATTATTAGATGGGTCCGATAGTTCAAATCCCTGTTATTCAGCCAAATACCAATTTGGTCTGCACCAAATTGCTCAAGTCTAGTGTCTTTCCCATCTATTTCAACAGAAACAAATTCACAGTGGGCTGTTCGACAGCCTGCTGTTTGATTCTGCTGCACAGACTGTAGGTTTATGTATCTTATCTATCTATACCTCCTCACTGGGTAAACTCTTTCCCAACTATGGCTTCAAGCATCACCTATACGCTGATGACACTCAGATCTACTTTTCCACTCCCAATCTCTCTCCCTCTGTTCTCTCTCAGGTCAGTGACTGTTTGTCTGGGATCTCGGCCTGGATGGCCTCTCATTACCTGAAGATCAATATGTCCAAGACCAAGCTCCTTCTAATTCCCCCTTCTAACTCTACTCCGATTTCTGACTTCTTCATAATTGTTGACAATATCACCATCCTTCCCTCAGCCCAAGTCTGCTGCCTCGGAGTGACTCGACTCCAGTCTTTCTTTCAGCCCCTACATCCAATCACTCTCCTCATCTTGTCGCAATCACCTCCACAATATTGCCAAAATTCATCCATTTCTGACTGCCAACACCACCAAGCAACTTATCCACTCACTTGTTATCTCCCCCTTGGACTACTGCAACAACCTAAGGACTGGCCTTCCTATCTCCCGCCTCACTCCCCCTGCAGTCCATCCTAAACACATCAGCCCGGCTTATCCATCTCAACCATCCCTCTGTCTCCTCTCTGTGAATCCCTACACTGGCTCCCCATCTACAGCAGAATCAAATTCAAACTACTCAATCTGACCTACAAAACCCACTCACTAATCACCAAATACACCCCAGCTTGCCCTCTATTACCCAACAATGACCTGCGCCTGGCATCCCCCATCATTACCTCTTCACATGCAAGTCTGCAGGACTTTTCTCGTGCGGCGCCGACCCTATGGAATGCACCTCCTTGCAATATCAGACTGTCCCCAAATCTGGCTTCATTTAAATGCTCCCTAAAGACCCTTCTTTTTAGGGAAGCCCACCTAACAAGACATCCGAGCGACCCAAAAATGGTCCTCACCTCTCTTTGCATTAACTCATCACTACAGCCCCCTCCTGTTTCTAATCTCCTCACCCATCGAGATTGTAAATTCCCATGGGAATAGGGCCCTCTGGTCCTCCTGTATCTGCTGGAAGGAATACTGACCTGCCTCCTGTATGTATTGTAGAATTGTCCGGTCTTTACCCATTGCTCCTTTGTACAGCGCTGCGGAATGTTTTGGCACTTAATAAATGATAATAATAACACACTCATAATTTATATATATCTTGCTCAACTTGGACACACCCTTCAAAGGGGTTACTGGGTTAATTAGTAATAAAAATAAATTTTAATTATGATTTGTAATTGTAGACAGAACAGCACTAAATGCACACAAAACTAAAAAAAGTGAATTTATTTTTTATTTGCACCAAAGGGTCTATTTCACAAACCACCCAAATTTTGGTTCTTTTCATTTTGGCGATTCCATTTCACAGACATTTCGGGGAAATCACTATACACCGAATGGTCACTGTAGCAACATTTTACATTGAAACCCATGGACTTCGCCTGTTTAAACCTGTCGAACTGAAACATCGAAAAACTGGTAATTTCGCTGACATGTCGGTGGCGTTCCCCATTCTGTGAAAAGACTAACCATTACTTCTCTATGTGACAATTTCGCTGCTGCCAAAGGTAGCCGAACTGCGGCAAACTGCACTGTATTTTGCTGTCAATTTGCATGTATTTGGCAAAATGACAGCTTAGTGAATAGGCGAACTCCCCGAAAATCCAATTCAGTGGCAAGCTTGGTACATAGAGAATAAACCCTCAAGTGATTTCATGTGAATATGTCATAGTCCTGGTTATTCAGAGAGATTTGAAATGTCGCTGCATGTTCGGTGACCTTTCGTTCCCCGCACTTCAGCGTGATTCGGCGATTCTAGTCGCCCTGCAGTGTATTCAGCAAGCACCGCAGGGCCCCTGTAGGGCTCGCCAAACACTCAAACACTCACCGAACACTCACCGATCACAGCGCAGAGCATTCGCCCAGAAAAACCCGACAAGCAGACGAATGTGGTAAAATAAAAAAAAGCAAACAGTACGTTTGAAAGTTTCAAAATTGAAACGCTGTTTGCAAAAAAACTACTGAATGAAAATGTCTAGAATTTACATATAAGATCCAATGAATGATAATAAAAAGGTCTGTTATAGAAAAAAGAAAATACGATTTTAAAAAAATAATAATTTTGCTGAAGAAATCCTGAAAAATGCTTAAAGGATCCTAAAAAAATCTATAAATAGACTTTTAACTGCAGAATAAAATAATGAACAGTTTATTAGATATTGAATTAAAACGAGAATATTTTTAACATTAAAGCCTATGGGATTCACCTGAATAAACCTGCCGAATGAAACCACAGAACAGCAGGGTA
The DNA here is from genome assembly GCA_009667805.1 of Leptobrachium leishanense. Taxonomy (NCBI): domain Eukaryota; kingdom Metazoa; phylum Chordata; class Amphibia; order Anura; family Megophryidae; genus Leptobrachium; species Leptobrachium leishanense. Next base: position 134,635,443 of record CM019065.1, read on the forward strand.
TTTTGGCAACTTTTCACTGCTGTTTGGGGTCTCTGAATAGATTAACCATTGCTTCTATATGGGGGATTTCACTGCCCTCCAACAGGCACCGTACGTGTAGGCAATTTGCTGAAATTTGACGAACTGCCTGCTCTCTGAATAGCCGAATGGCCCCGAAATGTCCCCATATGCTGAATTTCAATGTCCGGTTACATTACAGCTAGAGATGGGCGTTCGGTTCGATTCGAACGTGAGTTCGAATCGAACATCGGCCGTTCTGGTGTTCGGCGAATTATGGGATGTTCGCTGTTTGTTCGACCGCGGACATTCCATAATAAAAAATGCGTCCACAGGTCTCCTAAATGTCCCGGTGGCTGCCGGTACATTTAGGAGAACTGTGGCTGCGGCCCCCGGTCCCTGTAACTCACCTGTCCTGCAGCTGTCCCGGCCTCCTGTTCCCCGGTCTGTCAGCTCCTCCGGTCTGTCTGACCGCGGCTCCTCTGCCCCACGTCTTCATGCTGAATGATCTGATTGGACAAAGTCCTGCACCTGACCTGGACTTTGCCCAATCAGGGCTCTAATTCAATATTGATCCCTAATTGGGCAAAGTCCAGGTCAGGTGCAGGACTTTGCCCAATCACAGCTCAGCATGAAGATGAGCTTTAACCAAGCTCTGATTGGTTAAAGTCTTGCACCGACTTTAACCAATCAGAGCTTGGTCAAATTTCTACCCCACGCCTCATCTTCATGCTGAGTCCTGATTGAGCAAAGTCTAGGTCAGGTGCAGGACTTTGCCCAATCAGATCATTCAGCATGAAGACGTGGGGCAGAGGAGTCACGGCCAGACAGACCGGAGGAGCTGACGGACCGGGGAACAGGAGGCCGGGACAGCTGCAGTACAGGTGAGTTACGGGGGCTGGGGGCCGCAGCCACAGGTCTCCTAAATGTACCGGCAGCTGCCGGTACATTTAGGAGAACTGTGAACACATTTTGCGTGTTCGGTCCCCATTGATTAACATAGTGTTCGAGTTCGTATTCAAATATTTCGGCCGTTCGAATACGAACCGAACACAGGGGTGTTCGACTTATCACTAATTACAGCAACATTTCGGATCTCTCTGAATAACCCCTATAGTGTAGAGACTCATTGCTGGGAGTTTTTTTATTTGCAGCTCTGTTATACACCTGCACACCTCAGATGGACCTCTAAGGCTAGGGTCAGACGAAAGCATTTTTCCCCGCGAACGTGAAAAAGTGCGTCCAAACGCATTGACGTATTTTATCACGGAATGCACAAAAACGGTCAGACGACGCGCATTTTCGGGCGTGATTTTGTACAGATCGTCAATAAAACTCTTTTTGCGTCTGGACGTTATGTAGGCCGGACATTAGCAGCGTCTGACATCTCCTAATCACGCAAACACGCCGCTATGCCGCAGCTGCGCACTCAGTACGTCAGTACTAGCGGTTCAGCGTTCTCAAAAAAATGCGTTCAAATTCCACTTGCGTTGCACGGCCGGACTTTTGTGCGGCCGTACATCGTATATTGGCCGTCATTGCCCGTCATCTGCTGCTAGTGCGGCCGTAATTATGTGCGCCAGAACGCACGTTAAAAGTGCGCTGGTCTGACCCCAACCTAAAAGAAACGACACTTGGTAAAGTAAAAAAAAATAAGAAAATAAATGCTGCCCTCCTCAAATCTGATGCCCTAGGCTGTGCTTAGTTGGCGTATTCAAGACTATCCAGGTTTTCAACCTGTGCTTATGGATTTTTCTGTACCATACCTGCTGAGAAAGATACCCTTACAAAAAGAAACATTTTATGCTGAGCAGAGCTGCATTCATTTCTTCGTTGGAAGAGTTATGGTTTCAGAGGCTCGGCTTGTATTAGTTCACTTCCCTCTCAGGGTCTGATATAACCTCTTGTTTCTATGATAGCAATCACTTCCCTGTGTGTATTTTCCACGGTTCAGAGTCAATACCATGCGCCATCTGGTTATTCCTTGTTTACTGCTCACTCTGCCTGTTCAGCCTTATTAATCATATTTACCTACATATCTTAATCAGCCCCTGACAGGATGCTTACTACATTCCTTGTCTTTCAAAAGCCGTAATATCTTTAACGTCTTGAGTCAATTAATCATACTGGTGAACATTTCCATTTTACACTTGACAAATGTTGATACAATATTGGTTAAAATATGCTGTCCACTATATACACTCCTCATCCTCTTACATGAATGAAGAAAACACTTTCAAGGTTATTCAGAGAGAGGTGAAAAGTAGGAAAATGGCTGGAGAATGGAAAATTATAGGTCAAAATAGCTGATTTGGAAAGTGAGATACAGTAAATGGGAGAATTGTCTGGTTTGGCTATTTTGACCTAGAATTTTCCATTCTCCAGCCATTCTCCTGCTTTTCACCTCTCTCTGAATAACCCTGTATATCTACCTCATATTAATGAAATATATTGGATTCTTTTTTGGTTATAGCCAGAAAATATAAATATATAATGAAAAATACAGGAAAGGGAACAATAAGAGCGGAAATGTAGAAATGAATGTAGAGTTAGTCAAAAGCGGCTTATCCAGAGTCCCAGAGAAACAACTTGGACAGAATGCCCGTTATTGTGCCATCTTCCTTCATTTATTCCCCTATTCTGACCTCAACATTTGTATCCTTTCACTCTTCCCCATTATATTACTCATTTCATTTAATGTTTTTGCTTTCCTTCTTTATCTCCTTCCTTTTTTTTTTTAGTCTAGTAAGTCTATTTTCACTGTCAATTTCAAGGAGTGCATCCAATCCCAGTTATTAAATTATGCCACTGGTAACTCTTTTCACCAAAAAACTATCAGGGTTATTCAGAGAGCGGTGAAAACCAGGAGAATGACTGAAGAAGTGAAAATTCTAGGTCAAAATAGCCAAACCATAAAAATTCTCCAATTTATCTCACTTTCCAAATTGTCTATTTGGTCTAGATTGTTTATTCTCCTGGCAATTCTCCTGGTTTTCACCTCTCTCTGAATAACCCTGTATGTGATTTTGCGATGAAACATAAACAAAACAAAAATCAGCACATAAAATCCAATTTACAAGATACATGTTTTCCTGTGGAAGAAACTAAATGCTCTGTGAGATCTCACTCCTTCCACCTTTTATTACTGTACAGAAGATACAAGGCGCAGCCCCACTCTCACTGTAACAAAAAGTTCATACTTTACTGTTGCAATACAGCAGCCAGGGACATGACAGCTTATAGGGAGACCACTGGAGTCACTCAGTACTGTACAGGGACAAGATTAAGGTGGAAAATCCCTGTTCGTATAGACACAATGCATTCTTGTAATTTTCACTTCAGGCATTAAGCCCAAATACAGATAATATTTTTAAATCCTTTTGATGTATTTTGAAGCTGCATTTCTAATAATCTCATTTTGATCAGTACAAATCACCCTAAGCAGGATATCTGACCATTTTTATTAGCTACAGTATCTTCATGATATTTACTGTATAATGCAAAGGCCATCCTGCCTGTGTGCTAATAACACAGATCCCGTGTGAAATTATGCAAGAGAAAGGAAACCATCTAGAGTTTAGAACCTGTCATCCCAGCATTATTTCTGTAAAAGTAAAAAACGGAATTTAAAAAAACTAAGTAAATAAATTTTAAAAAAATGCACAAATTTACATTGTTTTAATCTTTTTACGAACTCAGAATACCACTCATTAAGCAAAATTTAATCCTACGAGTGTTAAATAGCAATCTATTTTTCAAATAAAATGTAATAATAAAAAAACATTTACAGCAAAAAACATGTATTAATTGGTTAGATGAAAGTATACATTATTTAACCACTAGCATATATTTTTTTTCTAGCCATGAGTATATAAATGAAGAGATTTATGTCTAATAACAATAATGGAATAATACGTAATTGAAAAATAAAAATTAAATGTAATCTTTTGGTTAATAGAAAGTAGAAGTAAACTGTAGGCCTGTGCGATGACAAATGAGTAATATCAGTAAGAGACCTAAGTGTGGCTGTAGCTTTGATCAAACAGCATTGTATAACTAGCCTCCTGAGACTGAAATGCCAGGTCTCATTTGTCATGTGTTTCAGATAACTTAAGTATTTAATGACTCAGATTCCTTTTTTTCCAAGTGTTTGCTGCACAATAATGGAGCGCCATACAATATAGTTTAAATCGGGCTTAGTATAATGTCCATATGGGAAAGAAAGCTGTACCTGAGCAGGGAACTAAAGTGGAAAGTGCTTAACAGGTCATCCTAGAGTAGTTATATTATCATTTAAATACTTAAGCCATTCAGGTATCATCAGACATCAAAACTCTAAACACAGAGCTGCCTGGGTTCAAGGATGAAATGATGCCCAACCATATCACAGAGCTCCAGAGCAATATATGGTATGTATGAGTGTATCACAGAGCTCCACAGCCATAAAACTCCCAGGAATGTGTGGTGTGTAAGCTCCACACATCCACCGACCCCACAAAACACAGTCACATATTCATATACCGAAACACACTCAGTCACACACACCCCGTGAACAACAAGGCTAGCTGAGGCCCAGCCGGCTTCCGTACCTAGCCAAGGGACACATGGCTGTACTGTGCCACAGCCTTTGACAGGGCAGCTGCCCCTGGCAAAGGGCCGCCTGGAGCCATGGCCCATCCGGTCCCATGGGCAGGCCATCCCTGTCTGAAGATATTATCATAAGGTTAGCACGATGGCTGATGCTTCCATTTATGATAACAAGTGTTCTGGCATTATTTCTTTTGTCCTTCTTGGAAGTGTCATTGTTAAATTATCTCTAGGAATCACTTTTGCATCATTGTATTATTTACAATGTTTATACCTTCACATCGTTTATGGTATGCTAAAATGACATTTTAGAAGTACATTAGAAGAACACTAAGTCCCACTGTCATCAGAACAACAAATGTGCCAAGGTCCCACCAGGAAGTCCCATCAGGCTTTGACCTCCATCTGGATCTCAGATCATAACCTCATTGTTAATCCCACCGTGCATCGTCTGTAGGATGACAGGTCAAAGGCCTTGCCAAGAACAAGAAAGAACATCAACGTGTAACTGGGACGACCTTAGGAACTCGTTGCAATTATTCTCTCAGCATTATAACCACAGACAAATATGAGAGTAATCCCCAGCTGATACGGATGTGGCTAGGGAATGTTTCTTTTTATAGCAGAACTACATATATATATATAACATGATCAATGAGACTCCTGGTATCATGATTCGCTAATAGAAATGATGAGATAAATATCCTCCTGTATATATATATATACACGGCTCAAATTTTCAAGTCCGAATCTACTAGCCAGGCCTTAAGAGTTACTCGCCACTAGTTGCCCCACTTAACCCCTTATCCTGCCCTGCCTCTGCATTCCCACTCGCCCTCATATAATTTCCACTCGCCAAATGCGAGCAGGCGAGTGGAAATTATAGTATTAAGTATATATATATATATATTTAATACTATAAATGGGATACTCTCCAGTACTAAATACAAAAGAAAAAGCTGAAGAAATAAAGTTGTTAAACTGGACGTGAGTGGTCGATCTCTAAATAAACAAACAGGTTCAGAAGAAATTGGTAGACTATAAGGTCTAGGGTAGAAAGGGCTTCCAAAACTGAGACATACAGTATATATGAAGATGATATCGAGACTAAAGTATTCATCTGTAATGAGCATTAATGTGTTACAGTAACAAAATATTTAATACTATAGTATACAATGTAGTAAGACTTTTAGTTGGGCTCTAGGTTCTTTGGCCCTTGGGTTGAGACTACACATTTTTTTTCTACAGAATTTCAAACTGCTTCAGGAAGCCAGTAAGTAGCTCATTATTAAAATAAATAGAAAGTATGTGCTGCTCTAAAATATTTTTCCGAGAGGTCGCAGTTGGCCGCCTTATAATTAGAGGCTTTCAGCAGCGGGCAAATAAACGAGTTGTGGCGTTTAGGAAAAGCTTGGGGAGAAGAGGTGTCAGCCTATAACCAGTAGTGATTGTCCTTCTATTCTCTGGTAATTTGCATCTAATGCACAAGATTCGCTTCCATTTAAAATATGATTACGCTCTTTTGAAGCCCATCGCACCTGTCCCAGCGTATTAGGAGAAAGTGAGGGATAATGGAAAGCAGCAGGAATGGGAGAAAAGGCCAAATCGTCTCCTCATGAGGTTAGATCAGAAACACATGCTACCTGTTTCCTGAATCTGAAGCATGCGGAGTGCCGTCCCCAGTGTCATCATACAAGCATAGACAGGTCAGGTCTGTGTGCATGCATGCTAGCTGTATGATTAGGATCACGCCTAATTGTTTCATGTAACTTGAAATAGTTTGGATGGAGGTTCTGTCAACTGTATGATGTTGTCCAGAACTATGAACAGAAACATTGTTACGTAAACTTCAAAATTAATTTACTATAACAATGTTGTTCAGTGGAATGGGCAGATTACCTTGTTTAAACAATGGCGCATGCATCCTATAGGTCCCGGTCATCCATATAATCTACTTTCTTCCTGTGTCACATTGACAGTTAAGGTTGAAGGACAAAACTCAATACATGCAACCTAGGGTTGCCAGATAAGCCATATTGTCCTGAATAAATATTACTAATTTATGTAGAGGGGCAGAGCTCAAGTAAGGATTTGCCCTGTAACATGTATAATTCATATGCTGCAGGAGGAAAATCTGTTATGTAGTAAAAGCATGCCACCTGGGATTTGTCTTTGATTATCCCGCCCCCGCAGCATATGGATTGTCCGTACTACGGCGTGGTATTTTCCACTGGCATCAATAAATCCTATAAGGCAGGGGTCAGGAACCTTGGCTCCCTGATGTTTTGAGAACTACATTTCCCATGTGGCTCAGCCAGCCTAATGGGTGACTGAGCCACATGGGAAATGTAGTTCTCAAAACATCAGGGAGCCAAGGTTCCTGACCCCTGCTATAAGGTCTATTCAAAGAAAGGTGAAACTCAGGAGAATGACTGGAGAAGTGAAAATTCTAGGTCAAAATAGCCAAACTAAAAAAATTCTCCCATTTATCTCACTTTCCAAATCGGCTATTTGGTCTAGATTGTTCTCTTCACCTGCCAATTCTCCTGATTTTCACCTTTCTTTGAACAGACCTGTATGTGTTATCAGGATATCATGGCTGATGTGGCAATCCTAATGCAACACAAGGAAATCAATGTTTAAGAACAATCCCTAAGAAGGGCCAGTTCATAGTTTAGTTACATTACATACCTACACCTGCGGAAGCCTTCAACTGTCTGCAAAATCTTACATTTCCAGAAAATTGCCAGTTAGGGTTGCCAGAGATCGACCATGTTTCCCTGGACGCATAATTCCGGTTGCCAGATCAGCCATGTTTCCCTGGACAGATATAATTTATTCATGCTGATGAGCTGTGCATGAAAAATGCTACCCTGAGTATGTAGAATCCATTGCAGGTATGAAATCAAAAAGGAATCCCAGGTTACCTGCCTTGATTTCCTTCCTGCAGGATATGAATTATACATTTGCAGGGAAGCACTTTTCCCTGTGCTTCCCTCTGCATGAAATAGTAATGCATCCAGAAAAACATGGCCGATCTGGCAACCCAAGTCCTGCAGTAGGTGTGTATGTTGAGTTTACAAATTATACTAAATGTTAGAAATCACTTGAGGGGCTAGTCGCTGAGCACCATTGTTTTAGTTCAACAAAAGTAGATCCCCCCCCCCAGTGGCTGAAAAACTGAGCTGTGGTGAATTCTCTATCCACGAAATTCGACGGAAGTGAGTTGAAGTTGAGACTCTTGAAATCAAGTAAACTGATTTCTAAATACTAAAAATAGTAATGAACAAGAGAACACTGGGGTTAATCACTAGTGTGATTTCTAAATACTGTAGGAAAGTGCTTCTGTGCAGTACATAAAATTCATTTTATATATTTACTAGCAATAATCTCTTTTAATTAGGGTTGCCAGATCGGCCATGTTTTCCAGGAACGCATATAATTTATTTATGCTGATGGGCAGTGCATGAACTATGCAGCCCCAAAGTATTTAGATTCCATATGCTGCAGGTGAGAAATCAAAAAGAAATCCAGACAAAGACCCCTTGCACAAGTTACCTAGAGGGGTGTCAGCTATACCCTCCTGATGAGGCCTAACAGTGCCGAAATAAGGGTTGTGGGTTGCTGCACTTATCGTGCAAGGATGACGGCCTTGACATTTCAGTACCGGCCACCACTGGCATGCGCAGCCGGTTATATTAGGGTGTGTACACGTGGAACATTTATTAATTGAAACTTATGTTGAGAAGATTTTGCACAAAATGCACATTATTCGTTAGCAATAACAAGCCTGTAATCAGAGACACAGATAGTTTTTATGTTATTCATCATGAACCAGATAAGGGAAATCTAAAATGTCAAAGCAGGAAAGAAAAAGGACCTCTTCACTCAACATTAGGCTGTGCCTGGGTATACCAAGCACATCCCCTGTGCACACCTATGCTGGCCACCCTTTCTGGGTGATAGCAGTCTGATGTGCATATGGAATAGTTGTCTCTGTAATGATACAATCAAGCTAAAACCTTGTAAGACCCGAGCAGGGCCCCACCATAGAGCAGGCCACTAGTGCTTTTCCTTGTTCTCAGGACCCTCACAAACCTCTTTTTTTGCTTAAGAGAAACAAAAATGGAATCCCAGGAGACCTGCCTAGAATTCCTACATGCAGCATACAAATTGTAGATGTTGCAGGGAATCTTGCAGGGAATGCTTTTCCCTTTGTACCAGAGATGTGCATTCGTTTCAGAAAAATTCTGAATTTGTAACGAAATTTGATAATTCGTAGTTTGGAAATACTTCCGAATAACGAATCGATACGATACGAATTTGAAACAAAACGAAATGGTATATAACGAATTTATTTCGTTTTACACTGTGTCATCATCATAAAAGAAAAATTTGAATAATTGATATCAACTATCGAATTTGAAATGAACTATCAAATTGATATCAACTATCGAATTTATCTTAACTTACAATACAAGTAATAGTAAGCAAAAGACTTTATGAACCAAATTAATTTTGTGTCACTGATTAATTTGACTCAAATACTAAATCTGTGACACAGCTTAAAATTTAACCTTAGCTTTTCTTTTAACAGCAGCAAAATTGATTAACTGGGGTTTTATTTAGTGATCCAAATTGATATCAACTATCGAATTGATATATGAAATTTGAATCTGTACGAAATCTATACGAAATCGATATGAAAAACAAAACGAAACAAAATGAAATACGAAACGAAATTAGTTACGAAATTCTGAAAACTAAATCATTTAAAAACGTAACGAACCGAAACTAAGCAAAACAAATTTTTCAGCCATGCACATCCCTACTTTGTACTTCTCTACATGAAATAGTAAAATGTTTCTAGGAAAACATGGCTGCTCTGGCAACTTTTAATAGGTAACATTATGAGGATTAAAAAAAAAAAAAAAAAAATCTCCTCTCTGTTTCTCTGGAACAAAATCTCAATATATCCTTCCTGGTAAAATACTTTGCATATACACTATATTGCCAAAAGTATTCGCTCACCCATCCAAATCAGGAGCTGGGCAGGTGAGCGAATACTTTTGGCAATATAGTGTAAATATGGACATAAGTTAAGGAAGGATGGAGAAGTGAGATTTTGTTTTGGAGATGGATAGGTATGAGACAAAGCTCAGCTTGATTTACCATTTTCTTAGAGGTGGGTTACCTGGATTGCAAGTCCCATTATCCTCACAATGACATGAGTATTATCAGAGTTGTGTTCCATGAACCAAAGATAAGTGGATTTCTAACACAAGAGCAGCAGAGGAATAATTCTCTCGCCCCAGCACTGAGGCCCAGGGAACATTATGCTCTTCCATGCTTGCATATGGACAAATAATGCATTAAAAATGAAAGCGAGGACACCAAAGACACCGAAACTGTGATTCATAGCAGACTTGTAGAAAGGGAAAGAGCACAAAATAAAGGAACTAACGTTAATAACACGCCAGCGCCTGATACATCAGCTCTTGCAGCATCCGGAAGGTGACCTGAGAAAGCTGTAGGAATCCGATGTGTCAGGATGAATTTATGAGGCCAATTTATCTGACCCCGCTGCTTTGGAAATGGCTAGGTAACAAACACAATCCATTTGGTTTATTAGCTCTGCGCAGTGTCAGGCGTGATAATACAAGCGGCGTGCTCAGCTTATCAATCTAATAGGGACGAGCCGATGGGAGAAACTTGGCTAATAATTGTCATTTTGGTGTCACTACATCACAGATTTTCTCTGTATACAATTCTTGACCTCGGTAACTTATTATAAACATAGATTGCAGGCGGACGCTAATTATACCCACGCTTAAGCCTTACGGTCGGCTCATGAGTTATGGAAACCATGATGTTTGCATGCAGGATCTTTTCATATCGCATCTGCAAACTATTCCGTGTACTGTTGTTATATGGAATACACAGTGGCATTAAGGAGAATAACTTTATTATGTTTATACATAATTGTGCTAACATTTCACACATTAGGGTTGCGCGCAAGGTCTTTTAACACACAAAACTAATGACTTCAATGTGTATGGTCTAAGGAGATAAGACGACTTTTTGCACAAGGTCAAACTGAATCGAAGAGGAATCAAATGTATTTTGCTTGGTCAGTGAACTTGTGTTAAAGGGTAACAATCAGGATTTTTACTTACATGTAAGTGCAAATTGTATGTATTATGGTTTTTCTTTTCTCCTATTGTTGATAGAATGTTCATAGTTTTGTTTGGAGAAGAGCAAATGGAAAAATATAAATATTTTTTGTACGACTCATGTATTACTATTGTTACTTCGTTAGAATCAATATTGATTTTAGTTTCAGTTGTTTCCTAATGAGAGGAGCTTACAATTTAGAGCTTTATGAGCCCGAGAGAAGGAATGACACAACAGGGCTGTAGGAGAGAGAAAGGACAGCACTGAAATAAAGAAGGGATGTGAAAAAAAGAAGTCAGCACATAAAAATGATCAAGGCAATCTGTACTTTTATATGTGCGTACCATCTGAGATGTAATAGGTGGAGAGAAATTGATAAATTTGTAATGTAATGCAAAATACCAATTTTTACCGGCCTATGGTCATATGTGAAATTTTATAGGTATGGAAAGTTTTTGATTTTTTACGTATCATGCCTGAAAAAGGTGTTCAACTCAAGCATTCGAAGAAATGGCTACAAAGGGGAATGATTTTGTGTGACCGGCAGCTCGGATTCTACTACTACTAAAAAGTCTTCTTTGTGAGGAACTGGTGTCTTCCCTTAATTCAATTGTGGTAGAAGTATTTGCCCTTCATCTACTATGTAAAATAAAAAAGACACTGATAGATGACAACGCTCCTGACAGAGAAAAACACATTGTCACGTCTGGCGCTCCAGCTCCCTGGCATCCGGCATTCCCGTCCTCGCTGCTCCGCTCACTGGCCGGGGGCCGAGTGATATGCCAGCCTATGGCAGTCACATGGGTGGCCGGGAGGTTGGGCGAGGCATGATGACGAAAAGCCGCCAGGTACAAAATCAGTCTGCTTAGGCAGACTCACTGCCCTGACGTGGAGTTTGCCCCAGTGCTTTGGTGATCTTTTTGATATTGTGTTTGTGTTACTGAGAACCACACTTTGTATATTGACCCGGCTATTACTGAGAACCATGGTCTATATACTGACCCGGCTATCACTGAGAATCATGCTTTATATACTGACCCGGCTATCACTGAGAATCACGCTTTATATACTAACCCGGCTATTACTGAGAACCACGATTTGTATACTGACCCAGCTATTACTGAGAACCATGATCTATATACTGACCCGGCTATCACTGAGAACCATGCTTTATATACTGACCCGGCTATCACTGAGAATCACGCTTTATATACTAACCTGGCTATTACTGAGAACCACGATTTGTATACTGACCCGGTTTGTCTTGGTAGCCCTGCTTCATACGTCATCCTTGGTATAAGGGTGAGCCTCTTTCCTGGCATTAAGATCAATACTGTCTGGGCCTGCTCTGTGTTTCTACTCTGTGGTCTGTTAACCCTCACTGAGTGTATAAGATTCAAGTCCCTGAAGGTAGTTAGGTAGTCCCCCACCCCACACACACATTCTGACTGTCAGGGGCACGGGTGCGAAAGGAGGCCAGGGTATGAGCCCAGGGTGCAGTGACACATGAGAGGACACTGATGAGGTTAAACAAGGTTTTATTGGAGTAAATCCAAATGTGGCTGTATGGGAACACTGTTGACAGGTTTCAAGGACTCAATGCAGTCAGACAGGTTGCAGAGCTGGAATGCGGAAGAAGGGTCACGGAAGAAGACTTAGAAGGGTTCAGGGAACAGGAAAAGCAGAAAGCAGGCCTCTTGCTCGTGTAGCGCTCACTCCCGGAGGAGCCGCTGAAAATGAACCACGGGTCAGTCTCCCCGCACTAGGGAATAAATATACTCCAACACAGTTGTGAGTTTTTATATTTATATAGTTTACTAAAATATTTGAGCAGATGTTGAGACACGGTATTCACAAGTATTATTACAGTATTTTCGTATCCCGGTAAAACGCGTAGCGGAAAAGAAACGAATCACGAGGCTTCGTATTTCGGAAAATAAAATATTCGCAACCGAACATAAAAGCAATGCAATTTCCCGATAGTTCAGAAAAAGTGACACATAGCAAAACCCCAAACATACAATCCCTTCGTATTGCGGCAAACGCGCAGCGGAAAAAGAGAAAAATGTATTCGGAACGTATGTTTGACTTTAACCCCCGTTCCGATTCGCAAAAGGAAAGGAGTCCTGTACAAGTTAAGTTCTAGAATGTGAGAAGCGTATCTGTGTGTGTGTGGTACCCGGGTACTGTTCAACTGGCCAGTGAATTTATTAAAGGAAAGTCTTCGACTAGTCAGTTGGGGCCCTGTGAACTTAAAAGAGAAAAACAGCAGAGCGTCCTTTAATCATACAAACAACCTTGGAGGCCTCTCACCCATCTGATGACTGCTTTAGGCTCCGCTGACCCAGGACGTCTCTCCACCCGATTTTGACTGGGGATACTAGCGGCCGGATCCGTTGTCTACCTTCATGCAGCTTGTCCAGCTCCCCGCCTGCTCTCCGTTCGATTCCGCCGGTCTGCAGCTGTTGTCTGGGTACTGGCAAGTCTCCTTCTCCTCAGGTTGAGTGACCCAAATAGGAATTACAGGTCTCCCTCGGGCTTTGGCCTAGCTCCTCCAGCGGTCTCCTCAGTGCGTCTGCTTTCTCTCATCTCCTGGCGTGCTCTGGAACTTTCTCCACGAGGCAGAGGATGTAAGTGTCCAGTCTCCACCCACTTCCTGGCTTCTTGCAAAGCATGCCAGTTATTGTAGTCCCAATGTCCAGTATCTCTGATTGCGATAGTCTCCATCTTGTGGCTAAAAATAGGTACTGCCACAGCAAGATTTTTAGCACAGCGCTACACTAGGATATTACAGACCTCTGCATGATGATTAAGTAGAGAAGCACAGGGCTAGAGATTAGGAGCACCTGTGGCCGCTGCAGTGCTTGCAGGAGCTGTCTTGCAGAAAAGGTACTGCCACCAGGGCCGGATTTGCTTGTCAGGAGCCTGTAGGCACAGAAATGTGGAGCACCCCTGCCCCCCCTTCCCAACAAAAAAACAGAAATATGCCTGTAGCGCTCACTCCCGGAGGAGCCGCTGAAATTGAACCTCGGGTCAGTCTCCCCGCACTAGGGAATAAATATACTCCAGCACCGTTGTGGATTTTATAAATTATATAGTTTACTAGAATAAATGGCATATAATGAATAACACGGTGTTCGTATATATATTTACAGTACTTCGTAATGCGGGAAACGCGCAGCGGAAAAGAAACACAATGCTTCATAATTCGAGAAACGCGCAGCGGAAAAGAAATAAGGAAAAATGTATCTTTAACCCCGTTTTGTGATTGGGGAGTGAGTCCCGCACAGGTTATGTCCCGTTATGTAAGTGTGTGTGTGTGTGTTATGGTACCCGGGTACAATATTCAACTGGCCAGTGAATTGCTTATGAGGTATCTTCGACTAGTCAAGTTGGGGCCCTGTGGGTTTTGGAAACAAACAGCAGCGTGCTTTTATTTTCACAATGGCCTGGAAGGCCTCTCACCCATCCGCCAGATACTGGATGCTCCGCTCGACCCAGGACGTCTCTCCGCTCGATGTTGACTGGGGTTCTCTTGGTTACTGGATCCGCTGTCTGGCTTTCTGCACCTGCCGCAAGATGTCCAGCTTACCGCCTGCTCTCCCTGTCCAATCGATATGTGGTACTCCTAACTCGGGGTCTTCCAGCTTCCTCAAAATCAGCGTGGGTAGTCTTGTGAATCTCTGGGTCTTCCTCTGGTAAGGCTGAATAACCCGGTCTGTAACTCTGTTAGGCACCAGCTGCGCTCCGGCCTAGTCACTGTCTCGTTCTGCTGCTCTGCGTCTTGCTTCTCTCACTCCCTGGCGCGCTCTGCCAGCTCTCTCCACGAGGCTCAGGATGTAAGCCTCTGTGTCCCACCCACTTCCTGTGTCCGCTCCCAAAGCATGCCGGGAAATGTAGTCCCAATATTCAGTGTCTCTATCGTGCTTGTCTCCCTCCGGTGGACAAAAATAGGTACTGCCATGATAGGGAATTAAGCCCAGCGCTACATGCCATATAACTTTTTACATTTTCATTTTGGGGCAAATTAAAGATTAAAAAAAAAATGAAACAGTTTCTCTCTGCGCTCAACTCAGCAGAAGGGACAGAATCTGTTGCCTTACTGCAGTGGCATTGTTTTATTTTTAGAAAGTCCATTCAATGGTGGGAAAAACGGCATATAATATGTGCAGATTGTGTAAACGAGTAAGAGGGCAATTTGACCTAAACACTAACAGCGCAGAAACGTAAAACCAGCAGCTGGCACTAAAGGACGGATTTTCGTAAAACCGCCCGGTCACTAAGGGGTTAAGAGATGCAGGTTCCAAAGTCCCCCTGTCTCATTTACTGCAGTGCCACAATCTAGGTTGTTGATGAAACAATGCATTGAATCATCCACTACACACTTGCAGGCAGAGTGGGGGCACAGGCATCCAATGAAGGCTGAAGTGTGGCCGCCGACACCCAGGCGTTACTGGACAAAACTGCCAGATTGGAGACCCTCCGCCAGTACGCCCAGCGCGCCAGGCCCCCCTGCAGGTAAGGTGAGATCTGACTACTCTTTGATCCTTTGTTCAAAAAAATACGCAAACGTACTCTCCTCATGGATATACAACAACTGAAACCACAAGACAGGTTTATCTAAAAGATAAAAACTCTTTTTTAAATATATGTGTGGCGCGCTTATTGACACCCTTTTGAATTCATGTGAGAGAAATGTATTTGGAGTGTATTTCCATAGATATTTTACATTTTTAATACACCTGGGTGCATAGGAATAGAAAACTGTTCAATCATTTTCTTCCACCTTAGACTGGTGGTATTTTTTGGTTTGTGTGCAATCAATGCCAGGAGTGAGCAACACAAAAAAATGAACAACTTGTCAGCCTACAGCGAACCCGCTTTCTGAGGAAGGCTAAACATAATATGCAGCAGGCAGTTAAAGTATTTTTGACTGTCCCTGTCATCATCAGGTTTACGGATGGTTAATTTATTCTTTACAGCACAGTCATTGATGGCTGTTAAATCACAAATGAGAACCAATAAAGAGAGAATTGCAGACGAAATTACACTGTTTATGCGACAGCCGAGTGCAGACTAAAAGATTCATATGCTGCCCACAAAGTACGTTATAAATTTTAATTACCACGGTTTGTACAAACGACATGTTTGAAATGCCATTGAGTAATGCGACCCCCGATAATGAAACTATAAAATAAATCATTAAGTTTTTGAATTAGTTTCTCTTTATTATTATTCCTATAGATTTTAACCTGTTGGCCCCACACAGTCTGAGGAAACTCAGGAAAAAAAAAAGATGAGATGATGGTTGGTCCAAAATCCTATGTTGTCCTACTTCTCCAAATAATGGGGTGATGTTATATGATGTGCTTCAAAAATGCCAGTACATAAAACTCAATCACGTCAAAAGGGATTGAAAACATTTCCTACTATGGAAATTTGGAAATTATTTAAGGAAAGGTTGTCATAGTGGATGAATTGATGAAACTGTAATTGTATCCTCCTATGGAGGATCGCGCTTTGCAGCCCCATCGAACGCGTGTGATAGTGCTTCGACGAGGAGGCTTTTAGCACGTCCGCTGTGGTGTGGACAATTCATGCACGCGCTACAGCATGTGGCTGGCCTCATTTTTTTCAGATTTTTCGACCGATTTTTCGACCTATGAAGTTCCCAGATGGAGTCTTTCTGCGCCTCGAGTCCACTGCGCATGTGCGCACTTTCGATTCGCGGCGGGGAAGGATTACAAAGGGGGTCCAACACGTTTATTCTATCTCGTTTTTTTGGGGAAAATATCTAGACTAATAGCAATGTGCTATTCATAGAGTGGCACATTTATGTAGATCAGAATGTTTTGATATCAACAATACCCCCAATGGAGGAAATCTTTATTATTTCTCTTATGTTTGTAAACACTAAACTTGGATTGGTTAGAAGAAAAATAAAGTTTCGTTCTCATTGGATATACCGATTTTCCCGCCAAAAAGTGTATGGGGATTGGCTAGGGGTAAATGAAAATGGCTATTTAAACCAGTATATGATTATTTTTAAACAGCAGCCAGCTGAGGAAGCCTTTTAATATATTATCTACTTTGGCGAAACGCGTCCTGGCTATTTATTTGTTTGTTTTAATTTGTTATTAAATATTTTTATTCATTTAAAAACAATTTTTATTTGTTTCATTTACCCTATCAACATCTTTTGGAGATATTGTTGGCTCCTTCGAGCAGATTCTCGGATTCCGCAACCTCCCGGGCCTCTGAAGTAGCCTATTTCGCTAGGAGACCTGATCTATTTCAGAAGGGGCATTTGGGTGGCCAGTGAACGACCCTAAAAGCGATTGACCCAGAACCAGGTGGGTTCCACCTCATGTGAGTGAGATTTATTTATCCTCACTATATAGGTGATATATGGGTCGCACTATGATGTATTCTCTCTTTTTTGTTTTCATTTGAGGGATATTTTGAAGAGGACCACGAAAAGTTCTGAAACCCACGACATCTCAAGAAGGACATAGTTATCGCTACACTACCCCTCTATTTTGTATCGTTATATTGATGGTTGAGCAACAAGGACCATTTTGAGTGTATAAGCGATTTCCCCACATATTGATCAGCGCTACATTTTTTTTTCGTTTTTTAATGTGGCTGGCCTCGTCGAAGCATCACAACACTGCGACGGACATCAGTATGAGCGCACCCAGTGCGCTCGTCTGACCCCGGCCTAAAATACAAATTGTACTGTGGTAGCACACATTGGAGTCCAGTGGACTCCAGAGTGCATGATTTGATTGTTACTCAAGGTATGCCATGGCATTGGGAAATATGCAATATCTTGTACTTAAATTTTAGAACTGTATATAACACAAAGAATGTAAAATGATGGAAGCTATATCTAAAGTGAGCCACATAATATATACGCTACACGTAGCCTTGTGTTTTTAAGGTAGCACATTACAAAACACCTTATTACACCACTATCCATAAGGCGTTGTCAGGTGCTGTCTCTCAAACACACATCAGTTTAACAGTCATGCTGACCTTTTGTTTATATGGACCAGGGTTACAACAAGTCTTTTTAACGGGGTGATTCATTTAAAGGCTCTTATGAGCATTACATACATTAGTGACAGACTCTGTCCAAACTGTGGGTATGTTTGTTAGATCTGGAAAATGAAACACATTTTTACGAGATGTTTGTATAACCAGGAACATCTGTTTCTCTCTGAAACCCCCCTCCCTATTCTCATTTATGAGATTTCTATTGGAATACTGGTATTTAACACTTTCAGTACTTCTGCATTATTAACTGCTTTAGAAAGTATGAAATTGGTCAAAAACACTAAGGGGGTTTTAGAAACTGCTTCACTATATATAATATTTTAACCAGCTATATTTGCTACTTTCTTCTACTAAGATCTATATTATAGTGGAGTTCTCTGAGTTTTGTATATCTTGCATTATATATAAATATATCTAACCTTAATTTTTGCATATTTTACAGTACAGTTTTGATAAAATAATAATTATTTTGGTTACCCTTATTATCATTGTTGCTACTATTCATACAGTATATGTTGCAAATTTCATTTGCACTAGAATTAGGAGCAGCACGGTTATGGAACCTGGCACATTAGTTATCATTAGAGGTCCGGATCAGTGAAATTATTATTATTATCCTTTATTTATATAGCGCCACAAATTCCACAGCGCTTTACAAGATCAGTGTACAAGTTGTTGATACATTAGAATACCACACATGGATGATACGGAGACCTTGTTCCCAAAGGAACTTAAAATCCATGAGATGTACAAGCATTTTGTGAGGTAGGCGCATCCATATAGTTAGTGTCTCTTGCCCAAGGGCACTAGCTGGTAGCGTCTTCTGAGTGGGATCGAGTCGGCTTTCCATGATTGTTTATCAGCGACCTGGTGGTTAGGTTGAACCCGCTTCTCGGAAAGTCAAGTCTTGCTTCTCCACAGATGTATTGGAGGGATATGCAGAATGGGATTTGACTTGTTTCTCCATGGTCGAAGGGCAGAGGCATTACCACTGGACTCCACAGCCAATATTGGGCCATATTACATACTTGGTGCTAACTTAACCAGAGCTGTTGTAAACTTACCAGAGCCATTATAGCCTATGGAGCTGTTAAGTTAACAACAGCTCTGGTTAAGATAGCACCAACATTGTAATACTGCCCATTGTGTGGTAGACAAGTATGTACTGCTAGATGTCTTACTGGACAGGTGCTCTGGCCGGGATTCGAACCTGGGTCTCCACGGCTATAGAGCAGTGATGTTACCTCTACTCCATCCAGCTGCTACATTCTCCCCACTATTGATATCTGTCCTACATCTCTATTTTACCGTTGCTCAAAGCTCCTGTTCCCAAAGGTAGATGAATTGGGCATTTGTGCCATGTCCAAGAGGGAAGGCATATGTACATTTCCCTCTGCCTCTCCAAGGAGAACTGCGTGGTTGCAACACTATGCACCACCTGAAGCTGCATTTGCTATGCCTTGACCATATTAAAGAGACAGAAAATGTGGTCCTGTGCACCCCTGCATGAAAATGGACTGAGAATAAGCATGTGTGTGTCAGTGTCTGTGTCAGTGTGTCTTTGCCGGTAACTCTGTGTGTATCCCAGTGTCATTGTGTGTTCTGTGTATGCATGTGTGCCAGTATCTTGCATTTTAGATTATAAGCTCTTGAGTAAGGTTCTCTTTTTCTACTGTTATATCTTTTTATCCTACCTATTGTACAGCTCTGCCGAATATGTGGGCAATTTATCATTTATTGTAATTTTCGTAGCTCTCTAGATGTTTCTGTAAATGCCTGCCTTTGTGTGACTGTGATTGTTAACAGGTAATAGATCTAAACAGAGGATGCCTGCTTGGTGAATTGTGTTCTTCACTCTTTCTGTATGATGAAAAGCTTTATTTTTCCCATCTGCATCATTTTATTGATAACATCAAGACCTCAAGGGGTTAAATTGTGCCATCACTTTGAGCTCAGAACACAAATTTATAATCATAAAGTTCGGCATTCCTTGCAAAGGAATCCTTGTTTCCCATTCTAACAAATAGGCCCAATATTACGATCAGTGGCCCTGTGCCATTAGGGGAATGCAAGATGATGATACGGAAGCAAAAAAAAAAAATGGTGTCAGCACCTTATTATAAGCAATAAAACAATTTCTCCAAAGCTTCCCCACTGGCCATTAAACACAAAGGCCACATTATCTCTGCTGTAAACCCTGATTAAAGTTTACAACGGCAATAAGCCCCTCAAAAATTCATTGTCCCCGCAGTTAATGAGACGTTTAATGGCACTAACAAGCTATCTCTCACACATTATGGCTCAGATAACACTTCTCCCTCCTGTGTCCATGAATGGCAGAGGCGGCCAGTTCATTATCTGTAGAATAGTAACGATTCAGTGTTACACATTTATAGCCAGGAACAAAACTGTAAGAGCTTGGCTGACTGAGGTGTTCTTGGCCTACAAACAAACCCCTAAACTAAATCATAGGTCTGGGATAACTTGCTTCTATTTATTATTCTTACAATGTTTATCAAATTTTATACCAATTTTGAAATAATGAAAGCAAGGTGCTTTTGGTCAGAGGTGTTTCTGTGGATGTCAAAAAGATAACTTGGGGTTGGGGTGTATTAGTTGCAGTTACAGAGGGTAGGGTGCACAAGAGCAAGTACCTTCTTCCCAGGTTGCAGGACTGATGACCTCAATACTGGCCATTTGACTTTCACTTATTACTTAGTAGAAACCTGTATATTTGAAATTCAATCTCAGTAGCAGAGGTGGTCATGTGACAGGAACTTCCTGCTACTGAGACACAGAGTGGTAAAGATCAGGGAGGAGGTGAGAGTCTACAGCTCCATGCAGTGGCGACTCTAGGAGCAATATTTAGGGGGACACATAAGATGCCACAGTCAAAATGGGGGGGGGGCACTAATGATTTTCTTCAATAAATTCTACCACTGAAAAAACTAGTGTGTGTATGCATGTATGTGTATGTATATATATATATATATATATAAGTAAGATTCCAAAATCCCAGAGTAATGTGCTGCAATACCACAAAATGTTTTAAAGAGTATGGTGAAGCCACACAATATGTACCACCACCAAAACCTCAAAGGCTGATTCAAAAAATAGTGGTTTCCCCTAAACCAAAAACCATATAAACTTATACAAATCTGCTTTCGAGGTTAGGATGTCTCTCAGTTTGCAGCCCATTTGTAGGATTTGTATATAGAAAAAGTGTGTTTAATATTGCAGAAGCCACCTGCACATCATAGCAATTCAAAGAATTGCATCCCAGAGCTCTTGTGCCACATTTCCCATATGCAGCAAGGAACTCTGGGTAGGATATGCAAATGACCTCTGTCTCACTTTTATGCATCCCGGATCTGTAATTACACAGAACCCTAAAATCAATGCTATGCCACACTGTGGCTTTGTAGCAAAGATAAGGTTATGCAACTGGTCAAATTCTTTGAATTGCTATGATGTGCAGGTGGCTTCTGCAATATTAAACACACTTATTATAGTGTGGAGGCTTTTTGTCTCACTTTTAGTCCTTCACCACAACCCTTATAGACACTTACTTATATAGAAAAACAAATATATAAAACGTTTATGGTACAGTATATCGTGGTTGGTTAGTGACACTATACAATTTATGTATTTCAGTCACAAAAATAGAGCCCCAACCCCATAAATGTCATTAATCAAGGGAAAACATGAAATTGATACACTGAGCCATGTTGCCTACCTAGTAACCCCTAAAATACCAGTAATCAAGGGAAATATATACTGTGAGGGATGAAGTCTACCCATTAACCCTTAATATGCAACTAAACCAAGGCAAAAATTAAAGTAATATACAATTTAATACATAGTCTGACCATTAACTGAACAGGTCAGAGTCTGGCTATTCCAGTGATACCAAACATGACCATGTAAAATGTAAAGAAAAAAAGGGGGAAAAAAACACAATTTGTTTCTTAAGGCATCAACATTCTCCACTTTTCACATGCAGAGTGAATAATGCTGAAGCCATTACTCAACTTGGCCTTTTCCAAGCAGGGAGCAAGTATAGTGCTTTATAGTTCTATTACCCCTAAAACACCATGCACCAAAAAACAAGAGAAAATTATAGTTTTGGATAAAATTCAAGTAATAACATATTGTAAGGGGTTAAATTATCTGGTATCACTCCACTTTCGACAAATATCAGTTTGCCTTCCATCATACAGCATGCCGCTGCTTGTCTCTCCCAGTGATTGTCATTGGTCTCATCTTGCTGCTACATAATGTTAATCTCCTCAGCTTCAAGCCTCCAAGAGGAAAGGAAAGGGATGTATGCAGGGGTCTATTTAAAAAAAAAAAAAAAAAACTTAAGTGTGGGAACTCTCCAAAAATGCTGCTTCCCAATTAACAGTTGACTTGTCATACATAATCCACCACCCCACACTCAAATATGATATTTATGTTTAAATATAATGATAACCTGGGTTTCTTTTAAACTTTTGCAGGTCTATATAAAAATCAAAGTGGCTCATTTCTTGAGATGGAGCATATTTTACTCCTTTTTGTAGAACCTTTATCTGATCTCTCGTGAGGACCTTGCTATTTGTTCCTTGTCCTGACCTACATCCTCATTTACTTTTCTTGATTGTTTTCCTGGAGATGGGACATAGCCTGGGTCCAGGTTTCTTGCCTTTGGTTCGGTCTGAGAAATTTTCTTTATTGGAGACTGTCACGATTATATAGATATAACAGTGTTTTTTTTCTGGAAAAATAGAAGGGGTACTCTCATGCCCAGGGAAAAACTGGGCATGATGATTTTTCGTGTCCTAATAAATACTCCTTTATTCACACTGGATATATTGCCCCCAGTTCACACATTATGACGATTTTTCGTGTCCTAATAAATACTCCTTTATTAACACTGGATATATTGCCCCCAGTTCACACATGGATATATTGTCCCAGCTCACACATGGATATATTGCCCCTAACTCACGCATGGATATATTGCCCCTAGCTCACACATGGATATATTGCCCCAGCTCACACATGGATATATTGCCCCAGCTCACACATACATATATTGCCCCAGCTCACACATGGATATATTGCCCCTAGCTCACACATGAATATATTGTCCCTCACACATGGATATATTGCCCCTAGCTCACATGGATATATTGCCCCTAGCTCACACATGGATATATCCCCAGGCCAGCTCACATGGATATATTGCCCCAGACCAGCTCACATGGATATATTGCCCCAGACCAACTCATATGGATATATTGCCCCAGACTAGCTCACATGGATATATTGCCCCAGGCCAGCTCACATGGATATATTGCTGCCCCAGACCAGCTCACATGGATATATTGCCCCAGACCAGCTCACATGGATATATTGCCCCAGACCAACTCATATGGATATATTGCCCCAGACCAGCTCACATGGATATATTGCCCCAGGCCAGCTCACATGGATATATTGCCCCAGACCAGCTCACATGGATATATTGCCCCTAGCTCACACATGGATATATTGCCCCAGAACAGCTCACATGGATATATTGCCCAGGCCAGCTCACATGGATATATTGCCCCAGACCAGCTCACATGGATATATTGCCCCTAGCTCACACATGGATATATTGCCCAGACCAGCTCACATGGATATATTACCCCAGACCAGCTCACATGGATATATTGCCCCAGATCAGCTCCCATGGATATATTGCCCCAGGCCAGCTCACATGGATATATTGCCCCAGACCAGCTAACATGGATATATTGCCCCAGACCAGCTCACATGGATATATTGCCCAAGACCAGCTCACATGGATATATTGCCCCCGACCAGCTCACATAGGTATATTGCCCCAGGCCAGCTCACATGGATATATTGCCCCAGCCTCAGGTGAGGAGTTGGCGCCAACACAGCGCGGTGGACGGCAATTTACCGGCTGAGCTCACAACCAGTGGGGTCCACTTACCAGAGATGACAGCTCTCACCCGGAGCCGACGCTCTTGAGGAGTCCCTTACCTTCTCCTCTGCCGATGTGCACTCTGAGCTGCACATCGCATGTGGGGGCATCCCTAATGCAGCTTGCACATATTGTGTGAGACATGCTACAGCGCGGATTGACTGTGCGCTGCCGCGTGCAGCGGGAGAATGCCCCTCCCTCCAGGAAGTGCTGACGCAGTGGCGCCAGTAAAAATTAGGCCCTGCTAAGAGGTGCCGGTACACGGTACCGGCGTGTACCGACTCAAAAAAAACCTGGATATATATCTATCTATATATACAAATTGCCAATGCAGAACAGCTGCCCAGAGAAGGCCTGAGTTTCTGACATGTTCTAGGAAAGGCGCCAACCTGCTCAGAGCCAGTGTTGAGGCTCTTTTTCTGTGAGTTGATTGACCATAGAATATCGAAAATATCCACCCACCTGTGATTTATACTGCACCAAGTTTCTGTTTTTCTTCTGTTTTATCCCTATTATGTAATATTGTTGATGACGTCATTTGAGAAGCCGTCCGAATCCCCTAGCGTCCACTCGCACTGACCAGATACGTATCTTGTTCTATGTTCTAGGAAGTAATTAAAATGTTAATGGCCTTTGCGGGCCAATAAGTCCCCTTTTGAAGGGATATCACAGGTTATTGTAGAGGTACTAGGGGAATAGGTTGTCTTTGATCTGCATGATAAGGGGGGAAATTACCCATTTGCTCTAATGGAATGTCCCTTGTCCCATCTCCACAAGCATTTCACACCCAGAGAGTGTTTCCCAGACACCCGCTGCAACACTTTATAATTGATCACGTAGATCAAAGAAGCGGGCTATCCTTTGATCGCTAGGACACTCTTTGGATAATTGTTATTATATCTGTAAATCAAATTAATGAAGAAGAGCACGGAGCATGCCCACAAATTAACAGGAGGTGGAATTCTGGGAAATGTATTGGGTGGGCTGTACCATCTATGGGCTGTATTTTGAAGGTACTGGAAAATCCTATATATATTCTGAGTCAAGCATGGGCTTGGGGCTTATTTTTACTGGGCCACGCAAGTGGGAATTTGCTGGTTCTTTCAATCTACAGCCCCAGGGGGTCACAGATGTCCTTTAGCTTGCTGACGTGTGAGTAAGTTCTGTGTTTAATCCTTTTTATTTTTTCTGCTTGTGTGTGTGTAAATTATTGATTATCATAGCCATCTTTTCGGTAACCAAATGCACCGTGATATATCTTTTTTTTGGTTTATCATAATAAATATAAAACTTATTAAGATCTGCTTCTGCCTGATATTCGATCCACGCTAACTGAAGGACTGGATTATCATAGAGATTTGCCTTTATTTAAGCTCGAGTCTACTAAATAGTGAGTTGTGGTGAAGTCAGTCGCTTGGACTGTTTCCTATTTTGGGGTGCATAGTCAGAGTCTCAGACCAGCTCTGATTCAGGTATTAGGCATCCTGGGTAAAAAGTCTTGGTCTGTGGTGGCAGTGTGACGAATAGTATAAGGAAAGTGGGTACGGGGATTGTGGGCAACGTAGTCAGTACTCCGGGTCGAGCGTAGACGGATACTGTGAAGCAACCCTGTGGCCACTTCATCACATTGCGTGCCCTTCTGGAGTGAAGACGTTGCCAGGACAGTTAGGCAAGCGCATGCAGGGGAGTCATTAATATGGGTCTAGTGTAGACAGATAGTGATTTGCTTAACCCTGCGTTTCCTTCGCCGCGGCACGCGTTTGTGGCAGAGACATTCTCCATCTTTGTCCTGGATAGAGATGGGCCGAACACCCCCGTGTTCGGTTCGAACTCGAACACCCGAACAGCCGAAAAGTTCGAATTCGAATGTAATGCAAGTCAATGGGGGTCGAACTTCCGAAAATGAAAGTGGCCCTCCAAGAGGGCTTATATGCAAGATATTGGCCATAAAAGGTGTATGGGAGTCCGGGTACTGCCCTGGGGGAAAGGAAACAATGAAAAAAAAAGTAAAAAAACAAAACAAAACGTTTTTAACCCCTTCACTGCTGAGTCCTTAGCCATTTCACCGCTGTGCGCTGAGCTCATTTTTACCACTTTTTCTCATGTTTAAACGCAATTTGAAGCCATGGGAAATGCTTGACCAACAATGAGTGGGAAATTTTTGACCAACATACCTGAAATAGGTATACAAGGACGCATTCTAACACAAGCCCAAATCGATCAGTGTTAGAGTGGTTAGGGATAGCTAAAACGGTACACAAGGGGTATCTATCATAGAAGCCAAAAATCTGAGTTAGAGTGGTCAAGGAATAGCCAAGGACTGGTACACCGGGGTGGTTCTCATAAAGCCAGGTAACAATGGAGACTGAAAAATCAACCATGTAGCTAATCGCCAGGAGACACTCAGCACTGAGGGAAACAAACTCCACGACAAGGCGATGAGCCGGATTGCGCTGTCTGTATTTGAACCCGGCGGTCACGCATCATCATCTCCAGAAGCCAGCGCAACTCCTGGCACCCTGCTTATCGATGGCACCGCCGGGTGCCGTGGCCCCCTCTGAGCCCCAGACTTCACAGATACGCTCATACGCACCACACATTACTGTGAGTTTTATTTCTGTGGAACTGTGTTATGTCCTTTTAACGCTATACACCGCTGAAAAGGGGAGACTCTCCCCTTTCCAGCGGTGCAAAAAGCATCACTGTACGTTAAATAGTTGGGGAGATAGATGGCTCCAAATGAGCCAACCCTTCCTGAATTTTCCCTACCGGCGCCTGCCAATGACATCATCACGCAGCTTGATGACATCATCGGATCTGCCAGCCCTCAGGAAATGGTGAGGCAAGTTTCCAGCTTCCCATAGACACCGTGGGAGCCAGCGAGGGAGGTAAGTATCGGCGGGAGGGAGGTTAGGAGCCCGCTGCCACACCATGTATGTCCGCATGTCTAAGGGAGACCCGTGGTACGTCAGCGGTCGGGGAGGGGTTAAATCGTTTTTTCATTTTCTGTAACAGTCCTTTTTTTTATCATTCATTCATTGGATGTTATGTGTAAATTCCAGACATTTTCGTTCAGTAGCTTTTTTGCAAACGGCATTTCACTAACGGTAGAACTTTTGGTGAACAGCGCAAAAAGTTAGAAGTTCGCCAAACTTTCAAACGGCCGATGTTCGATTCAAAATCATGTCCTGGATCCCGTGGTATTCTGGGCTGGGATATGAGGCTGATATTCCATAAAAAAAAAACTCCTTTCTGTTGTCTAATCATGAATGGTACCTATTTGAAAGTTTCCAGGGGGGTTGATTAACTTCTTCCTTCTTAGAGGGTCTTCTGTTTTGGCAGTGGTTTTCTATTCTCCACTCGCCATGTCATCCATGTTGTTTCTGTTATGGTAACTATGCTCTTTCTTTCTCCTTTGGGGGAGAGGTGATGAAGTTCTCCACTGTTCAATATTGGCGGAGGAGCTTGTTCTTGGTTTGAAGACTGGCAAAATGCAGTGGAGTGGAGAGTATATTTTCCTACAACTGCAATTTGGTGATCCATTAATACTAGCTAGGGCTTGGTGGTTCTGAGCGCTCCCAGCCTTGCTTTATCTGCATATATCTGTCCATTGATTCTTTATGGTATGCTTACGCTATGATCATGGTATCTATACGAGCCTCTCAGGCACTAGACTTTTTCTTTACTTCTGGTCTTTACTATTGCCATGGTCCCACAAAGGACCGCATTCCTCCTTTTAATTAGTAAAGCTGTACCTTTTCCTTGCAGGTCTATATATTTCTGAGATGCTGTTAACAGATTGCCGAGAGATCACCTATGCAGTGTATTGAGGCTGTTAATGTTTTTAAAGGTGGGGTCCACCTAATTTTTTGGGGTTTTGTCTCATTTGAGAGCTGTGGATACTATGCCATTTGTCGCTTTCTATTTTTATTTGTAACTAGTGAATAAAAGTTATGTTTTAATTAACTAGCATTCATACTACCGACTAGCTCACCATCAATAGTTTGTGTTATACGGTTTCGACTTATCCCCTTCTTCTCTGATGGTTGACTAATACAGACGTTCTATTTATGTTTCCACTCTTATACCTTTTCTTTCCGGGTGAATGTTGAGAATCTCAGGGTGAATGTTCAGAGACCCTGAAATTCTTGACATTCAAACGGAGTGTCTGGGTGTATATTCAGGGTCTCTGGGTGTATGTTCAGAGACCCCGAGATTTTGAACATTCACCCTGAGATTTATTTTGCCGCACTTCGGCAATCTAGATATAGTGGAATCTATGGGATAATTTTGGTCCTGACGAACTACACCGCATCCAATAAATTCAGCACCACAAATCAATTGACAGGGAGATACGGCACAGTTCGGCTCACTTCAGCGACAGCGAAATTGTCCCATAGAGCAGTGGTTCTTAACCCTGTCCTCAAGTACTCCTACCAGACCAGATTTTAAGGATTACCTTTGGGAAATACAGACTGAATCCTTCAATCCTTGAGCAGCAAATCATATAATCTATGCTGTGCTTCAGATATCTGGAAAAACTGGCCTGTTTGGAGTACGTGAGGACAGGGTTGAGAACCACTGCCATGGAAAACTATTGAATGATTCAACATCCTCTTGGTTTTTAATTTTGTGTCATTTTTTAAATATGTGGAAAAGCCTAGGCAGCATGTCATTGGATGGAGAATTCAAGCACACTGGTCACTTTAGACTTTTACTCTGTTGCATGCATACTTGTAGATAAGAGACGCTTTTGTTCAAATAGGAAATGTTAGTAATTTTTCTTTAATTGACAGCTTATGTCGACATATAATTTCCCATATGTCTTTTGGGAAAACACAGCAGAAAAATCTAATCACCCTGGTTTTAAAATGCATATCAGCAACAGGCACAAAAAAATAATCTTCCCATCTTATGCTAGATCATACCTCTTGTCCTGGTTGAACTCACTGTGGTGAAAAGCACTTTGCCAATAATCAGTGCTTGCTGATCTATGGCTGCAGTCTATCCCTATGTTTCCGTTACTCTGTCTCCGTATAGAATAATACGCGATTAATTGATTTCCTGTCGTTCTCTTAGTACGGAAAATTAATTTCCCAGCAAACCCAGAAGGTCTGTCCTACACAGGGAGCAATTCGACTTTAAATTATTCATGGTAGAAAATAGTGATGGACTGCAAGAGAGCATCGCTGCTCAAGGCCAGAGACTGATAACCCTTTGTTATTGATACAGCAATATTCCTCAGATGCTTCTAAATTATTCAGACCCACAACTCAATGAGGCTCGTGTTGAAAGAGATAGACACCTGCAAGAAAATAAATAAACAAACGTGCTTGGCTTTTCTTTTCTCCAGTCAGTCATTCCCCTTTATACAAAATGTTTGGTGTGCACATGTTTTGCACATCCAAATCGGATTTTAATCTATAGCATACCCTCTCGAGTTATGATAGGCAACAGATTTATTTCCCTGGGATCCAATGACTGTGGTAAAGAAAGAGAGAACGGAGGAGGAGAGAATAAGAGATGGATTTGTATTGTGAGAGAAAAGCTAAAAGAACATGCAAATTTTTCATCTTGTACATGTAAAATGAAGGCTTAAAGAACTTAAGGTGGTTTTCTTTAAACCTCGTCTATTTTAACTTAATGTTTCCAAGTTGCTGCTTGAAGAACGTCAATTACTACAGTATAACCATCTCTGCTCCTTGCATATGTACAGTGTAAATACAATGGGCAGTATTACAAAGCTGGTGCTAACTTACCAGAGCTGTTATAAATAAGGATGAGCCGAACACCCCGAGTTTGGTTCGCATTCGAACTCGAACTTTTCAAAAGTTCAAATTCGAACTCGAACACAAACTCAATACAAGTCAATGTGACTCAAAGTTCGATTTTTAGAGTGCCCTGCAAGAGGGCATATATGCTAGATATTTGCCATAAAAGGTGTATGGGGGTCCGGGTAGTGCCCTGGGGGACAGGAAACAAGGACAAAAAGTTAAAAAAATAAGTTTTTAATGGGACAGTGAGTTTTCCATGAAATAAGGGTTAAAAATAAAAATGAAAAATTCCTTCAAATATCGTGCCTAGGAGGTCCCCATAACCTGCCCGCGAATTGGCGGATTTGTAGGATGTATAGAAACATTTAAAAACAATGTCCGGGTCCGGGTAGTGCCCTGGGGGACAGGAAACAAGGACAAAAAGTTAAAAAAAAATACGTTTTTAACCCCTTCACTGCTGACGACGTGTGGGACAGGTCCTCAGTTACTCCCGCTGTATGCTGAGGAGGACGTGTCCCACACGTCATCAGCTTTGTGGGACCCCCGGCGGAGATACTCACCTCTCTGTCCGGGGTCCCGCGGCGTTCTGACTTCAGCGTCCTCAGACGCTGAAGTCAAGTTCCTCCCGACGTAAATAATGTCATCGCGCCATGAGCGATGACGTAATTTCCAGGCGACCCCCGGCAATGCCGGGAGATCACCTGGAAGGGAGGGGGATCCGTTCGAATCCCTCTCCCTCCCGATTGGGAGGTCCCACAAAAAAAAGCCAGGCACTGTTTAAAAGGGGAGATTCTCCCCTTTTAAGCGGTGCCTGGCTTTAAGGCTAAGGTCAGACTAACGCAGTATTAACGTGCGTTTAGCCGCACTAAATCACGGCCGCATTAGCAGCAAATTACGTCCAATGCCGGGCAGCATACAAAGAATGGCCGCACAAAATTGCGGCCGCGCAACGCAAGTGGCAAACAAACGCATTTTTTTCGAGAACGTCAAACCGCTAGTACTGACGTACAGAGTGCGCTGTGTCTGCTAGCGGCATGTGTGTGTGATTAGGAAACGTCAGACGCTGCTCTAATGTCCGGCCAACATCACGTCCAGACGCAAAAAGTGTTTTATTGATAACCGTACAAAATCACGGATAAAAATGCGCATCGTATGACCACTATCGCGTATTCCGTGAAAAAATGCGTCCATTCGCTCTAACGCACTTTTTCACGGACAACGTGAAAAATGCGTTAGTCTGACCCTAGCCTTACCCCTTAGGCACAGGGTCGCACTTCGGCGCCTTGTGGCGCCGAAGTGCGGCCTAGCTCCGGTGGGGGCCACCATCTTGGATGGCGGCTCCACCCCCGGGTCCCCCCTCACTGCCTGACATCCTCACGCATAGCGTGAAGACGTCAGATAGCCGGGGAACCCCTAGCTGCCCGGAATCCTATGGTGGAGATGGGGGTTCGTTTGAACCCCAATATCTCCAGAACCGTGGCAGCTAGGGGGTCATGGAGGGTGTCAATCGAAAGGGCTGAGCATGGCCTTTCTAATGATACGCAACATAACCAGGTATAAAGTAAAAAAATAAAAATTAAAAAACATGTTTTTTGTTTGGGTGTTATTTTTATTAATGCAGCAATATTGTTCACATTTCAATTATAATGTGAACAATGATGCTGCACTAATGATTTTTTTCTATGATGTACGTTTGCTAAAATTCACATAATTGCCCCCAAAAAATTTAATAAGTCCCCATTTCTAATTTTTGTACAAGCGCACCCCATAGAAAATATAACCGCAAATGTTCATGTGATAAAAGGTGAAAAAAACACTTAACACGCTGCAAATGATTAAAAATTCAAGTTTTATTGCATTTTTTGTTATAATATACAGGCAGAACATGACGTATACATATAAAAATGTTATATTATGAATCTGCCGAGTCTGCCGGAAAGAACGATATATAATATGTCTGGGTCGTATAATAAAATGTGGCTTCAAATCGCGTTTAAACATGATGAGCGAAAGCGGTAAAAATTAGCTCAGCACACAGCCGTGAAATACCTCAGCAGTGAAAGGGATAAAGAAACAGTGAGTTTTCCATAAAATAAGGGTTAAAATAAAAACGAAAAATTCCTTCAAATATCGTGCCTAGGAGGTCCCCATAACCTGCCCGTGAAGTGGTGGATTTGTAGGATGTATGGAGACATCGCC
The DNA here is from genome assembly GCA_009667805.1 of Leptobrachium leishanense. Classification (NCBI taxonomy): domain Eukaryota; kingdom Metazoa; phylum Chordata; class Amphibia; order Anura; family Megophryidae; genus Leptobrachium; species Leptobrachium leishanense. Next base: position 134,667,210 of record CM019065.1, read on the forward strand.
ATCACAGACCCACACACGACACCTGGCACTCCCAGTCTGCATACAATGTATCAAATTCATGAGACCGGACTAATTAGAAGCACATGTTATTTCCAAACACTAAATAAACACCTGTTGTTTGCGCCGTTTGAGAGCACAGGTCATTTAGAGGTGAGAATCTTTGCACCTAGACATTAGTTTTTAATTCAATATCTAATAAACCGTTGCTTATAATATTCTGCAGTAAAGAGTCTCTTTATTTCTAGATTTTTTAGTATTTTTTAAGCATTTTTTATACTTTTTTTAATTTTTATTTTTTTCCGAACACGCCAAAAAATTCGAAGTTCGTGGACGGCCAAAGTTCGAATCGAACTCCGAACTGATCGAACCGAACAGCTCATCCCTAGTTGTAAACTTACAAGAGCCATTATGGTCTATGGAGTTGCTAAGTTTACAACAGTTCTGGTTAAGGTAGCACCAGCTTTGTAATACTGCCCAATGTGTCACTGTATTATTTATTTATTTATTTATTTATTTATAAAAGATTTTTACCAGGAAGGATACATTGAGATTTCTCTAATTTTCAAGTCTGTCCTGGGTTCAAGAACATTGAGTTGTTACAGAAATACAAAGTAGTAAAATGCAAGATATTAACACAAAACAAATATACAGATTAACAGAAAATAAATATGTAGGAAATATAGTCACTATGTTACATGTTTACAGGTGCATTCCGTGTTCAGGTATGTTAATAGAAACATAGAAACATAGAAAATTTTTGGCAGATAAGAACATTTCGGCCCATCTAGTCTGCCCAATTACATGGATACTTTACCTGGATTTATCTTTTGTTTAGGATAGCCTTATGCCTATCCCATGCCTGCTTAAATTAAATTACTGTTTTGGCCTCTACCACTTCAACTGGAAGGCTGTTCCATGTATCCCTCACCCTCTCAGTAAAATAATGCTTCCTGATGTTACTTTTAAACCTTTGCCCCTCTAATCTAAGACTATGTCCTCTTGTTTTGCTACTTTGTTTCCTTTTAAATATACTCCCTTCCTCTACCTTGTGGATTCCCTTTACGTATTTAAATGTTTCTATCATATCTCCTCTGTCGCGTCTTTTTTCCAAGCTGTACATGTTAAGATCATTAAGCCTTTCCTGGTAAATTTTCTCCTTCAAGCCGTACACCATTTTAGTAGCCCTTCTCTGAACTCTCTCTAAGATGTCTATATCCTTCTGGAGATACGGTCTCCAGTACTGCACACAGTACTCCAAATGAGGTCTCACCAGTGCTCTGTACAGTGGCATGAGCACTTCCCTTTTCCTACTGCTAATACCTCTCCCTACACAACCAAGCATTCTGCTAGCATTTCCTGCTGCTCTATTACATTGACTACTTACCTTTAGATCCTCTGAAATAATAACCCCTAAATCCCTTTCCTCAGATGTTGAGGTTAGGACTGTATCAAATATTCTATATTCAGCCCTTGGGTTTTTACTTCCCAGGTGCATTATCTTGCACTTATCCACATTAAAACTCAATTGCCACAGCTCCGACCATTTTTTTAGTTTACCTAAATCATTTGTCATTTGGCTGATCCCTCCAGGAACGTCAACCCTGTTGCAAATCTTTGTGTCATCAGCAAAAAGACATACTTTTCCATTAATACCTTCTGCAATACCACTAATAAAAATATTAAAGAGAATGGGTCCAAGTACTGACCCCTGAGGTACCCCACTGGTAACAAGACCTTGCGCCGAATAAACTCCATTTACCACAGCCCTCTGTTGCCTGTCACTCAGCCACTGCCTAATCCATTCAACAATATTAGAATCCAAGCTCAAAGATTTCAATTTATTGATAAGCCTTCTATGCGGAACAGTATCAAAAGCCTTACTGAAATCTAAATAAGCAATGTCTACTGCATCACCTATGTCTATTATTTTTTGTTACCCAATCAAAAAAATCAATAAGATTAGTTTGGCATGATCCCCCTGAGGTAAACCCATGTTGTATCTGATCCTGTAATCTATGTGTTTTTAGATGTTCAACAATCCTTTCCTTTAACATGGTTTCCATTAATTTCCCCACTACTGATGTAAGACTAACTGGCCTATAGTTCCCCGATTCCTCCCTACTACCCTTCTTGTAAATGGGCACAACATTTGCTAATTTCCAGTCTTCTGGGACAACTCCCGTTAACAAGGATTGGTTAAATAAATCTGTTAACGGTTTTGCTATTACACCACTGAGCTCTTTTAATAATTTAGGGTGGATCCCATCAGGCCCCATTGACTTATTTGTCTTTACTTTAGACAGCTGCTGTAGAACCTCCTCCTCTGTAAACTCATATGTAAATGTCTCGTTAGTGTTTCCTCCTAACTGAGGTCCCTTTCCTTCCTTTTCTTCTGCAAAGACTGAACAAAATATTCATTGAGGCAGTCAGTGAGACTTTTATCCTCTTCTACATACCTTCCTTCCTTTGTTTTTAATCTAACTAATCCTAGTTTTACTTTTCTTTTCTCGTTTATGTATCTAAAAAATGTTTTGTCCCCCTTTTTTACTGACTGAGCTATTTTCTCTTCTGCGTGTGCTTTGGAAGCTCTTATAAATTGCTTTGCCTCTTTCTGCCTAATCTTATAGGTTTGCCTATCTTCTTCACTCTGAGTTTTTTTATAATTATTGAATGCTATCTTTTTGTTCTTCACTATAATAGGGAGCTCTTAAGTGACTTTAGACTTGGGGGAAGATTTGATGACGTCTGGGAGGTTATTCCATAATTGTGGTGCTCTGTAGGAAAATGAGTATCGAGCCACTTTCTTTTTGTATTGTGGTATTACAAGTAAGGTGCAAGTCCTGGATCAGAGGTTATAGGACGAGGGAACTGCTGGGGGAAGCAGTCTATTCAGGTAGGGTGGCAGCTTTCCAGAAAAGCTCTAAAACACCAGGTTGGAAAGGTGAAGGGTGCGTCTAGATTCCAGCGATGGCCAGTTTAGTTCTTTTAACATGTCACAATGGTGGGTCATGTAGTTACATTGTAGCACAAAGCGACAGAATGAGTTATACAATGTAGTAAGTTTCTGGAGGTGTGTTTGCGGGGCAGCTGCATACAGTACATCTCCGTATTCAATATCCGGCATAAGCATTTGTTGTACAATTCGCTTTCTTACAGCGGGGCTCAGGCAGGATTTGTTTCTGTACAGGGCACCTAGTTTTGGGTAAAGTTTAGATGAAGGTTTTTTGATGTGGGGGCCAAAGGATAGATTTGGGTCTACCCACATACCTCGTTATTTGAGAGAAGTGACTGTGGTCAGCGTGCCATTTGATCTTGTCCCAACACATAGATGGGGATTTTGCAATTTATATATTTTAGGTGCTGTTCCAAAGAGCATTGTAACAATTTTGTCAATATTTAGAAAAAGTTTGTATTGTTTGATCCACTTTTCTACCTCTGTGAATTGCTCTTGTAGCACGGCTTCCAGCTGTGGGAGATCTGGTTTGCTGGTATAGATTACAGTGTCGTCTGCGTACATGTGTACAGTTGAGGATTTGCAGACATTGGGCAGATCATTTATGAATATTGTGAATAGTGTTAATTGTGAATAATTTTGTAAGCATACGTTAAGAGATCAATATACAGATACATGACAATAAAACAAGGCTAGGAGCGCTCTGAACCAGCAAGTCCTACTACCAATGGATCCCCATATTGCAGTTTTGGGAAAAGATACTCTCCACTCTATGCGTTTCGCTAGGCTTGGCTTCCTCAGGAATGTAGAGAGAGCATATTGTGGTTAGCAAGAAAGTATCAGCAAATTTTACCCTAAAACGTGTTACCTTTTGGACTCCAGGAGGTGGCACGGAACTGCTACCATGAAGTTTCCAGAGGGTAGTGCATGGTTCTGGGGCAAAGTGCTGAAGTAGCGCCCGTCCCCGCATTTCACGCTAAAATGGGGCTGCTGTCTTGAGGTAAAAGAGACATTGTCCAGTAGGGCTGAGGCTTCGGGGGCCACAATAAGAAAAGGTGCAAAGCTGCTCCTCTTGCAAGGATGGACTAAGTGCCTGAATCTCATCTGAAAATCAAAGTATGAAATAAAGAACATGGAGTTCTGAAATGTCACTGTATCCTACTGGCATCCAATTTTATCCCTCCACCCACCCCGGAAGCAAAGAGGAGAGGAACAGGTATAGGGAGAGGTAGCAAGGAAGCTGATGAGAATCAAATTATTGCATTTGTTAATACGTGTCTGCTTGCTTTTTGTTACTGTCTGCACAGATCTCCAGATTTTCAATGTCTGCATGTGTTTGATTGGCTGTGTTTGGGTGTGGCAGCTGCGGCTTAGTTTATGACAACCCAATATGCAGCACTAATAACCCCTTGAGCCTGGAGCAGTACCAGTCATGGAAATGATTGGATTTTGCAATGGTTATGGTCAATGATTTTTTTCGGGAAAATAGGTGGGGGTACTCTCACGCCTGGGGAAAAACTGATTATTATGACTATTTTCATGTCCTCATAAACAATAGTTGCAGTTCACTAAAGGAAGACACTATAAAAGGGAACCATATTTTGGAATACTGAGTTCCTTTAAATGAATTACAACTATTGTTGTAATCTTATGGTAGTTATCCACTAAGTGCTTCTGTTGCAATAAAAATCTGTATTGCAGGGCAGTTAGCCGTTTTTTGTTTTGGGGTTTTTTGCAACGATGGCACTGAGTGGATAATCCCTTAGCATTTGTGAGCACCACAGCAATGAAACTCACAGTAATGTGCAGTGTGTATGAGCTCCACAGCAATGAAACTCACAGTAATGCACAGTGTGTATGACCTCCACAGCAATGACACTCACAGTAATGCACAGTGTGTATGAGCTCCACAGCAATGAAACTCACAGTTATGTGCAGTGTGTATGAGATCCACAGCAATGACACTCACAGTAATGCGCAGTGTGTATGAGCTCCACAGCAATAAAACTCACTACCGCCCTACAGTGCCAGCTCCTCTGATCATACCGCTTGCCTGACAATCCGCAGCTCTGGCAGATGTGTGTAAACATGCTGCACCCCCTCCCCATGCTGTTCAAAGTTTCAGTGGCTGCAGAGAGGGGGAGCATCCCTCCCTTGTCACCTACTGGGGGAAGGGTGTTATCGTCCCTACATACACTCCTGACAATCTTAAGCATTCAGGAGCAATATGAGCTGACGAGCGCTTCCGATTCTCTGCCTGCCACTGCAGGAGGAGGGAGGAGCATCATGCTCTCTCCTGTTAGTTCTGGCTGGTGGTGAGGTGTCGGTACTGAGTGGTGACGTGCTGGTAATGAGTACCCCCTGAAAAAAAGCCCTGGTTATGGTGAGTATTCTGTAACAGATCTAGGTCACACATATGTGTTCTCCTATCTGCAGTCTTTCATGCTTTTTCCAGCCCTCAGCCATTCATTAGCTCTTTGCCATGCAGGAGGCCGCAATTCAAGGTCCACTTTCATCAATGCTACTATGTACCATTTAACAAAAAAGATCTTATGTGGCTTGCAGGCAGGGTGCAAAATGTCAATCTACTCTTTACTGTTTACTCTTTACTCTTACAAGTTCTTAGTCTAAAGGACCAGTGTTTCAAGACCTAGAACAAATGACACTATAAATAAATCAATGCCAGGTGTCTGAAGCTCTTACACAATATAACAGATTATTTCAGATTTTATAACAGCAGAACTGGTAATTCATAATAAACTAGGTGATCCATGACTCTTCCTTCAAGATCAATACGGATCAAATCAGAAGCTCAGAAGTATATTTTTAGACAGCCGTTCCTGTAACCTTGTACATTCTAAACAAACTTATGGGATTATCTGATAAAGCCAGAAGGTACTTTTGAACTGTGAGATTTTAGAAAAGCAATTCCAGCTCGGAACAAAAAACAATAAATTTCCATTCACTAATTGACCAATATGGAGTTTATCAAATAACCACATAAGAGTTTTGAAGACTATAATGGAGCATCTTCTGTTATTAGGTAGTGAAAATTACCCTTTGATCTGTAAATTGAACACTTTATTTGAATATGTTATTTTCTGAATAACGTTAGAAAGTTTCAATTAACATGGTAATAGCACCAATCTTTAGAGCATGACATTTCATGATTCTGTTCATGGCCTGTGTTAAATTGATAATATAATCGGCAATGATTCGTATTGATATTTTAAAGCAATACCAATGACACTGATCGAACAGCAGAAAAATGTTTAGACTGTAAGCTTACTCGGTCAAGGAATTTGTTAGCTCACGTTGATATGCAATCTGTTGCCGAGTTGTCACAGGTGCAGCCGGCATGAGCTGAGGTGGCACCCATATACGATGCTTAAAGCCCAAAAAGCAGAAGACACCACTGGCTAACTACAGACAGACAGAATAGCAGGAAGGAGGGACTAGACTGAGCAGGGATTCTCTATAGATATACAGGACTAAGACACTGCACATCCATTTTGGAATATCACAGTCTGGAGAGGAGACCCAGCACACAGGCAACCCAAAATAAAGTAATCCCTGATCTAAGACGCCGATCCTTGAAGTGGCTGAATATAAACTAGGAAAATATAAAAATGTGGGGGTGCAGGGCTCAGGTAAGAACAGAGGCAAACAGAGATCAATATAGTAACAAAAGGATAAAAGCATAAACGTCAAAAGGAATAGCCAAGGTCGATACACCAAGAATCCATACAGGGGCCAAAAAGGTTAAAGCAAGAGACAGAAAAAACACAAAGGCAAGGGCAACAGTGAACCAAATAAATAATAAACCAGAGGGCAATACAAGGCAAGGACAACAGCTGCACCAGCAGAGAAACACCCATACTTTGCCTCAAATCAAAGTGCATAGCACTTTGGGAGAAACAACCTTATGTAGGGAGTTGGTTAAGTGTTATGACAGACAGGTGATCCTTCCTGAGAAGAACTGATGGCTACAAGAAAACCCTGGACTGGATGGAGGAATGGCAGGGCAGGGACTACGAGCTACCCTGGATCGGCTCACCTGTAGGGCTCAAGGCTGGAATTGTGATACAAGACCATTATTTTAGTGGTGCCATTTACGTATGTGTTCTAGCTTTCTACCATTATTTCATACCCTTTCTCATAATTTTTACATTTACTTTTCATGATATTGTTAATAAAGTGCAATAGTTAAATTGTAAGACTATTTATAAAATAGACAGTGCAGAATCATTCCTAAAGGTTTCAAAGACATATTGTAATGTATTCAGTTAAGAAACACTAATATCTAAATTATAGGTACTAGTCCCTTTCAATACCAAGCACTTTTTGTTAAATATATTCCTTGAAAAGGGGATGCGTAGTTGACACTTACATCTAGGGTAAAATCACAATTTTGCATAAAGATAAATTTGTTCATTTTAAATTTTTCAGGTATTCATTTATCCTTTACAGAAATATTGCTGGGATTAAAGATTCTAAGTGCAAGATGGTGTCTTTTATTTTACATATTTTCAGATGGAGTCTGTATTACTAACATACAGGCATATGTGGTCATTTTGGTAAACACAGTGAATGTGATGAAGATAGATATTAAATGTGGTCAGACATCCTGGGGATTTGTAGTGATCATAATGAGATTATTCGCAATGCAGCTTCTACAGAATACCAATAGAATCTAAAAATGATATTTGTATGAGGCATAATGCCTTACTATGGGAATTACAGTAACACCTTGTATCTGTACTTAACAGGGTGTTTCAGCTATTCTAATCCCCTGAATCGTATCCCCGTATTCCGCCCTCTCCCAGGCTGTTGTAATGCAGAAGTAAAGTTTGTTAAACCTTTTGTTACTTTGAGGGTGGTGGCTGCTTTATGTAGTTGCTTAACAGTAATACAGAGTGCATAAGTGAAATCTCAGAGAAATCCTTTATTTCCAGGGAGAATACTGAAATTACATTAAAAGGGTATGTTAACGGGGGGGTGGTTATATGCTAATGTTCTTGTTTCATTTTATTTCAATGCAAAATCTTGTATACACATTTTTGGCAGTGACAGGTTTAAATTAATAAATTGTGTGTGTATTCAAATGTCTGCCTATATAAAGCAATCTGTTCATCTGTTTAATAAAGGAAAGAAAATCAGTGGTGCGAATTTTACATTACAGCAGTGATGTTCTTTGAATTATATCTGTGAGAAGCTGAAATGTAGAAGTCATGGCTTTGTAAGACAGCATAAATAATATTACTGCCCCATCTGCTTATCTTTCTTTTATCTCCTATTTCCTGCAGTTTATTGATGTCCACCAGCTCTTTGAAAAGCTTCCTCTCATTTCTCATGCTGAACATTATTGCTGCCATTAATTCAATGAACATATTAATCAGGGACAAGGAGACCAGCAGACTCAGGTCAATGAAGACTGTGATTTCATTGGGCTTTATAGATGGTTTTGTTTTTGTTTTTTTGTTTATTGAATACAGATGGGAGCATCTGCATGAATGATAGTGTACCTTGGTATGATTTTTTTCCCCACACACTTCCTGTGTTTTCTCCTCTTTTGAAGAATTTTACATTATGAATAGGGATGAGCCGAACACCCCTGTGTTCGGTTCGTATCCAAACAGCCGAAATGTTCGAATACCAACTCGAACACAATGTAAACCTATGGGGGCCGAACACGCATAATGTGTTCGCAGTTCTCCTAAATGTACCGGCGGCTGCCGGTACATTTAGGAGACCTGTGGCTGGGACCCCCAGCCCCCGTAACTCACCTGTCCTGCAGCTGTCCCGGTCTCCTGTTCCCCGGTCTGTCAGCTCCTCCGATCCGTCTGGCCGTGGCTCCTCTCTGCCCCACGTCTTCATGCAGAATGATCTGATTGGGCAAAGTCCTGCGCCTGACCTGGACTTTGCCCAATCAGGTCTCTAATTCAATATTGAGTCCTGATTGGGCAAAGTCCAGGTCAGGTGCAGGACTTAGCCCAATCACAGCTCAGCATGAAGATGAGCTTTAACCAAGCTCTGATTGGTTAAAGTCTTGCACCGACTTTAACCAATCAGAGCTTGGTTAAAGCTCTGCCCCATGCCTCATCTTCATGCTGAGCTCTGATTGGGCAAAGTCCTGCACCTGACCTGGACTTTGCCCAATCAGGGCTCAATATTGAATTAGAGCCCTGATTGGGCAAAGTCCAGGTCAGGCGCAGGACTTTGCCCAATCAGATCATTCAGCATGAAGACGTGGGGCAGAGAGGAGCCACGGCCAGACGGATCAGAGGAGCTGACAGACCAGGGAATAGGAGGCCGGGACAGCTGCAGGACAGGTGAGATACGGGGGGGGCCGCAGCCACAGGTCTCGTAAAATGTGCCAGCAGCTGTCGGTACATTTAGGAGACCTGTGGACGCATTTTTTATTATGGAATGTCCGCGGTCGAACAAACCGCGAACATCCCACAATGTTCGGTGTTCGCCGAACACTCGAACGGTCGATGTTCGATTCGAACTCACATTCGAATCGAACCGAACGCTCATCCCTAGTTATGAATACTAATGCAAGCGAAAGTATGATTACATTTTCTACCATAAGATGTTTAATAACCTCTCTTGATTTAAAAAGGTCTTTAAAGTGACCCTGTCATGCCTAACAGGAGTTAGGCTGGTTTGACAGGTAATCATTCACTTTATATGTTAGCAATTTGTTTGCTAACAAATATAACTGAAAAAAGGAGTTATTCACTGTCAAAATGTTGCTGTCCTTCAAGTCTCTGCAGAACGACAGCTCTGAACAGAGACCCACAGGACAGCCCTCCAACAAGTCAATGTGCTGGTGTCGCTGCTGAAGCTGAGGACCGACTGTGTATTGTTCTGTCGGCCCACAGCTAGCTCTGCCCCTGGAGGGTGAAACATGGCAGCACCTGTGGTTGGATCCAGGTGAGTAAAAGCTGCAATATGTCATGAAGGTATGAGATATCACCTTGATCTTTAAGACCAGTGTGACATCCATCCCCTGTTAGGATATCACAGCAAAAGTGTACCTGGTCACTACAGGTGTACTTTAACCCCTTCAGTGTGGAAGACGTGTGGGTAACCTCATAGGAGTTTCCCACTATATGCGGAAGAAGTTCCCCACATGTCTCCTGCTATGCGGGCTCTCCTCTGGGGTCCCACGGTGATCTGACTTCATGGAAGTCAGGCGCTGCTTTTAAAACCCCTCCCAGAGTGATGACGTCATTGCGTCGGACATGACGTCATTTTCAGGTAGCCTAAAACGAGGGGATGCGGTCCTTCCTAAAGAGGGAGGAGGAATAAGGCACAGACAGGACCCGCCGGAAAGGGCAGAGTCTGCAATGCCTGTCTTTAACCCCTGAGGTGCTGGTCCACGATCACGGACCTCTTTCGGAGGTGGCTAACATCTTGGATGTCAGCCAAACCTCTGGGGCCTCTCCCTGCCCACTGACATCATCACGCAATTAACTCCTAGCTGCTAATGGGTTTCGCTATGGTGGAGGTAGCGGGATCAACAGCTAGAGGTTAATGTTTGGTATCTTCATCAGGCCAGGACATGGCTTTTCCAATGATACCAAATATGACCATGTTAAAAGTTTAAAAAAATAATAAAAATAAAATTGACAATAAATAAAAAAATAACTTTATTTTTTATTTTTATTAATGCAGCATTATTGTTCCCTTTTCAATTATAATGTGAACAATGATGCTGTACTAATGATTTTTATTTTTGGGGGTTTTAGTTGAAAATCACACATTTCTCAGAAAAAAAATGTAACGTGTTCCCATTTCTAATTTTTTTAATAAGCGTATCCCATAGAATATATAACCGCAAAGGCTCGGATGATAAAATGTGAAAAAAAAACCATTTTACACGCTGTAGATGATTGGAAATTCTAATTGTATCGCATTTTTTGTTATAATATTCAGGCAGGGCATGACACGTATACATATAATGATGATATATTATGAATCTGTCGAGACTGCCGTGAAAAAGGATATATAATTTTGGTCGTGTAATAAAACATGACTTCAAATCGAGTTTAAACATGATGAGCAAAAATGGTAAAAATGAGCTCAGCACACAGGAGTGAAATGGCTCAGCAGTGAAGGGGTTAACGGATGTTGACATATTGGCACACTTTTAATGTAGGAATGATGTCATTCCAATGTGAGATTGGACTTGAAACCATAGGGAGGTATGAGAGTTTGTATAGATCCTCCAATGGGCAGACAGAAATGAAAGGCCAGAGAGCTCAATAGATTGTTCTAACTTTTAACTTCCTTACTCTCTACACTCTAATTACTAGTCTGTAGTGTCTTCTCTCCTATAGCATGTTGTCCAATGCAATTTATATCCCTGTAAATAGAAGGTCCTTCTTCGTCCCAGGTTCACTTAGCATTGTGAGGACCTTTAGATTTAAAGTCTAATAAATATAGGAAGGACACGAATCTCCGTTCATTTTCAACTCTCTTCAAAACATTATTTTCACCTATACTTTTGTGTTCCAAGAGACTAGCATTTGTTTATTTAAGTTTATTGAACTGAATTTTGTTTGCGTAACGCGGGGAGGTCTCACATTTGAGTTTTGTCTCAAGCATTTTTAACCCTAGGGGAAATAACATTTATTACCTTGAATTTCTTTTCCGAGTGCTCCTAGCACAACGGCGTGAGGGTATATTTTACTAGGAAGAAAAAATTGACCATTGACTAAAATCTACATCCGATATGTAATGTTACGGCCTGTTAAAAGAAGTCACTGATTTTCATAGAAACATATATTAGAAAAAAAGTCATTGTGTGTTCTTTAAAAAGTGATTTCCTGGTGGCACATAACGTATTGTCACGTTCACACTCGATAACCCTGGTGTGGATCCCTTTCGACAGACCTCTAAGCCCTCCGATCCTTGTGTGCTCGGGACCGCTAACCCTATCACTCCCAGCCAGGAAAAACAAACACACCAGTAACAGTGAGTATAATTTCGAGATTTCAGTGGGTGTTCGTACTGAGCATACACTGGGGCGGAAGGGGTTAACCTCGTTGTCAGATGAGGAATAACCTGCTTTAGGCCTTTACTGGTTGTTTATATAACAAGAGTCAGAAACAACTTGGTCAGTATCACAATCCGGATCAGCAACAGAGAGGGTTCGTATACAAGCAGGGTTGGCAACAGAGGAGATACTCATACAGACTGAATCGGCAACATAGAGGATTCGTATACAAGCAGGGTTGGCAATAGATATATATCCTGAGTCAGCTTGTGGCAGGATCAGCAATTGTTCTGAGGCTGCTCTGGGTTAAACCATACATACAGGCTGAGTAGGAGATAGAATCGTCAATAAGCAGTATGGGTCAGTAACAGAGAGGGTCCTCGTACAATCAGAATCGGCAACAGAGTAACTGAATCAAAGGAATAGAGAAACAGTGAATCAAATACACGAAACACTCAGTGATGTGGGAAAATGATTCCATGACACGTCAAGGCAATGACTCAGGGCCCGCGTTCTTTACTTAAAGGTGGACAGCTACGCGTCGTCATGCCATGCACCACCCCCTGATCAGCCGCCATCATGCCGGGCACCAGCTGAGCTCCTGGCACTCATCCAGCCAGCGTCATTGTGTGCCTGGGACCCCCCTGAGACACCCCAGGCGCCCCAGGTGTGACACATATATGAAACAAATAATATATAACAGAATATTAAAATAATATAATATATATTATATAATATTAGGTAGAATGTTCTAAACGTATCCCTTTACAGGAACATGTCTGGAACACGGCATGGTTCAAAAATGATTTAAAGAAATGGTAAAAAGGAAAGATGATGAAACTCTCCTTTTTAAGTAAGATACAGATGTCAGATGTAAATTAAATATGTCAGAAATAATCAAACACTGTTGATGATATTGCTAGAATGTTGCTGACAAAAATGTGCTAAGGATGACTGGTAAATCAATGTCTCTGGTGTCGTTGTCGTAAAACATGTAAAATAAGAAGAGAGAGAAAGAAAGTGATAGTTTGTATTACAGCAAAAAGTAGTAGACATTTTCAGTATAGAAAGGAAGAATTTATTACTAATAAAAAAACAATTAATATAAATTAAATCCAACTGACACTTAGGTCTCTTCAGCTTATCAGTATAGTAATTATGTGGGTAATCCAACATGGTGTTTGTCCAAGCTGGAGCAGTATTTAACCATCACTTGTTTTTAATGGTGTCTGCATATAAAAATATACAAGCATTTGAAACCAGCAATATACTACTCTATGCAGAAGCACTTAATCTACCAGTTACAGGTTTCTCTGTGGGTTTTGCTATACACCCAAAAGAGAATGTATTCAAGACACAAAAAAGCACCAATTACTGTATGTGAAAAGAAAAAGCAGAACTCCAAGCAACAACACTGATAAAAACAGGAAATAGAATTGTGTCATGATCTGTGCCTGCTGTCATGAACCGTGCCTGCAGCTACTACCTGAAAAGGGCTGCACACACCTCACCCCTGCCCTGAATAAAGGACCCCTACCCCCTTCCATCAATGCTTCAGCATTGTCGCTTCATACTATTACCTGCAAAGACCTGTACCTGTTTGCTCCTACTCGTGTACCAGAACCTCTGCTTTGTTTACCAGACTCTGCTACCTTTCTATCAGCCTTGACCATGGATCACCTCTGACTACATTTATTGATTACTCCTTTGGCACCAAGCTTGGATTCCCCTGTGCATGGTTATTACTGTAAGGGACTTTCTGCCTATCCACCCTGTTCCCTCAAGTGCGGATTCAGTCCCAGTAATCACTGTATACCAGGTTCACATCAACACTCCAGTACCTCTACGTTGCCATAGACTGCTTCCTCCAGCAGTTCCCTCAACCTATAACCTCCGATCCAGGACCAGCACCTTACTTGCAATATCACAATACAAACAGACAGTGGCTCGGTCCTCATTTTCCTACAGAGCACCAGAATTATGGAATAACCTCCCAGACACCATCAAATCTTCCCCCAGTCTAAAGTCACTCAAGAGCTCCCTATTAACATACCTCAATACAGAATGCACCTGTAAACATGTAACATAATGACTATATTTCCTACATTATTTATTTTCTGTTAATCTGCATATTTGTGTTTTTTAATATCTTGCATTTTATTACTTTGTATTTCTGTAACAACTGTAACATTTTAATGTTCTTGAACCCAGGGCGTACATGAAAACGCGAGAAATCTCAATGTATCCTTCCTTGTAAAATCCTTTATAAATAAATAAATAAATAAATCCATGTCACCCAGTGGTGCTGAACATGACCAATTGTACGATATTCCATTCACAATAGTTCCAAAGCAATAGGAAAGGATTAAAAGTGTGAAATGCACATAAAAACCACAATAATGATAACATATAAACACATTGCTGGATAATGCACCTGGGACGTAAAAACCCAAGGGCTGAATATAGAATATTTGATACAGTCCTAACCTCAACATCTGAGGAAAGGGATTTAGGGGTTATAATTTCACAGGATCTAAAGGTAAGTAGTCAATGTAATAGAGCAGCAGGAAATGCTAGCAGAATGCTTGGTTGTGTAGGGAGAGGTATTAGCAGTAGGAAAAGGGAAGTGCTCATGCCACTGTACAGAGCACTGGTGAGACCTCACTTGGAGTACTGTGTGCAGTACTGGAGACCGTATCTCCAGAAGGATATAGACATTTTAGAGAGAGTTCAGAGAAGGGCTACTAAAATGGTGTACGGCTTGAAGGAGAAAAGTTACCAGGAAAGGCTTAATGATCTTAACATGTACAGCTTGGAAAAAAGATGAGACAGAGATATGATAGAAACATTTAAATACGTAAAGGGAATCCACAAGGTAGAGGAAGGGAGTATATTTAAAAGGAAACAAAGTAGCAAAACAAGAGGACATAGTCTTAGATTAGAGGGGCAAAGGTTTAAAAGTAACATCAGAAAGCATTATTTTACTGAGAGGGTGGTGGATACATGGAACAGTCTTCCAGTTGAAGTGGTAGAGGCCAAAACAGTATTTGAATTTAAGCAGGCATGGGATAGGCATAAGGCTATCCTAAACAAAAGATAAATCCAGGTAAAGTATCCATGTAATTGGGCAGACTAGATGGGCCGAAAGGTTCTTATCTGCCGACATTTTTCTATGTTTCTATACATTTTATGGAGCAAGAATCTCTTTAACCCATAGTGACTGGGCGGTTTTACAATGGTCAGTCCGAGAGTGCCCGCTGCTGTTTTTACTTTTCTGCACTGTTCGTATTTAGGTCAAATTTTCCTCATACTCGTTTATGCAACCCACACATATTATATACCATTTTTCTCATCATTAAATGGACTTTTAAAGATACCATTATTTCCATCATATCATAGTTACATAGTTACATAGTTATATAGGCTGAAAAAAGACATGCGTCCATCGGGTTCAGCCTCTCCCACATAACCTACTGCTGTTGATCCAAAAGAAGGCACAAAACCCAGTCTGAAATGCTTGCCAATATGCAACATACTGGGAAAAAATTCCTTCTTGACCCCAGAATGGCAGTCAGATTTCTCCTTGGATCAAGAAGCTTTTACCCACATATTAAATATTATAACCCTTAATATTCTGTGTCTGCAGGAAGTCATCCAGTCGTTTTTTAAAAGTCTGTACAGACTCTGACCCAACCACCTCAACAGGCAGAGAATTCCACGGCTTTATTGTTCTCACCGTAAAATAACCCTTCCTATGCTTTAAGCTAAATTTTCTTTCTTCCAGTCTAAATGGATGACCCCTTGTCCTATGTATAGTCCTGTTAATGAATAGGTTATCAGACAATGGTTGATAATGGCCCCGTATATATTTATATAAGGTTATCAGATCCCCTCTAAGGCGCCGTTTCTCTAAACTAAACAGGTTTAAGCTTGTTAGTCTTGCCTCATAACTTAACCCTTCCATTCCCCTTATTAATTTAGTTGCCCGTCTCTGCACTTTTTCTAGCGCTATAATATCTTTTTTTAAGACCGGTGCTCAAAATTGCACAGCATATTCAAGGTGCGGCCTGACCATTGATTTATACAGAGGCAAAATTATGTTTTCATCCCGTGAGTGAACTCCCCTTTTAATGCATGCCAATACTTTGCTGGCCTTGGCGGCTGCTGTTTGACATTGCACATTGTTACTTAGTTTGAAGTCTATGATTATTCCCAAATCCTTCTCCTGCTTGGATTTCCCTAACTCCGTACAATTTAGGGTATAAATTACTTTTGTGTTCTTCACTCCAAAGTGCATAACTTTGCATTTATCTAGATTATAATTCATCTTCCATTTAAGTGCCCAGTCCCCCAATCTATCTAAATCCCTCTGCAGCGAAGTAACATCCTGCTCACATTGTATTACTTTTCCTAGTTTTGTGTCATCTGCAAACACTGATACATGACTTTCAATGCCTCTCTCAAGGTCATTTATAAATAAATTGAATAGTATTGGTCCTATAACAGACCCCTGAGGGACACCGCTTACCACTGGTGTCCATCTTGAAAATGTACCATTTATGACCACTCTCTGTACCCTATCTTTTAGCCAGTTTTCTATCCAAGAACAAGTATTTTCATCTAGACCAATTTTTCTTAATTTAATTAGTAACCTTTTGTGTGGAACTGTGTCGAAAGCTTTGGCAAAATCTAAGTAAATCACATCCACTGCGACCCCCTGATCTACACTTCTACTTACTTCCTCATAGAACGTAATTAGGTTAGTCTGACATGATCTGTGTTTCATGAAACCATGCTGATTTTTGCCAATATCATTATACCTCCCAATAAATTCCTGAATATTATCCCTTAGTAACCCCTCAAATACTTTCCCAGCCACAGATGTTAAGCTCACAGGTCTATAATTCCCAGGCACAAATTTTAAACCTTTCTTAAATATAGGGACCACGTCAGCTTTTCTCCAATCCTCTGGTACTATTCCTGAAAAAAAAAGAATCTTGAAAGATTAAGAACAGAGGTTTACATATTTCAACACATAGCTCCCTCAGTACTCGCGAGTGAATTCCATCTGACCCTGGGGCTTTATTCATATTCACATTGTTTAATTTCTGCAAAACCTTGTCCTGAGTCAACCAGTCACTTTGTATTAGTAAGTTTTTATTAATGAATTGCATGTCTCCTGTTATAGGTTTCTCTTTGATAAATACTGAAGAAAAATAATCATTTAAAATTTCTGCCTTATCCTGATCTTCAGTTAATAACCCTGACTCAGATTTTAGTGAACCTACATTTTCACTCTTGGGTTTTTTAGAATTTATGTACCTAAAGAATCTTTTAGGGTTGGTCTTGCTATCTTTGGCTATTTCTTTTTCATTTTCTAGTTTAGCCCATCTAATCGCATTTTTACATGCTTTATTGGCTGCCCTATATGCTTTATAGGATGCCTCAGATTTATCAGATTTTTTATTTTTTATTTTTCATTTCCTTAGTTACCTTCCTACTAAGCCACATTGGTTTCAGTCTGTTTCTTTTATATTTATTAACCAGTGGAATATATTGTGACGTGTACTTTTCTAGTGTTAGTTTAAAGATATTCCACTTATCCTCACTGTTTTTCCCGTGAAAGAGTTTCTGCCAGTCAATGACATTGAGAGCTTCCTTTATTTTAATAAAGTTGGCCTTTTTAAAATTATATGTTTTAGCATGCCCCTTATGAATGTGTTTTTATGAGTTTATTTCAAAAGTCACCATATTATGGTCACTGTTTCCCAACTGTTCCTTTACATTAATATTTGAGAAAAGATCCACATTATTTGTTATAACCAGGTCCAGACAGTTATCCTCTCTAGTTGGTGTTTCTACCAGTTGTGACATGAAGGTATCATTTAAAATGTTCAGAAACCGGATTCCCTTTGCTGAATTACTAGTCCCACTATCCCAATTAATGTCCGGGTAATTAAAATCTCCAATAATTAAAGTGCTACCATGATCTGCAGCCTTCCTAATTTGCTCTAACAGTTGTTCTTCCTCATCATTATCAATATTAGGTGGTTTATAGCATATGCCAACCAATAGTTGACTTCCCTGTTTATTCCCTAACGAAATATTTACCCATAAGGATTCCACATTTCCCTCATCGCTTTCCAGTTGTGTAATATTAGGCTTTAAATCCTGATTTACATATAAACACACTCCACCCCCTTTCTTATGTTTCCTATCCTTTCTAAACAATGTATAACCGTTTAAGTTTACAGTCCAGTATTGCGTTTCGTCCCACCACGTTTCTGTTATTCCTATTATGTCGTATTGCTTAGTGTATGCTATTGCCTCTAGTTTCCCCATCTTGTTATTGAGGCTCCTTGCATTAGCAAGCATACATTTAATGTTGTCTCTACCCACACATGCTGAATGCTGAATATCGTATAATTTACTATATAAAAATTATGAAATATGATGAAAAAATCTACAACCGCCAAAAAGACGCCAGTTAAATAGTTTCGAAATTTTGTCCTGAGATTAGAAATACACAATTTTTACATGTTTTTGCTTTTTACCCCTTCACAGCCGAGCCAGTTCACCTTTGTGCACTGAGCTCATTTTGACCATTTTATGCTCATCATATTTAAATGTCAACTGAAGTCCTATATTATTATACCCCCAGAAAAGAAAAAATGTAAAAAACCCCACTTTTCTTTTTATTTTCTAAAAGTAATTTTATTTATTTTTATTTTTTACACCAAATGTCATGTTTGGTATCATTGGAAAGGCCATTATCATGCCCTCTAGCTGCCACAGATTAGGATATATAGGGATCCAAAGGCTCTCCCTAAATCCACTTAGCAGTTAAGGGTTTTACTGGCCCCCTGAGGTCATGGCACATATGGCGACGAGGTCAGTGGGTGGAGGGTGACCCGAAAGCTTGGCTGACATCCAAGATATCAGCCAATTCCGGGTTTGAATCATGATCCAGCACCTAAGGGGTTAAAGAGAGGTACTACTGAAAAGGGGTGATACCTTTCTTTTTTTCTAGCTGTAACCGTTCTGGAGGAGTGTGGCCGGAGTGGCCCAGAAATTAGCCGCCATCTTGTATCCTGGCAGCCATCTTAGATAGAACTGTGGTTCACGTAATTGTAAATAGAGAATATTAGCTGACTTTAGAAGAAGTTTACTTAGATTTCAACATTTCAGAGACTTTCTAGTGTAGCAATTAAATAGAGAATCCGCCCTGAATAAACAGAGGTGCCAAAGAACTGATTTAGCTACACCAAGGCCAGAGAAGTCACAGGCGAGAACAAAGGCACCCCTTAGGCCAGCTGCACTCTTATCAGCTTTTGGGAGAAGCAGGCTCTCTGGGGGATGATAGTGAGAGGATCTAACGAGTTTCTAAATCATCTAACTGCCCTAATTGTATATTCTATGGCAAACCATGGAATGTCTTTGTGTCCGAACTACGGGTAAGGCACATTTGCCCAGTGGAGGGCAAGTTTGCCTTGGGGAGGGCATCTGGGATGTACCTTTTTTTAATAATCGATGTATAAGAATTGTGTCCCGAATTGGGGAGCTCACTCGAACTTTGCGATTCAGTCCAGTTTGAGTCTGACGTCAATAAAGAACACTTTTTCCTGCTATTGACTCGTGTTCGGCCTGTCATTGACCGCACCGTGCCGACCTTTCTCCCGACAGAACTGAGTGGATTCCTGTAACAGGGGGAGGCATGCAAAGGACCACTCCACCTCCCCTTTCATGTTCCCCCTGATGGCCAGGCCCAATAAACACAAGGGGCAGGGCTCAACCTTGCCAGTCTGCCGTGGGAGCCCGGCCAGAGAGGTGAGTATAGGGAGGGACGGGGGTTAAAGGACCATGACATTCCTAGTACGTCCTTGGTCCTTAAGGGGAATTTTCCCCGGGACGTACTATGTACGTCAGTGGTCCTTAAGGGGTTAAAAAACATTTTAAAGGGACACTCTATGCACTCTGAACACTTTAGCTAATTATAGTGGTCAGACTGCATGGAGTGCCTCACTTTCCCCTCCTCTTTCCAGCCTCATTTTGCCAATAGTGCTCCTTTACACAGTGGTCAATCGGCAAACAATTTTGAATATCCAACCTGTCGGGAACCAACTCAGGGACTGTGGATGACAGTTTAGCACCTATCCATTGTTCTATGCAGTTCTACGTAACTTGCACACGAAAGTACACGTACATTACGCAAGATATGCAAAATACGGTGCAATTCGCCTCAATTCACCTCAATTTGGTAGCTCCGAAATTGCCCCATAGAAGATTATAGTGCCTTCTGTTCCCTGAACGCTGAACTGCACCGAAATTCCTGCGAAATGCTCTGTTTTTCTGTGTTTCAATTCGACAGGTTTAAAGAGCCGTATACCAATGTAAAAACTTAATATCTTTTACTTTGTGTCTTTTAAAGATTTTTTTTTAGAACACATTTAAATTTTCCTTCATTTTTAACTTCTTCACGCTGAGGGGCATACTATACCATTGTCATGGAAGGTGGGTCTGAATGTCACGGGACGACATAGCACACCCCACTGGTGTCTATGGACTGCCTCTGCCTCTCCCACCAGTGAGCTCGCACCGCACGTCATTCACTTTCGTGGGACAGCCTGAACTCAAGCCATCCCCTACAGCCAATGATGATATAGCTGCATAGGTGGCCCGGAGGAGGGGCCACAGCAGCAGCTGGAGAGAGAGTTGTACTAGTATGCTCCACTGTTGTTTAGACCCGCGGTTTAAGTGGTTAAAAGACTTTTTAAATTTTGTAAAGGACCTTTTTTTATTATTTGGACACTTTTTATTGATTTATACTCATAGGAATAGGAGTCTTTTTTTCTTTTTTCTGCATTTCGGTGGTCGATAATTCGGCGGTTATTGGTGCGATTCGGCAGTTTTCACTGACATCCGATAACTGCATTGGCAACTCCAAATTTGGCAAACTACAGTGACCATTTGCTAAATAGTGAATTCACCGTATTTTTTGCGAAATGGAATTGCATGCACTTACTGTGTTTTTGTAAATAAACCTGATAGTGTCTAGACCACATAAAAGGCTATAGTTTAGGTAGTAATGAAAGAGACTTTTCAAGGCGTTTGGTCATGATATAGCTGCCACAAGTTCATTGGTTAATGCACAGAAAGGCCATCTAATTATGGTATGCCAGCTGATTCTGTGTAAAAGAGGATGTTATGATATGAGCCATGGTAGTTACAGGCAGCATCACCAGTGCTCTGATCAATTCACAGGGGTAGAAAAGTGGATCGCAGATAACAAACTTTTTCTAAATACTGACAAAACTGTTACGATGCTCTTTGGAACCGCACCTAAACTACACAAATTGCAAACACCCCATCTATGTGTGGGGACAAGATCAAATGACACACTGACTACAGTCACTTCACTCAAATATCTAGGTATGTGGTTAGACCCAAATCTATCTTTTGGCCCCCTCATCGAAAAACTCTCATCTAAACTCTACCCCAAACTAGGTGCCCTGTACAGAAACAAATCCTGCCTGAGCACCGCGGTAAGAAAGCAGATTGTGCAACAAATGCTTATGCCAGCCATTGAATACGGAGATGTAGTGTATGCAGCTGCCCCTCAATCACACCTCCAGAAACTTACTACATTGTATAACTCATTTTGCCACTTTGTGCTACAATGTAACTACATGACCCACCATTGTGACATGTTAAAAGAACTAAACTGGCCATCACTGGAATCTAGACGCACTCTTCACCTTTACAACCTGGTGTTTAAGAGCTTTTCTGGGAAGCTACCACCCTACCTGAATAGGCTGATTGCCCCAGCAGTTCCCTCATCCTATAACCTCGGATCCAGGACCAGCACCTTACTTGCAATACCACAATACAAAAAGAAAGTGGCTCGATCCTCATTTTCCTACAGAGCACCGCAAATATGGAATAACCTCCCAGATGCCATCAAATCTTCCCCCAGTCTAAAGTCCCTTAAGAGTTCCCTATTACCATACCTCAATACGGAATGCACCTGTAAACATAATGACTTTATTTCCTACATATTTATTTTTCTGTTAATCTGTATATTTGGTTTTGTGTTAATATCTTGCATTTTACTATTTTTTTATTTCTGTAACCATTCAGTGTCCTTGAACCCAGGACATACTTGAAAACGAGAGAAATCTCAATGTATCCTTCCTGGTAAAATCCTTTATAAATAAATAAATAAATAAGTCCATGTAGATGGAAGAAAGGAATCCACTGGGCTCTCTGCATTTTATGTGTTTATAAAGTATATGGTGTTTCAGCGGATACTGCATGAGGTCAGCCAGATTTATATTCTGTCATACTATGCCACTGCTATTCTACAGATTAATGTTGTTCATAAAATAATAATTTATTGTAGCTGTGAATGGCTATTTCTGTGCATTTTTATATTTTGTGTGACAGACATTTACAGGTTTTTATTTAGGCCTCCATGTTCCTCAGTCAGATCCAATTTTTCAGTGTAGCTATTAATTGCAGTGTGTTTTTACCAAATTATTTAGTTGCGCATTCTGATTAAGAACTTCTAATAATTTTATTAATGTATTAAAAAAAGACAAAAGAGAAGGAAAAGCTTGGAATATGGAATAATCCGTAGACGTCTGACAATAAAAAGTATTTTTTCTTTACCAAATATGGCATTTCTACGTACCTATCTCATTAGATTTAAATTTTTGACATTTATGGAGATATAAGTGATGATTTTGCTTGTTTGTTAGCATGTCCTTATATTTTTATTTTATATCACAAAGTTTGAAGCCACAAATTAGTAGGCTTGTGCGCCGTCAATAAATTTGTTTCGTTTCGTTTCATTTCGTATTAGCCGTTATTTTGTTTTTCGTAATTCGTGTCCGAAACTCAATTCGGATTCGTACAAAATACGAATTTTTGTAAGATTCGTTCACTTTTTGTAACAATTACGACCATTCGTTATGATGAATTTAAAAAGCAAAAATACATTTCTTAATATGGCAGTCAATGGTAGTTTGTTTTTTTTTTATACGAAATTCTGTTGAAGAATTTCGGTGAAACGTAAACTAATCTAATATACACTATATTGGCAAAAGTATTCGCTCACCTGCCTTGGCTCGCATATGGATGGGTGAGCGAATAATTTTGGCAATATAGTGTATATTAGTTTAGTACCTCTGTCTCTGACTGAAGTTGAACAACATAATTAAAAAAAAAAAATTTAAATCAGAAATACGAAATTGCATTAACGAATTTAAGTTCTGAATTTCGTAACAATGGAAACATGAGTGGTGGGTGACCAACCAGAGGTTTTCTTTTGCTGTGTGACTGCAGTTGCATTACAGAGTACGAAATTCAGTTAACGAATTTCAGAGGTTTTCTTCTGCTTTGTGACTGTGTGTGGTTGCACTCTGTACACCTGCTGTGCTCATTATGAGGGGTTCCCACCATCCCTTTGCTGTGCTGACTTCCTGGGTCTGTACTTCGACTGTGCTCATTATGAGCGGTTCCCACCATTCCTGTGCTGTGCTGAGTTCCTCCTGGGTATGTACTTCTGCTGTGCTCATTATGAGGGGCTCCCAGCATCCCTGTGCTGTGCTGACTTCCTGGGTTTGTACACCTGCTGTGCTCATTATGAGGGGCTCCCACCATCCCTGTGCTGTGCTGATTTCCTTCTGGGTTTGTACACCTGCTGTGCTCATTATGAGGGGTTCCCACCATCCCTGTGCTGTGCTGAGTTCCTCCTGGGTCTGTATTTCGGCTGTGCTCATTATGAGCGGTTCCCACCATTCCTGTGCTGTGCTGAGTTCCTCCTGGGTATGTACTTCTGCTGTGCTCATTATGAGGGGCTCCCACCATTCCTGTGATGTGCTGACTTCCTGGGTTTGTACACCTGCTGTGCTCATTATGAGGGGCTCCCACCATCCCTGTGCTGTGCTGATTTCCTTCTGGGTCTGTACACCCGCTGTGCTCATTATGAGGGGCTCCCACCATCCCTGTGCTGTGCTGATTTCCTTCTGGGTCTGTACACCCGCTGTGCTCATTATGAGGGGCTCCCACCATCCCTGTGCTGTGCTTACTTCCTGGGTTTGTACACCTGCTGTGCTCATTATGAGGGGTTCCCACCATTCCTGTGCTGTGCTGAGTTCCTCCAGGGTTAGTACACCTGCTGTGCTCATTATGAGCGGTTCCTAAAACACTCGAACGAACAATGTTCATTCAATTCGTACTCATGTTCAAATCGAACCTGCGGACCCTACTGGTGACTACCATTTCAAATATTAAAAAAAGGTAATTTAATTTCATCACAACGAATAATCGTAATTATTATGATAAAAAAACGATATTAACGAACATTCTTATTTCATCCGATTCTGAATCTCCCATCGACTACCAGTCTCCCACTCCCATATTAAAAAAGGTAATTTTCCCAACCCTCTCGCAGCAGCAGAAGAAAACCTCTGATTGGTCAAACAGTCACTTTTCGTTGTAACGAAATTAGGATTCGGAGCCGAAATTCGTTAACGAAATTTCGTATTTCAGATACATTCGGAAGCATAGCAATTCAGATGCTTCCAAATTTATGAATTTTAGGAAATTCGTACGAATTTTGATTCGTAATGAAACGAATCGCACATTCGTAATCCTGACGCTAATTAACACTTTGCTCTCCCTATGCTTAACAGGAGGGGCGCAAAGTACAGTATGCTCACGCTGAAAAGCGCAAGCTCCGAATTGCTAAAGGGTTTTTTATCCTGTTCGCGTTCGGAATGTAATATGGTGCTCCCTCGCTAGGGCCACCAAAGCTAACATTAACGCTCACACAGCTGAGCTCTAACGTTAGCGTTAACATTGTAATATGGCCCATTCTTCGTTAAGCTATTTTGAAAAACATTGGCTCTTAATGAGCATTTACTGAGCTTTTATAAAGGCTAACTTATAAGTGCTTTATTATTTTTATCTTTCCCTGTAGAGGGAGCAACATTTTTTCTGGATTATCACAAAGCTCCCATGACATCACAGGGGTCTGTCCAATGTCTTCATAGACTTTAACAGGCAGGTTTGGAAATGGTATGACTATGATTTATGGATGGTCTCATCCTCCCATACATTTTATCCCGCATCAGTGTGTTTAACACTTGTCACATATGTTTTTTAAGTGTGATATATTCCTCATCTTTCTGCCAAGAAACTAGTGGGGGTTGAAGGGACTTCTATGTAAATGGCTCAGAGGAGAGAACATTCCTGTTTAAAAGGCTGCAGACTTCTAATTACTTTTCATTCCTGGTAACTAGCTATCTGTGTTGACGCCGAGAACCTATGGGCCCATCCATCCATTCCTCCCACCTCCTTGTGGCATCTCATCCAAATAAAGATATTGAGATGTGATTCATAGCTCAATCAAGACATTTATTGTCTTCCATACAGTGCCAGGGGATGAATAATCAGTAGAACAGGAGAACTCCTTAGAATGCTTTTTAAAACAGGCTTTGAGGATAGATATAACTGGTATGATTCAAGGGAGCTTTTATTTCAGCAGGGAAAGCGCTCACTGGTTGGGATTGCGCTGAACTCTTCTACTGCCGATCTGTAGCTCGTTGACTAATAGTCGTGGTATTTTTCACCTTTCGAAAACAGCAGTGATGAAGCCGTTGTAGACCAGGTGGTGGTGTTGACTCTGCCAGTTGCTGGACTCGTGGTGAGTTTTGCAGAAAAAGCTGCCAAGCCCAGGTGTGCACTGCAGGCACCTGAATGTGGATACGTGTAAGCTCATCCATAACACTGACGGGACCGGAGCTAAAGACTGAAACGATGCTCACGAGATCCTGCCAGGTACACAGGGTGACCATATGGTACTGGCGCATTCTGGGGGAAGGAGGCATGATCAGGAGGCCTCCTGAATTTAACAGTTTCAATCCTGGAATGAGATCATGTACGGTATACCAATTGCTTCAAAATACTCTATACAATACTTGTAAATCGACAAAAATATTTTGTTATTAGGAAAAACAAAAATGAATTTGCTCTGTCTGACGGAAAATAGGAGAAAATGAAAATTTAATTAACGCAGTCGCAACTTTTATGACTATCCTATGACTAAAAGTAGTTTGTGTTTAAACCATTCAATACCACAATTGACTTAATACTATCTTTAGAAATTTATTTATTTTATTTATTTATAAAGGATTTTACCAGGAAGGATTGAGATTTCTCTCGTTTTCAAGTATGTCCTGGGTTCAAGAACATGGTTACAGAAATACAAAGTAGTAAAATGCAAGATATTAACACAAAACAAATACAGATTAACAGAAAATAAATATGTAGGAAATATAGTCACTATGTTACATGTTTACAGGTGCATTTCGTATTGAGGTATGTTAATAGGGAGCTCTTAAGGGACTTTAGACTGGGGGAAGATTTGATGGCGTCTGGGAGGTTATTCCATAATTGTGGTGCTCTGTAGGAAAATGAGGATCGAGCCACTTTCTTTTTGTATTGTGGTATTGCAAGTAAGGTGCTGGTCCTGGATCGGAGGTTATAGAATGAGGGAACTGCTAGGGGAAGCAGCCTATTCAGGTAGGGTGGTAGTTTCCCAGAAAAGCTCTTAAACACCAGGTTGGAAAGGTGAAGGGTGCGTCTAGATTACAGCGACGGCCAGTTTAGCTCTTTTAACATGTCACAATGGTGGGTCATGTAGTTACATTGTAGCACAAAGCGGCAGAATGAGTTATACAATCTAGTAAGTTTCTGGAGGTGCGTTTGTGGGGCCGTGCATACACTACATCTCCATATTCAATAGCAGGCATAAGCATTTGTTGTACAATCTGCTTTCTTACCGCGGGGCTCAGGCAGGATTTGTTTCTGTACAGGGCACCTAGTTTGGGGTAAAGTTTAGATGAAAGTTTTTCGATGTGGGGGCCAAAGGATAGATTTGTGTCTAACCACATACCTAAATATTTGAGAGAAGTGACTGTAGTCAGCGTGTCATTTGATCTTGTCCTGACACATAGATGGGGTGTTTGCAATTTATGTAGTTTAGGTGCGGTTCCAAAGAGCATTGTAACAGTTTGTCAGCATTTAGAAAAAGTTTGTTATCTTTGATCCACTTTTCTACCCCTGTGAATTGGTCTTGCACAGGGCACGGCCTCCAGCTGTGGGAGATCTGATTTGCTGGTATAGATTACATTGTCGTCTGCGTACATGTGTACAGTTGAGGCTTTGCAGACATTGGGCAGATCATTTATGAATATTGTGAATAGCAGGGGAGCCTTGGGGTCCACCGCACGTAACTGGGAGGGGGAGGGAAGTGCTGTCAGAAATGGACACATATTGCGACCGATCAGACACATATGATTTAAACCAGGTTAGCGTGCGATCACCAATACCAGAGTTTTTACGTTTTTGTAATAAGATGCCATCAGGTACGCGAGATCAAGTTAACCCTTTGTGGACATATGCTTTTCCTTAATGAAAACTAATTTAGTTTGCAAATGGGCTCCAGAATATATCACTAAAATAACATTGGACATGACATCTGATATACAATAGCTTTCTGATTTGTAGTAACCTCTGAGACTCCCTCTGGAAATCATGGCAGTCTCTGCTGCAGTTCTGGGATTGACCAGTAGAGGGAACCCTTTGTAAAATAATGTATACAGTCTCAGATAGTGGAGGGGTTAATAAGCCAGTTGGATCATTGAATAGGAAAAAACGGCTAATAAAAACTAGAATTTTCAGATCTTATGGGCACTATTACACTCTTCGCGCAAAAATGTGCACGTGTGTAAAAACGCATTAACGCAAGGGGCAAAACCCTTCGCGCTGAACGACGTATTATGACGTTCGCGCATACGATGCGCGTTAACGTCTAACGCGAGTGACCCTGCGCGAATGCAAGTTTGTGCGCGCATCCCATACTTAACATTGTGAGCGCAAATGTGTTCGTGTGCTGGTATGCGGATGGTATTACAATCGAAGCGCAACTTTTTCCGAACGACATTTGCGCGCATAATTTTAACGTCTTTTAAAAGCTGGTGGTAAAAAGTAAAAAAGGGCTGCACGTACGAATTTGCGCGGAGAATGTAATAGAGCCCTATGTGTCTAGATTTCCTCTATCAAACTGCACACTTTCAGAGTTCAAAGGACTGAATGAACAGAAAGAAGGCTTTTAAATTTAGGCTATCTTCATGGAACCTGGCTCTTAAACATTCATATGAAATGGCCCACACAGGATGCGGTCGCAAGATGAGCAAAGTCTTATCACTATCTGTCAGCAAAACAGAATGTTACACTCCTGTCACTAAGGTGTTGGAGCTATATTTATACTTGTGCCTTTTACTAGGGAGGAACCAAAGGACAATGACAACTTTGGAGCACAGTCCTAGGAATAATATTGAAGCTAGTCTTAAAGAGGACCTTTAAGGCTCGAATAGAAACTCCGATTATGATGGTGGCCTGTGCTTTCTCAGGTAACCAAACGTGTCGCCAAAACTAGCATTTCAAAGGCAATGATGTGAAATAAAAATGGGTAATGTTTGGTGTCCAAACCTACAGTCTCTAGTTATTTACAGAATTCTAGGTTAGTACTTCATTGATTTCAAACAGCCCCAAGTAATTTCTAATCATCTCATAAACAAATAACATTCAGTTCGACAGTCATTTTGCATATTTTTCCCCTGAAGAATTAAATTTCATTCACCTGTCATAGACTTTCTTATTATTATTACTACAGTCAAACGTAAAGTGAATGCCAGAATGATTACAAATCACTTGTTTAAACTTTCAATAGGGGAACAAAAGCAACATTTGTGTGTTTTGGCACAGATATCAAAAAAATCACCTATGTCTAATGATAGAAATGTGACCTTCACTCTTATTTAGTAATCTCTCGCTTGTGTCAACTGCGTTCTTTTTTTTTAACATTTTATCATTTGATGATAAGGAAAAGGCAAGTTCACCTTTAGTGCATGACATCCATCTGACAATGAAACTTCTTGGAAGAAAAGAACAGAACATATTTAAAGAAATCTTTCTAAGCCTGTCTGCAGCAATGACTATTGTGATATTACTGTGTATTTTACAATAACTATATAGATAACAGAGTCCCATGCAACCTTGATTCTGAAAACGACAAAGACCAGTGTGAACTATACTAACTCAGCGGGAGTATTCATAGGATTGGGTTCCTATTCTGCCTAATGAAAGAGGTGGGCTTTCTGCCAGATTCCATCTCAGGGGTGATATAAGGTTGCATCAGACTTTAAATCTTGACAGAGTACCTAGGCACTCCACAATTTTAATAGCTTGTTACACAAAGTCTTCAACCACTTTCTCACCTGCCAACTTGTCCAGTCACTCACACAAACCATAAAAAATGTTAAAAGCGTATCAGGCTCACGTTGGTTAATGGGCTCCATTCTGCTTTAAAGTGGTGCCCAGATTGTCTGAGTGCGTTTTCTCCTTTGTAATATACAAGTTATGCTCATCATGCTCTCTCCCACTTTCTGTCTTATAAATCTGGCATTTCAACATTCATGGAAAGCAGATAACAGGATATGTATGGCTAATTGCATTCTCGCAAAACTGCACACATTAACCCTTCCTCGAACAGCCAGGTTCAGTTAGTTTGGCAACCCATCAGTAGGATTTTTTTTTCGGTTCGATTCGGTTCGATTTGTTCGGATGTTTAAACTTTTCGATTCGGCTCGTTTCGACCGATTTCTGTTTCGATTCGGTTCGGTTTGGCTCGTTTTTCGTGTACATTTTTTTTTCGGAATATCGACCATTTTTCGTATTTTCGGGTCACTTTGCTCATTTTTTGTATCGACTTTTCGGAAATTTCGGAAATTTTCGTTTTTTCGGAACGTCTGTTCTCCTCGTTTCAAAGTGTCTACGATAATTCTGGCGATTCTATCGTGTTTTTTTTTTATTAAATTAAGATCCTTTTTTTCTTATGAATAATTGAATATACATTTCACAACTTTATTTAATCACATTAAAATGGTATGAAAGCCAAGGAACAAAAAAATGAACAAAACGATTTAAAAAATGCTAAACTGACCCGAATGCCACAAGAAACAAGTGATACGCATTTACAAATACAAAATTTACAGAATCAGCGATATAACCGATAATAGTTAAATATACGATGTCCAGAATTACCGAAATGGAACCGAAATCACGAATGGAACCGAAATCATGAATAGAGCAAAAATAAATTTCGATTTGACACATTTCAAGTCCATTCGAAAAATCCGAAAATTTTTCGTTTCAGCTCGGAAAACTTTTCGGATCTATCGGTTTTCGGGTCCGACCCGATTCGGAAATTCGGCCAAATCCGAAAACACGAATCGGGAAATTTCGTGAAAATTCCGAAATTCCGAAACCCGAAACGCACATCCCTACCCATCAGGGTTATTCAAAGAGATTCGAAAAGTCACCGCACGTTCGGTGACTTTTCGTTCTCTTCAATTTGGTTTGTTTTACCGATCCCATTTCGGTGACCCTGCAGTGTATTCAGCAAGCACCACAGGGTCCCCGAATTGCAGGGAAAAGTCACCGCAAACCCGACGAAAACTCACCGCAAAACCCTCAAAAACATCTGGATTAACCTGCCGAAAACCACAGAAAAACCCGAACAGGAGCCGATCGCAGCCTTCGACACAGCAGAAGAGGCAGTGAATAAATTAGCAAAACAGTTTGCATGGATGTGTGAAAGTGAAACGCTGTTTGCAAAGAAACTACTGAGCGAAAATGTCTGAAATTTACATATGAGGTCCAGGGAATGATAATAAAGAGGGCTGTTACAGAAAAAGAAGAAAACTTAAAAAAAATAAAAAATCTGACTTTAAAAAAAATAAAAAAAAAATGCTTAAAATATCCTAAAAAATCTATAAATAAAGAGACTCTTTACTGCAGAATTGTATAATGAACGGTTTATTAGATATTGAATTAAAACGGGAATATTTTTAACATTGAAGCCTATGGGATTCTCCTGAATAAATTTGCCGAATTAAACCACCGAATGGCAGGGCATTAGGGGAACCTTTCACTGCTGGTTTGTGTTCTCTGTATAGCCGAAGCAGTGCTTTTCATGGGGTTTTCACTGCCCTCGAACAGGCACCGTATGTTCAGGCAATTCGCTAGGATTTGGCGAATTGCCTGCTCTCTGGATAGCCGAATGGCCAGGAAAGGTAACCGAACGCTGATTTTCAGTGTTCGGTTACCTTTCTCAAGCAAGTCGGAGCTCTTTGAATTACCCTGCATGTGTACATAAGCAAGCAAGCTAAAGCCAAATATGTTTTAGGTGTTCTGCACTTTGAACCCTTAACCCTTCTACTACCAAGAACGTAAATACCCAATTTTTCATTGTAATACAATGAAACATGAAAATTCATATCTACATACATTTCGAATGCAAGATTCGTTTTCTACCTTGGAATATATGACAATCTCTGTGATCTCATTGCTGTCATCCTGTATTATTATAAATATGCTTCAAGGAGCAGTTCTCATCCTCACTGTAACAAAAAGATCAGCAACATTTACTGCTGCATTAACACTGCGAGGGAGAAGACAGAACAGTAGGAGAGCTGATGTTACTACTACTGTAAAGGATAAGATTCAGGTGGGTTAAGATAGCTGAAAAACCCCTGTACGGTGAGCCTCGCTTTTTGCTTTTCTATCAGTTCCCATATGAAGATGTTTTGTAATTTCTTTTGTGATTCGTGCAGTAGACAACGGATCATTAAAGATCTCATGCCAAGGCATAAAAGGTTGCATATTCCAGGTCAAAAGGCAGCCAGAATTATTTTGACCTCCTTTAAGCGCAGGGCTTGATTAACATAGAAGCTAGTGGTGTTTTTAAAAAGTAACTTCTATATTATGGTGCCACCCGCCTCCAAACTAGAGTGGTATAAGAGAAAGGAATACTGGTGTCAGGCTCAGGACTGGTAGGGTACCGGCCTTGGTGGTATGAGCCCGGTATGCGGTTGATCTTACTGACCGTGAGTGATGAGAGACACAGTGGTACACAGTAAGGTTTCAGACACAGGAATGCAGGAAGGTTTACCAGGAGGCTTGGAGTATATCAGATATTCAGATGGCACCAGGGTCTGAAGCAGATTTTCTTTCACAGAAGAGTTTTAAAATTTAGGTAATTTTTTAAGCATTGAGATTTTATGGGGATTTTGCCTCTCCCTTTTGGAGACACCGCTTCTGAATTAGACATGTCTATGGGTCTGTGCATTGGTCACTCTCGAACAGTCCATAATTTGATTATCTTCTTCTTTTTTGCTTAGGTCATGTATTATCTAATGTTCCAATAGTAAACCATGTAAAATGCTTAAAAGCCATCCCCGGTGTCAGGATCCCCAACCTCACTCAGTGTTTGCACCAGGCCCTTGCACAGAACAACTCAGTACCCTCATCCAGCTGGACTTTCCACAATGAGGCATCTTGTGTAGAGGCTTCATTCACTGAAGCACACACCCCAACCTCACTCAGTGTTTGCACCAGGCCCTTGCACAGAACAACTCAGTACCCTCATCCAGCTGGACTTTCCACAATGAGGCATCTTGTGTAGAGGCTTCATTCACTGAAGCACACACCCCAACCTCACTCAGTGTTTGCACCAGGCCCTTGCACAGAACAACTCAGTACCCTCATCCAGCTGGACTTTCCACAATGAGGCATCTTGTGTAGAGGCTTCATTCACTGAAGGTGATCTTACATTTCTACGTCTCACATAGCTTAATGCATTTTGTTTTTGATGTATATTATGTTAACTCTGTAATATCACTGTATGTGTTTGTATGTGTGTGATACATATATATATGTGTGTGTATGTATGTATGTATATATATATATATATATATATGTATGGCACACAAGTGTATCTTTATATATATTTGAATTGTTGCAATGCTATCTGAATTCTACATTTTATACCCATTTGTTCTAAATCTGCAATTCTGCCAAATGCCCTGTTCAACGAACCTTACCTTTTATTGCCCCCTACAAACTCCCCCCTAAGTTCCTGGACAGTTTCAACCCAATGTGATGCTATTTGCAATCTTGATTACTTTCAGCACACACCCCAGCCTCACTCAGTGTTTGCACCAGGCCCTTGCACAGAACAACTCAGTACCCTCATCCAGCTGGACTTTGCTCCCGCCCACCCTCCCCTCCCCTCACCCACCCACCCACCCCAAGGTTTTCATTTGATATATACCCAACTAATTGATCATGTGATATCGCAGCAACCTACACCATTTACTCTGGTACTTCTCTATTTCCTGTTTACTCACCTCCAACACCTTTCACTATAATGTTTATCCCACTATTGCTTCTCTTTTCTTTATCATCCCTTCTCTCTAAAGCTACTCTCTCCTTCTATACACCTTTCCAATTGCCCCAGGATGGAAAACCAGTGCCAATACACCACAGCCTGCTCAGTTCTTTTAACCTATCAGCTGAGTGCTGGTGGAGAGTGTTAAAATCCAGCCCTCCTACCCCCACACAAAGATTTAAAACTCTGCAACCACATTATCAAAAGAAAACACTGTCCAAATTCCTATTTATTCTGCTACTTTCCCTGGCAAACGATGTGGAAACTAACCCTGGTCCTATAGGTGACACAACCTTTAGGCCTCTCATTTGTGCACTGTAACATCCGCAGTTTACTCCCTAAATTGGATGAGCTTCAGGCTTGGTGTTGTTATTACAAACCCAAAATCATTGTGCTCACAGAGTCATGGTTAACCCCAAAAGTACCAGACTCTGCCATATCAATACAGGGGTATTCATGTTTTAGAAAAGACAGAGCAAAGAGAGGAGGGGGAATTGTTATTTATGTTGAGGAGTCCATAAAGTTCACCCCCTTACAGACTTCTAGCTCTCCTGTCACCTTTGATTTCTTCTCTGGTATAATTGAGATCCCATTCAGTAAATCAATCATTGTTGCTGGGTTCTATCGCCCACCGAGCTCTCCAGTGCACTCCCTCTCTGACATATCTCAAATCCTTAATAACCTACTTGCCCAAAACCAAAAAAGTGAACTGCTGGTCCTTGGCGATTTTAATACAGATTGGCTAAATCCTAAAAACAATAAACACTGCTCGCTGTTTAAAACTTTGCAGCTAACTCAATTAATCTCCTCCCCCACTCGCATTAATATGAAAAGCCCCAACCATACCTTGTTGGACTGGATTCTCTCCTCATCTCCTGATAGAATACAGGAGGCAGGCGTTCTTGCTAATAGCTTTAGTGACCATTGTCTAGTGTACTGCGTGCGCAAAATTAAGGCCTTGAAATCTACCCCAAAGGTAATAACCACCAGGTCTTTCAAGAAATTTATTCTTGAATCCTTCCTAAGTGATCTCAAACAGCTCCCCTGGTACAGGCTAAACCTAATCCCAGACCTAGACTGTGCAGTTGAATACTTTCAGTCTGAGCTCCTGCAAGTCTGGAATTCCCATGCCCCGCTGCGTAAAGTGCGAGTAAAAGGGACTCATCTCCCCTGGGTTACAGCTGATCTTACACTAATGTACCAGCTTAGAGATTCACGGTGGTCAAATTTCAAGAGTACTGGTTCCATGAACGATCACTACGAATACCGAAAATGTCGGAATGAATGCACAAAACAAACAAAAATGGCCAAAGCCCATTACTTCAATGAAAATCTAAACAATAACATCTCAAACCCTAGAAACTTTTGGAGAACCATAAGTAACATACAAGCACCCCCAGTCCACTCCCAGCCAGCTGCTGTCAAAGTAAACAACCAAACCCTGCAACACCCGCTAGATGTAGCAAATGCCTTTAATGATTATTTTGTTGGATGTGCCACCACTTTGATTGCCAAGCTAGGAAATGACATGCAATCAGAGAGGCCTCATGCAGGTCAGGCCCCCCAACTGTGCAAAGTCCCTGTATCAGACAGGAATTCAGTTTTAGACCAGTGCCTGTCAGTGTCGTTACTAAACTTCTCCGTAAGCAAAAAATGAAATACCAGTCTGGACCTGATCAAATACCAGCAATGCTGCTGAAAATCAGTGCGCCGGCAATTGCAAATCCTGTCGCAACCCTAATAAATGAGTCACTGGCAACTGGTTACATACCCAAGCTCTGGAAGACTGCGAGAGTGGTACCTATCCATAAAAGTGGTGACAGTACTTTGGTATCCAACTACCGTCCGATATCGTTGCTCCCTGTAATGTCAAAAGTCTTGGAAAAATGTGTCTACACACAATTACGTGATTATTATCAATATTGGAACTACTTAACCCCGGATCAATCAGGCTTTCGCCCAAATCACTCAACACAACCGCCCTTTTAAAAGTCTGCAATGATATCCAAGCTGGGATGGAACAAGGAAACCTAACTGGAGCCATCTTCCTTGATTTTGCCAAGGCCTTTGACACGGTAGACCATGGCATCTTGTTAGAAAAACTTAAAAACTCTGGCATTGGTGATCGCACGCTAACCTGGTTTCAATCATATGTATCCGACCGATCACAATATGTGTCAATTTCTGGCAGCTCCTCCCTCCCGCTCCCAGTCACTTGCGGTGTACCCCAAGGCTCAATACTAGGCCCCCTGCTATTCACAATATTCATAAATGATCTGCCCAACGTCTGCAAAGCCTCAACTGTACATATGTACGCAGACGACACTGTGATCTATACCAGCAAACCAAATCTCCCGCAGCTGGAGGCCGTGCTGCAAGAACAATTCACAGAGGTAGAAAAGTGGATCAAAAACAACAAACTTTTTTTAAATACTGACAAAACTGTAACGATGCTCTTTGGAACAGCACCTAAACTACACAAATTGCAAAATCCCCATCTATGTGTTGGGACAATATCAAATGGCACACTGACCACAGTCACTTCTCTCAAATATCTAGGTATGTGGTTGGACCCTAATCTATCCTTTGGCCCCCACATCGAAAAACTCTCATCTAAACTTTACCCCAAACTAGGTGCCCTGTACAGAAACAAATCCTGCCTGAGTCCCGCGGTAAGAAAGCAGATTGTACAGCAAATGCTTATGCCGGCTATTGATTACGGAGATGTAGTGTATGCAGCCGCCCCGCAAACACACCTTCATAAACTTACTACACTGTATAACTCATTCTGCCGCTTTGCGCTACAATGTAACTACATGACCCACCATTGTGACATGTTAAAACAGCTAAACTGGCCATCGCTAGAATCCAGACGCACCCTTCACCTTTCCAGCCTGGTGTTTAAGAGCATCTCTGGGAAGCTGCCACCCTACCTGAATAGACTGCTTCCCCCAGCAGCTCCCTCATCCTATAACCTCCGATCCAGGACCAGCACCTTACTTGCAATACCACAATACAAAAAGACAGTGGCTCGGTCCTCATTTTCCTACAGAGCACCACAATTATGGAATAACCTCCCAGACACCATAAAATCTTCCACCAGTCTTAAGTCACTCAAAATTTCCCTATTAACATACCTCAATACAGAATGCACCTGTAAACATGTAACCTAGTGACTATATTTCCTACAAATTTATTTTCTGTTAATCTGTATATTTGTGTTGTTAATATCTTACATTGTATTACTTTGTATTTTTGTAAATGTAACACTTCAATGTACTTGAACCCAGGACATACTTGAAAACGAGAGAAATCTCAATGTATCCTTCCTGGTAAAATCCTTTATAAATAAATAAATAAATAAATAAAAAGAAACTGCTTAAGATTATATATCTAACCTCTGCTTTTTGTATTCTCAATAAATAAGCAACATTGTGCAATAAGACGCGAATAAGTGAATATTATCAATGTCACATGCAAGCTCTTTCTCTACTGTTACTTTGATTTTCTATTTATTTTGATTTAATATAGAGTTCACCTATATTAGTGCATATGCTTTTAAGTACTGTGAGATGCTTAGGGGCAGGGTGATAGATCAACAGTTCATTTGCACACGGATGAAAACAGTCTTTTCCCCCTCTGTATAGGGTTAATTCCCTGCTGCCTGGTAATTGAGGTTGCCCATTGTAACAGACCAAAGGATGCAGGGGTTTTTTATCCCTCGGAGAGTGGTTTGGTTGTGGGTGCTGAGGGAGGGGGTGTTGGTCAAGAAAGGGCATGGCGGGACCCGGACGATGGAGGTACGCTGCCGAGGACAGCTCCATGGGACTAGTGGTGCAGCCTACCTCAGGTAGTGTCAGGTATCATACCAGGGCGTTATTGAGGTGGCAGGATACTGAGCCCAAGATGTGGTGACGCACCAGTTCAGGGGTTTGTGGTGAGTGGTGAGTTGCTGCAGGAAGCAGCAGAGCAATTGGTTTGTAGCAGAGGGACAGGACACGTATAGGGCTTGACAATGGGGGGGCAGTAAATAAGTCAGGACAAGGGGATCTTGGACCCACTGGATACTGGAGGGTGTGGAGATGCAGGGAAGGGTGGTAATGACGGCAATGTTTGAGGTTTAGGATAACATAGAGTCACAGCATAGGTCCTCTCTCACTGGTAGTAGTTTGGTAATGCTGGAGCAAGGAGGAGGGGGGTTTGGTCCTATGTTCAGGTAAGTCACGTGACCTGTGGTGTGTGTTTTAACTGAATATGTGCTGGATCACAGCGCTGGAAATGCACAGCACAGGAATGAAGCTGCCCTCAAGTGCAGGCACAGATCAGGTAGCCTTATGGATCTAATTTAGACCACTTCATTTGATATGCCGGCTACCCAGAAATTATATACTTTTTGTGTGCAGATGCCCTATGTTCCACCCACTGTGTTGTCACTACGGGGGCATGTCTTGTTACCAGTATTTATTGATGTGCATGTAGCCAGGTCTGTGGAACTGACATCAGATCTATCTCAGCCACGCCCGACTGACTCAGACTTCAAGCCAGATATGTCCCCAGGCATGCAGAACCAACTGACTTTTTACTGATAAGGTCTATGTGCCTCTGTGTAGTATTGGTCTATTTTATATTCCAACTGTTCCTTTATGTTAAGTTGATTGCTTTGTGTGTTTTTATGCATCACAGGGGGATTGTCCCTAAGCGTTGTTAAAAATGTCTGCCCAAGTTTGAATAAACAGTCAATGTTTTTCTACTTCCAAAATCGGTTCTATCTGGTTATAAGGGGAATCCTATAAAGCAGTTTGGAGGTCCATAACATAGGAAGCACCTCTTGGTGGAGATACCCACTCGGGGTATCGAAGTCCGTCACACCCAGCCTTTATAGTGTGCTGAGGTTCTCACTGGAAAGTCAGAGATCAGCAGAGAAAGAGCAAAGCCCCTAAATACTAAGGAAGTAAACAATCTTTAGTTTTCTTTTGTTTGTTTTGCCTGGTAAATAGCTTAGGTGTTCAGTATTGTTAGAGAGGGAAGACATCTTGTTTAGTTAGACTCCTAGAAAGGAGTAAGGTGTGATTTTTGTTTTATTTTCATTATGAAACTCTGCCGGAAACTTGATGGGAGCAACAAAACACGCCTTCAAACACCAAATGGTCTCTGCAGTGGCTATATCATAGTACATATTGTAATGAAATATTTTCTGTAGTTCTGTATGTAAAAATATGTCAATAAGGCTCTTCTTGAACCAAGCAAAAAAAATGGAGGAAAGCATGTGGTCTTTTTATATAAAGGGCTGCTATGATTGTTGGCTCGAGCAGCACAGCAAATGCTGACCTGTGATTTCCATGTTTGATAATCTTACAAAAAATAATACATTTCTTTCTGGATCTTGTAATATATCGAGGAGAATGAACAATTTTTCACTCTAACAAAATAATAAATAAAATACTCTAAATAACCAATCTTTCGTTGCATGGAATTTTCTGTACTAGAGCGTTTTGTTTGAAGCAGGAAAATTGAAATATAATTTTATTTTTTTCAGGCAACATAAATGTAAATTGCACTTTTCACTTTCCCTTGGCTCAACTGCATAAACCGAAAAAGGATGAATCTAATTAGAGAGTATAGTATACTCAGTCTTCTAAAGCACTTGCATGTGCCCACGTGTCCCGAGATCGAGTATACCTTATCTAGTCTGCTTCTGGAGCAATATAAAGGAATTTAGTTTACTGCAAACAAAATTCATTTGCAAACATGCTCCAGAACTTGCCCTTGAAATTTCAACTCATCAAACATGACAGCCGATGTATTGAAATTTATTTGAAAAGCTTTGAGATATGTTTTTCTTCAGAGAAACACAGAGCACAAGGTATTATACAGATGTAGCAGTGTTTTGTTTTTTTGGCCAGTAGAGGGAGCCCTTCTGCCTGTCACAAAGGGCTTACCTACAATGAAAATATACAATGTGACACCTCTATAAATATTTAGGAAATGGAAAGTAATTTTCCAGGAGACCTCTGAGTCCTGCCATTGTTTTTTATGTAATATCACTTGGTATTGAAGAGGTCAAACCTCTATGTCCTCTTCCCTTTCATGAGTTATGATGATGGTGATATATACAGGTCAATTCAAAGAAAGGTGAAACTCAGGAGAATGACCGGAGAAGTTAAAATTCTAGGTCAAAATAGCCAAACCAGAAAAATTCTCCCATTTATCTCACTTTCCAAAGCAGTTAATTGGTCTAGATTGTTCTCTTCTCCTGCCAGTTCTCCTGGTTTTCACCTTTCTCTGAATAACCCTGATAGTCTGAAACATTGGTGAGTGAGCATATCATGTGCTTCAATATCGAAAAGTATTTGCCTTGAAAACCAGTGCATGCAAATTGCTCAATTGCTAAATTGCAATTTAAATGTCGTTCTTTGTAGCATCTCTGAGAAGATAGATACAGGAAGAATAAATAGAAGTAGCAAGGCATGGCTCTTAGATTGGGTCATTCTTGCCAAATATGGACCCTTCGACTGGCAATCAATGGCTCCAGTGAAATATGCCTTTGCCTGATAACCAACATAACTTCTTTTTTTTATTCATTTACTGAAAAGAAAACCAAAGCCATCAATGACAGGTGATAAGTGAGAAAAACCATAAGCAAACATGAAATAAGCTTTGCAAACAGCTAAATGTCACACTGAAACCTCTCTTCAAATGCAAGCAGACTGAGAGCACCAATATTTATGGACAATTGATGTCATTACAAAGTAAATATGGCCTCTCTTCTGACGAATTAGGCATGATGAAAAGCGATCAGAAAGTTTGTTTGGAACAAAGGAGTGGCAAAGCCAAGAAAGGAATCTTTATTTAACATTTATGTGATGCTGGAAATCCTAGAGCAGTATATAGGATTCAGCAATCTCATTGGCATCCAAAAAAAACATGCTTTTAGTTCATAAATCTTTAAAAAAAAAGAGAGAGAAAAAAAGCAATCACTGCCATTCGATTAAAGCATTTTTGGAAAGCTGGGTTCCATATGAAATGTCATACACATCCCACAACCAGCAGAACTACTATACACAAATTAAAATGTTTGCTCTGTGGCCTGCAACACATGGCATCTTGCATCCCTTTTAGGTCAATATTGATTGTCCTTATTCTTCTTTCAGATTAGTAAACACATCTAAGATCTGCTTTGCATATGACAATATAGTTAAATGAATTCTGGTTAAAGCTCAGAATGTTTTTCTTTCCATCGAATCTGAGATGGTGGATAAAAACATAACTATAAGACCATTTCCAGCCAAACCATATATTATCTATGAATCCCGAGAAGCACATATCCAAGGATATGAATATTGGCATCTGTATACCACTGTATAGTAAACAATGGTAGTCACAGTTATTTCCTTTTCAGTCAATAATACCTTTGTAAAACACACATTGATAGTGTTCACTAGATTTGCGTGATTCTGTTCAGACCAAATAAAAATTTTGGTTTGAATATCAGCGTTTTTTCTTTTGAAATTCTGAATGGCTGAGACACAAAAGCAAGCTGCATGATATATCACATATACTTAAAATAGCAACAGATTGATTTGGATTTGAATGAATGAAAAACAATGCGCTTACCGAGCAGTGGAAAACACCTACCCTAATGGTAAAACAAGCAGAAATTGCATCCCTAAAAGTAACACTAACCCTAAAACAAACCCTAATCCTAACACCATAAAAAGAACCTTAATCTTAAAACGGGCAGAAATAACAACCCTAACCTTCACCCCAATCCCAAAAGTAATTCTACCCTCAATTTCTAGTATGTTGGTAAAGAGGGGAGTATAGAGGTGGGTGGGGATAATGAGAGAAGCATAGAGGGCAAATGGGTAAAAATATGTGCACCCCAAATTTCCTGAAATTTATCATCCAGTATCGTATTTTTCCGAATGTTATTTTTGAATTCAGTGTTTCCAAATCCAAAATATTTGGATTCTGAAATTTGGTGATCTGAAATGAACCAAAATGTATGGCTGTGCACAAGTATTCATGCATGGATCACTGTGTGATTGGGTCTCACACAGTGGTCCACTTCCCCTATACACCAAGCTTTCCAATTTATACCTTTTCCAACTTGTCTAACACACCCCTCCTCTTTTCTGATCACCACGTCCTGTCCAGGAAACTTCTGCTAGCAACCCAGCTTCTTGCTGGTACTCCCCAATCCACACCTCGAAGGCACCTTGGCACTTTGGTGCTCTGAATGCACAGCTACTTTCCACTGTTATCTAACCTCTTCTCCTGCACAAACTCCTTCCCTAACTTCTACCTGTACTGACATGGCCACCAAACTCTACAACTCTGCCCTTTCCACATCATTTGTGGATCACACTCCTGCCTCCCTCCAATTTTATACACAGGCCCAAACACCAACCATGCCACAATAAATAAACACACTATCTCCAGTGGTGTTCCAGGACGGCTGAACATGGCTAGAGGAAGTCTCACTCTTCGGCTGACTTGTTGCATTACAAATACATCCTACAGTCGCACTCTCAGAAGCTAAACTTAATTCTTGTCCCTCATCTCCATCTTTTCTCGTGATTCTAGATGCCTGCTTCATACATTCAATCTGTTAATGCACCCCAATTCCACACACCTTTCCACAGGCCTCACTGATGTCAGCTTTGCTGACTTGTTCATGGATATGATTAACAAACTTAGACTAGACATCTCTTCTCTGCCCTCCTCCTCAGTGGCATAGCGTGGGTTGTCAGCGCCCGGGGCAAGGCAAGAATTGCGTGTCCACTCAACCTGTGGACATGGTAACACACCCTGATAACCTTCCACCAGTAGAGTATTGACCCCCTTACCCCACAATATATTAACAAAATACTGATATAATAAAAAAATTAATCACACACATGCCCCACACCCTACGCCACTGCTACCAGTCACCTGTGACAAAACCTCCAGCGGCACTGAACGTCCTTTCAGAAAACACGCTGGATGAAAGGCAACCTAGTAGTTGCATAGCATATTGGCTAAGTTCTGGCCAGTGATCCAATCTCAACAACCAGTAAGCCAGTGGATCATCTGCTGGAAAGGTATCCAGAAGTAGAAGCAAAAATACATAGGGTGATACCCCTTAAGCCAGTATGTATAAAAATACAAGAAGTGGCCACTCATAAGCTGTCAATAGTATACAGGCACATCACAGGTTCTTTTGATTTTCAGAAACTTGTATTGGTGTAATTTAAAAACAAATAAGGCACATCAAAATCACCGATTCCTTGGTGTGTCAGGTTATTTAACAGCACTGTTCGACGCGTTTCGTCTATCAGACCTCCTCAGGAGCAGTGCTGTTAAATGACCGACACCAAGGAATCGGTGATGTTGATGTGCCTTATTTGTTTTTAAATTATGCCAATACAAGTTTCTGAAAATCAAAAGAACCTGTGATGTGCCTGTATACTATTGACAGCTTGTGAGTGGCCACTTCTTGTATTTTTATACATACTGGCTTAAGGGGTATCACCCTATGTATTTTTGCTTCTATTTTTTACATAGATACCCTAGAAATTGTTAATGGAAAGGATTCCAGGTCTGCCCTTGCCCCTAGGTAGTCCTGCACCATACGGTGAAGACCCTGGCAATGGGTGCCTACATTTGACGTCCCTCGACGTCGTGGACTAAAAAAATTTAAAAAGGCATCAGTCAAGTGGCCCCGGCATTCACCGCTCTTCCTCTGATCATCCGCAGCCTCAGAAGCACCTGTGTCATCACTTGGTAACCTACCAGTGCCTGGAAAGGTGTTACACAAGTGTCGCTTTAGAGCGTCCTCAAGTTGTTTCATCCGATCCTCACTCTGTGCGGGCAAGATGAGCTCTGCAACTTTACCCTTGTATCGTGGATCAAGAAGGCTTGCCAACCAGTAATGATCCCTCTCCTTGATAGCATGAATCCTGGGGTCCTTTAGCAGGCTTTGCAGGATAAGGGAGCCCATGCAGCATAGGTTGGAG
Organism: Leptobrachium leishanense; assembly: GCA_009667805.1. Taxonomy (NCBI): domain Eukaryota; kingdom Metazoa; phylum Chordata; class Amphibia; order Anura; family Megophryidae; genus Leptobrachium; species Leptobrachium leishanense. The sequence goes on from CM019065.1 coordinate 134,710,526, forward strand.
GTGGCATTAGCTTCAGAGTCTTCCTGGTCAATGAGGATGACCCCATTGTGCACTTCCTCCTCCCAGCCATGTACTAGTCCTTGGGTTTCTGGGCACACAAAACCCTCCGTTGAGGAATATCCACCTTCAATGCCCCACTACTTAAATAATCCTCCTCCTCCTCATCCTCCTCCTGTCTGATCTGAGGACCCACAGGAATGCTGTCTGCGTAAAGACTGGAGCCTTGAGAGCTAGGGAAGGCTTCCTCTTCCTCCTGCTGCTCTGCCTCTAGTGCCACATCTATAATTCCCCACAGAGTGTGCTCCAGCAAGAACACTAAAGGAATTGTGTCACTGATGCATGCACTGTCCCTGCTCACCATCCTCGTTGCCTCCTCAAATGGTGACAGTACAGTGCATGCATCCTTGATCATCATCCACTGCGGGGGTAAAAAAAACAAGTTGACCTGAATCTGTCCTTGTGCCATACTCACACAGGTACTCATTGATGGCCCTCTGCTGCTTGTGCAGACGCTGCAGCATGGACAATGTCGAGTTCCACCTGGAGGGCATGTCACAGATCAGACGGTTTGTGGGAAGGTGGAATTCTCCTTGAATTTCTGCTAGGCGAACACTTGCTGGGAATGACTGTCTGAAGTGGTTGCAGACTTTTCTGGCCTGGCTGAGAAGCTCTGCCAGCCCTGGTACCTTGTTAGGAAACGCTGTACCACCAGATTTAGGACGTGTGCTAGGCATGGTACATGCGTCAACTTACCCTGGCGTAGGGCGGGGAGAAGGTTGCTGCCATTATCACAGATGGCCATTCCCAGCTGAAGCTGGCTTGGTGTTAACCATCTCTGCACCTGCCCCTGCAGAGCTGACCAAATTTCTGGCCCGGTGTGGCTCCTGTCCCCTAAACAAACCAGCTCAAGCACAGTATGGCATCTTTTTGCTTGAGCCATTGCGTAGCCCCTGCCACGCGTCAGTTTAACTGCCACTTCGCCAGAGACAGAGAAGGAGGAGGAGCAGGAAGAGGTGGTGGAGCAGACAGACCTCATACAAGCAGCTTTCTGGAGGCGTGGTGGATGAACAAGCTCCAGCACAGAGCCCTGTCCTGGATAGCACCCAGCTGCAATCAGAGTTACCCAGTGTGCCGTGAAGGAAATGTAACGGCCCTGTCCATGCTTGCTGGACCATGTGTCTAAAGTCATGTGTACCTTGCTGCTGACTGCCTTTCCCAATGACTCCATAACATTGTCTTCCACATGCTGGTATAGTGCTGGAATGGCCTTCCGTGAAAATAAATGGCATTTTGGATCCTGCCACTGTGGTACAGCACATTCAGCAAATTCACGGAATGAAGCAGAGTCCACCAGCAGGAAAGACAGCAGCTGCAATGCGAGTAATTTTGCTAAACTGGCATTTAGACGCTGTGCTTGGGGATGGTTGGGACTATATTTTTTCTTACGCTGCAGCAGCTGGGGCAACGTAATCTGACTGCGTAAATCTTCAACTGATGGGATGCTGTCACATTGTGAGGAAGGACCTGATACACCCATTACTGCAGCATCCTCCCTGTCAGTGGAGGTTGTAGGCAATGACATGGCAGGACATATAGTGAGGGTAGAGACAGAAGAGGAGGAGGAGGACCTATGCAAAGTGTTGTGCCAACGGGATGCGTGGCATGTGGTCATATGTCGCCTCAAGCATGTGGTACCCAAGCGTTGGGTAGTGTCTTTCCCACGCTTGATCCTCATCTGACATAGATTACAAATAGCAACGGTTCTGCTGCACATTTCTTAAAGACCTCCCAGACAGCAGACTTCCTGTACATGTGCTTTGAGACAACAGAGAGCAGCTGTGACTTCTGATGCCTTGGACTGGCAACGGTTGGTCATAGAGGACATTCTGCCTCGTTTTTGTTGTGCCTCCTCCTCCTCCCTTGACTCCTCTGTTCGATCAGGCACCCAGGTGGAGTCAGTGACCTCATCATCATTGTCATCACCCCCTATCTCCTCGTCACTGGAGACAACTTGACAGTATGCTGCAGCTGCTGGGGCAACATGAGTGCCAGTTATTTGTGTGTCACTGGCACCCCCTTCCTCTAGGTTGATTATACTCCTTCCGCAACCTCAGAGTTTGAATCAGAGCACTGTAGTTGCTGCGCATCCTCAAGCAGCATGTCACTGTCATTGTAGTCAAACAATTCAGCTGACTCCTCTGTGTGTGATAGTGAGGCTACGGCAGGAGTAGCTGTGGACATGGAGGCTGAATTAGATGTTTTGGCAGCTGAGGTGGACTGTAAACCACTACAAGCCTGGCTGGCAGAGGACTCGGAGGATGAGGATGGCCTGGTTAGCCAATCCACCAAATCCTCTGTATGTTGCCGCTGCTTAAGATGGCCAGCACCAGTTAGAAAGGACAAGCCTTCCCCTGCAGAGGATGCACCACGTCCACGATGACCAGAGGCACAGCCCCCCGACACAGAGGCTGCTTGCCCTCTTATCTGTGTCTGGAAGTGTCTGCCTGTCCTTTTTGATCTTTCTGACATGGTGAGTGATATATAGATTAAAGATATACAGAACTCTGATTCAACTATGTTATAAAAATTGGAGATATGCAGAACTCTGATTCAACTGTATTATCTAGATTAAAGATTTCCAGAACTCTGGTATAACTCAGTGAGACACCCTGATAGCTGGCAGCCAGTGACAAGACACAGATTAAAATTCCCAGAAACCACCTATAAATCAGTGAGACCCCCTGATGGGTGGCAGTGAGAACACACAGATTACCACAATTCCCAGATATCTTCTAGAAGACCACCACAATTGCTGCTGGCAGTGAGAACACAAAGATTACAACAATTCCCAGATATCTTGGTGAAGAGAGACCTCCCCAATAGCTGCTGGCAGTGAGAACACACAGATTACAACAATTCCCAGATATCTTGTAGAAGTGAGACCCCCCCCCCCAATAGCTGCTGGCAGTGAGAACACACAGATTACAACAATTCCCAGATATCTTGTAGAAGTGAGACCCCCCCCTATAGCTGCTGGCACTGAGAAGACACACTAACAGAACAATCTCCCCAATCTCCTCTCAAAAAACACGTGCTGGGGGCTGTGTGAAGCCTTATATAGTGTGCTGCGGGACTTAGCTCTGTGAGCCCATGATTGGGCAAAATTTGCGCAATCAGGACTCTGAGCCGTGATTGGCATAGTCTTGCACCTGTCTTGCTCCTGACCTGTGGTCAGGTGCAAGGCTGTAGCCAATTACAAGCTTCAGGCCAGTGGAAAAGTCCATTGTGGGCGAACTCGAACCGAACACGCGGAAATGTTCGGAGTTCGCGAGCAGCCGAACGGCCGATGTTCGATGCAAACTCTGAACAGATCGAACCGAACAGCTCATCCCTACTACCTACCAGACACTGAGCACTGAGTCACCGCCGGTGCCGTAAAACTGTCAGCTGCCCGTGCAAGGGCCTCTCATGGACATCAGTGCTGATCCCTGCTGGAAAATATTAGTGGTTCAAACTTCTTTTGAAAATTTTCACCCCTAAGAAAATTGATCCAGGGGCGTCCGCCCCTGAGACCCCCCAACACTACGCCACTGCTCCTCCCCTAACCATTCAACTTTAATCACTCTGCCTTCACTCCCTGTTCCCTTGTCTACCATGTATTCCTTTCCTCCAGTCCCAGAGGACAAAGTCTCAGCACTTCTCATATCTTCCTGCCTACCACCTGTCTGCTTGATCCCATCTCTTTCCACCGTATTCATTCTCTTCTACCGGTTATTGTCCCTCCTCTAACGCCTATTTTAAACCTCTCCATCTCTCCTTGTCACGGTGTGCGAGGGATGTCGAGCCCAATGTGCAGTGAACACAAAAAGAGGAAAGTCAGGTAAGGAAAATAATAAGGTTTATTTAGAACAAACAACAAGATAAAGAAAACCAGGTAATCTGAATATATGATAGGTCAAAGAAGGGCACAGGAGGCTGGAGGCAGAGAAGGGCACAAGAGGCTGGAGGCAGAGAAGGGCACAAGAGGCTGGAGGTAGAGAAGGGCACAGGAGGCTGGAGGTAGAGAAGGGCACAGGAGGCTGGAGGTAGATAAGGGCACAGGAGGCTGGAGGTAGAGAAGGGCGCAGGAGGCTGGAGGCGGAGAAGGGCACAGGAGGCTGGAGTCGGAGAAGGGCACAGGAGGCTGGAGGTGGAGAAGGGCACAGGAGGCTGGAGGTGAAGGGCACAGGAGGCTGGTGGTGGAGAAGGGCACAGGAGGCTCGAGGTAGAGAAGGGCACAGGAGGCTGGAGGTAGAGAAAGGCACAAGATTGATAAACAATAATTAGTATGATAGTCTCTTGGCAATAGGTGAATTCCTTGGGTGGAAGGGAAGTCCTTAGTAATACGTATTACAGCAGAAGGAGTCCTTGGTTGAAGGGTAGACTTTGTATAAGGTGGATTCCTTAAGTAGAAGGGTAGACTTGGCATAAGGTGGATTCCTTAAGTTGAAGGGTAGACTTGGCATAAGGTGGATTCCTTATGTTGAAAGGTAGACTTGGCATAAGGTGGATTCCTCAGGTTGAAGGGTAGACTTGGCATAAGGTGGATTCCTTAGGTTGAAGGGTAGACTTGGCATAAGGTGGATTCCTTAGGTTGAAGGGTAGACTTGGCATAAGGTAGATTCTTTAGAAGGGTAGACTTTGCATAAGGTAGATTCTTTAGAAGGGTAGACCTTGCATAAGGTAGATTCTTTAGAAGGGTAGACCTTGCATAAGGTAGATTCTTTAGAAGGGTAGACTTAGTAGTATTGTACAGACCTGAGTAAATAAGATGCCGGCCTAGCAGGACATAAAGCCTGGCAAAGGTGGAAGGTCTGATGTTCTGATTGTAGTCTTGAGATCTGGGAGAGCTTCTTGGTACACACCTTGGCTGAAGAGTAGTCTTGCAATAATGAAGCAAGGATAGATGGGAGAATAATCCTTATAAAGGAATTCAGGCTTGCTTCATTACAGGTGTAGTAGAAGTTGATTGAAGGGGACTCCCAGAGGCCAGAGGTGGAATTTGTATTAATATGTATGAATACATATGTTGGGGTTAATAGTTCAATTGTTCTTACCAGCTCGGGCACGGTGTCTATGGCACCGTTTAGGAGGGCTACGGGTTGGCATATGACACTCCTGATGTCTTCGTCTCTGTAGTCAAACATGGTCTGATAAGCCCCACTTTGAGGAAGCCATCCCATGATCCTACTTCCCGTTTTATACCACTGTCCCATCTGTTTCCCTTTGCCTCCAAAAATTTTAGAACGTCTGTTCTGTAACTGCTCACTGATTTTCTCATTAACATCCTACTTGACCCACACCAATCCAGCTTTCATTTCCTGCACTCTGATACTGCTATGACCAAGGTGACTAATGACTTCTTGTCATGGTTCAATGTATCGGAGCCCAATATGCAGAGGTATGATGGTATTGCTGTAGAGTAAAGGTCAGAAAAGGAGGGGTCAGGATAAGGCAATAGGTCAAGCCAGGCGGAGTTCATTCTAGGAAGGATAGCTAGGGGTCGAGAGCCAGGAGGTCTGCAAGATCAGTACGCGGCAAAGGGACAGGCAAGAGACATTGTCAGTACAGAAACAAAATGTTGAGGCTGGCAGAGTTTGTGCAAGGTCAAAGGTTACTTTCCAGGAGATCAGTAATAGGGTAGAGTACTTGGTAAGCTAGGGTCAATAGGGAGCTGACGACTGAGCACCTTCTTCTTGGGAGTCTGGGTTTTTATGGAGCACTTGTTAATTGGCCTAACCCCTGCTCTGGGAGGGGCCCCTCCCCTGTCTCCCCGTCCACTGAGACAGCCATGGCTCAGGTCCCGTCCGGAACCTGCACAAGCCACACCCTGAAGACGAGCCAGGAAGCGCCGCCTCCCCCAGACCTCATGTAGACCCAGCAGCATACTCACGTGGTCAGGACAAGAGACCACACCCCACTGCCCCTGAGCGACAGCAAGCCGACAGGAGGGAGGTGCAGGCAGTGGAGGGCCCTGAGTGCCAGACCGAGTGCTCACTGCGGCCTGTAGCAAGGGAATCCCCAATGCCCGACATCCCCGACTGCGAAAGACGCCGGCGCTGCCATTATACCTCTGCCAGGCTATGGAGGTTAGACATGACACTTCTCCCTTCTTAGTCTTCTTGATCTTTCTGCTGCTTTTGACACAGTTAACCACCACATTCTGCTTCTCATGCTGTGTCAACTTCACTTCAGCGACACTGCTCTCTCCTGGTTCTATTCCTATCTCTCACTTTGCTCCTTCAGTGTCTCCTATGCTGGGGAAACATGGGCCCAATTCCAGCTGAGCCCAAGGACTCATCTGGTACTTTTGGATCTATGGGAGCCATGGATAGAGGATGCTAAAAGCCTTTCCTCGCTGAATCTATTATGTTTACTCAGTTAATAGGAGATACACTAGCTCCCATTGGTGGTAATCAACCACATGATTACTCCATGTTAAACCCTGAGTTAAAAATAAACAAAGACAAGCACTTTGGGATTTGGCACAATCTGATAGGATACGTGGGGCCATGTGACGCACTGACGTGATGCAGAACTAACAGGGTTATTCAAAGAGAATCGAAAAGCCACTGCACGTTCGGTGACTTTTCGTTCTCTTCAATTCAGTTCGATTTGGCGATCCCATTTCGGCGACCCTATGGTGTATTCAGCAAGCACCACAGGGTCCCCCGAATTGCAGGGAAAGGTCATGCAAACCCACCGAAAACTCACCGCAAAACGAAGGCGAACGTACACCGAAACCGCCAAAAACATCTGGATTAACCCGCCGAAAATGCCAGAAAAACCTGAGCAAGAGCCGATCACAAGCAGCGCAGCCGCCAGAAAAAGCCGACACCGCAGACGAATGCAGTGAATAACTTAGAAAAACAGTTTGCTTGAATGTTTGAAAAGTGAAACGCTGTTTGCAAACAAACTACTGAGCGAAAATGTCTGAAATTTACATATGAGGTCCAATGAATGATAATAAAAAGGGCTGTTACAGAAAAAATAAGTAAAATTAAAAAAAAAATCAGTTTTTTTTTAAAAAAAAATCCCGAAAAATGCTTAAAATATCCTAAAAAAGTCTTTAAATAAAGAGACTTTTTACTGCAGAATATTATAATGAACGGTTTATTAGATATTGTATTAAAACCGGAATATTTTTAACATTGAAGCCTATGGGATTCACCTGAATAAACCTGCCGAATTAAACCACCAAATGGCAGGGCAATTCAGGAACCTTTCACTGCTGGTTTGTGTTCTCTGAATAGCCAAAGCATTGCTTCTCCTTGCGGATTCACTGCCCTCGAACAGGCACCGTATGTGCAGGCAATTCGCCAAGATTTGGCAAATTGCCTGCTCTCTGGATAGCTGAATGGCCAAGAAAGGTAACCGAACGCTGATTTTCAGCGTTCGGTTCCCTTTCGGCAGCCATTCGGATCTCTTTGAATAACCCTGTGAATCTACTTACCACGTGTTACTATCAGCGCAGATTGGTGGTCAGGGCATCGATATGGAGCATAAAAAGGGAGACAGGTGAGAGTCAAGCTCATGTTCTGGACGAAGCCATATATTTATTTATTTTATTTATAAAGGATTTTACCAGGAAGGATACATTGAGATTTCTCTTGTTTTCAAGTATGTCCTGGGTTCAAGAACATTGAAGTGTTACAGTTACAGTATAGAGAACATCGAAACGTGCATCACCATGTTATTGGTGATGGTCCTTTGGTTTTAACTGTTCAGTTATCTGGCAACCATTTAGATACTTTGGTAATTGACCGTAATCTTGATCTGGCTCTAATCTCTTATATATTCAAGTTGTTCAGTACTGGCTACATTCTCTATAGGCTAGGGACAACACAGAAATATATCAGTGTTAGGGACATGGCAGGTGCTATTCATTAGAACATTTTACTGTGCCCTTTGTAGCTGTTGATACTAACTCTTTATTGATCGGTATATGTTGTGTTTATCAGTAACAAATATTACTGTGTTAGTAGATGCTGGTCCCTACCGAATATTCAGATTAGGGACAGCACAGCAATATATCAACACTAGGGGCCTGATGTTGTAATATATTGGAAGTATTGGCAATTTTGTTTCTCCTATATGTCGTGCACGATGGCTGATGTTATCGCACAAACAAATTGCGGTAACATCTGACAGCCTAACCTTGTGAACTGGCTATCAATCAAGTCCTCTGATCTCCGTCTGTTGGTGTCCTTACTGGGATGGAGATAAAAGCTGGTGTGGATATCCCCGTGGGAGCAATTTCTTTATAAGAATTTCCAATATTGAGAAGGGCAGGGACAGCACAGAATCATAACAGTGCTAGGGGCAGGTACATGCTACATAGCGGGGATACTGTTTCCATTAACATCCTATGTGTCCCATATGGCAGATGATATTTCTAGTCAGTAATATGACACATTGAATTTTTTTGAGAAAGTATTTTCCCAGGAAGGATACATTGAGATTTCTTTTGTTTTCAAGTATGTCCTTGGTGGTGAGTATGTGCCGTTGGGTGTCTTGCCCTAGGACACTTACTGGAGAGGTGCTCTTGCCGGGATTTGAACCTGTGTCTCCACAGTTACAGAGCAGGGATGTTGCCTCTGCTCCACCCAGCCGGAATTAATCATCGACGGTATAAATCTCAGATACTGACCAAGCATCCTGCTAGACTTTGTGTCCCTATTGAGCCAGTAGCCTAAACCCGTATGAATATCCATTTTGGAATAGACTATCAAGGATGACCTTTATCTGCTAATCAGCAATTAATTACCAGTGAATGCAACTCCTTTATTTATTATTTGAGTATTACAGAGACCAGAATATACATATTGCACCTGAATACTATCTATAGGTTTGCCACAAACTTTACATATTGATCAACAATTATCTATATGCATTTTAACAAGTGTGTCAAGTCTAAAAGCTATTTATAAATAAAATATTGTATTTTTATGTATGCTAACAACATCATACCAATGCCTGTGTGGTATAAGCATGCCAGTAGGCAGCTGTTATTATTACCACTCTTTTTTCTTCTTTTTGCACTATAGATGTACAAGTTTTAGTCCTGTGTAGTGTTGTTATAACTCCCAAGATTCTGGATCATCTATATGACCGGCTTTTTTCAAATTGGTAAACAGGTTATGTCATTTAATAGAATATTCTTTATTTCAGTAGAGCATGTAATTTTAATCTGCAGTTCCAAGGAAACATGGGCCCAATTCCAGCTGAGCTGTTAGTATAAAATGAGCGAGCCATTAAGTGTAATAAACCCACATGTTAATACTAATGTCTCCTGTCCTATTCCAGCTGAGAGAAAACTTCTCTTGTCTTGTTGCTCAGCTGTTATGGCTGCCTACTGTACATTAAAGGAACACTACCACTTACATAAGCTGTAAATAGTTTGCTTGTGCATTGCAAACCCACATTATAAAACACATTGTGCTGTATTTTTTTCTTATTTTTAAGTAATTGCATGTAAAAAGGAAAAAAAATAATTTATGTTTATTTATCTCTCATTTCCATTTTGTGGACATTTCCACATTTACCAAAATCGTATGGTGAGTTATAGTTTGTGTTCCTGCTTTATCCTACACAGTATTTAACAGTTAATGAGGTGGAGGAGGTATTGACTAGATAAGGCAGCAGGAGGCTATTGTCCTGCCTCTGCTACCTGAAATAAGCGATGGCAGAATGAGTTAAAACAGGGAGTTTAAGAAATTTCTAATCTGCCCCCCTACTGATGTCCTTTGAATACATCCCACACAATACAATGATATAAATTGATTGCCTGACCCATAGAGCTTATTTTATGGACAAAGCCATACAGTAAGGAGCACATGATGAAGATACTGTGGTGGGCAGTTAACAACATAAAAGATTAAAAAATGAATGCACCCAGTGACACATACAGAGTAAAATATTTTCTTAACTAAGCACATGTAAGATATCAGCAGCCTGACATAATAAGGACATTTAATTTTTTGGTGGTAGTGAACCTTTACAGTTTCCTAATATAGGGGCAGCCAAAGAAAAGGATGGATGATCAATTGTCTGTTCTTGCTGGAAAAAGAAGGACATTAAATATAGTTCCAAGTGTCAATCTCCCAGCTATGCACAATCCCAAAAAAAGATAGAGGAACGTGATCTCACGAGTCTCTAGCTCTCCAAGTAGTACTATGGTGTGGCTCTGCTATATGTCAGCTGATCATTAATATTACGAGCTGAGCTGACAACCTAGCACCTGGTGTATAAGGAAGCTAGTAATCAGGAGCTGAATTTTTGTTATTTGCAACTCCATATTAACATCTCAGACAGAAAAGGACCCCATATGTTTTACCTCCAGGAAGGTCATTAAAAATTACACGTAAACCCACACTTTAGTCAGCAGATAGCCAATCAATTCATTGATCCGCCATATTGTGGCAATGAGATATTGCAAACTTTTGGCATTATATGGAGGTCAAAACACATTTTTTGTCATTCTGGTTAAACTGACTGTCAGTAGAAAGACTATATAGGAATTATTCACCAACCACAGTTTTTTCATTGGAATAATGCTTGTTTTACTTCAATGAGCTAAAATGAATCAAGCATGGAGAAACTACGGTGTATTCCCTATTTAGGAAACTGCCAGCTTAGCTCACATTTTTCTTCATCTTTCCTTCCACCATAGATTCTGCCGAAGTTGTCAATGTAGGCCTCTATTGGTTTTCCACTGTTTTACTGCCAAAAAGGCATTCTGCAAAGATGTCACTGTAGTTTCCACCAATGTTGTCTAGAGTTGTTATCACTGTTTTCAGCGTTGTTCTCATTGGAGTTAAATTTTTATAGTCACAGAAGTATATTCACTGACATCACAAACAATGGTATAACAACTCTAACGCCAGGGTCAGACGAGCACACTATGTGCGCCCGTAATGACGCACTTCCTGGCGTCCGTCGCAGTGTTGTGAAGCTTCGATGGGGCCGGCCACACGCTGTAGGGTGCGCATGAATTGCGTGCACTAAAGCGGACATGCTGCGGCCGTGCTGAATGCCTCCCTGTTGAAGCACTTCGACGCGCGTTCTGGACTGCAAAGTGCGATCCTCCATAGGAGGATTGAGCCTTCCAGCCCTGAGCGCACTAACTGTGCTCAGCAAGATGACCAGATGGGCATCAGAGTGGAAGGAACTTCCACTCTCATGGACGTTTCTTCCGCTCTGCAAAATGCTCGTTTGACCCTGGCATTAATGGAGAATAGCCACAGTTTATGGTTTTTACAAAAGAACGATGGTGCTATTATTCACTGTTGTTGGCAGCACTTCTGCCATTGTTGATTTTTGCTTCTGTGTTTAGACATTCTTCACCGTAGTTACAGCAACATTGAACATCGGTGCTTAGTAAATTACTCCTTATGTCTAGAAAGAACTTTTTAAAATGGTTATATCGATGAATTACAATTAAGAATTAAAAGTTATTTGTAGTTTATAAATTCCTTTAAAATAAGTCTAGCCAATTCTCTTTCCCGCAGGTTGTCATCCAAGATTGAGAATAGTTCTGTTCTAATTAATGGGATTGTATCATAGGTTAACATTTATATAAATGAGACATTAACATTTATAAGACCGGTTATTCATAGGACCAGATGTCCTCCACTATGCACTAAAAAAAGGATTTAATTGCGGCTGTGTATTTCTGTATATGTTACTGTTGCCTAGCGTGCTCTTCTGACCTGGATCAGCAGTAACCTTGTAACATGTTTGAACGTCTGCTGTGCTTACCACCTCTGAATGAAAGAAACTGTAGCTGTATGTTTATATCTGGCAGATCTGCAGAAATTCACCTTTGTGTAGCCTGGAGTATATCTAACTGTTGAAGATTGTCAAGGATCCACCATATATTAAATTTGTCATTCAACGGATATCCTGGATTTCCTTTTAATGACTTACTACTGTTCATGACAGAGTGTGAGCAATAAATAAAGAAGTGTATAATTTCCCCATAAATTTCTTTGTATGTTTTTAAGAATGTAAGTGAAGCTGGGGAGTCAGATCGAGGACTCGAATCTTTCAAAAATAAATGAAATGCATTTCACCCACTGTATTTTATCAAAGAGTTAAATAATTAGAATACATTTACAGGTATTGTTAATATAATTAGCATTGTCATTGACTTCGGGTAGGTGGAGGAATCAAGCCAGCACGACGTTAGATTGTATTAATATTAATGTCAGCTGCTATTACATTTCTCCTCATATTATGTTATGGATATAATAGTGAATTCCAAAAAGCATACAGAGGGTCTAATAATAGTCATGTCAGTTACAAAAGAAAAAAGTTAGTGTGTCTAATAGCAGGTCCCATTGATTAGGTCAAAGGCTGGCATTATCACAGCTGAATATGCAATACTGAATGCACATAAAGTGCAAAGGCTGATGTGAATGGATGGGGTGTAGGAGAAAGACCCGCTCCCACTCCGACTTTCTTCACTATAAATTTTTGCTCCAGTCCTACAGCTCTGCCCTCTTCCTAGCCAAGCAGTCATATATTACAGCCCTCATACACACCCACTCCCGGAACCCAAAACGCCTGTTCACCACCTTCAACTCCCTTCTCCGTCCTGCTGTGGCTGTTCCTCACACTGACCTCAATGCCGAAGACCTAGCGTTCTTTTTCACTGCAAAAATTGAACAGATAAGAACTGAAATTTCCACAATGCCATCTTCACCCCTGCAGGAAGATGCTAACCATGTCTATACTCACATGTTTAACTCGTCCTCTTCAGCTACTGAACAAAAGGTCCTTAAACTACTAAATCTTCTCATCCCACTACCTGCCCCTTCGATCTTGTTCCCTTCACAAAAAACTTTCTGTTTCTCTTGTACCGTCCTTGACCCATATCTTTAATCTGTCCTTAACCTCTGGGGTCTTTCCTGCTCCCCTCAAACATGCCACAGTAGTCCAAAACCTAAAAAAACATCTCTGGATCCAACTGCTCTCTCCAACTACCCCCCGTTTCCCTTCTCCCTTTTGCCTCCAAACTCCTCGAAAAGCTTGTGTATGCCCGTCTGATTGACTACCTCAGCACCCACTCTCTCCTTGACCCTCTGAAATCTGGCTTTCGCTCACTGCACTCAATAGAAATAGCTCTTGCGAAACTGACCAATGACCTTGCAACTGCTAAATCCAGTGGGTGCTACTCACTGCTGATCCTTTTTGACCTCTCTGCCACTTTTGATACAGTTGGCCACTCAATTCTCCTTCAAACTCTTAGTGATATTCAAAGTACTGTTCTTTCATGGTTCGCTTCCTACCTGTCCCAATGATCATTAATGTCTGACTTGCAGGAAGTACCTCCTCCCGGCAGCCTGTCTCTGTTGGGGTGCCCCAAGGTTCAGTACTGGGCCCTCTACTCTTTTCAATCTACACGGACTCTCTAGGAAAACTGATCAGCTCCTTTGGATTCCAGTACCACCTATATGCTGATGACACTCAATTTTACCTTTCCTCCCCTGATCTCTCTCCAGCTCTCCTGGATCGAGTCACTGACTGTCTCTCTGCTGTCTCACATTGGATTGCTTCCCGCTTCCTTAAACTCAATCTTGCCAAAATTGAAATTCTCGTCATTCCTCCCTCCAAGAAGAACCCAATACCACCTATCTCTCTACGAGTAAATGGTAGGCCCATTAGCCCAACACCCCAAGCTGGCTGCCTTGGTGTCATATTTGACTCTGACCTAACATTCTCTTCCCACATCCAGACCGTGACCAAATCCTGTTACTTTCAACTCAAAAACATTGCCCGTGTCTGCCCCTTTCTGACACAAGATACTGGTTCATGCTCTTGTCATTTCATGACTTGATTACTGCAACTCGCTCCTTTATTGGCCTCCCCAACTCCCGTATTGCCCCTTTACAATCTGTAATGAATGCCAGGCTTATTTTTCTCACCAATCTGCTGGTCCCTCCATTGGCTTCCTGTACCTCCAGGATACAGTTTAAAATACTGATGCTCAATAACTCAACTCCTCCCTACATTTCTTTGTTACTCTGCAAGCATGTCCCGTCTAGACAACTCCGCTCAGCAGTTGATCTCCACCTGTCATCGGTCTACACGCACACGGCCAACTCTTGCCTCCAAGACTTCTCAAGGGCAGCACCAGTCCTGTGGAATGACTTGCCTCGCCCTATTAAACTCTCCCCTGACCTTCAGGCCTTCAAGAAATGCCTCAAAACCCAACTCTTCAGATTAGCGTACCACATCAGTGATGCAACTCATCCCTCTGCTCACCTACTCACACATGATTGAAGTTGCTTCTATGGCCCCACCATTCCCAAACCACTGTCACTAATGATCCTGTTATCTAGTAAAATTCCTCAACTCCAATCCCTCTAGACTGTAAGCTCCTATGAGCAGGGCCCTCTACACCTCTTGTTTCCATCATATGTCTGTTGATATGTATCTCATTCCCTTTGGTTATTGTAAAGCACTGCGGAAACTGTTGGCGCTATATAAATGATGACAATAATAATAATAATAATAATGAGAGGTAAATCTAAGCATATGCTCATAGAGTCTGAAATATGTGTGTGTCAGATGGACTTGTTGTGCATCTCCTGGTGTTAACTAGTAGCCAGTCAGGTTGTAGTTTGTTGGGTCCAAAACAGCACTGAATGTCAAGTATTACACTTGTTCCGTTTGTTTTTTTTTCTTTTCTTAATTTGACATGACCATTGAACTTTAGGGAACCATGGAAATTATAATACAGTTTATGTGGAAGTTGCACATCCCATCTCAAGTCCTTTTAAGACCCAAAGGCTTATAGTATATGCAGTGCATGGTCTACATATTAACCCCTTCACTGCGGAGCCATTTCACCTCTGTGTCCTGAGATCATTTTTACAATTTTGCTCATCATGTTTAAACATGATTTGAAGTCATGTTTTAATATACGACCCAGACAAATTATATATCCTTTATTTGGCAGACTCTGCAGATTCATAATATATCATTATATGTATACGTCATGCCCTGTCTGAATATTATAACAAAAAAATGCAATAAAATTTGAATTACCAATCAACTACATCATGTAAAATGATTTTTTGAACATATTATCATCCAAGCCTGTGCGGTTATATATTCTATGGGGTACAATTGTTAAAAAAAATTAGAACTGGAAACCTGTTACTTTTTCTCAGAGATATTATGTGATTTTAGCTACCTTCCTAAAAAAAATCATTAGTGCAGCATCATTGTTCACATTATAATTGAAATGTGATTCCCCCCCCCCTTTTAACCTGGTCATATTTGGTATTACATGTTTGCTCTGGCTCTAGTTGCCACGGATCAGGAGATAATGAGATCCAAATGATCCCCCCTTTCTCCACCATAGGGTTTCCATAGGGAAACCCCTTGGCAGCTAGGGGTTAATGCTCACACTGTAATGACATTGGTGGGCGGGGAGAGGCCCCGGAGGCCTGCGATACGGTGCCAGATCGCAGACCAGCACCTCAGAGGTTAAAGAGAGGCAATGCTGCAAAGGGCAGATTTTGCCCTTTCCAGCGGTGCCTCTCTTTCTCTTGTATCTCCTCCCGATGGCGTCAGCAAGCCGGGAGGGGGGCATAAAGCAGCATCTGACTTCCAGGACCCGGAGAAGAGAGGTGAGTATCCATAGGGAGTATTCCATAGGGAAACCCCCTGGCAGCTAGGGCTCATAAAGATATCATTGCGCCAAGCGTGATGACATCAGTGGGCGGGGAGAGGCCTTGGAGGCTTGGCTGACATCCAAGATGTCAGCCACCTCCAGGAGAGGTCTGCAATCTGGTGTTGAGTGGTGCCGGATAGTGGACCATCACCTCAGGGTTTAAAGAGAGGCAGCACTGAAAAGGGCAGACGCCCTCCTCTTTCATGGGCTCTTCCGGCTTTGCAGGGGGGTGCCTGAAATGTACATCATTGCGCATGTCGCGATGATGTCAGTGCGTCAGGAGGGGGGTATAAAGCAGCATCTGACTTCCATGAAGTCAGATCGCCACGGGACACCGGAGGAGAGAGGTGAGTATCCAGAGGAGAGTCCGCTTAGGGGAAGACATGTGGGAACGTCCTCCGCATATAGTGGGAGAATCCCATGAAGTTCCCCGCACATCTTCCACAGTGAAGGGGTTAAACAATGTTTTCATGCAATATAAGAACGGCACGGGTCCTCTTTTTAAAGTGCCCCAACAAAGATGTTCTTATAATTGGGCAAAATATGTTTCCACCCGAAATCTCGTTCAAGTGAAGGAACTTGCTTGGAACGCCAATATGCCTATAACATTCCTGCACATACTGATATTCCACACAGATATAATACTACATTCGCGCTTATTCCCATTATACCGTGTGAAACAAAATGCAATTAGAGGCTTTGGTTTCTGTTAATGGCCATTAAAAGATTAAGCTCACCCGCCGAACGTCAAGGCACCTCTAGTGAGAGTGAGTCCTATCCAAAAGATGAAGCCACAGGCTGCTGTGTAGCCAACCATAAATTGCCCATGCTGCTTGTCAGTCATGAGGTAGACTGGTGGGCTTTTATTTAAGCTCCCCCAGAAACAAAATCCGCCTTGGGATCAAAAAACAAAGACACGGAGCGGAACAGCTGCAATGATGACCTGGCTGGAGGTACATTAAAACATACATAGTACAGGAGGGGTGGGGTTGCGCCTATTCCCCGATGGGGCGGCTGCAACCACCAAATGTATCCAGCCCAACAACATGTATAAAACATAACAAGGAGAAAAAATGTCATCTGCGCTTATTCTCATTATACCGTGTAAAACAAAACGCAATTAGAGGCTTTGGTTTCTGTTAATGGCCATTAAAAGATTAAGCTCACCCGCCGAACGTCAAGGCACCTTTTGGATAGGACTCACCCTCACTAGAGGTGCCTTGACGTTCGGCGGGTGGGAAGAGGTGATGCGGGTAGAAGCTAGGCGCAGGACCTCCATGTTTTCATGAAGGAGAAACATCGTAAAGTTTTTCAAATCATTTCAACACATCGACTATCATATACAATGTGTTGAAATTTTATGAGCATGCTCCGAAGTCCATTTGCAAATGAATTTTGCTTGCAATAAAAAAATTCCTTTGCATCGCTCTAGAATCAGACCAGTATACTCAATCTTGGGGCGCCTGCAGGTCCTTCTGAAGAAGGACCATACTCGATAATGGTGGTAAAGGGGTTAAGACTGAGACTCTATACAAACGTAAATCATAATAATGTCAACATAAGTAAAACTGTTTCTTCAGTGGAATATCAAGGATGCTGAGTGTGTACCCTTTGTAAAGCTCGAGACTTGGCAGTACCCGCGCTGCCAGTAAAAGTCTTTGATATTTTAAGGATTTGCTTCGAAGATGATTAATCTGGGACATTGAGTGCTGTGTGGATCTCTCCATAATGGCAGGTGACTGTATTCACATGGTACCACTGTCAAGCCTGCTAATGGAAGTGTCTGTTTTACAGTCCAAATGACAGCAGTCGTGTCCTGGATAGGTTACAGCCCTGACATGTGGAATCAATCTTTTTAAACTGTCAATTAATCAGTATAGCAGCTGCCAGCTGTAGCTCAGTGGCCCAGAAGGACAGCACCGTTTCTCTACGCAATGCCCATTTTGCTTTTCTGACAAAAGGGAAATCGTAAAAAGCAGGCATTTTTACAGGACTTTTAGTGATGCTATACAGTAGCTCCATCACTTAAATGTAACTGTATTATAAGCAAAAACAGGACTTCATTCATTTTTATTTTTAAACGTCACAGTATGTGCTTTCAAAAGTAATACTTTGTCCCTCGTTCTATGATTGTTCTGTCGGTTACCTGGAAATAGGGTTTTTCATGATTGTACAAAGGAAATATCTTAAAATAATTTCAAAGCATGTGCACCTGTAGTATGGTATGCAACGATGTATAGTCCTGGCTGTGCTATTTATGCTTTAATATGTAGCCATGGAACCTTAGCTGAAATCTTAAAAATACAGAATATGAAAGAAGTTCAAAAACAATAAATGGAAAAAGGTGTGAATACTTTCTAGGTGTACTGTATATAGTAGTATTTTGAATTATTCCTTGACAAAGATTTACCGTCAGAACTTTTTGGATTCATGCAGTCAGACTGAATGGCTCTGCTTAATCTGACCTACAGGTCAGCCCTCTGCTTAATCCAGGCATCTGATTGACTGAGTCAGCACATCTAAGTCACCGCTGAGGGCCGGTTACTCAACACTGCGCTATGACCCTCAGTAGGCAACGTCCGCAGAGGATAGGAACAGTAGCACATGAACTGGGTAAGGCAAGTCATATATCAGGGAACGTGAACCTGTCAAGCACAGGTTCACTTTAAAGTGATAATGTAATGGACAGACACACTTTGTGTTTGCTCACTACAAGTCCAACTTTGAGAGCCCTTAAACCAAGTTCATGAGAGCACAGAGAACAGAATTAGTGGCCTGCCGTACAATGTGTCGTTGGTCATTTCTCATAAGGTTTTAGCTCAAAGGTGGTATTACAGAGTAGACCAGCCCGCAAAATTTCCACTCGCCTGCTCGCAAATGGCGAGTGGAAATTGACTGCGGGCAAGTGGGATGCATTGACCTGTCGGGCCCGCGGGTTGCTGGGACCCGGATCAGTGGGCCGCCGCCTTGCTTCTCAGCTCCGGTATCGGACTCTTGGAGTCCGAATCCGGAGCTGACCGATCGTAGCTGCCCCCTCCCGTGCGGCGTCGACCCACTCCTGTGCAGGACTGCGGGGTCATCTGCCCACCCACGTGATGCGTCGCACACACTGCTGCGAGTTGACAACGAATCACGTGGGTGGGTCAGGTGATGCACGGGAGGGGCGGCACCAACACAGCGGCCATGCTGCAGCACCTCTGAATTGGTAGGTGACTGCTGAAGGGAGGGGAAGGGGTTAAAAAGGAGAGGAAGACGAAGAGGGGGGAGAGAACAAGTGGGGAAAGAATGATAAGGGGTAAAACGAAAGGGGGAAGAATGAGAATGAGGGGGAAAAAGAAAGGAGTAAAAAGAATGAGAATGAGGGGGAAAAGAAAGGAGTTAAAAGAATGAGGGTAGAAAAAGAAAGGAGTAAAAAGAATGAGAATGAGGGTGGAAAAAGAAAGAAAGGTAAAAATAATGAGAAGGGGAAAAGAATGAGAATGAGAAAGAGGGGGAAAGAATGATAAGGGTTAAAAAGAAAGGGGAAAAGAATGAGAATGAGGGGGAAAAAACTGAGAATGAGGGGGGAAAGAAAGGGGTAAAAAGAATGAGAAAGGGGAGTGAAAAAAAGGCAGTGGAGCTCCTACACACTGCACATTATTGTGAGCTATGGCTGTAATGCTCTGATACACTCATACACACTACACCTTTCTGTATCAGAGCACCACAGCAATAAAACTCGCAGTAATGTGCGGTGTGTATGAACGTGAGTTTTATTACTGTGGAGCTCTGTGATACAGTAATGTGCGGTGTGTATGAGCGTATCACAGAGCTCCACAGCAATAAAACTCACAGTAATGTGCGGTGTGTATGAGCATATCACAGAGCTACACAGCAATAAAACTCACAGTAATGTGCACTGTATGAGCGTGAGTTTTATCGCTGTTGAGCTCTCATACACGCCACACATTATTTTTCTTTGTTTTAACTGCTTTATGTTAATGATAATTAAATCATTTAAGAGAGTGTGTTTAAGGGGAGATTTAGAGGTAAGGGTTGGGTTGGGTGGGGCAACTGGTGGCGAGTAACTCTTAAGGCCTGGCTAGTAGCTCAGGACCTGAAATTTTGAGCCCTGGAGTAGACTATACCAATTGTGAATCAGACTGCCGTCACCCAAAAAGGGCAGCCAGAACTGAACACCAAGGACATCCTCTCTGCAAGAGAGGTGCAGCAACCCTCATCGTTTTTGCCTTGTTTGGCCTCGTCAGGAAGGTATAGCTGACACCCCTCTAGGCACCACAAGCAAAGGGTCCACATCCGACGCACACAAAACAAGACTTGTGCAATTTGAAGTAACCCCATGAGGACAACTGACGTACATGGTATGTCCTGGGAGAAAGTCCTGTTAAGGACCAAGGACATACCATGTACGTCATGGTCGTTTAACCCCCCTCTGTCCCTATACTCACCTCTCTGGCCGGTGTCTCACGTCTGTCTGACTTCCTTGAAGTCAGACCAATGGTTTTATAAGCCCATGCTGTCACACTGTCACGCTGGGCGCGATGACGTGGGATTCTGGCACCTCCGGCACTGCTGACGGAGATCCTGAAAAAAGGGGGGGTCGGACCCCTCTCCCTCCCAAATGGCTGTAAGTAAAAAAAAAAGTCTTCCCTTTCCAGCATTGCCTCTCTTTAACCCATTAGGTGCTGGATCACGATTCATCGTTTTTTTTGTCTGGGTCGTATAATAAAATAGGACTTCAAATCCCATTTAAACATGATGAGCATAAAACAGTCAAAAGGAGCTCAGCACACAGAGGTGAAATGGCTTTTTTGGCGGTTTTAGATTTTGGGGTTCAAAGTTCTAAAAAGTGTGTTTTTCTCCATTTTTTTTTCATCACATTTCATAATTTTTTATAGTAAATTATACAACATGATGAAAATATTGATATCGTTAGAAAGTCCATTTAATGGCGAGAAAAATTGTATATGATATGTGTGGGTTCCATGAGTAAGAGGAAAATTAGAGCTAAACACAAACAGCATATAAACGTAAAAACAGCAATGGGTACTTGTGGACTGACAATGGTAAAATCACCTGGTCATTGTGGGGTTGATAAAAAATGAACTGGCACATAGCCCAAATTCAGTAATAACAAACTGCCTCAGCGGTTTCAGTATTAGATAGTGTTGTGCTACATGGTCACTAGCCTGAGCTTGTATAGCCAGCCACCACTCTGAAAAGTTAAAATATGTAAAAACAATAATTAAATAACAACATATGGGGTCTGAATAGCCTGCATTACACTTTGACATGGTATATGTTAGAGGCATATCACTGAATCGGTGAGCAGCTATCTGTTGCTCACCATCTACCCAGCACATCTGGGGTTAAAATTCTAGTAATTAAATAGCTAATGCTGTCCAGTCACTATTAATGGATGGGCCACTATTAAAGGAATAGTGGATAAATGGCAGCTTCCCCACCCAAGCATGGTGGCTGTTGGAATGGCTACTAATAAATATGTGTGTGGGACCTGCCAGTGCCCACTCCAGCCCCTACACTCATGGACATTGGATGGGAGGTAAAAAAAATACTTGTGCTGTGGCATGTGGGGACTATAATAAATCGTGGGGGAGAATATTCCTTTGTCCCTCGTTACCTGTCTTCACGCAGGAGAATTGGCTGGGGGCTTAAAGACATGTTGGTGGACATTTCCAACATTATTCTGGAGCAATAATGGTAACTGCAAAGGAAATTTATTTCAGATTGCGCCCCTGAAGATCCAATACATTGGACATGACTGTTGATGTAGCTCTTAGAACATCTGGAACTTACCAATTCTCCTTTAACCCCTTCACTACTGAGCCATTTTACCTCTGTATGCTGAGCTCATTTTTACCGTTTTTGCTCATCCTTTTTAAACGCAATTTGAAGTCCTTTTATTTTTATTCGACCCAGACAAATTATAAATACTTTTTTTTTTTGGCAGATTCATAATATATCATTATTATATGTATATGTGATGCCCTGCCAGAATGCAATGACAATTTAAAAAAAAATTTTTTTTACTAAGATGCTAGATCAATATCTCCAATTCGACTCTAAGGCGACTATGGCCTGTGGAACAAAACCTCCCAAACGTGACCCCTGGGCGATATGGGATATACATAGAATTTACAAGGCGTGCGGGTTGTGATGTGGAGCTTAGCGTGTGTGTGATGGAGCGGCTTGGGTCTCATGAGGTTCCCCACGGTTGTTCATCCCTCAACCGCAATGTCCTGCCTGTGTACCGCTATCCTGATACCCTCTCCCCTTTACTGCCCCCCCTCTTGAAGCACTATGTGATACATATGCGATGTACAATGTTTTAGCCATTCTGCTGAGCACTTGCTGAAAGATAAAAGTAGTAATCATTGCTTTTAATCAATGTACCGGCTCATTGCCCCTTCTGTGTTTCATGAAGTTCTTCCCTTTTTTTTTCTGTATCCCATTTATGCATACTGAAAAATAAAAATCTTTTGAATAAAAAAATAAATAAAAATAAATTTTTTTTAAATTTCCAATCATTTACAGCATGTAAAATAATTTTTTTTCACATTTTATCACCCGATCCATTGTGATTATACATTCTATGGGGTATGCTTGCTAAAAAAAATTGAAATGGGAACCTATTACTGTATTTTTCTGCGAAAATATGCAATTTTAGCTAAAACTGAAAAAACATCTTTAGTGCAGCATCATTGTTCACATTAAAATTGAAATGTGAACAAAAGTGCTGCATTAATAAATAAAAAAAAGTAAAAAAAGACCACACATTTTTTACTCGAACATGGTCATGTTTGGTATCATTGGAAAGACCATGCTCTGGCTTTCCAATGATACCAAATATGACCCTATAGCTGCCACCGATTGGGAAATACCCATAGGAAATCCCTTGGCAGCTAGGGGATTAGTTATGCCAACTGACATCATCAAGCCCATGCGCAATGAAGTCAATGGGTGGGGAGGCCCCAAAGGCTTGGCTGACATCCAAGATGTCAGCCTCCTCTGGGATAAATCTGCGATCTGGCATCAGATCAGGGGCCAACACCTCGAAGGATAAAGGGTTAAAGAGAGGCATTGCTGGAAAGGTCAGACTGTGACCTTTCCAGCAATGCCTAACTCCTACTGATCAGGAGGGAGTGGGTTCCAAAGAATCCCCTTTCAGGTGCTTTTCCGGCTTTGCTAAGGGTCACCTGCCTAGAGGTCATCTGCAACTGACATCATCGCGCCCATCACAGTGACGTTATTATGCCGGGGGGGGTATAAAAGTGAGAAGTCAGACCACCACAGGACCCTGGAGAGAGAGCTGAGTATTCTGAGGGAATACCCCTCTTAACGGATGATGTGTGGAGGACATACTCTGCCTATAGCAGGTAATCCCCATGACGTTCCCCATGTCGTCCGCATCTAAGGAGACCATGGAGTGCCAGTTGAATTACACCTGTAGTGACGCAATTTGGCTAGCAGAGGGACCTTCCTGCCATTTAAATGTGCTGTAGGGACACTAGACTGTGCTGGTAAGGAAAAGTGGTTTTATTGAATACCACTGGGTACTGCCAGTGATTTTTATGGAAAACAATTTGGTAGTAAAAGGGATGAGAAATGAGACCAATAAATTGTGATTACATGAAAAGTTGGTTATTCATTAACATGTTCGCATTAAGTTTATTTTCACAGTGGAAATCATAATTTGTTCAGCACTGCCCAGCAGGGACATCATTCATACAGATCCTGTTCCTTTTCAATAAGCAGAAGGAAGGCTAAATGTGGAACCCTAAGCTGCTACATGATGTGTGGTCTGTGGTCAAAGCTGTGTCATCAAATTGTTAGGTCAGAGAGCTCCCAGACAGTGCTCCAAAAGAATCACAAACAATATTTATGTGAGGTTCTACACTAAACAGCAGGCCTTTCAATAAACACATTTGAAAATTCAATTAAACAAATCAATCAGAAGGGGAAAAGAACATGCACATAACACAAAAAGTATAAACAAGAAAACGGAGCAAAGCAAGTGATACATTTTAAATTGCGTAACACGGCTCATGAAAAAAGCCTTTCTTTAAAGATATTAAAATGCACATAAAAATATTATGGAATGGACTTGTTTTATTTAGAAGGCTCAGTGCCGTCTACACTTAGCCCCCTCTTGCTTTCATTGGTTTATTCTCAAAAGCCCAGTATCTGGCTGCTGACAGCATTTTCATTGGATGAAAACACAAAACATCCAGGTGTGGTGCATTAAGGAAATTGGGCCATAACGGGCTTATAAGTGAGTCGTCAGTAATTTGAGCAGGGATTGGACTGCATTCATGTAAAAAAAATGGTTTATGTCTATATTACTTTGAGTATTGTGATACCTCTGTTTTGCTCCTGACAGCCTCCCCTGGAAGATATGATATTTACTCATAGTACCATTAGGTTCGTTGTGCTTGCTATACTGGCTTCACCACCCAATGAACCTACCGCTCTTCTGTTGCAGTTGGAAGGTTTTATTTAGGTCCATGGGCAGAATAACCATTGGTGCCTGTTAGAGAGGGATCAGCCTCAGGTTCTGGAACTTGGAGAGGAGAGAAAGCCAAGGTGTCTCTGAGACATGAAGCATTTTATGCAAATAAAATACTTCATTATTTTTGCTGTTTTGTATCTGGATGTGATATGCGAGACCTATGAGATTTAGAGGGCCAGTGTTAATTATGCTGTGGTCTGGGTTTACACCAAAAAGGACAGTTTGCCCTAATATGCTGCCCATGATGGAACCCTCTGAAGGATATTGACTGATATTGATATTTTGTTGTTACACAAACGTGGCTCATGTCCTTCCTACTGCGACCGGTACTCAGAGCCGCACCTGCAGGGTACAGGGAGGGCATTGTGGGATACAGAGGTAGAGAAATACCACCATTTATTCATTTTTCCCAATCCCACAGTTCAGGGGATGGGAATTAGGATCAGGAGTGCTACTGTTTCCCTACAGCAGCTGGCCATTTGAGGGGGTCAAAGAGAAGATGAGTGTTCCCCTATTTTAAACAGGAGAGGGGGAGGTCACAGATGTGTAAAATGGATGCATTTCAGGGATTGAGGGTCATGACTAGGTACTCCTGCACTTATTTATAACTTCTCACTCATAGTGGGGGGCAGGTAAAGCTGCCCACCTCCTTTTTTAGTTAATTAATTTATTAGTTGCATGGCAGTCATCCTTTGAGTCGGCTGAAAAGATTACTTTAGAATTATAAACCAAAGTTTTTGCCTATGGATATGACTAATTATAATTGCATGCGTACACTTTAAACCTCTTACCACAAACGGCTTGCTATGCTGCCCTAGCAGCAAGTGTTCTTAAATGCCTCAGTGCAGCATAGCAGGAACTGTGGCATTCTGGTCCTCCACCAGCCCAGTCAATTAATTCCCAGCAATCTGATCGCCATCATTAGCTTTACTTAGGCAGTCTCCTGCACCCAATGATTGCAGTCACATGCTGGGAAGGGTGGCAGGGAGGAGGAGGGCCAGAAAGTCACGGGGCATGCTATACAGCCTTGAGGAATTTAAGCCTGCCTGCCGCCGGACGAGACATCGGTGTTAAGGGGTTAAAAACCTAACTCTTGAAGTGAGCGGCTGCTTGTTGAAAGAGCTCCGTGTTCATCGCGGCATTTAAAGTTATATTTACCACTTGCTTGGACTTCAGAACTGCCAACCTACCTCTGGGGGCACCGGAGGACTCGGTGAGTTTGCCTTACTCCCAAAAATCGCGCTACGGAACGCATTTTTTCCCGCGACACGTTTGGGGCCTACGACCCGCGGCCATCTTGGAAGCCTGGATAGTGCATGCTGAGACCTATTTGTCGCTTTTCTCCTTGAGCCTACGCTTTTGATACCATGCCCACCGGCCGTATGCAGAAATCGGGGTCAAAACAGAGGGACATTCGAGACACCATGAGAGGTGGGTCCACTTCTAAGTGAGAAGCGATCCCCCCTCCCTCCCCCCGGGTTATGATTTTTTGGATGAAGATGGCGACCCCTGGCACTCGGGGGGTAGCTCCGCGATGCCCTGGACCTCCCTACAATCTCTGAAACCAGACTCCCAACCACAGTCTGCGGCTGCAAAAAAACGGGCGCAAAAGAAATGGAAAACAGTGTTGCAGGCATCTTTGAGCGCCGCCCTAGCTGCAGGTGTCGTTGCTGATGAGGATTCAGCTGAAGCTCACCAGCTTTCAGCCAGCAGTAGTGTGACTCCGGATGAGCAGGACATTTCGAAACCGGGTACCCGACCGCTGCAACCGAGATCTGCCTCACTAGACTCGCATATAACCCAACCTGAAGACCGACAGCAGGAGGAGGATGAGGATCTTCCTATTACAAAAAAAGACCTTCGGAAGATTTTGGATGAGCTCCGGGGGATATGGAAGCCTGAAGTAGCGGCAGTTCGTGAGGAGGTTGCAGCGATTCGAGTGCAGGTGTCAGCAGTGCAGTCGGCGACCTCTGAAATGCAATCAGAACATACCCACCTTCTGGGACAGGTCGCTGGTCTACGATCCCAGGTCGAGCTTTTGTCCCGCTCTGTAGAGACGCTGGAATCAAGACACCGCCGCCGTAATGTCAGAGTCAGGGGCATCCCGGATTCAGTGACTTCAGAAAAGCTGCCAGCTTATGTATCTCGTTTGACCCTTCAGATGATGGGGCTCCCTTCTGACACGCCTGAGATGATAGGATCCGTATTTCGAGTTCGGAGACCTGCAGCACTTTCAAGGGGAACACCACGGGACATCGTAGTGGCCTTTCGCGATGTGGCATTTAAAGTGAAGCTTATGTCTGCTCCTGGCGCGAGAGATCCGGTGCAGTTTGAGGGCTCCATGCTGGCTTTATATCACGATCTCCCGTTCCAGACTCTGCTTGCTCACCGACGTTTCCGAGCTGTGACAGCCGTTCTTCGACAGCGAGGGATCCGATACCGCTGGGGCCTAGCGGGAGCATTGGTGGTGACTCATAATAACGTCCCCTACACTGTCACTGACCCGGACACCGCCTGGACCGACCTTGCTGCAGCAGGCATCTCACCGGACCTTCTGGAGCTTCAACCGGACTGAAAGCTGTGCGTTTTTATGAACCCCCCCCCCCAGCTTGTTCTTTTTTCTCATCTATTTACGTGTCACTGGTCACTATTCTAGCTTAAAGCTTGGACCTACAGGACAATTCGTGTTATCTACGGTACTAGTACTGCCTGTATTTTCTCTTTCTTTTTATTTTTCTCGCACCTGATACTGAGACTTCCTGCCTTTGTTTTTTGTTACCTCACTATTGACCTATTCCTACATGCATAGTCAATGTACTATTGGAAAAATTGACCGTAATTAGTTTTGCCGGCCCTAGACGGCTGTTTTGTGTTTACGTTTGATTTTGTGCATTGTCTGTAAGATATAACTCTTTAAATAAAGAATTATAAAAAAAAAAACTAACTCTTAACTGATTTTGAGAGCTAACGAAGCCTTTTTCGTTTCTGTATTAACACATTTCATTATTGAGAATCCCATACTTACCTGCTGTCTCCCATAGCCTAGCTCTTCTGCTCCCATGCTTGATAGGTAAACTTCACCGGTCGTATCCAGTTTTAACTCCTATTACTGTGTCAATGCACATAGGTAAGTATGGTAGGCCCTCTTTAAAGAAGGAACTAACACTTTGGCATTAACAGCAAATGATAATCTAAGACAGTGGTTCCCAACCGCATTCCTCAAGTACCCCTAACAGGTTGGGTTTGCCAGATATCTGAAGCACAGCACAGGTGATATGATTTGCTGCTCAGTGATTGCAGGTAGGGATGAGCGTTTTGTTCCGATCAGTTCGGAGTTCGATTCGAACATCGCCTGTTCGGCTGTTCGTCGAACTCCGAACATTTCCACGTGTTCGCCGCATGTTCGCCCACAATGCACCACAATGAACCACAATGCACTTTTCCACTGGCCTGAAGCTTGTAATTGGCTACAGCTTGCAATTGGCAGGTGCAAGACTATGCCAATCACAGCTCAGAGTCCTGATTTGGCAAATTTTGCCCAATCATGGGCTCTCAGAGCTAAGTCCCGCAGCACACTATATAAGGCTTCTTCCCTGCCTGCAGCCCCAGCGTGTGTGTTTGCAGGAGTGAATCAGAGAGGAGAGGAGATTGTTCTGTCAGGGTGTATCAGTGACGTTGTAGGAGATTTCTGGGAATTAGAATCTGTGTTGGCACTGCCAGGCTCTCAGGGACAGTGTGTTTCAGTGAGTTGTAGGAGATTTCTGGGAATTAGCCTGGCAGTGCCATGACAGATTCTATCAGGGACAGTGTTTCAGTGAGTTGTAGGATATTTCTGGGAATTTGAATCTGTCTTGGCACAGCCTGTTATCAGTGAGTTATACCACGGTTCAGCAAATTAGAATCTGTCTTGGCAGGGTGCAACCCTGCACTCTTCCACAATACCATGGAGGGGTTACTTACGGTGTGAAGGCTCTTGCTGCCACCAAAGGCACAATATTTGGGTGCACCGCTACTGACGCCTATACCAGATTCATATCATTTTAATATTGTACCGCAGGGTCCAACCCTGCACCACAGAGGGGTTACGGTGTGACGGCACTGTTGCCGACACTAAAGGCCCAATTTTAAAGCACCTATTGTTACTTTCATCCAAAGCCTGCATAAGTTTCACCATAATTTAGCCCAAAAAATCACTAAACTTGTTCTGCGTGTCATAAAACGTCTCTTCTTTTCATACAGGCTGCCGCCCCAAGCAGTTGTTTATGAATAGATTAAAGGAAAACCATTTACCGTCATTTGAAATGTCATTTTTTTGTTTTTAAATGTTTCTATACATCCTACAAATCCGCCACTTCATGGGCAGGTTTTGGGGACCTCCTAGGCACGATATTTGAAGGAATTTTTCTTGTTTTATTCTTAACCTTTATTTCATGGAAAACTCACTGTTCCTTTAAAAACGTTTTATTTTTAAACTTTTTGTCCTTGTTTCCTGTCCCCAGGGCACTGCCCGGACCCCCATACACCTTTTATGGCAAATATCTAGCATCTATGCCCTCTTGGAGGGCACTCTAAAAATCGAACGTTCGGGTCCCATTGACTTACATTGAGTTCGGATCGTGTTCGAGTTCGAACTCGAACGTTTGAAATCGTTCGAGTTCGAAGTCGAACCGAACACAGGGGCGTTCGGCTCATCCCTAATTGCAGGATTCAGTCTGCATTTCCACAAGGCAATCTGTAAAATCTGGATTGTTAGGCTTACTTGAGGACCGCGGTTGGGAACCACTGATATAAGATATTGTGAAAAAAAGAGAGCAATTATCACCAATAGAATAGCAATACAATTATTTATTTAAGCTCCAACATATTCCGCAGAGTTGTACGATGGGTAAGATGAAAGAATCATAAAATTAACATGAAATAATAGGAAACGGGGAGTGGGATAAAACACAGAAGGAGGGTATACACGGGGAGTGGGATAAAACACAGAAGGAGGGTATACACCAGTGTAGAGCTGGGGTCAGCAACCGTACTGGTTTTGGTACTACATATCCCATGATACCAAGACAACTCAAAGAGTGCCTGAGCATTATGAGAAATGTAGTTTTGAAACATCTAGGTTTGCTAACGCCTGGTGTAGAACAGTGCTTCTCAAACCTCTCCTTGGGAGCCCCAACCAGGTCAGGTTTTCCAGATAAGTGAAGCACAGCACAGCTGATATTATTTGCTGCTCAGTGATTGCAGGATTCAGCCTGCGTTTCTCCAAGGTGATCTGCAAAATCTGGCCTGGTTGAAGGTCCCGAGGAGAGGTTTGAGAAACACTGGACTGTAGAGAATGAGAAATAATGTTATAAATGGGGTGGGGGTGTATGTAATACTTCAGTTCCTAGGTAGCTAGAGTGTTTTAAATTATCATTGTTGATGGTCAGCTTAGGTTCTCCTAAAGCTGGATCTAGTTCGTGGAGGACGACATATTATTCTTTGAAGAGCAGAAGAATCTTTGTATGTTCCCTCTGAAAGCTGAGCCAATCCCATGTTAATTCTATAGATATTCCCCTCATCATAACCAGAACATGCCAGAATCTTACTTTTATGTGTGATTCACCAAAATTCTTTAAGACAGCAAGAGCCTTCTTTTAAGATGGATTACTTCTCGTCATTTTCTCAGCTGGTGGGAGGGAGGATAAGGAGAACCAGTGCCAAAATGTTGCTCTTTGATTATAAATGATTGATTTTCCTTAAAGTGCCTTCCTGTTCCTGGCTTTAAACGCACGTAGATTAGGCAATTATGGATTGTTACAGTGTCAAACTGCCTGAGAAATGTAGTTAAGGGAATGAGAGAGAGGGAGAGAAACAATAGAAATAAATTAGTGGATATATTATAAAGAGTTAAGAACAGATTTTTGCTTTTAGACAGTCAAGATGCGCTTTGATAGCCAAAAAGAGTGAGGAACATATTGTAAGGACATCTGCAATTAATTCAAACTATCTCTGGCGGCACTGAAAAAGTTAAGGACGTGTAAGATACGACTGAAAGGATATAATAACCACAGAGGGGGATCTAAATGGCATTCATGTAAAGGCTTAAAAGAAGAGAAACATGAGCACAGGTCTCTAGTGTTACCAAATATCTCACCCGGGGTGTGACAAGTGTTGTACAAACATAGATCAAGGCCGTGACCATAAAGCATATTAGAAGCAAAGTTCTAATAAGGCTATTTCCTGTAATTCCGTTTTATAGATAATGACATGGTATTTATCACATTTTAATGACTCATAATGCATATTTTAATAATATTAATAAAGTTCCAGCTTTCAGAAGAAAAAAAGCTATTGATAGTAACAAGTGGAGAATTAATGCAGAATTTACGTTGAAATGCCGAGATACTCGAGCTACTGTATATACCTGAGCTGGACATATTTTAGAATTCAGGCACTGTGACCTACATTTTGAATTTTGCAGTTTCCTTGCAATTCTCTACAGGTTTACCACTTTGTGATTAATTCTGTCATTCTGGGGTGGTCTGAAAAAAGTTACGATGACATTTCTGTTTTGCTGGAATATCAAGTTATAAAACTGGAAATGTTCACCATGTAAGTCCCTATGCCAATATTTTTTGGGATCAGGGTGTGTCTCACGTCACTTGTGTGAATGAAGGCCTTGAGTGGCTATCATACAATCAAGCCAAATGGGAAGTTCGGGGGCTGAAAAATGGCTGTGGTTAAATACCTTTCCCCGGATGCTAGCAACAAAGAAGGAGGTGCACATCAAATTGCAAATTGAGTGGGATATCCTGCTCAGTTCTCATGGACTCCAAGGTGGTTTAAACCTTGAAGAGCATACAAACAAAAATAGAGGACCTAGGCAGTCCAAAAGGCAGTAGTATAAAGGGGACTTTTATTTAGGAACCTGCAACGTTTCGACTGATATCGGCTTTTTTCAAGCTATACCAAAAGGCAGATTTCAGCCGAAATGTTGAAGGTCCCAGAATAAAAATTTCCTTTTATTTTACTGCTTTTTGGAGTCCTCTATTTTTCGTGTGTATGTCCCCTGTCTTTCGATGGCCATGTACTCTTCCCACAAAGAGCCACACACCCTATCCAGGCTTCTGTTCAGCCCTATTAAGTCCCTGTGAGGTTCAAAACAAGTATTTATGAGTTGAATTTAAATAACTGTCATTTCTACCTTTTTTGAAATCTCTAATTTCTTGCAAGACATTCCATTCTGCCCTAAATATATAATTGTAACTTCCAAATATTTCCTTTAGAATGCAGATAAATAAAATGAAAGTCAGATTTAGGCGAATTTCATGCAGGTAAATTTGTTTAGGAAATTTATACCTGAAGACATCATGGTAATGGTTTAAACCCTTTCCCGCCGCAGGGCGTACCATGCCGTCACTGCGGTGGGTGGACCTTGAAGACGGGGGTGTACTAGTGCGCACTGTTGACTTCTATGCCGCCTAGGCCCCGCCCATCACCCAGTGCAAGCTGTGCACCGTTGGCTGCTGAGGGATGGCCTGATCTCATGCTGTCTCACTGCACTCAATGATGCACGTCAGCTGCTGGGTGGGCCGAAGGAGAGGCCCGCTGAAGAGGCCAGCAAGCAGGGCGTGCTAGTACTCCTTGCTGGCATTAACCCCCACCCGCCAGCCACCCACCTGTAGCTAAGGTGACTAACGCAATTTTTGGTTTCAGGCTAGATTGAACAGGCCACACATTTGATAGCAGCTCACCAAATCTTATTGGAACCAAAATGCAACCAAAATCTGCTCATGAGTGTGAAAAAAAATCTGTTTAAAGGGACATTTAAGACAAGGGTCAAACGAATGTATTTTTCGCATCGACCGTCAAAAAGTGCGTCCGAACGCATTGACGTATTTTTTTACGGTGGACGCGAAAGTGGTCAAACGATACGCATTTTCGTGCATGTTTTTTTACAGATTGTCAATAAAACACTTTTTGCCTCTGGACGTTATGTAGGCTGGACATTAGCAGCGTCTGACACCTCCTAATCAAGCACACATGCCGCTATGCTGACGCAGCGCACTCTGTACGTCAGTACTAGCGGTTCTACGTTCTAGAAAAAATGCGTTTGTTTTCCGCTTGCGTTGCGAGGCCGAACTTTCGTGCGGCCATACTTCTTATATTGGCCATCATTGCACGTCATTTGCTGCTACTGCGGCTGTGATTAAGTGCGCCTAAACGCACGTTAAAAGTGCGTTAGTCTGACCCCAGCCTTAATGACCATGAACACTGAGTTAATTTGAGTGGTCATTGTGGCCAGAAACTGTCCACGCCCTTTGCCCACCTGTGGTTCTCCCTGGTTTTTGTGACAGTATTTCAAAGCTGAATTCACTTCTCACCCCTGCTCAGAAGACTATCGATCATGCTTGGGGTCTCTAGGACAATAAATTATGGAAATGTGCTTTTGTGTGTTGAGGTAAATTACCAGTCAATCCCAATATGCATCTGAATGTAAAAGCATTTACAGACATCTTACATGGCTGCATGTGTGCATTGATTGCGCGTATATTAAAGGGACATTTGGTGCCATGTGATGACTCAATGTAAATTGTCACAGTGCCTTTAGGACCCTCATCCCTCTTCCAGGGTGGCCCTAAGAGGGCTGATTCAACCCACTGAGAACTAGGGTTGTCCTGATCTTCAGGAAGAGGGAGTCAATTGGTTCGCACCTCCCCTCCCACACAGACACTAGGTGCTGGCTGAAGTGTCCATTGTGGCCATATAACATGCTAAGGCTGCCTACAAGCCAGAAGCATGTCATATCCAGAGATTAGAGACCAGGTGAATTTTAACAATGACTAAAGGATTAAAATGGGAGAAGGGTGCGGAGGGGGTCACAAGGAATTAATGTTTAACCACTCCATTCCCCCTTCCGCTTAACCCTAGAGTATTGTGGGGCCAGTGTCCAAGCTGCTTCCTGCACCCATATGCCAAACGCCAAAAGAGGGGGCAGTCACAGATGGGTAAAAAAAGATAAGTTTTTACAACTTCTTGTAAATTGTTTGGTTTTCTTTTTTCCCACATTGTCTCTTTAAGCTTACTGTAATCATACATATGTGATCTATTTGCCAAAGTAATATTTTCCCAGGAACCACTGTTCTTCACGTTGTATTATCCGAATATCTGTGTGATGGTATAAAGCTACTTAGTAAATATGGGCTGCGTGTTTTCCAACCTCTTAAAGCTCTCTGTGACTTCTGTGAGCCCTCTCGTTTTAATCGTTTTCCTCTAGGCCTGCCTGCTCCTATATATATATTTATATTGCTATTATTTAAGGGCGGCTCTATCAAGCAAAATGGATCGTCTTTTTTTTTTTTTTAAGACAGTTCAAGGTCTCTTTGTTTGCTGGGCTCCGGACCATCCATCACCCGGTTTAATTCAGTAATATCATCACTGTCAGAGCACATTCCGCGGCTGGGAGCTATTGGTCATCCCAGGCTGACATAAACTCAATATATACTCTATAACCCCTGACAGCCTCCAGCAGATTAGCCTGGAATGAACGATTGCCCAGCCAACACCTGCTGAACCAAATCAGCGCATTGACGGATTGTCCTATTCTAAGGCCTGACCACAAGTGAGATCAGTGGAAGAATGATTTCATACTTTACCAGAAGAATTAGGGGTGCTGGCTGCATGCGATAGAGGAGCCCGCTGGCTCGTGATTTTCCTTGTCATGAACACAATGATTAAACGGCATTTCTTGGTGATAATGGATAGGTAGAAACAGAGCCAAAAAAAAGTTTTCCAAAAAATGGAAAGAGCTATGGCTTGATGTTGTTAAAGTGACCTTATTAGAAAGGAACGAAGGAAGAAAAGAGCAATACAAGGGCACGTAAACACACAGCTCTGGGAGTAGCAACAGTAAAAGAGTGCATATTGTTATTATAATGCATATATACAGTATATGAACTGTATATGTGCCCGATGTTCGGCGCTGCGGAATAAGCTGGCGCTATAAAGAAGGAATTAAAATAATACATACACAGTGTAGAGATTCTCACGGATATCAAATATTTTTATATATGTTTACATTTTTTGATTTGCTGAAACAGTCTGCTGTTTATGGGTCCTGAGTGCCTGAGACTTCCTGACGTGAGCTATACGTCCTGGTTCCTGGCTATGCAAATCTACATCTAAATCTCCATTATTTATTTAGGTATGCAGGTAATTTACACAGTTCCAAATATGTATCTTGCACAATACAAAATCTAGATAAAGTGCAACAAATTGTATGTTTGACAGCAGGAGGCTGTAGGAGGCTGGCACGGCTCCGGCTTCCCTCCCTGCGGCCTCGGGGTCTGTGTCTTCCCCGCAGCCCTTCCTTGCGCCCTATGCGCGCGTGCCGCCGGCCCCAAAGGCTTTAAACTACTGCCGGCGGCGCGCCGCGTGTGACGTCATCATGCCTCCACCGGTCTCCCTGTATCATGTGACCCTGAGGGCCAATCAGATTGCAGGGCGCGATATTTAAAAGTGCTTCTTGCCTTTTCTCATTGCCCTTTCGTGGTTTTGCTTGCCTAACCCTAAGTGCTTGCTTCTTTAACCTCTAATTGATTTTCTGTGAAGGACCTGGCTTTTGGATATCGACCTGTGTACCTCTATACTCCTTTGACTCGACTTTTGAATATTGACTTTGTATACTGCTGCATTCCTACGACCTAGGATTGTGTTAGACCCCTCTGGTACTCCGTGCTTTCCTGTCTCCATACCAGCCACTCTAAGGACTGGTTGCTGTCCTCCTTGCTTTCTATCCCTGCCTTATAGGTTCACCTCTCGCTATTGCGAAATCCAGCCACCTCAAGGACTGGTATCGCAACTAGGTTTAGAGTTACTTATTATTACGTATAGGGCTGACCGTAGCAACCCTTGGATATACGTGTGCCTGCCTGACAAGGAGTTCAGAAATTAAATCTAAGATTGGTGAACAATAAATAAAACTGGACATCATAAACCATCGAGAACAAAGTGAATTACCCTTAATTATTTTCATTCACTTAGGGCACCATTCGTGAAGTGCAGAATTTGTTTTGTATTTGTCTGTGTCGGATTGGCCAAGTGCAGAAGGAAATGTCCGCTAACTCTCCCAGTTTAGGTGACATTTTGTTACGTGATTAATCAAGTTGATGCTAACAAGTAGAACTCGATTACAGCCAAAGATGCACTTGTTGGCACCAACTCAGATCATGCTAAATGGCATCCTCTGTGTTTGCTCTGTTTATTTTCATTAAACATCCATTCATAGGGCTGTTACTGTATCCAAAAAAATCCATATGAGGTCATTAATGTCTGAGTGTTCCTGGAAGGTGCAATCAGAAGATATTCCAAAAACTACATCATCAGTACTTGGAGCTCAATGCTGACAGAGACACAGAGCAATGAAGTCTCTCTATGTATATGTATATATATATATATATATATATATTTAACATATATTAAGCTAAATTATGATAAAAATTGCTGGCTTTGGTTTAAAAGATATAAATTGTAAAATGTAATCCTGCTCCAAAACCCCAGGCTGATCACCCACTTGACAGCTCACAGGATTCCTAATTATTAGGGATGAGCTGTTCGGGTTCGGACGGTTCGGAGTTCGACCCGAACTTTGGCAGTTCGAAAGTTCGCGAATTTCTAACTTTTTGGGTGTGTTCGGTTCGAGTTCGAAAAAAAAAGAAATTTTGAAAAAAGTATAGAAAAAGCTTAAAAAAATACTAAAAAATCTAGAAATAAAGAGACTCTTTACTGCAGAATATTATAAGCAACGGTTTATTAGATATTGAATTAAAAACTAATGTGTACGTGGAAAGATTATCAACTCTAAATGACCTCTGTTCACAAATGGGCATAACACCAGGTGTTTTTAGTCTGGTAATCAATTTGATACATTGTACAATATAGTGAGGGGGTGGGGTGGTGTCTGCTTCTGATTGAGATTTGAGAATTAATTTCCCTAAAACATCCTAATATGCTGCATTTAACCCTTTCGCTGCTGAGGCTTTTCACACCTCTGTGCTGAGGTCATTTTTACCGCTTTCGCTCATCATGTTTAACCGCGTTTTGTAGCCATATTTTGATATATGACCCAGACATATTATATATCGTTCTTTCCGGCAGACTTGGCAGATTCATAATATGTCATTATTATATGTATACGTTATGTCATGTCTGTATATTATAACAAAAAATGCAATAAAATTAGAAATTTCAATAATTTATTATGTGTAAAGTGTTTTTTTTCACATTTTAACATGCGATCGTTTGCGGTTATATTTTGTATGGGGCGCGCTTGTTAAAAAAATTAGAAATGGGGTCTCGTTACATTTTTTTTTTGGGGAAAATTTTGCTTTTTTAACAAACGCACCGCATACAAAAATCGTTAGTGCAGCATTATTGTTCACATTATAATTGAAATGGTAACTATATTGCTGCATTAACAAAACAAAAACAAACAAAAAAACTTGTTTATTTTTTTTTCGATTCTTTTTAAAAAAAAAAAAAAAAAAATCATTTTTCATGCTCGTGTTTAGTATCCTTGGAAAGGCCATGCTCTGGCCAATCCAACGATATCAAACATTAACCCCTATCTGCCACGGATCGGGAGATAGGGGGTTCAGCGCGTCCATAGCACAGGAGAACCACTTGGCTGGACGCGCTGAGCGCGTCCATAGCAGCCAAGTGGTTAACTGGTGTTTGAAAAAAATCTAAAGCAATGTTATTTTTCACCTCGGGATTAAACATTCACAGTGTTATTCAGAGAGCGGTGAAAAGCAGGAGAATAACTGGAGAAGTGAAAATTCTAGGTCAAAATAGCCAAACCAGATTCTCTTCTCCTGCCAGTTCTCCTGGCTTTCACCTCTCTCTCGGTTGTTCAGAGAAAGGTGAAAACCAGGAGAATGGCAGGAAAAGAGAACAATCTGGACCAAATAGCCGATTTGGAAAGTGAGATAAGGCTAGGGTCAGACTAACGCATTTTTCGCAGCGACCGTCAAAAAGTGCGTCCGAACGCATTGCCGTATTTTTTCACGGATTGCGCGAAAACGGTCATACGATGCTCATTTTTGTGCGTGATTTTTTACGGATCCAAACCAGGAAACTTTGGGTGTCTGGACGTAATGTTGGCCGGACATGAGCAGGGTCTGACGTCTCCAAATCACGCACACACGCCGCTAGTGGACGCAGCGCACTCTGTACGTCCGTACTAGCGGTTCTGCGTTCTCGAAAAAATGCGTTCATTTTCCACTTGCGTTGCGCAGCCGGACTTTCGTGCGACCGTACTTCGTATATTGGCCGTCATTGCCTGTCATTTGCTCTTCACCGCTCTCTGAATAACCCTGACAGGGTTATTCAGAGAAAGGTGAAACTCAGGAGAATGACTGGAGAATGGAAAATTCTAGGTCAAAATAGCCGAACCAGAAAAATTCTCCCATTTATCTCACTTTCCAAATAGGCTATTTGGTCTAGAATTTTCCATTCTCCAGTCATTCTCCTTCTTTTCACCGCCAAAAAATCAGTAAACTTTTTCTGCGTGTCCGAAAATGTCTCCTCTATTCATACAGACTGCCGCCCCAAGCAGTTGTTTATGTATAGATTAAAGGAAAAGCATTTACCGTCATTTGAAATGTCATTTTTTGGTTTTTACATATTTCTATACATCCTAGAAATCCGCCACTTCACGGGCAGGTTATGGGGACCTCCTAGGCACGATATTTGAAGGAATTTTTGGTTTTTATTTTTAACCCTTATTTCATGGAAAACTCACTGTCCCTTTAAAAACGTTCTTTTTTTTTTACTTTTTGTCCTTGTTTCCTGTCCCCCAGGGCACTTCCCGGACCCCCATACACCTTTTATGGCAAATATGTAGCATATATGCCCTCTTGGAGGGCACTCTAAAAAACCGAATTTTCAGCCCCATTGACTTGCATGGGGGTTCGGCTTCGGTCCCGAACAAATGGGAAGTTCGGGTTCGGGCTCGAACCGAACTCGGGGAGTGTTCGGCTCATCCCTACTGATTATATCCAGTCAATTGCTTCTTGTAGAAAACCCCTTCATGACATACAAAGGCGGTACTATTCCAGCCGAGCTTCTAAGTTATCTACTAGGCCTTCAAATATCACACTGCATTTGCTAATTTAATGGCCTCAGATGCTATTCTAACAGAGTCGCAAGTAAAGTTTTAGGGCAGGGCTGTCAAACTCTGGCCTCCCAATGTTTTTGAATTAAAATTTCCATGATTCCCTGGACATCTATTGAATTGAATGAATTCCCCCTCCTAACCCTCCATACTTCCCCCACTTTAGCCCTAGTGTTATTTTAAAAATGTACTTTTATAAAACTGACTGAAAATTGACGTCCCTCCAAGCAACCTGAAGAGACCTAAAACCATCTGCAAATAGCAGCCCTAAACCTCACTGTAACAAAAAGTACACATTGATTAGTGCTGCATTACAGCCAGGAAGAGGGCAGAATACAGGGTAACTCTAGGGTTACTTACTGCTGTACAGGGATAAGGGACATGATGCCTGGCAATCCCTGTAGAGTACAGATACAAGATGTATCTTGTATTAAGCATTAAGCATTAAGCAAAGATATTATTTTTATATTCTAGTGATATATTTTATGGAAGCTGCGTTGCCAATAATCTCATTATAATCACTACAAATTCCCATAAGCAGGACATCTCACCATTTTTTTTATTTAGCTTGATCACAGTTAGTGTATCTAACAAAAGGTCTTTTCTACCTGTATGATAAGAATATGGACCTTGTTTGAAATTGTGTAAGATAAAGGACACCATCTAGAGCTCAGAATCTTACATTTCAACAATATTTCTGTAAAGGATAAAGGAATACATAAAAAATAAAACATGAGCAAATTAACATTTTAATTTTTTAACCGATTTCTGTGCGAAATTTCTATTTTACCCTATACAGTATTTAACTGTTAAATTCACATCCCATGTTTCAAATAGTGTTATAACATTTTTCTCAACAAAAATCACGTGGTAGCGAAGGAATTAAATAGGAAAAATACAGGTAGGTTGTTTCCATTTTTGGATTTTTCCCATGATGCAACATTTACCAAAATCTGTACAATAGTTTTACTTTACCACTGTGGTATAGATTCTACTGTACAGTATTTACAGTAGGAAGCAATGGGGTGGAGTGAATGTTTAGATAAGACTGCAGGGGGTCTATTGTATTGCCAAGGTGAAAGATGACAGCTGAATGAGATATGACAAGGAGCTTAAATGACTTCTAAACTACCCCCAAATGATGTCCTTTGAATACATCCCATACAATACAATGCTATGAGGTCAATTTACTGGACTTTATGACCAATTCACTCCATTCTATGCTCAATGCCACACAGTGAGGAACAAGTGCTGTAAAGATACTGGAGGGGTACGCTTACAACACAAAATTGATACATGCACTTACACCTATAGAGTAAAATATATTAACTAAACATAAATGATAAGCACAAACTACACATAAGATAGCAGCAACATAAAATAAATCCTTTTAATTTTTTAGTGGTAGTGTCCCTTTAACAAACATGGGATGTCGGATGCACACCTGTCATCACTGTCAGGCAGCAACGCAACACTAGAAACCAAGAACAATCATATAGTAATCCAATACAAAAATTGCATGGATTGCTAATAGAGGGGTTGTGGGTCCCCAATAATACACAATTTATTGCACCCAAACTCTTACTAAAGAATACAACAATTTTATCATATGTGCTAAAAATCCGACATGACCTACACAATAAAAGAAGATTTTTTGTTCACTTATAATGGCCATTAGAAGTGTTATCCCACCAGCCATCGAGAAGGCAAATATCATTGGTGAGTGCATTATAACATTTATCTGGCTTCCAGACCTGTATTGAAGAAATAATCCAGACACAAACTGATAATTTATGCAGCGAGAGAGCATATGGAAATATCTGCCCTGTAACATGTAGATGGAATGGAAATCAATTACCTAATCAGGGAATTTTATTTGGAATCCCACCCTGATTAATAAATTGGTTTTCAACCAGCTGTGTATGGATTCATACAGCATTCAGGGAAGTACTTTTCACATACTACCCATAAGAATGTACATATTATGGGCACTATTACATAGTGCCCTATAAAACGGGGATGCTAAAGAAGAAAACCTGTTTCCCCTTAGTGTCCCTGTTTTAGCACCATTTTACGGGGCAGGTGCTGATTCAGCAGCCTGCCCCCTAACACAGTGCTAAAGCGCCACTGCAAGTATCACCTCTTGGAGTCCATAGGACTCCATGGAGGATTCTGCTGCCGGTCACATGATCTGGAGGACCTCACTCTCGTGAGATCCTGCAGGTCCGTGTAGTGATCACAGAGGGAGACTATTTGTCCCAGTCTCACGCTGCTCCCGGCAGCCTGAATTGGCGGATCAGGCCACCGTTCACACCATGGGATGAGAGGTGAGTATCTGATTTTTGGGAGTTTTTCAGCTGGTGCTAACAGATTCCGCAAAAGCTTCTAGCTGCGGATAACTTTTCAGTTAGCGGCAGCGGGGCAGTATATAGCGTTAACCTTTGTAATCCTAACGCTAATTACTCTTTGCGCTCCTCATGTTAAGTATAGGGAACGCAAAGTACAGTAAACCCTCGATGAAAACCGTTTTTTTAACCCGGTTAGCATTCGGATTGTAATATGGGCGACCTGCGCTAGGGCCACTTAGCCTAACGTTACCGCTCACATAGCTGAGCGCTAACATTTTTTTTTCTAACAGTAGCTTAAAGTTTGTAATATTGCCCTATGTTTTCCCAGAAACCCAAGAGCTACAACCACAATTAAAAAATGAGATTATTTTTAAATAACCTTACTATATTTCTATATGGGATAGATCGTTAATATGCACATGGGGGTTTGTCCCACTTTTGGTGTGTGATCCAAAAAAATGCAATAACCTTGGATCTGATTGACAGGTTTTAGAGCTGAGTTATAATATCAGTTTAAAAGTCATTTTTTCACAAAAACTAAACAGCTTTTATAACTCGGGCCTTCGGGACAGAGCCTTTGCATTATAACCATTCTAATAACCTGCATTTATTATACTGTTCAGAGTGTCCCTTCAAGACAACAGCCTTATTTATTGGGTTTTTTTTGCCTTTTTTTTAACACCTGACTATTTACTCACGTTTTATTGGTGCACGAATACAAATAAAAAGTCCAAAAAGCATAAAAAAGAATAAAGTCCTCCGCATAATTCTTCTCTATCCACTAACCCAAGACATAACATGGATAAAATGTTTAATTTAAACAAGCAATTCAAACTTCCTCTTGAAAATATATATTAGTTATGTCAAGCTCAGAAAGCTGGATGCACATATTTTAGGCTGTTATTGTCTTTTTTTGACATTCGAGTTGAGGATATATTGACTTTGGCTTTATCCCCGACTCGTAATATGTTATATGTGAAAGGAAAACGTGCACGGAGGTAATATATAACATTTGATTCACTCGCACGTATCAGCTGAGAAAAGAATATGCTGCCTCCTCTTGCCACAAAACAGAATATCAAACGGATGTTCAGATTATGATGTGCTACCTGTCAGCAGAGTCACAACTTCCAACAACCTGTCTAGAAAGAGATATATAAAAGGAAATTTCAGGCAAAGTGATCCGCTGACAGCTTTTATTTACTTCCTATGTGCAAATGAGTCTCAGACTGGTAATGAGATCCAAGAAGATGCAGGAAAGAAGCAGTCACTTGGGGAGGTGCAAGACAGCTTGCTTTGAACAGATTGATGTGTACAGGAATGTGACATGCCTGTATGGGATAGGCCAAGAAATAGCTCAATGTAGCAAACCAATCCATGCAGCAGCCAATATGGCGTAGGCAGTTGATTTGTATCATATTTAACCCTTTGTCACTGATCATGATGGTTTAACCTGTAGAAAATACACTTTATACCTACATACACATAAATCGAGTACCCTAGTCTAGTGCAAAACATTTATTTGACATAGCAGAAAGTATTTTTGGTATGTAATAAATGGTAAATCACAGTGATTTCAGGCTGACTGACTTCACACCTTGTTGTTAACGAATATTGCCTTTTATTAGTTTGAACTAATTAGCATATCATCAGTAAGCTGACATTCGTCACCCAGAATAACCTTTCCCCTTTCACACATTATTTTCATGTCCTGATGAATTAACTTCACACAGATCTGTGAGTCTGAATCTTTTTAATTATGATTGAAGTGGAGACTTTGCTATCTTGAAAGCTTTCTTACCTTTTCAGTTTGCCAAAAAGGCATCACTATGACAATTCTCTTTCCATTATGCAGATCAGGAGTGTGACATTGTGGAAAACCGTTATGTAATGCACTTATCCCTTTATTATAGGTTTCAAAGACACAGTATAGCTAATTTTACTGACCAATAAAAGGTTGATACAGGTTAGTGAGGCATCTGGGCAGTACTTTTCAAGCTCAGCAAAAATTAGATAATCTTTATCTGCTTGTAACTAATTTTTACAGCACTATGGATGTATTGAAATGTACCCAGGTTTTGGTGGATGGTAAAGGTAGTCCACAAATGCTCTGTAGTATAGTGCTCTGGGCTTCAGATTGCTGCAAAACCAGTCACCACGAATGAATGACTACAACATTTCGTAAAAAGAAAGCAAGTCACGTATAAAAGAGAGTGTTAAACATATAGTGCAATGCCGGTAAGGTAAGTATCAAAATCTGGCCCTGGATATGAACTCACAGGACCATTAATGGTGAATCAGAAAAGGCTTTTCCCTGTTTTTTCCTGTCTGGGGAAGCTGACCATGAATCCAAAGACACACTGGAATGAGAACATCTTATCAAAATGATTCGCAGGCCTCCAACTTAGATGATTCAGAATTGGAGCAGACATAATTTTTGAACACATCCGAATTTGAGTGTCAATTTTTGCAGCGACTTTTTTAACACATTAGGGGATTATCCACTAAGAGCCAAACTTGCCACCGAAATGCACAGAACAGGGCCAGATTTATGACTAGGTAGAGTAGGCATGCGCCTAAAGGCACCTGTCAAAAGGGGGCGCCTTGCTCTGTTATGAAAACTTATTTTTTTATTTTATAATGTACAAGCATTTACAGCACTGTATCTCTGGAGATCTAAGGGATAGAGAAACATATGAGGTATCATTGGAAAGGACAGATTATGGCATGTCCAGTGGTACCATGTTTAACCAGGTTAGGTTTAAGTAATAATAAAATAACAGATAAAATAATATTTTTTTCCTAACGCAGAGCTGTTATTCAGTTTACAATTATGAAGTGAACAGTGATGCTGTGCTAACTCACCTTCTCATTTCCTACACTGCCAGTAAGTGTGGAGCTGACTATGCAACACATTGTTTCATCGACAACCTAGACCGTGGCACTGCAGTCTGAATAGACGGGTAGACTTTAGAACCCTGCATCTCTGAATTGTACACTGCACAAGGTTAAGTGAGGTGTTATTGGAAAGATCAGAGTCTGGTCTTTACAATGATACCAAACATGACCTTGTAATGTGTAAAAATAAAAAAATGAATAAAGTAAATGCAATTTTTTTTTCTGTTCTACGGCAGAGGCAATATATGCTTTTACATATAAAACAAACAATGCCACTGCACAAACTCAAATAAGGCAACAAATTC
Source organism: Leptobrachium leishanense (assembly GCA_009667805.1). NCBI lineage: Eukaryota > Metazoa > Chordata > Amphibia > Anura > Megophryidae > Leptobrachium > Leptobrachium leishanense. The sequence continues at coordinate 134,754,483 of CM019065.1, forward strand.
TGCCTCTTCTTTTGGTTTGAGCGTAGAGAGAAACTGACAGGTTTTAAAATGTATTTATTTTTTTCTTTGTGCAATTCATGTGCGTGCAACACCATGCGGCTGGCTCCGTCGCAGCGTCTCAATGACGCAACGGGTGCCATAATACACGTCAGTACGGGCGCACATAGTGCTCTCGTCTGACGCCAGCCTAAGTTGTCATTTTGCCAAATACGGGCGAATTAAAGGCAAATTATGATGCAGTTCGGCGATCTTTGGCGGCAGCGAAATTGTCCCTTAGAAAAGTAATGGTTAATCTATTCATGGAACGCCGAAATGCACCGAAGTTTTGGCGAAATGACCTGATTTTTGGTGCTTTAGTTCTACAGGTTAAAAAGGTTTAACCCCTTCACTGCTGAGGCATTTCAACGCTGTGTGCTGAGCTCATTTTTACCCTTTTGCTCATCATGTTTAAACGGGATTTGAAGGCACATTTCATTATATAACCCAGACATATTATATATCGTTCTTTCCGGCAGACTCGGCAGATTCATAATATATCATTTTTATATGTATGTCATGTACTGGCTGTATTTTATAACAAAAAATTTAATAAAATTAGAATTTTTAATCATCTACAGCGTGTAAAGTGTTTATTTTCACATTTTATCACATGAGCATTTGCGGTTATATTTTCTATGGGGTGCGCTTGTAGAAAAATTAGAAATGGGGACTTGTTACATTTTTTGGGGGAATTACGTGATTTTTTAGCAAACACACCCCATAGAAAAAAATCATTATTGCAGCATCATTGTTCACATTATAATTGAAATGTGAACAATATTGCTGCATTAATTTAATAAAAACAACACACAAAAAAATACATGTTTTTATTTTTTATTTATTTTATTTTTTTAACTTTGTTTTTACTTTAAACATGGTCATGTTTGGTATCATTCGATAGGCCATGCTCATGACCCCCTAGCTGCTACGGTTCTGGAGATATCGGGGTTCAAAGGAACCCCTTTTCTCCTCCAGGGGATTTCCTTGGGAAATCCCCGGGCAGCTAGGGGTTCCCCAGCCATCTGACATCATCGCGCTATGCGCGATACGTCAGTAGGCGAGGGGAATTCCGGAGGTGGAGCTGCCATCCAAGATGGCGGCCCCCACCGGAGCTAAATCGAGATGTTGCGCCGAACGACGCTGCATTGCAATCTGGCATGCAATGGGTTAAAAAAGGTACCGCTTTAAAGGGCAGACACTGCCCTTCAAAGCGGTGCCTTTTTTTTTACGTAAACCCTCCCAATCGGGAGGGAGAGGGATCCAAAAGGATCCCCCCTCCCTTCCAGGCAATCTCCCGGCACTGCCGGGGGGGTTGCCTGGAAATGACGTCATTGCGTATGGAGCGATGATGTCATTGACGTCAGGAGGGGCTTAACTTCAGCGTCTGAGGACGCTGAAGTCAGACCGCCACGGGACCCCGGACAGAGAGGGGAGTATCTCTGCCGGGGCTCCCGCAAGCGGATGACGTGTGGGGCATGTCCTCCGCATATAGCGGGAGTCAATGAGGACGTGCCCCACGCGTCATCCGCAGCGAAAGGGTTAAACCCCAGAAATTTTAATGTAAAAAAATAATCCTTTTTTTTTTTTTTAAACGTTTATTCTTTTCATTTTCAGCAAAAAGTCTTTTTTATTCCGTTTTTTTTTCACAAGTTCAGTTGATTTTCCCAAGGCCAGTTTGCTGCTCTTCAGTGCTCTTTGGTGATGTTCTCCAACTTTTTTATGGGTCTTCGGCAACTCCAACTTCGCCGCACTACTGTGACCCTATGGAGAATAGTGAATTCATCGTAGTGTCAGTGAAATGGAATCACCGAAGTGCAAAGCACCGAAATCTTGCTGAAATTTTGGTGCTTTGTGAATAAACCCTATAGCTATTTTATTACATCTTTTTTTGTTCTGTATCATTCTCGCAGAATACTATTAAAGACAAGCCTGAGCTATGCAGACCGTGCATAAGCAGCCTCGTTGGAAGCCTGAGCCTCTGGGTTAGCAGTCTTTACCTGGGATTGCCAGGTTACAGCCACAACATCCCATCACAAAAGCTTAATTTTGAAAGTGGGCTATGTGAAAGTCTAATCATATGCAGCTTTCTGCCCAGTAGGTTCTCAGCTTATACAGCACAGGCCAGATAGTGAACCTGCTATAAGGACACTGTTGTGAGAACTCCAGAACCAGTAAGCGAGAGAGCTTATTCTTCTGATATAACATAAAAGGAGATAGAGTTAGGTTATCTCTGAAGTGATATTTGTGAACAGTTGTGTGCAGGAAGACTGGGAGACACCATGCACTACAACCATTCATGTATCTTATTTGTTTGAACTCTACTTCCCAGATGCACAAAATTTAATGTGTGGCCCTACATTAATCATTTTATAAACCTTGTGCGTATCATATTTTAGACAAAACTATAGGAAATGTTACAAAATTATTTTGATGTAAGCTGTGGGCTGTGATGCTGATCCAATCTCCCAATGGACCGAACACCATGGCAACTGAGGTTTACAACAGCTCCGGCAGCTTTTATTGTGCGGAGTTCTCAACCTGAGAATATATTGTAGGCCATTCCAGGGTTACAGAGAAACATATTATTTACCAGTGATTCCTTACTGCCACAAGCTACAACACCATGTAATTAGTTATTATTTCAACTTACTTCATGACTTTCTGGCCTTCGTTCTTCATAATGATTAGTTTGAGCATATTCTGCTCTTGACCTGTCCTTTGAGTCCTATTGATCCTTTTATGAGGCATACCCTGAATACCAAGTGTTTCTGGGAAGCCATGTGTCTTGGCTGAGACCAGCTTCACAATTGCTTTCCTATAATGGTTACCTCTATGTTGCACATATGTTCTATTATGTAATTTGACCACATTTTCTTCAGCATTCATCCTGATACATTTGCGTGTATTAATATGGATCAAAGTGTTATGATCGATTACCATCTCAAGCTGACTTGTTTTATGGTCAACATAGCAATACTGCAGTCAGTTGATTGAGCACAGTCCTTGCCATGTGTAGATGTCGGCATGGTTAACATGAGACCATCATGGCATGATTGCTAGCATAGACAAGAGCATGGGGGTGTCAAGTATGCCCAAGCACAAGTTAATTGGCCCTGCAGGTAATCAATTTAGAGTTTTCTAAATACTTTCTAGATGCTCCTGACCTGACTCATGATGAAGACCAAGAAAATTGACTGTATGTCTTCACATTATTATTGACTATCAAAAACAATACATAAGTCTTTTTTGCTGAATTTTTTAAGGATATGTTTGACATTAATAATTGCTCCATGGGTGCATACCCTAATGAAACAGGTTGCGCACACCAGTGATTACTCATTATATAATTGATATAATGCTAACATCCAAAATGAATGATTTTATAACAAGTGAAACATAACAAGAGGGAGTTAATGATACATCTGCTTTGCCACGTTTAATAATTCAGTGGATCTGTCATCATAACGGAGAAATCTCTGCCTAAGTAAAATGTGCCTGTTCAAGGGTTTTTGGATTTCTTCTTGCATGCCATATACTTACTGTAGCTCTCTATGGTTAGACTAATGCTCCCATCACCTTCAGAAAGCTGAATGATGACAAGGACCAAGCCAGATCCTAATGGGAGTTGTATGTTCAGTAGAGCAGAGGCAGCCGGCTGCTTCTTAGCTGGACTGCACCCAGACATCAAGCATTGGTATCCTGCAAAACAAGCAGATCATTGAAATGTCAGTGGGAAGCTATTTGAACTACATTTGAACACTGTGTTTAATACTGTGTAACAGCTTTTTTTTCTTTCTGAGCAATTACTGTCTGCAAGCTGTTGTCAAAGGGATGCACGTGTTCTTTCCAACCTTCAGACCAAAGGAAATCGACAGGCTGCCCGTTGAAATTGAGCTGTGTTGTCTCACCCACTGGGAAGCTTGCTGCGCCAATATTCTATGAAAGGCATCAATTCTTACATCATTGGATTTTAGATGCCAGCAGTTTGTTGACCCTTAAGTCTCGGTCCAGTCAATATTCCAGTGTCTACATTGACAATTTCATTGACATACTTTTCATTGCTTGGGGACTAAAGTCAAGACAGGCAATTGTGTATGTTGAAGGGCTTTAAAGAATCCAAAAGGAACCTTTGAGTGTATATTGACAAGGTAAATGGAGACAAGAGAGAGGAGGAGAAAAAGAAAGATCTATACAATAATGTTTAACAACTTCAATGCAAAACAATGAATGGGGAACACATCTGACAGATGGTTAAGTATGGAACATTGAGCATCACCCAAAGTGGTATAAGTTCAAGCTAATATCAACGTAAAGAAAAAAACGATGTTATGCTAGATGAGGGAATAATAAACTTCTTTTTGCCTAGTTTATACTTTCTGTAAAACATTTAAAATTGTTATGCCACTAAAAAAGGAGGTTACTAAGACTATCGTCTTGTCAAGTCTCGGGTACACGTAGCCTTTTATAGTTATGCACACAAAAACACATTTGAATTCCCGATTATGTGGATTATATTTCTCTGGTTTGATCTTGACTGGATTTGATTTTATCTAGACACCCTCCCCTCCCTCTTTTAATGATAATTATCGATTGAGTAGTATCCTACTCTTGGAGACTCTATGGACCATCTCTCACTGATCTTTCCAGCCTTGTACTTTCCCCTTTAGCTGTTCTCTGCATAGGCTAGTGTCAATTTTGATGGTGTCAATCCAGCACGTTTTTGACAAACCAGTCTTCTTGTTCCGCTGACCAAACCAAGCAACATTGCTTTTCCCAGGGAATCTGTTTGCAGTTCTTGCCCAAAGCAGGTAAGTCGACATCTGGTAATTTCTGGCTATATGCATCTCTTTTTTGGTGACTGTCACCTTTCATGGTATCCGCAAGAGTCCTCTCCAACACTACAACTGAAAATCCGCAGTTCTACTGCAATCAACCTGTTTTACCTTACTTAAATTCCCCATTCGTACTTTCATCAAAAATTTATACACCTTAATTTATAATTAATCAAATATATTTGTCTTTAATTGGTTTTATGTCAACGTAATAAAATATGCAGTCAATGGGTTAGAATCACTGGCGATTGCGGGGAGCTCTAAAAGCAACCTACAGGATCTCACAAGCTAAGAGAAATGTAATGATCACCAAGATATATGGCTTGGAGTAAACTTGAAATATCCTTCCTGAGATAAGTACTTAAAGGTGACTATCAGGGTTATTCAAAGAGAATCGAAAAGTCAACGCACGTTCGGTGACTTTTCGTTCTCTTCAATTTGGTGCGATTCGGCGATCCCATTTAGGCGACCCTGCGGTGTATTCAGCAAGCACCACAGGGCCGTCGTAATGCAGCTAAAAGCCGCCGCAAACTCGACGAAAACTCACACTCAAAACCTGGCGTACACACACCGAAACTCGCAAAAACATTTGGATAAACCCCGCCGAACATGCCGGAGAAACCCGAGCAGGAGCCGATCAAAGCGCAGAGCAGCCGCCGGAAAAAAACCCGGCACCGCAGACGAATGGAGTGAAAAAAACTAAAGACAGTATACTTGAATGTTTGAAAAGTGAAACGCTGTTTGCAAAGAAACTACAGAACGAAAATGTCTGAAATTTACATAAAAAGATACAATGAATGATAATAAAAAGGACTGTTACAGAAAAAAGAAAAACTATTTAAAAAAAAACAGAATTTTTTTTGCAAAAAGATCCTAAAAAAATCGAAAAATAAAGACACTTTTTACTGCAGAATATTATAAGGAACGGTTTATTAGATATTGAATTAAAAAAGGAATACTTTTAACATTGAAGCCTATGGGATTCTCCTGAATAAACCTGTCGAATGAAACCACCAAATGGCAGGGCATTTCGGCAACCTTTCTCAGCTGTTTTCTGTTCTCTGAATAGACAAAGCATTGCTTCTCTATGGGGGAATTCACTGCCCTCGAACAGGCACCATATGTGCAGGCAATTCGCCAACATTTGACGAACTGCTTGCTCTCTGAATAGCCGAATGGCCAGGAAAGGTAACCGCCAGGAAAGGTACGCTGAATTTCAGCATTCGGTTACCTTTCGGCTGCAATTCGGATCTCTTTGAATAACCCTGTATGAGTTTAGTGAATTTGATTCATTAAAGTTAATGGAAAATGTATTTTTTTTAACTTTTTGGTACTGTACAATGTAGATATTACTGGACGCACTTATATTGGCCCCCCCCTTCTTTTGTCTTCATTACGTATCCTCATTTCTTGTTATCTAAATAAAAATAATTTCATTAAAAATAATAACTAAATTGTTAAACATATTTTATTATTATGTTAATGTTCAGCTTGCATTCTTTATGCATTTGTAAGCCATCCTGAACTCTTTCTTGATTGAGGTCTGATTGAAATTGGGAAGCAACCCCTAGAGGGCACGGATAATTCTTGCCACTTGTGACTACTGACTATGGTGTAGTAGTGTAAGGAATGTTTTCTTTTAACATATCATATTTTAGTTATGTCTCCGATAATGTTCATTCAAGTATGGATAATGTCTACCAATAATCAGATGATTAGTTCTTCTAGGATAATATGCAAAACTATACATGTAGCAGAAGGCTGGCTAAACCTCAAACTGGCTTGTATTGAATTAGTCCTGCTCAACAACATCTGAGATACAAAAATGATCATTGAGCAAATGTCCAAACTGCACCATTTTATTAGTGTATTTAAAAGATTTGGGACCCAAATCAGGGGTAGAGATCCTATTTCCAAAGGGAAATCTAGTCTAGTCTTGCATACCCATTTCGCTGATGAAATGGAGTTTCTAATGGACGTATAATGTGTCATTTTCAATAACTAGTCACCGATTTGTCTTGTGCGAAATGATGAGACGATTTGTACGTTGATTCAACTCCCTGTATGCCACTAATTTCGTGCCACTGTCCTTATTCCTGTGAAACCTGTCCTCTAGTAAAGATATTAAAAAAACTTTGGGGCCTTTGGATGGTAGGTACACTTGTGGTCAGCTATTCATAACAAAGTAATGGACCAAACGTGCTGACTGATACAATAGGGGTAACCCCTTAATTCCTTAAGGCCTTTCGGTCGTGTATGACTTTTTATACATCTTTTGTTTCTTTGTCTTACATCGCTTGTCTATTTTGTTCTTGTGCCATCTCATAAATAAACAAACAATAATGGTAATAATATTAGAGCACCATTAAGCACTCTATAATAAGAAACTTATAGCATTAGTTTATGAATGAGAAACCTGTAAGACCTATGTTATAGCAACTAGACAACAATTGATCAAAATCCACATAGGATCAATTCAATTCGCACAGAGCTTTCTGACATCATCAGTGACAGATCTGGTGAAAGAAATGAAAAATCCTGGCTGGTGATGCACGTGTGGGCAGAGGAAACTCCTCTGCTTTAAACAGTGTTTTCTGAAAAATGAGGCAGTAGGGGAGAGGGGATACTCAATACAGCTTTATCATTTTAAGCCCTTAACACTGGGACAGCACTGGGAGGCAGGTGGGCCTGAACTATACAGGGCGGCATAGTACACCCTGCAGCTCTCCGGCAACTCCCCCAGCCCGTTTCCCTTACCTGTTGCCAGTCGCCACAATTGACTTCAGGCAGGACTGCCTGACCGCAAGCATCCCACCTGCAGCCAGTTGCGGCAATTGGCATAGGGAAGGGGGGTAGGCCCGGGCATGCAATACCATCCCACGACATTCAGTCCTACCTGCCACCGGAATGGCATAGCACACCCAGCTAGGCCAAGGGGTTAAAAAGCCCAAATGGTCAAGGTATGTAAAGTGTCCTTTTAAGAATGGCTAGATCACCTCAACCTTCTTTTCTTTATCTTTTATGTATAATTACAACTACTTGCTTTAGTGTGTAAGCTTGTTCAAGCACATCCCTTCTCATATTTTGTTTCAGTTTGCACATGTAAAGTCAACAATGACTTTTGTGCACTTTAGGGCTTTCAGTGTGAAATAATAATAGCGGAATTCACTTATCACATGGTCCATGCTGGCACAGAAAACGTTTTCCCATGTAGTACTGTTTTAAAAACTATAAAATATTGAGATGAAAATTAGAAAAAAAATAAACAGTGCACATCACTATGCATACATTCACATTCTCGTGTTGGGGAATGCAAGTGTCGGATCTCAAACAAGAAAAGCAGAGAGAAGTAGCAGTCTCTGGAGAGGAACCTGTTTAACTAGAAATGCAGAGTAGGTCGCAGAACAAGTATTGACTGCTGTAAAAAGAGAATACTAGGATGGATTGTCCTTAAAGGTAAATATTGAGTTTGGCTCTGCTAAGGTCAATGTTTACCTTCTGGCTCCATAAATCATTGTGATTGGCTCTACAGGATCAATATTTGCTGACTGCTGACTTTAGAGACATGTCCTTGCAGTAGCACAAAGCACAAGGAGGTACTATGGAGCACGGTGAACACAGGAGGGAGGTGGCGAATCTGGCGATTTAAGACGCCTTGTGTTAAAGGTTTGCAGATTACTGATGGTAGTGCTATAATAACTGACTCTAGTCTGTATACAGATGTAGCAAGTTCAGTTTAATGTTTCCCAAACTAAAACGTCCCAGGACATACTTGGAAACAAGAGAAATCTCAATTCCTGGTAAAAATATTTTTGTAAATAAATGAATAGAAATATGCCCTGAACAAGTTCGTCTGATAAATTATTGTCAAATGGGGAGAAAACTATATTTGATATGGACTCTTCTGTTTAAGTTTTTGAATTGGCTGTAAGTCCGTTTATAATGATGTGGCTTGTGATTTTATACAATTTATATGCTTTTAATGCAAAATACTCATATCCCACTTTCTAATTGATGCTGGTAAGCTTCTTGTCCTTGGCACTGGCTGTGCTTCACAAAGCTAACTACTAGGTTTAGAATCAAGGTTGAATATATTATTCTCTTAAGGTGTTTTTCTCTGGTCCCCATTCTTTCATTGAAAGAGCGATGGTTTTGCTTTGGTGGATCAAGTATGGTGAAACTATGGTGAATTCAATCATCAGGGAATTGCCACAATAATTGTCATGCACACCCATATTGTGAGGGTACCAGCTCTCCTGTACCTCTATCTTCTGATGCAGACACTTTGCCTCTGCGTCACTCTGACTCCACCATACCTCTGTGTCATGTATGGCCCCTTCAAGTCATTCCGATGTCATCTTGTTGTTCAGCGTTGTTTACATTGGGTTTGGGTTGAAATCCCTACAACCAGGTTCCCTAATGCCAAAATCCCGACAGCCAACTTCCCTACACAGACTACTCCCTGACGGCCAACTTCCCTACACAGCCAACTTCCCTACACAGACAACTCCCTGACAGCCAACTTCCAGACATCCAAAATACCAGCGGTTAACACTGACCCTACTCCCTAACCCCCTAAACCTAGCCCTAACCCTAACCCCCCTAAACCTAGCCCTAACCCCCTATACCTAGCCCTAACCCCCCAAACCTAGCCCTAACCCCCTAAATCTAACTCTAACCCCCTAAACCTAGTCCTAACCCTAACCCCCCTAAACCTAGCCATAACCCTAACCCCTAAACCTAGCCCTAACCCTCCTAAACCTAGCCCTAACCCCCTAAACCTAGCCCTAACCCTAACCCCCCTAAACCTAGCTCTAACCCCTTAAACCTAGGGTTAGGGTGTTAGTATTAGGGGTAGTCGCTGGGATTATGGATGTCTGGAAGTTGGCTGTGTAGGGAACTTTGTATGTCTGGCACTTGTTCTGTCTGGAAGTTGGCCGCCGGGATGTTGGCATTAGGGAACCTGGCTGTAGGGATTTTGTCCAGCACCCGTTTACATGAACGTCACCTGCCATGGCTGTTTAATCAATATTCAAAGTAGTTGCACCAATGTGACTTTTGCTATTGTTTTTAAGAATAGTGGTTTTCTGCAGTTATTTATTTATTTTATTTATTTGCAAAGGATTTTACCAGGAAGGATACATTGAGATTTCTCTCGTTTTCAAGTATGTCCTGGGTTCAAGAACATTGAGTGGTTACAGTTGTTACAGAAATACAAAGTAATAAAATGCAAACTATTAAAAACAAAACACAAATATACAGATTAACATATCATGGAAAGGTGATATATCCCTGTGGGGAAGAACAAGGGAGAGACATTAACAGGAGCAATTGTGGAAGAGGCAGACGCAGGGGAGTTCTGATGTTTTTATGATAACTTCTCATTAAGATGTTAACACTTTAATATAATACACTGTTAATATATATTTGAAAATTGTGTTTGCAGGCCACAGTGAAGGGTCCAGCGTTCCACAAGTGACCTGTGGGATGGGACTTGAGTTGAATACATGAGACGTAGTAGTTGCAGAAGTGTAAGACAAGTAGAGTAAAAAATGAAGGGCCAATATGCTAAATCATGTTGTCTTCCACTAGAAATACCATTTTGAACTGTAATTAAACCACATGGTCCAGGTAAATTACAGCACATCCTATTATAACTTGTGATTGTTAGGGAACTTAGCCAATATATAAATCCACTGGTGGAAGATAGAACAAGGCTGGGATGGCAGAGAAGCAGGCACATGAACGAGAAAAGCAGTACAAATTGAACAAGATCAAGATAACTGGAGCTGCTGGGGGAAAGATGGGTCAACAGAAGAGCAGTATAACCAAGCAATCCTCAAGTAGTTTCATGGGCTTATAGGGTGACCCATACAAAAGGAGTCCAATGATATCTTGAAGTCTCATGGTTCGATGGAAGGTATGGTTTTCATTGTGATAACTCAAACTGTGGCAGTTGTAGCTGGTCATTGTATCTTTTAAACAGTTAAATACAAATATTAAACACCTCTTTTTAAGGGAGGAAATTGTTCCAATACAACTTGATGACTTGTTGTCAACTACCAACTATGACACATTATGCTGTGTTACATTCTACAACAACATTGGATTTAGTAACTTATCTGACACATGGGTGGTTAAAATAAGTAAATACAATATGTATTATTATCTTTATTTATATAGTGCCAGCATATTCCGCAGCACTGTACAATGGGCACAATATAGACAGGGTTACAATACATTGAACAACATTTTAACAAAACAGTACAGGAGGAAACGAGGGCCCTATTCCCATGGGAATTTACAATCTAGAAGGGTTGGTGTGGAAACAAGAGGAGAGGACTGCAAGGTGAGAGTGATGGACTGCTGTGAGTGATGGACTGGATGCGTCAGTGAGACAGGTGCGTACAACATCAAAGGCAAAAACTCTTTACTACGAAGATTACTTGATATCATTGAAACTGAAACCAAGCATTAGCTCAGTGATAGAGAACTTTGGGACCCCCAGATAATTCGGAACTGCGCGTTCCATGATGGTAGCCAGCCTTAAGCCTTTCAGAGAATCATGGGATATGTAGTTTCAAGACGTCTGAGGTACCCAGGTTCACCACCACTGCACTTGCTACTAAATCAAGTACTTTAAACCTACTACAGCACTGAGCAACATTCACACAGTGCATTGAATCATTCAGCCATGTTGCGAAAGCTGCGTGGAATGTTCTTCCCAGCAAACTCCAAGATCATCATACATTGGATACAGCTACTTCACTTTGGCATTTGAGCAGCAGAAATCAATCCACTAATTAACTGTAATTTATACTTCAAACGTGATATAAATGCTCTTTCACTGCAGAGGAGAAGCACTTTATAAATTATTATTTTTACGATTACTATGGTAGACATTCCTGCATTGCAACTTATGTTCGTTGGAAACCTGTGTCAGGTATTACGTGTTACATGTGTCAATTTTTGAATGAGCAAGGTTTAAACATTCCTCCAGGAAAACTATATCTTTAAATATGCAATCTCGGTACAAGATAAAACAAGTCGGAGCATAGCTGGTTAAAAGAATTTACAATCTTTTAGCCTCGGAATCCGATAAAGATTAGTATTCCCCCTTCATCATATCTTAAGGTATAAATTTGTTAGTGAAACCTATAACTGCAAGGCATCATGTAGTTAATTAAAAATTGCCAATGAAAATGATGGCTTTCCAGCTTTTAGAATAAATGAACAGATAAATAAATAAATTAAATAAATAAATAAACGGCTGCCTCGGATCTATAATTCTCGCTCCTAACTCAATTGCCTGGCTTGGAAAGTGATTTACTCAGAGTTCTGCTCAATACTTTTCAGCTTTATTTAATGTAACAGTTATGGCACATAAAAACTTTATTGGAAATCCTTTGGGAGTGTGATTGAGCAGGAAACAGTCATTGCTAATAACATTAGGACAGCAGTGAGAGAGGATGTATCGAAGCTCGGTCTTACATTGACCTTTTATGGCTGTGCTGATGAAAGGTTCCGTTAGAAAATATTTCCGTGCTTTTATTGACTTGTCTAAGGCTGTCTGCCGGCCTCTTGGAGTTTTGCTGTGGTAGCCAGACTCCTATGTAGTCACGGCTGGTGTAACAAGTTTTGCAGCTTTTAAAAAAAAATGCTATAATTTTTTAACTACACTTTAGTAAATATCAGTCTCATTTTATATTATTTAATGCAACAGCAGAAATTAATCTTGGTATCTTAACAGTCTGTATAAATCATCGAGCGTTGACAACCTCCAGAAGACTATGTTTAGTCTTCATCTCTCTTGGTGAATCCGTGAAAGGCACTGTGAGATACTATAAAAATTTGGATCACTTCCAGGCAGACGTGTCACATTGATAGGTATTATATATAACTCTGACTCCCCAGCCAAAATAATCACAAAGAACACGTACACTATTCCCAAGTAGCCATTAAACAAAAATCCATAAATGTGATACTTCAAATGCCTGGTATTTTAATGCAAACAAATGGTAACAGGTAGAGCCACACAAAAATTGGATGGGCCTTCCCGTAACCCAATTAGGGCAACTGTCACCAAACAATAGGGCAATAAACCCATAGGACTCCATTGAGATTCCCCCTGCCGGTCACATGACCAGCCGGATCTCACCTAACGAAATCCAGCCGGTCGGCGTAGAGATATGCAGGGAGAGACTGGGGGGACTTCTTCCCCCAGTCTTTCCCTGCTCCCGCCGGACGGGGGAGGCGGTCGGAGCCGCGGTCCTCGCCGCGGGACAGGAGGTGAGTATAGCATTCTGTTTTTGTCTTTTTTAGGCTGGTGTTAACGGATTCTGCAGCAGTGGAATCCGTTAACACCAAGTCCAGGCTGTGGTTAACTTTTTGCTAACCACAGCCGGACGTTAATCAGCACTAGTAGATTGTGCTCCCTAGACATAACATGGGGAGCGCAAAGTACAGTAACCCAGCGATGAAAAGCGCAAGGTACCAAACACAAACGGATCACTTAACCCGTTTGCGTTTGGATCGTAATATGCGGTAGACACATATAATTTTTTAATGGGACTTTGAAAGGTGAAATAAAACAAATAAATCTTGAGTAATTGTCTACTATTTTCAAGGAAATTTTGTGGAATTGCAGTTAAATCATATTTACACAAACTATATATACAAAATTTAAAGAATAAGAATTAAGATCAGCCAAATGAGCTTGTTGAGCAAAATATTGAGAAGCAGCGTTCTACGTCCATATACCTGGACTCCCATTCCGTGGCTACAGCTGAACATAAGGTTTCATTGGGTTTTGCATCGTTGTTGTAGCTGTGGTAAAAAACAACCAGAAAAAATTTGCATGACATTACAAATCCTTAATGATATCTGCACTTGCCTTTCACATAAAAAGGGTGTGATTCGGTCTAATGCAATGGATGCATTTTTTTAGACAGATATAATTAATTAAAGTATCCTTTTTTCACTTAGACAATGCTCCGGCACTTTTAGATTTTCACACATGAGTTTGATCTCCAAGAGATCCTGCAATAATTACTGTAGTCAAGGTTCCTTGTCTGCGCACTCATGATGTGTTTACGAGTGTCATCCACTGCTCAGATGTTCAGGCAGCAGAACTGTTCCTCATTTTAAAATACAGCCTGACTATAAATGACAACACCAAATACCAGTTCATGTTTTCGTAGCCCTTTTGACTGCAACTCTGGCCATTTTGTAGACTTGGTGGCAGATACACCAACATTTGGATTATGTTACCATACACACCAAGGTTTTACATTTTTTATAACGGAAGCATAAAAAGATGGTTGAGTAACCATGACAAGCATCAAACATACGATTTGGATGGAATACAAGTCTGATAATCGTTTTATAAGCTCCAGCTGATAAAAGGGTTAGAATAATTATTGGAAAGAATTTCCTGAGTTCAGAGTTATCTGCATTAGGGCAGCATGATCTGATGCTTCCTTTTGATGCAAGCATTGGAACACTGGGAACAAATAGTTCCCAGTGTCCCTCCACACTTTGACATCTGTGGGATGCTCTGGGCTCTATTCAGCACTATGGACTCCAGGAGCACCCAATATCTGCAGTGTCTTGAAGTGCTCTTTAATGGCTATGGTACAAACAGCTCTGGTTATGTTTACTGCTGACTTGGATTCTAGTCTCTAATGTTCAGAAAAAAATCATTTTAATAAAAGGAGTGTCTTATGTCCTTCCAGATCAAGGTGATACTTCTTAGGCTGTGGTTACATGAGCGTTCTATGAACGGAAGGATTAATCGTGAGAGTGGATGTTCCTTCCACTCTGATGCCTGTGTGGCCACCTCGCTGAGTGCAGTCAGTGCGCTCGGTGCTACAAAGTGTAATCCTCCAATCTGTAGCCCTGTCTGCACACTTCGTAGCTTTTTGGTAGGGATGTGCGTTTCGGGTTTCGGAATTTCAGAATTTTCACGAAATTTCCCGATTCGTGTTTGCGGATGCGGCCGAATTTCTGAAAATTTTTAGATCCGAAAATGGCAGATCCGAAAAGTTTTCCGAGCCGAAACGAAATATTTTCGGAATTTTCGAATGGCCTTGAAATGTGTCAAATCGAAACTTATTGCTTTGAAACGAGAACAGACGTTCCGAAAAACGAAAATTTCAGAAATTACGAAAAGTCGATACAAAAACGAGCAAAGTGACACGAAAATACGAAAAATGGTCGATATTCCGAGAAAAATTGTACACGAAAAACGAATCGAGCCGAACCGAATCGAAACAGAAATCGGTCGAAACGAGCCGAATCGAAAAGTTTAAAAATCCGAAAAATCGAACCGAATCGAACCGAAAAAAAAAATCGGTGCACAAGCCTACTTTTTGGCGCGGAGGCTGAAATCACATCCGGTGGTAGCGTGTGCAATTCGTGTGCCCACTACAACGTGTGGCCCTCCCCATCCAGCCTTCACAAAGTGGCAACGGACGCAGGGAAGTGTGGTCACATGGACGCACTCAGAGCGCTTGTGTGACCGCAGCCTTAGCCAGCAGATATTGTAATTGGTGGGAATGGGACATGTTATAAAGCTTGTACATTATCTTTTGGTCTCTTCCATAATGAGCATTTTGTCTTTCATGTGTATAGTAATAGGAAGTCAGATCTAGGTTTGTGAAAAATACTTAATAGTGATTTACCCTGCTTGTCTAGTGGCTGTTCAGGTAAATGTTTCACAAATTAGGATTAATGGATTTATCCATGATAAAATCACATTTCCAGAAATTGTACTTACTGCTAAAAAAAACGTGCACTGGCATATTTGTGAAGGCTATTCCCAGTAGCTGTATTTTTTAAGAAAAATGAGTTTCCCTTGGGGTTTCAACTAGGTCAATGTAAAAAGCTCAATGGTTCTATGTGAGATTCAAAATTCACGCTTAACGACTGAAAGCACAAGAGATACGCTTGACTTGCTGCAATTACTTTACTTGTTTACAAACAAATTAGTTACAAATTGGTAAAATACTTTAAAAAATAAATAAATAGATTATACCAACAACCTTAAGTAGGAGATTTGAAGATATTCAAATATTCACTTTTGAAGAGTGCTGTTCATATAGAGACACAAGCAGAGGTATGAGCTAAATTATATAAACAGTCCAGGGGGATCCAGATTTATTATATTTAAAAATATATAAGGGGTTATTCAGAGACAGCCGAACTGACCCCGAAATTGCACCGAACAGTGAATTTCCCCAACGGTGCAATTTCTTGGCCATTCGGCTATTCATACTCTGACAATTCGCCAAATATTGGCGAATTGCCAGAGAAATACAGGTGATCTTCAGAAGCAGTGAAATCCCCATAGAGAAGCAATGGTTAATCTATTCAGAGAACACTGAACAGCAGTGAAATGTCAGTGAAATACCTAATGTTCAGTGGTTTCATTCGGTAGGTTTAGCCAGGTGAATCCCATAAGTTTCACTGTTAAAAATATTACTGGTTTTATATAATATCTATTAAACAGTTTATTCTTTTAATTTGCAGCAACAAAACTCTACTTTTTTATAGTATTTTTTAGGCATTTTTTGTGATTTTTTTTCAGCAAAATTAGTTTTGTTTTTTAAAAAAAAATGTTTTTTTTTCCTGTAACAGACCTTTTTATTATTATTCATAGGACCTTTTAATTTAATACCAGACATTTTCATCCAGTAGTTCTTTTTGCAATCAGCGTTTAAAATTTGAAAAGTTTCAATCGTGTTTTTTTTTTCTTTTTGCCCCGTTCGTCAGCTTGTCGGCTTATGCGATGGCTGGTCGGCCCGATGTTCGGAAGATCGACGGCTTTTTTTGGACGCATTCGGCAGGTTTTCAGCTGCTTAATGGATCCGGTGTTTGCCGGTGGGTTCCTGGCGGGTTATCGGATCGGATCTAATAATTTAGATGGTTTGGTGACATTTTGTTTTCTTTTTTGATTCAACGATTTTTCAGCAGATTTTTCCCACACTTCAGGGACCCTCGGCGAGTGCTGAATTCACCACAGGGTTGGGGAAGTTTATTTTGTTCAGTTGATGAACATTAATAAGTAATAGTTATTATTTTTTTCATTCTTTATATTTTCCATACCATATCTGATTTTTATGGCATCTGTTCAAAATTTTAAGCAGACAGTCATATCAAACACACTTTTTTTTAAATCACAGATGCAGTAATGAGATGACTCCTTAAACAAATAGCTAGAATTAGAAAGGTCTAAGAGTTTAAAGCAATTTAGAGATTTCACAAGTAACAGATGCAGGGTAACATATGAGGTTATACATAAAATGGCAATACACTGCTCTACGTATGAAGTCTTATATTTAATCACATCTTATACATTTCACTTTTCCATTTCTGTACTCACAATACAATTCAATAAAGTGTATGTAACAAGTTAAAACATGACATATGATATGCGAAGACACCTGCCAGAAAAATTACTGAACTTGACAATTACGCTATAAAGCATAAAACTGTCAAAGATGTATCTTTTATTTAATTCTCTGCTTAAATATGGGAATGCAATTGACGTAATTAGCAACTAATTATTTCTAGTTAAAATTTAACCAAGAAAAACTGTGCTATTGCTTTATATGCTCTTAAAGAAAATGTCTTGTTGATTTTTATCCCAATGAAATATACATTTTTTCATTATGTTTTAGGGTTGCATATTGACTAAACTTTTACAAATATCAAGAGTATTTTCTGCTATTGTTTCCAAAACTGCTTGTATGTGTATTTGATTACAGATGAAAGATGGATATCCCGGCATCATAATCTAGCACCAGTTGCGGTCACGTCTCACCTCCCTATGGCCTCAGCATCACAACCACTATTTCCACAATGATTCTCTTGTTCTCTTAAATCCTTGTGGTGTGTTGTGCCATGGACTAAGGCCCATGATGGCAGTTCATTTTAACAACATCTGTGGCCACCATATGAGTTTTAGCAACTGTACTGGTATTTGCAGTCACTGCAGGTTCAACATTGTGTCCGACACGGGAGGTATAGCTGTCAATGTCGAGGATGTGTGCCTCAATTCTTTAGAAATAGGATGGGTCCTTGACGTCCAATTCAACCTTTATATTGGACCATACACAAACTTTGGGGTGTGGTACTATTTCCACACAGGGAGAGCGCAACGATAGTCAGCTGGAAGTCCAGTGTATTCGGTATTTGTACTGCACCAACATGTCAACTACTACATTTTATGAGATTACAAACACACTCTCACAGTTGTATAGTTGAAAGTCTTAGAGAGGAAGCGTGATTACACTCATGGACCGGATACTTTTGGAGTTTCACAAGGACTAAGGGAAAATGCACTATGAGCAGGGCTGCAATCAGGGGAATACAACTAGTGCAGTCCTACAGCCCCAATTGGCTGCTCAGCCAGGCCTTGATATGCCTCCTTTTGGTGGCATGGATATGGTCAGTGATGCAAATTGCGCATGTTTGTGTCTTTTGTTGGCCACATAACTAACCTCCCATTTTCTGAGACGTGCCAAAGTTGTGAGGTCTGTAGTAGAGTGGTGAACAGGGAGTGAGGAAGGGAAAAGCAAAGGAGATGGTAAAAGAATATGTATTGGAAGGACATAGACAAATATGCTGCTCTTTACCAAAATATTAACCAAAATATCTGAAGAGCTAAACCCATTGAGTAGCTATACCATACTTAAAATTGTACTGTACTTTGCACTGTATGATGCTATTTCTTTGCAATGCCTTCAAGGTCAGTTTTAGCATGATTTATTGTAAAATCTGTAATAGTACATCTGATGAGGTTACAAAGCTGAGATTCTGCAAAAATATGGAAAATATACAAGGACGCATGTTTTCTGCCTAATCAGCAGAATATTACTTAAAGCAAATGATTAACTTTATTGACTTTATATTTATATTACTCAAAGTATTAGACAATTAGATCTCAAACCTCAGTGAAACATCAATTGCATAAGAAACCTCCAAGACATCCCTTTGGGATGATCACCACAGGTATTCTACATATAGGAAATCACATATCAAAGCATCACTACAAGAAATTATCCTCACTGTCTCTGCCGCTCCCCTCTGCGAGTCCCTTCACTGGCTCCCCATCCACTGCAGAATTAAGTACAAAATCCTTATCCTTACCTACAAAACCCTCACTAACTCAGCTCCCCACTACCTGTCCTCACTTATCACCAAATACACCCCAGCCCGCTCCCTAAGGTCAAACAGTGACCTGCGCCTAACTTCTCCCCGCATCACCTCTTCCCATGATAGACTGCAGGATTTCTCACGCGCAGCCCCCACTCTCTGGAACGCTCTCCCTCGTGCTGTCAGACTTTCCCCTAACTTCTCTTCCTTCAAACGCTCCCTGAAAACATTCCTATTTAGGGAAGCCTACCACCCAACTCACTGATGCAACCATCAATCACTCTCACCTTACAGTCCTCTCCTCCTGTTTCCAACCCCAACCCTCCTAGATTGTGAGTTCCTACGGGAATAGGGCCCTCATCTCCTCCTGTACTGTTTGTCAAATGTTGTTCAATGTATTGTAACCCTGTCTATACTGTGCTTATTGTACAGCGCTGCGGAATATGCTGGCGCTTTATAAATAAATAATAATAATAATAATAATAATAATAAAATAGCGTATCAAATCATCACTGAAGAAATCCACTAATGCATTGAGCATCAAATGTAAATAATGCTTACTTATGTTTGGCATCAACAACAACATAAACCTAGATAGTATTAAAGTCTGGTTAGCAACAATGGTTACAGTATATGAGTGTAAATGATTATAGCTTCTGGTCTATAACAATAAAACGTAAATGATATTAGGTTTTGACAAAGAGCAGTAGTAACTCGTAAGTAATATTAGAATGCATAGAATCAATACATCACCGAAAAGATCTTCATCTTTGTTAACACCATGGCTGAGACACTGGCACAGGCAGTCAGGAGCCTCAGGAGCCTCATTTGGTACAATCTTATGACCTGAGAATGCGTCCATTCTCAGGTATGAGACTTCTTCCTCTGATCGCGCAGTTGCCCGCCTTTTTATAACAAATCAAAAAAATAGAATATGTTTCTCGTTGCACGTAGACAAGAATGTTGGCCAGACGCTTCACCAGCTGCAAGGACAAACCTACTCCCACATAGTAATGATGAAGGCAATCTTGATGTCGGATGCTTTGCTAATTGGTACAATTGATGAGATTATAAATCTCCTTACTATCCTATATTGGAATGAAAACAAAGTTATTTTTATTTGTGTTTAGATCAACACACACGGTCCTATTTCGGTCACTTTCCCATATAATCATGCTGATTGCTGAAAGCCACTATATGGCTAATTCTGGATTGAATGTGCGCCATGACTCAAAATACTTTAACTCCATGTTATCCGTTAATCATGTGAGACAACAGTCAATACCTAGCCAATCACCTCATAATACAGCATGTTTATACAAATAAAAGCCAGTGTATTGTAATGCAAAATGTAGAAATGTTTGTGTATATATATATATATATATATATATATATATCTGTATTCATTTCCTCTATTCGGCTGGTAAGTGTACTTGACAGAGCCTTCCTTCTTTTTTGTTCATAACTAGAGAAAACCTAATTGTAGAGCCACAAAATCCAAGAAAAAGAAAAAAAATAAGATTAGAAAAGTGAGTTTTATTGATCGGTCAGAGGAGATTGATCGAGCAGTAACTGCATAGCCAGAAGACTACATATTTTTGGAGAACACTGATGAATAGATCTTTCCAAGCGTAGAAAAACTTGGCTTGGCTTGCTTGATGGATGTGGCTCCCCCTCCCTATCAGTTTTTTTTTAACCCTTTCATTGCCAGAACAAATTATAATACGAAAGTAGGAACTTATTGAGGGCCTGAGAAAGGCAAGGCTGTGATTAATTTGTATCACTGGCACAGGGATATGTGTGACAGATGAGTTCAAAAGTGGACCTCAGAAACTGCAGCAAATGTCTCCAGAGTGGACACAAAACATAAATTCCAAATATTAGATGCACAAGTATTATATATTAGTAAAAGGTTATGCAATCATTTTCTTCACATATCTATTGTCAGTTTGTATAACCGTGTGCAGTATAGGGTTACAGAGAATAAACAAAACAAGATTTACAGTATCTGGTCTTTGACTAGTTTTATGTATTTATAGAATACATGGGTTGATGGAAAAAAAACTAATATTTGTCGTGGTAGGCGTAATGGTTTTTGTTTTGAATAGTGAAGATAAATGGTATAACAGGTGGGTCACTAAAGGTACTATGACCAGCTGTTTCTTGGTGCACGTTCCTTGGCAAAGCAGTAGGCTATTCACAGCCTAATAGAGAATGTAAATTTCCATAATTTACAGAAAGTAAATTTTTTTTTTCCTATTTCATGATCATTGTAAGAACCATTCCAAGCTTCGCTTGAAGTGTCCCCAACCTTCCTCGTCCACTTTAATTTGCCAAATGGGCCCACAGTACCCTCTGCCTATTGGGCCATACAAAATGACACATTATCTGCAGAGCAGTACGTCTATATTGCTCAGATTGACCCAAGCTTAACATCCCTCACCTCCTCAAAGCCAGGTGAGGCCGCCAAGGAAGGCTTATTTGGAGAAAATGTTGCCCTTTAAGGCTAATTTCAGATGAACGCAGTCTGAGCGCACTCTGCGTGCATAACGGACGGACGTACTGACGGAAAGATACTGTAGACACCACACGGTCCCGTTTTTTTTTTTTGACGGATGTGGAAAAAAAAAGGGAAATGTGGGAAACAAAATTAAAATTAAATGACAGGTACAGTCAGCCAGACCAAAAAAATTTCTGAGCGTCAACGTGATAGACATCATAAATGCGCTGCGTCTGACGTCGCGTCATCAAGCACACAGGCCGCTACGAGGACGCAGTGCACTCTGGGCGACCGTCGTAGCGCTTTTACATCGAGGCCTAAATGGCGACTGTTGCCACCTGCACTTCTTGTGTTGGTCCTCATTGATCCCAAATCAATGCTATGATGTACGTTAAACTGTGTTCGTCTGACGCTAACCTAAATGGGGAAATATGCTGGAAACTTTAAGAACATGTTCAAGGTCCAGTCCTCTGTGATGTGAGGAACGTTTTTGCCCAGTCTTCCCGGGTTTTCAACAGTGTCAGCAACCATAGCTGCAGTCTGTCCATCCTTTCCCCGTTTAGCTCAACAAGAGATTCTGCCCTTCAGTGGATGTGGGTCCTCCTGGTCCCAGCCACCTGGTGAGTCTGTTTTTCCCACCTTCTTTCTGGGTGGGTGGCAGAATTGCTCTGTTTTTCCATGTCTAGCTTTACATAACAGTAGATCCATGGGTGTTACAAACAGTTTTTTGTTTTTTTTTAGAAAGGATTTTTACCAGGATGGATACATTGAGATTTCTCTCGTTTTCAAGTATGTCCTGGGTGGCGAGTATGTACCGTTAGGTGTCTTGCCCAAGGACACTTACTGGAGAGGTGCTCATCGGGATCGAACCCATGTCTCCACAGGCTCTCTCCATGCAGAGCAGTGATGTTACCTCTACTCCACCCAGCCGGTTACAAATATTTATAAAGCGCTAACAGGTTCCATAGTGCTGTATAAAAGTTCAAGGTTATGTCAAAGACCTTGTGACTCCCTCAATCCAAGATTCCCCTCCCAATCCCATATACTTTGCAGTTCAAGAGATTTCCCTCATGCGATCTGAGGTGGTTAGCCTCATATAAAAAGGTACCTTTCAATACGTCCACTGGGAACACCAGGATTCCTCAGCAACCTACTTGTAATTCCAAAAAATTAGGGTTCTTTCTATCCAGTGATCAATCTACCGTTCCTGTACCATTTTGTACTATACCGTCATTTCAAAATGGAGAGTTGCGTAAATATGTTTTCCCACCTTCTTTCCAGGGGGAAGATGCGCTATGGAACCTGTTAGTGCTTTATAAATACTTCTAACTGTTTGTAACACCCATGGATCTACTGTTATATAAAGCTAGACATGGAAAAACAGAGCAATTCTGCCAATACTCGATCTTTAATCAAACTGCTGGTACCCAGATATTGAGTTTACTCTATTTAGTCTAATTCTGGAGCAAGACAAAGGAATTTAATTTATGCAAATGTGATCTGTTTGCAGATTGGCTCCAGAATGTGCCCCAAAAGATTTAGCACCACAGGTACAACACTCAAAGCGCCTCAAAAGGTTTGAAAGGCTAAGACTCTGTGTCTAATACACATATCCAAAGGCGATTCAGCAAAAGAACCTAGCTGCAATAGTGCTTCTTGGCCAGCAGATGGTGAAGTCTACCTGTCAAACAGGGCTACTACAGTAAGAAACACATTGGGATAATTCCCAAACATTTCTTACACATCATGGTTTTAGGATAATTCACTTGGTAGTGAAGGGGTTAAGAAGTATACCAAACTCTGTGTCGGCCATGAGTTTTGTATTTCAAGTATATGTTAACTTTGAAGCTCACATTCACAGGATTCATGGTATATATCACAGACGACTGTGCAAAACCATGGTAAGCTCATCTTGTTTGGGTTACAGATGGGGATCTATGGGGCGCCTGCAGAGTGACTGCATTCAAGCAACTCTAGATATAAAATATATCAATGCAACAAAAAAAAACATTATTTGAGATATATATATCTCAAATAGTTTAACTATTATTCATTCATTTGTTATCATTCATTATTTGTAATGTGCAACATATTAACTGTAACATTTTATGAGGACACACACTTATATAGTTAAGTCTTAGGGAGGAAGAGCGATTTCATTCTTGGACAGGACATACTTTTGGATTAATGTATGACCCACTGGCAGAGCAGCTGTTTTGTCCATTCCTTGTAAACTTGGCGTACACTGGTTCTTGTCTCTGACACTGTTAATATTCTTACATCACATTTCCTGTTTTTTCTCAGCAGGACAGCAAACTCTTCAATTTTTCAAGATCAAGGTTTTTTTTTCATTTGGGAACCACATATCCTTCTAGCCTAGAGACATCTGTTTTATAACTATGAACACAGAATATAAGCATTTTACATAATCAATCACATATTAAGAATTAACTAACTCAGCGGTAAATTATTTATTTTTCCTTTTTTTCCTGTATAACCAGGAAACCAAAATGTCCCTTACATAAATATTTATGGTCTTGAAAAATAACTCAGCAGACTTATTATGTTAGAGCATGAGCCTGGTGATACATTACGGAGTCTGATGAAGACTCCTAGCAGGAGTGAACTGTTGACCAAGATCATTTAAATTGCACTGTCACCAGAGAGCGCTGCATTAATACTAGCGGAAATGTTATTTGCCTTGTTAACATATAATAACATTTCTCATTCGACTTCAAATTATTTTTGATTTTATCCTGATTTTATAGATCTGACTATGTAAAGTCTTAAACATATCACACATCTAACTATTGCCTTTTCTGGGCTCTGTGTCAGAACTAAAGCACTTCAGCAACAACAAGAAAGTTGCATATTATAATGTGGCACGAGAAGGCCTGATTTTATTAAGGAGAAAAATATTCATAAGCAGAAAAGATAGAAATGTACAGTAAATGTAAACAGATTAATAAGGTATTAACAGGAACATTGCTCATAGTCTTGATATACAGCAATATATAATATGTAGTTAAAAAAGTTATGAGAGTAATACATAAAACATTTTAAATTAAAATTAAAGTACACCTGTCATAGCCATCAGAATTTGGGCACTGGGAGGAAGTGGTCATATAATGTCACTTCCTCCCGCCCTCTATTCACGTGCAGCCGCGGAACAACAAAGCAAAGTCCTGCTGCTGGCTCCCAGGTTAAAACTAAGGTGAAATTAACAAGAAAAGGAGTGGAAATGAAAAAGGAGGGGGGTAAATTAACATTAAAGGAGATGGAGATGAAAAAGGAGGCGGGGAAATAAAAGAGGAGGTGATGAAATTAAAAAGGGGGGTGAAATGAACGAGAAAGGAGGAGTAAATGAAAAAGGAGGTGTGGACATTGTAAAGAGGGGTAGACTGGACATGAAAAGGATGGAGGAAGATGGACATGAAAAAGGAGAGGGAAATGGACTTGGGAGAGAATTTATATTAAAAGAAGGGAAGGATAGAAAATGGACATGAGAAGGGGAGAAAAAGGAAGAGGATGAAAGAAGTAGAGACTAGAGGAAGACAATGGAAAAAGAGGGAAAGAAGGTGCACGGAAGGGGACTATTAATTAATAATCAGTGAGTGTGAGTTAATCTGAGCGTATGTGGTGTGAGTGCATATGTTTGAATCTGTGTGTGTGTCTGTATCAGCGAGTGTGTGAATCTGTAAGTCTAAAACCATGGACACATTGGGCAGTAGTCATGATGCATAATTGAATCATTGACAAGATAATAGTAATCGAATCGTGAGACCAGTGAAGATGCGCAGCCCTAGCACTAACTAACTTGGATGGAGGACTGAGGACCTCTTTCTAGCTCAGTGTTCCTCATTGCGCGGCTCACATAGCCAGCAGTGGCGGACCACAGAACAGAGGGTGTCGGCTTGTGGATCCTCACTAGGGGCATGGAAGGTGGGTGCCTTTTGATGACATGTGGGCATCATCTGAGGGCGCAGAAGGCAGAAGAAAGAACAGCAGAACAGTTACAGGCATAAATTTCACATGCAGGCTGCATTATTTTCTGCCATAAAAAATAATGTAACCAGCACCGCTAGCCCGTTTCAAACGGGCAGCACAAGGGCTTACAGGGTGTAGAATGGTCTTATCTATGCCCCCTGCACCTCGCTACACATATAGGTGGAGGAGCCCTCTTGCTGTCATAAGTCCAGGGCTGAGAGATGCAGAGAGCATCACTCAGCCCTGGACCATGGGAAAAAGCCCTACAGGCTTCACATACATGAAGCCTTCAGGGCTATCTGTAATGATTAAAGCCTCACCATCCATTTTGGATGATGAGCGGTTAAACGGAATCAAAGGGGGTCTCTAATACAGTCTCTCTCCGTATAATACCCTTCACCCACTGAATGGATTCAGCGAATGATGGGATTTACTGAAACAAACACCTGTTCAGTGCCATATATACTTTATATATGGTCACCATTCTATCACACCAAGGAAAATGCGCAGTATGGGACTAATGAGTTAGGTAGGAGAACTGATGGCGAATAACTTATACGGCCTGGCTAGTAACTCAGGACCTGAAATTTTCATATACAGTAATACCTTGGATTGCGAGCATAATTTGTTCTGGAATCGTGCTTGAAATCCAAAACACTTGTACATCAAAGTGAATTTCTCCACAAGAAACAATGAAAACGGTGACTGTTCGTCCCACAACTATTTATTCTTTTTTTTTTTTATTTAAGATTTTTATTTTGAAATAGAAGGGTCACAATTTGGCCTCGCAGGGCCAAAAAGCATATGCACTGCTGTAACATGCAAAACAGGGGTAAGGGAGTCTCAGAAGGAAACTGCAAAAATCGAAAAAAGAGGGGGTTAACAACAGTAAAAGGCGAAGAAAAATTTCAGTAAAAATCAAAGTCCTCAAAAAGTAAGACAAACGGTCGGCAGAGGGTAAGTACATAGAAGAATAGATAATAGGCGTCAAAAACCGCAAAAAGCAGGGGGGGGGATTATGATAAAGAGTCACACAAAACAAAAAGTCATCTCTAGGCCATCAAGGAGCCACAAAATATTAATAAAAGCACATCTTACAGTGTAATCTAAAAACTCAAAAGTGGATGACTGAAGGTGCAGCGGGGGGGGGGACTCGCAAGAAAATTAAAGAGCTTAAGTATACAGCGTGAAAGGGGGACATGGAGAGCCTGGGGCAAAGGACAGTCCGGTGGAGTCCAGTATCGGGTCAGGCAGGTAGGCAGAAGGTAGCAGAAAAGGCAGGAACCCCTCAGCCAGTGTCACGCCATGGAGTGGATCCAAGGGCCCCTTCAGTTCTAACCCCTCTGCAGAGGACTCCCTGCACGTCCCGCCACCAGAACACAGAGCCACTTGCATCAGCCACCTTGCAGAGAGCTGACATCCACAGCACACGTGGAGATACCTCCACCGACCTGGACACCCCCGGCTCCGTAGGCCTCCGGAGGGGGGCAGTCCTGGGCAGGCCAGTGGCAGCAGGCCTCCGTCGGAGGTCACGGGGCACCACCGAAGCTCTCCTTGCCCCTTCCGTGTCATCGTCCACTCCAAATCTTCCCCCGTCCGCAGCAGCATCCATATCGGCCTCAGCAGATCCGCTCCCTCTCCGACACACCGAAGGCAGGCACCGTATATGATTCGGGTCTTCCGGCCCATTACTCCGCAGATCCGCAGCTCCACCCTGGCAGCCATCAGGTACAGCGTCCCCCCTGATATCTCTTCCGTCAGGTCCTCATGTTCCCGGTCAGCTCCCAGCAGCCGCCATGAACCGCAGATGAGTGGACTGTCTTTGTCCCCCAGAATCCGGTCGAGACAGTCCTCAAACCAAGCCTCCATTCTACAGGTGGGTGGGGGATGGTCCAAGCATCGCCGCTCCGGTCGTCTCTCCAGAACCCTCAACAAGGTTACATCAGTCGCAGCAGGAGGATGGGGGCCCTCCATCCCTGCAATCCCTCACCAACGAATCCCCAGAAAGAAGCGGGATGTTCAGGCAGCAAAGGATAGGCCACAAAATGGCTGACGGTCAATCAGCGGCACCGGGGGGGTGGGTAGTCACAGAAATCTCGGCTGTGCTCCGGCGGGGGGAGCAATAATGGGCCCCGGAGCAATCCCTGTAATGGCCAGCCGTGCAGGGTCACCACGGGTACACTATCCACAAGAAAAAACAAGCTAAAAAAAACCCATAACAAGAGAGTTCTGCAGAGCTCCACACAGACACGTCTGCTCTGATGCAGAGCCGGCCACGCCCCCAACTATTTATTCTTATTAAAATGATTACAGTAATGCAAAATACTGTACAGTATAAAGTAAAATAAAACAAATTAACCTGCACTTTACATTTAAGAAGAATTGTGGCAGGAGTGAGGGAGGAAGGCGAGGAGAGATAGAGGAGGAGGAGGGTTATTTTGTAAAACGTTTATCACTTACAGATGACATTGTGGTTAACATTGTATCAGTTAGTTATGCCTGACGATGAAAAAAAAAAGCTGTATGCGGGGGAATTTCACTCGTTTATTAAGTTAAAATTTATAAAAAATTGCTGCTCGTCTTGCAAAACACTCGTAGACCAAGTTACTCGCAATCCAAGGTTTTACTGTATATGTTTAAGTATTTTTTTTGCTAGCACATTGTGACGGGATGGAAGTCCGCCTGCGGTCCTGCTCTATCTGACCCCCCCTTTGATGGCGTCTGGCCAGACTACTGAGTGGCACGGCACTCGGCGTCTCGAGCGGCCTGGAGGATGAAATGGCGTTGGTCCGGCGTTCGGAGAGATGGTGCGGTGTTGCCTTGGGGATCCCGTTCCTGGGTTGAGTGGTGATGCAGGAGACTGCTGAGTGTCTCCTGCAATAGTGATTGTAGCTCTGAAATGAAAACACCAGACGTGACTGTATGCTTTAAAACAGTGAACTGAATTTTATGGGTTTCAACAGGGTCATTTATACAACTTCACACAAACAGATTACCAACTCCCCCACCCACACAACCAGCATTGATTGGCTCCTTTCCCAGCCTCCTGTTCCCTATCAGGTCCCTTTCAGCCTTCCCATTGTCCAGGGATTAGGCAGATGAGGTCTTGGAAAAGCCTCCAATCCTCTGGCCCGCTGCATCCTCCATCTTGGGGCATGAGATCCTTTGTTCTGTGAAACCATGCTGGGATGAGTAAAATGGCGATGGGGAAAAACACATACAAACGGTTTCTTTCATACTTTTACAGTCACATCATACAGGGTAAATTTTTATTACATTACACCAATAAAACCACATCTAGCGGGGGGCGGAGCTAGCGCCCAACCAAGATGGCCGCGTGATCCCGGGGCTCCCGCACACCTAGCACCAAAACCTCTGGTTTGAGCACCCCTGAGCCGATTTTTCTTTCATAAAAAGCCTCCTATAGCTCCAGCAGCATGCCAGCCTCCAAACCGCTAAAAAAAACGCGGCCGCCGGACCCGTCCGTAGCCCAGCATTTCGTCCCAGCTAAAAAGCAGGCCGAAGCCTTCCAAGATGGCGGCCACGGGGAAACGCTGTACCCGGAGGACGAGTTATCCACCTCAGCGGACTTAGCGGCTCCGGCCTCGAGGGGAGACGTGGAGCGCCTCTTTGTCAAGATGTCCCAGATGCAGACCTTTCTGGCGGGTGAGGTGGCGAAATTGGGGACAGAACTGCGGGGAGAGATTGATTCGCTGGGCGCACGCACGGCTGAACTGGAGGACCAGGCCGCAGAGATAACACAGGCCCACAACGACTTAGCGGAGGGCACCGGGGACCTAGCTAAAAGAGTCTCATTCTTGGAATCCAAGATGGAGGACCTGTCCAATCGTTCCAGGAGAAATAATATCAGGTTGAGAGGTCTCCCAGAAACTGTGTCACCTAAAGATCTCAATGGGACGGTGCTGGGTATATTACGTCGCCTTGCACCGGATATACCGGAAGCTCAGCTGCTAATGGATCGGATTCATAGAGCTCAGAGACCCCCGAATATTTAGTCTCTTATTCCACGCGACGTGATATTCCGCATGCATTACTTCACGGCGAAACATCAGATCCTTCATGCCGCACGCACCTTCCAATTGGATTTTGAGGATAAACCCCTACAGCTGTTCCAGGATTTGGATCCCGCAACCCTCCGACGACGCAGGGCTTGGCGCCCCATTACAGAACACTTATCTGCTAACGACATCCCATACACGTGGGGATTTCCCTTTCGCTTACAAGTATCGGTGGCGGGCCGACAGGTGGCCCTCACCCCCTCCTCAGAGCTTGCCGCCTTTTGGGCCGCAGTGAAGTGCCCACCTCTGGAAGATTTTGTCGCCCCCCGGGCTCCCGCCTTCTTCCTTCCCTCGTCTACAGCAGCGCTGGACTCGAGTTGGCATCACGAGCGGGGATGGCTGAGGATGTTTCTGTGGCCTGGAGGCCCGTTCCTCCTTCTTCTTCTTCTCTCCTTCAAAATTCTCCCTTATTGGAGGGTTGTTGCTCAGGAGTCCAGATGGTGGTGGGTCACCACATGATCCACACGGGAGGTCTGTGTGCTGTTGCTCTCCGGCTTTTTCTTTTGCTTTTTCTTTTGTTTTAATTGCCCTTGGCTCAGGGCCATTTACTGATGTCATTGATGTTCACTTGTTATTCGATTTAAAGCTTCTGGTATGCCTCATTGAGTTTCTATTGTCGGACGGGGGCCCCCCCTGGGGGAGGGTCCGCCCTGCCGGTTCTACCCGGGGCGGGTTGGGGGACCCTCCCTCCCGGGGTTCTCCCCCCTATCGGTTATAATGCCATATCCAGCTATTGCTAGTGTCTCTCAACCTTGGTTGGGTGTGGGGGTGTGGGGGTTTGGGGTTTAGGGAGGTTTGGTCTCCGTGTCCTCCCCTCCAAGGTCGGCCTGGCACTCCATAAGTCCAGGCGCTTTCTGTGTGATGTTGTGTTTTTGTCTTACGTTGTCGGTGGGTCTTTGTTTCTTGGGCGTGCCACCCGCTCCTTTGCTTTTTTCTTTTCTATTCTGTCTTTCCTCATCTCTCTCTCTCTACCTCCTCTCTTGCCCTTGATTCCAGTTTCCCTCTCTCGCCCTCAGTTGGGGATGGGGGGGACATCTGTGGTGCCCTGCTCCCTTTTCACCTCCCTCCTGTTGACTCTGTATGGGGGATAGCGGTTTAAAGATTTTGTCCCTTAATGTTAAGGGATTAAACACACCCCAAAAGAGGCGTTTGCTGTTAAGGGAGCTCAAACGATCCGCGTGCCATATAGCATTGATCCAGGAGACCCATTTTGCTTCCTCCCGCCAATTTTCATTAAGAAATAAGGCCTTCCCGGTTACCTACATGGCATCATCTCCACAAAAGAAAAAGGGAGTGGCTACTCTGATTCACTCCTCCTGTCCCTTTAAAATACACCTTGAAGTTTCAGACCCAGCTGGACGTTATTTGATGCTAGTGGGACAGATAGCCTCCACCACCCTAACCTTATTTAACATTTATGCTCCTAATGGTTATGACCCTGACTTCTGGACAGAAATATCTTCTTTACTGACAACTAAAGCTGACGGTCGAGTTATTTTTGGCGGAGACTTTAATGCAGTCCCTCAACCATCTCTGGACAGAAGGGCATCGGGGGACTCCTCGGGGACGCCTTCGGGATACCCCCAGGATGCTTCCCTGGAGTCCTTTATGCTTGACCACTCCCTGGTGGATGCATGGCGCCTCCATCACCCGGGTGATAGGGACTTCACCTTTTTTTCCAACCCCCATCACTCTTACTCCCGTATAGACCTTTTCCTGGTGTCCCTGTCGACGATGCCTCTAATTCCGACCTCAAGCATCGGCGATATTACGTGGTCGGACCACGCTCCGATCTTCATGACGTTATCCATACCGTCTTACACGCTGGCGTGGTCGTGGCGTCTGAATTCCTCTTTACTACATAAACCCGAACACACCTTAGAACTGCAGCAACAACTTAGAGACTACTTTCTGGAAAATGACTCACCCACCCTTTCCCCCACCACCCTGTGGCTGGCCCATAAAACGGTGATCCGGGGCCATCTCATACAATTAGGTAGCAGACTCAAAAAACAAAAACTTGCTTCCCTGGTTTCTTTGACCAAAGACCTGTCTAAATGGGAAACCCTGAACAAACTTTCACCCTCAGACGCCTTGACCGCCCAGATTAAAACGATCAGGACCGCCATACGTCAATTGCTCGGGGAGGACGCGGCCCGCTCATTGGCTTGGTCCAAGAGAACCTATTTTGAATTTGCCAACAAATCTCACACCCTTTTAGCGTCTAAACTTCGCAACCAAACTAGGTCCAAACATATAACGGGAGCCAGAGATGGGGAGGGAGTCCTGCACACATCCCCAGCTACAGTTAATAAATTGTTTACCTCATACTTTCAGACATTATACAACCACTCCCCGACCCACGTTTCCGACTCTATCCCATTGGGCCAATCGATTGACCGCTTCCTGTCGAGTGCTCCTCTCCCCCGGCTATCCCCCGCACAGAGACAGGCGCTTAGACACCCCCCATCTGAGGAAGAGATAGCTGAGGTTATTAAGGCATTCAAACCTCACAAGGCTCCTGGCCCGGATGGGTTCTCTGCCTTTTATTATAAAACCTTTACCCAAACTTTGTCTCCACACTTACACAAATTTTATCTGTCTCTGTGGGAGGGTGCCCCGGCCCCAGCAGATTTTCTCCGCTCTGACATAATTTTAATTCCAAAGGAAGGAAAGGACCCGTCTTACCCGCAAAATAACAGGCCCATTTCCCTTTTGAATGTTGATTATAAAATATTCACAAAAATACTGGCAAATAGACTGAACTCCTTTTTAGCTTCCATCATTCATCCGGATCAGGTGGGGTTCATCCCGGGCAGGCATGCATTTGCTAATACCAGACGGGCTGTGGTGCTGATGGAGCGAATGACCGACACCCAACTGCCCTCTCTGCTCATCTCTTTAGATGCAGAGAAGGCATTCGATCGACTGGAATGGCCCTTTTTATTCCGACTTTTGACCACGTGGGGCTTCCCGATGTCCTTTATCTCGACCCTCCGATCTCTGTATGATTCCCCTACCTCAGCTGTCATTACACCAGGTACTGTTCCCACGAGCTTCTCTGTAGGAAATGGGACGCGACAGGGATGCCCTTTGTCCCCCCTCCTCTTTGCCCTATCTCTCGAACCCCTCTTATCGGCTATTCGTCACTCCCCCCATATTACGGGAGTAACTGTGGGTGGGGAGGAATATAAGGTATCGGCGTATGCCGATGATGTCTTGCTCACTCTTAGCCATCCCTCCGCCTCCATTCCTCCTCTGCTCTCCCTCCTGCGCGACTTTTCAGCAGTCTCGGGTTATAAGGTTAACCTTGAAAAGTCGGTTGCTATGCCCTTTTCCCTGTCGGCCTCGATCTGTCAGGAAATTGAGAGTTCTTCGGGCTTCCGTTTTACTCGATCCTCTTTGAAATACCTGGGAGTGTGGCTTACACCTGATGTGAAGGGATTGCACTCCCTAAACTATGAGGCAATGTTTAAACTTCTGGGCGAGGACCTGGAGAGGTGGGGGAGGGACGGGGTCTCCTGGATCGGCAGGATTAACTGCATAAAAATGAACCTGCTTCCGAGATTATTATATCTATTTCAAGCCCTGCCGATCTGGGTGTGCCCCCGATCTCTTCGACAGCTGCAGTCCCAAATTGAGGGTTTTGTGTGGGCGGGGGGCAGGAGAAGGGTTTCTAAATATGTCTTATACCGCCCTAAAGAACGAGGGGGCCTAGGCCTTCCACACTTGTATAAATATTTTCAAGCGGCTCAGATTGCTCAGTTTGTAATGTTTCATCTGCCCCAACACTCCCAATGTTGGGCCGATTTGGAATCGGATCTATTTGCACCAGACCTCCCGCAATTTTATTTTTGGCTACCCAAAGAGTTCCGCCCGCTATTGCGGTCCACCTGTACAACGACTCTAACCTCACTGAGGGTTTGGGACTCCGTCCGGGACAAATTTCACCTCTGCTCTTGCTACTCGCCTTTAATGCCATATTTACGCAACAGAGCTTTTGTTCCGGGACTGTCCCCCTCCGCCTTTACAGCTTTCGAAAATATCGACCTGCAGAGGATTAAGCATTTCAGATCTCCAGGAGGTGACTGGTTCTCCTTCTCGGACCTACAATCGAAGGGTGACCTCCGGACCTTCGACCACTTCAGATTCCTACAGATACGAGACTTTTTATCTCAACATAACATTTCACGAGCAGCTAGTCAAAAATTAACGTTTTTTGAATCCATGTGTGACTCCGGAAGGGCTCCAAAAGCTCTGATTTCCACCTTATATAGTCATTTTTCATGCGAGGATGTCTCCTGGCTGACCCCTGGATTCATTGCCCGCTGGGAGGCGGATATCGGGGAGGAGCTGGAGGGGGAGGAGTGGCAAGATATATGTGGGAAATATTGCAAAAGTGTCTATATGTGTTACGCTGAAAGAACAGGCATATAAAACGTTGTACCGATGGTATGCCACCCCGGTCTTGCTCTCGCATCTGCAGCCGGGTACCCCTGATGTGTGTGGAAGGGCTGTGGGGCTCGAGGTACCCTGTTTCACATGTGGTGGCTGTGCCCGAAGGTGCGATCTTTCTGGGACCGGATTGGTGATTTATTAGAGGAGGTATTTCAACAACCTGTCCCTCTTGATCCTTGGGCCTTCCTGCTCCATAGGTCACCGGCATCCCTTCAGGGGCCGGATTGCAAACTCTTCCACAGGATAGTGTTGGGAGCTAGGAGAGCTCTCGCTAAACACTGGCGAGCTGGGGAGGTGCCTTCCGTTGAGGTGGCCCGGGCTTATATAGCCGAGGCGCATCACATGGATAAACTGTCTGCGGTGATTCACAACTCTCTTCCCTCGTTTTATAAAACCTGGAGTCGTTGGGAAGAAACTAATTAAAGCCAGATTAACACCTAAAGGGAGCTAGATGCGGGAGGTTCTTCCTTTCTTTCTTTCTTTCTTTTTCCTTTTTCTCTGTCCTTATCTTTCCTTCTCTTTTCCCTCTCCTGTCGTACGTGGCTTATTGTTAGTCCTGTCCTGTCGGCTACGTGGCATGCCAAGCGCCGGGCATAAGGGCTGATTTACTACATTTCATCCGATCTCAACCAGTATGCTTGTTTATTTCCACCTTGATTTTATGAGTTGAGCCAAACCATGTTTTATTAGGCTTGCCCTCTCTGCCCTGCGAGGCGATGTCACAGGTGGCTGTTTACCTGTCTTTTTGTGTTTAAAACTTTTTCAAAATAAAGAATTATAAAAAAAAAAACCACATCTAGCAATAAAATAAGAGGTCCATAGGCTCACACGCAAAACCAAAACGAAAACAGGAAAAATGGTCTTTAAAAAGGGTCAGTCTTTAGTCCTGTGGCTCGCTGAAAAGAGCTCTCATGTCCGTTCCGTGACACACATATAAAGTAAATGAGTTATTCCCTGTCAAAAAACTCACTGTCACTCACTTCCAGAAGCAGCTGTGATGACTGGGAATGGAGTGCCATGCTACAGGACAGCCCTCAGGTCACTCGTTGCATCAGATTGACTGCCCCAGTGTCGACACCACCGCTGACGGTCAATCGCACCGTGCTACGGGATGATCCACAGTAAACTCTGCCCATGGAGGAGCAAGATGACAGTGCCCGAATGTAGAAAAGGGAAAGTACCAGCTGTGAGATCTCAAGGGTGGAATGAAATATCCACCCTCTAATGATGGGGTCAGTAACCTTGGCCACCCAGATCTTTCCGGAACTCCATTTTCCTCAGCCAACCTTCTGAGTGGTTGATCATCATGGGAGATTCCAAAATATCTGGAGGGCCAAGGTTGCTGACCACTGCTTTAAAGGGATATTACTGACAATGTGCACCGGCCAGTACAGGTCCACTTCATGTTATCTAATGCTCAACGAAAAAAATGCTACATATATAAAACAAGTACTACACGACAGGGGATTTAAAACCAGCGCTACATATATATAACACCAAAAACGAGCACTCCATATAATTGACCACCTTCTTCCATCATCTTCTGTGGCAAAAAAAAGCACAGTATTAAAAATGTTCAAAAAACCTGACTGAGGTAATAAATGATGGAGATTCAGTTCACAAATTGTGATCATAATTTGGTTAAGCCTGTCACAGTCGCCAATGTATCCTATCTTTGTATATTTACACACACAAGATTTTTACAAATATTTTACTTTTATTTCTCATCCAGGAATTAGCTGTGCTCTGACGGCCAGTCCTTGGCTCCCTATTGATTTCTACCAGAGAATAATTAAGCATGCAAACTTGCATTTGTGTTTACAAATTAGCATCACTAAAACTCATTAATGAAGGCCAACAAGGTCTAACAAATTTAGCATTTTTTAGAAAAAAGTGTTCAACTCATGGATGCGTCTTGTATAGACGAGAATTATTCTGCGTGGCAAGAAAATCTAAGAGAGTTACAGGGTTATTCAGAGAGAATTGAAAAATTACCGCACGTTCGGTGACTTTTCGGTCTCTTCAATTCGGTGCGATTTGGCGATCCATTTCTGCAACCCTGTGGTGTATTCAGCAAGTACCACAGGGCCGTCGTAGTGCAGGGAAAAGCCTCCGTAAACCCGCTGAACACTCACTGCAAAACCCAGCGAATGCACACTGAAACCCACAAAAACATTTGGATTAACCCTGCCGAACACGCTAATATTTAAAAAAAAAACGGAAAAACAAATTTTGCAAAAAAAAACTGAAAAATGCCTAAAAGATTCTAAAAAATCTATGAATAAATTGAATAAAGATACTTTTTACTGTAGAATATTAATTAAAATGGGAATATTTTTAACATTGAAGCCTATAGGATTCGCCTGAATAAATCTGCTGCATGAAACCACCGAACAGCAGGGCAATTCGGCAACTTTTCACTGCTGGTGTTTGTTCCCTGAATAGACAAAGCATTGCTTCTCTATGGGAATTCACTGCCCTCGAACAGGCAATGAATACGAACAGGCACCGTTTGTGCAGGCAATTTGCCAAGATTTGGCGAACTGCCTGCTCTCTGAATACCCGAATGGCCAGGAAAGGTAACCGTACGCTGAATTTCACTGTTCGGATACCTTTCGGCCCCAATTCGGATCTCTTTGAATAACCCTGTTAATGTTAGTTCCTCGGCTGCATATATAAAAGATATAATAAAAAAAATATATGTTAACACATCATATACACAGGTCTTTTTTTATAGTATACTAATAAATGCCACATTAGTTTTACAGATAGGTCCAATCTAATATGTTTCTATCCCAAGGAGTAATGTAAGTCTTGTCAAAGCTGGCATTTAGTCTTTGTCGTGCCTGAAACGTTAACGTGTAAAGCTATCTAATACATCTACGTTCCAAGCGTCGGCTCTTTGACAGATTGTCAATGTTGAGTATAATATAACACAGAGTTTTTCAATCGGCAAGACAATGTGATTGATTTGCATGGCAGCTTTTTAGGCCTGACTGAAAAACACAAATGAAGGATACAAAGTATTCTGCTAATTGGCAATATGGGTTCAATATATCTTCATCCAGGCAATGATTTGTTGAGTTATGAGGAAGAGAGCTGTACAGCATAAAACATTTTTTTAATGTGTTGGAAAATGGCCAATGTAGAATTAGTCTCTAATTGACAACATATATGCATTAGAACTTGGACATAGAAGTGTGTTTGGACACGGAACAGACAGATTTTGGAAAGTTGTCTTGAGTCTGAGGATCTGTAGGGAAGGTTGGGAACCACAAGCATATGTGTTGACAGGTTCATTTGCCTTATTTCCATCTTGACCAACGCTGTCTCTAAGGAGGAGAGCAATCTTGAATAATGTTAGCTCTGCTATAGAGTGAGATTACCTGATGACAGGTCTTCTCCTATCAGATGCTCGGTGCTCTGAGATGTGGCGTTAGGAGTAAATTATATTCATTTGCAGGAAGTGAAACCCGGAGAGGACTGATACAATGTTCATCATGTATGACAAATTGTACAAAATCCATCTTCAAGATGTGAACTGCTCTCTTAACCCATTATAAACTTCCCTATAGTATATATGAATAATGAAGAAGTGGTTTCTGAGCACTCTGTCTCATCGTCAGGAATATATGGAA
This sequence comes from Leptobrachium leishanense, assembly GCA_009667805.1. Taxonomy (NCBI): domain Eukaryota; kingdom Metazoa; phylum Chordata; class Amphibia; order Anura; family Megophryidae; genus Leptobrachium; species Leptobrachium leishanense. Next base: position 134,792,173 of record CM019065.1, read on the forward strand.
AATAATACACATTTATTTATGTCTGTTTAGCCCCCTAATGAAACGAGAGACAGTGAGCAAGTCATAATGGACTGTAAAAGAAATAGCTTCAACAGATGTCTGCTGACATTTAAAAGAACATTTACTATAGCCTGCCTAATAATGTGTTCTTTTACGATAACCAAGGAGGCAATTATCTGAAACATTAGGCAAAAGCACTCCTGTCCCGCACAAGCAGCCCCATGTTAAATGCCCTTCCCACGGTGCCAAATCTACATACTGCCATATGATATAAACATCCCCTTTAATCCCACAGAGCCAACTACACACATTCCCATCCCCCACAGGAACAGGTATACTTCCATTGCCCATAGCCAATGCCAGACAACTACACACATCCATACGCAAAACTATTATCAAGCATATAAAGTATCCCATGCAGTCAAAAAGCTCTCGCATATATAGTGCAGTGTATGGGGTGGCTGTAAAAATCCGTCCTTGCCTCTGTACCCGAACTCCTTGCACAAACCCTGTTAGTACTGGCTGGGTGGAGTAGAGTTATCATCACTGCTCAATAACCGTGAACAGTAATAATAGTGTCTTGCAGTAATTACTCCTATGCCTAGCAGAACTATACACAGTGAAAAGGTTACCACAACCAATATGTTTTTGTGATCACTACTACAGTATATTAGAGAGGCCAATACCAGTCATGAGATAAGTGGCAGCAGGTCCATGAATATGGTTTATGATACTCAGGTTAACTAAATACACATTGGAAACATACAGTATATACACCGCTCAAAAAAATAAAAAAGGAACACTTTTTAATCAGGGGTCATACTCCTGGGATATTGATCTGGTCAGTTAAATATCAGAGGGGGTTGTTAAACAGTTTCAGCTGCTTTGGTGTTAATAAAATTAACAGGTGCACTAGATGGGAAACAACAAGGTGACCTCCAAAACAGGAATGGTTTTACAGGTGGAGGTCACTGACATTTTTTTCCCTACTCATCTTTTCTGACTGCTTTTCACTAGTTTTGCATTTGGCTAGGGCCAGTGTCACTACTGGAAGCATGAGGTGATACCTGGACCCTACAGAGGTGCACAGGCAGTCCAACTCCTCCAGGACGGTACATCAATATGTACCATTGCCCGAAGGTTAGCTGTGTCTCTCAGCACAGTCTCAAGATAATGGAGGAGATTCCAGGAGACAGTTAGTTACTCCAGGAGAGCTGGACAGGGCTGTTACCAGAAAGCACCAAAATTTCACTGACATGTTGGTGCTATCAGAATAACCCATTAAGTTTACCTAAAATCATATATCCTCTCTGTACCATAACAATATAGATGTCTTCACTGACAAGTATGGACAGGTAGGAAAGTGACATAACCAAAATAGACACAAGGAATAAATGAAGTTGGCCAGTTGAGTGGGTGATCACTGATAATGACTGTGCAGCTTGGAAAAGGACAAACATTATTAAAATGATATATAGAGAGCTTATGGCAGAAAGTCAATTGCAATATATAAGCACGCCTCATTGCCAATCTAGCAACACAGACTATAAGTTAATAGTTTTACTGGTTGAGTAGCAAAAAAGGAAGGTTATGAGCTGTTACATTTCTAATAGGAAAACTACAGCTTCTCTACTTGTCTCCATAGAATGGAAACTCTCCACAATCCTTGGCAGGCATTTGATCCAAGCTTGTATTCCTGACGTTTCTGTGGAAGTTATTTCCAAATAAACCGCACTCCTTCAAAAAGACCCAGTAATTACCTTCGGGAATTGGGCACAAGTTTTATGGAAAATCTGACTTAAGGCCTGGGAACCTCTCTGAAATACGTTACAGGCCATTTGACCATCAAACAGAGGTCCCCAGGGTGTCATTGGAAGGTGCAATTAGAAGTTATTATTTCCACCAAACTGAATTGCTTTTGATCGCTTTTGAGCTATTTGGCTTGAGTGGGTCTGTTCTTTGCTGTTATAAGCTGCGGACAGGAAGTTTGCCTTCTTGACATCTGTTACAAATTATTATTTTTTTTCCTTTTTTTTTATACTTCTCCATCTTCCTTCCCATCTCATTTCAGCTGCTGTTAGAAATCAAACCAGACATATCTACCGATTTGGGGAATTTTGAATGTTCTCACCAAATCCCTTTTCAACAACCTTGTCTTTCCACACGTCTTTATAAATCATTTATTTGAACTGCTTATCAAATAAATTAGAGAGGGGTTCTGCTGGGAAGTCAGCTTGTCTCTTCCTGCAGCTCTTTTTTATGACACATAGGGCTAGATCACAACTAAGCCATTATGCTAACAGCAGGAGCCAATAGACATAAAAGATCCAGCCATTACCTTAACGGCAACTGGCGATAACTGACGATATTATAACCAAGCCGCAAGTAGAACTTGGATGTTTCAGATGTTTTGACAGCTTACAATTTTTTAGATGTTTCGGGTGCTAATTGTAAATTTAAAGGCATCTGTTCTTTGCACCTACAAAGAGAAGAACAAGATAATAAAAAAATATCGGCATTCAAAAGCTGGTGTTAAGGGATTTTACTTTTGCAGAATGATTTAACACATGAACGTAAAGAGATTGAAAAATTGTTTACCTGAGATATCAGGGTGCATCCTATCCATAACTTCCTCTGGCCAGAAGCAATAACAGACTGGGAACATATAGTTCACCGTGCCATTTCTTGGCTCCTTCCACTGTGAGCTCTTGCAGAACTTGTGCAGTGTTGCAATGGGGTCCATGAAGTCCTATGGACTCCAGGAGTCAATAATCTCAGCAGCACACAGTGCCACTGGGGTATAGGTCAGTGGATAGAAAGCTATTCCTGCTCTAACTTGTTGATACAGTAGCTAAGCCAGAATACAGCCATTAACGGCAAACCACAAATAAGAAAAGGCTCACAAAAAGTTTTCACTTTGCCGCTTGCCACTAACATCTAGGATTTGATCTAGCCCAAACAGTCCATTCCACCAATGTTTTTAATTCCTTATTTAGACTACTCAGTATAATGAGTGCTGGGCCTGCTGGCAGGATTATATTTTATTTCTATGCTGTATCTGTATCTAAAAAAACCATAATGCTGGCCATGATAGAAACGTGTCAGAACACACTTGACATGTACCATGTACAACCCTTCATGACAGTGGTGTTCTCTGATGGCAGTAACCTTGTTCTACAAAATAATGCACCCTGTTATACTGCAAACATTTTTCAGGAATGATTTAAGGAACAATCTGTTGAGATTTGCTGGAACAGCAAATCTGATACATGGAGGCTCCCAACATGCAGGGCTTGAGGATCTGCTAATACTAATGTCCTGGTGATAGATACCACAGATACATTCAGAAGTCTTGTGGGGTCCATGCCTCAATACATCAGAGCTGCTTGGCATTCAAAGATCATGGAGAACAAAAACATGTTTATGAGACGACTGAAAAGGGGCAATGGCACTGGGATACTACCCTACAGTGCATTATATCTGTTCAGGTGGTAAGGTCTTGTAATGTGTTGTATTTAATAGTGCCGTTACAGAAAAACCTCTACCATTTGGATCTCAACTAACTTCCCCCAAAAAATTGATCCATAAATTAAATCACAAGAAAGTTTTCTGTGCATAGGAGATACAGCAACACCTGGTGTTTATTTTGGCCTTAATGAGGGCCTCATCAGGAGGGTATAGCTGATACCTCTGTAGATACCTCAGCCAAGGTCACTGGATGAACCAACATCATGCTCTTGAACTGAGTGACCCAATTTTACCCAAGCTACTTACTTTTAACAATCATAACGTAAATTGGAATGTTAGGTATCCCCTACCTTCCATGGGAATAGGTAGTAGTCAGATGATATACATTTGAATATAGACATAGGCCTGATATGCTAGTAGTTATATGAATGTTTACCCTTATGGTTCCAAGTAAGGGAAAGGACCTTACCAATCTTGCAATTTAAGTGAGACCGTACAATAAACCTCTCCACTAGAATATAAATGTCAAGGGTTGAGGGGTGACCCAAAACACATAGACACCCAGCAGCACACAGAAAGACTCTAATCTGACAGGCTGGTCCTTAGATTGGCCAGATCTATTCTAAAGATAGGAAATAAACGCTGCTGGATGAAGCAAAACACTAAAGCTGGATGAGTACAGACAAGATGTAATACCAGGTAGAGACAAGGCAATATGCAGGGTCACTAAACTTTAGCATCGTCGATACACTGGCAATCCACAGAGGCAGGAAGGGTTAAAGCAAAGGGAAAAACAAGGCAACTAGAGAAATAAATAAAAAAACAGTGGACAAGGGTAATTAAACAGTACAAGAAATGAGTAACAAGAAATACAAATAACACAGAGGTATAGGCAGCAGAACCATGAAAGGGCACTGAGGGCAGCCTGCTCCTGGAATTTAAATAAATGCAGAGGCCGTGATTGGCCACCGCAGAGTGCAAACCGCCTGCACTGTCAGAGGAAGCCAAACCGCCTCTGGAAAGAGCTGAGGCATCTTCGGCTTCACCTGAAGTGCGGTTGGAGATTTCCAATCCGCAACTATGTCAATCCGGACCAAGAAGCCAAACGGTCACAGAGACCAGTCCGTCGCCCAGCAAGGGACCCGTCCCCTGACAAAGGGTTCAAGAGCTGCTTAGAGTAGGTTTAAAAAAATATATATATAGTGCCAGAGACAACAAAGATAGATATGGGACTATAATAATCAATTGGGCTATGTTGAATATTAATTAATAAATTATACCATGGTGACTCACACCACATGTCTCCAATCACTTGGCAAGTTATTATATTTTTACAGTATATACCATATAAAGAGGCTGTTTCTAGCAACCTTCTCTCATCATAACCACAATCTGCCCCGGTCTTCTAAAATTAATTAGGTGGTGCTTTGAATTGTGTACGCGGATCAGTTGGGCTTATGCCTTCTCAAAAGACCTTCGACAACACCAGGAGAGCAGTGGACCTGCTCTGGTTTGCCTCCCATACTAAAACGCTGACTCTGTTTCTGTCCCTAGATGCAGAGAAGGCTTTTGACAGGGTGAAGTGGCCCTATCTTTTCCGAGTCCTGTCGCACTTTGGTCTTCCTGCTCCCTTCCTTAATGTAGTACGGGCCTTGTATGCCAACCCATTTGCTCAGGTTTTAGTCCAAGGAGCCGGGGTTAGGCCTTTTAAGAATTGCAAATGGTACGCGACAGGGCTGACCCTGTCCCCACTCCTTTTTGCGCTGGAGCTGCTTCTTCAGGCAATTCATTGGGCTCTGGATGTCTCGGGGCTCAGGGTGGGGGGTTATGTGGTCTCCCTAAATATGCGTACGCTGTGCTCCTATCTTTCACCCATCCGTGGATAATTATCCGTCCCATCTCTCCTGACCCTCCTCGACGCCTACTCCTCTATTGCAGGATACAGGATCAATGTCTTTAAGTCCGAGGCCTTGTTCTTGAACCCTCCTTCCGTGGCCGATGAGCTGTGGGCAGTTTCTCAAGACTTTAATTTAGCGGTGTCATCTATTTCCTATCGGGGGGTTCGCTTGCCCAGGGATGTGGCTGATCTCTATTCTGTCAACTATCCTCCTCTACTTTCCTGCATACATGCGGATCTGGTTAAATGGAATAAATTGCCTATCTTGTGGGTGGGGAGAGTACATACCATTAAAATTAATGTATTACCACATTCTGCTTCTGCAGAATCCGTTAACACCAGCCTAAAAAATAAAAAACAGAATGGTATACTCACCTCCTGTCCCGCGGCGAGGACCGTAGCTCCAACCTCCTCCACCGTCCGGCGGGAGCAGGGAAAGACTGGGGGAAAAAGTCCCCCTAGTCTCTCCTTGCGTATCATTACGCTGACTGCCCGGATCTCGCAAGGCGAGATCTGGCAGGTCATGTGACCGCTGGCATCTGGCTCAATGGAGTCCTATGCACTCCATTGAGTGGATGTTAGCGGCTGTGCTCAGCGCTGCCGCGAGCATCCTGGGCCGTAGTGTGCGGTAACAATGCAGGCAGCGTTTTAAGCGCCTGCATTGTAATTCCACGCTAAAACGGGGGCGGTAGGGGGAAAATTGCAGACGCAGTTTTTTTCTCCCTACCGCCACCGTTTTAGCGTGGAGATCGTAATGTGGCCCATAGAGTGGCCCTAGAGACATTGTATCGCCTTCAGGCGGCAGGGGGCTTGGGTTTGCCAAGCCTGTACTCGTACTATTATGCCTCTCAAATTGTTCAAATCGTGGCCTGGCACTCCACGGTTTTCTTTCGCTGCTGGGTGGCTTTCGAAGCTGGCCTCATGACTCCTGATATACCGAGTATGTGGATATGGGTCCCCAGGGATGATAGACCTATGTTACGAATGGCCTGCCCCTCGATTTTGAACTTGTTGCGTATTTGGGACAAGATAGCAGACAAATGTGGCTTGACGTGCCATCCTTCCCCACTTACACCTTTTTTTTCGAAACCGCTCGTTTCACCCAGGCCTGGACTCTGGGCGCTTCCTCTCATGGGTTGTCCTGGCTTACTACCACCTCAGCGCTCTGTGGCAACAGGAAACATTTGTTGATATTGAATTGACCGGCTCTGCATTAGCCCTGTCCCTGCTGGATCGTTATCAGTTCTTGCAACTCCGGAACTGGGCTCATTCCCCTGCGTGCAGAGCAGCGGCTCTGGCTCCAAGGGCCTCTTTTGAATGCTTATGCCTAGCTGGTCACTACACTAAAGGCCTCATCTCCATCCTCTACAATTCCCTCACCACCATCTTGGATTGAATGGAACTCACCTATGTTCGTGCCTGGGAAAGGGACAGTGGCAACTCACTGTCCCCACAAGAGTGGCAAGATTTCTGGGAGGTCGTCAAGGAGAGTCACGGTCTGTACCGTCTTTCGGGAGCATTCCTTTAAGACTCTGATGCGGTGGTATCTCACCCCCCTCCAGCTCTCCCATATGGACCGTACCTCATCGGCGCTTTGCTGGGAAGCCTGTGGGGACAGGGACATGATGCTACACATGTGGTGGTCCTGTCCAGTTACTCAAGACTTTTGGACCTTCGCCCTACGGATTTGTTCAGACATCCTGGGAGTTCAGGTGCCCAGGGATCCCTGGCTATGTTTGCTTTCTAAGTCCTGGATGTAATTTCTGCACTGATCAACAGGCTTCTATCTAAGTTACTCCTGGCTACCAGGGTTGTTTTGGTGCGGCACTGGTGCTCTTCGACTAGCCCACCCGTCAGCTTGATCTTGGCCAAGATTCGTGAAATACGGACCATGGATGAAATGATGGTGAACGTTCAGGACTCCTTTCAGTCCTATTTGAAAGTCTGGTCGCCATGGTTCCTGTAGGACGTTTAGAGGGGAGATGTGGATTGGGATAGGATATGGGCTGGATAGTTACATTATTACATCGTTACGCTGTTTCGTGGTTTTTGGAGGGGATGGGTACGTCTCTTCTCTTTCTCCTCTCTTCCCTTTCTATCCTTTCCCTTTCCCTTTCCCTTTTTTCTCTCTCTCTCTACTTCTTCATCTTCTTCTTCTATTTCTCTGTCCTGTTCTGTGTTAACTCGTTGCTCCTTTAGGTATTTTTTTTTTTTTTAGATGGAGCTTGTTCCATGGCCTGTATTGACTAACCGGCGTGGTACTCTTGTTGATTGCTGTACACCTCCACTGCTATTTTGTCATAAGTTGCGCCCTGATGTTTCCTGTATAACTGTGCACAATGCTCCACCAATAAAGAAATTTCATAAAGAAAAGATAAAATAATATAAAATAAATTATTCCATCAGTTCTGTAGAAGGTCTTGTAAGAATGATTGATATGTATTTTCTTCTTGCTTCAGCAGAACTTTACATTTCTCATTTTCCATTATAGAGTGAACCTGTAGTCAATAGGTTCACTTTTTTGAAATAACAGAGGATACTGAATTAAAACTAGTAATCAGTTTGATATCTCATTGCCTAAAGAGTTTTTTCACATTGTCACTCACCTTGGTCGGCTTTAGGTGCTGCAGTACTGAGGGAAATCTGGAAAACTTTCCGTGATTTGCCCTCTGGTACAGAATGGAGGGTAATTTTGTGAAAGATGCACTGAGCTGTCACAATGAGCATTTGGCATCCATTAAATGAGAAAGAGCTATCCAGCTCTCTCTTGACTAGGGATGAGCCGAACACTCCCCGAGTTCGGTTCGAGCCTGAACCCGAACTTCCCATTTGTTCGGGACCGAACCCGAACCCCATGCAAGTCAATGGGGCTGAAAATTCGGTTTTTTAGAGTGCCCTCCAAGAGGGCATATTTGCTACATATTTGCCATAAAAGGTGTATGGGGGTCTGGGTAGTGCCCTGGGGGACAGGAAACAAGGCCAAAAAGTTTAAAAAAAAACGTTTTTAAAGGGACAGTGAGTTTTCCATGAAATAAGGGTTAAAAATAAAAACCAAAAATTCCTTCAAATATCATGCCTAGGAGGTCCCCATAACCGGCCCGTGAAGTGGCGGATTTCTAGGATGTATAGAAATATGTAAAAACCAAAAAATGACATTTCAAATGACGGTAAATGCTTTTCCTTTAATCTATCCATAAACAACAGCTTGGGGCGGCAGTCTGTATGAAAAGAGGAGACATTTTCGGACATGCAGAAAAAGTTTACTGATTTTTTGGCGGTGAAAAGCAGGAGAATGACTGGAGAATGGAAAATTCGAGACCAAATAGCCGATTTGGAAAGTGAGATAAATGGGAGAATTTTTCTGGTTCGGCTATTTTGACCTAGAATTTTCTCTTCAGTCATTCTCCTGAGTTTCACCTTTCTCTGAATAACCCTGACAGGTTATTCAGAGAGAGGCGAAGAGCAGGAGAATGACTGGAGAAAGGAAAATTCTAGGTCAAAATAGCCAAACCAGAAAAATTCTCCCATTTAGGCTAGGGTCAGACTAGCGAATTTTTAACGTGCGTTTAGGCGCACTTAATCACGGCCGCACTAGCAGCAAATGACGGGCAATGACAGCCAATATACGAAGTACGGTCGCACGAAAGTCCGGGTGCGCAATGCAAGTGGAAAATAAACGCATTTTTTTGAGAACGCAGAACCGCTAGTACGGACGTACAGAGTGCGCTGCGTCCACTAGCGGCGTGTGTGCGTGATTTGGAGACGTCAGACCCTGCTCATGTACGGCCAACATAAAGTCCAGACACCCAAAGTTTCCTGGTTTGGATCCGTAAAAAATCACGCACAAAAATGTGCATCGTATAACCGTTTTCGCGCATTCCGTGAAAAAATAAGGCAATGCGTTCGGACGCACTTTTTGACGGTTGCTGTGAAAAATGCGTTAGTCTGACCCTAGCCTTATCTCACTTTCCAAATCGGCAATTTGGTCCAGATTGTTCTCTTTTCCTGCCATTCTCCTGGTTTTCACCTTTCTCTGAACAACCCTGAGAGAGAGGTGAAAGCCAGGAGAACTGGCAGGAGAAGAGAACAATCTAGACCAAATAGCCGATTTGGAAAGTGAGATAAATGGGAGAATTTTTCTGGTTCGGCTATTTTGACCTAGAATTTTCTCTTCAGTCATTCTCCTGAGTTTCACCTTTCTTTGAATAACCCTGTCAGGGTTATTCAGAGAGCGGTGAAGAGCAGGAGAATGACTGGAGAATGGATAATTCTAGGTCAAAATAGCCAAACCAGAAAAATTCTCCCATTTAGGCTAGGGTCAGACTAGCGAATTTTTAACGTGCGTTTAGGCGCACTTAATCACGGCCGCACTAGTAGCAAATGACGGGCAATGACGGCCAATATACGAAGTACGGTCGCACAAAAGTCCGGCTGCGCAACGCAAGTGGAAAATGAACGCATTTTTTCGAGAACGCAGAACCACTAGTACGGACGGACAGAGTGTGCTGCGTCCACTAGCGGCGTGTGTGCGTGATTTGGAGACGTCAGACCCTGCTCATGTCCGGCCAACATAACGTCCAGACACCCAAAGTTTCCTGGTTTGGATCCGTAAAAAATCACGCACAAAAATGTGCATCGTATGACCTTTTTCGCGCATTCCGTGAAAAAATACGGCAATGCGTTCGGACGCACTTTTGGTTGCTGTGAAAAATGCATTAGTCTGACCCTAGCCTTATCTCACTTTCCAAATCGGCTATTTGGTCCAGATTGTTCTCTTTTCCTGCCATTCTCCTGGTTTTCACCTTTCTCTGAACAACCCTGAGAGAGAGGTGAAAGTCAGGAGAACTGGCAGGAGAAGAGAACAATCTAGACCAAATAGCCAATTTGGAAAGTGAGTTAAATGGGAGAATTTTTCGGGTTTGGCTATTATGATCTAGAATTTTCACTTCTCCAGCTATTCTCCTGCTTTTCACCGCTCTCTGAATAACCCTGTGCAGTGGCGTCGTAAGGTGAGGGCGGGGGGTGCGGCCCACACCAGGTGACACCCGTCCTTAGGGTGACACCGTCACCCTAAGGGCGGGTGTCTCACCCTCCGCCGCATATTCGCTCCCTGCGTGCGTCCGAAGCATGCAGCTTCGGCGCTCGCCTGGAGGAAACACGTCACCAGTCAATCGCGGCTGGTCACGTGGCTCCCCCAGGCGAGCGCCCAAGCTGCACGCCACCGGACGCTCAGAGGGAGCGAACACGCGGCGGAGGTGAGCTGGGGCCATTATCCATGTGCTGGGGCAGTATCCATGAGCTGGGGGATATCCATTAGCTGGGGCAGTATATCCATGAGCTGGGGCAATATATTCATGAGCTGGGGCAGTATCCATGAGCTGGGGCAAATCCATGAGCTGGGGCATACCCCATGAGCTGGGGCAGTATCCATGAGCTGGGGCAAATCCATGAGCTGAGGCAGTATCCATGAGCTGGGGCAGTATCCATGAGCTGGGCAAATCCATGAGCTGGGGCATATCCATGAGCTGTGGCAATATCCATGAGCTGGGGCATATCCATGAGCTGGGGCATATCCATGAGCTGCTGGGGCATATCCATGAGCTGCTGGGGCATATCCATGAGCTGGGGCAGTATCCATGAGCTGGGGCAAATCCATGAGCTGGGGCACATCCATGAGCTGGGGCAGTATCCATGAGCTGGGGCAGTATCCATGAGCTGGGGGCAAATCCATGAGCTTGGGGGCAAATCCATGAGCTGGGGCAAATCCATGAGCTGGGGCATATCCATGAGCTGCTGGGCATATCCATGAGCTGCTGGGGCATATCCATGAGCTGCTGGGGCAGTATCCATGAGCTGGGGCAGTATCCATGAGCTGGGGCAGTATATCCATGAGCTGTGGCAGAATCCATGAGCTGGGGCATTATCCATGTGCTGGGGCATTATCCATGAGCTGGGGGCATAGCCATGAGGGGAGCTGGGGCAAAATCCATGAGAGGAGCTGGGGCAGTATATCTATGAGAGGAGCTGGGGCAGTATATCCATGAGAGCTGGGGCATTATCCATGTGTGCTGGGGGCAGTATCCATGTGTGCTTGGGGCATATCCATGTGAGCTGGGGCATTATCCATGTGTGCTGGGGCAGTATCCATGTGTGCTTGGTGCAGTATCCATGTGTGTTGGGGCATATCCATGAGAGCTGGGGGCAATATCCATGTGTGAGCTGGTCTGGGGCAATATATCCATGTGTGAGCTGAGGCGCAATATATATTCATATGTGAGCTGAGGCGCAATATATAGATGGGTGAGCTGAGGCGCAATATATCCATGGGTGAGCTGGGGCAATATATATCCATGGGTGAGCTGCTGGGGGCAATATATAATTGTGAACTGGGGCAATATATCCATATGTGAGCTGGGGGCAATATATATCCATGGATGAGCTGCTGGGGGCAATATATCCAGAGCTGCTGGGGGCAATATATATCCATGTGTGCTTTCACTGCCTTCGAACAGGCATCGTACTTGCTGGCAGTTGGCAAAAAGTTGTGTGAGCATATGAGAGAGCTCCACAGCAATAAACCTCACAGTAATGTGCGCTGTGTGTATGAGCATTCGGTGTTATTTGGGAGTACTGATTTAGGAGTAAGAGTAGTTAAAAAAAATCCGTAAAGCTCGGGGGGGGGGGTGACACCATAAATTACTGCACCGGGTGACACCAACCCTAGTGACGCCACTGACCCTGTGAATGTTTAATCCCGAGGTGAAAAATAACATTGCTTAAGGCTGGGGTCAGAAGAGCGCAGTTATCACGTCCGTGTTGCCGCAAATTTGTACCTCCGTGGCAGCATAGCATTCTGACCAATGGAGCCCCACACACGAAGTACGTCCGCACGGAAGTGCGGATGCATGGTGGACGCAGCAAACGGACACAGGTTAGGCAAGAACGTAATACTGCTAGAACGGACGTGCGGAGTGCGCCACGTCCGCAACGTCCGTGTAGCTTTGTATGTGAGTGATGAAACAAGGACAGATGGACTGCATTTATACGTCCAGCATTTTTGACGGACAGAATGTTTTTTCATTTTAATTTATTTTCCCTGCTACATCAGTCAAAAAATACGTCAGTGAAAAAAACGGACTGTTTGGCCACTACCTTGTTGTCAGTCAGTAAGTACGTCCGTACTGCACGGACGCACAGTCCGTACAAAATGCGCTCATCTGACCCTAGCCTTAGATGTTATTTTGATTTTTTTTCAAACACCAGTTAACCACTTGGCTGCTATGGACGCGCTCAGCGCGTCCAGCCAAGTGGTTCTCCTGTGCTATGGACGCGCTGAGCGCGTCCATGCACAGGAGGCAGCAATCCGCCGGATTCCGGCGGCTTGCTGCACCCTCTGGTGCGGGCTGACATCTTGGATATTAGCCCAGCACTCCGGGACCCCGGCGGAGCAATTAGATGTCATCGCGGCTGCGCGATGACATCTAATTCAGGCGCCCCCCCGCATGTGCGGAGGAAGCGCCTGAAAGGGAGGGGGGAGGTCCTTCGGACCTCTCTCCCTCCCGATCGCCGGGGGGCAGAGGGTTAATCCATGCACCGTTTGGAAGGGCACAGCCTGCCCTTCCAAACTGTGGCAGTGATTAACCCCTGGGGAGCCAGATCACGAATCGGCGCTGAAAAGCGCCGGATCGTGATCCTCTCCTGGAGCTGGCCGACATCCAAGATGTCGGTCAAGCCTCCAGGAACTCCCCCTGAGGACTGGCGTCATCATGCATAGCACGATGACGCCAGTCCTGGAGTTAACCCCTAGCTGCCACCAATGTGGCTTTGTGTCCCATGATAGCTCTGATTGGAGCAGAAAGGTACTGTATAAAAAAGATGGTTTGCATCTTACTCATAGGGGAACATATGTTCTCAGTGAGAAGTTCAAAGGTTTCGCAAAGAAATATTTAAACTAGGAGGGGGGACAAAAGGGTAAAAAACAATCTGCCTGATTGTCCCCCAAAACTAAATCGGAGGGTGCAAGCAACATGCGGGGAAAAAAATGACAAGCTCAGAGTCGTGTCTATAAATGCTCGCAGTTTAGTCAATAAAATCAATGAACTGGAGGCAATGATGGCAGTTGAAAAAGTAGATTTAGTTGCGGTTACTGAGACATGGTTCAGTGAGAAAAATAACTGGGACATAACAATACCGGGGTACTCTTTATATAGAAAAGACAGAGAAGGTAGGAAAGGAGGAGGAGTGGCCCTGCATGTGAAAAACAACATAAAAACGAACCAAATAAAAGTGAGCGAGGTGAACATAGAGTCAGTTTGGGTTACGCTAACATTTGGCAATCATACAGTAGCTCGTGTAGGTGTGATCTATAGACCCCCTGGACAAGTAGAAGAGCTAGATAATCTGCTGCTTGAGGAAATAGCCAAAATGGCAATGAAGGGGGAGGTTATTATCATGGGGGACTTTAATCTTCCTGATGTGAACTGGAAAACCAAAACAGCTGGGTGCACCAGGAGTACAAATATTCTAAACTCCCTACTGGGATTATCTCTAACACAAGTAGTTGAGGAGCCGACCCGTAAAGAGGCCATATTTGATTTAATACTCACAAATGGAGGTTTGGTATCGGACGTTGTTGTAGGTGAAAATTTGGGATCTAGTGATCACCAGTCAGTATGGTTAATATAAGAACAGGGATGGAGCCGCACCACACAAAAACAAAAGTTTTAGACTTTAAAAAAACAGATTTTTCGAAAATGAGATTTTGTGTGAAGGAGTCATTATCAGACTGGAGGAGTTTAACCACTTCAATGCTAAGGACGCGCTCAGCGCGTCCTCAGCATTGCCCCTGGTATGCGGAGGACGCGCTGAGCGCGTCCTCGCATTGGGGTCAGCGTTCGGCCGGGTTCCGGCCGATCGCTGGCCCCTCCGGTGCGGGCTGACATCCTGGATGTCAGCCCGGCATCCGGAGCAGTGGCCGCCATTATTATGTGTCATCGCGCCCCCGCGATGACACATAATTCAGGCGCCCCCCCCGCATGTGCGGAGGAGGCGCCTGAAAGGGAGGGGGGGGAGGTCCTTCGGACCTCTCTCCCTCCCGATCGGCGGCTCACAGGGGCTTAACCCAGGCATCATTTGGAAGGGCACAGCCTGCCCTTCCAAATGATGCCTGGCATTAACCCCTGGGGAGCTGGATCGCAAATCGGCGCTGAAAAGCGCCGATTTGCGAAACTTCCCGGGAGCTGGCCGACATCTTGGATGTCGGCCAAGCTTCCGGGAACTCCCCCAGAGGACTGGTGTCATCGTGCGCAGCACGATGACGCCAGTCCTAGCATTAACCCCTAACTGCCACGAACTGTGGAGATAGGGAGTTCCAATGAACTCCCTATCTCCCGATCCGTGGCAGTTAGGGGTTAAATTTTGATATCGTTGGATCGGCCAGAGCATGGCCGTTCCAACGATACCAAACATGAAAGTAAAAAAATGTAAAAAAAAAAAAAAAAAAAAAAAAAATTAAAAAAAAAAAATAAATAAATAAACACTTTTTTTTTTTTTTTTTGTTTTGTTAATGCAGCAATATTGTTCCCATTTCAATTATAATGTGAACAATGATGCTGCATTAACGATTTTTGTATGCGGTGCGTTTGTTAAAAATGGTGTCATTTTCCCCAAAAAAAAAATGTAACGAGACCCCATCTCTAATTTTTTTAACAAGCGCACCCCATACAAAATATAACCGCAATTGCTCGCATGTTAAAATGTGGAAAAAAAACACTTTACACGCTGTAAATTATTGAAAATACATATTTTATTGCATTTTTTGTTATAATATACAAACATGACATAACGTATACATATAATAATGACATATTATGAATCTACCGAGTCTGACGGAAAGAACGATATATAATATGTCGATGTCATATACTAAAATAAGCCTTCAAAACAGGTTTAAACATGATGCGCAAAACAGGTAAAAAATGACCTCAGCACAGGGACGGGAAAAGCCTCAGCAGCGAAAGGGTTAAAGGGAGTCCAGGAGAAATGGGATTATTTAAAGGAAGCATTATTGAAGGCCACAGGCAATTGCATTCGACTTGTTAGCAAAAACAAAAAAGGGAAGAAACCACTGTGGTACTCTGCAGAAGTGGCCAAAATAGTGAAGAACAAAAAGACAGCATTCAATAATTATAAAACAACTCAGAGTGAAGAAGATAGGCAAACCTATAAGATTAGGCAGAAAGAGGCAAAGCAATTTATAAGGGCTTCCAAAGCACACGCAGAAGAGAAAATAGCTCAGTCAGTAAAAAAGGGGGACAAAACATTTTTTAGATATATAAACGAGAAAAGAAAAGTAAAACAAGGATTAGTTAGATTAAAAACAAAGGAAGGCACTTCCCTTTCCCTTATGTCATGGAGGCTATGGGGTAGACGCCTTGTACGACCTTTCTCATTGCTCAGCTTCGCTCCATTGCGCTTCCTCTGTCGCACTATACAAGACCTGAACCTTGACCGTTGGTTTCAATTAGGCCTTATACATATTCATCAACTTTTTACATCCTCTTCCATTAAAACTTCCGGACATAGCGCGCGAGTTTGCCCTCCCCACTAGCGAATGTTTCAAGTACCTTAGGGTAAAACATGCACTGACTCAACGGGGTATTTTTTCCTTTGCAGCGACGGAGACTACGGCCTTCCACAGATTGTGCTTAGGTAAAAAGGTTACGAAAAAGCCTTTGTCTTTATGTTATGATAGTTGTTGTCTGCGAACCCCAATAAGAAACTACCTTATATGATTAGATGGGAAAAAGATCTGTCGTTCGAGTCTTCTAAGGAAGACTGGTTCTACGCCACGGAAACGGTCTATAAATATACCAGGAGCACTAATCTGCGGGAGGCACATTAAACTCTTATATAGATGGTACTTGACCCCGAATCGTGTGGCTCATATATCCGGGCATTCCAGTGTATGCTGGCGCTGTGGCACCAGTGTCGGTTCTATCCTTCACATCTTTTGGCAATGTCCGCTGCTAGCTACCTTCTGGGGGAAAGTTTGTAGACTGATATCTCACTGTACCGGAATATCTATGCCCCTATGCCCTAAACAATACCTCTTACATATGCTTCCAATTACTATCCAACAGCGGCATAGAGGCATCATATCGATTATACTTAGCGTAGCTAAATCTACTATAGCACGTCATTGGCTTTCTCAAGATAGTCCCTCAATGAGAGAAGTCATGTTATCATTGGAGAATGTTTATCTGTACGAAGACATGTACCACAGGGCTGTAAACTCTTTCAGCATGTTTCAAGACATATGGGAAGGATGGGAACTTTTTGTAGAGTCTGGAAACCTGATCTAAATTTTTTTTTTTTTATATAAATGATATAAAGGAGATATTTGAGGATACAGCATAAATATTGCCGTCTGTGGACCTCACTAAGCATATGCATAAGGATTTTATTTCTGATTTTTCTTTTTTTTTTTTTCTTTTTTTTTCTCCCCGTAATTTTGTGTACTCTTATGATTTGTGTGTTCGGTTATGTTTTAAAGTGTTATAAATTTTATTGTGTTTAGTTTAACTTGGGAAAGTTTGGTTCCACAGATTGCTTGTATTGCAAATCTTATGTTATTGCTAGAATTGATAACTGCAGGATCCTGCGTGATCCCCCTTTTTCATTATCCCAATCTTGGTGATTTCTGGCATCTGTTTCTTCTGTGTGAACCTCAATAAAAATTTTATATACAAAAAAAACAAAACAAAGGAAGGAAGGTATGTAGAAGAGGATAAAGTCTCGCTGACTGCCTCAATGAATATTTTTGTTCAGTCTTTGCAGAAGAAAAGGAAGGAAAGGGACCTCAGTTAGGAGGAAACACTAACGAGACAATTACTTATCAGTTTACAGAGGAGGAGGTTCTACAGCAGCTGTCTAAAGTAAAGACAAATAAGTCAATGGGGGCCTGATGGGATCCACCCTAAATTATTAAAAGAGCTCAGTGATGTAATAAAAACCGTTAACAGATTTATTTAACCAATCCTTGCTAACGGGTCGTCCCAGAAGACTGGAAATTAGCAAATGTTGTGCCCATTCACAAGAAGGGTAGTAGAGAGGAATCTGGAACTATAGGCCAGTTAGTCTTACGTCAGTAGTGGGGAAATTAATGGAAACCATGTTAAAGGAAGGATTGTTGAACATCTAAAAACACATAGATTACAGGATCAGAAACAACATGGGTTTACCTCAGGGAGATCATGCCAAACTAATCTTATTGATTTTTTTGATTGGGTAACAAAAATAATAGACACAGGTGGTGCAGTAGACATTGCTTATTAGATTTCAGTAAGGCTTTTGATACTGTTCCGCATAGAAGGCTTATCAATAAATTGCAATCTTTGAGCTTGGATTCCAATATTGTTGAATGGATTAGGCAGTGGCTGAGTGACAGACAACAGAGGGTTGTGGTAAATGGAGTTTATTCGGCGCAAGGTCTTGTTACCAGTGGGGTACCTCAGGGGTCAGTACTTGGACCCATTCTATTTCATATTTTATTAGTGATATTGCAGAAGGTATTAATGGAAAAGTATGTCTTTTTGCTGATGACACAAAGATTTGCAACAGGGTTGACGTTCCTGGAGGGATCAGCTAAATGACAAATGATTTAGGTAAACTAAAAAAATGGTCGGAGCTGTGGCAATTGAGTTTTAATGTGGATAAGTGCAAGATAATGCACCTGGACGTAAAAACCCAAGGGCTGAATATAGAATATTTGATACAGTCCTAACCTCAACATCTGAGGAAAGGGATTTAGGGGTCATTATTTCAAAGGATCTAAGGGTAAGTAGTCAATGTAATAGAGCAGCAGGAAATGCTAGCAGAATGCTTGGTTGTGTAGGGAGAGGTATTAGCAGTAGGAAAAGGGAAGTGCTCATGCCACTGTACAGAGCACTGGTGAGACCTCACTTGGAGTACTGTGTGCAGTACTGGAGACAGGGCCGGATTAACATAGGGGCAGATGGAGCGGCAGCTCCAGGCCCATCCCCCAGAATAGGCCCACAGAAAAGATAAATTTGTCTGCATTGATGGGCATTTGGACGACTATATATCCACCTCCATAGCAGCTACAGGGTCATGTGAGGTATCACCGGAAAGGTCAGAGCATGACCTTTCCAATGATACCAAGCATGAACAGGTTTTATGTAACAATAAAAATAAAATAATAAATATGTCTTTATTTTTTATTTTTCTTTCTAACACAGCAATGTTTTTCAGTTATAAAGGGAACAATGATGCTGCAGTAACTCACCATCTCATTTTTCATGTCACTAACAAGCGTGGAGGTGATGGTACACTCCATTAGTACGAATTGTTACATCAAGAACCTAAACCGCCACAATGCAGCGAAGTGCACTGGGGGGATTTGAAACCCTGCGCTACTAATCTTACACCTCGCAAGGTCAACTGAGGTGTCGTGTCAGACAGGACAGAGCCCGACCTTTGCATTGATACCAAACATGACACCGTAAAATCGAAAAGAAAAAGAAAACAAAAACTTTATTATTTTTGTTCCAAAGCGATGGTATTGTCCATTTGTCACGTATAAAATTAGCAATACCACTGACATTACCGTCTCCTTTCCCACGTTGGGAGCAAGGACAGTGTTTTCTTCATAGTCGTACTTTCATAAAACACCATTATCCAAAGCACATGGAAATACCAAATTTTTTGGCTAAAATTGTATATTTTCTCAGAAAAATGCAGTTACAGGTTCCCATTTCATTATTTTTTAACAAGAATTCCCTATAGAATATATAACTAGAGGTTTGGATGATAAAATATGAAAAAATAATTTTACACGCTGTGATGATTGAAGTCTGAATGGAAATTTACTCAAACAGTATCTACCTGCTTAGATATACCTATATATGCACTATTAAATAGCCTAAAATATGTTGCCATTTCACTAAATTACGAAAAAAGCCCACCAAAAAATTCAGCTCCAGGCCCATAGAGATATTAATCCGGCCCTGACTGGAGACCGTATCTCCAGAAGGATATAGACATCTTAGAAAGAGTTCAGAGAAGGGCTACTAAAATGGTGTACGGCTTGAAGGAGAAAATTACCAGGAAAGGCTTAATGAGCTTAACATGTACTGCTTGGAAAAAAGACGAGACAGAGGAGATATGATAGAACATTTAAATACGTAAAGGGAATCCACAAGGTAGAGGAAGGGAGTATATTTATAAAGGAAACAAAGTAGCAAACACAGAGGACATAGTCTTAGATTAGAGAGGCAAAGGTTTAAAAGTAACACCAGAAAGCATTATTTTACTGAGAGGGTGGTGGATACATGGAACAGTCTTCCAGTTGAAGTGGTAGAGGCCAAAACAGTAATTGAATTTAAGCAAGCATGGGATAGGCATAAGGCTATCCTAAACAAAAGATAAATCCAGGTAAAGTATCCATGTAATTGGGCAGACTAGATGGGCCGAAAGGTTCTTATCTGCCGACCTTTTTCTATGTTTCTATGTTTCTAATGGTGGAGATAGGGGGTTCCAATGAACCCCCTATCTCCCGATCCGTGGCAGCTAGGGGTTAATGTTTGATATCGTTGGATCGGCCAGAGCATGGTCTTTCCAAGGATACCAAACATGAGCATGACAAATGTTTTAATTGTTTTTTAAAAAAAAAATATTTAAAAAAAATTCTAAAAAAAATAAACAAGTTTTTTTTTGTTTTTGTTTTGTTAATGCAGCAATATTGTTCTTATTTCAATTATAATTTGAACAATAATGCGGCACTAACGATTTTTGTTTGCGGTGCGTTTGTTAAAAAAGCGAAATTTTCCCCAAAAAAAATGTAACGAGACCCCATTTCTAATTTTTTTAACAAGCGCACCCCATACAAAATATAACCACAAACTATCGCATGTTAAAATGTGAAAAAAAACTTTACACATAATAAGTTATTGAAAATTCAAATTTTATTGCATTTTTGTTATAATATACAGACATGGCATAACATATACATATAATAATGACATATTATGAATCTGCCAAGTCTGCCGGAAAGAACGATATATAATATGTCTGGGTCATATATCAAAATATGGCTACAAAACGCGGTTAAACATGATGAGCGAAAGCGGTAAAAATTACCTCAGCACAGAGGTGTGAAAAGCTCTTCCCTGTTTTAGGGAAATTAATTCTCAAATCTCAATTAGAAGCAGACACCACCCCACCCTCAGTATGGTGTACAATGTGTCAAATTGATTACCAGACTAAAAACACCTGGTGTTATGCCCGTTTGTGAACAGAGGTCATTTAGAGTTGATAATCTTTCCACGTACACATTAGTTTTAAATTCAATATCTAATAAACCGTTGCTTATAATATTCTGCAGTAAAGAGTCTCTTTATCTCTAAATTTTTTCGTATTTTTTTAAGCATTTTCTATCCTTTTTTCAAAATTTCTTTTTTTTTTCGGACTCGAACCGCACACCCAAAAAGTTCGAAATTCGCGAACTTTCGAACTGCCAAAGTTCGGGTCGAACTCCGAACCGTCCGAACCCGAACAGCTCATCCCTACTCTTGACACACCTCTTTCCTGATGCACTTTCTTTGGCATGCCATCAGAGTTAAGTGGTTTTTGGTGGGGTGGTACCTTTTCATTTTTTTTTGCAATATGTTCGACATGAAATTATCTTTATAATGATATATATTTTATGTCATTATTCTAAAAAAAATTATGTTTTGAGCTGCCAAACCTCAAAAGTAAAAATTCCAAAAAGTTTCCATGATTTTGACTTCTAGTGTAGACTGTTGCTTTCATTAAAAGCAGCGGCTCTTAGAGAATATTGCAGTTTCAAAGCTGCAATTTCCTCACAGTATCTCACAACTTGATGCTAGATTACCTATCAATTAACCTACATGTCTTCAAAATGTTTGCAAACAAACACATTAATTCAAAGTACGCAAGAACACGCAAATTCACAAAAACCTGGCCACGTCCCAAACTTCAAGGTGTTGAATCTTAAGAATGAGGCCAGTTCAGACACAAGTTACAGTTACAAGCATTTATAAAGCGCCAACAGGTTCCGTAGCACTGTACAATGGGAGAGACAGAATAACAAATATACATACACATTACACACACCAAAGAATAGGAGAAAATACCCTGCTCGAGAGCTTACAATCTAAGAGGAGAGGGGTGACACACTAGATGAGGGTGAATAGAATACAAGAAGTAACAGGGTGCATGTGGGCAATGTGGGAAGAAGAAGCAAGAGATGAACAATGGGGGATTAGGGAGTGAGCCGATAGGCTTCCCTAAAGTGAGGAAGTAAAGATATTAAAGACTCTCAAGACAAGTTCAATTAACTGTATGATGAACACCCATCAAATGCATATGTTCTGCCCTTTGTCGGATCAAGTCACCAAAGTCCCAAAAAAGGTGTGACAACATACAAGTGAATTTAGCATTAAGAAAACATAATGGTTTCCTGGCTATAAGTTCATGCATGCAGTCATCTGAAGTCTTCTGGCATATGTCAGGCTATAGTGTGTCTAGGCCACCCTTTTCAAAGCAGTTATTTATTTATTTATTTATAAAGGATTTTACCAGGAAGAATACATTGAGATTTCTGTCGTTTTCAAGTACGTCCTGGGTTCAAGAACATTAAAATGTTACAGTTGTTACTGAAATACAAAGTAATACAATGCAAGATATTAAAAAAAAACTACAAATATACAGATTAACAGAAAATAAATATGTAGGAAATAGTCATTATGTTACATGTTTACAGGTGCATTCCGTATTGAGGTATGTTAATAGGGAGCTCTTGAGTGACTTTAGACTGTGGGAAGATTTGATGGCATCTGGGAGGTTATTCCATAACTGCAGTGCTCTGTAGGAAAATGAGGATCGAGCCACTTTCTTTTTGTATTGTGGTATTGCAAGTAAAGTGCTGGTCCTGGATCGGAGGTTATAGGATGAGGGAACTGCTGGAGGAAGCAGCCTATTCAGGTAGGGTGGCAGCTTCCCAGAAAAGCTCTTAAACACCAGATTGGAAAGGTGAAGGGTACGTTTAGACTCCAGCGACGGCCAGTTTAGCTCTTTTAACATGTCACAATGGTGGGTCATGTAGTTACATTGTAGCGCAAAGTGGCAGCATGAGTTATACAATGTGGTAAGTTTCTGAAGGTGTGTTTGCGGGGCCGCTGCATACACTACATCTCCGTATTCAATAGCCGGCATAAGCATTTGTTGTACAATTTGCTTTCTTACCGTGGGGTTCAGGCAGGATTTGTTTCTGTACAGGGCACCTAGTTTGGGGTAAATTTTAGATGAGAGTTTTTCGATGTGGGGGCCAAAGGATAGATTTGGGTCTAACCACATACCTAGATATTTGAGAGAAGTGACTGTAGTCAGCGTGCCATTTGATTTTGTCCCCACACATAGTTACGTTTATTAGTAATTGGTTTACACTTTAGGATCATGTGGAATATTCCTACAACAATGGACGACTTCCATGGTGACCATTGCGACATAAATACAATCTTACACCATGGGGGTGCCCACATGGAACATAATTACACATGAGGGGCCCTATTACAATCTTCGTGTTAAAATGCTCGTGCAACGCGTGAATTTGTGTGCCCGGCATTAAACGTTAACGCGCGTAAATCAACGCTGGAATTACAATCCTTGCGCATTTCTTCATCCGTCGAGCAATAACACGCGTAAAACGGACGCAGCAACGTTGCGAGCAGAAATCAGTGTGCGGACTGTTTTTTTTCACGCGATTCATCCAATCAGAATTAAGAACCACAATTGTCTCACGTTAAGTTTTTGTGCCTGTCTAAGTCAATCTGCGCATATTTGCTGCATCAATAAAAAATGCACACGCACCACTTCTCAAATTTATTGGTTTGGTATGTTTAGAATGTGTAACTATACTTTGCTATGTTTTTTTTTGGGCTGGTGTATTTAGTTTCGGTCAGGTTGATAGAATTTGCCTTGAACACCAGCTTTTAGGAGTTGCTAAAATTATGCGTGCAACGTCTGTGCGTTCATTCCTGCGCATAGATTGTAATACCATCCGCGTACCAGCGCACAAATGCATTTGCGCTCACAATGTTAAGTATAGGACGCGCGACGTTCAATAAGCTCGTGCAGCGTTCGCGCAGGTTCACCCGCGGTAGACATATACATGCATTTGTTGCGCTGACATTGTAATATGACGTTCAGCGCAAAGGGTTTTGCCCCTCACATTAATGCGCTTTTGTGCCGGCACAAACGTATGCGCGAAGATTGTAATAGGGTCCGAAGTGTACATTATAACAGTCCAGTGAACTAAATAAGGAACATACAAAAACTGGACATTGAGGCCTAAGGCTAATGTCAGACGAACGCATTCTGAGCACACTGTGCGTCCGTGCACAACTGACGTACGTTCTGACTGATGATACTGTAGACACCACACGGTCTGTTTTTTTTGACTGATGTTTTTTTTTGACTGATGAAGATGGGAAATAAAATTAATATGTAAAATGAAAAAAATTGATACATGATATGAAAAACCATTTTGTCCGTCAAAAATGCTGGACATCAAAAATGCAGTCCGTCTGACTACGTTCCAACACTCACACACAAAGCTACGCGGATGTGGCACACTCTTTGTGTCCGTCCTAGCGGTTTGACGTTCTTGCCTAAATTATGTCTGGTGCAACGTGCGTTGTGCGTCCGCACTTCTGTGATCATAATTTTATACTACGATGGACGTTCGTAAATGTGCGGCAACACGGACGTGATCACTGCGTTTGTCTGGCATGGGCCTAAAAGGTGAAAAAGCAGGAGGAGGAACCATTTACCATATGCACACCTCCTCTGTGGTTAAATGTGTGATGGTGACCAATGTAACATGATTGGTGACGTATCGTCTCACTCACTGGAAGAGTGAACAAGTCTATCTGTTTGGGGCAATACAATTATCATAGTTTTCCTTATGGTTTTTATAGAATTGTAACATTAATATGGCAGACTCCTGTCACACAAATCATTGATTTAAACCCCGACCTACTTAAAAGTGTTAGTATGTCAATGCTGAAATGATAACCTAGCATGCTTTTTCACAGCAAAAATTGAACAGATAAGAAAACTGATCAGCTCCTTTGGATTCCAGTACCACCTATACGCTGATGACACTCAAATTTACCTCTCCTCCCCTGATCTCTCTCCAGGTCTGCTGGATCGAGTCACTGACTGTCTCTCCGCTGTCTCAAATTGGATGGCTTCCCGCTTCCTTAAACTCAATCTTGCCAAAACTGAAATTCTCGTCATTCCTCCCAAGTAGAACCCAATACCACCTATCTCTCTACGAGTAAAAGGAACATCCATTAGCCCAACACCCCAAGCTCGCTGCCTTGGTGTCACTTTTGACTCTGACCTAATGTTCTCTTCCCACATCCAGACAGTGACCAAATCCTGTTACTTTCAACTCAAAAACATTGCCCATGTCCACCCCTTTCTGACGCAAGATATCGCAAAAGTGCTGGTTCATGCTCTTGTCATTTCACGACTTGACTACTGCAACTTGCTCCTTATTGGCCTCCCCAACTCCCGTATTGCCCCTTTGCAATCTGTAATGAATGCAGAGGCCAAGCTTATTTTTCTCACTAAACGCACCTCACGTACTTCCCTACTCTGCCGGTCCCTCCATTGGCTTCCTGTACGTTTCAGGATACAGTTTAAAATACTGACGCTCACGTTCAAATCACTCAATATCTCAACCCCTTCCGACATGTCTTCGTTACTCCGCAAGCACATCCCATCTAGACAACTCCGTACAGCAGGTGATCTCCACCTGTCATCGGTCTACACTAGGGATGGGCTGGCGGTTCGATCCGAACATGAGTTCAATTCAGTGCCTGTTCGGCGAACATCGAACATTTCTACGTGTTCGCCACGTGTTTGACCACAATGCACTTTTCCACTGGCCTGAAGCTTGTAATTGGCTACAGCCTTGCACCTGACCGCAGGTCAGGTGCAAGACAGGTGCAAGACTATGCCAATCAGGGCTCAGAGTCCTGATTGGGAAAATTTTGCCCAATCATGAGCACACAGAGCTAAGTCCGGCAGCACACTATATAAGGCTTCCCCGCAGCCCCAGACTGTGTTTGTTGCAGGAGTGAATCAGAGAGGAGAGAGATTGTTTGTTGCATATCAGGCTGTATCACTGAATTATATCTGATTTCTGGAAATTGGAAACTGTGTGTTGTCACTGACAGCTATCAGGGACAGGCTGTATCACTGAGTTATATCTGATTTCTGGAAATTGGAATCTGTGTGTTGTTACTGACAGCTATCAGGGACAGGCTGTATCACTGAGTTATATCTGATTTCTGGAAATTGGAATCTCTGTGTTGGCACTGCCAGCTGCTGCCATGCTATCAGGCTGTATCACTGACCTATACCAGAGTTGTGTGAATTTGAATCTGTGTGTTGCCACTGCAAAGGCTATCAGGCTGTATCACTGATTTATACCAGAATTCTGTGAATTTTAATCTGTGTGTTGGCACTGCAAAGGCTATCGGGCTGTATCACTGATTTATACCAGAGTTCTGGGAATTTTGATCTGTGTGTTGGCACTGCAAAGGCTATCAGAATGTATCACTGATTTATACCAGAGTTGTGTGAATTTGAATCTGTGTGTTGGCACTGCAAAGGCTATCAGGCTGTATCACTGGCTTATACCAGAGTTGTGTGAATTTGTATCTGTGTGTTGCCACTGCAAAGGCTATCAGGCTGTATCACTGACTTATACCAAAGTTGTGTGAATTTGAATCTGTGTGTTGGCACTGCAAAGGCTATCAGGCTGTATCACTGACTTATACCAGAGTTCTGTGAATTTGAATCTGTGTGTTGGCACTGCAAAGGCTATCAGGGTGTATCACTGATTTATACCAGAGTTCTGGGAATTTTAATCTGTGTGTTGGCACTGCAAAGGCTGTATCACTGATTTACACCAGAGTTGTGTGAATGAATCTATGTGTTGGCACTGCAAAGGCTATCAGGGTGTATTTTAGATACCATACATTAACACAGTTTAATCAGAGTTCTTCTGTTTATCTATTCAGAGTAGAATCTGGGTGTTGCCAGCTATTAGCCAGGGTCTATCACTGACGTATAGCATTGTTCTGGAAAATATGTATATCTTTATTCTAATTCTAGATACATTCAATAACACAGTTTAATCAGAGTTCATCTGTTTATCTATTCAGAGTAGAATCTGGTGTTGCCAGCTATCATGGTGTATCACTGACGTATAGCATCGTTCTGGAAAATCTGTATATCTTTAATCTATATATCACTCACCATGTCAGAAAGAACAAAAAGGACAGGCAAACGCTCCCAGACACAGATAAGAGGGCAAGCCGCCTCTGTGTCGAAAGGCTGTGCCCCTGGTCGTCGTGGACGTGGTGCATCCTCTGCAGGGGCACGCTTGTCCTTGTTTCTAACTGGTGCTGGCCGTCTTAAGCAGCAGCAACATACAGAGGATTTACAGGATTGGCTAACCAGGTGATCCTCATCCTCCGAGTCCTCTGCCAGCCAGGTTTGTAGTGGTTTACAGTCTACCTCAGCTGCCAAAACATCTAATTCAGCCTCCATGTCCACAGCTACTCATGCCGTAGCCTTACTATCACACACGGAGGAGTCAGCTGAATTGTTTGACTACAGTTACAGTGACATGCTGCTTGAGGATGCGCAGCAACTCCAGTGCTCTGATTCAAACTCTGAGGTTGAGGAAGGGAGTATAATCAGCCTAGAGGGAGGGGGTGCCAGTGACACACAAAGAACCCCAATCCCTCTAGACTGTAAGCTCCTATGAGCAGGGCCCTCTAGTCTACACCTCTTGTTTCCATCTTTAGGGATGAGCTGTTCAGTTCGATCTGTTCGGAGTTCGCATCGAACATCGGCCGTTCGACAGTTTGCGAACTTCGAACTTTTTGGGATATTCGCCAAAAGTTAAAAAAATAATAATTTTGAAAAAAAGTATAAAAAAATGCTTAAAAAATACTAAAAAATCTAGAAATAAAGAAACTCTTTACTGCAGAATATTATAAGCAACGGTTTATTAGATATTGGATTAAAACGGGAATATTTTTAACATTGAAGCCTATAGGATAAAACATTCTTTTTACTAAAACATAAGGCAGACACGGCACTCTAAGCAGGCACTGTAGAGGGCAGCCTGCAGGGGCCTCCCAAGGATCCCCTTGAGGAGCATACGACTGCCGGATGACAGAGCTGCGACTGCGCCCGGGTGCATGTGGCAGAGACAGGCAGCGCAGGGAGGGAGCCACTGCACCTGCGGCCACGGCAGACCCCCCCCCCACAACCAGGATCCAGGGAGCCCCCACTGACCACCAGGGTAAGGTAAGGCGACACATTTCTAGAAAAAATTTAATCCGAGGACATTTTTAAATGTCCCCGGGAACATAAGATAAAACTTTTTTTTTTCTTTCTCTACCTGGCTGAATGTATTTAAATATATATATTAGATACATTCAACCAGGTAGAGGGGGGTGGCATGTGGGCTGCGTGGGGTCTCAGGCAGTGGTTTGTTTTTTTTGTGTGTATATTTTTAGCTAATTTATATGGGAAGGGCCAGGGGCGGATCCAGGGGGGGCAACGGGGCAATTGCCCCCCCCCGAGATTTGAGCCGGGGACACAGATGCCGCCGGGCAGCGCAGGAGCGCCTGCCCGGTCCTGAAGAGTGCGTCCTTGTAAAGGGGATGCGGCTGCGTGCAGGCGCAGCCGGTCACGTGGTCCGGCTAATCAGGTGGTACTGAGTCTCTGTACCACCTGACTGGCCGGACCGCGTGACCTGCGCATGCACGCAGCCGCCTCCCTTTACAAGGACGCACTCTTCAGGACCGGGCAGGCGCTCCTGCGCTGCCCGGCGGCATCTGGGTCCCCTGAACACCGGAGCTGGAGGCCTGGAGCAATATCCAGGTGAGAGCTGGGCAAATCCATGAGCTGGGGGTAAATCCATGAGCTGGGCAAATCCATGAGCAGGGGGCAAATCCATGAGCTGGGCAAATCCATGAGCTGGGGGCAAATCCATGAGCTGGGGGCAAATCCATGAGCTGGGGGTAAATCCATGAGCTGGGGGTAAATCCATGAGCTGGGGGTAAATCCATGAGCTGGGTAAATCCATGAGCTGGGGGTAAATCCATGAGCTGGGCAAATCCATGAGCAGGGGGCAAATCCATGAGCTGGGCAAATCCATGACCTGGGGGCAAATCCATGACCTGGGCAAATCCATGAGCTGGGGGTAAATCCATGAGCTGGGGCAAATCCATGAGCTGGGGGCAAATCCATGTGTGAGCTGGGGGCTCTCTGCTCCTCTAGATTGTAAACTCCTGGGTGCCCTCTGCTCCTCTAGATTGTAAACTCCTGGGTGCCCTCTGCTCCTCTAGATTGTAAGCTCCTGGGTGCCCTCTGCTCCTCTAGATTGTAAACTCCTGGGTGCCCTCTGCTCCTCTAGATTGTAAGCTCCTGGGTGCCCTCTGCTTTTCTAGATTGTAAACTCCTGTGAGCCGGGCCCTCTGCTCCTCTAGATTGTAAGCTCCTATGAGCCGGGCCCTCTGCTCCTCTAGATTGTAAGCTCCTGTGAGCCGGGCCCTCTGTAAATTCTCGTGAGTCGGACTCTCTGCTAAAACACCTTATTTTCTGTCAGTGCCCCTCCCGAGACTAGTCTCTGGATCCGCCCCTGGGAAGGGCAGGTATGATATATATATATATAAATAAATATAGATAAGAAATATATCTATATGCTTAAAAATATATATATCCAAACTTGTATTACACACACATTTTGGCAACTAATTGCCCCCCCCACTTGGCTGATCCCTCCAGAAGAAATGTTGAACCCGATAGATCAGAGAATAATATATATATTCTCTGCTCTGTCGAGTTCAACATTTCTTCTGGAGGGATCAGCCAAATGGGGGGGGGTGCATTTAGTTGAGATTGTCCACATGCCACCCCCCATGTGCGTATATGTATATATGGTCTGAGGTCTGTGGGTGGGTGGGTGGGTGTATATATATATCTGCGTGTTGATATATACGTATATATAGGTCTGTGTGTTGATATATACGTATATGTCTGTGGGTGGTATCAATGCATCCCTACTCTATACACAGAGCTCCGTGTCCCTATAATATATATGATCAGGGGTTACCATTTTTTATATTTTTATACTATTCCTATTAAAACTAACAGTCATTTTTGATGTATTTTATTCAGTAGAAACTTTTTTTTGCCTATATAACATGTGCTTTGTGAAAATAAAACGGTTTTGCGTGTACATTTTACTTTAGTTAGTGGATTCCTGTCCAGTGCGGTGAGAAGCAAACATAATGCAGTGTAGACACGCTGCGAGGCAGAGCGGAGTGAAGTCAAGCCTGCAAAATGTTTGCTTCTCTTTGCTTCGCTACGCTGTGCATCGCTACACGCTCAGTGTGTCTCAGCCTTTATTCCCGCATCGCTAGCTTACCGAATCAGTTTGTATACTTGTTACTGACCCTGCTTCTTCTGAGGGCCCGATCTGTTGCTGACTTTGCCTGCCATTTGACTATTCTCTCTGTGTATTCCCGCCTGTTCTGTTTGCTTACTGTTGCTACTGGTGTGCGCCGATTCTCACCATATACAGTAGCGCAGTACAAGTGCCTGAAAATTGCTGATCCGGTTTTGTTATAGCTGCTGATGTAACTGAATAGATCGGGGATCTCTTCTGCATTACCAAAACCTCCACCACTGCACTCTTCCACAATACCTCAGAGGGGTTACGATGTGAAGGCACTTGCTGCCACCAAAGGCAAAATATTTGGGTACAATATTTGGGTGCACTGCCACTGACGCCTATACCAGATTCATATAATTTTAATATTGGACCGCAGGCACCACCACTGCACTCTTCCACAATACCACAGAGGGGTTAAAGTGTGAAGGCACTTGCTGCCACCAAAGGCAAAATATTTGGGTGCACTGCCACTGATGTCTATACCAGATTCATATAATTTTAATATTGGACCGCAGGGTCCACCACTGCACTCTTCCACAATACCACAGAGGGGTTACGGTGTGACGGTACTGTTGCCGACACTAAAAGCCCAATTTTAAAGCACCTATGGTTAATTTCATCCAAAACCTGCATAAATGTCACCATAATTTAGTCAAAAAATCACTAAACTTGCTCTGCGTGTCCTAAAATGTCTCCTCTTTTCATACAGGCTGCCGCCTCAAGCAGTTGTTTATGAATAGATTAAAGGAAAACCATTTACCGTCATTTGAAATGTAATTTTTTTGTTTTTAAATGTTTCAATACATCCTACAAATCCGCCACTTCACGGGCAGGTTATGGGGACCTCCTAGGCACAATATTTGACGGAATTTTATTTCATGGAAAACTCACTGTTCCTTTAAAAACTTTTTTTTAAACTTTTTGTCCTTGTTTCCTGTCCCCCAGGGCACTACCCGGACCCCCATACACCTTTTATGGCAAATATCTTGCATATATGCCCTCTTGGAGGGCACTCTAAAAATCCAACTTTCGAGTCCCATTGACTTGCATTGAGTTCGGTTCGAGTTCGAACTCGAACTTTTGAAATTGTTCAAGTTCGAATGCGAACCGAACACGGGGGTGTCCGGTTCATCACTATCCATCTTATGTCCATTTATATGTATCTCGTTCCCTTTGTTTTTGTAAAGCTCTGCGGAAACTGTTGGCAATATATAAATGATGACAATAATAATAATAACATTATTACCTTTCTTTAGGATGCAATATGCTTAACGAAGGCGGATCTCAGTCTACAGGGAGTTAAATGGCGCAATTCCAGCTCTTACCCATAAAGTGCCTGTGTGATTTGTCAAGGCCTCATGAGTCCTTTAGGAGAAGATTTTTGACTGTATTCCCAGCAAATTCAGTTCACCCCATGCGTGTGTTTTTTAATTTTGTCAGCAGTGGACACAGGCAATACATCAGAATCTGAGACCGTGACACTAAAGGTGACCCCCGCAGCTGTTTAATGACACAATACATAATCCTTAATGAAGTCACTATCTTCTCACTTTCTTCCCCGCTCTGTCTGCGTACAGTGATTTATGTTGGTTTCACTGTGCGGTGCCCCCTTTTCATTTCATTGTGACAAAGTGCCCAAGACAATTATCTTGCTGATTAGACCCAATAAAAAAAGGAAAGTCTACCTAAGAGATTTCTGCAGGCGTCATCTGCAGTGACCCTCCATCCATCCTTCCGGACCTGATATTGTCTTTTAAATGCCCTTTATGGGTGGGACAGAGTAGCATTAACCGATAATAAAAAAAATGCCAGCTTCTGGATAGCATGAGTGAGGTTAACAGAGATGTTTCTCTATGGTATTGCAAATATAATGTTCCTGCTTAATTTAACATTATAGAAAGGAGATAAATGTGGGAAATGCTTTTTTTTTTCATTGGTAATCAGACACATTTGCATTGAAATTCTACATTTTTGTCTTACACATAGGATTTATACAGAAAAACATTCTGTTTTTGATGTATGTAATCTATTTACAGTTTGAGCGACCGGTCAGTCTGAATGATCTTTCAGCAGCCTATCTTGCAGTGGTTCCCAATCCCAGTCCTCAGGTACCCCTAACAGGCCAAATCTTAAGGATTCCCATGTGAAAATGCAGACTGAATGCTGCAATCACTGAGCAGCAAGTCATATCTCCTGTGCTGTGCTTCAGATATCTGGAAAACCTGGCCTATTAAGGAGACTTGAGGACCAGGGTTGGGAACCACTGCTTTATTGCACTGATGCCACAAAGTTTCAACTCAAACTAGATCTTTTTTCAAGCTTCTAGCATGAGCTGAAACATTGTGGCATTTATGCAATAAAGGCTTCTGAAAGACTAGCATGCCTAGTCCCTTTTTGCTTAGCCTTATTTACATCTTTTTCAACTCTTTTCCAATCTATCTGTACATAACCATTATGACTGGCGATCTGAAGTAGAAGAAATCCACCCTGTACTGCTGTTGCTGCCAGTTTTCCAACTTTTTGAAACAAAAATCCAACACACCAGCCTGTCCCTCCACCCATAACTATCTGTGTGGCTACAGAATATTTATTGGTTAACGGCCCTGAGTTGTGACCAAAAAGTCTTCTCCTGCACCAATGACGACGTCTGGCATATTCTGTTATATCCAAAACTTTGTATGTTTCATCTTCACTGCTGGGATCTCTCCTGGCAGCCATGTCTGCTTGACCTGCTTCTTTTTGTCAATCCCTAGTCCCCTTTTTTCTGTTTTGGTATTGCTGTATGGGAGTTGAGCCACTCTGGTCTGTATGAAACCATGATCAGTGATCAAATATCAGAAGAATGCCCTTTCTGTCTTCTTCAACTTCTACATTAATGTCTACTGACACCCACGGGGCATATCTTACGACTTGACTGAAATCAGCAGTCACTTCTGTGTATTGTTTACCTCAGTGTGATTATCTCTGAATAAATACTCTCATTGTAGACGAACCCTATCACCATTTCCCCATCAAACCAAGTTCGCTGTCTTGGAGTTACACTTGACTCTGCTCTTTCCTTCATCCCCCACATCAAGTCTCTTTCCTCCTCCTACCGATACCAACTGCGTAATATTTCCAGAATTCGGCCATTTTTTACCGCTGTCACCACAAAACAACTCATACACGCCCTGGTAATCTACCGACTCGACTATTGCAATAATCTCTTATCTGGCCTCCCTCTGTCCCGCCTCTCCCCCCTACAATCCATCCTGAACGCCTCCGCCAGGCTAATTCACCTCACCCGCCGCTCTGTCTCTGCCGCTCCCCTCTGCGAGTCCCTTCACTGGCTCCCCATCCACTGCAGAATTAAGTTCAAAATCCTTATCCTTACCTACAAAACCCTCACTAACTCAGCTCCCCACTACCTGTCCTCGCTAATCACCAAATACACCCCAGCCCGCTCCCTAAGGTCAAACAGTGACCTGCGCCTAGCTTCTCCCCGCATCACCTCTTCCCATGATAGACTGCAGGATTTCTCACGCGCAGCCCCCACTCTCTAGAACGCTCTCCCTCGTACTGTCAGACTTTCCCCTAACTTCTCTTCCTTCAAACGCTCCCTTAAAACGTTCCTATTTAGGGAAGCCTACCACCCAACTCACTGACGCAACCATCAATCGCTCTCACCTTGCAGTCCTCTCCTCCTGTTTCCAACCCCAACCCCTCTAGATTGTGAGTTCCTACGGGAATAGGGCCCTCATCTCCTCCTGTACTGTTTGTCAAATGTTGTTTAAATGTATTGTAACCCTGTCTATACTGTGCTTATTGTACAGCGCTGCGGAATATGCTGGCGCTTTATAAATAAAGAATAATAATAATAATAACCCTAGTGCTTTATTTTATCACTTTAGTGGAATTACCACAACTTCTATTAAAACAAAGACGCCAATTCAAGCCAGCCATCACTTACTGTATGTGTGCTACCATTGCTGCTCTTTAAAGGGAAAATTAGCTGTTATTATTTATTTTTTATTATCTGTACATCGTCATGATGAAGTCAAAGCTTTTGAGCTACTTCACCTACTTGCTAATGCACCCCCTTATAACGGTAGTGCTACCTCCGCTCATGAAAGATAATGAAAAAATATAATAAATATACACATCATCAAATATCCCTCTATAACCAGCAAACATTATTAAAAATGCATCGTACAGGTCAGCATTAAAGCAATAAAATGATACGGCCTTTAGATTTATTGCTCAATGCTACTGTGTTATACAGAAAAACCCACACAGTGATGGGATTTGTGCTAACGGGTACATGGAGTTCTACCAGAAATACAGGTCATACATAAGGAGCCAGCAAAATGAATGCACATTATCGGCCAATAAACAGCTCATCCATTAGCGGCCAGGCTCCTGAATAATATAGCACTTTTCATGTTGCCATCATTTATACTGCTGACTGGAGAATAGACAAGATTATTACAGTGAGGGATACTGGAAGGCACATGATACATGAGGAGGCCGCATTGATCTTCACACAACAGGAAGGTGTCTAGACTGGAGATATACGGCCTGAGATTTCAGTGCAGGACATATTTCATGTGTGCAGGCCTAATGGAGTAACTGAGCAGGTGATGGATGAGATGTCCACATGCATTGGCACAGCAGTTATTAGATAGAGGGGTCTTACAGTGACCTTTTATCACTCTTTGTGTCCTTCAATCAGCAATGAGCGACCTCGTTTAAAGGAAGAGGAACCGCATCGAGTTAAAAAAAAAATCTTTATTACCATATAGACACTGATGTTGTATGAGCACAGGGTGATGCAGCGTGAGCAGATACATAATGTGATAATAATTATCAAACAACTGCGTTTAAGCGATAGTAACCCTGAGAGCACCATGAAGCAGACAATAAGATCCAATGTATACCATGGGCTTTAGTTCAAACCTGTGCATGTAATATGTTTTTAAAAACAGGTATAAGTTGCATGATAAGGAAGGACATTTCTTGTCCATTGGCATTTTTTAATGATGCAGTATGTTTGCATTTCATAGAAAACTAATTCAGGAGTTGAAACGTAGACGACTGTGTGTGTGTTTTTTTTTCTTTTTTCCTATAGCAATTTACAGGGTAAAAGCAACAATATTGCAGTGCAGAGGAAACACTGATACCAAGGACGGACTGACCCATCTGGCACTCAGGCAGCGCGCGAGGGACTGCAAGTTGGGGCGGGTCCCGATTTGGGTCAAATTGCTGCTGTCTCTCGCTGCAATCTGATCCCATTTAGACACAGGTGGTCCAGCGGATGAGGTTGCCAGCGATTGACAATCAGTCGGTTGCTGAAATGCACCCCCTCGGCTCAGGTGTGATTTTACTGATCCACTGAACGTTGCAAGGCATTGACTGCCGGGCAGCTTCAGAATTTATCACTTTTTACACGTCCGCATGACTCGCGCTCTCGGCCACACTCACATCATCTAATATGAAGAGCCGGACTTATAAATAGGCAGAGTAGGCATGTGCCTACAGGCACCTGCCTCAAGGGGGCGCTTTGACCGTAAATCCAAATATATATATATTTTTTAACAATCATTTACACCACTGTATCTCTGGAGTCATAAGGACTAGGGACATATGGGGTATCATTAGAAAGGCCAGATTATGGCCTTTCTAATGATACCAAATATAGGCAAATTAGATTTATGTAAAAAATATAATAAGTAAAATTATATTTTTCATTTTTTTTCTAATACAGCACTGTTATTCAGTTTACAATTATAAAGTGAACAGTGATGCTGTACTAACTCACCTTCTCATTTCCTACACTGCCAGCAAGTGTGGAGCTGATAATGCAATGCATTGTTTCTTCGGCAGCCTAGCCCGTGGCACTGCAGTGAGGAGAGACAGAAGGACTTTGGAAACTGCATCTCTGAAATGTACACCACACAAAGCTAAGTGAGGTGTCATTGGAAAGGTCAGAGTCTGGTCTTTCTAATGATACCAAACATGACCACGTAATGTGTAAAAATAAAAAAATTGAAAAAAGGAAATACATAATAATTTTTTTTCTGTTCTACAGCAGAGGCAATATGTGTTTTTACATATAAAAAAAAACAATGCCACTGCACTAACTCAACTAAGGCAACAGATTCTGCCCCTTCTTTTGATTTGACAAACTGTTATTCAGTTTTTTAAAATGTTTTTATTTTTTTTGTTTGCCCCAAAACAAAAATTAAAAAAGTCATTTTGGCATGTTTCTTTTTTTGTTTGTTTGAGGGGTAGGGGCTCTCCACATTTCTGTGCCTACAGGCTCCTGAGATGCAAATTTGGCCCTGCTAATGCCTGGGTCAGACAAGTGGTAGTAAAAGCAGAAGGAACGTCCGAGAGAGTGAACGTTCCTTCCACTCGACGCCTGTCTGGCCACCTCACTCATAGTGCGCTCGTCTGACCCCAGCTTTACATGGAGCTCTGTGATACAGATACTGCACATTACTGTCAGTTTTATTGTTTTAGAGCTCTGTGAAACGCTCATAAACAAAACGTACAGTGTTGTGCAGAGTGTAAGTTTATTTTTTTTCGAAATAAGAGTTATTTTGAAAATGGTGTAGAGAAATCGATAACACAAAGATGTGGGCGGAGCTTAATGTGAGCATTGTTTGTGGGTGGGTGTAGCACAAGGGGCTACATGATTTCCTATTACCCCGGGGCCACATGAATTGTCAGTCCGCCCCTGACTGACACTTCTCAAAACTAAATACTAAACCATAAAAGGAGCAGCTTTACAGTAAAGCTTGTCCTTTTGCTATTTGGATTATAGTTTAGAGAAGCATCTGTGTTTCTCAGCACAGCTATACTAGCAATTTTGGCCAGTTTTTGAAGTATCAGCAAACAACGGCATTTAATGGATCACCCCATAGTGAGTTGCATTTTATTGCATGTCTCTTGTAGGCCATATTGTCTCCACAGCAAAGGTTTCATTGATACATGAACAGATTATTTTAGGCATTATTGGCACAGATTTCTACAAACACAATGGGTTTGAAAGGGATGGAGCAGCGGCATAATGGCAGGGGAGAAGAATGGAGCAGGGATACTATACATTGTGGGCTTAGGAAAACGGGAAAGCATGGCACTGGTGCTGAACCACACAACATTTTATATAAAAAAAGGGATGTTGAGAGCTTCAAACAGGGTACTCCAGCTCACATTTACAGTATTACTATTATTATCAACATAATCATACTTTATTAACCACTTCATGACCAAGTACATTTTGTTTAAATTGATATTTGCAAGGCATTGATTTGATACTGATAGAATATGATCTCTAACTGAACTACACGCAAAGGCAATCTATCCAATGGGAACCTCTATGCCACCGTTTCTTGGGCTCTGGTGACACTGACCACCTTGACTTCCGCGGATTACCTTGGAAGATATCGGGGTGCAGAGAATGACACACAAAGACACAGATTTAGGCTATAATCTATGTGTGTGCAGCCTCAAAGCTGGTGCATATCTTCTTTAGGGATGAGCTGTTCGGTTCGATCGGTTCGGAGTTCGATTCGAACATTGGCCGTTCGAAAGTTTGCGAACTTCGAACTTTTGGCCTATTCGGTTCGAGTTGGAATTTTTTTTTGAAAAAAGTATAAAAAAATGCTTAAAAAATACAAAAAATTCTAGAAATAAAGAGACTTTTTACTGCAGAATACTATAAGCAACGGTTTATTAGATATTGAATTAAAAAACTACCCAGGGAAAGAAGGTACGTCATCAAGAAGCGGTATGTATAATAGCATAAACATGTTACATACACATAACACACATTACATACATCTACCAACATATGTCAACACATGCTGCAGCGTAATGTATTATCTGTTTGTCAGAGAAAAGTGACTGTCATAAAATTATTATGGCTTTATTTAAAATATTTGCACACGTGTACGTTTTTCTGAAACTTTCACACCTCAAAATTACATGTGCTTAGAGTGCATGAGGCTTGCATAGGATTTTTTGCGCTGCCTGTGTGTTTCATCTTTAAAATGCTGCAATGGGTGATGTGGATTTTCTAGCTTACAAGGAAAGTATGCTTTACAGTCTGTCTAATGTCTAGGTGCAAAGATTCTCACCTCTAAATGACATGTGCTCGCAGCAGGGCTCTCAAACTCTGGTGCCCCTAATGTTTTTAAATTAAAACTCCCAGGATTCCCTCGCCATGTATTGCATTGAAATCATCCTGGGACTTGTAGTCCAAATCATGTTGGGGGGCCGTGAGTTGAGACCCCTGGCATACTGTGCATGAGGCTTGCATAGGATTGTTTGCGCCGCCTGTGTGTTTCATCTTTAAAATGCTGCAACGGGTGATGTGAATTTTCTAGCTTACAAGGAAAGCATGCTTTACAGTCTGCCTAATGTCTAGGTGCAAAGATTCTCACCTCTAAATGACATGTGCTTACAGCAGGGCTCTCAAACGGCGTAAACAACAGGTGTTAATTAGTGTTTGGAAATAACATGTGCTTCTAATTAGTCTTGTCTCACGAATTTGATACATTGCCTGCAGACTGGATGTGGCTCCTGCACATGTATGAACACTGTGCTTCTGAATTCTAAGAAGTGTTAATTTCTACTACATGTTCATCTGATATGCTGTTTAACCCCTTAAAGACCAGTGCTCTGTAAAGCCAATCATTAATGATGTAGATGTTACGCCATTTGTCATCAAGGGCTTAATAAAATCTTTATCACACTCCTTAGATTTAAACATAATATTCCAGTATTTGTATGTCATATACCTCTCCCGAAGGGCCTATGTGAGCATACAATTATTATTGTGTTAGATCTATAGTTTTGGTGCAAGCGTGGTGGAAGGGCTTGCTGCTTCTGCATTAGTAACACAACACAACGTGAAAATGTCTATCATAAAGCGTACAAGCTGAGTCCCTAGAGTCTCTACCTATCCATCGATATATATACCTTGCTTTAATACATATAATACATTCCCTCATCTAACAGGATAGTAGCCAGCCCCTGTGCATTTTAACCCCTTAAGGGTGGCTAGGTGTCGTGTGTGGGTCTCTGATGGCGATGTTTCTATACATCCTACAAATCCGCCACTTCACGGGCAGGTTATGAGGACCTCCTAGGCACGATATTTAAAGGAATTTTTTGTTTTTATTTTTAACCCTTATTATATGGAAAACTCACTGTTCCTTTAAAAACTTCTTTTTTTAAACTTTTTGTCCTTGTTTCCTGTCCCCCAGGGCACTACCCGGACCCCCATACACCTTTTATGGCAAATATCTTGCATATTTGCCCTCTTGGAGGACACTCTAAAAATCTAACTTTTGAGTCCCATTGACTTGCATTGAGTTCGGTTCGTGTTCGCGTTCGAACTCAAACTTTTGAAATTGTTCGAGTTTGAATGCGAACCGAACACGGGGGTGTTCGGCTCATCCCTAATCTTCTTATTAAACTCTGAGAGGGAGAAAAGGAGGGGTTGTTACTTAAGAGGACCCCAGGAATGTCATGTGTTAATTCATAACCTTGCCACAAGTTACATTGTTATGAAAATCTGACTATCCTGTATGGTGGAAACATTAAGGATTATATCCTGAACATCTTTATTATGGAAAATCTTGACACCAGGATATTAAAACACTTGGGGCAGTATTACAAAGTTGGTGCTAACTTAACCAGAGCTGTTGTTAACTTAACAGCTCCATAGGCAATGTTCTTGAACCCAGGACATACTTGAAAACGAGAGAAATCTCAATGTATCCTTCCTGGTAAAATCCTTTATAAATAAATAAATAAATAAATAAATAGGCTATAATGGCTCTGATAAGTTTACAACAGCTCTGGTTAAGTTAGCCCAACTTTGTAATATAATTTTAAGGCAAAATTGTTAACTCTCATCGACATCTCTTTACAAATACACTGGATGGGAGGATGGAATATGTACCGAATTTTTTTAATTTTTTTTATTTTAATTAATTAATTTTTTAATTAATTAATTAACATTAAGAATATGTGCCAGCTATTCACAAAACGGTCAATCCGCCAAATATTGGTGAATTGCCAGCAATTAAAATGCTCATCCAAGCTCTTTTTATCTCCCGCTATGACTACTGTAACCTCCTTCTCTCTAGCCTTAAGAGATCCCAGATTCTCCCTCTGCAGTCTGTAATGAATGCATGTGCTAAACTCATCACTTCACCTCTCGCATCTTGCCCCTTTGTCAATCTCTACACTGGCTCCCTGTTTAATTTTGAGTCAAATTCAAAATATTGGTGCTCACGTACCATGCTCTCCATAATCGCGCCCCTGCCTACATCTCCTCCCTTATTAGCAGGTACATCCCAGCCACCTCTCTCTGCCAATGATCTGATGCTATCGGCTCCATGTACCCGCACTCCAAATTCCTGCCTCCAAGACTTCTCCCGAGCTGCCCCCTTTCTATGGAACTCCCTCTCCCCAAAACATTAGACTCTCCCCATCTCTCCAGTCCTTCAAGAAGTCTCTGAAAACACATTACTTTAGAGAACCCTATCGACTCACTCCATGATCCCCAACTGTACGTTTCTTGCACCACTTTCCCACCCAGCCCACATGTGCCCCGCTACTTCAGGTTCTCCATTTACTCTCACCTAGTGTGACACCCCTCTCCTCTTAGATTGTAAGATCTTGAGTAGGGTCCTTTCTCATACTGTTCTGTGTGTAATTCGTATGTATATTTGTTATTTTGTCTAACCCATTGTACAGCGCTACGGAACTTGTTAGCACTTTATAACCTTGTAGTCAAGTCGAAACTGTGCAGTTCCTACACATTTTCTCAGCGAGAACGGGGTTCCCTTTTGGCCCATACACTGAGAAGCTTTTAGGTTATTATGTTCCATGAAAAATATTTTTAAAGTCTATCAAGCTCCCCATTTTACAAATAGAAATGGGATCCATATAGATATCATAAGATGCAGTTACTGGCTTGTGTCCAGATGACAACCCACACTCTGCCTGCCAGACAGTGAGGGATTCAGTATAAGGATGGCTACCCATAACTAATGCTGTGTGGTGAAATTGCAGATTATTAGAGTTAAAAAGTTGTCAGGATGTGAAAAATACAAAAATAGTGCACCTTTTCTTTGATTCCTCATCTGTGAAATCAAAGTGATGTCACGGAGACATGGAGGAGATCAAACGCTTCCCCGCACCTCTGGATACGACGTGATCAGAGGCAAAAAGGAAGATGAGAAATGGGGGTCTCTGCGAATATTCTTTTCTGCTTGGATTATTCAGTGACACAAATTACATGTGGATTGAAGAGAATGTAGCAATCAAGTTGCATTTTTGACATCCTGTGGACTGGAATTGTTAATTATATGTGGCCTTAAAGGAAATCTGTCATCATTTTCTTATTTTTATTGTAAAGAAAAGGTTGCCTTTATTATTGCCTCCGTGTGCATTATTTGTGATGCATTAATATACATAAGTATGTACCTCTAAGAGCTCTGCAAGAATTCAGTCATATGTCCCCATGTCATCATTTCTTTACACCACACAGATAATTTTATACAGCATTCAAAGTCAATATGGCCTTTCTTACTTTCCTACTTATGAACTTTTCAGTTTGCATTTGATATTTGAAAAATCCGTAATTCTCTCCCAGTATTTTTTAATTTTCTTCATATATAATAAAAATATATATATTTTTTTCGTACTACTCATTTGCATTGGCAACAATTATATTTGTTTTGTATTTTTAGGGCCCTATTACATTCTTAGCGCAAACGTTAACGCGTGTGCAAAAACACATTAACGCGAGGGGAAAAACCCTTTGCGCTGAACGTCGTATTACAATGTCTGCGAAAAAAATGCACGTTATGGTCTACCTTGGGTGAACCTGCACGAACCCTGCGCGAGCGTAATGTACTGCGCGCGTCCTATACTTATCATTGTGAGCGCAAATGCGTTTCTGCGCTGGTACGCGGATGGCAAAATTTAACACACACGCGTTTGCGTGCATAATTTTAACGTCTTTTAAAAGCTGGTGTTAACAGCAAATCTGAACGTCCTGGACGAAATCAAATACACCAGCCGGAAAAAAAAATTACAGCATAGTATAGTTACACATTCTACGCATAACCAAACAATAAAATTGAGAAGTTGTCCGAGTTTTTATTATTGCTGCAGCATAGATACTCAGATTGGCTTTGACAGGTGCAAAAACTTAACGTGAGATAATTGCGGTTCTTCTTAATTCTGATTGGCTGAATCGCGTGAAAAAACAGTCCGCGCACCGAGTTCTGCACGTTTTTTACACGCGTTATTTTTTGACGGATGAAATAATGCGCGAGGACTGTAATACCATCGTTAATTTACGCGCGTTAACGTTTAACGCTTCGCACAAAAATTCACGTGTTTACCGTGCATTTTTGCGTGAAGAATGTAATAGGGCCCTTAGTGTCTCTCTTGCACCCTCACCAGAAGGTTAATAAAAAAAATATCATATACTTTATCTAACAATTAAATAATGATACTATAACAATAAGTGATGGTTTATGTACTTTTTTTTTTTTTCATGTTTTTATGCACATCCCACCCTCTCCTTATTTATAATCCTCTATTATTCGCCTCGTAGTCATATAAGAAAGTGCAAGAGGAAGACTGTGCGGGAAGCTAAAGAAAGAGATGGAGGAGGAGGAGAGAGATAGGATGAGAATGAGAAAGAGAGGGAGAGGGAGAAGCAGCATAAAGTATTTAAAATTCCACAGGCTTCCACTTTTAGCATTACCATGAATCAACACAATAAATGAACCCCTTCAGAGCATGGTAATAAGAATTTGATAAATCATCAGCCAAAAAATTAACTAAATGTCAAAACAATCTTGGGGAAGTGTGATGGATTAGGGGTGATGGGAACAATTAATCTCGCAGCAGGAGTTCAGTGGTGTAGACAGGGGACCATGAGATGGATGGAGGGGAGGGCTTGTCCAAGGCTTTTTAAAGGTCAGAGCAGTGAAGAGAGGAGGAGAAGGAGGGCGCTGGAAATGGATAAGCTAGAAAGCAGTGAAATCAGAGGTCAGAGCAGCAGCTCCCTCGGCTCCCCCTGTGCTCTGATGGGCATTATGAATATGGGCCAAGAGATGGTTGTAATGAGATCTTTACTTCATGGGGAGTAAACATATGGTTCATGCAGTTAGGCAGGAGGCTCCTTTAACTGTCAAAAAGATGAAGTATTTAAGGTTAACAGCAATTAAATACTGCATGAGTGTATACGTGTGCGTATAAACAGGACAGATTTTGCATATCAGAAAAAATACTGTGCTGCAAAGAAGCATTATAGGAATCTAATTTGCCCATGGCAGAGATGAGGCAGAATGTTCCATGCGATCTGCTCCTGTCAGCAAAAAGCGGTTATGTTTCCTGCGTCGTTATGTTAATTACGTGTGTGAGACAGGTGCCCCACCATGCCTAATTATTAGCCACAGGGTCCAGTAAGGTCACTTTCATTTTATCTTGTACCAGGTTTGTTTGGTTTTATTTGTCAGGTTTTTTTTTTTTAACCATAATTGTTTGGAAAACATGAAACAAAACCAAATATTAATTTTTTTTTTCTTTTCCATCTGTAGGTGTAACTACTATTAAAAATGCATTTCTAAGCAATCTGTTTTTTTGGTCAGACATTTTATTTACATGCCACACAGCACCAGAAACCTTGTTTTTTGCATACATCATCCCTACAACTACCCCCACCCCCAAAATGTGTTCCTGTCACGGTTTCTCTATACCAGGGGTCAGCCATCTTGGCCTTCCAGACGTTTTGGAACTACAATATATCTCTCATGATGCTCAGCCACCCATTAGGTTGGCAAAGCCTTAAGATAAATATGTAACTGCAAATTATCTGGAGGGCCAAGGTTGCCAACCCCAGTCATAGACCCATCATCTGATGTCTATCCCTTTACTCCAAAATATTTCTTGTTTATTATTATCTTCATCGTTTCAAAGGTGTTGTGACTCTGAGAGGGCGTTACTTGCATCAGTGACATTATGGCCATGCCCTGAAAGGGGCATGTCAATCTAGTGCATGCGCAGTAGGGCAGACAGTCTGCAGCACTCATTATGAGTTGAAACAGCTCTGATTTTAACCCTTTTAGCACCACAAGCACCATTAAACAGGCGCATGTTTTTTTTTTTTTCCTCGGGCCTCCTGAGTGACAGCCTAGGGCCACCAGGTGATTGGGAAGTCTGAGGGAAAGTTGTGTGTCACATGGCCAAACCATGTGATTTGGCAGGTCAATCATCTATAGTGAGCCAAAACAAGATTTTGCGGGTCTCGAGAACGATCAACAACATGAGTGTCGTAAGGTAGGTCCCTGTTTAGGTCTCACAAAGTTTTAGCTCAATGGTGCCATTATGGAGAAGACCATTCCATATGCAAATAAGACTGTTACCACCCATAAAGGGTGGCCAGTACTAATGCCAAGGAAGTCGTCTCTGCACGAGAGGTGCAGCAATCCCTAA
The DNA here is from genome assembly GCA_009667805.1 of Leptobrachium leishanense. Classification (NCBI taxonomy): domain Eukaryota; kingdom Metazoa; phylum Chordata; class Amphibia; order Anura; family Megophryidae; genus Leptobrachium; species Leptobrachium leishanense. The sequence goes on from CM019065.1 coordinate 134,836,641, forward strand.
GGATTGTCAGAAGGGTATAGCGGGTAGTCTGCATTATATTATGCCACAAGTTTCTGCAGCGCTTTACAATAAGAACTTTACAATAAGAACTAAGAAAAAAGAGGCATTAAACTAAAAAAAAGAAAAGAAAAACAAATTTAGGAACCAAAGACAAGAGGTGTAGAAGGCCCTGCTAACACTTTAGAGACCCTTCTACCAGTGGCGTAACAACCGGGGGGCAGCAAGTGCGGGTGCCCCAGGTGCAGGGCTGAGGGGGAGCTCCGGCCGCCGGTGCCCCCCCCCGGTTGTTACGCCACTGAGTATCGCCCGGAGACCTGGGGGGCAGGACTCGAGTTCCCGCAGTGGACCGAGCCTGACAAAGTGAGCGCAGGGGGGGGAATTGCCAGTGGCCACATTGCTATCCTACGAGCGGCCGCCAGCATAAAGCTCTGCCACTCGGCTGGGGATCTATCCATCAGCCAGCCGCAATCTTGCGAGATCTGGCTGGTGGTTAGATCCCCAGCCAAGCAGCAGAGCTTTATGATGGCAGCCGCTCGAGGAGGAAAAGCACGCGGCCGCCGCCGGCAATGACAACGGAGCAGGCAGAGCAGCCCAGAGACGAGGAGAGGTGAGCTGGGGGTAATATTTCCATGTGTGAGAGCTGGGGACAAATATATCCATGTGAGAGAGCTGTGGGCAAATACATCCATGGGTGAAAGCTGGGGGCAAATATATCCATGTGTGAGAGCTGGGGGCAAATACATCCACGGGTGAGAGCTGGGGGTAAATACATCCATGGGCGAGAGCTGGGGCAAATATATGCATGTGTGAGAGCTGGGGGCAAATATATGCATGTGTGAGAACTGGGGACAAATATATCCATGTGTGAGAGATGGGGGGAAAATACATCCATGTGTGAGAGCTGGGGGCAAATATATCCATGTGTGAGAGCTGGGGGCAAATATATCCATGTGTGAGGACAACAAGCAGCTGGTGGTATGGAGAAAAACGTTACTTATCTTTCAGAATGAAGTGCTGAGGACGTTCCCTGGAGATGGTCCAATACTCCACACAAGGATAAGAAAGGAAATTGGGAGACCTCAGCGTAATATTATTTTGTTTTACAATTTCATGTATTTCTATCGCCCTTGAGAAAGTCTATTTTCATAGACGAAACGCGTTGGGCTCCGTATATGCAACTTTATTTTTATTTGGAATAAAAAGTTTTATCCTATACCCATCTTTGTGCGAAGATTTTGGCGTTTCCAGTATCCGTGGTTTGTTGAATAGACCCACGGAGATCCATTCCAGACGCTGAGGTCTCCCAATTTCCTTTCATATCCATGTGTGAGAGCTGGGGGCAAATATATCCATAGGTGAGACCTGGGGGCAAATATATCCATGGGTGAGAGCTGGGGCAAATATATGCATGTGTGAGAACTGGGGACAAATATATCCATGTGTGAGAGCTGGGGGCAAATATATCCATGGGTGAGAGCTGGGGCAACATTTCCATGTGTGAGAGCTGGGGGCAAATATATCCATGGGTGTGAGCTGGGAGGGCAATACTTCCATGTGTGAGCTGGGGGCCAATATTTCCATGTGTGAGCTGGGGGGTACCCTGGGCCCATGGTATAGAAAGGGTTTGCAGGGCTGTGCAGATGGGGTGCCACGTGTGTTCTGGCAGCGTGGAAAGGGTACACTGGGCAGCCCACACCTGGGTTACCCTACACTGCATGCATAGCTGCAAGGGGTATGTGCTGGGAGGGGGGGTCCAGAGCCTGTATATATAATTCTGGGGGTCCAGTGCCTGTGTATAAAATTCTGGGGGCCAGTACCTGTGCATTTAATTCTGCGGGTCCAGTGCCTGTGTATATAATTCTGGGGGTCCAATATTTTGTCCCGGTCCAGGCCTGCTTATAACCAGAGTGAACGTTTATATAATGAGGGGGGGATTCTGCCCCGGGCACCCATAACTCAGGTTACGCCACTGCCTTCTACATCCGTCAGTGTCCCAATCCCTCCTAATATATGCCCTCTAAACCTATTCCTGGCCCTATTGCTGTCATTGAACATATACAGTTGTGTTCAAAATTATTCAACCCCCAATGCTGTAAAGGGTTTTAGGGAATTTAGTGTACATTTGTAATTGTATTCAGAATGAAATCCTGCAAGGACTTTTTAAAGAACCATATGCAACTAAAATGACATCAATTGGTTTTGTAATACAGTAGTAAATGTTTCTTTTGTGAATTCGTCATTGACACAATTATTCAACCCCTTAAAGACTACCACTCTGAAGAACAGAGGTTCATTCAAGTGTTTTCAATCAGGTATTGAAAACACCTGTGGATGTCACGGAGCAGCAATAAAGCATAATAAGCACCAATTAGGCAGCTTTAAAATGACTGTGATACTCAGCTCCTTCTAGACATTTACTGGTGTGGTTACAAACATGGTGAAGTCAAGAGAATGGTCCAGGAAGACAAGAGAAGAGGTGATTACTCTTCACAGGAAGGGCAATGGCTATAAGAAGATTGCAAAGATGTTAAACATACCAAGAGAGACCATAGGAAGCATCATTCGCAAATTCAAGGCAAAGGGCACTGTTGAAACGCTACCTGGTCATGGCAGAAAGAAGATGCTGACTTCGACTGCTGTGCGCCACCTGAAGCGTAGAGTGGAGAAAAGTCCCTGTGTGACTGCTGAGGAACTGAGAAAAGATTTGTCAGATGTGGGTACTGAAGTTTCAGCTCAGACAATACGGCGCACACTGCGTAATGAAGGCCTCCATGCCAGAACTCCCAGGCGCACCACCTTGCTGTCTCCAAAGATTAAGAAGAGTCGACTGCAGTATGCCAAAAGTCATGTGGACAAACCACAGAAGTTTTGGGATAGTGTTCTGTAGACTGATGAACCAAAATTAGAACTGTTTGGGCCCATGGATCAACGCTATGTTTGGAGGAGGAAGAACAAGGCCTATGAAGAAAAGAACACCTTGCCTACTGTGAAGCATGGCGGGGGGTCAATCATGCTTTGGGGCTGTTTTGCTTCTGCAGGTACAGGGAAGCTTCTGCGTGTGCAAGGTACCATGAATTCTCTTCAGTACCAGGAGATATTGGATGACAATGTGATGCAGTCCGTCACAAACCTGAGGCTTGGGAGACGTTGGACCTTTCAACAGGACAATGATCCCAAGCATACCTCCAAGTCCACTAGAGCATGGTTGCAGATTAAAGGCTGGAACATTTTGGAGTGGCCATCGCAGTCACCTGACTTAAATCCGATTGAGAACCTCTGGTGGGACTTAAAGAAAGCAGTTGCAGTGCGCAAGCCTAAGAATGTGACTGAACTGGAGGCTTTTGCCCATGACGAATGGGCGAAGATACCCGTAGATCGCTGCAAGACACTTGTGTCAAGCAATGCTTCATGTTTAAAATCTGTTATAACTGTAAAAGGATGTTGTACTAAGTACTAAGATTGAATGTCACTTGGGGGTTGAATAAAACTGATAATGATGTGAGCACAGAAAAGACATTTGTGGTTATTTCATTATAAATGTTATGTTATATTTGTCTGACCTACACGTGCCTCTTTGATTTAATTGTAAGCAAGATGACTGAATGATCAAAATCAATCTCAAACTGGCCAAAACACTCAATTTCAGTGGGGGTTGAATAATTTTGAACACAACTGTACACCATTTATCAGTCTTGCTCCTGAACCCCTAGACATTTCCCCAAACTTCTCTCATACTTCTTACCTTGTACCCTAAACTGTCGCTGTCTATGTACCCTCTAATATGTCCATTTTCCTGTACCTCTAGATCTTCCCTTGACTCTGCACACTTGAACCTGTACTTAGAAACCTGCACTGATTTCTTATTCTGTCCATAAAGATCATACAAATAGCCATTTTGCTTTTTCTTTGCAAATCTCCAGGCAGCTGTGACACATGGCAGCCACACGGAGCACTGCTCTTTAACCCTTTCGCTGCTGAGCCTTTTCACACCTCTGTGCTGAGCTCATTTTTACCGATTTCGCTCATTTATTTATTTATTTATTTATAAAGGATTTTACCAGGAAGGATACATTGAGATTTCTCTCATTTTCAAGTATGTCCTGGGTTCAAGAACATTGAAGTGTTACAGTTACAGAAATACAAAGTACTACAATGCAAGATATTAAAAAACAACACAAATATACAGATTAACAGAAAATAAATATGTAGAAAGATAGTCATTATTTTACATGTTTACAGGTGCATTCTGTATTGAGGTATGTTAGTAAGGAGCTCTTGAGTGACATAAGACTGGAAGATTTGATGGTGTCTGGGAGGCTATTCCATAATTGTGGTGCTCTGTAGGAAAATGAGGATCGAGCCACTGTCTTTTTGTATTGTGGTATTGCAAGTAAGGTGCTGGTCCTGGATCGGAGGTTATAGGATGAGGGAGCTGCTGGGGGAAGCAGTCTATTCAGATAGGGTGGCAGCTTCCCAGAAAAGCTCTTAAACACCAGGCTGGAAAGGTGAAGGGTGCGACTAGATTCCAGCGATGGCCAGTTAAGCTCTTTTAACATGTCACAATGGTGGGTCATGTAGTTACATTGTAGCGCAAAGCGGCAGAATGAGTTATATAATGTAGTAAGTTTCTGAAGTTGTGTTTGCGGGGCGGCTGCGTACACTACATCTCCGTAATCAATAGCCGGCATACGCATTTGCTGTTAAATCTGCTTTCTTACCGCGGGGCTCAGGCAGGATTTGTTTCTGTACAGGGCGCCTAGTTTGGGGTAAAGTTTAGATGAGAGTTTTTCGATGTGAGGGCCAAAGGATTGATTAGGGTCCAACCACATACCTAGATATTTGAGAGAAGTGACTGTGGTCAGCGTGCCATTTGATTTTGTCCCAACACATAAGTGGGGATTTTGCAATTTGTGTAGTTTAGGTTTTGTTCCAAAGAGCATCGTTACAGTTTTGTCATTATTTAAAAAAAGTTTGTTGTGTTTGATCCACTTTTCTACCTCTGTGAATTATTCTTGCAGCACGGCTTCCAGCTGCCGGAGATTTGGTTTGCTGGTATAGATTACGGTGTCGTCTGCATACATATGTACAGTTGAGGCTTTGCAGACGTTGGGCAGATCATTTATGAATATTGTGAATAGCAGGGGGCCGAGTATTGAGCCTTGGGGTACACTGCAAGTGACAGGGAGGGGGAGGGAGGAGCTGCCAGAAATTGACACATATTGTGATCAGTCGGATACATATGATTGAAACCAGGTTAACGTGCGATCACCAATGCCAGAGTTTTTAAGTTTTTCTAACAAGATGCCATGGTCTACAGTGTCAAAGGCCTTGGCAAAATCAAGGAAGATGGCTCCAGTTAGGTTTCCTTGTTCCATCTCAGCTTGGATATCATTGCAGACTTTTAAAAGGGCGGTTGTAGTTGAGTGATTTGGACGAAAGCCAGATTGATCTGGGGTTAAGTAGTTCCAATATTGATAATAATCACGTAATTGTGTGTAGACGCATTTTTCCAAAATTTTTGACATTACAGGGAGCAACGATATCGGACGGTAGTTGGATACCAAAGTACTGTCACCACTTTTATGGATAGGTACCACTCTTGCAGTCTTCCAGAGTTTGGGTATGTATCCAGTCGCCAGTGATTCATTGATTAGGGTTGCGGCAGGATTTGCAATTGCCGGTGCACTGATTTTCAGCAGCATTGCTGGCATTTGATCAGGTCCAGACTGGTATTTCATTTTTTGCTTACGGAGAAGTTTAGTAACAACACTGACAGGCACTGGTCTAAAACTGAATTCCTGTCTGATACAGGGACTTTGCGCAGTTGGAGGGGCCTGACCTGCGTGAGGCCTTTCTGATTGCATGTCATTTCCTAGCTTGGCAATCAAAGTGGTGGCACATCCAACAAAATAACCATTAAAGGCATTTGCTACATCTAGGGGGTGTTGCAGGGTTTGGTTGTTTATTTTGACAGCAGCTGGCTGGGAGTGGACTGGGGGTGCTTGTATGTTACTTATCGTTCTCCAAAAGTTTCTAGGGTTTGATATGTTATTGTTTAGATTTTCATTGAAGTAATGGGCTTTAGCCATTTTTGTTTGTTTTGTGCATTCATTCCAGCATTTTCGGTATTCGCAGTGATCGTTCATGGAACCAGTACTCTTGAAATTTGACCACAGTGAATCTCTAAGATGGTACATTAGTGTAAGATCAGCTGTAACCCAGGGGAGATGGGTCCCTTTTACTCAGACTTTACGCAGCGGGGCATGGGAATTCCAGACTTTCAGGATCTCAGACTGAAAGTACTCAATTGCACAGTCTAGGTCTGGGATTAGGTTTAGTCTGTACCAGGGGAGCTGTTTGAAATCACTTAGGAAGGATTCAAGAATACATTTCTTGAAAGACCTGGTGGTTATTACCTTTGGGGGAGATTTCATGGCCTTTATTTTGCGCACGCAGTACACTAGACAATGGTCACTAAAGCTATTAGCGAGAACACCTGCCTCCTGTATTCGATCAGGAGATGAGGAGAGAATCCAGTCCAGCAAGGTATGGTTAGGGCTTTTCATATTAATGCGAGTAGGGGGAGGAGATTAATTGAGTTAGCTGCAAAGTTTTAAACAGTGAGCAGTGTTTATTGTTTTTAGGATTTAGCCAATGTGTATTAAAATCGCCGAGGACCAGCATTTCACTTTTTTGGTTTTGGGAAAGTAGGTTATTAAGGATTTGAGATATGTCAGAGAGGGAGTGCACTGGAGAGCTCGGTGGGCGATAGAATCCAGCAACAATGATGGATTTACTGAATGGAATCTCAATTAAACCAGAGAGGAAATCAAAGGTGACAGGGGAGCTAGAAGTCTGTAAGGGGGTGAACTTTATGGACACCTCAACATAAATAACACTTCCCCCTCCTCTCTTTGCTCTGTCCTTTCTATAACATGAATACCCCTGTATTGATATGGCAGAGTCTGGTACTTTTGGGGTTAACCATGACTCTGTGTTTAAACGCGTTTTTAAGCCTTATTTTAATATATGACCCAGACATATTATATATCGTTCTTTCCGGCAGACTGTGCAGATTCATAATATGTCATTATTATATGTATACGTTATGTCATGTCTGTATATTATAACAAAAAATGCAATAAAATTAGAATTTTCAATAATTTACAATGTGTAAAATGTTTTTTTTCACATTTTAACATGCGAGCGTTAACATTAACCCCTAGCTGTCACGGATCGGGAGATAGGGGGTTCATTGGAACCCCCTATCTCCACTATAGGTGGCAGCAAGGGGTTAATTTCAAAACTGGCGCCATCGCGCTCTGCGCGATGACGCCAGTCATTAGGGGGATATCCTGGAAGCTTGGCCGACATCCAAGATGTCGGCCAGCTCCGGGAGGGGACCGCGATACGGCGCATGTTAGCGCCATATCACGATCCAGCCCCCTAGGGGTTAAAGACAGCCGCCGCTTGGAAGGGCAGGCTGTGCCCTTCCAGGCGGTGCCTGCCTTTAATCGATCGCTGGCCCCCGGGGAAGGGGAGGGGGAGAGGTCCGAAGGACCTCCCCCCTCCCCTTCAGGCACCTTCCCTGCAATGGCGGGGGGTGCCTGAAATAGACGTCATCGCGCATTCGCGATGATGCCTATCGTGCCCGCCGGGGTCCCGGAGGCTGGGCTGACATCGATGATGTCAGCCCGGACCGGGGGGCCGCGCGATTGGCCGGAATACCGGCCGATCGCGGCTGCAAAGGGAGGACGCGCGTCCGCAGCGAAGTAGCAATGCGGATGGACGCGCTGAGCGCGTCCACCGCATTGAAAGGGTTAAGTCAGTATGTAGTTGCTCCACATTTGTAGGGAGAGACTAGTGCAAATTTGTTCTATGTGTATCTACAATAGAGGTTTCTGCACAGGGGGATCCAGAGAGGGGGCACAGGGGCGTGTGTTCTCCCCTTACTGAGATGAAATCCCATTGTATTAGATACAGGAGTTAAATGGAACACTCATTACCTCGATGCCTCCAGCTCACTGCCTTGGCGTCACTTTCGATTCTGTTTTGGTGAAGGTATAAATATAAACCCACCATTTTGCCTCTTAGCTGAGAAGCAGCAGGAGGACATGTGGTTGCTTAAGCAACATTTGCTTTCATTAGGTTAGGACCCACCTTGAAAGAGGCTGCCGTGACGTGGCAGGTGGGCTTAACATGTCAATGGCCATTCAAGTAAACTAAAACCTCTGCTTTGTTTAGCATGGGGCCACAGGAATAAGCACAAATGACAACCTTTTATCTTGTCATGTTTTATACATGAAGTGGGCTGGATACTCCTGGTTTACGCAGCCGTCCAGGTAAGAAATAGTGAGCGAAACCGCTTTTTGTGTATATTTGCACTTTTGATTGTTATCTAACTTTTTCTCTCCACGTCCAGACAGTGACCAAATGCTATTACTATCAAGTCAAGAACATTGCCCGCATCCACCCCTTTCTGACACAAGATACCGCAAAGGTGGTGGTTCATGCGCTTATCATTTCACGACTTGATTACTGCAATTCGCTACTTATTGGCCTCCCCAACATATTGCCCCTTTGCAATCTGTAATGAATGCAGGTGCCAAGCTTATTTTTCACACCAGACGCACCTCACGTATCTCCCCCCTCCGGTCCCTCCATTGGCTTCCTGTATGTTTCAGGATACAGTTTTAAATACTGATGCTCATGTACAGATTGCTCAATAACTCGACCCTCCCCCACTTACATTTCTTCGCAGCTCCGCAAGCACGTTCCATCTAGACAACTCTAGTTGGCGGGCAACCTGCAGAATTATGTAGCACCAGCCTTTAGAAGGTGCTAATTTTTGGCTGTCTGTATCCCGAAGGTAATTAGTGCTAGCAGTCTGTAATACCTTACTTATTGAAACGCTAATGTACGTTTGCACTCTCCATGTTAAGTGTAGGATGCGCAAAGCCATCCAGGTAGGGAATAGTCTGCGAAACTGCACACTACTGTTTGCTTTTAACCCCTCGTCCCAGAATAATTCATACCAGCCACCTCCCCCCACTACTCACCGCAATCTTTCCCTTTGAATCCAGCCAAAAAGTCACACTTCACTTCCATCCTCCCTTCTGAATCCAACAGCAAGCCAAAATTCACCTCAATCTTTCTCTTTGAATCCATCCAGAAAGGTATTCTTCAATCAACACAATTTTTGGCCTATTGTTACTGCTCCAATATTACTGTTTTTTTTTATCTTGACTGCTAGTTTATGTATTTTTTTTTCCCTTTCCCTTCTTTTTTGTTTGCTTAATTCTGTGCTGATTCTCAGTCTTTTCTGCTCCTCCCTGTTGTAAATTCTTTGCGTGCATTGGCCTTCTCTCTAAACTCTGTGGGCCACATTACATTCCTGACATTAACGCACATTTGCGTGAGCATTAATGTTAGCTGCGGTGTCTACCGCATATTACGATCCAAACACAAACGGGTTAAGTAACCCGTTTGCGTTTGGTACCTTGCGCTTTGCAGCGCGAGGTTACTGTACTTTGCGCTCCCTATACTTAACATGGGGAGCGCAAAGTGTTAATCAGCGTTAAGATTACACTCTACTAGCGCTGATTAATGTCTGGCTGTGGTTAGCAAATAGTTAACCACAGCCAGTACTTGGTGTTAACGGATTCCACTGCTGCAGAATTCGTTAATACCAGCCTAAAAAACCCCAAAAAAACTCAGATACTCACCTCCTGTCCCGCGGCGAGGAACACGGCTTCAGCCGCCTCCTCAGTCCGGCGGGAGCAGGGAAAGACTGGGGGAAAAAGTCCCCCCAGTCTCTCCCTGCATATCACTACGCCGACCAGCAGGGGGAAACTCAATGGTGTCCTATGGATTCCATCGAGTGAATGCTTGCAGTTGCGCTCAGCACTGCCGCGAGCATCCCGGGGGTTTTTCCTCCCTTGCCCCCGTGTTTTAATGCTAGGATTGTAATATAGCCCTGTATTTCTTACCCACAGCCACACTTCACTGGTGTCTGACCCACCTGTTCGATATACCCTCCGCCCATACACCCCCCACCCAGCCCCTATCCTAATTATATAAGCTATTTTTTCCAGCTGCTTCACTTCTCTCTTGGTTTAACCTTATCATGCCCAAGCTCTTGGTCTATCAACATGCAGTGTCTGCTATACTCTCTCTGGTAATTATCTCCACACTCCCCCTCTTCCCTTTTGTTTCACTTGCCTTAGTCCTTTAGATTGTAAACTCATGGGTAAAAGTGCTGCATTAGCAGGAAAGTTATTCTATTGGCAGGGCTGTCTGTTCCTTATGTTTTATTATTTATTATGTCACCTGTTCGTGCTTCCCCATTGTAAAGCACTACGGAATCTGTTGACGCTATGTAAGTACCTGCAACTGTAACCACTGTGCCCATTTCCTAAAATCTTAAAAAAAAATCTATCTATGCTATATATACTGTATATATATATATATATATATATTACATTCTTGATTCTATTCATGATATATTCTTACTGGTAACATTTTTATAAATAAAATAAATAACAAATTATTAGGCAAAGACTTCTTTATGTTTTAAGGAGTAGGACTTGACGTTGCTGGTGTGATCTTGATATTGTGTCACTGCTACTAAGTGTGGCAGAAGATGCTGCGAATATACAATCACATTGTTGAATTAAAAGGAAATCATACACCTTATCACTTTGATCAGTCCTAAAATGAATTAATTTCCTTTTGTGCTACGTTATCTCTGCAGTGGCACAGAACAAGGAAAAACAAAGTATTTTAACATCTTGATGAATTCTGCTGAGAACTACTTCCACACGGAACAAAAGTATTCATCTTTCACTGTACAGAGGAAGACAGCAAATGTTCTGTTTTCAACACATATTGAGTTTAATGGGGTTGAGGAATCCTTGATAGAAGAGATAATGAGAACTGAAATACTGGCATACCGAATACTGATGTAACCTCTTTATACGTTTAGCCTTGGAAAAACCATATTCAAACCGGAATCGGATTCAGCTCTGTGTTGAGAGAGATTTCTAAAATGAGAAAAAAAAAACTAAAAACTTTTACGGAAACATTTATACATTTTACAAAACTAAAATGAATGTATTAGAGTAATACAATGTATATAGAAATAGTTACCTAATTCTTGTGTTTGACCTCACTATTTCCCTTGGGGCCCTATTCCAATATTGCCAGTAAGGGATAAAAATCAACACGAGCCACTATATCATACTGGCTCACCGTCCGTTACCAAGCCTATTCTGACCCAGCCGCTATTTTATCAACTCGAGATATAATAACTGGGAGCGTTGAACAGATACTGACAACCAGGGCCAGATCTACAATTAGGAATATGGCTACAGGCACCCATTTGTTTTTATATATATTTTTTAACTTTTACAGAAAACAGTGTCTGCCATTTTTTTTTTTTTTACTATCTTAACCCTTAACGCCGCAGGACGTTCCATGATGTTCTGGCGGCAGGTGGGCTTTGAAGACGAAGGGTGTACATGTACACCCATTGTCTTCAATGGGGCTGCCTCGGCCCCTCCCCACAGCCTGCTTGTAACGTATCGATCCGTTGGGCGCCTGGCAGCGGCTTCCACGCTGCTCGCTGGCCAGGCGCCGATTGATATTGCAGCCGGTTGCGCTCACGTGGGACGCCGGGGGGCGGGACCTGGCGTGATGACGCGGACCCGCCGGTTTTAAAACCCGGCTTCACTGTTTTACCCGTGCCCTGACGTGGTATTGCATTCCCGCAGAGCTCTTGTGATTTTTGGTACTGTCCGTGTCTGACCTTTGTTTCTGGCTGCATAATATTCTCTGTGAATGATTCCTGGCCTTGGCAACGAACCACCTCTGTGTATGACCCCTGGCATTGGCAAAGAATCACCCCTGTGTATGACCCCTGGCATTGGCAAAGAACCACCTCTGTGTATGACCCCTGGCATTGGCAAAGAACCACCTCTGTGTATGACTCCTGATTTTGGCAACGACTTCTCTAACGGTTCTGCTCCTAACTTTGGTACCGGTGTTAGTCTGTGTGTAACCCTAAGCATACAGCAGACTACCTCTTATATTACTAAAGTCCTGGGGAGAACAAACTATCTAAAGGCCTTGTATATCTGTCTGATATTAACCCTTGTGGGTACTCTGTCTTGTGAACCGAAATATCTATCTAGACGTGCCGACCACTTAAGGATCGGAAGGCTAGAGAGCGTCTTGCGTATAGGGACCAATATTCTGGTATTCAGGGGGATACGTGACATTACGTCAGGGCCAATGGATCCCGCAGACCTCTCTATACAGTTGGCACGTATCGCAGCCAGACAAGAAGAGCAGGACCATAGAATGGACCAGTTTGCTCTTGCTCTTCAGACCTTGTTGAATCGGTCCAGTGGAGGAACCACAACCTCCCCGGACCCTGTATTGCCTATTGTTAGTCCGGCCTCTCCCGAAAGAAATAGGCTTAGTATGAAGGCGCCGTTACGGTATGATGGTACCCCAAGTTTGTGCCGGGGTTTTTTGACTCAACTGGAGATTTTGTTTGAGAATAACCCAGGGTCATGTATGACGGATAAAGCCAAGGTGGGTTATCTGATCAACCATCTGACAGAGAAAGCTTTGTTGTGGGCTACACCCTTGTGGGAAAACAAGAAACCTATCATTTATGACTACGAGGGTTTTACTTCAGAGCTAAAACGGACCTTTGACCCCTCTAGAAGGGCTACTAATGCGGGTAGGTCTTTGTTGCATATAAAAAGGGAATAGGAGAGTCTCTGATTACGCTATAGACTTCAAAACTCTGACTTCAGAGGTTCTCTGGCCTAACGATGTCTTAACATTAGCCTTTACTGAAGGCCTAAACGATACTTTTATGTTCGAGTTGGCTCCATTAAAATTGCCAGAGACACTTGATCACCTTATTGATTTTTGTATTGCCATGGATGATCAAATTAGGGAAAGGAGACATCCTAGAGATAGACCCAGAAGGGTCTTGCCTCCTTTACCTCTATTGTCTAGAAATACCAGCACATCCAGTAACCAGGAAAATGTAAGAGGGGAAATGCCAGGTGCAGAACCTATGCAGATAGGAAAAACTGGTATTTCGGACGCAGAAAGAGCTCACAGAAGGGAAAAGGGGCTATGTTTCTATTGTGCAGGGGCAGACCATTTTCGCCTTCAATGTCCTCAAAGACCTAGGGGTAGCAGGGGTGACAGTGGTACATCAAGCCAAAGAACAGCTAACACCCAGGTTATTGGTTCTCTTTATGCCTCCTTTGTGGATAATGAAAAAAAAAAATCCAGGATTCTGTTACCAATCTCTCTAACCTGGGAAAGGGTTCACCTCAAGACTGAGGCGTTTTTGGACTCTGGGGCCTCAGGTAATTTCATGGATAAACATTTTGCTGCAAAAAACCTCATACCTCTGGTTCTCAAAGAAAAACCTCTAATGGTAGAAGCCATAGATGGGAACCCGCTATCCTGTCCACGTATTACTCACGACACTATTCATGTATGTATGGTAACAGGAGTATTGCACCATGAAACAATATGTTTTCAGATCATTGAATCTCCTTCATGTCCTGTCGTTCTTGGGTTTCCATGGTTGGTAGAACACAACCCAGTTATTGATTGGGTCCAGAGAGACATAAAATATTGGAGTCCTCATTGTCAGTCAAAATGTCTGGGTAGGGTCAATGTGATCGGTAGCCTCAACATTGCCACAGCTCCTCCTTTATCCACAGAGGTCCCTGAATGTTATCAAGAATTAAAGGAGGTGTTTTCTAAATCCAGGACTGAGGTCCTACCACCACACCGCCCATACGACTGTGCAATAAATTTACTCCCCGGTACTATGCCTCCTAGGGGACACGTATACCCCTTGTCGCAAAAGGAAAACGACATTATGGAGGAGTACATAAGGGAGAATCTAGAGCGAGGATTTATCAGACGGTCCTCCTCTCCAGCAGGAGCAGGTTTCTTTTTTGTCTCCAAAAAAGAGGGAGATCTGCGACCTTGCATTGATTATAGAGGTTTGAATAGGATAACCATAAGGAACGCATATCCCATACCTCTTATCACGGAACTATTCGACCGACTAAAAGGGGCCAGAATTTATACTAAGCTCGATTTACGCGGAGCTTACAACCTGGTAAGGGTCAAAAAAGACCATGAATGGAAAACGGCTTTTAATACACGAAGTGGACATTATGAATACCTAGTGATGCCCTTTGGTTTATGTAATGCGCCAGCCGTTTTTCAGGACCTCATAAACGATACCCTAAGAGAATTTCTACAAGTTTTTGTCATTGTATATCTGGATGATATCCTGATATACTCCCCTGATATTGAAACCCATCATGTCCATGTGAAACAAGTATTGAAAAAACTGTTGGAGGCTGGGTTGTTTTGTAAACTGGAAAAATGTTTATTTGACATAAAAACAGTACATTTCCTTGGCTACATAATAACTCCTGACGGTTTTCAGATGGATCCTAAGAAGCTCTCAGCAATCATTGACTGGCCTCTGCCCCAGGGGCTGAAAGCCATCCAGAGGTTTCTGGGGTTACTAATTATTATAGGAGATTCATTAAAGACTTTTCAGCTTTGGTATCTCCTCTCACGGCTATGACAAAGAAAGGGGTGGGAAATCAGAAATGGACACCCCAAGCCAGTCAAGCCTTTGAGGCGCTCAAACAAGCATTCACTACTGCCCCTGTTCTCAGACATCCAGATCCGACTCTGCCATTTCAAGTAGAAGTTGACGCCTCCGAAATAGGTCTTGGTGCAGTCTTGTCCCAAAGGGAGGCACCCGATAAACCCTTGCATCCATGCGGCTTCTATTCCGGAAACTGTCCCCGGCAGAGAGGAACTATGACATAGGAAACCGAGAGTTGTTAGCAGTCGTTTCAGCCTTGGCAGAATGGAGATACTTACTGGAAGGGTCTAGTGATCCCATCATTATCATAACTGATCATAAAAATCTCACATACATTGGAGATGCTAAACGTCTAAATTCCAGGCAAGCGAGATGGTCGTTGTTCCTTTCGAGTTTTAATTATGTCCTGACCTATAGACCTGGATCCAGAAACATCAAAGCAGACGCACTATCAAGACAGTATGAATCTTACGAGCATAATATCCAAGATCAGCATCCCATTGTACCCCAAGAACGGATAATAGCCTCTACCACGATTAATGTCTCGTCTCCTTTGATGAAAAGGTTGCAAACCGTTCAGGGCACAGCTCCTGAGGGGAGACCTCCCGCGAAACTCTTTGTACCTGAAAATGAAAGAGAGGAATTACTAAACATTTACCATGACAATAAAACTTCTGGGCATATGGGAATCACCAAAACGGTGTCCAGCATCAGTAAAATCTTCTGGTGGCCCTCGTTACGCCAAGATGTAAAAGATTACATAGCTGTATGCGAGGTGTGCACAAGACATAAAAGTCCCAAAACAGTACCCATTGGTTTACTCCAGCCTCTGCCAATCCCAGAACGACCATGGTCGCATTTGGCAATGGATTTTATAGTGGAGTTACCTGTTTCAAGAGGTAATACAGTAATACTTACTATCATAGATCGGTTCTCCAAGATGGGCCACTATGTTCCTCTTCGTAAACTACCTTCGGCACTCGAACTGGTGCCCATATTCATAAACAACGTGGTCCGCATACATGGTATTCCTCTTGGGATTGTCTCCGATAGGGGTACCCAATTTGTCTCCAGATTCTGGAAGGGTTTTTGTAAGAATGTGGGGATAGACTTATCTTTCTCCTCGGCCTATCACCCCCAGACTAACGGAGCAGCAGAACGCGCTAATCAGAATATAGAAAAGTATCTAAGATGTTTTATATCTGACAAACAGGATAACTGGTCTGATCTTCTACCATGGGCAGAGTATGCTTTGAACAATGCAGTGAGTGAATCCACAGGACATTCACCTTTCTTCACTGTTTACGGTTTCGATCCTCCCGTGCTCCCCGCTACGTTTCCGGATACCACAATACCTGCTTTAGACGAGCATTTGGCATCCTTGAAGGAGACTTGGGGGAGAGTTAAGGAGGCACTGGAGAAAAGCAGTGCCATCCAGAAGATTAAGGCAGACAGACACAGGAGGCAAGCACCTGTGTATCAGGTTGGAGACATGGTTTGGCTTTCCTCGCGGAATATCAAACTCTTAGTGCCCTCCATGAAGTTGGCACCTAGATACATAGGCCCCTATAAAGTTCTGAGGCGACTCAATCCGGTCTCCTATGCTTTGGCATTGCCTCCTCATATCAGGATACACAATGTATTTCACGTGAGCCTCTTGAAGCCATTGTTATGCAACCGGTATACCAAGGTCCATGCTCCGCCTCCTCCTGTCTCCGTGGAGGGTGCGGAGGAGTTTGAGGTTAAGGCCATTCTGAATGCCAGGATATCTAGGGGGACTTTACAGTACTTGATTGACTGGGAGGGCTACGGTCCAGAAGATCGTTCTTGGCTCCCGGCTACGGAAGTCCATGCTCCTAGGTTGGTGAAAGCCTTCTATTTGGCTCATCCTCGTGCCCCTGGGGGTCGTCCAGTGGCCGCCCTTTGAGGGGGGGTTCTGTAACGTATCGATCCGTTGGGCGCCTGGCAGCGGCTTCCACGCTGCTCGCTGGCCAGGCGCCGATTGATATTGCAGCCGGTTGCGCTCACGTGGGACGCCGGGGGGCGGGACCTGGCGTGATGACGCGGACCCGCCGGTTTTAAAACCCGGCTTCACTGTTTTACCCGTGCCCTGACGTGGTATTGCATTCCCGCAGAGCTCTTGCGATTTTTGGTACTGTCCGTGTCTGACCTTTGTTTCTGGCTGCATAATATTCTCTGTGAATGATTCCTGGCCTTGGCAACGAACCACCTCTGTGTATGACCCCTGGCATTGGCAAAGAACCACCCCTGTGTATGACCCCTGGCATTGGCAAAGAACCACCTCTGTGTATGACCCCTGGCATTGGCAAAGAACCACCTCTGTGTATGACTCCTGATTTTGGCAACGACTTCTCTAACGGTTCTGCTCCTAACTTTGGTACCGGTGTTAGTCTGTGTGTAACCCTAAGCATACAGCAGACTACCTCTTATATTACTAAAGTCCTGGGGAGAACAAACTATCTAAAGGCCTTGTATATCTGTCTGATATTAACCCTTGTGGGTACTCTGTCTTGTGAACCGAAATATCTATCTAGACGTGCCGACCACTTAAGGATCGGAAGGCTAGAGAGCGTCTTGCGTATAGGGACCAATATTCTGGTATTCAGGGGGATACGTGACACTGCTCGCGGCACGCGTCATTGGCTGCACGGAGACGGCCTGAACTCAAGCCGACCCCTGCAGCCAATGACGCTCACTGCATGCCGGCAAAATCAGAGCCGCGTGACGGCACCTGTCGGCGAGGCGTACCTGTACACCTCGCCGGCAAAATCTAGCCCTTAAGGGCGCCACCCGCTCGTCCTTAAGGGTTTAAAGAACTGTAAAACTTTAAAGATAAATAAATAAAAATGTAAACATTTAAATTACATCTTTTTTACTCTTTTTACAAAGAAAGGCCCTCCCCCCTCCCTGCATGGTGGGCATCTTTCTGTATAAACCTTAGGTTTCAGTGCTAACAGGCCCCTGCATTTTTGTCTGTACTGCAGACTCCATTTAAAACTGTACAAGGTAAGAGTGCCCTAAATGGTGTCCATCACCTCCACATAAATGAGCGTTCACGCTAGGTTAAAAGAGGTGATAGCATTCTTCGGTGCACTGAAGAGGTTAACGGGTCCATCAGAAGGGCTGAAAAGGTTAAATGGGTTACTCCGAGGGGAAAGCAAGGGGTTATTGTTATTATTATTATTCTTTATTTATAAAGCGCCAGCATATTCCGCAGCGCTGTACAATAAGCACAGTATAGACCCTTGTGAGGGTTAAAGGGTTCCTCACAAGGATCGTGAGGGTTAAAAGGTTCACTCAGGGTATTCAGTGGGGGTAGTTAAGGAGTCCCTCAGAATGGGTTAGGGGTTACTGGGAGGCAGTGAAGTTGTTACCTGGTCACCCTGAGGGGGTCAATGAGTCCTCCCAAGAGGCATTGAGGGTGTTCATGAGTCCCTCAGAATAGGTTAGGGGTCACTGGGAGGCATTGAAAGGGTTAATGAGTCCTCTAAGGGGCAGTGAGGGGATTAACTGGTCCCTCACAAGAGGGTTAATAGGTGCCTAAATTGGTCATGGGTCGCTTTGGGAGGCAGTGAAAGTGTTAATGGGTCACATAGAGGCAAGGTGGATGTTGATGGTCACACAGACAGGGCAATGAGAAGGCAGGGGGTCAGCTCTCATCATGTTTGGCGCACTCTCCGCAGGTGAGTCTGAGTAGGGCTGCAGGGGGTCTGGTGCTCTCTGGGCTTCTCCTCCATGTGAGCAGGGCACTTCCCGGACAGAGGTGCGAGCGCTCTCTGTGTGCCACCACAGACCAGAAACCACGTGTCCAGACCAAAGCAGCCGATTAGCAGAGAGTCCTTCTCCACCTGCGCTGGGACCATAGTTTGAGCAGTGGTTGCAGGGTCCCTCAGGCCAGCAGCCAGGACCAGATGCGCCCCAGGCTCGGCTGGCATCCAGACCCAGGCTCGGCCGATGGATGGGCCCAGGTTCAGCTGGTGGCCAGGCCCACTGAGCCATTGGCACATTAGGAATTTTCCAGTAGTCCCAATGACCAGTACATGCCTGGCAAAGAGTAAGCAGGGAGTAATTAGAGTAATTACATAGTCCTAATGCTGATTACTCACAGCTGTCGCTAATTGAAAACGTTTGCTACAGCTTAGAGCTGTAGCTACCTGTTTCCCCCTCTGCAGAATCAGTTAGCACCAGCTAGAACCCCCCTCAATAAAATCAAATACTCACCTCTCATCTCTCGGCAAGAACCACAGCCTGATCCGCCGCTTCTGGCTGCCGGGAGCAGAAGGAGACTGGGAAAGAAAAGTCCCCAGTCTCCCTCCGGGATCACTCCGCCGATCTGCAGGATCTCGTGAGAGAGTCAAGATCCTGCCTGCCATGTGACTCAGAAGCAGAAGCCTATGGACTCCATGGAGGGGATGCTTTAACGCAGCCGCAAGCATCCTGGACCCTAGCAGCTGCTAGGGGGCAGGCTGCTGTACTCAGTGCCTGCCCCGTAATCTACAGGTAAAATGGGGACACTAAAGGGAGATTAGCAGACGCCCCCCTTTTAGCTGTAGGGAACTGATAGGACCCCTACTGTTTAGAACCTTCATTGTTTAGTCCTTTTGTTAAAGTGTTATCTACGCATCCCAAGTACCAAATAAATGTTTTGACAATAGTTTTTTTATCCAAAAACATTCGGTACTGAAAGGTGAATAATGGTGCTGTTTCAAGCATTCAGTATACACAACGTGATGAAACTGGATGTAGAAAAAAGCTGAATATTTAAAAGTTGCAAATTATCTTAAGTTAAAAATATAAAGATAGTGATGACATTCTGCTGTCCCTGACGTACCCTCCACACTCTACGATCCACCTACAAGACCTCCTTACCACGTATGGCAGCATTTCAGAGTTTAAGGTGACCCTAAATTGTGAGCGATGCCCCTACATTTACCACCAGGAATATACCAGGGATATAGGTTATAGGTTTCACATCCAAATTGCAAAGACTGTCCTCTCATACTTGGGTATCTCCTTAACCAGGGACCCTGCCCACCTATTTGATGCCAATTATCCGGCCGTCCTACGACGGATACGGAAGGACTTGGAAGATTGGGTGGAGAAGCCGATCTCCTGGATCAGTCGAATCCAGGCTATTAAAATAAATATCCTCCCTAGACTCCTATTTTACTTCCAGGCTTTGCCGCTAGCAATTTATAGGAGGGATCTAGCAGGGATTCAGTCTGCGGTAGACGCTTTCATTTGGCAACACGGGAGACGCAGAGTAGCCAGGAAATTGCTCTACCGCCCGTACACCCGAGGTGACCTGGGGCTCCACAATTTCTACATGTATTTTTGCGCTGCTCAATTGGCACAGGTGATCGCTTGGCACGCGCCTGAGGCGCTGGGAGTCACTGGAAATGGCACTTGCTGCACCTGATCGACTGCATATGCACAAGTGGCTCCCGAAGTCAATGCTCCGTACCACCTGCCCAGCAATAGTTAATTCCTTGCAAATTTTTGACCTGGCTTGCCCATAATTTTCACTAGGGACATCCCCATGCCCGATGACGCCGCATTGACCTTGCATTTCCTCCTGGGATGTGCTATGCTGACTTCAGGGCTCTGGACGCAGCGCGTCTCAGACGTTTTCAAGACGTGGTGTCAGGGGGGTGGGTGGTGACTTTCACTGATTTATCTGCGGAGGCCGCTCTACGACCCTTTGACTACTTCCGCTTTATGAAGGTACGACACTAGATCGACTACGAAGCCCTGCACAAAATAGCCGTCCTCTCGCTATCTTGGTCTAAACGTTTATGTCATACGGCACAGATCCCTAGGGGTCTAATATTGACAATCTACTGCTCTCTGAGTTCGGGCTCTAAGGAATGGGGAGAACTTGCTTGCTGCACTCGCTGGGAAGCCGATCTGAATGGGACCCTACCCGGAGATGAATGAGAGGAGATTTGGGGGGCCACCTCTAAGTCTTCCATGTGTGTGCTCCACCAAGAGCAATCATTTAAAATGCGTTTTAGGTGGTACACGACACCGGTGCTCCTGCACAGGATTGGGAGGTCCACCACTGATCTTTGCTGGCGGGACTGTGGCCTGAAAGGCACATTTATACATCTGTGATGGGACTGCCCGATGGTGCAAGTGTTCTGGGGGGGGTGTCGATTGCTGTTTTCAGTTTTTCAAAGATCCATCACCATGAACCCCTGGGACTTCTTACTGTCTCGCCCGGTTCAGGGTATTTCAAATTCTGATCAGGCTCTGTTTCGGTGCATCCTTTTGGCTGCTCACCGTGCACTGGCCACCAAGTGGTTATCTAGTGATACCCCGTCCATGCGTACGGTGAGGGCTAAGGTGTCAGATGTGAGACTCATAGAAGAGCTTACCGCTATTATTCGGCAAACTGTGCCTAAATTCGAGAAAACGTGGGACGAGTGTATGGGTGCTGTCCCCTGAAAGGTCATGCCATGTACCTGGACAGAGAGTGAGGGTGTGATACCCCATCATGAACTATGCAGAGTTACAACCCTGGACCTCTTTTTCTTTTCCTCTTTTTTTTTGTTGTGTGTTTTTTTCTCTCTTTTTGTATTTTCTATTTGTAGTATTTTTTTGCTCTCGTTCACATGAGTATGTTCGCCTCTGCATAGTCCACATGCTGTCAGTGGTATTCTGAGTAGACCAATGTACTGTATGATATACCTGCTTTTTGTATTTATGTAATCTTATAAATAAAGAATATATATATATATCTATATATATATATATATATCTCACAGGTTATTTGCCTACATTCTCAGTGTGGCAAGCTAACACAATATTGGTAGGCATAATTTTAACACGCAAGATACTTGTAGCATCGTGTGAATGTAAAGTGTGTTTAAGCAGTTATACTGTGGTGCATATACATAGGGGTGAGCTTCTACAGAAGTCTGATTTTAAAATTCTTCTAACATAAAAAATAATTAGTTGTGCTATTGTTGATCTGTTCGCTATATTTTAACAGCCGAGTTTCAAATTATTTTGCTATCAATGATGTGTCTCGTTAGTTTTAAAGACACTTTAGCACGTCATAAACTGCAAAACAAAGGGCCCTATTACAATCTTCGCGTTAAAACGCTCGCGCAATGCGTGAATTTGTGCGCCAAGCGTTAAACATTAACGCGCGTAAATCAAAGCTGGAATTACAATCCTCGCGCATTTTTTCATCCGTCGAGCAATAACGCGCGTAAAACGGACGCGCACAAATGCGCGCGCAGCAACGTTGTGCGCAGAAATCAGTGTGCGGCCTGTTTTTTTCACACGATTCAGCCAATCAGAATTAAGAACCACAATTACCTCACGTTAAGTTTTTTGCGCCTACCAAAGTCAATCTGAGTATATATGCTTCAGCAATAATACATGCACACACAACTTCTCCATTTTATTGGTTTGGTATGAGTAGAATGTGTAACTATACTTTGCTGTGTATTTTTTTTGGGCTGGTGTATTTGGTTTCGGCCAGGTTGTTCAGATCTGCCATTAACACCAGCTTTTAGGCTGGGGTCAGACCAGCGCACTTTAAACGTGCGTTCTGGCGCACATAATTACGGCCGCACTAGCAGCAGATGACGGGCAATGACGGCCAATATACGATGTACGGCCGCACAAAAGTCCGGCCGTGCAACGCAAGTGGAATTTGAATGCATTTTTCTGAGAACGCTGAACCGCTAGTACTGACGTACTGAGTGCGCAGCTGCGGCATAGCGGCGTGTGTGCGTGATTAGGAGATGTCAGATGCTGCTAATGTCCAGCCAACATAACGTCCAGACGCAAAAAGAGTTTTATTGACGATCCGTACAAAACCACGACCGACAATGCGCGTCGTCTGACCGTTTTTGCGCATTCCATGAAAAAATACGTCAATGCGTTCGGACGCACTTTTTCACGTTCGCGGGGAAAAATGCTTTCGTCTGACCCTAGCCTTAGGAGTTGTTAAAATTATGCGCGAAAAGGCTATGCGTTAATTCCTGTGCATAGATTGTAATACTATCCGCGTACCAGAGTTAATTTGCTTTTGCTCTCACAATGTTAAGTATAGGATGCGCGCAGTACAGTACGGTCGCAAAGGGTTCGCGCAGGTTCACCCGCGGTAGAAGAATACGCTCGTTTGTTGAGCTGACATTGTAATACGATGCGTTTTCCGCGTTAATGCGTTTTTCCGCGTGTGCAAACGTTTGCGCGAAGATTGTAATAGGGCCCAAAGTCTCTTAGATTGTAAGCTCTCGAGCAGGGTCCTCTCTCCTAATGTTCTGTGTGTAACATCATTGTATATTTGTTATTCTGCCTCTCCCATTGTACAGCGCTACAGAACTTGTTAGCGCTTTATAAAAACTTGTAACCGTATTTGTCGACCTTAAACGTTTAGGTCTGACCCTCGGTAGACCAAATCAATAATAATTAGTTCATGTTTATTTATTTTGAAGCATTACACACCGGCTAAATCCATTCCTAATGAAAATAAATAACCATTGTAAAATTCTGATTTATGGTGAACCATAAGGTTCTGTTGCAATGGCTTTTGTGGGCAGGAAGGGGTTAGAAGTAAAAATGCAAGGGTAAGCAGTGGTACAGTAAGTGTGCTCTGGTTTTCCCTTTGAGGCCATGCCCAAACAGCCTGCGCTCCCCTGACAACAGAGAGCAGCAGTCTCAGTCCTAATGCAATCCAGACCCTTCCACATGCTGCATAATACATCCATCATGGGCAGCACAACTATTGACATGTTGATTTTTCTGTTTTTGATTTGGGCTGTCAGTCTGGGTAAAATTGCCAGGCAGCTTTTAGTGCACATGGCAGCTGCCCTGACATGATGTAACTTAAGTCTGATTAAAACTGAGAATCTAATAAACAATCCCACAAGCCCCCAAAACCTCATTTCCTCTGGTGTTGAGTTGGCTTTTTGGCTTCCATGCTGGGAGGGGGAAGTGGGCTGGGGTGTACGAGAGTAGCAGCGGCTTCTCCAGAATAGGTAAAACAAATAGAAAATATAATAAAGCATTCTGCTGTAACCAAACAAAATGACAGCGTTTTATAAACCACATATAACTGGCTGTCCTACAGGAATTCTTCCAAGCAGCAAACATTAGCTTGTCTATTCTGATTTTCCCTAATAATATTTGGTTATGTGATGTAGTTTCAAATTATTCGGAACTTGGATATGTTTTTTTTGTTTTTTTTATATTCGTGCTTTCTTTTCTGCCATTGTCTGTAAAGGATATTTTGACATGGGGATAAATATACTATACAAGCGATACTTTAATTTCCTTTACTCGTTTCAGAATAAATGAGAAGGAAGTTGGAGCGGCGTACACTTTGCTCGGAAACTGAAGGTACAACAGTCACTTTATATTTTATTTCCTTCTAAAGATGAGATGGTCATGTTCGCAAACTAATTAAAATCAAAAATAATTATGTGTCATGTCAGACTTGAAAAGTCATCACTCATCCATGAATAAGCCATTGGTGATGTTTATATATGTTCCCATAATTATGCGTTATGCCTGTGATCTGTGGTCCCGTTGTAATTATTGCTATTCACCTTTGACCTCATCAAATGTTAAAATAACGAACAGTTGAGTTCTAAGGTACTCCAATGATATAGTCTAATAACATAGAAGGCATGATGGTTTAGTGAAGATTTGGCCAAGGTGGGTTGGAGTTGGTTAAGGAAGGGAGAGCACAAATTAATCATTTTTGAAAAGAAGCCATGATTCAAAACATTACCATAATGTGGACTATATATGTATTGTATTACAGAAGAATGTTTGAAATAGACGCTAACATGCTATCAGCCTCTAGAAGCCTAGATAAAAAGAGGTGGTATGAGTATCACCTTGAAGACAAGAACTTTTCTACAAATACAAAACTATGGCCAACCATACTCTTCGGTTCTCCAGTAACATGTCTGGTTTTTCTGACTTGGATTAAAATACTTCTGAACAGAAATCTCCAGATACTAACCCAAATTAGCTTTGCTAATGCCAAAAAAAGAAAATGAAAAGTTAGGGTATTTATTCATGTTTCTACGCCAGACACCATACATGTTTTTCATAGTACTACAATTTATTGCCATTATAAGGTTTTCCTGAAGAAGATCCTCTTGACCCCCAAACTGACCCCCTTTCCAGTTTAAAGTATTTTTTAAACTCACCTTATTTCGAGACCCAAGGTCTCCAGTGGTGGTCTTTCTTTCAGCAGATCTGCTTCACCTTGCAATATAAGCTTTTTAATAGATGGATGAAAGCTCACAGCTTATCATTATTATTATATAATGCTTTATTTATACAGCACCAGCTGATTCCGCAGCACTGTAAAATTCAAAAGGACAAGGGGGTGGTACATTTCAAGAAAACTCAACAATACTAATTTAGAGCATAGAGTCGGATTGGAGGACCCAGTTTCCCAAATTCTAATCCACTAGACATGTGCAACGCAGAAGAATTTGGCTTGGTTCAAATTGTCTCAGAATCCAAAAATAATGGATTTTGGAATAATCTGAATCAGCTGGTTTGAGATATCAGACTTATCTGATATTTCATTATCGGACCTGTTTGATTAAGTCTATGTAGTCCACTATCCATGCCTAATAGGTGAAACACTCCACAAAGTCTTCCTTACACATGAGATGACTGCTAGAAACCCCGCTCCTACCTACACACACACACACACACACCACACACACACACACGAAATTCAGCGTTCGGTATACCTTTCTTGACCATTCGGCTATCCAGAGAGCAGGCAATTCGCCAAATCCTAGCGAATTGCCTGAACATACGGTGCCTGTTCGAGGGCAGTGAATCCCCATAAAAAGCACTGCTTCGGCTATTCAGAGAGCACAAACCAGCAGTGAAAGGTTCCCGAAATGCCCTGTCATTCGGTGGTTTAATTCGGCAGGTTTATTCAGGCGAATCCCATAGGCTTCAATGTTAAAAATATTCCCGTTTTAATTCAATATCTAATAAAGAGACTCTTTACTGCAGAATTTTATAACGAACGGTTTATTTATAGATTTTTGGGATATTTTAAGCATTTCTCTGTATTTTTTTTTAAGTTTACTTACTTTTTCTGTTAACCACTTCACTGTGGAGGACGCGCTCAGTGCGTCCTGCCGCAGGAAGGGTTGACTGCGGAAGACGCGCCGAGCGCGTCCTCCCGAAGCAGCCTGCAATCGGCCGGATTCCAGCCGATCGCTGTGCCCCCCGGTGCGGGCTGACATTCAAGATGTCAGCCCGTCAATCCGGGACCGCCGAGGGCACAATAGATGTCATCGCGGCGGCGCGATGACATCTATTTCAGGCGCCCCCCCCGCATGTGCGGACGAGGCGCCTGAAAGGGAGGGGGGAGGTCCTTCGGACCTCTCTCCCTCCCGATCGCTGGGGAGCAGGGAGTTAATACAGGCACCGCTTGGAAGGACACAGCCTGCCCTTCCAAATGGTGGCTGTCATTAACCCCTGGGGAGCCGGATCACGAATCGGCGCTGAAAAGCGCCGGTTCGTGATCCTTTCCCAGAGCTGGCCGACATCTTGGATGTCGGCCAAGCCTCCGGGAACTCCCCCTGAGGACTGGCGTCATCGTGTATAGCACAATGATGCCAGTCCTGGAGTTAACCCCTAGCTGCCATCAATGGTGGAGATAGTGGGTTCCAATGAACCCCCTAACTCCCAATCCGTGGCAGCTAGGGGTTAAAGTTTGGTACTGTTGGATCGGCCAAAGCATGGCCGTTCCAACGATACCAAACATGACTATGAAAAAAGTTTGTAAAAAAAAAATTAAAAATACAAATAAAAAAATATTTTGAAAAAAAATTATAAAAAAATAAATCCGTTTTTTTTCTTTTTTTTGGTTTGTTAATGCAGCAATATTGTTCCCATTTCAATTATAATGTGAACAATGATGCTGCACTAATGATTTTTGTATGCGGTGCGTTTGTTAAAAATAGCGTGATTTTCCCCAAAAAAAATGTAACGAGACCCCATTTCTAATTTTCTGAACAAGCGCACCCCATACAAAATATAACCGCAATTACTCGCATGTTAAAATGTGAAAAAAAAACACTTTACACGTTGTAAATTATTGAAAATTCATATTTTATTGCATTTTTTGTTATAATATACAGACAGGTCATGACGTATACATATAATAATGACATATTATGAATCTGCCGAGTCTGACGGAAAGAACGATATATAATATGTCTGGGTCATATACTAAAATAAGCCTTCAAAACACGTTTAAACAAGATGAGCGAAACAGGTAAAAATGACCTCAGCACAGAGGCGTGAAATGCCTCAGCAGCGAAAGGGTTAACAGCCCTTTTTATTATCATTCCCTGGACCTCATATGTAAATTTCAGACATTTTCGCTAAGTAGTTTCTTTGCAAACAGCGTTACATTTTTCAAACATTCAAGCAAACTGTTTTGCTAATTTATTCACTCCATTCGTCTGCGGTGTTGTCTTTTTCCGGCGGCTAAGGCTAGGGTCAGACTAACGCATTTATTGCGTTGTCCTTAAAAAAGTGCGTTCGAACGAATGGACGCATTTTTTCACGGAATACGCGATAGCGGTCATACGATGCGCATTTTCGTCCGTGATTTTGTACGGATCATCAATAAAACACTTTTTGTGTCTGGACGTTATGTTGGCCGGACATTAGCAGCGTCTGACGTCTCCCAATCACGCAAACACGCCGCTAGGGGACGCAGCGCACTCTGTACGTCCGTACTAGCGGTTTGACGTTCTAGAAAAAATGTGTTCGTTTGCCACTTATGTTGTGCGGACGAACTTTCGTGCGGCCGTACTTCGTGTGTTCCCCGGCATTGGACGTCATTTGCTGCTAGCACGGCCGTGATTTCGTGCGGTTAAACGCACGTTAAAAATGCTTTCGTCTGACCTTAGCCTTAGCTGCGTGTGATCGGCTCCTGCTCGGGTTTTTCTGGCATTCTCGGCGGGTTAATCCAGATGTTTTTGCGGGTTTTCGGCGTGCGTTCGCCGGGTTTTGCGGTTAGTTTTAGTCAGGTTTGCGGGGGCCTTTCCCTGCAATTCGGGGACCCTGTGGTGATGGCTGAATACACCGCAGGGTCGCCTAAATGGGATCGGCAAAACGAACCGATTTGAAGAGAACGTGCGGTGACTTTTTGATTCTCTTTGAATTACCCTGTATGTTCGACATGGAAACGTGTTCAGGGCTTAATTATTTTAACAGCTTTTTAAACATAGTGGCTGAATAAATTGTGACCATCAGTGCACAAGGGCAGCTGGGATATATTCCAAAAGAGAAGGATCAGACAGTCCATCCCTCCAATCAGCAGCAACCACCTCAATGATGTGTGGTTCCAGGGCTAGGGTTAAGGTTAGGGCTTGGGTTATTTTTAAGTCAAGGCATAGGGAAACAGTTTCTGTGTGTCATATGATTTGGGTTAGAGCTAGAATTAGGTTATGGCTACAGTTGGGTTAGGGATTAGGGATGAGCTGTTCAGGTTCGGACGGTTCGGAGTTCGACCCCAACTTTGTCAGTTCGAAAGTTGGCGAACTTCGAACTTTTTGGGTGTGTTCGGTTTGAGTTCGGAAAAAAAAAAGAAATTTTGAAAAAAAGTATAGAAAATGCTTAAAAAATACTAAAAAATCTAGAAATAAAGAGACTCTTTACTGCAGAATATTATAAGCAAGGGTTTATTAGATATTGAATTAAAAACTAATGTCTAGGTGCAAAGATTCTCACCTCTAATTAATTTTTTTTTTTTTCAAACGGCATAACAACAACAGATGTTTTAGTCTGGTCTAATCAATTTGATACATTTTATGTAGAATGAAGGTGTGGGATGTCTGCTTCTGTTCTGAGTGAGTAATTTCCCTCCTAAAACTTCCTAATATGCTGCATTTAACTGCTGTGTGAAAAAATACAAAATTTCCGCTTTGCCCGCTTTTAACAGCTAAAGCAATGTTATTTTTCACCTCGGGATTAAACATTCACAGGGTTATTCAGAGAGCGGTGAAAAGCAGGAGAATAACTGGAGAATGGAAAATTCTAGGTCAAAATAGCCAAACCAGAAAAATTCTCCCATTTATCTCACTTTCCAAATCGGCTATTTGGTCTAGATTGTTCTCTTCTCCTGCCAGTTCTCCTGGCTTTCACCTCTCTCTCAGGGTTGTTCAGAGAAAGGTGAAAACCAGGAGAATGGCAG
Organism: Leptobrachium leishanense; assembly: GCA_009667805.1. NCBI lineage: Eukaryota > Metazoa > Chordata > Amphibia > Anura > Megophryidae > Leptobrachium > Leptobrachium leishanense. The sequence goes on from CM019065.1 coordinate 134,865,545, forward strand.
GAAAAGAGAACAATCTGGACCAAATAACTGATTTGGAAAGTGAGATAAGGCTAGGGTCACACTAACGCATTTTTCACAGCGACCGTCATCAAGTGCGTCCGAACGCATTGCCGTATTTTTTCACGGAATGCGCGAAAACGGTCATACGATGCGCATTTTTGTGCGTGATTTTTTACGGATTCAAACCAGGAAACTTTGGGTGTCTGGACGTTATGTTGGCCAGACATGAGCAGGGTCTGACTTCTCCAAATCACGCACACACGCCGCTAGTGGACGCAGCGCACTCTGTACGTCCGTGCTAGCGGTTCTGCGTTCTCGAAAAAATGCGTTCATTTTCCACTTGCGTTGCGCAGCCGGACTTTCGTGCGACCGTACTTCGTATATTGGCCGTCATTGCCCGTCATTTGCTGCTAGTGCAGCTGTGATTATGTGCGCCTAAACGCACGTTAAAGATTCGCTAGTCTGACCCTAGCCTAAATGGGAGAATTTTTCTGGTTTGGCTATTTTGACCTAGAATTTTTCATTCTCCAGTCATTCTCCTGCTCTTCACCGCTCTCTGAATAATCCTGACAGGGTTATTCAGAGAAAGGTGAAACTCAGGAGAATGACTGAAGAGAAAATTCTAGGTCAAAATAGCCGAACCAGAAAAATTCTCCCATTTATCTCACTTTCCAAATCGGCTATTTGGTCTAGAATTTTCCATTCTCCTGCTTTTCACCGCCAAAAAATCAGTAAACTTTTTCTGCGTGTCCGAAAATGTCTCCTCTTTTCATACAGACTGCCGCCCCAAGCAGTTGTTTATGAATAGATTAAGGCTGGGGTCAGACCAGCGCACTTTTAGGCTAGGGTCAGACTGAGGCAGTGCGAACGCGCGTTCTGGCGCACTTAATCACGGCCGTAGTAGCAGCAGATGCCAGGCAATGACGGCCAATATACGAAGTACGGTCGCACAAAAGTCCGGCTGCGCAACGCAAGTGGAAAATGAACGCATTTTTTCGAGAACGTGAAACCGCAGGTACTGACGTACAGAGTGCGCTGCGTCTGCTAGCGGCGTGTGTGTGTGATTAGGAGACGTCAGACGCTGCTAATGTCCGGCCAACATAACGTCCAGACACAAAAAGAGTTTTATTGATGATCCGTACAAAATCACGGACGAAAATGCGCATAGTATGACCACTATCACGTATTCTGTGAAAAAATGCGTCCATTCGTTCGAACGCACTTTTTCACAGACAACATAAAAATGCGTTCGTCTGACCCTAGCCTTAATGTGCGTTCTGGCGTACATAATTACGACCGCACTAGCAGCAGATGACGGGCAATGACGGCCAATATACGATGTACGGCCGCACAAAAGTCCGGCCGTGCAACGCAAGTGGAATTTGAACGCATTTTTCTGAGAACGCTGAACCGCTAGTACTGACGTACTGAGTGCGCAGCTGCGGCATAGCGGCGTGTTTGAGTGATTAGGAGATGTCAGACGCTGCTAATGTCCGGCCTACATAACGTCCAGACGCAAAAAGAGTTTTATTGACGATTCGTACAAAATCACGCCCGAAAATGCGCGTCGTCTGACCGTTTTTGCGCATTCCGTGAAAAAATACGTCAATGCGTTCGGACGCACTTTTTCACGTTCGCGGGGAAAAATGCTTTCGTCTGACCCTAGCCTTAAGGAAAACTGTTTACCATCATTTGAAACGTCACTTTTTTGTTTTTAAGTGTTTCTATACATCCTAGAAATCCGCCACTTCACGGGCAGGTTATGGGGACCTCCTAGGCACGATATTTGAAGGAATTTTTCGTTTTTATTTTTAACCCTTATTTCATGGAAAACTCACTGTCCCTTTAAAAACATTTTTTTTTAAAACTTTTTGTCCTTGTTTCCTGTCCCCCAGGGCACTACCCGGACCCCCATACACCTTTTATGGCAAATATCTAGCATATATGCCCTCTTGGAGGGCACTCTAAAAACCGAATTTTCAGCCCCATTGACTTGAATGGAGTTCGGGTTCGGACATATGGAAAGTTCGGGTTCAGGCCCAAACCGAACTCGGGCGGTGTTCGGATCATCCCTATTAGGGATAAGACTACCATTTCTTTTTTTCTATTATTTTTATCTATTTATTTTACTATTCCAATTATATGCAAATTTTTCCGATTATAATCAGCAATGGCCAATTTTAATCGGAAAAATTTGAAATTCGGATTGATTTGAAATGCATTCGGAAATGGATTCAGTTTAGACATCGGCAACTCTGATGGTTCCGAATTGCTGATATTTTGTACCATATTTGAATAGATCCAAACCGAATTGCACATGTCTACAATCTATATGGGAAATGAGGATTGCTTGGCCAGTTGTGTTTTAAGTAGAGTGCAGGATTAAGTGCCATAGGCAAGGTAGTTCTGAATCATATCATTTGATTGTAAGCTTCTCAAAATAGATCAAGGTTATTCAAAGAGATCCGAATGGCTGGAGAAAGGTAACCGAACGCTGAAAATCAGCATTTGGTTACCTTTCTTGGCCATTCGGCTATTCAGAGAGCAGGCGATACGCCAAATCCTGGCGAATTGCCTGCACATTCGGTGCCTGTTCGAGGGCAGTGAAATCCCCATAAAAAAGCACTGCTTCGGCTATTCAGAGAACACAAACCAGCAGTGAAAGGTTCTCGAATTGCCCTGCCATTCGATGGTTTCATTCGACAGGTTTATTCAGGAGAATCCCATAGGCTTCAATGTTAAAAATAGTCCCGTTTTAATTCAATATCTAATAAACCGTTCATTTTAACATTCTGCAGTAAAAAGTCTCTTTATTTATAGATTTTTTAGGATATTTCAAGCATTTTTTTTTTTAAAAAGTCAGTTTTCTTTTTTTTAAAGTTTACTTCTTTTTCCTGTAACAGCCCTTTTTAATATCATTCCCTGGACCTCATATGTAAATTTCAGACATTTTTGCTCAGTAGTTTCTTTGCAAACAGCGTTTCACTTTTCAATCATTCATGCAAATTGTTTTGCTAATTTATTCACTGCCTCTTCTGCCGTGTCGGCTTTTTCCGGAGGCTTCACTGCGTGTGATCGGCTCCTGCTCGGGTTTTTCCAGCATCTTCGACGGGTTAATCCAGATGTTTTTGCGGGTTTTCGGTGTGCATTCCCCAGGTTTTTCGACAGGTTTTCGGCGGGTTTTCGGCAACTTTTCCCTGCACTTCGACAGCCCTGTGGTGCTTGCTGAATGCACTGCAGGGTAACTGAAATGGGAAAGCCGATTTGAACCGAATTGAAGAGAACGAAAAGTCACCGAACGTGCGGTGACTTTTCGAATTTCTTTGAATAACCCTGGATGTGTTTTAGTGAGTGTCTAAGGAAGCCAACTGGATACCTCTCCATGCATACACATATACAGGTCTGTTCACTAAAGGTAAAACTCAGGAGACGAGAACAATCTAGAACAAAGAATAGATTTGGAATGTGAGATAAATGGGAGAATTTTTCTGGTTTGGCTGTTTTGTCTTATTTTTTCACTTCTCCAGTCATTCTCCTGAGTTTTACCTTTATTGAATAGACCTGAAGGAGGCATGTTTCCAATCAATTTCATGCTAAAGTGCATTGACGTTCAGAACCTTGGAAAGCTGTGTAGCATGAACTGGCTGACAGTCTTATGGTAACTAATATTTTGTCTGGAAGAAAATCATTTCTTGTGATACAACTATATCTGACGAGGTTTGTATATTATAATACATAAATACAATCCTGGTTAGTAATGTGTCCTAGATCAGCATTGTCCTCTGTGACCATGAAGTGTTAAACTCACTGATAGATATAGATGTATTAGCTATTAATAGCAATGATGTTAAGTATAATGTTAATGGCCTTTTACCTATACTGTGTCATTTGCAGTAATAATGATGGCATCACTAAGATGTGCTAATTTCTATATTTAATATAGAATTAACTTAAAAAAAACACAGAACAGAAAGTATAAATCTCTCTTGCAGAGGAGCATAATGTCCAGATTTATGAAATGTTGTTAAGTATAGTTTTAGCTGGGACATTTTAATACATTACTGGCAATTACCACGTTACTGCCATGCTTGTCAGGAATGGCATGTGTGCCAACGTGATTTATTGCCCATGCGACGTGCCAGTCGTCTCTCAGCATTCAGCGCCTCTGATTTGCTTGGCATTATATTAAAGAGCCGGCTGTTACCACACAAAGCGATGGGAATGAGCTCGGAGAAGCCTCATCACTCAAGTTCTACAGGATCCTATTATTATTTATTACCATAATTGTGCTGTTTCCTGGGGCGATAAATAAGGATTGATGGGGTATGATGACAGCCAGAGAGAGAGAGAGAGGCAGAGAAACAAGACTCTCTTTCATATATTACAGTGTCAATTTCCAAGAATGAACTTTCTGATTCATTATGAACTTTCTAATACATTCTGCTGATTGGGTTGAGTTGAATAAGACACTTTTCATCCTCATGTCACATTATGAGATCTAAAGCATTTCTTTTGGCTTGATTAGATTAGTTGGGACTGGTATATGGAGCTATGTGGCACGTATAGATTTCCTCTCTTTTCTAATACAGGACACCTCAACTATTGTCCATACGCAAACTGTTCTAAGAAAATAAAGGGAGTGGTTGAATATATAGATATTATTTATGTTAATATGTGAGATTTTCCAAATTGCCATCCTGCAGCAAGAATTTGCTTCCTTTCCTTTGTTTGGATAGGGTTCAGAAGAAATACAGGATGATTCATAAAGAAGTATACTGTTTCCAGATGCTGTGTAACAGTTGAAGACACGCACCACAACTGCAAACCGTTAAGTTGATGTACTCATAAAGTTGCGTCCCGCTACTGAGGGAAGTGACGAATGCAATAGCGCGCATGTCACGTGACTAGTCAGTCAAAATGGCATTGTCTGCAGTGGAGAAGGCGTTCTGTCTTCTTAGAAAGGGCAAAATGGAATCTGTAACTGTTGTGCATCAGCGTTTTTGATCATGATTTGGAAAAGAACCTCCAACCAGAAATTCTATCTACGATTGGCACGAAAAAATTTGAAACTACGGGCTGTTTGTACAAACTTAAAAGTCGTCAATAGTGTCTGCACCGCCATTCAACGAAGCCCGGCAAGATCAACGCAGTGGGTGAGTCGTGAAGTGCAGATTTCACAGCCCGCTGTCTGGAGAATTTTGAGAAAGAAGCTGAAAATGATGCCATACAAAGTGCAGATGTTGCAAAATCTCACTTACCTTGACAAGACAAAGCTCTTTTTATTTTGTGCCGAAATGCAGCACCGTTTTGAAAATGACGATTTTGGGGGTCACTTAGGGGGTTATTCAGAGAGAGGTGAAAACCAGGAGAATGGCAGGAAAAGATAACAATCTAAACCAAATAGCCGATTTGGAGAGTGAGATAAATGGGAGAATTTTTCTGGTTTGGCTATTTTGACCTAGAATTTTCACTTCTCCTGTCATTCTCCTGGTTTTCACCTCTCTCTGAATAACCCCCTATATGCCTTCACCGATGTAGCTGCATTTCACGTGAGTGGTCAGGTAAACAAGCACAATGTTCACTTTTGGGGAACGGACAATCGCAGATTTACAGTGCAACACATGTGAGGTTCCCCTAAGGTAAATGTGCTCTGTGCTGTGTCCAAAAAGAAAGTGTACGGCCCCTTCTTTATTCATAAGAAACCTGTCACGGGAGGTTCTTTTCTGGATATATTAAGTCTTTGGTTGATGCCACAGTTGCAGGACGACAGTGACAACTTTATTCTCCAATTGGATGGTGCACCACCGTACTGGTTAGGTGACGTGAAAGATTATCTATCTCAATGACAAATAGACACAGGTGGTGCAGTAGACATTGCTTATTTAGATTTCAGTAAGGCTTTTGATACTGTTCCGCATAGAAGGCTTATCAATAAATTGCAATCTTTGAGCTTGGATTCCAATATTGTTGAATGGATTAGGCAGTGGCTGAGTGACAGGCAACAGAGGGTTGTGGTAAATGGAGTTTATTCGGCGCAAGGTCTTGTTACCAGTGGGGTACCTCAGGGGTCAGTACTTGGACCCATTCTATTTAATATTTTTATTAGTGATATTGCAGAAGGTATTAATGGTAAAGTATGTCTTTTTGCTGATGACACAAAGATTTGCAACAGGGTTGACGTTCCTGGAGGGATCAGCCAAATGACAAATGATTTAGGTAAACTAAATAAATTGTCGGAGCTGTGGCAATTGAGTTTTAATGTGGATAAGTGCAAGATAATGCACCTGGGACGTAAAAACCCAAGGGCTGAATATAGAATATTTGATACAGTCCTAACCTCAACATCTGAGGAAAGGGATTTAGGGGTTATTATTTCAGAGGATCTAAGGGTAAGTAGTCAATGTAATAGAGCAGCAGGAAATGCTAGCAGAATGCTTGGTTGTGTAGGGAGAGGTATTAGCAGTAGGAAAAGGGAAGTGCTCATGCCACTGTACAGAGCACTGGTGAGACCTCACTTGGAGTACTGTGTGCAGTACTGGAGACCGTATCTCCAGAAGGATATAGACATCTTAGAGAGAGTTCAGAGAAGGGCTACTAAAATGGTGTACGGCTTGAAGGAGAAAAGTTACCAGGAAAGGCTTAATGATCTTAACATGTATAGCTTGGAAAAAAGACGAGACAGAGAAGATATGATAGAAACATTTAAATACGTAAAGGGAATCCACAAGGTAGAGGAAGGGAGTATATTTAAAAGGAAACAAAGTAGCAAAACAATAGGACATAGTCTTAGATTAGAGGGGCAAAGGTTTAAAAGTAACATCAGGAAGCATTATTTTACTGAGAGGGTGGTGGATACATGGAACAGCCTTCCAGTTGAAGTGGTAGAGGCCAAAACAGTGATTGAATTTAAGCAGGCATGGGATAGGCATAAGGCTATCCTAAACAAAAGATAAATCCAGGTTAAGTATCCATGTAATTGGGTAGACTAGATGGGCCGAAAGGTTCTTATCTTCCAACATTTTCTATGTTTCTATGATGAATATTTTCCTCACCAATGGATTGGACGAGCCGCAGACTACAACATACCACTGACCCAATGGCCACCCAGAAGTCTTGACTTAACACCTTGTGACTTTTTCCTGTTTGGGTACGTAAAGGACAAGGTATTCACCCCTCCCCTTCCTCTTAATCTAGCAGAGTTGAAACAGCGTATCACAGCCACTATCACTGCACTTTATTCAGATATCTTACCTCACGTTTGGACAGAAATGGATTACCGGCTCGGTGTGGCTTAAGGTGCACACATACAACATCTGTGACTGGCTCTAAAAAAAACTTGAAACATTCTGAACAATTCTGCTACAGGAAACATAAAATATCTTACATTGTTCTTGTTTTATAGTGTGTTGAAACTATAAATTGTATAATTCTTTATGAATCATCCTGTATATTAAATGTATATTCCATATATACCTGGGATTGGGTGCATGATTAGGATGAGGTCACCCTGCCCTAGAGGAGCTGTGAATTTGGCTGTCAACAAGTTCAAGGGATTCACTAAATTAATGATGATTACTTGTTATTCCTTCCTGATCCTCATCATACCGCTCCCCTCAGTTTTTATCATAAAAAGGATAAATTGGGCCATTCCAAAACCAGCATCACAGCATTGTCTCCCTAAGAGCTAATCTGAAATTACAGTGTCTGCTTCGGGAAGGTGCAGACTCTGTCTCTCTGCTGACTATTCAGCTCACTTAAGCTATTTGTAGTCACAAAAAACGCATTTCTAAATATTGACATCTGCAAATGCATTGAGAGGTATTGGTCGATTAATCCTGCATTTCGAATGCAGTGTAGATCTTGATCTCAAAAAGCTTACCCAGCATGAGCTGACTAAGCCTGGGGCCACTCAAGTGCACCAAGTTCGTTCCTAGTGACCCCCCCCCCTTCCCAGCATTCATCGTAGCATTACGACGGCTCAACTGGGATGGCCAGCGGATGGAGCTTGCGTAATAGTAAGACACATTTCAAATCTCCTTATGTGTACCCGATTATCGATTATATACAATGTATACATGGTTTATAGACAAATTCAAACTCACTCTTGGAGGAGCCTATACAAGCTCAGGATGAAGCGCCTATGGATTTCTTATTTAGGTCAACTCCATAAAACCTCCACGGCAGCAGGGACTCGAACAAAATTAAAATTGATTAAAATACATTTTTAAAAACAAAACAAAAATCGTCTAGACTGGTGTCCAGAACGCGTTTCTCCGCTGAGAGCGGCTTCTTCAGCTTCTTCAGCAGCGAGCATCCACTCGATGGAGTCCATAGGACTCTATTGAGTTCCCCCCTGCCGGTCACATGACCACCCGGATCTCGCCTCACGAGATCCGGCTGGACGACCTAGTGATACGCAGTGAGAGACTGGGGGGACTTTTTCCCCCAGTCTTTCCCTGCTCCCGCCGGACTGAGGAGGCGTTTGGAGCTGCGGTTCTCGCCGGGGACAGAGGGTGAGTATGCAATTCATTTTTTTATTTTTTAGGCTGGTGTTAACGGATTCTGCAGAAGCAGAATCCATTAACACCAAGTCCTGGCTGTGGTTAACTTTTTGCTAACCACAGCCGGACGTTAATCAGTGCTAGCAGATTGTAATCCTAACGCTGATTAACACTTTGCGCTCCCCATGTTAAGTATAGGGAGCGCAAAGTGCAGTAACCTTGCGCTGAAAAGCACAAGGTACCAAACGCAAACGGGTTACTTAACCGGTTTGCGTTTGGATCGTAATATGCGGTAAACACCGCAGCAAACGTTAATGCTAACGCAAGTGAGCGTTAATGTATGCGTGAAGATTGTAATTTAGCCCCTATTAGGAGAATAGGAGAGTTCCTTTTTTTTTTATGCAGGTCAGTGGAATTTGCTGATGCCAATTCGGCGCAGTTCGGCGGTTTTGGCCAATGTTCACTAACTGCTTCCGCGACTCCAATTTTGGCAAAATATGTTGACTATTCGTAGTGAATTCACCACATTTTTGCAAAATGGAATTGCCGAAAGTGTGCCGAAGTACAGCAAAAATCAAAAAAATCTAAATTGCATTAAATTTGGGTTTTTTGTGAATAGACCCTAGTACTTCAATTTCAATTATTGAATTTCATTATTGAAGTTAACACAACAGACATGTGTGCAAAGCATATGGTTTAGTTTTCACCATCATCCCTAATAAAAATGTAAGGGTCTATTCACTAAACTATTCACTGTGTACGGTTTGACTTCCCAAAAATTTTAAATATTTTAGGAAAATTGCAAAAGGGGTGTTTTGTGGTTTAGCAGGGTCTTGAAAAATCTATTATTTTGAACTCCTTCGCAAAGGCCAAACCTTCCACTATTTCTACAGTATTTTTTGTATGTAAAATAGTATATTCAAATATGACACCTATATGGATTTTTTTCCAAGACAAAATTATTGCAAGAAACACTCTTTTAGTATCATTCTTATAATATGTATTATGATTGTCGGGTCCTGAAGTGTTTTTTCTTAAATATTGACTATTTAATGTATTTTTTTTGTGATCGATAATATAATTCATTGCTATAACTTTATATGGGATTTGAAAAGAAATAAATCTTTTTGCTGTGTGATTGTTTTCAGGTATGAGGCTTAATTTGATTGTGCGTGCACCTATCATGAAGGCCATTGTCTGCCTTGTCATATGGAATTTTAGTTCTAGACACTGAAATATGTTTTATTGACAAGGACTAGAGAAGTATGAGAAGAGTTGTGTGCTTATGTCTTCCAGAGACTGTCTGAAATTCAGAAAGAACTGGCAAATCCATACAAAACTTAATCCTAAATCAATATATTATAACTGGCTTTCAGTCAGTGCCTGACTTCTGTCTTGTGCGGTATTTAAACCTGCCACTCAAACAACAAAGTCTCTTTCAGATCCCAGAAGATGAGGATTGACAGATGTCTACCTTCCAACTTCATTGTGCTGTATAGATTCACTGTCAGAGGACAAGAAAAGCAATCAATAGCACTGTAGTGCTCTTCCCGCTTGTACAATATCATCACAAAAGGGTACAATGTTTAATGACTGGAAACTGTGTATAGTGCATATGGTTGGGTGGTACAAAGTCAGATTTACTTTCAACTATAACGTCCAAAAGGGAGGGCATTGTTTGTTTTTCCTCCAACATTTAATCCCTGATTAACCATTGACTGTATACGCACCATGACAATACAATCCGTCCGTAAATTCTAGTTTACAACACAAAATGTCCTAGTCACCCAACATGGATGAAGAAATGTCGATGAACATTTTCAGGGTGATGTAAATTATTTAAGGATTGTGAAGATGGCAATGGATGGCAATACTCAATGAAGAGTCAAGAGACATTGGTTTTCTGCTCTGTTTGGAATCTTAAACAGACAGGTTTAATTTTTCAAAGTAACGTTCTAATTCGTTTTGGACAATCTAATTTACATTGATAGACTGTCTCGCACGTTAGCAGACTCTCATTAATGGTCAAGCAGCTATTAATTTGTCACCTGCCTCACTTACAACACCGTTTATTAAATTTATTGATCACCAGGTGAACCATGAAAATATGCAGTATTTATTTTATAAGCAGTCATGGTTATTTTTATTAGTAAGCCTGTAAGGGAAAAACAAACATAATCAGAAACTTTTCAACTTCTACTTTCATTGGTGTAGTATAGTGTCAATGAGGTTTATAAATACTGTGGTGAGATTTTAAATCTCAATTTTATGATAATATAAGCGTTGGACAATCTACAGAATAAAATAAACTGAAGAGTAAACAAGTAGGTTTGACACATGCAGAACGATAGGTAAAGAGGACATTTTATTAGAAATGGACACGAGTGTTGCTTTTACTGTCTTCGCAGATATGGTAAAAAAAGATGCTTAATATCTACATGGTGATCAGTTAAACATTTGACTTGTTATTGATGAATTTTGGACAGCAATATTATTTTTCACCCAAATTGATCTTGCCATTGTTGGCATCTCTGAACTCCCACACATTTAGTAAATAAGTCCCTAAATGTTTTCCATTGTCCAAAAAATTTAGATATGTTACTATACTAAACTTCAGAGACCTCTTGTTGTTGTAGTTAGTTGCGAAGTCATGTCCGACCCGTTGTGACCCCGTGGACAATGTTCCTCCAGGCCTTCCTGTCCTCTACCATCTTCAGGACTCCATTTAAGATCAAGCCTACTGCTTCAGTGACTCCATCCTGCCATCTCGATCTCTGTCGTCCTTCTTCTTTTGCCTCAATCTTTCCCAGCATTAGGCTCTTCTCCAGTGAGTCCTTCCTTCTCATTAGGTGACCAAAATATATGAGTTTCATCTTCAGGATCTGGCCTTCTAAAGAGCAGTCAGGGTTAATCCCCTCTAGGACTGACCATTAGAGACCTCTAACTACTGCATAACGCCCACCACAAATGGGGGCCTACCTATACTCTTCTTGTATCATGTAGTTTTGCTCTCTTTCACCCCAAATTAGGATTAGGTCCAGAGAAGTGAGTCAGTCTTCTGTGCTGTGACCCTTGTGGTTTTCCAGGCTCCAAATGACTGATTACCTGCCAGATCTTATGCACAGCTGTCATTGTACTGGGGTAGTAAACGAGTTTATGAAAATTGGAACTTTACATTAGTTGGGTCAGTGACCCATAACTCTGTGGATGATCAGGCAAGACGTAATGAAATTACTTTGGAAGCATCACTAGAGAATTATGAATCAGCTGTGTGAACATGCTCAATTGCATCCACACAGACAGGACCTCTGAAATGACATACTCGCTCCCTTAATCTCAAATCCCTCCTATAATAATGCCATGAAGGCTTGTATTACTTGGTGCAAATGACATTAATAAGCACTTTCGTTGTCTTTCATTTTGCCTTAATTGTGATGAAGAATTCCTAAGTGATTAAGGTGATATTTTGTTTGGTAACATATGGTGCATTGAAATAAAAAGCATTCAGCTATGAAGCAACTTCATCATTGTTAGTGGTTCTTTCATATTTCAGGATGCAAATATGGTGAGCACATCTTGCTGTAGGAGATAAATCATAATTATGTACATAAAAGCAAACAATATGATGAGGCTGGCTATATGAAATAAACGGCATGACCTAAAATGTGTAGATACCTGCTCATCAAACAACTCATCTCATTCACGTGTTAGTCATTAACATGGAATTCGTTCCCCCCTTTCGCTTCAAAGCCTGCATTCTTCTACAAAAGGTTTTCATCTAAATCTTATACTATCGTTACAAGGATTGAACATTATTAAGATCGAGCACAGATGGTGGGCCTTGATTGTAGTTAGTGTAACAATCTTATATCATTATTATCGTATTTGCATTAAAACCACAAATTATGGCCCACTATTATATGTGCCCATCAAGGTATCTTACAATTAACTTTTATTGATGATTTGGATATATTACAAGACAAGAACTTTCACTCTGATCTTGACAACCTATTTTTCAATGAACCTCTCATTTTTCATGCTGTCTAACCAATTTGAAACCAAGTTGTCAGCTTAGCATATCAACAATGCTATTGCGTATTGCAATGATAAAGTGATCCATTACTAGAACAAAAAAACTTTTGTGGTTCTGTATAGTAAAGACTCTTGTACTGAACTGAAATTATGTATCTCCTTTCTCTTATTAAAGCAACCTTTTGGTAAGGACAGGAACAGTAGGTTCTGCGTCTCTTATCTCCTAGCTAATAAGGATCCTCACCATTTATAAGGATTTACTCTAGTCTTTGCCCTGTTGTGGAATCTCCCATCACAGCTGTTTCTCTGCTGGATTTTCTTGAGTACCTTGGCTTCCTTACCATCATTCCATCTCTCGCTTGCCCTTGACCTTGCCTAGTTTAGTCTTGTATGTTTTACTCTCCTGCCCTTGCTGTCGACTTGTTTACTTGTGTGCATGTTACTCTCTCTCTAGTCTGGCCATTTAAGAATTGTTAATTTAGGCAGTATTTCCTTATTCTATTTCTGTGGGTCTGCGTGCTGCATCACCAGGCACCTGGGACCACAAAATTCCAATTTGGACTGTTGTCTTCTTAGCTGTTCTTGTTTTTTGAAGTATGTTTATGGTCTTTATGTTGCTGGAGGATCCATGACCTGCAACTGACATGCCTTTCTGATACTGGGCAGTACCGTTTACTCCAGGACGACTTCATAGTCTTCTGATTTTATTGAGCACTACACAGATTTTAGGCCCTCAGTGCCAGAGGCAGCAAAGCAACACCAGAACATGAGCTGCCTCCATGTTTGCTATTCTTTGAAAGCTTCTGTTTATCTTCTGTAAAAATACAGTCAGGTCCATAAATATTGGGACATCGACACAATTCTAACATCTTTGTCTCTATACACCACCACAATGGAGTTGGAATGAAACAAACACAATGTGCTTTAACTGCAGACTGTCAGCTTTAATTTGAGGGTATGTACATCCAACTCAGGTGAACGGTGTAGGGCTTACAGCAGTTTGCAGATGTGCCTCCCACTTGTTAAGGGACCAAAGGTAATGGGACAGAATAATAATCAAAAATCAAACTTTCCCTTCTTAATACTAGGCTTGTGCACCGATTTTTTTTTCGGTTCGATTCGGTTCGATTTTTCGGATTTTTAAACTTTTCGATTCGGCCCGTTTCGACCGATTTCGGTTTCGATTCGATTCGGTTCGGCACGTTTTTCGGGTACATTTTTTTTTCGGAATTTCGACCATTTTTCGTATTTTCGTGTCGCTGTGCTCGTTTTTTGTATCGACTTTTCGTATTTTCGGAAATTTTCGTTTTTCGGAATTGCACATTTTTCGGAATATCGACCATTTTTCGTATTTTTCGTGTCATTTTGCCCGTTTTTTGTATCGACCTTTCGTTTTTTCGAAAAAGTTTCGTTTTTCAGAAATTTTCGTTTTTACAAAATTTTCGTTTTTCCGAAATTTTCGTTTTTACAAAATTTTCGTTTTTCAGAAAATTTTCGTTTTTCGGAAAATTTTCGTTTTTCGGAAAATCTGTTCTCCTCGTTTAACACATTTCAAGTCCATTCGAAAAATCCGAAAATTTTCGTTTCGGCTCGGAAAACATTTCGGATCTGAAATTTTCGGATCTAAAATTTTTCGGAAATTTGGCCGCATTAGAAAACACGAATCGGGAAATTTCGTGAAAATTCCGAAATTCCGAAACCCGAAACGCACATCCCTACTTAATACTTGGTTGCAAATCCTTTGCAGTCAATCACAGCCTGAAGTCTGGAATGCATAGACATCACCAGATGCTGGGTTTCATCCCTGGTGATGCTCTGCCAGGCCTCTACTGCAACTGTCTTCAGTTCCTGCTTGTTCTTGGGGCATTTTCCCTTCAGTTTTGTCTTCAGCAAGTGAAATGCATGCTCAATGGGATTCAGGTCAGGTGATTGACTTGGCCCATGGATAACATTCCACTTCTGTCCCTTCAAAAACTCTTTGGTTGCTTTTGCAGTATGCTTTGGGTCATTGTCGATCTGCACTGTGAAACGCCGTCCAATGAGTTCTGCAGCATTTGACTGAATGTGGGCAGATAATCTTGCCCGAAACACTTCAGAATTCATTCTGCTGCTTTTGTCATCAGTCACATCATCAATAAATACAAGAGAACCAGTTCCATTGGCAGCCATACATGCCCACGCCATGACACTACCATCACCATGCTTCACTGATGTGGTGGTATGCTTAGGATCATGAGCAGTTCCTTCTCCATACTCTTCTCTTCCCATCACTCTGGTACAAGTTGATCTTGGTCTCATCTGTACATAGGATCTTGTTCCAGAACTGTGAAGGCTTTGTTAGGTGTTGTTTGGCAAACTCTAATCTGGCCTTCCTGTTTTTGAGGCTCACCAATGGTTTATATCTTGTGGTGAACCCTCTGTATTCACTCTGGTGAAGTCTTCTCTTGATTGTTGACTTTGACACACATACACCTACCTCCTGGAGAGTGTTCTTGATCTGGCCAACTGTTGTGAAGGGTGTTTTCTTCACCAGGGAAAGAATTATTCGGTCATCCACCACAGTTGTTTTCCATGGTCTCCTGGGTCTTTTGGTGTTGCTGAGCTCACTGGTGCTTTCCTTCTTTTTGAGAATGTTCCAAACAGTTGTTTTGGCAATGCCTAATGTTCTTGCTATCTCTCTGATGGGTTTGTTTTGTTTCTTCAGCCTAATGATGGCTTGCTTCACTGATAGTGACAGCTCTTTGGATCTCATCTTGAGAGTTGACAGCAACAGATTCCAAATGCAAATAGCACACTTGAAATGAACTCTGGGCCTTTTATCTGCACATTGTAATTGGGGTAATGAGGGAATATCACACACCTGGCCATGGAACAACTGAGAAGCCAGTTGTCCCATTACCTTTGGTCCCTTAACAAGTGGGAGGCACATCTGCAAACTGCTGTAAGTCCTACACCGTTCACCTGAGTTGGATGTACATTTTGTTTCATTCCAACTCCATTGTGGTGGTGTATAGAGCCAAAGTTGTTAGAATTGTGTCGATGTCCCAATATTTCTGGACCTGACTGTATAAGGGTCTATTCACAAACCACCAAAATATCAGAGCTTTTCACTTCGGCGCAGTTCAGTGCACTTTGCAATATCTTTTCTCTGACAATATGGTGAATTCACTATTCACCTGATGGTCACCATAGTGCACTGAAGATGGAGTCACCAAAACATCACGTAAGAAAACAATAGTGGCCTTGATGAACTCCATCGAAATGCAAAAAAACCCCAAAAACCAGAACTCTTCGAATATGTGTTTACACCATTAAAAATGCATTAAAATGGGGGCGTGGTCAGCTACCGAAGGGAGCAGACATGTTCTGGTGGAGCTCCGCACGTCTGCCGCCCTTGGGGTCTATTTATTACTCCCTCTGCTGTGTGACTTGGACCTGAAGACCCCGGATAGCTGGCCACCGGCACCGAGATGTCTAGAGTCTGCTTTGTCCCCACCCCTCCAGGCCAGAGATGCTCTTTGCAGCCTCTGGATGACAGATGACACGAGGCGCTGGCGGCCATCTTGCGGCCTTTGTTCCGGCTCCTGCAGCCTTTCTGCCTGTCTGTCCTGCCGTTTCAGCCCGATCTGAGCCTGTACTGGAGGCTGGGGAGATGGTGGGGCCACGTCTCCCGAATGCCCAAGCTGGACGCTTGATGGGAGCAGTGGGGGGACAGACCCCCTCACCCCGTAGGATGTACAGACATATTCCTTTCAGGAGTGGAGGCCTGTTTGAGGTTGCTAGACGGGGAGGATGTGGATGGCCCGTTAACCAGGGGCATCTGGAGCCGGGCGATGGCTGCTTTGCGGAGCTATACAAAGGAGGAGGATTCGGGACCGGCACAGGATGAGGCTGCGTCGGCGGGGCACACCGCTGAGGCCTGTATACCGGCTGCTGCAGGGGGCTTCTGAGAGGTCGGCGTCCCGGGACTCTAGTATCCGGGGCCACAAAGTTGCTCTTGGCGGCACCAATTGAGACTGACAGCCTAGGGGCTGAGGGGAGGCGGTGCCGGGTCAGGTCCTGTTTGGGGGTTGTTGGAACATTCGTTGGGACCTGGAGACTGGCGGCCCGTCTGACATCTGTGGGCCTGAGGTGGGCTTATTCCTTGCAGACTTACCTGGCCGGTTCTGCATCATCCATCCTGCCCAGCGTTTGCGATGCAGGCTTAGTTTGACGATACTTTGTTCGTTTTCCCCCCTTTTTCTGTCGTCCCCCCCCCACACGAGCTGAGATTTGCTGATTTATGGAAACCCTCTTTTTCTTGAGACATTTTCACTGACTTTTCCTTTTATTCAATTTTTGTTTTTATTATTAGCAGTGCTCTTCTAGATGAGCTTGTGCGGCCCTCATTCCTGGTTTGATTGCTTGACAACATTTATTCCCCCCCCTTATCTTTTGATTTTCTGACGTATTTTCCAGAGTCCGTCCCCTCCCTATTTCAAGTATATTTTATGTCTATTTGGCCCTGCGAGGCCAGTTCTGCTGGTTGGTGTGTGACCTTTTGTTTGCTTAATTAAAAACTTGAATTTTTTTTAAAAAAAAAAATGCATTAAAATGATTGTAAATAATAAAAAGGTCTTTAAAATATAAAGGTTTGTTGCAGAATACAAAAAAAAGTGTCTTAAAAAAATTGGGAAACCATAATTTCACCTATACAAAACAATATATGCAAAAAGGGGTTAAAAAAAAATAGGCTTTTGCTGAAAATTAGAAGAATTAATGTTTTTTAAATTAAATATTAATTGTAACCTATGTGATCCACCTGTTTAAACCAGTTGAACTGAAACACCAAAAATCAGGGCATTTCGCTGACACATCGGCGATCAGTACATAGATGCACCATTATTTCTCTATGGGACAATCGCTGAACTGTGGCAAATCGCACTGTATTTCACTGTCAATTTGCCTGTATTTGGTGAAGACGAATTGGTCCGAAATTGCACTGAATGGTGAAATCACCATTCAATGCAATTCAGTGTCCAGTTCAGAGGTTAGTAAATAACCTCTATAGTTATTGTGATTTGCCTAAAAGCTCTATTTTTGTTTCATTTGTCCAAAGGACATTTTCCCATGTCAAATGCATTTCAGCAAGCTCCAGTCAGACTTTTTCAACTTTCTTTCTTTGGATAGAACAACGCCTTATTTTGATTAAAATGCAATGGCCAATACTTTCACCACATCTGTAGACTTTTGAACTATCCTCTGTGTAAGAAAAAAAAAAACATGTAAACACGAGAAGATGCCCTGAATCACAAGCATGTTGGTAAGGTAAATGAGGTTGTGGTGCACAAGAGGTTGCGGGCGAGAGATTGAGGAGAGAAGACAAAAAGGTCTGAATCGCTAAAAACACAAATACATTACCACAGTAAATAATCTTATGACACACGAAAGATCCCACTTTTATGTGTATTCATAACTCCTACAAACACTTCCGAAGTGCAACCCTTTATTTAAATAAAAAATGTACATGCACTCAGAAACAACACACAGATATATCCTGTATCCACAAACAGACACATATACTGTGTCAGGAATCAGGAGTGGTAGAGGAGGAGATGAGCCCAGGATGCAGTGATAAAGAGACACACAGACAGGTTCCACGGTACAAGGGGGGGCACTGGAGACACTTGGCACTGGAGACACAGGATACACTTGGCACTGGAGACACTTGGCACTGGAGACACAGGATCTTGAGAGGGACACAGCTTGGCAGTGGAAGGCAATGTTAATGCAGCAGCCATGCATCATGGGAGATTGTCCCTTAAATAGGGAAGCACAGGGAGGCAATCAAGACACCTGTGGCTGCTGCAGTGGCTGACTGAGGTACTGCAGGCAAATAGGCAAAGGGCTGTCAGGTTGGAATTAGGAGGCCTTAGGAGGCTTCTTGCCACGGCGGCGACGTGTAACCTGACAATACCCCCCACCGAAGGCTGAACACCGGGCAGCTAAGGAGGTCTGATACGTCGCCGTAACGGTAAGACCCACCACGGTTCCATTGGAGGTAGTACAGTCCAGTGGCAAGGGTTCAATAAATTCTGTGCCAAGTACATCAGTACACCGTATTTCTTGGCTGGATGGTTCTTTGATCTCCGCTGCAATGCGTGGCTCAGTCTGGGTGTAAACACAGGAGGGACTTTGAACTCGAAGGTCTGGGAGTAGCTCGCCATCAGTCACGGTGTACAGTGACATGCAGGCAGAGGGCACAGAGTCCAGATATGGGTCAGTGAGAGGGGTCACCACAGACGACTGACAAGGAGCCCGAGAGCGGGAGGGAAACTTGATTTGGCGGCTGTGGGGAATTGGACAGTCCATCTTACTTACTCCTGTAATTCTTCTAGGGGTGCCAGATCCACAAAGGTAAGTAGCTGGGATGGCAGCTGGCATAAAGGTGGTAGCACTTAGGTTGCCCTGTGCTGGTTGTAGCGGTGGCTCACCATTGGAATCTACAAAGTCCAAACCAATCTCTGAGGATGAATCAAAGTTAGGTGGTGTAACTGCAGCAGACGGTGGTATTTCTGCAGTGGCACTTATTTTAGCCAGTTGTTTCAGTAGGAAAGCAGGATTTTTCTGGAGATTCTGCAGGATATCGGCGAGGGAATCAACTTGGCTTGCCAGGGTTACAACAGTAGAAGTAAGCACTGATATTTCTGGGGCCTTGTCAATAACCACACAAGCTGGCATTGAAGTGGGTTTGACATGTACCTCTTCATTCAGCAAAGCAGGCATGGCTTTGGATTCGTCAGGCTGCGGGGAAGTGCACATGGATTCATCAGGCTGCGGGGAAGCGCACATGGATTCATCAGGCTGCGGGGAAGCGCACATGGATTCATCAGGCTGCGGGGAAGCGCACATGGATTCATCAGGCTGCGGGGAAGCGCACATGGATTCATCAGGCTGCGGGGAAGCGCACATGGATTCATCAGGCTGCGGGGAAGCGCACATGGATTCATCAGGCTGCGGGGAAGCGCACATGGATTCATCAGGCTGCGGGGAAGCACACTTGGATTCTTCAAGCTGCGGGGATGCACACTTGGATTCTTCAAGCTGCGGGGATGCACACTTGGATTCTTCAAGCTGTGGGGATGCACACTTGGATTCTTCAGCTGACACCTCAGCAGCAGGCCCTTCGGCATGGGCTTCAGGCTCAACCTCCTCAGTAACCATGGAGGGAGCAACACAGGGGCCCACAGGACCTTGAGGAAGCTGGATGGTCACCAATGCATATATGGCATTCCTGGCAATGGTGTATGGGGTTACTGGATCTTGGACTTGATCTTTCTCCATATCAGCCAGGCAAGGGTTAACCTCCATAGTTCCAGAATTAACCAGAGAGGTCTTTGGTAGATGCTGGGTATTGGGGAGATCAGCTGGTTTAGCCACAGAGACAAATGTTCCTCCCTGTAACACTGGAAAGCAGGGATATTAAGGCAGAAGAGTCTTTAGAGGGTTGTTGTGCTCATAGTACATAGGTTAGGCCAAGCAGGTGATGAACCAGTTCATGGAATGATGTTTGGATTAACCCCCTCAGGTCTTTTATCACTGCGGGCTCATAGGTTAATGGCTGCTGCATTCTGTCAGGAATCAGGAGTGGTAGAGGAGGAGATGAGCCCAGGATGCAGTGATAAAGAGACACACAGACAGGTTCCACGGTACAAGGGGGGGTTATTGGTGCTGGATACACTTGACAGTGCAGACACTTGGCAATGTAGACACAGGATACACTTGGCAATGTAGACACAGGGTATTACTTGGCAATGTAGACACAGGATACACTTGGCAATGTAGACACTTGGCAATGCAGACACAGGATACACTTGGCACTGGAGACACAGGATACACTTGGCAATGTAGACACTTGGCAATGTAGACACAGGGTATTACTTGGCAATGTAGACACAGGATACACTTGGCAATGTAGACACAGGATACACTTGGCAATGTAGACACAGGATACACTTGGCAATGTAGACACAGGATACACTTGGCAATGTAGACACAGGATACACTTGGCAATGTAGACACTTGGCAATGCAGACACAGGATACACTTGGCACTGGAGACACAGGATACACTTGGCACTGGAGACACAGGATACACTGGCACTGGAGACACAGGATACACTTGGCACTGGAGACACAGGATCTTGAGAGGGACACAGCTCGGCAGTGGAAGGCAATGTTAATGCAGCAGCCATGCATCATGGGAGATTGTCCCTTAAATAGGGAAGCACAGGGAGGCAATCATCAAGACACCTGTGGCTGCTGCAGTGGCTGACTGAGGTACTGCAGGCAAATAGGCAAAGTGCTGTCAGGTTGGAATAATCACCTTAGGAGGCTTCTTGCCACGGCGGCGACGTGTAACCTGACATACTGTACCTTGGGCTTACATACAATTACAGTCCTGTATGCATATACTCACAAACATTTATAATTTTGCATTCAAACATTTGAAAAACTATACCAAATAATGATATATATAGGATACTCAAACAAATTTTAAATTGTTTTAAATGGCAACAAGGGATGGTATATGGGATGACAATGTAAGGACTAGGATTCTATTTCACATATAAGACCGTGATATATTATAAAACTAATCAAATAAGAAATGAGTTTCTCGAGATAGTGGGTTCAAGCGGTTGATATTTAAAGGGATAGAGGTGGAATTTATGAAATTTGAATGGTGGGGCTATGGTGAAAGGTCGATTTTGTTATGTGCTAAAACTTTGAGGGTTAAACATTTTCCCTGTAAGGGAAAATTATGATTACGAACCAATATTCGTTACTGACTCCCTTTAATAGCCCCTACTCTAACCCAGCTCCTGTATTAGTTGGTAAAATTGAGAACTGCAATCAGATACCAGCAGCGGCACAGTGCGCATAGGATTCGGCTCTTGGAGTCCATAGAACTCTATGAAGCGGAGTTCATGAGAATAGGAGGCGAAAGAGCACTGAGAATTATTTGTTCCCAGTCTTCCGTTGTACATAATAGTGGTGCATTAGAAAAAAAGAGAAAATATTATTTTATTTGTACATAGCTCTAACCTGGTTATATTTGACATCACTGGAAAAGCCATAATCTGGCATTTCCAATGAAACATCATATGTCCTTCTAGCCCTTAGGGCTCCAGAGATACAGTGGTCTAAATGCTCTTTTTTTACAGAGCAAGGTGCCCTCTTGTGACAGGTGCCTGTAGGCACATGCCTACCCTGCCTAATTATAAATCCGGCCCTGTCGACACCATTGGATTAGAGCAGTGTTTCCCAAACCTGTCCTCAGTACCCTCTGCCTCGCCAGGTTTGCCAGATATGTGAAGCACAGCACAGGTGATATGATTTGCTGCTCAGTGATTGCAGGATTCAGTCTGAATTTCCACAAGGTTATCTGCAAAATCTGACCTGGTTGGGGGTCCCAAGGACAGGTTTGGGAAACAGTGGATTAGAGGATAGTTTGGGTTTGGGTGGTTTATTTTAATGTGCTAAAGCAGTGGTTCCCAATCTTTTTTCAGCCGGGTACCCCCTGGATGTTTGGGAGTTTTTAGTCAGATGCACTACATCTCCCAGAAGTATATGCAGGTCCTCTATTTCCGCTTCTGCGTGTTTTGCTATAGTCGTCTGAACTGCTTCGCAATATAATTTCCGGAAACGGATGTGAAAGACGGAATTGGACACCGAAGTGCAGGATTTCCTGATTTCGGACACTATATAAATGTATTATATGAGATGTATCTGTATTATTTCTTTTGCCCTGATGAAGTCCGCTTTATTTACGGACGAAATGCGTTGGCTTTTATACTATTTGTTTTAAATAAACATCTTTTTACTGCCACTGGTACCAGTTTGGTGTGCATTTTCCTGTGACGGCGGGGTAACCATTTCCGGCTGTGCCTATCCAGGGGAGCGGTAATCATTGATGTGCAATATAATTCTTTACATTTTGTGAGTGGGATCTAAAGGAAGGGGCTTTTTTCCCACAAAAAAGTGTTTTACTGCACCATGATATATCTCTTTATCTCTTTATAGAGTTTACTCCCCCATGTTGTTGTTTTTTGGGTACCCCCTGGTAGTCCATTCAATAAATTGTACCCACATATTAAAAAATTCTAATTTAATTAGCTTTTTTCAAATGTTTCTCTCTCATCCATCTGTCTCACAACCATCTTTCCTTTTTCACTGCTTTATCTACCCTGGTCTAGCACCTTCTACCCAGCTTTTACTCTTCTTCCCCCTTAGTTTCTCCTTATCTACCCACTGCTTCTCTTCTTATCTTCTCACCTGTATCTCCCTATTTCCTCCCCACCATCTCCCTGCCTCCTCACTAGCTTTTCTATATCTCCTCACCAACTTCTTCTTGTCTCTTCTATAGCTTTTTATTATCTCCACCCCAGCTTTCTCCATATCTCCTTCCAGCTCCCCCTCATCTCCTCCCCAGCGTTTCCTCATTTTTAAGCTATTTTACCCTTATCTCGTCCCCATCATCTCGCTCTCTTCCCTGGCTTCTCCTTATCTCCACCCCTGCACCTCCCAATCTCCACCCAGCTCCTTATCTGCTCCCCAACTTCTCATTATCTCTTCCCATCTACTCACACTTATTAAATATAGTTACTGCCATTACTCACCTTCTCATTTCCCACGCTACAAGCAAGGTCAGTGTTTTATACAGTTATATTATACCCTTTTAGTTAAAATTGTGTATTTTCTCATTAAAAATGCAGTAATCTGTTTCCATTTCTAAAATTGTTTAGCAAGTGTGCCCCGTAGAATATTGATTTTACAGACCAGTAACAATATCTACCTTATCTTAGAGATGCCATCTTGTTTACATTTGTGACGAGGCTGGTTCCAGTTTGGCACTGGGGTTGGGAATATGAGCCTAGGGTGCAGTGATCTGCACACACACAGATAAATATCGGTGGAGGTGAGAATTTTGAAACTAACCAGATCAGGATATTGTGGATGTTGGGAGATGAAGACACTGGAGCAAGAACCAGAGGATATAGAGGATAAATAAGAATCCAGTGAATACAGAGAAGCAGAGTGCTGGATAGGGTTCAGAGCAGCAGAGCATAGATCTTCACTCTGTTAGGGATAGAGCTTCAGAACCTCATTCTGTAAGGCTTGAAGCAACAATGAAGTGTTGGTGATCTGAGGGGCGGCGTAGCCCCTCATTCAGGTGATGAGTCATGTGGTTTTGTGATTAACTGTTTGTGTACTGGGAGGAACAGTATCTGAAAAGTGCTGCCAGGGGTTCAGAGTGCACTCAACTTCTTTGGTCAGCCATGGCAAGGCCTGTTCTGACTGTCCTATTAAACCACTGTATGGTCTTGGCCACGGTGCTGCAGCTCAGTTTATGGGTCTTGGAAAACTTCTTATAGCCTAGGCCATCTTTATGCAGAGCAACAATTCTTTATTTCAGATCCTTAGAGTCCTTTGCCATGAGGTGCCATGTTGAACTTCCAGTGACCAGTATGAGCGAGTGAGAGCGATAACACCATATTTAACATACCTGCTCCCCATCCACACCTGAGACCTTGTAACACTAATAAGTCACATGACACTGGGGAGGGAAATGGCTAATTGGGCCCAATTTGGATATTTTCACTTAGGGATGTACTCATTTTTTTGCCAGCAAGTGCAGATCACTTACATCTCTTCAATCATTGTACATACAATAATTAGACCGCTGAGGATGTTACTGGCACACTTCAAATAAAAAACAAAAAGACAGGGAGTGGGCTGTTATGCATTCCCATGACGTGATGTCACATGTGCAGGCCCCAACCATGCAAAACGTGGCACTGGCGAACTGCGTCAGAATCAAGGACATGTCAGGCCAGCACCAGAATTTTCTGTCCTTCTCCTCCCTTTCCGGAGTGCACTAAATTAACCACTGCGGCGGAGAGGTCCACCATTACACATATTTTTCCGAGTACCCCTAGGGGTACGCATACCACAGGTTGGGAACTGCTGTGGTAAAGGGACACTACCACTAACATAAGCTGTAACTAGATTACTTGTCCATTACATTTAAAACCACATTATAAACCCCATGCTGCTGTGTTTTTTTTCTTTTAAAGTAATTGCATGTAAAAATTAAAAGTAAAATTAGTTTCAGAAATACCGGATCCAAGCGAGAAGAATGAGCTATGTTTGAATAGCGCATTCTTCTCATCCTGGCTGCAAACTAACAGCTCCTATATAAAGTATGGAATTCCATTCTTTCTAAGTATTTGAGAGAAAGATCATCACACAAGTCCCATTCTGTTCTACAACTTTGAAAGACCCCATAATACGATCTTTTTCTTTTTTTTCTTAACATATCATTGACTTTTTCTGGATTAAATTGTAAGGGAATAAAAAGTCAGTTTTTACATTTTTACCGGAACTAAAAGTAGAAAAAAATGCATATGCAAAAGGTCATCCATTTCAACTGTAAATTGTGGTAAAATGAGGTCACAGCAGTTGAGATGGAAATATTCCTCAATAAATATTTGGCATATAATATGCACATGTCATTGTCCGTCTACAATTCACTATTTAGGGAATAAATGCCAAGACGTATTAAGCAGTGTGGCTTTTAAGTTATCCAGACTGCTTGCTAAAGTCCACTTTATTTGCAAACCTCTGCTTTGGTCGAATTAAATCAATAAATGACACAATGACAGACGTTATTTGTTTTATAATGCCTTTTAAGGGTTAAAAAGTGAACAAAACGCCATCTGTCAGGCTTCCAGTGGGTTAATTTGCAGTACCCGCTGAATGCATTTTCTCTTTTCTCCCCATAGACAAATGGTGCCATGTCAGGCCTATTTTTAACAAATGAATTATTGACTTAAACTGGCACAATTAATCACAATATAATGGGATCAGAGGATGTTAGAGGCCCATTTATCACATGAGAAGATGGGTGCCGAGTCTTCCGAGAAATGAGGCTCTTTAATCACTCCCAGATTAAGCATTGCAAGATTTCAATCATCAGAAACTGGCAGCAATATGGAAGGGAGTGGGGCAGGCACGCATAGGGAGAAAATGAGAGAGAGGGAGAGGAAGAGAGAGAGAAAAAAGAAACAAAAAGAGATACACAGGCAAGATCACAGAAACAAAGAATGAAACATACAGATGTGTCCGAACGTTTTGGTACCCTTGTATTTTACGTATTAATGCACCATTCTTTTCTAAGAGAGTACACATGAATAGGCCTAACTGAGTTTGCCAAAATGCAAGTCACAGTCCATTAGGGAGAATGTTATTTGGACAGATAAAAAAGGGGGAGATTTTACCCCAAATCACAGCAACTCAATGTTTGCAGAAGGATAAAATTAAGCTTTAAAGAAAGGATCATCATCCCTACCATGAAACATGAAGGAGGGTCAGTGATGTTTTGGTGTTGCTTTGCCACCTGTGGACCTGGGTGTCTAAAATCTATGAAAGACTCAATTAAATCAGAAGACTAAGGGCATGCTGGAGCAAAACATACTGCCCAGTGTCCGTAAGCAGTGTTGCAGATGCAAGTCATGGATCCTCCAGCAGCATAAAGACCGTAAACATTCCTCAAAAAAAGCACCCAAGAATGGATGAGAAGACAATAGTGTCTTATTAACGTAGAGACAACTATGAACTGAATGGATGAGTCTTCAGTATTATTATTACTGTCATCATTTATATAGCGGCAACAGTTTCCACAGCGCTTTACAATAACCAATGGGAACGAGATACAGATAAATGGACATGGGATGGAAACAAGAGATGTAGAGAGCCCTGCTCTTAGGTGCTTACAGCCTAGAGGGATTCGGGGTTGAAGAATTCCAGGGGAATTTTACTGGATGGCAGGATCATTAGTGCCAGTGGTTTGGGAATGGTGGGGCCATAGAAGCAGCTTCATTCACGTGTGAGTAGGTGAGCAGAGGGATGAGTAGCATCAGTGTTGTCGTACGCTAATCTGAAGAGATGGGTTTGATTGATTTGTTGAAGGCCTGAAGATCAGGGGAGAGTTTGATAGGCTGAGGTAAGTCATTCCACAGGACCAGAGCTGCCCTTGAGAAGTCTTGAAGTTGGCAGTGCGGGTGTAGACAGATGACAGGTGGAGATTGCCCACCGACCGGAGTTGTCTAGACGGGACCTGCTTCCGAAATAACAAACACAACAAACACAACACAACAAACAATTTGAACGTGAGCGTCAGTATTTTAACCTGTATCCTGAAACGTAGAGGAAGCCAATGGAGGGACTGGCAGAGTGGGGAGGTACGTGAGGCACGTTTGATGAGAAAAATAAGCCTGGCACCTGCATTCATTACAGATTGCAAAGGGGCAATATGGGAGTTGGGAAGGCCAATGAGAAATGAGTTGCAGTAATCAAGTCGTGAAATGACAAGAGCATGAACCAGCACCTTTGCGGTATCTTGTGTCTGAAAGGGACAGATGCAAGCAATGTTCTTGAGTTGATAGTAACAGGATTTGGTCACTGTCTGGACGTGGGGAGAGAACGATAGGTCAGAATCGAAAGTGACACCAAGGCAGCGAGCTTGAGGTGTCGGGCTAATGAGCGTTCCATTTACTCGTAGTAATACTGCTAATGTCAAGAACTGTTCCAGAGAATCCTGATAGAACTCATCTTTAAGAAGTGGCAAAACCAGGGTTTGTGTGGCAGCATCAGTTTTATTATAATGGCAGACAGATGTAGGTATGCTCGATATAAACTCAATGGCGTACAAATCACCTAGGTAGGGGTAGCAGAGTCCAAATAATCACACAGCAGGCAGGGGAGTCTTTATCCAAAATGGATGATAATGAGTTTGTAAAGGCTGGCCGAAAGTCTTGACAGTGAAAACCAAACAGAGCAAAGTCTAGGAACGAGTATTTGCAAGTTAATAAGGAAAAGTCATGTTACTGCCAACTAGTGCAACTTGACTATGATAGCGCGGTTGAACTTGACAGCTTCATATCAGGAAATCTTGTAAGACAAGCCCAGTTGATTCAATCCTATTAGCTGATATTATTTAGGACGTACTTGAAAACGAGAGAAATCTCAATGTATCCTTCCTGGTAAAATCCTTTATAAATAAATAAATAATTTATTGGCCACCTGACCATTTATAGATTAGATCCTTAGGTAGACATGCAGAAATAGAAACAACAATTATGCTACAATCTCAAAGTGTAACACATCATGATTAATAAAAATGGGTATACAGTATACAAAAGATAATTTCAAGAAACCAAGTACCCTTTTTAGAATAATAATTTCCAAAAAATGTCAATGTCCATTCCTCAGAGGTCAGTCTTAACTCACCTCTGTCAATAGAGTGCTCAACCTCTTCTCCCTGCCAGCGAGCCACTGCATGCATGCAAGCGGCATGCTTCGGGGTGGACGAAGCAGCGCTGCATCCAGGACCTAGGAAAAATCTGTTTTCAGGATTAGGGAGCCCAATACCAGTGTTTATTCGCTCAGCGGAAAGCACCTGTGGCTGATACAGCTGCAGGAGGCATCACACAGGGGAGGATGCTGGCAGTGGGAGGCTCGTGGGTGCAGCCATGTCCATGAACAGGTCATCACCAGCTGACCCCCCCATTCAAGACCTGATAGGTTAGTTACATCAGCCAATTAAAAAGGACTTTTTATACATTGAGATCTAAATAAATATTTTACTGGTTTAAGTTTCCAGATCCCTCCTTTACCCAGCCTGATAAGAAAAATACAACATCATCTATTTCATTTCCTGCCATTCTAAAAAACTAAAATTTTACCTTGATGGGGAAAGCCATGACTGAAAGGTATAGTGAGCCGCAGCGAAAATCACAATCTAATATTTTTATTTAATATTATTGAGAGGAACAAGGTTAAACATAAATATCTCAGGATTGATTGTGTTGCTTTATAATGAAATATTACGATGCACAATGAGTAATTAAATGGAGAAATCATGCTATGGGAGGAACTGGGAATTTAGTTCAAAGAGATTTTAATCTGTGCATCACTAACAATGTAAATGTAAACATTTAATAAACATAAAGTGTATCTTTACATCATCTGTTTGCAACATTGTAAAACCTTTCAAGCATGTAAAAACTTGTAATTGCTTTGAATACATTATTAATATTGATTTAGCTGCACAATATTTCACTTTTTCAGCCCATAAATTTCACGGATGATACTGAAGAAGTGGCTTAGTTATTACACAGCATACAAATTAAACTGCATGCTTTCAATCAAACGTCAAATATCTGTCTAAACGTAATATATCTGTATTTATATCTCAATGTGTTCCTTGTGAAAAATGTGAATTGGAAAAATATTTATGTTTCATGGATTACGTATTCCGTTAAGATTTATCTGCAAACTTTTTATTAAACAGCAGAATGAATCTTAAATCTTAAAAACTAACAGTGTGTGATTCTTTCACTGAAACTTCTGCCAAATATGTGGCTTGTTGCCCATCGCCATGACCAGCTACAGGTTATCGTGGCAGCCTTGATCTAGTGTATTACATTTCCCATCATGCTCATCCATAGAAAGGGTAAAGGGAACTTTAAGTCACAAAAATCTGGGGTGTGGAATCTAACCATTGCCCAGTTAACCACGCGATCACCCCCTCCTTACCATAACGCTCTCAATCTGCTCCCCACTCAGACAATGCTCTGTGTTTTGTCTCTGTAAATTAGGCTTTCCCTTTAGCTGTGTCAGGGGAATGTAAGAAAGCTGTATATAATTTCTGGCATTCCAGAACCTTTCTTCTTCTGACATGCGGCCTGTGTTTGTGACAGTAGATATACATTCCTAACTCATTATGTAGGAAGGCACTGGAATCCAGCCTGTGACACTACCATTAATCAGAATGAAAGAAGGACAAGCCTGCAACTTTCACTGCCCTGTCATTCCCTGGTTTGGACAAGCAGTAATCCATCTTTCCGAGTGACAGAGTTGATAGAGGGCATTATTTATTCTTTTTGTTGTATAAGAAAGGAAGGACCATCTGTCAGCAGAGCCAGGGATCCCTTCAAAGGTCCAAATGTAATTTGAAGTAGAGGAGTCAGGCAAGAAGGAGATGTTTGGAAGAGGGGGAGTGATTCTGGATGACTTCTCTTTTTCTGCACTGTTGCTTTGAAGAATTTCAAAACGTTTTTTACATGCTTTACTATAGATTAAATACATACCGCTGACAATTATTTTGAGTGCCTTCTGTGTACTCTGCATTTTACTAAACGACATTATGCGAAAAAAAAAATCAAATATAAGACTTAAATCCTGGAAACGAAAGTACATTAGCAAGAATTAAATAGAAGGCCTTGCCAAATGTACTTTAAGAAGCATTAAACAGAAGACCCCATAACTGCTGATTGACATTGTAATATGCTAATCACACCATGGCAATCATTATTTCACCTGCAGGCACACTAGCTATATTCGTCAAATGCTGCACTCTGTGATATGGAGAAAATTTACATTTTTATTACTTTTTTTTTCCTTTGCACCAATTTTATTTAACATCATACACTCATACTTACAATCTATGAGTATAAGTGTTTAATTTAATAAGGGCCAGCATATTGCAGAGAACTGTACAAGGGGCAAGCAAAACATGAAAATAAGAAAGAAGTAAATAGATACAAAAAAGGCACGGAATGAATGATGGAACAGCAAAAGATCCTTTATACCCCATTGTAAGTGGAGTATAATTAATCAAACTGTAAAATTATGGAAGGAGAGAAGAATGCACATGGCACTTCCCCTTAAAAATATATATAATATTTGTTAAACGTGTAGTGGTGGTTACCATAGACAGGACAAAGACAGGTTGTGTGAGGTTACACAGAGACAGCAGTGTCTGTCTGTCTCTGTGTAACCTCACACAACCTGTCTTTGTCCAATTAAACTAACTGATAAGTTGATTGAGTTCCCAAGAGATGGGCTGCTGTCATTAATTTTTTTTCACTCCCCATGCTAAATGAGAGGCTTTTGATGGGAAGCATTAGCATGAGGATGTGTCATATCCGTGTGCTTTGCATTAGCCTCTGCTTTTCACAAGTTGGAAAATTATTATAGTCATTTGCTTTATCCCCTAACTAGAAAGAAGTGCCTGAAGGTCAACTAAGTCACCTACAGCCACATGTTACATACTGTATTCTGGAGAAATCATATTATTATTATTATTGTCATTTACAGTTGTGTTCAAAATTATTCAACCCCCAATGCTGTAAAGGGTTTTAAGGAATTTAGTGTACATTTGTAATTGTATTCAGAATGAAATCCTACAAGGACTTTTTAAAGAACCATATGCAACTAAAATGACATCAATTGGTTTTGTAATACAGTAGTAAATGTTTCTTTTGTGAATTCTTCATTGACACAATTATTCAACCCCTTAAAGACTACCACTCTGAAGAACAGAGGTTCATTCAAGTGTTTTCAATCAGGTATTGAAAACACCTGTGGATGTCACGGAGCAGCAATAAAGCGTAATAAGCACCAATTAGGCAGCTTTAAAATGACTGTGATACTCAGCTCCTTCTAGAAATTTACTGGTGTGGTTACAAACATGGTGAGGTCAAGAGAATGGTCCAGGAAGACAAGAGAAGAGGTGATTACGCTTCACAGGAAGGGCAATGGCTATAAGAAGATTGCAAAGATGTTAAACATACCAAAAGAGACCATAGGAAGCATCATTCGCAAATTCAAGGCAAAGGGCACTGTTGAAACGCTACCTGGTCGTGGCAGAAAGAAGATGATGACTTCGACTGTTGTGCGCTACCTGAAGCGTAGAGTGGAGAAAAGTCCCCGTGTGACTGCTGAGGAACTGAGAAAAGATTTGTCAGATGTGGGTACTGAAGTTTCAGCTCAGACAATACGGCGCACACTGCGTAATGAAGGCCTCCATGCCAGAACTCCCAGGCGCACCCCCTTGCTGTCTCCAAAGAATAAGAAGAGTCGACTGCAGTATGCCAAAAGTCATGTGGACAAACCACAGAAGGTTTGGGATAGTGTTCTGTGGACTGATGAAACAAAATTAGAACTGTTTGGGCCCATGGATCAACGCTATGTTTGGAGGAGGAAAAACAAGCCCTATGAAGAAAAGAACACCTTGCCTACTGTGAAGCATGGCGGGGGGTCAATCATGCTTTGGGGCTGTTTTGCTTCTGCAGGTAGTGGTACAGGGAAGCTTCAGCGTGTGCAAGGTACCATGAATTCCCTTCAGTACCAGGGGATATTGGATGACAATGTGATGCAGTCCATCACAAACCTGAGGCTTGGGAGACGTTGGACCTTTCAACAGTACAATGATCCCAAGCATACCTCCAAGTCCACTAGAGCATGGTTGCAGATTAAAGGCTGGAACATTTTGGAGTGGCCATCGCAGTCACCTGACTTAAATCCGATTGAAAACCTCTGGTGGGACTTAAAGAAAGCAGTTGCAGTGCGCAAGCCTAAGAATGTGACTGAACTGGAGGCTTTTGCCCATGACGAATGGGCGAAGATACCCGTAGATCGCTGCAAGACACTTGTGTCAAGTTATGCTTCACGTTTAAAAGCTGTTATAACTGTAAAAGGATGTTGTACTAAGTACTAAGATTGAATGTCACTTGGGGGTTGAATAAAACTGATAATGATGTGAGCACAGAAAAGACATTTGTGGTTATTTCATTATAAATGTTATGTTATATTTGTCTGACCTACACGTGCCTCTTTGATTTAATTGTAAGCAAGATGACTGAATGATCAAAATCAATGTCAAACTGGCCAAAATACTCAATTTCAGTGGGGGTTGAATAATTTTGAACACAACTGTATATGGCACCAACAGTTTCTGCAGCACTTTACAATAATTAAATGGGAATTAGACAACATGAAGAAAAATATAGGACCAGAAAAAAGAGGTGTAGAGTGCCCTGCTTGGTTGAGCTTACAGTCTGGAGCAGTGTTTCCCAAGCCTGTCCTTGGGCAGACCCTGTTTTTTTTTACCCCCTTCCAGCACAGTGATGCCATTGAGATGAGTGCTATGATGGCAGTGTCGTAGTAAGAATGACTGATAGGGGGGATAGCTTCAAGAGAGCATCACTGGAAAGGTCACAGTCTGACCTTTCCAGCGATGCATCTCTTTAACCCCCTAAGGTGCCGGTCCACGATTCAACGCCAGATCGCAGACTACTCCGGGAAGTGGCTGACATCTTGGATGTTAGCCAATCCTCCGCAGCCTCTCCCCACCCACTGACTTCATCGCGCATGGGTGCAATGATGTCAGTTGGGGGAATTAACCCCTTGCTGCCAAGGGATTTCCTATGGCAAATAGGTAAGGCTGCGGAACCTTACCCTTTCATGCTCACATAACATACAGGTGTACCTCACCTGCTTTAAAGCACAAATGAGCATGCTCTGTTAGGCCAGCGGTGGCCGTTTTGGATTCCCCATCCAAACGAATGATTTTTATTTTTATTTTCAGACTATTTAAAGACACAGGGTAATTTTAGCAATACACTAACTGAGGAAGCGGCCGTGATCCGCAAAACGCTTTTTAGTATATTACCCCTTTTTATTTAATTCTTTTACCCTGTATTTATTTTATCTTTAGAGGAATAAAAATTTTAAAAACCAGCAGGTGAATGTTTTTAGCCTCTCTTCAATTTGCCTCTCTTCACTGCGGCTAAGGCACAATCCCTGTTGCAATATGCTCTAGGGGGACAGCTCTTTACAGAAGAATTTGGCTGATTCATCCACCACAGATGAGCATTGCATCTCTCCTGCTGCAGAGCGAAATTACTGATTCAGGACTCCTTGCCGTGAGTTGGGGAAATCTGGCGTTCCCACATAAGCCGCCAGAAGCTTTCAAATCCGGTGTCTGACGTGAGACTGTGTCTGACCATTCCATGTGAGTGTAATCTTTCATTCATCTTTTCGACATACGGTGTCAGGCTATACTACTCTATGTCTTGTTCTATGTTTCCTTTGAGGCATTGAGGATCATTCACCATCTACCTATTAGTGAAGATATAGGATATTATCCTCTATAAGGAACAGACAGAAAGAAGGGCTGAACTCTGCTCAATCTACCCCCATTAAAGCAAAAATGGATACATGTATTATTATTAGGGATGCACCGAAATTTTGGCCACAAAAATTATCGGCCAAAAATGGTGCTTTCGGTTTCAGCCGAAATGGAAAACTCAGCCGAAAAAAAATCAGCCCAAAATTTTCCTTTCAAAATGGGGGCTGGAGGCCTGGCCGAGCCGGGGGCTCGCCTGAGCCTGGAGGCTAGCCAAGCTGCCTGCTCGGCCGGCATCCAGGTTCAGGTGAGCCCCCGGCTTGGCCTGGGCCTAGAGATAAATAGATATGGAGCTAGATAAACACACACATACATAGAGGAATAGACAGATATAGATACAGTTAGATACACATAGATTTAGCTTCAGATAGATATGAATACAGATAGGTGTGTAATATATATATATATATATAGCGCATCAGATGTGGGAAGAAGCGCTCAGTCTCATGAGTAGAACGATAGGAGTAATACTGCCCAGGTGCTGCACACTGGAGTGGAGAAGGCTTATGCAGAAAAACAAAAATGTAGGCGCACTCTGGGTCTTCTAAAAAGTGGAATTTATTAAGTATGCATTAAAACCGGCGTTTCGTCTCCTTGGAGCCTTTATCAAGGTACCGATACCATAATCTTTATGTACAGGTAGATAGAACTATAGACAGAAATAGATGCAGAAGATAGTTACAGATACAGAGATAAAGCTTAATTTGCATAAAGTTTGGATAAGTATTGTAAGAGCATAGAAAAGACAAGGAATTATCCACAGAGTGGAAGATATCCTGCAGCTTAATAAAGAGACCACTAGCTTGTTTAATCTGTCAGTAGCTGTGTTAAGACCTCACATTCTAAAGTCATAAAAAGCAGCATTAAAGATAAAAGTGCAATTAAGCATTCATTGCTTAGCAAATGTAAAATGTAAAATTAATCAAGTGGCCAGTGCCACTACCTCGCCGTGTGCTCGTTAGCAACAAAACTCAGAATTAATTATTGGAATGGCTACATTATTGAAACTGAATTTAATTATTATTAAATAGGACATCAGGGATATTGTAGGAAGGTTTTATATACGCAGATAGGCGAGGTAGTGTCCTTTTTACAGTGCGTGTGATTAAATGTTCACATATTAGATGTATAAAGAATATATTAATATTAAAAGTGGACACAGTGATTTAGATTTTAATATGTTATTTTTTAGTTTTAAAGGGACATTACCACCGAAAAAAGAAATGTTCTTATTTTTTTTGTGTTATGTTGCTGATAATTTACATGTGTTTTGTTTTTCTCTTGTGTTTGTTTAAAAAAACAAAAACTCTATATTTATTTATTTACAAAGTATTTTACCAGGAAGAATGCATTGAGATGTCTCTCGTTTTCAAGTATTTATTTATTTATTTATAAAGGATTTTACCAGGAAGGATACATTGAGATTGCTCTAGTTTTCAAGTATGTCCTGGGTTCAAGAACATTGAAATGTTACAGTTGTTTCAGAAATACAAAGTAATACAATGCAAGATATTAAAAAAACAACACAAATATACAGATTAACAGAAAATAAATATGTAGGAAATAGTCATTATGTTACATGTTTACAGATGCATTGCCCATTGTGGTATGTTAATAGGGAGCTCTTGAGTGACTTTCGACTGGGTAAAGATTTGACGGCGTCTGGGAGGTTATTCCATAACTGTGGTGTTCTGTAGGAAAATGAGGACCGAGCCACTGTCTTTTTGTATTGTATTGCAAGTAAGGTGCTGGTCCTGGATCGGAGGTTATAGGATGAGGGAGCTGCTGGGGGAAGCAGCCTATTCAGGTAGGGTGGCAGCTTCTCAGAAAAGCTCTTAAAAACCAGGTTGGAAAGGTGAAGGGTGCGTTTAGACTCCAGCGATGGCCAATTTAGCTCTTTTAACATGTCACAATGGTGGGTCATGTAGTTACAATGTAGTGCAAAGCATGTATGTGTCACTGGGTGCATCCATTATGTGATATGTTGTGTTGTAAGCTGCGCCCCCCCAGTATCTTTACATTACTTGCTCCTGACTGGGTGACAATAGCCATAGAACAGAGCCTATGGGTCATTCACTGACTCAAATATCATTGTGTTGTGTGGGATGTATTCAAAGGACCACATCAGGGGGTAAATTAGAAGTCAGGAGGTTAATTAAAAGAAACTAAGTCCAAGCTTCTGGTCATTCCTATGCAATCCTTGCTTTTCTCTATCTAGCCACCAGCTCCACACTCCCCTGCTCCCCTTTTGTTTCACTTACCTTTGTCCTTTAAATTGTAAGCTCACTGGACGTCTGGCTGAGCACCTGTATAAAGTGCTGTATCAGTAGGGCAATTATCCTAAGGGCAGGGCCATCTGTTCCTTATGTTTTTATTATGTCTCATGTCTGTACTCCCTCATTGTAAATGTAACCCTGTGCCCATTGTTCAGTGCCTTGGAATATGCTGGCGCTTAGAAATAAAGAATAATAATAATAATAAATCTTTTAAGCTCCCTGTCTAAACCCCAGGACATACTTGAAAACAAGAGAAATCTCAATGTATCCTTCCTGGTAAAATCCTTTATAAATAAATAAATAAATAAATAATCTCATTCAGCTGCCACCTCTTATCCGGGAGCTTAAAAGACTTCTAATCTGCATCCTGGTGATGTCCTTTGAATAAATCCCACACAACACAATGATATTTGAGTCAGTGATTGACCCATAGGCTCCATTATATGGCCATTGCCATCCAGTGGGGAGCAAGTAATGAAAAGATACTGTGTGTGTGGGGGGGGGGGTTACTACACAAAATATCACACAGTGGATGCACCCAGTGACACATATAGAATAAAATATTTTTTTTAAGTAAACACAAGAGAAAACCAAATCAATTGTAAGATATCATCAACATAAGAATATAAAAGGTCCTATGAAAAACAATAGAAAGGCCTGTTGCAGAATTTTTAAATAATGGCATTTAAAAAGTCAGAATCAAAAATTTCGACGAATAAAATCGAGAAACATGCCTAAAAAAATTTAATAAAAAGACTTGCTGCACATGAAAAGAATAAACGGTTGAATAAAAATGTGATTTAAACAGGAAATATTTTTTACATTGAAACCTATGGGATTCACCTGTTTAAAGCTGACGAAAGAAAGCACCGTAAATCTGGGCATTTCGCCAGCTTTTTGGAGCTGTTCGGTGTTCTCTGAATAGATTAACCATTACTTTTCTATGGGGAATATTTGGTGAATTGCCAGCTTTTTGAAAAGCCAAATTGCCACGAAATTGCAATTTGCTGGCCAATTTGGCTCTCTTTAATAACCCCTCTAGGTTTCCATACAATCATGAGGTCATCAATTGGGCGGATCTTGCAGCGAATCTGAACCGTTGGGTAGCTACAGTATCTTGTGACTGTTGGTGATACAGGACGTTTAGTGTGTGTGTCAATGACAAGAGCTGCAATGAAACGCTGAACCTCTGCTACAGATACAGTTGTGTTCAAAATTATTCAACCCCCAATGCTGTAAAGGGTTTTAGGGAATTTAGTGTACATTTGTAATTGTATTCAGAATGAAATCCTACAAGGACTTTTTAAAGAACCATATGCAACTAAAATGATATCAATTGGTTTTGTAATACAGTAGTAAATGTTTCTTTTGTGAATTCTACATTGACACAATTATTCAACCCCTTAAAGACTACCACTCTGAAGAACAGAGGTTCATTCAAGTGTTTTCAATCAGGTATTGAAAACACCTGTGGATGTCACGGAGCAGCAATAAAGCATAATAAGCACCAATTAGGCAGCTTTAAAATGACTGTGATACTCAGCTCCTTCTAGACATTTACTGGTGTGGTTACAAACATGGTGAAGTCAAGAGAATGGTCCAGGAAGACAAGAGAAGAGGTGATTACTCTTCACAGGAAGGGCAATGGCTATAAGAAGATTGCAAAGATGTTAAACATACCAAGAGAGACCATAGGAAGCATCATTTGCAAATTCAAGGCAAATGGCACTGTTGAAACGCTACCTGGTCGTGGCAGAAAGAAGATGCTGACTTCGACTGCTGTGCGCTACCTGAAGCGTATAGTGGAGAAAAGTCCCCGTGTGACTGCTGAGGAACTGAGAAAAGATTTGTCAGATGTGCACACTGCGTAATGAAGGCCTCCATGCCAGAACTACCAGGCGCACCCCCTTGCTGTCTCCAAAGAAAAAGAAGAGTCGACTGCAGTATGCCAAAAGTCATGTGGACAAACCACAGAAGTTTTGGGATAGTGTTCTGTGGACTGATGAAACAAAATTAGAACTGTTTGGGCCCATGGGTCAACGCTATGTTTGGAGGAGGAAGAACAAGGCCTATGAAGAAAAGAACACCTTGCCTACTGTGAAGCATGGCAGGGGGTCAATCATGCTTTGGGGCTGTTTTGCTTCTGCAGGTACAGGGAAGCTTCAGTGTGTGCAAGATACCATGAATTCTCTTCAGTACCAGGAGATATTGGATGACAATGTGATGCAGTCCGTCACAAACCTGAGGCTTGGGAGACGTTGGACCTTTCAACAGGACAATGATCCCAAGCATACCTCCAAGTCCACTAGAGCATGGTTGCAGATTAAAGGCTGGAACATTTTGGAGTGGCCATCGCAGTCACCTGACTTAAATCCGATTGAGAACCTCTGGTGGGACTTAAAGAAAGCAGTTGCAGTGCGCAAGCCTAAGAATGTGACTGAACTGGAGGCTTTTGCCCATGACGAATGGGCAAAGATACCCGTAGATCGCTGCAAGACACTTGTGTCAAGCTATGCTTCACGTTTAAAAGCTGTTGTAACTGTAAAAGGATGTTGTACTAAGTACTAAGATTGAATGTCACTTGGGGGTTGAATAAAACTGATAATGATGTGAGCACAGAAAATACATTTGTGGTTATTTCATTATAAATGTTATGTTATATTTGTCTGACCTACACGTGCCTCTTTGATTTAATTGTAAGCAAGATGACTGAATGATCAAAATCAATGTCAAACTGGCCAAAACACTCAATTTCAGTGGGGGTTGAATAATTTTGAACACAACTGCAGGCATATTGGATACAACACTAGCGTGTCAGTGAGGATACACACTGGACATTATATAAGCCATTACAGTTGAACCACTGTGGACTATTTTACAGCACAGTCTATATATAGCTGGCCAGGTAGCTGATTTGTCATCCTGCAGTCTGGCTGATTTTAAGATTACCGTAATGCTGCTCAAACAGTTTTTAGGCAACAAATCTACAGGAACCATCTTGGCATGTGATCGTGGATATTAAAGTGCCAGTTAACATTCAGAAGTTGTCATGCGTTATTTATATGTTATGTGTGGACGGCACAGTAGGTCTAGACAAGACATTGCACATGATACCATGGCTTTATAAAAGCTTCCTCACAATTATTCAAAGCTGCCACATTTTTTAGAAATGCTGAATTGCTCATAAATGCCACAATGACCAAAATGGTGCATTTCCCTCTCACTGCTGTCTACATGTCATTTCTTGCACATTGCCCATTGACACACATGATGTCAGGCGCACAAACTGCTGTTGAAAGCAGTGGCGGCTCGTGCGTTATTCAAATGGGGGTTCACAATACATAAAGTGTGAAAATTTAATTTACATCCACAACGTATCACAGAGCCCCACAGCAATAAAACTCACTGTAATGTGCGGTGTGTATGAGCGTATCACAGAGCCCCACAGCAATAAAACTCACTGTAATGTGCGGTGTGTATGAGCGTATCACAGAGCCCCACAGCAATAAAACTCACTGTAATGTGCGGTGTGTATGAGCGTATCACAGAGCCCCACAGCAATAAAACTCACAGTAATGTGCGATGTGTAAGAGCGTATCACAGATCCCCACACCAATAAAACTCACAGCAATGTGTGGTGTGTATGAGCGCATCACAGAGCCCCACAGCAATAAAACTCACAGTAATGTGCGGAGTGTATGAGCGTATCACAGAGCTCCCCAGCAAAAAACACACAGTAATGTGCGGTGTGTATGAGTGTATCAGAGAGCTTCACAGCAATAAAACTCATTGTA
Organism: Leptobrachium leishanense; assembly: GCA_009667805.1. Taxonomy (NCBI): domain Eukaryota; kingdom Metazoa; phylum Chordata; class Amphibia; order Anura; family Megophryidae; genus Leptobrachium; species Leptobrachium leishanense. The sequence goes on from CM019065.1 coordinate 134,905,220, forward strand.
ATGTGCGTTGTATATGAGTGTATGACAGACCTCCACAGCAATAAAACTCACAGTAATGTGCGGTATGAAGGAGTTGCCTGTGCGATGTCTGTGTGATGCTGTGTGTGACTTCTGTGTGTGCCTGTGTATGATGGGAGTCACAATTCAACCTAAAAGAGGGAAAACCAATGTGTTGGACAGGGGAGAGAGAGAAAAGAGGAGGGAAGAAGGAGTGAGGGAAGAAGTGAAGGAGAGAGTGAGGGAAAGGGGGAAGAAAGGAGAGGAGAATGTAATAGTGAGAGATGGAAAGCCACAGAGATAATGGTGAATAAAATGAGAGCCTTGGATCTTGACGGACCTTATATCCCTTTAGCAACGTTTTTAGTAGAGAATAAACCGCACTCAATAACGAATCTGCTGAGCCTTGACACGATCACTCCTTTGACTCATTACCGCTACCGCCAACTCACACATTTTATACAATCGCTAGCGACCCCGCAGAGAATACGGAAGGATGAATCACCATTCAAAACGCTTTGTGTAACGGATCTGCAACTACCACACATGCTATCTACTATGTATGGTTCCTTGCTGGATGCTTCTGCCCCTGGTCTTCCCTCATATGCAGGGAGATGGGACAGAGACATGGGTAACATAATTTCCACGGATGAATGGGGTTTGATTTTCCAGACTGCTGCGCATGCTTCTAGGAGCTTACACATCCTACATACACACTACAAGCTTCTTATGCGCTGGTACCTGACACCTACACATTTACATAAAATACGTGTATATCCCACCGCCGACAGGACCTGTTGGCACTGTCAAGCGTCACCAGGCACATTTATTCACATATGGTGGGACTGCCCATTAATATGCCCATACTGGGACTCCATATTCTCGATCATTAACGAAATCACAGGATTGGACTTACGCCCTTCCCTTCAAGTCGCACTCTTTCACTTGGTCCCTATCTCGACACTCACATATAGGAATTCTTTAGCCATACAATTGTTTAATGTTGCTAAATCTCTGATCCCTAGAAAGTGACGCTCAACTACACCCCCAATGGTGTGGGAATGGATACAAGCTGTTGAGGGAGTCCGCAAAATGGAGGAGATATTCCTCTCCATGGACAACAAATACGACAAATATTTCGTCATACGGTATTGGTGGTTAGATTTTCGTGCCACGAGATTGCGAGGCTACACTCCGGTGGCCATACCCTCTGCTGAGTAGTCGGGTGGAATAGCGGACTAAATAGGAAGTATGTGAAACGGGATAATACGAAACCTCGAATTTGCAGATAGCCCAAGTGATGAGCCAACCTCCTGATACCCATGTAAGCGTTGTGTGCCAATGCCTGAGAATCCACAGACTGAGTAACTTATTTATATTATTTGCAATGTTGGTTATGTGTTAACCAAACACATGAGAACTGACCTGTCTGGTACTTATAGTGAAAGAACTGGGTGAGGACCACCTTGGTATCTATAGTTCATCTACTGGTGCCTGTGCATTAACTCTCGGTGCCTGTATGTGTTATTCCTTGGTGGTTAGTTGCAAAATGGCACAAGCCACTGGGAGCATCAACTTTGTGCATTATTTGCACTAATAAAGATCTTTGGAATGATGCTGGTGGCCTGCATCAGTACAATGCATCAGATCGTTCAAAAAGTCTCCCCCCTGATGCCAAGAATACTAGTCTTCTGGGAGGCCTGCCACGAGGATGCCATCTGGGAAGTAAGGTAGATCTATGGGGAGCATAAAAATTACTTTAACCAGTTTTGAAAGTCTCCTAAAATTGGTATAAAGTGTCAGGACAGGACCTTTTAAGAGGTTTAGAAGGTCTAGGTTTAGAAGGTATTGGTAAGTTTTAGTCAAGTCTGTCATAATATCCACCCCAAGCTTTGATAATCTCATAGAAAATGTTGAATCACTCAATGAAAGTAACAGATGGGATTTATTTGTAACTAATTTTGCATTTTATTTATTGCTTTTTGCCCTTGAAAAAGTCTGCTTAGCAGACAAAGCGCTTCGAGCGTTTATGCACTTATTATTATCTTTTGTTCATTGTTTTTATATCAAATAAATTCCTTTTTTATTCTGTTAACCTGTGTTCCTGGGTTGCCCAGAGCAGGTTTCCCTATTTGAGGGAAAGTTGGCAATCCTGGGAATGTGTGTAAATTGATGTGCCTTATACAGTGAGGGAAAAAAGTTATTTGAACCACTGCTGATTTTGTACGTTTGCCCACTGACAAAGAAATGATCAGTCTGTAATTTTAATGGTAGGTTTAATTTAATGGTGTGAGACAGAATAACGACAAAAACATCCAGAAAACACATTTCCAAAAAGTTATACATTGATTTGCATTTTAATGAGTGAAATAAGTATTTGACCCCTTCACAAAAACGTGACTTGGTGGCAAAACACTTGTTGGCAATCCGAGGTCAGACATTTCTTGCAGTTGGCAAGGTTTGCACACATCACAGGAGGGATTTTGTCCCACTCCTCTTTGCAGATCCTCTCCAAGTCATTAAGGTTTTGAGGCTGACGTTTGGCAATTCGAACCTTCAGCTCCCTTCACAGATTTTCTATGGGATTAAGGTCTGGAGACAGGCTAGGCCAACCCAGGAATTTAATGTGCTTCTTCCTGAACCACTCCTTCGTTGCCTTGACCATGTGTTTTGGGTCATTGTCATGCTGGAATACGCATCCACAACCCATTTTAAATGCCCTGGCTGAAAGAAAGAGGTACTCATCCAAGATTTGATGGTACATGGCCCCGTCCATCGTCCCTTTGATGTGGTGAACTTGTTCTGTCTCCTTAGCAGCAAAACACCACCAAGGCATAATGTTTCCACATCCATGTTTGATGGTGGAGCTGGTGTTCTTGGGGTCATAGGCAGCATTAATCCTCCTCCAAACACGGTGAGTTGAGTTGATGCCAAAGAGCTTGATTTTGGTCTCATCAGACCACAACACTTTCACCCAGTTCTCCTCTGAATCATTCAAATGTTCATAGGAAAACTTTAGACGGGCCTGTACATGTGCTTTCTAGAGTATGGGGACCTTGCGGGCGCTGCAGAATTTCAGTCCTTCACAGCGTAGGGCCCTATTACATTCTTCGTGCACAATTGTGCACGCGCACAAAAACGCATTAAAGCGAGGGGCAAAACCCTTTGCACTGAACGTCATATTACGACGTTCATGCACAAAATGCGCGTTAACGTTTAACGCAAGTGACCCTGCGTGAACCCTTTGCGAGCACAATTTAGTGCTCGCATCCTATACTTAACATTGTGAGCGCAAATGCGTTTGTGCGCTGGTACGCGCATGGTATTACTATCTTAGCGCAAAATTTAACAGACAACGATTGCGTGCATAATTTCTAACGTCTTTGAAAAGCTGTGGTAACGGCAAATTTTAAGAACCTGACCATACCAAACTGCAGATTTACAAGGAGAACGTCGATGTGCACGTTTTTTTTTTACTAGATCTGTCAAAAATGACGGCCACTACCTTGTCTACCGTCAGAACGTACGTCTGTTGTGCTCAGTCCACACAAAATGACGGACTCACGTTAAAAATGACATTGCGCTCACTGGTTTCTGCGCGCAACGGTACTTTGCTTCTTTTTTTGCGCATCGGTTTTACGAGCGCAATTTTCCGACGAATGAAAAAATGCGCGAGGAATGTAATTCCAGCGGTGATTTTCATGCGTTAACGTTTAACGCTTCACGCAAAAAAAACACACGTTTAGCGTGCGTTTTTGCGTTAATAATGTAATAGGGCCCATAGTGTGTTACCAATTGTTTTCTTGGTGACTATGGTCCCAGCTGCCTTGGGATCATTGACAAGATCCTCCTGTGGAGTTCTGGGTTGATTCCTCACCATTCTCATGATCATTGAAACTCCACGAGGTGAGATCTTGCATGGAGCCCGAAGGAGATTCATATTAAGTTTGTGTTTCTTCCATTTGCAAATAATCGCACCAACTGTTTTCACCTTCTCACCAAGCTGCTTGGCGATGGTCTTGTAGCCCATTCCAGGCTTGTAGATCTACAATCTTGTCCCTGACATCCTTGGACAACTCTTTGGTCTTGGCCATGGTGGAGAGTTTGGAATCTGATTGATTGCTTCTGTGAACAGGTGTCTTTTATACAGGTAACAAGCTGAGATTAAGAGCACTCCCTTTAAGAGAGTGCTTCTAATTAGGGATGAGCCGAACACTCCCCGAGTTCAGTTCGCATTCGAACTCGAACTTTCCAAATGTTCGAATTCGAACTCGAACTCAATACAAATCAATGGGGCTGAACATTTGGTTTTTAGAGCGCCCTCCAAGAGGGCATATATGCTAGATATTTGCCATAAAAGGTGTATGGGGGTCTGGGTAGTGCCCTGGGGAACAGGAAACAAGGACAAAAAGTTTTAAAAAAAACATTTTTAAAGGGACAGTGAGTTTTCCATGAAATAAGGGTTAAAAATAAAAACGAAAAATTCCTTCAAATATCGTGCCTAGGAGGTCCCCATAACCTGCCCGTGAAGTGGCAGATTTCTAGGATGTATAGAAATATGTAAAAACCAAAAAAATGACATTTCAAATGACAGTAAATGCTTTTCCTTTAATCTATCCATAAACAACTACTTGGGGCGGCAGTCTGTATGAAAAGAGGAGACATTTTCGGACACGCAGAAAAAGTTTAGTGATTTTTTTGGCTAAATTATTGTGAAATTTATGCAGGCTTTGGATGAAAGTAACAATAGGTGCTTTAAAATTGGGCCTTTAGCGTTGGCAACAGTGCCATCACACAGTAACCCCTCTGAGGATATGAATCTGATACAGGCGTCAGTGGCAGTGCAGCCAAATATTGTGCCTTTGGTGCCGGCCCAGCAAGTGCCATCATACAGTAACCCCTCTGTGGTATTGTGGAAGAGTGCAGGGGTGGACCATGCAGTCAGGGCCGGTGCTAGACTATTTTGCGCCCTAGGCAAGACCAGCTACTTGCACCCCCCCCCCAAAAAAAAACAACACAACATGAAACTGCTAAATTTCTTTTTATTTAAGAATGAACCAATAGTAAAGGTAAAATGAATATAAATAAACTGTATTAAACCATTTTAATTTAACTCTATTAAATAAATTAAAATTAACTGTATTGAACAAATATAAATTAACAAAAAAAAAATAAGAGTTGTGACGTAAGTTTCAATTTCAGACACAGCAAAATTTAAACTTTGCGTGCCTTATCTTTTGCAAATTTTCATCATGCGTATATATATATATATTGCCCAGGCCAGCTCACATCATGCGTATATATATATATTGCCCAGGCCAGCTCACATCATGCGTATATATATTGCCCAGGCCAGCTCACATCATGCGTATATATATTGCCCAGGCCCAGGCCAGCTCACATCATGCATATATATATTGCCCATGCCCAGGCCAGCTCACATCATGCGTATATATATTGCCCAGGCCCAGGCCAGCTCACATCATGTGTATATAAATTGCCCAGGCCAATCCCCTGGTGGAGATAGGGGGTTCATTTGAACCCCGATATCTTCAGGCATCTAGTGGGATCATGGAGGGTGTCAATCGAAAGGCCTGAGCATGGCCTTTCGAATGATACCCAACATGACCAGGTATAAAGTAAAAAAAAAAAAACATGTATTTTTTTTGTGTGTTATTTTAATTAATGCAGCAATATTGTTCACATTTCAATTATAATGTGAAAGATGATGCACTAATGATTTTTTTCTATGGTGTGTTTTTGCTATAAATCACGTAATTCCCCCCACAAAATGTAACAAGTCCCCATTTCTAATTTTTGTACAAGCGCACCCTATAGAAAACATAACCGCAGACGCTCATGTCCTAAAATGTGAAAAAAAACACTTTACACACTGCAGATGATTAAAAATTCTATTTTTATTGCATTTTTTTCATAATATACAGCCAGGACAGGACGTATACATATAAAAATGATATATTATGAATCTGTGGAGTCTGCCGGAAAGAACGATATCTAACATGTCGGTCATTTAATAAGATGTGGCTTCAAAATTGCGTTTAAACATGATGAGCGAAAGCGGTAAAAATGAGCTGAGCATGAGCACACAGCGGTGAAATGCAGCATATTAGAAGAAGTTTTAGGAGGGAAATTAACACTTCTCACTCAGAAGCAGACACCACCCCCTCAGTATAGTCTACATACATACATACATACATACATACAATGTATCAAATTCATTACACCAGACTAAAAACACCTGTTGTTATGCCGTTTATAAAACACAGGTCATTTAGAGGTGAGAATCTTTGCACGTACACATTAGTTTTTAATTCAATATCTAATAAACTGTTGCTTATAATATTCTACAGTAAAGAGTCTCTTTATTTCTAGATTTTTTAGTATTTTTTAAGCATTTTTTATACTTTTTTCAAAATTTCTTTTTTTTTGCGAACTCGAAACGGACACACACAAAAAGTTTGAAGTTCGCAAACTTGCGAACGGCCAAAGTTCGAATCGAACTCCGAACTGATCGAACCGAACAGCTCATCCCTACTTCTAATCTCGTTACCTGTATAAAAGACACCTGGGAGCCAGAAATCCTGCTGATTGATAAGGGATCAAAGACTTATTTTACTCATTAAAATGCAAATCAATTTATAACTTTTTTGAACTGCGTTTTCCTGGATGTTTGTGTTGTTATTCTGTCTCTTACTGTTAAAGTAAACCTACCATTAAAATTATAGACTGATCATTTTTTGTCAGTGGGCAAACGTAAAAAATCAGCAGGGGATCAAATAACATTATCCCTCACTGTATATTAGAGGATACTGTGAGTGTTATCTTACTTGCTTTGTGATTTCTTTACATAATTGTATTACATCATATCTGGTTTTTAATTTCATAGGAGATTTGTGCTTCTTTGTGTTTTCAAAATCTTATAAGGGGCCTGGCTAACATTCTGTGTAAGTATAAGTCAGGGTTGTCATAATATTATCATCTCCAAACTTGGACAATCTCATCAAAAAATGTTAAATTCCTCAGTAAAAAGTAGCAGAATATAGAGCAGCTGTGATACTGTGTGATGGTATAAATATCACCCACATGAGTCTGCATCATGTCCCCAATAAAGAGGGCATTACTAAAAGAAGCAAAAACAAAAGAAAAGAAAAATGCCAATGCTAACTTGAGATGTGCATTCGTTTTGGAAAAATTCGGAATTTGGAACAAAATTTGATAATTCGTAGTTCGGAAGTACTTCCGAATAACGAATTGATACGAGGTTTGAAATGAAACAAAATGGTATATATTGAATTTAGTTGTTTTACACTGTGTCATCATCATAATAGAAAAATTTGAATAATTGATATCAACTATCGAATTTGAAATGAACTATCAAATTGATATCAACTTTTGAATTTGAAATGAACTATCAAATTGATATCAACTTTTGAATTTGAAATGAACTATCAAATTGATATCAACTATTGAATTTGAAATGAACTACCGAATTAATATCAACTATCGAATTGCTCCTAACTTAAAATACAAGTAATAGTCAGCAAAGGACTTTATGAAGCAAATTAATTTTGTTTCAGTGTTTATTTTGACTCAAATACTAAGGGCCCTATTACAATCTTTGCGCAAAAACGCTCGCGCAGCATGTTAATTTGTGGGCAAAACGTTAATGCGCGTAAATTAACGCTGGTATTACAATCTGCGTGCATTTTTGCATGCGTCGCAAAAAATTGCGCGCGTAAGACGGATGCTCAAAAACGCTTGCCCATTAACGTTGTGCACAGAAATCGGTGTGCGGACTGTTTTTTCACGAGATTCAGCCAATCAGAATTAAGAACCACAATTGTCTCCTGTTAAGTTTTTGCACCTGCCAAAATCAATCTGAGTATATATGCTGCAGCAATAATAAAAACATGCACAGCTTCTCAATTTTATTGTTTGGGTATGCGTAGAATATGTAACTATAATTTTCTGTATTTTTATTATTGGGCTGGTGTATTTGGTTTCGGCCAGGACGTTCAGATTTGCCATTAACACCAGCTTTTAGGAGTCGTTAAAATTATGCGCGCAAATGCTGTGCGTTAAAAACTGCGCATAGATTGTAATACCATCCGAATACCAGCGCACAAACGCATTTGCACTCACAATGTTAAGTTTAGGATGCGCGCTGTAAAGTTCGCTCGAGCAGCGTTCGCGCAGGTTCACCCGCAGTAGACGTATACACTCCTGTATCATGTATGTTTCAATGTACTTTTTTTTTCTTTGTTATGTTTCACACATGTTGTTGGGCTGGATGCATTTAGTGGTTGCAGGCGCCCCATCGGGGAATAGGCGCGACCCCACCCCTCCTGTATTATGTATGTTTCAATGTACTTCCAGCCAGGTCATCCCTGCAGCAAGGTCCCGCTCTGTGTCTTTGTTTTCGATCCCAAAGTGGATTCTGTTTCTGGGGGAGCATAAATAAAGGCCCACCAATCTACCTCATGTCTGACAAGCAGCATGAGCAGGTATGGTTTGCTATACAGCAGCCTGTGGTTTCATTTTTGGATAGGACTCGCCCTCATAGAGGTGCCTTGATGCTGGCGGGCGAGCTTAGTCTTATAATGGCCATTGATAAGAAAGCAAACCTCTAATTGTGTTTAGTTTCACACGGTATAATGGGAATAAGCGCAGATGACATTTTTTTCTTTGTTATGTTTCACACATGTTGTTGGGCTGGATGCATTTGGTGGTTGCAGCCACCCCATCGGGGAATAGGCGTGACCCCACCCCTCCTGTATTATGTATACGCGCGTTTGTTGCGCTAACATAACATACGACGTTCAGCGCAAAGGTTTTACCCCTCGCGTTAATGCGTTTTTGCGCCGGCGCAAACGTTTGCGCGAAGATTGTAATAGGGCCCTAAATCTGTGACACAGCTTAAAATTTTTTTCATAGCTTTTCTTTTAACAGCAGAATTTGATTAATTGGGGTTTTATTTAGTGATAGAAAATTCGAATTGATATCAACTATCGAATTGAATTCGAATCGATTCGAAATTTCAAATCGATCCAAAACGAAACGAAATACAAAATTAAATTAGTTCCGAAATTCCAAAAACAAAATTATTTAAAAACGTAACGAAACGAAACTAAACAAAACAAATTTTTCAGTCATGCACATCCCTAATGCTAACAATAAATCTATATACAGCTGATGACCTCAAGACGTCACATTCCCTCACATGGCCCCTTATATACAGCTCTATTGTTCTGTCCCCACGGTGGCTTTTGTAGAAACAGACAGCTTCAACTACGATGAAAGGCATATACAGATAGTTATTTCCAGGCATTCATAATCAAAATTTACAGTCATTGAAAAGATTCATCTGGATCATCAATATTCTGTCCTTTTATACGATGTGAAAAGACGGTCATTTCACTCCCCTGTACAGATAGTGAGAGCAAGCACGCTGCAGCTTCTCCTGGAGTGTTGACTTCCTGTTCAAGCCGTTCTTCCTACCAGCATGCAAAGCATCTCAGCACCAATTAGACACATAGATCTGATCACATGTCATAAAACTACAATTCCCAGAACACATTTCCCTTAAGGGGACAGTTCCCAATTCCTATAATGCTATCTCTTAAGGAGACAGATACAATTACTGACTATTCTCAGGCTGCTCTAGTCAGCACATCTATATATATAGTTATAATTTCATAAGGTTGTCCAACACCATGAGAGATTTGTGTATAGCAAGATGGACTGCTGCCCCTCACTTAGCAGCTGCTGATAAAACCTATGTCCCTATGTGAAACGCCACTGGGAGCACTGCTACATTTGCAGACCTACTCTTTAATAGCAATCCTGCAGACTAACTCAGGCTGAGAACACAAAACTCATCAAAAGGGATGTGGGTGAACCTGTCTGTCAGCACAATTTCAAAGACTAAAGCCAAGAGCCTGTCTGCTTTAAAATCACACTACATTCCATATCCGGCTGCCAGATGAAAGATGGGACCAAGCCAGATACTTGTAAGACTGCAGGTACAGTGACAGCAAAGGATTACATTAAAATAACTTGATTTGGCTTTATTATAAAGTATGTGTATATATGCACACACAAACCTTTAGTGGTGGTGTTTGGGGCAGGGAACACAGCACAGTGGCCCTTTTGAAGGAACATCGCCCATTTTCTCTGACCAGTCTTTCATTATTTTGGTATCAAATACTCGGATGTAAATTTTACTATTACATACTTTGGACCCTATTTATGACCAACCAGTAACAGCAGAACATTAAATGTTAAAATCAGAGTGAGCTGTTAAGTCATAGCAGCCCCCATTACTATATTACGAGAGGACAGCTATATTAGTGACTCTACTTGTAGTAGCAGTGGTACCCAACCCTGGTCCTCAAGTACCCGGGGCCCTAACAGGTCAGGTTTTCCAGATATCTGAAGCACAGCACAGGTGATATGATTTGCTTCTCAGTGATTGCAGGATTCAGCCTGCATTCCCCAAGTTAATGCTTAAAATCCTGCCTATTAGGGGTACTCCAGGACCAGGGATGGGAACCACTGCACCATTTTTGTAACGGGCGGGGTATCGCCCACCACGGAGTAGCAGAGTTGAGATTCTTAAGGGCTGAGAAATCTTCTTGACGTTTAAACATTGATTAAATCTCCCAGAATCAGACACTTGTGGCAACAAGGTAGAACCATACATAGAGTCGCTACTAAGTACTAATGGTTTTGAGACCAATAGAATACCTAGAGCACATACAGAGAAACAAAGATCACTTGGACAGTTGATGAATTGAGCGGACTGCAGGGCAGTCAGGAAATATGTATCTTTCACGTTTGCTGATATTCGGAGACAGGTCAGCGGTACCTTAAGATGGTAGGAACCAACACATACACTTCGAGGTCTGTTGTACAAACAAGAACGAGTATTGTTGAGGGTAAGCGCGCACTGACAATCAGCATTAAATAAACGTGACTTAGCAATCGCGGATTGAAATAATCGTTGTGACTGGCGAACGTGAATCCTTGGTTGGGTATAGGCACTTAGCGAGGCCACAGACAAGACCCACCGATGAAAAGGAACACTTCCCCAGTAGCGTGTAAACACCCCAGCGGCAAGCATGAGGTTAAACCACCAAAATACCACACAGACAACCAGAATCAATCAGCAGAGAATAGTCAGAAATCAGGCCGGGTCAATTAACAGGAGCAGGGATCGAATACAAAAAAACGGGTTGGCAACAGGAAGACAATCAAAATCAATAAGCAGCGATGTCGGAAACAGACTCCACAACAGTGCGACGAGGCAACTCCTTGCGCCTTGTTTTAAACCCGGTGGCTCCTCGTGACCATGCTGGGACCCGCCCCCTCGGACGCCACTCGGCCATTCCCCAGTGCTGGCAGCCGGCCAGCTCCTGGCACAGGACCTTGCCCAGACCCCCCTGGCAGCGCAGCGGGGGCTGAGGACATGACAATTTTCCCCCTGAAACAGCAGCAAGCCACATTCAAAGCTCTCTTCCCTCTGCTCCCTGCATGAAACCCAGAAGGTATACTTCAATAAACTCATTTTTTTGCCATATTGCTAATGTTGCTAGTTTACTTTTTTTTTTCTTCCCTCCTTTTCTGATAGTTTTTTCTGTGCTGATTCTCAGTCTGCTCCTCCCTATTGTAAATACTCCGTATGAACAAATGGCGACCCCCTCTAAACTCTTTATTTCTCTCCATCCAAAGTCACTCTTCACCACCATGTTTCCCTTAACTGACCCATCCAGCCCCTATCCTAATTATATTGCCTCCTTTTCTCAGCTGCTTCAACCCTCGCTCGGTTTAACCTCATCATGCCCAAGCTCTTTGTCTATCATTGTGCAGTGTCTGCTATATTCTCTGGTAATTATCTCCACACTCCCCCTGTCCCTTTTGTTTCACTTGCCTTAGGCTAGGGTCAGACTAACGCATTTTTCACGTTGTCCGTGAAAAAGTGTGTTCGAACGAATGGACATATTTTTTCACAGAATAAGCGATAGCGGTCATACGATGCGCATTTTCGTCCGTGATTTTGTACGGATCATCAATAAATCCCTTTTTGCGTCTGGACGTTATGTTGGCCGGACGTGTGCAGCGTCTGACATCTCCCAATCACGCAAACACGCCGCTATGCGGACGCAGCGCACTCTGTACGTCAGTAGTAGCGGTTTGACGTTCTAGAAAAAATGCGTTTGTTTTCCACTTGCGTTGCGTGGACGAACTTTCGTGCGGCCGTTCTTCGTATGTTACCTGGCATTGGACGTCATTTGCTGCTAGCACGGCCGTGATTTCGTGCAGTTAAACGCACGTTAAAAATGCTTTCGTCTGACCTTAGCCTTAGTCCCTTAGATTGTAAACTCACAGAATGTCTAGCTGAGCACTTGTATAAAGTGCTGCATTTGCAGGACAATTATCCTACGGTCAGGGCCGTCTATTCCTTATGTTTATTATTTATTATGTCACCTGTCTGTGTTTGTGTCCCAATTGTGAAGCGCTACGGAATCTGTAGGCGCTGTATAAGTACTTGTAACTGTGACTGCACTAAAGGATACTAGTGTATGTTTATGATAGTGTCACAGAGCTCCACAGCAATAGACCTCACAGTAATGTACAGTGTGTATGAGTACATCACAGATATCCAAAGCAATAAAACTCACAGTAATAGAGAGCGTGCATAGACACCTGTGTGTCTGTGATAACTGCACATGATGTATGTACTTGGCATGGCTGTGTGTGGAGTGACTGTTGGTCTACGAGTTTGCGGTTTCGAGACGTGTTTTTAAAGTTGTTTATTTTTGTTTGATTGGCTTGATTATGGCGCAATTTCATTTTACCCCAATTATATTCTCTCCACATTTTATTTCACTAGTATGCCCTCAATTTTTTCATTTTTACCAATATTTCATCCACTTCATTTCTTCCACCAATTTTATAAATTTTTTCAACAATTTGTTTCTGTCTTTTTCCAAATTTCTTCCCCTATTTAAAATATTTTTTTTAAAAATTAATTTTTTCCTCCCTTAGATTTGATGGTATCTTGCTCTATTGCACAGCAAGACATTTTCTTTACATGCTTCTTTCTTGGTCTTCGGTTTGGAGGCATGAGATCCCTTTCCCTTGCTCACACTGTTTGGGCAAATTTTCCAAATTTGATTGTGCTATTCCATTCATTCCTTTGGACCCCTGTATTTCATTTCTTTACACCCCACAAAGTCATGTTGGATGTTATTGAACAGGTCAGAGTCTGGCCTTTCTAATGATACCAAACATAACCATGTTACATGTTAGGTAAAAAAACAACAACACATAATCCTACTTAAAATAATATTTTTAAACTTACTTATTTTTGTTCTGAAGCAATGGCATTGTCCATTTGTCACATATAAAAAGAGCAATACCACTGCCGTTACTTGCCTTCTCAATTCCCACGACACAAGCAGGTTCAGTGTTTTCAATAAAATTCTGTAATTTCTCAGAAAAATGCAGTAACAGGTTCCTATTTCTATTATTTTTTTATTGATTACCTCCCATAGAATATATAACCACAAAGGTTTGGATGATAAAATGAAAAAAATTATTTTAGAAGTTGTAAATGATTGAAACCAGAATGGAAATTATCATTTTATAGAAAAACATAATTGTTATAGCGTTTTCACAGCACATGTCGTATACATATAATAATGATTTGTTATGAATCTTCTGTGTCTGCTGAAAATAAGGGTCCTACACTAAAACATGACTTCAAATCACATTTAACCATGATGAGCACAAAACGGTCAAAATTAGTTTAGCACAAAGCGAGGAAATGACTCGGTAGTGATGAGGTTAATGTAGTTCTATATATACAAAAACAAAAGAAAATAACCAGTATAACAGGCAACAAGGCCCATCAACTGATGATCTGATGATGACTAGGTGGGACCATTTTCTCACCTTTTGCTGTTATATTTGTTAATGTAGTTCTATAGTTACAGATATCTAACAATGTATCTAATACTGACTGTCTGGTTTAAGAATACATTCAAATAATAAAATAGGGAAAATGGATGAAATTTTACCAATTCAAGATAATTTGGAGGAAGATTAATCAGTACTGGCTTAGTGTCAATGTATGAAGCATTAGTGGTGTAACGTAAGGTTATGGTTTCTTGTGGCACACGGATACCATTTCTTGATGACCACGGTCTACTAATCATTATCCTACGGATATTTTCAAGAATGTAATATTTCAAAGTACACAAAATAATGAGTACAGGAAGAGCGGGGTCGTGCCTATTCCCCAATGGGGTGGCTGCAACTACCAGATGTATCCAGCCCAGCAACATGTATAAAAAATAACAAGAAAAAAAGTGGTGTCACCTGTGCTTATACCTATAACACCGTGTGAAACAAAACACAATTAGAGGCTTCCGTTAAACTTGAGTAAATCGAAGCCTCTAATTGTGTTTTGTTTCACACGATGTTATAGGAATAAGCACAGATGACACTAAAATAAATAATGACACTGACCAGTACAGTATTCTGTTTGCGCAATTACTCCTTATTGTATCACTATCAAAACCAAACTCTGGCACGAGCCTTGAATAAAATAATAAATAATTTTAAAAAACGAGGCTTATAATTCTGAAATACAGTTCCCTATTAAATCCTGCTTCTTTTGCATCTAACTCAGTTTAGTATTATCTACTGATATTTTAGCAGGCCCTCCTCACCTTAAAAAAATGTCACTTGCCTTATGTATCGCATCTGGGAACTCTTTACATGTGGTATTTTGTTTATTAAATTATTTATTGTGGATCATGATCTGAGTGCTCATGCCATAACAGAATTTATCCCTAGCCTATGCAAGAAAGGTGCTCACGGAACTTGACTTTGTGGTCAGGGCTAAGCCCCCGCACTCAGAGGACTGAATAATCCCTTTGGAGAGGGGTATAGGGGTGTACACTCAGGTCGCTGTGATATTTAATCTGCATTGATTGGTCACAGTGTTGAGAGTGTCCCTTTAAATTGTATACATAAACACATTACAATATTACAATTTTACAAGCAGGTTGCCCAACATCCCTTGATTTTCTTCATGGCTAAGTTATCACTTTACTTGGTTGGTGATGCAGGTATGAATAAGTAATCTTGAGACGTTAAAGTGTCTGTTTACAAAATCTCAAGTACCATCAACAGTTAAGCAAACTCACAGAACAAGTTTCCAAACTCTGTCACATGCAGGAACACGCTGACAAACAGGAAAGGAATTAGCGCCCTTTAAAAATAATGATATCAAATCATCTCATATGTTAAATCTGTCTTCACAAGCCAGATCTGAGTCACACTGGATCTTGGTTTCTGCTTCTCATGCCACTGCAAAAGATTGATTTGAAGCGTGACAAGACTCAGAGACAGGGTGGTACTGTGTTCCTGTTCACCAGAAAAGAAGACAGAAGGATGGCTACACACATTATTTTAATGTTTAGAAACAGGCGTCTAACAAATTTATTGTGAAATTTGACTTATGTCAAGAAATCCAAACATGTTATTATAATGGAAAAACGATGTTGAAACACATATTGGAACAGATGTATACATGAAAACGTACCATCATTTCTAAAAATGCAATTGAAACCTTGAGGGGCATTGCATATGATCGTTAAAGACCTAATAAAAGCTATACATAAGGTGCTCTTTTCCACAGGCCTGTTTATATTTAGTGACATTGTTCTTGTAAAATAGGTTTTACAGACGAATGTCTAGATGATCACACACACCCACACATCTATATACAGCAGCAAGAAAAAGTACGTGAAGCCTTTGGAATTAATTGGTTTTCTGCATTTAGTCATAAAATTTAATCTCCTGTTCAAAATAACCAGTACATGTGCTTAAGCTAAGAACACACAAATGATTATAATCTTTCATGTATTAAGGTTCTCTTTTAGATTATTGAGAACTGTGCCATGTCCCCTTTGAGTCATCTTGGCTGGACGGCATCTGTTAGGGAGAGAAGCCACAGCACTTAATTGTGTTCCTTTACATACAATTTTGATAACAGCAGACATATAAATATCTAAGATGTTTGAGATAACTTTGAAAGCCTTTCCAGCTTTATGCAATGCAACCTGAAAGCTCCTTTTTGCGAGGCATGGTGCACAGCAACATATGATTTTTGTGAATTACAAACTCAAAATGTGTGCTTTCTATAAATGAAATAAGCTCTAACCTGCACCTCCAATCTTGTTTCATTATTTGGACACCAAGGACCCTTTTCCACTCTTACTCTTAAGTTAATGTTAATGGCTGGAGCCTTTATACATTATGGCTCCAGCAGTTAACGGCTGGAGTTCCTATTCGGAGTATAAAAGAAAGTTGTGCTGGAGTTGGCGCTTCTGGTCCTGTTAGTGACTCCTTCTGCTGCACCCTGTGGCTCAGAAGTGTGGTTTCCTTACAGGGTTACCATCCTGGTTGGTGCTACTGATGAAGCTTTTTATGCGAAACGTGTTTTGGTATACTGTATATGTTATTACTAATAAAATTCACCTTATTTTACGCCTATCCCGGGTCCTGGATGCTTATATTCACCGAGGAGGTGGCTGAGGCTGATAGGTGATCCGGTGCACCTTTTGAAATCACCGGCTGCCTTCAAATCTGGTGTCTGATCGATAATACACCAGAAAATGTGAGTATGACATTCTTCTCCTTTGTTTGCACTCCATTTTATACAATATTGCTCTATGTGAGTCATTTTATATTTTGAGGGACACAGAGGATGGTAACCCTGTAAGGAAACCAGGCTTCTGAGCCACGGGGTGCAGCAGAAGGAACCACTAACAGGACAAGAAGTGCCAACTCCAGCACATATTTCTTTTATACTGACTTACAAGGTGGAAAAGGGATATACCACCAAGTGGTCTGGAGAGGCAACTGACTCCACAAATACGAGATACTGTATGACTTTTATTTTTATTCTTCCCTGCACTGATTATTAAGAATTTCACAACCATTAAGACTTTTACAACCTGGAGTATACAGGATAAGACTGTAAATGTCACATTATTTTTACTTTGTTTTGTCCTAGATTGTTTTATCCTATTTGTTTTATCCTATTTGCACCATTTTACTTGCATTGTATTTTATTAGATTGTATTGAGGTTGTTTATTTGCCATCACCACCGGGTGATGCCAGTGGCACAGATTATCACCTATTCTGAGTATCCCACAAGCTTTTCTTGCAACTCGGTCATTGTGTTTCCTTAGAGTAAATTAACAGCTCCATTACTATATATTGGAGCTGTTAATCAGTGGCTACACATGCTTTCTCTAGTCTCTATTTGGATGATATATCCAATATGTACACGAACAATACAATAATTGTATACGATATACAATAATTGTGGAGAGCTCATCTCCAGTAAGTGTCCTTGGGCAAGACACCTAACGGTACATACTCGCCACCCAGGACATACTTGAAAATGAGAGAAATCTCAATGTATCCTTTCTCAAAAATAATAATAATAATTTGACTATTATTAGATAAAACTTATTGTATTGATTTTTGTAACTTAGGTGAATATCAAATGAAATTTTAAAGACTAATGTATACATAACTGCAGTCATTTCTAAACTGTTAACATACTTTTTCTTGCCATTCTATCTTTTTTTCATGTGGCATGCCACCATTATTGTTAAAATTGATAAGTTCCGCTATAAAAACTGACTTAATGTTCACTGAATGAATCCATCATTTTTCTGGCCTTGGTTACTGTGTTGATCTGAAAACTGACTAAATTTGACTGAGTAAAGACTGAGTAAATTTCATGGTTACTTTTTTACTCTTTTTGGGTGAATATTAAGTGGTTGAATTTTCCACGTGACAATTACAGTTAGACGATCTTGTGCACACCATCAACGTCAAACAATCCGAGGAAGATTCACATCCAGAAAACCCCCACGTAAAATAGATGTAATGGAAAGAATGAAATCTGACCAGATCTGACTGTACAACAGGTGGTGTAATTGGTAAACTCACAGCGCCAGGTAGAAACTGACTGAAACACATGACCAAGGCAGTGGGTGCAAATTAATGAAAACATGCAAGAAACCACCTGTTGTGATTACTTAACATAGCTTATCTTTTGTATCGATGCACCTAAACCATAGACTGTATCTATTTTGCCTTTCTGACTCAGTGATAAACGTTTTGACGTACCAAATACTTCTTGTCCCGGATAGACACCGACGAGACTCACTGCAGCAGGTTGGTTGCATGCCCAGCGAAAAATCTTTCATCAGTGTTTTTTACACCTGGTTGACTTGGTGAGAGTTTTACAACATGGTGAGTGAGAAAACAGCAACAGCTGTTAGTTGGAAGCCAAACAAAGATGCTGAAAAGATGATTTTCACCCATGACACATTCGAAGATATCACTCATCAAGGCTTGAAACTTGAAAGGCAAAAGCTCAGACCTGATCAGACAGAGAGCAAACATATCTGTGAAGGTAGATTACTTTTAGATGAGTGGAATACAATGCTGTCTCTGTTCGAAGAATTTCACCTACGCGTCGTGTTGTGCGATTTAATTAATAGAAACCAGAATAAAGAATCTCTACAAGCTGTTTTGGACCAAAATGCACATATTGTGAACAGTTTTTAGCTATCATTGTCAATTAGCTATATTTTGTAAAAAATTTTTTTACAGAAATTAGGTCTTGTAAATACCAAGGTGTACTAAAAAGTTTAAGGGACTTTAAAGGAGTTTAAAGGAGCAGTTAAAAGGCGCATGTGCAGTGGCTCTGCGTGACTTTTTTCCCTGAGGTAACCTGGAAAGCAGCATCCCCACCCTCCCTCCATCAAAGGGATTATGTTGGGGTTGTTTTTTGGGGAAATGTGGGGGTTTTATTTTCCCCTTTGTCACAGCGGGGGTTGGTAGGCAGTGCTGAGGTAGGGTTCTTGGTATAAGGTGGAATTTGCAGTTTAGAAGGAAGGGAGATGGGAACGGAGTTAAGTTGAGTTTTGGTTTAGGAGATGTATAGTTGAGATGTGGAGAACTCTTTCAGCACCGTCTTCATTTTACTGTTTATATGTTCTATATTATTTTATATTTGATTGAATTTGTAGCTGTGGTCGATAATAAAAAAAATATCATTCCACAGTACAAGGTGGTCAGAGTTATTATTGTGTCATGTTTCCTTTTTCTCCTTGCGGGTGACCAGTCATCAGTGGGCAACTCAAGGTGGCTGGGCTTATAATGTGTCAGAGCTTCTGCCTCCCAGAGAAGGGAGAGAGGAGAGGGAAGAACAACAGAGCAGGGCAGAGAGAGGTAAGAGTAATCAGGAGCAAGCCAAATTGGTACACAGACAGGTCAGATCATAATAGTCTGGACAAATAGGGTTGGTACACTGGGATTCAGAATCGACAATGTCAAACAAACTGGGTCAATACACAGCAAATCCCAAAGAGTTACACGGGCTGAAGGGCTAAGGCAAACCACAACAGGGCACAGAAAGGCCTTATATTGGAATGTGGGTCTCCGTCCTACATTGTGTCTACTGGCATTGGCGTCAATTCCAGCTCCACAACGTACTTTATTATTATCATTATTCTTTATTTACCGTATATAATGCCAGCATATTCCGCAGCGCTGTACAATGGGTACAATATAGACAGGGTTACAATACATTGAACAACAATTGACAAACCGGTACAATAGTAAATGAGGGCCCTATTCCCGTGGGAACTCACAATCTAGAAGGGTTTGGGGTGTAAACAGGAAGAGAGGACTACAAGGTGAGAGTGTTGGACTGGTTGCGTCATTGAGGTGTATCAGTGAATCGGGTGGTAGGCTTTCCTAAACAGGAATGTCTTAAGGGAGCATTTGAAGGAAGGGAAACTAGGGGAAAGCCTGACAGTACGAGGGAGAGTGTTCCAGAGGATGGGGGCTGCGCGTGAGAAATCCTGCAGTCTATCATGGGAAGAGGTGATGCAGGGAGAAGCTAGGCATAGGTCACTGTTTGACCTTAGGGAGTGGGCTGGGGTGTATTTAGTGATTAATGAGGACAGGTAGTGGGGAGCTGAGTTTGTGAGAACTTTGTAGGTCAGGGTAAGGATTTTGAATTTAATTCTGCAGTGGATGGGTCAGCCAGTGAAGGGATTCATAGAGAGGAGCAGCAGAGACCGAGTGGTGGGTGAGGTGGATGAGCCTGACAGAGGCATTCAGAATGTATTGTAGGGGGGCAAGGCAGGAGAGAGGGAGGCCAGCAAGAAGATTATTACAATAGTTAAATTGGGAGATTACAAGGGCGTGGATGAGTTGCTTTGTGGTGTCAGCGGTAAGAAATGGTCGAATTCTGGAAATATTACGTAGTGGGTAGCAGCAGGAGGAGAAAAAAGACTGGATGTGGGGGATGAAGGAAAGAGCCAAGTTGAGTGTAACTCTGAGATAGCGAACCTGGTTAGATGGGGAGATAGTGATACCATCAACCATGGTGGAGAAGTCAGGAGGTGGGGAGGCATTAGAGGGAGGAATTAGTCTTGGACATGTTAATCTTTAGGTGGTGAGAGGCCATCCATGAGGAGGTGGCAGATAAACAGGAGGAGTTACCAGCAAATGACACAGAGAAGGACCTGTTAGTCAGATAAGAGTGAATCCAAGAGAGTGCAGTGTCACAGAGACCAAGAGAGCTGAGAATCTGTAGAAGGAGGCGGTGGTCGACAGTATCAAAAGCAGCCGAGAGCTCAAGAAGGACGAGAATAGAATAGTTGGTTGGAATAGTTGGAATAGTGGTTTTTAGCGGTTAGGAGGTCATTGCTGACTTTGGTGAGGGCGGTTTCAGTTGAGTGTAGGGGACGGAAGCCTGATTGCAGGGGGTCGAGTAGGGAATTAGAGGACAGGAAGAGGTGGTTGAAAACTAGTTTTTCCAAGAGCTTAGAGGTGAACGGAAGAAGAGATACAGGACGGTAGTTGGGTGGAGAGTTGGGATGGAGGGAATGTGAGCTAAAGCGCCGAGATGATGCCTGTGAGTCACTATCGTGACCCTCACAATCTTTACAAATTGACCCACTGGGTGAGCATACTGCATCAAAATGGCTCTCCAAGTTATGGGACCACGCAGGCACCAGCAGCTCCTCAGGATTGACACAAGATTCACAATTTTTCAGCAAGGAGGTGCTTGTAGAAGAGGGAATAACAAGCTGTTCCCTGATAGCTCATTATTCTCAGTTTAAGACGGTGTTCAGAAATTAATACCAACTTAGAGATCCCGTTGTCAAGTGATTTCCTATTGCAAGTAAATCCAAGATGCCCTGATCACACTGTGCAGTGCATGGCACAATCCACTTCCTCTTCTGGCTGCAACAAATAGCTCCCAAAGTAGGCTTTTGCAACCCACGTTTTAGGGTTTGCACACATATTACATTGTGATTATTTAAGTTCCTAAATAATCAAACTGTTTCATGGTCTTTATGAACCACATACAAAAAAACCAAGAAATTTAGATGGGAATCTAGAAGTTCAAAAGCAACAGTAACCGATTGAACGATATGGATGCGCCTACCTCACAAAATACTTGTACATCTCATAGATTGTAAGCTCCCTTGGAGACCCTGTTCCCCCTGAATCAGATCATATCATTAATGTGTGGTATTCAACTGTATCAACTCCTTGTACTCTGATCTTGTGAAGCGCTGCGGAATATGTGGCGCTATATAAATAAAGGATAATAATAATAATTTTACCCTTTAACTCAATGACCCATACATTACCTTGCATCCCTGACCTTCCCACAATATTGCCTCCTTTTTATTCACACTCAAATAGACTCACCTCAAGGCGTGATTCACAGGACCTGCAAGGTTGCAATGCTGGATGTGGATTATGTGTAAATCACAGGCACAAACACTAACAGGGTTATTCAAAGAGATCCGAATGGCTGCCGAAAGGGAACCGAACACTGAAAATCAGCGTTCGGTTACCTTTCTTGGCCATTCGGCTATCCAGAGAGCAGGCAGTTCGCCAAATCCTGGCGAATTGCCTGCACATATGGTGGCTGTTCGTTGCCTGTTCAAGGGCAGTGAATCCCCATAGAAAAGCAATGCTTTGGCTATTCAGAGAGCAAAACCCAGCAGTGAAAAGTTGCTGAATTGCCCTGCCATTCAGTGGCTTCATGCGGCAGGTTTATTCAGGTGAATCCCATAGGCTTCAATGTTAAAAATATTCCCGTTTTAATTCAAAATCTAGATTTAATTCAATATTATAGATTTTTTTAGGATATTTTAAGCATTTTTCGGGATATTCTTTTAAAAGAAAAATGTCTGATTTTTTTAAATTTTTTTTTAACTTTACTTATTTTTTCTGTAACAGCCCTTTTTATTATCATTCATTGGATCTTATATGTAAATTTCAGACATTTTCGCTCAGTTTCTTTGCAAACAGCGTTTCACTTTTCAAACATTCAAGTGAACTGTTTCTTTATTTTTTTCATTCCACTCATCTGCAGTGTCGGGTTTTTCCGGCGGCTGCACTGCGTTTGATCTGCTCCTGCTCGGGTTTTTCCAGCGTTTTTGGCGGGATTAATCTAGATGTTTTTGCGGGTTTTTGGTGTGCATTCGCCGGTTTTTGCTGTGAGTTTTCGGCGGGTTTGCGGTGACTTTTCCCTGCAATTCGGGGACCCTGT
Source organism: Leptobrachium leishanense (assembly GCA_009667805.1). NCBI lineage: Eukaryota > Metazoa > Chordata > Amphibia > Anura > Megophryidae > Leptobrachium > Leptobrachium leishanense. The sequence continues at coordinate 134,927,920 of CM019065.1, forward strand.
GGTACTTGCTGAATACACCGCTGGGTTGCCGAAATGGGATCGCCAAATCGAACCAAATTGAGGAGAACGAAAAGTCACCGAACGTGCGGTGACTTTTCCATTCTCTTTGAATTACCCTATAAGTATACTTGCCAGTTGGCCAGGGGGTCTGTGATCAATTACAATTATTTAAAAAACTTCAGCATATTATATTCTTTATTTATAAAGCGCCGGCATATTCCACAGCGCTGTACAATGGACACAGTATAGACAGGGTTACAATACATTGAACAACATTTGACAAACAGTACAGGAGGAGATGAGGGCCCTATTCCCGTAGGAACTCACAATGCGCAGCTTTGTAAAATGGGTAGGACAAAACGTACATAAAATTAACAAATACGTTTGACACACAAAGACAGGTACAGGGTTATTCAGAGAGATCTGAAAAGTCACTGCACGTTCAGTGACTTTTCATACCCCGCACTTCGAGGCAATTCAGCGATTCCTAGATTGCCTACCCTGTGGTGTATTCAGCAAGCACCGCAGGGCCCCCGTACTCGCTGCAGATCCGCAGAACAGTCGCCGAACAATCACTGAATACTCACTGAACACTCACAGAAAAAACACAGAAACCGTCGCAAAAACCAAGCTGAACACGCTGGAAAACTTTGAGCAGCCGCGGTTCTCAGTGTAAAGCAGCTGAAAAAAAAACAGTTTGCTTGAAAGTTTGAAATTTGAAACGTTGTTTGCAAAAAACTACTGAACGAAAATGTCTGGAATTTACATATAAGATCCAATGAATGATAATTAAAAGGTCTGTTACAGAAAAATGAAAAAACGATTTAAAAAAAATGCTAAAAGATCCTAAAAAATAAAGAGACTCTTTACAGCAGAATAAAATACTAAATGGTTTATTAGATATTGAATTAAAACAGGAATAATTTTAACACTGAAGCCTATGGGATTCACCTGAATAAACCTGTCGAATGAAACCACCGAACGGCAGGGCACTTCACTGACATTCCTCAGCTGTTTGGTGTTCTCTGAATAGACGAAGCATTGCTTCTCTATGGGGATTTCACTGCCCTCGAAAAGGCACCGTAAGTGCAGGCAATTCGCCAAGATTTGGCGAATTGCCTGCTCTCTGAATAGCCGAATGGTGCCGAAATATCCCCGTTCGCTGAAATTCAGTGTCCAGTTTCGGCCACATTTCGGATCTCTCTGAATAATCCCTGTAGACTAGGAAAAGAGTGCCCCGCTCAGGTGAGTTTACAATCTACGAGGAGTGGGGTGATACACAAAGTGAGGGTAAATACAGAATATGAAAAGTAATAGTAATGTATGGGAGATGTGTGGGAGATAACACTATATGCCAAAAGTATTCGGTCACCTGCCTTGACTCGCATATGGATGGGTGAGCGAATACTTTTGGCAATATAGTGTAGAGATAGGAAAAGGTGGAGTGGGCTTCACAAAAGTAATTCATTTATAGAGGCTCTTGAAAGATTGTTGTGATGATGCTACTGTATCTCATAACTTAAAGTCTGATAGTACTGTATATATGCCGCATGCTCACAAAGATTGTTTAAAAACTACCTGCAAACACATAGGATTGCTAAAAACAAAATTTGTTTGCAAAAGTAACAAAAGGCTACAATTATTTAAACGGATTTCACCATTGCACTAGTGAAGGGATACACTGCACCAGGTCTATCTAATACTGTCATGTAAACGAAACCGTCCTATTACAACCCTCTACATCTCATGCCTTATAGCTTCTGTGGTGAGAGTGGAGTCACATGACAGGAAGGATGGGGCCGGTACCAGGCAGTGTCTGCTGGGATGCCTTTTGCTAGCTGGACGTACTGTATGTGTCTCTGCTATCCGATGTTATGCTGAAATCAAACAACTATAAAACCAACCCACGGAGTCTACTCTTTTCATTGACATGGTGTCAGAAGTGTTTCCCTGCGTATCCAATTTCGATCTGTGAAGATGTCTAAGTTCTCTCCTCCGGAACCCTTCGATTTCTCTCAGCCTGCTGCATGGCCTGCTTGGCGCCAAAGGTTTGCACGCTTCAGGATCGCTTCGAAGCTGGATAAGGAGCCTGGTGAGGTGCAGGTTAATTCCCTTTTATACGCTATGGGAAGACGATGGGAGCCGATTTACGGTACTTTTCAGTTCAGCGCTGGGGAAGAGATGGACTTTGATAAAGTCGTGGATAAGCTCAGCGCCCATTTTGTGCCCAGAAGAAATGTGATTCACGAGAGAGCCTGCTTTCACAAGCGCGCCCAGTGTGAGGGAGAATCTGTGGAATCATTTGTGCGCAGCCTTTATCAGTTGGCAGAGTTCTGTGAGTTCGGCGTTGCGAAGGAGGAGCAGATCAGAGACAGACTGGTTATCGGAATTGCAGACTCGGAAGTTTCACTTAAGTTGCAGCTGGAGTCTAAGCTGACACTGGATGAGGCGATACGGATTGCACGTCAGAGTGAATTGGTGAAGAAACAAAGTGCAGACTTAAGGTCAGAAAACAGGGTGGAAGAAATACACCAGCCACAAAGGGTTAAAAGCGGCAGACAGCAGGCAGCGGACAGACCCAGGAGCGGTTGGACACCGTGTTCCCGTTGCACACGCTGTAACCGCCCTCACGAGTTGAAGACGCGGTGCCCTGCTATAGACAAGAGGTGCAGGAAGTGCAACCGCGCCGGCCATTTTGAGGTGGTTTGTAAATCAGAGTCTGTGAGAGAGATGTGTCTGGACAGTGATCAGGAGACGCCAGAACTGTCCTTTATAGGATCGGTGACTGAACAGTCCGGCTCTGTCGTGGATTGGCCTGTTACACTCACGATGTTGGGTGAAAGAGTTGCCTTTAAGATTGTTACCGGAGCAGACATTACAGTTATTTCCTTTGTGACATTCTCAAAGCTACCTCGACGTCCGGAGCTGGAAAACATTACGATTCAAGTTCATAGTCCGAGAGGTCGCATTGATTGCATCGGCAGGTTCCTTGCTGACTGTGAGTACCGGGAGCGGAAAATATCGATGTGGGTGTACGTGATCAGAGGATCGTGTGTGAATAACCTTCTGAGTCGGAAAGCAGCCTGCAGTCTGGGCCTTGTTGCTAGAGTGTACGAAGTCACTGAGGACGTGTTTGGAGACCTGGGGTTGCTGAACTGTGAGCCGGTCCGTATAAAGCTCAAACCTGAGGCTGTCCCTTATAGCCTTACTACGCCTCGTAGGATTCCATTTCCGCTTTTGCCGAAGGTGGAGTGCGAGCTTCTGCGGATGGAAAAGATGGGGGTTATCGAGGCGGTCACAGAAGCTACTGACTGGTGTGCGCCCATTGTACCGGTCGCTAAAAAGAAAAAGACATTGGAAGATATTGCTCCTCAATTGTCGGGGGCTAACTTCTTTTCCACGCTCGACACTTCCAGTGGGTTCTGGCAGATACCCCTTGACCCAGAGAGCCAGAAACTGATGACCTTCATTACTCCGGTAGGTCGGTTTTGCTTCCGCAGACTCCCCTTCGGGATATCTTCGGCCCCGGAGATCTTCCAGAGAGAGATGAGTTCCCTGTTGATAGACCATGAGGGTACTGTGGTAGTTATGGACGATATCCTTGTGTATGGGTCCACTAAGGAGGAACACAACCGGCGACTGCTTTGTGTGCTGCAAACCGTCAAGGAATCTGGCCTGAGGCTAAATAAGGAGAAGTGCCACTTTGGGAAACCAGAACTGTGTTATTTTGGCCATATTATTAGTGGGGAGGGGGTTAAGCCAGACGCCAGCAAGGTTCTCGCTATTGAGAAAATGAAAAGCCCTTCCGATGTGAATGAACTGAGACAAGTACTGGGCCTTGTGAATTATGTGGGGAAGTTTTTACCGGAGTTGTCCTCGGTGTTACATCCTGTCACAGAATTGTTAAAGAAAGATGTCGCCTGGATATGGGGACCTCCACAGGAGGAGGCCTTAGCACGAGTCAAGTCCATGCTGTGATCCGCTCCGTGTTGGGGTACTATGACCCCTGCAAGAAGACTGTGGTTAGCGCAGATGCTAGTAGCTACGGGTTGGGAGCGGCCCTTCTGCAGCTGAAGGAGGGTAAACTACAGCCTATTGCCTATTGTTCTCGCACCTTAACAGCAGCAGAGAGACGTTATGCACAAATTGAAAAAGAGTGTTTGGCTGGAGTCTGGGCCTGCGAACGCTTCCACCGTTATCTGGTGGGTTTGGAGGAGTTCAGTCTGGAGACTGACCACAAGCCACTAGTTCCTCTCATTAATTCTTATGATATCGACAAGGCGCCTCTGAGATGCCAGAGGCTCTTAATGAGACTACTTAGGTTTAATGTTAGAGCTGTGCATGTCCCGGGGAAACAGCTGGTGGTGGCAGATACCCTCTCCAGACTCCCGCTGGCTGCTGAGGGCGATTCGTCGACAGAGTCGGACGTGAAGGTGTATGTGGATTCGATCTTAGCCTCCAAGTCCATCTCTTCGGGGAGATTGGAACAGATTAAGAGAGAGACGCACCTGGATGCTGTCCTTCAAGAAGTTATCAGCTATGTAAGAGACGGCTGGCCGGAGAGTCGTGCTGCGTGGTGGTCTCTGAGTGCGTTCCAGTCCGAGAGAGCGTACCTTACTGAAATGGACGGCTTAGTGTTTTTTCAAGTCCGCATTGTTATTCCAAAAAGTTTGCGTCAAGACATGCTACGGCGGATTCATGAAGGTCATTTGGGGGTTTCCAAGTGCAGAGAGAGGGCGTCGTCTGCTGTGTGGTGGCCTGGGATTAGCGCTGACATTGCTGATTTCATCTCGAGATGTGCCTTCTGGAGGGAACGTCGACCTACACAGAGACGTGAGCCTTTACTTTCCACCCCCCTACCTGCGGGTCCATGGCAGAAGATAGCTGCGGATCTGTGCGAACTAAAAGGGAGGAAATACTTAGTTGTTGTGGACTACTACTCCAGATACCTTGAGCTCGCACCACTGGGTGAGGCGACCAGTGCTACTGTGATCGTCCATCTGAAAAGCATGTTTGCCAGGTGGGGTATCCCGTCGGAGTTGGTGAGTGACAATGGTATGCAGTTCGCCTCTAAAGAGTTCGCTTCTTTTGGGAAGGATTACGATTTCCGTCACACGACTTCCAGTCCGCATTACCCGCAGGCTAATGGGATGGCGGAGCGAGCGGTTCAGACCGCTAAGTTTATTTTGGGGCAGGCGGAACCTTATTTGGCCCTGATGGCGTACAGAGCGGCTCCTGATGTTGGGACGGCAGATTCGTACCACTTTGCCTTCTGTGGATGCTTCCCTGCCGGCTTCTCCGGTCCTTCCAAAAGGTATTCGGAGGAGGGACGAGGTGGCGAAGCGGAACTACAGGTTCTTTTACGATAGACGACATTCTACTCGCCCACTATCGGTGCTATACCCAGGGCAGAGTGTCCGGGTTAAGCTAGATGATGAGACGAGGTGGAGAACCCCGGCTACAGTTGTGGAGCGTTCTCCGGAGCCCAGGTCCTACGTGATCCGCACGGAAGGAGGAACTGTCGCTCGCCGCAACAGAAGGCATCTTCAGCCGGTACCCGAGGAGTTGAGTGCTGAGACCTCGACACCACAACAGCCTGAATCTCCGGTTTTACGGAATGGGTCTACCCTGCAGGTGGTTTCTGGGCATGATGTACCGCTGCTTCCAGCGGAGCCACAGCCACCCTCTCAAGGACTTGGTGATGGTTTTTGCAAGATGACTTCGAGTGGTAGAGTTGTGAGGCCTCCGGAACGTTACCGGGATTAATGTTTAGCTAGAGCAGCGATTTGAAGAATGGGCAGAATAATCCCAAAATCACTGCGGACTAGGGTAGTCTACCCCGATGTCCAAGTTAGCATTGTTTATCTACTTGTATCTTTACATTGTTTGTTTTGTATGTTTTACCGTTAAAAGGGGGAGATGTGGTGAGAGCGGAGTCACATGACAGGAAGGGTGGGGGCGGTACCAGGCAGTGTCTGCTGGGATGCCATGCTAGCTGGACGTACTGTATGTGTCTCTGCTATCCGATGTTATGCTGAATAAATCAACAACTATAAACCAACCCACGGAGTCTACTCTTTTCATGACAGCTTCTATTTTCAAGTCTCAAAGATATGCCATTGAAAAAGAATATATTGTATATATAGGCATATGAAAGATACAATACATTCATGTACACCATTGATCCGTCTTAAATAGTAAACCTTTCAGAAGCATGTGTCTGTAAGAAACGATCCAAGGCCCTACTCCAACGGAGCCATTAATAACGAATCACTAATGGATAAATTATGTGCGAGCCATTAATCATCAGAGGCTCACTGCTACCAGCCAGGTGCATACGATCAAGTTTCTGTATTTGTGACTCAAGACCTAATACACGTTGACCACCACACTGGTATTGTCTCCTGGAGTCTGTAGAACTCACTGCAGAAAAGCGCGACCCTACATGAGCTTGTGTTTGCAGGGTATTGCTGGAACTGCGAAAGGACACGGGAACTATTTGTTTTCAGTGTTCTTCTGCATATGTCTACAGGAGGTGATAGATCGCATTACCCACTGCATTGTTGGACCAAAGGTAGGTAGTGGATTCTTAAGATTAAGTATTTCTTTGTAGTATACCGTCTCAAGCAGAGAATAATTAGCAATGTTGGAAAAGCTTGCTCTTCTCCAGCCAGCCGTAAATTAACTCCTCCTTTAGGCTGACGGCTTAATTGGAATCAACTCCAATTGACAGTGTATAATTGTTGTATGTTGGATGGGCTTAGCAGTACAGTTGATAGTTTTAAAAACTTATTTCTCAGTAATTTACTTTTGGCATGTTAACACAGCAAGTGGTAAATATTTAAAATGCGTTATGCTTTTTTGTGCACTTGCCAAAACTTGAATCTAGATTTATACACAGCCGTGGCATTTTTACAAAAGAATCAAACAGTGAGTACATGTACAGAAACCTGTGCAAATATCTGAATTATACTCAAACTATTACATAATATCCACAGCAGTGAGTCACTTGGCATGAGTAATTAAGCATGAAGCTTGGGAAAGCCGAGAATGCACCTCCATTCATGTGTTTCCAGTAAATTTCGTGGGCTGCAGACATCCACATACTAAAAGGGTTATTCAAGAAGCCAGGGTGTTTGCCGATATTGGAAACACCGGCTTAAATTGTTGTTGTTGCGACAAATACCAGTGCTTCAAAAGAGAAAAATCAAAAAAGTTGCCGTAGAAGCTTCTATGTGAATTCCTTTTGAACCTCATCAACTATTTTATTTAATATTTACTTTTTTGTATGTTGCTTTCTATTTCATTCGGTGCAATTTCGGGGCAGTTCGTCTATTCATAAAACTGTCAATTCGCCAAATACAGGCAAATTAATGGCGAAATACAGTGCAGTTCGGCAGTAGCAACACTGAAGTGTTGTCGAAATGCCCTGATTTTCGGTCTTTCAGTTCGACAGGTTTAAACAGGCGAATCCCATAGGTTTCAATGTAAAAAAGTAATATAATTTCAAAAAAATTTAAGAAAAAATCTTTTCATTTTCAGCAAAAAGCCTTTTTTATTTTTCAACTTTTTAGACAAAATTTTTGTTTCTCAATTTGTTTGAAAGGTGTTTTTTTATTCTGTAACAAGCTTTTTTGTATTATTCTTTAAAGGACCTTTTATTAGTTACAAACATTTTAATGCATTTTTTTTTCAGATCAGTGGAATTCATCAAGGCCACTTTGGCGCTCTTCGGTGCATCAGTGACTCCATCTTCGGCGCACTACAGTGACCATACCGTAAATAGTGAATTCAACGTACTGTCGGGGAAATGGAATCACCAATCGGCTGTGCCGAAGTGAAAAGCGCTGAAATTTCAGTGTTTGGGAATAGGCCTATAACTGTTTTCATTTGATGCACAATTAAGATTTCGTAACACTGCATTGTAACACTTGCCATTGTTTAGAAAAGAAAAGAGACACAGGTCTATCCACTAAGGCTGGCTTCACACCTGCACATTTGTTTACGTGCACAATACGCGCGGTTTTTACGCACATATCGCGCAAACGTAAAAAACCAGTGAATGCGCATTGCAGTGCGTTCATGCACATAGAATGCAGAGTGAACGCATTGAAGATACGCCCCAGAGAAGCTCCCGTACTTCTTTGGGCGTAGGACGTTTTACAGCGCCTTCCTGCGCACTGTAAAACACCCAGGTGTAAACGGGTCCCATAGGAAATCATGGGATTTCCGTGTCTCAGTGTTTTATAGCACGCAGGAAGGCGCTGTAAAACGCTGAGGTGTGAACCCAGCCTAAAGGTGAAACTTAGGAGAATTGTCAGGAGAGGAGAACAATCTAGACCTACAGCCTATTTGGAAAGTGAGATAAATGGGAGATTTTTTCTGGATTGGCTATTTTGACCTAGAATTTTCACTTCTGACAATTTTCCATAGTTTCACCTTTAGTGAACAGACCTGAGAGTGATGAGAAAACCTGCCCCGTTTAGCATCTGAGCACTGTATGTCCATTTTTCAAAATACCAACATTCTAAATTAATTTGCATTGTGTTTATTTAGGATAGTTCAAACGCAGTATGAAAAACTGTCATCAAACTAGTCACTAGTCATCAAACACAAAGAGCAAATGCCTAATTGGGTACAGTGTCCTTGGGATGGTTGCAGAGGAAAAGCAGCAGAGCCTGTGCAAATACCACCTATGGCTGGCCCAAACCCTGTCCACAATCAACTCATGCATGCAAAGTACCGGCTGGATGGAGTAGAGGTAACATCACTGCTGTATATCGTGGATACCCAGGTTCAAATCCCAGGCCAGAGCACCTCTCCAGTAAGTGTCCTTGGGCAAGACACCTAATGGTACATACTTGCCTACCAAACAATATCGGCTGTGGAGTCCAGTGGTAACATCTCTACCCTTCGACCGTGGAGAAGCAAGTCAAAACACCATTCAGAACATCCCTCCAATACTACTGTGGAGAAGTCTTGACTTTACGAGAAGCGGGTTCGACCTACCAGGTCGCTGATGTACAATCATGGAAAGCTGACTCGATCCCACTCAGAAGATGACCTACCACCGTCCTTGGGCAAGACACCTATCGATATGGATGTGCCTACCTCACAAAATTCTTGTACATCTCATAGATTGTAAATTCCCTTGAGTACAAGGTCTCCCTGAATCAGGTCATCATTCATATATTGTATTGTATTGTATCAACTCCTTGTACACTGATCTTTTAAAGTGCTGCGGAATATGTGGCGCTATATAAATAAAGGATAATAATAATGGGGCCTTACATTTTGTCTCTGCTCTTTCCACATTCCTTTCCTGAGCCAGTTTTTTGACCGAAGTCTGTCCAGTTATAAATCATTTATTTTATTGCTCTCTTTCTTATCTTTAAACGTAAATAGTTCTGAGTAATAAAGGTTAATACGATGTAACAGGAGATATAAAACCTTTACAGCCACAATTCACCCAGAGTGAATATATTGAGACTCCATTATGTTTCAAGCGCATCCACAAAAATGGTACCGTCAAAACAAGATAGTCATGTCTGAGCTTAGTAATGTCATTAGGTTGTTTAGTTATCATGTAAAGGGTTATTCATTAACAGGTGTCAACTATTTCAGTGTCAGATGGATGCTTCAGGACCATGGAGTGGCCAGACAAAATGACAGTTGAAATTTAATAAAGATGAAGTCCCTACATTCCAATCTGTAAAATGATAAGTACTGAGCTTGAGAAAGGCTGTTGCATTTTACCAAAAGGTTGCAACTAGCCCATTAAAATGGTATTTTTAGAGATGCGAGTGTAAAAAAAAAAAAATTCCCCCCCATTCGTTGGCTTGTCGGCTAAGGGCTTTTATCCGGCGGCTGATAGGTGCTCTGTTCAGTGGATCATCTGCTTTTTTCAGATGCGTTCGGCGGGTTTGCGGCGGCTTATCAGATCAGATCTGATATTTTTGGCGTTTTTGCGATGGTTTTTCCTTTTGACTCTGCGGTCGTTCGATGGATTTTTGCTGCACTTTGGGGCCCCTGAATGCTGAATTTACCACAGGGTCGGGGAATTTGATTCCGGTGGAATTTTGGTGCTCTTTGAATAACCCCTATAGTAAATGACTACAACTGTGATTACATAGACTACATAAGCCAGTGAAGTTAATAAGAGTACCATTTAGTCACTGAGGAATTCAGAGTGATCATTGAGGCTAATATTGCGGTCCAGTGATGCCGGATGCTCTGCTTGTCTTAAAAGGCTACCCAAGGATTATTAATGCATTAGACCATTTAAAACAAAAATGGACATATTATGTCTCTGCTCTGAGGTTTTACCAAAATAAGAAGTTGCTTAGCTAATTCTCTTGTTCTCATACCTTCTTTTGCATTATAGAAACATCAGGAATTTATCATAAAATATTTGTGGGGGAAATGTATTCATACAAAGTAATATGCTAAAAGTGACCAAGAACTAAATGTAAATGTACATTATGGAGTATTGCACATAACCTTGTTTTTGCTCACTACAAGTATACATGGTAATATAGACGTGAATCCCTTGTGTAGAGATGATGTCGTTGGCAGTTCAATACTGGCCACTCTTTCTCGGTGATAGTAGTTTAATTCTGAGTCTGAAATAGCCATCTCTGTAGTAAAACTTTCTTAGACCTGAGGGGAGACCCGCCATACTGCAGACCACTGGTGCTGTTTTCAAGGTCCTCACTAGGGATGGGCTGGCGGTTCGATCCGAACATGAGTTCGATTCGAACATTGCCCGTTCGGCGAACATCGAACATGTCCGCGTGTTCGCCGCGTGTTCGTCCACAGTGCACCACAATGGACCACAATGCACTTTTCCACTGGCCTGAAGCTTGTAATTGGCTACAACCTTGCACCTGACCACAGGTCAGGTGCAAGACAGGTGCAAGACTATGCAAATCAGGGCTCAGAGTCCTGATTGGGCAAATGTTGCCCAATCATGGGCTTACAAAGCTAAGTCCCGCCGCACACTATATAAGGCTTCCCCGCAGCCCCAGCACGTGATTTTTTTGCAGGAGTGAGAGGAGATTGTTCTTTCAGTGTGTCTCACAGATGTCTATCAGATTTCTGTGAATTGTAATCTGTGTCTTTTCACTGCCAGCTATTGGGGGTCTCACTTTCTTCTAGCAGATATCTGGGAATTGTAATCTGTTTTCTCACTGCCAGCTATCAAGGGGTTCCACATACTTCTAGCAGATATCTGGGAATTTTAATCTGTGTCTTCTCACTGCCAGCTATCAGGGGTCCCACATACGTCTAGCAGATATCTGGGAATTGCAATCTGTGTCTTCTCACTGCCAGCTATCAAGGAGTCCCACATACGTCTAGCAGATATCTGGGAATTGTAATCTGTGTGTTGGCACTGCCAGCTGCTGCGAGGCTATCAGGCTGTATCAGGATTTATAGCATTGTTCTGAAAAAGCTGTATAACTTTAATCTAATTCTAGATACCATACAATAACACAGTTTAATCAGAGTTCATCTGTTTATCTATTCAGAGTAGAATCTGGGTGTTGCCAGCAATCAGGGTGTATCACTGACGTATAGCATTGTTCGGGAAAATCAGTATATCTTTAATCTAATTCTAGATACCATACAATAACACAGTTTAATCAGAGTTCATCTGTTTATCTATTCAGAGTAGAATCTGGGTGTTGAAAGCTATCATGGTGTATCACTGACGTATAGCATTGTTCTGGAAAATCTGTATATCTTTAATCTATATATCACTCACCATGTCAGAAAGACAAACAAGGACAGGCAGATGCTCCCAGACACAGATAAGAGGGCAATCAGCCTCTGTGTCGGAAGGCTGTGCCCCTGGTCGTCGTGGACATGGTGCATCCTCTGCAGGGGCACGCTTGTCCTTGTTTCTAACTGGTGCTGGCCGTCTTAAGCAGCAGCAACATACAGAGGATTTGAAGGATTGGCTAACCAGGCCATCCTCATCCTCCGAGTCCTCTGCCAGCCAGGCTTGTAGTGGTTTACAGTACACCTCAGCTGCCAAAACATCTAATTCAGCCTCCATGTCCACAGCAACTCCTGCCGTAGCCTCACTATTATACACGGAGGAGTCAGCTGAATTGTTTGACTACAGTGACAGTGACATGCTGCCTGAGGGTGCGCAGCATCTCCAGTGCTCTGATTCAAACTCAGAGGTATTCAAACTCTGAGTATAATCAGCCTAGAGGGAGGGGGTGCCAGTGACACACAAAGAACTGGCACTTATGTTCCCCCAGCAGCTGCAGCATATTGCGAGGTTGGCTCCAGTGACGAAGAGATAGGGGGTGATGACAATGATGAGGTCACTGACTCCACCTGGGTGCCTGATCGAACAGAGGAGTCAAGGGAGGAGGCCCAACAAAAATGAGGCAGAACGTCCTCTATGAGCAACCGTAGCCAGTCCAAGGTATGAGATGCTGCTCAGGTGCAGAGCGCTGTTGTCTCGCAGCACACGTCCAGGATCTCTGCTGTCTGGGAGTTTTTCAGGACATGTGCAGCAGACTGCAGCGTTGCTATTTGTAAGCTATGTCGGAAGAGGATCAAGCGTGGGAAAGACATCAGACACTTGGGTACCACGTGCTTGAGGCGACATATGACCACCTGCCACGCATCCCGTTGGCACAACACTTTGCATAGGTCCTCCTCCTCATCTGTCTCTACCCCCACTATATGTCCTGCCATGTCATTGCCTACAACCTCCACTGACAGGGATGATACTACAGTAATGGGTGTACCACGTCCTTCCTCTAAATCTGGCAGCATCCCATCAGCTGCATATTTATGCAGTCAGATTTCATTGCCCCAGCTGCTGCAGTGGAAGAAAAAATATTGTCCCAACCATCCACATGCACAACGTCTAAATGCCAGCTTGGCAAAATTACTCGCATTACAGCTGCTGCCTTTCCAGCTGGTGGACTCTGCTTCCTTCCGTGAATTTGCCGAATGTGCTGTACCACAGTGGCAGGTTCCAAAACGCCATTTCTTTTCACGGAAGGCCATTCCAGCACTATACCAACACGTGGAAGACAATGTTATGGAGTCATTGGGAAAGGCAGTCAGCAGTAAGGTGCACATTACTTTAGACACGTGGTCCAGCAAGCATGGACAGGGCCGTTACATTTCCTTCACGGCACACTGGGTAACTCTGCTTGCAGCTGGGAGGGATCCAGGTCGGGGCTCTGTGCTGGAGCCTGCTCATCCACCACACCTCCAGAAAGCTGCTTATATGAGGTCTGTCTGCTCCACCACCTCTTCCTCCTCCTCCTCCTTCAATGTCTTGGCAAAGTGGCAGTTAAACTGACGCGTGGCAGGGGCTACAAAATGGCTCAAGCAAAAAGATGCCATACTGTGCTTGAGCTGGTTTGTTTAGGGGACAGGAGCCTCACCGGGCCAGAAATTCTGTCAGCTCTGCAGGGGCAGGCGCAGAGATGGTTAACACCACGTCAGCTTGAGCTGGGAATGGTCGTCCGTGATAATGGCAGAAACCTTCTCTCCGCCCTACGCCTGGGTACGTTGACGCATGTACCATGCCTAGCACATGTCCTAAATCTGGTGGTACAGCGTTTCCTAACCAGGTACCCAGGGCTGGCAGAGCTTCTCAGCCAGACCAGAAAAGTCTGCAGCCACTTCAGACGGTCATTCCCAGCAAGTGTTCGCCTGGCAGAAATTCAAAGAGAATTCCACCTTCCCACAAACCGTCTGATCTGTGTCATGCCCACCAGGTGGAACTCGACATTGGCAACACTGCAGCATCTGCACAAGCAGCAGAGGGCCATCAATGAGTACCTGTGTGAGTATGGCACAAGGACAGGTTCAGGTGAACTTGATTCCCCCCCCCGCAGTGGCTGATGATCAAGGATGCATGCACTGTACTGTCACCATTTGAGGAGGAAACGAGGATGTCGGCCAAGCTTCCGGGAACTCCACATGATGACTGGCATCATCGTGCATTGCACGATGACGCCAGTCCTAAAGTTAACCCCTAGTTGCCACCAATGGTGGAGATAGGAGGTACCATTGGACCCCATATCTCCCAATCCTTGGAAGATAGGGGTTAATGTTTGGTATTGCTGGATCGGCCAGAGCATGGCCTTTCCAACGATACCAAACATGACCATGTAAAAGAAAAAAAGAAAAAAAGAAAATTAAAAATAAAAAAATATTTTAAAAAATTATATAAAAAAAATAAACAAGTTTTTTTTTGTTTTATTTGTTAATGCAGCAATATTGTTCCCATTTAAATTATAATTTTAACAATAATGCTGCACTAATGAATTTTGTATGCGGTGCGTTTGTTAAAAATAGCAAAATTTTCCACAAAAAAAATGTAACGAGTCCCCATTTCTATTTTTTTTAACAAGCACACCCCATAGAAAATATAACCGCAAACGATCTCATGTTAAAATGTGAAAAAAAAACACTTTACACATTGTAAACACTTGAAAATAAAAATTTGATTGCATTTTTTGTTATAATATACAGACAGGACATGACGTATACATATAATAATGATATATTATGAATCTTCCAAGTTTGCCGGAAAGAACGATATATAATATGTCTTGGTCATATATTAAAATAAGGCTTCAAAACGCGGTTAAACATGATGAGCGAAACCGGTAAAAATGAGCTCAGCACAGAGGCGTGAAATGGCTCAGCAGCGAAAGGGTTAAAAACATCTTTTTTGAAACTTTTTTCTTGTTTCCTGTCCCCCAGGGCACTACCCGGACCCCCATACACCTTTTATGGCAAATATCTTGCATATATGCCCTCTTGCAGGGCACTCTAAAAATCAAACGTTCGAGTCGCATTGACTTGCTTTGAGTTCGGATCGTGTTCGTGTCTGAACTCGAACGTTTGAAATTGTTTGAGTTCGAATGCGAACCGAACACGGGGGTGTTCGGCTCATCCCTAGTTCTCACAGACCTTAGGACTCTATTCCATAATTGGTGCTAATGTAGCGTCTTGATATTTAATCATTAGCGCTATGATAAGTAAGTTTAACATCTGGCATCGATATTCCAATCTTCACGTCACAGTCAGGTGAAAAAGATTTGCGCCACACACCTTGTGCCAGCTTGATGTACTTAAGTATCTCCTGTACGTAACATGGGCTGTGCAATCTATTTTTAGCGTCTCGAGAAGTGAGGTATTACAAAGTGCAAGTGCAATTTACCATTGGGACGCGCAAACAGCAATTGTACCACCTCCTAAAAGCTGGTGCTAAATGATTCTGCAAGTGCAAAGCCATTTAACACGTTGTTAACACCCCCCACAAAAGAATCCCATACCTCTCATCTGCGGTGGAAAGGGTGGTCTGATTTGCAGCTTCTTTTCACTGGGAACAGAGTGAGACTGGGAGCAAATAGTTTCTATTCTCCCTTCGCTGAGCTGCGCGATCTAGCGGGCGAGAAGTGCAAGCTTTCATGGCATAAAAGCGCCAGGGTTAGGTGCTGAGAAAACGTCCTATCGCGGGGAAGGTGCTAACATGGAGATGATAAGGGAAAATCTGGAAGCGCAGATTTTCCTGCTTACTGTCTCCATGTTAGGTTTACAGGTTTATTCAGAGAGCGTGAAAAGCAGGAGAATGACTGGTGGAGAATGAAAAATTCTAGGTCAAAATAGCCAAACCAAAAAAATTCTCCCTTTCATCTCACTTTCCAAATCGGCTATTTTGACCTAGAATTTTTCATTCTCCAGTCATTCTCCAGTCATTCTCCTGCTTTTCACGCTCTCTGAATAACCCTGTTAGTGTAGTTGGGGCCCCTTGTTTTTGCTCCATTTTGCATATAATCCTTTCCACATAATAATGGGTCAATGATGTTTTTTTGCTAATATATAATCAACTGTTGATAATTTGTTTTATAATTAATTTCTCCAGTGATATTTGTGGTTTAAAGACCTTATATATGCTATATACTATACTATACTATAACATGTCATACGTTCAGTGGTACATGCATCTGTGCATGCTATTAATATTATTAGTCTAAAGGCAAAGGGATGTGACCATTTCTATCAGTTTGAAGGATTAATCTTGTCATGTTCCTGTCCTACCAGTCTGCTAATAACAAGTGGAGGATTCTGAGATGATTCTTCATCTTCATGGGAACCATTATATGGTGTCGACAGGAGCTGTGAAGAATACTGGTTACGGTGGAGATAGCAAATTTAGTTTCCACGTCTGTGCTGATTGAAAGGGCCCTTGCTATGGGCAAGGTGTGATCCTTTAATGACAAAGTCAGCAGGCTGCTGGGGAGCGCAGAGGTAAGGTGTGAGTCTTCAATTCTCTAAGCAGACAAAACTTGATTAAGTGAATCACTTCCCTCTACCTCTTGCCTTTTGTATCATTTCATTAAAAAATTTATTTATAAAACCTGTACCTTTAATACATGAGGTACACGGAAAACTAAGGGCCCTATTCCCTGGTTAATGCTAAAATTGGGGACCCTGACGGGGTAAACCTGAGCCTGCGGTTTTCCCCGTATTGTCCCCATTTTCGCATGAGATTCCAGGCACTACCTTGGCACCTTACCCTGAAACGTAGAGCTAACCACTGGGAAACTCGCGGTAGCGCTTCCGTGCTACTGCAAGTAGTGTTACCGCAAGGATAGATGACTTTAATGCATGCGGTGGAAAGAACGGTTAACCCCCTCAGTTCTGGAGTGTAAATCCCGCAAACTAGCTCAAAATATATACAGTTGTGTTCAAAATTATTCAACCCCCACTGAAAGTGAGTGTTTTGGCCAGTTTGACATTGATTTTGATCATTCAGTCATCTTGCTTACAAATAAATCAAAGAGGCACGTGTAGGTCAAACAAATATAACATAACATTTATAATGAAATAACCACAAATGTCTTTTCTGTGCTCACATCATTATCAGTTTTATTCAACCCCCAAGTGACATTCAATCTTAGTACTTAGTACAACATCCTTTTACAGTTATAACAGCTTTTAAACGTGAAGCATAGCTTGACACAAGTGTCTTGCAGCGATCTACGGGTATCTTCGCCCATTCGTCATGGGCAAAAGCCTCCAGTTCAGTCACATTCTTAGGCTTGCGCACTGCAACTGCTTTCTTTAAGTCCCACCAGAGGTTCTCAATCGGATTTAAGTCAGGTGACTGCGATGGCCACTCCAAAATGTTCCAGCCTTTAATCTGCAACCATGCTCTAGTGGACTTGGAGGTATGCTTGGGATCATTGTCCTGTTGAAAGGTCCAACGTCTCCCAAGCCTCAGGTTTGTGACGGACTGCATCACATTGTCATCCAATATCTCCTGGTACTGAAGAGAATTCATGGTACCTTGCACACGCTGAAGCTTCCCTGTACCTGCAGAAGCAAAACAGCCCCAAAGCATGATTGACCCCCCGCCATGCTTCACAGTAGGCAAGGTGTTCTTTTCTTCATAGGCCTTGTTCTTCCTCCTCCAAACATAGCGTTGATCCATGGGCCCAAACAGTTCTAATTTTGTTTCATCAGTCCACAGAACACTATCCCAAAACTTCTGTGGTTTGTCCACATGACTTTTGGCATACTGCAGTCGACTCTTCTTATTCTTTGGAGACAGCAAGGGGGTGCGCCTGGGAGTTCTGGCATGGAGGCCTTCATTACGCAGTGTGCGCCGTATTGTCTGAGCTGAAACTTCAGTACCCACATCTGACAAATCTTTTCTCAGTTCCTCAGCAGTCACACGGGGACTTTTCTCCACTCTACGCTTCAGGTAGCGCACAGCAGTCGAAGTCAGCATCTTCTTTCTGCCACGACCAGGTAGCGTTTCAACAGTGCCCTTTGCCTTGAATTTGCGAATGATGCTTCCTATGGTCTCTCTTGGTATGTTTAACATCTTTGCAATCTTCTTATAGCCATTGCCCTTCCTGTGAAGAGTAATCACCTCTTCTCTTGTCTTCCTGGACCATTCTCTTGACTTCACCATGTTTGTAACCACACCAGTAAATGTCTAGAAGGAGCTGAGTATCACAGTCATTTTAAAGCTGCCTAATTGGTGCTTATTATGCTTTATTGCTGCTCCGTGACATCCACAGGTGTTTTCAATACCTGATTGAAAACACTTGAATGAACCTCTGTTCTTCAGAGTGGTAGTCTTTAAGGGGTTGAATAATTGTGTCAATGAAGAATTCGAAAATAAACATTTACTACTGTATTACAAAACCAATTGATGTCATTTTAGTTGCATATGGTTCTTTAAAAAGTCCTTGTAGGATTTCATTCTGAATACAATTACAAATGTACACTAAATTCCCTAAAACCCTTTACAGCATTGGGGGTTGAATAATTTTGAACACAACTGTATATACAAAGTTTAGGGTACCCGGGTAATGTGTTCGACTAGTCAGTGAACGAAAAGAGCAATCTTTGACTAGCCACCGTTGGGGCCCTGTGAATTTAAACGATATTGCAAGCGCGCATTTCTGTTTTGGAACTGTGGGCATGGAGGCCTCTCACTCATCCGTCGAACGAACTGTCCAGCACTCGACAGCTGGACCAAAGGATATTTCTCCGCTGTATACTGGGACTCTGTGCCAACGAATCTGCTCCCCGCTTGCCGAATCTCTGCAACTGGAACCATCGATCCTCCACCTGCACTCCCAATCGATCAGCGTGGCCTTCTAACGCGGGGTCCTGCCGGAACCAGCTTGTCCTCCAAATCTCTCAGCGCTGGGTAGGTAGGTCACAGCACGATTTCTGTCCCGATCTCCAGCACCAGTAAGACAGCGTCTGCACTCTGGCCTGGTTGCGATCCCTGACAGCTCCAACGTGAGTCCTACACTGCTTCACTCACTCTGCCCATGCCTTGCACGAGGCTGCTGATGTCTTTCCTGGCCAGCACACCCCTTGCAAAGGTTTCTGGGAAATGGAGTTCATTTTTGTCCAGCATAGTCCACAATGTCTCTAGCTCTGTCTCCCTCTTGTGGCAGCAATAATTCAATGCATCAGTACAGTTCTTAATTTAAAGCAACGCTACACAACCAAGTAGTGAATCACCAGGAGACACTCAGCACTGAGGGAAGCAAACTCCACGACAGGACAATGAGCTGGATCATGTCTGTATTTAAACCCGGCGGGTGCGTGTCATCATGCCGCACCCCGCCTCCTGACCAGCCCTGCGTGCTCCGGAAGCCGGCACAACTCCTGGCACCCAGCTTGTCGATGGCGTTGCCTGGTGCCGGGGCCCCCTCTGAACCCCAGACGTGACATATACGCTCATACATACCACACATTACTGTGGGTTTTATTGCTGTGGAACTGTGTTATGTCCTTTTTTTGTTTTGGAAGGGGCGAAAAGCTGTTACGAGTTGAGGAAGTTTACGGGGGCCCCATTGTTTCCCGTTTTAAATCAATATCTAATAAACCGTTTATTATTATATTCTGCAGTAATTTATAGATTTTTAGGATCTTTTAAGGATTTTTTGGAATTTTTTTGCAAAATTTTGTTTCCGTTTTTTTTTTAAATCATTTTTTAATTTTTCTCTAACAGTCCTTTTTATTATCATTCATTCATTGGATGTTATGTGTAAATTCCAGACATTTTCGTTCAGTAGTTTTTTTGCAAACAGCGTTTCACTAATGTCAAACTTTTCGCGAACATCGCAAAAAGTTCGAAGTTCACCGAACTTTCAAATGGCCAATGTTCGATTCGAACTCCTGTTCGAATCGAACCGTCAGCCCATCCCTAGTAAACAGTTATTCTTGGTAAGATTTTTTCACCTTGGAAAAACACCTTTAACCCCTTAGTGACCGGGCGGTTTTACAAAAGTCCGTCCTTTAGTGCCCGCTGCTGTTTTTTACGTTTCTGCGCTGTTTGTGTTTAGGTCAAATTTTCCTCTTACTCGTTTATGCAACCCACACATATTATACACCATTTTTCCTGCCATTAAATGTACTTTCTAAAGATACCATTATTTCCATCATATCTTATAATTTACAATAAAAAAAATTAAATATGACGAATAAATGGAAAAAACACACTTTTTTGAAATTTAATACCCAAAATCTACAACCGCCAAAAAAGACCCCGGCTAAGGCTAGGGTCAAACGAAAGCATTTTTCCCCGCGAACGTAAAAAAGTGCGTCCGAACGAATTGACGTATTTTTTCACGTAATGCGCGAAAACGGTCATACGATGCGCATTTTTCGTGCGTGATTTTTTCGGATCGTCAATAAAACTCTTTTTGCGTCTGGACGTTATGTAGGCTGGACATTAGCAGTGTCTGACATCTCCTAATCACGCAAACACGCCGCTATGCCGCAGCTGCGCACTCTGTACGTCCGTACTAGCGGTTCGGCGTTCTCGAAAAAATGCGTTCGTTTTCCACTTGCGGTGCGCGGCCGGACTTTCGTGCGACCGTACTTCGTATATTGGCCGTCATTGCCCATCATCTGCTGCTAGTGCGGCCGTAATTATGTGCGCCAGAACGCACGTTAAAAGTGCGCTGGTCTGACCCCAGCCTTAATAGTTTCAAAATTCACTGCTGAGCCATTTCACCGCTGTACACTGAGCTCATTTTGACCATTTAATGCTCATCATTTTTAGATGTCAGTCTAGGTCCTATTTTAGTAAACCCCCCAAGATTATTTTTTTTTAAAAAAAACCAATTTTTTAAAACATTTTTTATTTTATTGTTTTATTTATTTATTTTTTTTATTTATTTTTACGCCAAACCCAGTCATGTTTGGTATCGTTGGAAAGCCCATGATGTTCCAGTTATATAAAACATGACCCTCTAGCTGCCACGGATTGGGAGATAAGGGGATCCAAAGGATCCCCCTATCTCCACTTGGCCGCTAGGGGGTTAACTGGCCCACTGACATCCTCACACATATGATGAGGATGTCAGTGGGTGGGGGGGACCCGGAGGCTTGGTGACATCCAAGATGTCAGCCACCGTCAGGTTTGAATCACAATTTGGTGCCGATTGGTGCCGAATCGCAATCCGGCAGCAAAATAGTTAATGTTGTAAACCGCTGAAAAGGGGAGACTCTCTTTCCAGCAGTACAATTTATTTTTTTCTATCTTGCACCATTGGGGAGATAGATGGCTCCAAAAGAGCCCGCCTCCCCTTCCTGACTTTTATTGCAGGTGCTGGTAAGTATCGGGCGGGAGGGAGGTTAGAAGACCCTTGACATACCATATAAGTCCGCGGGTCTAAGACTTCCTGATCGGATGTACATGGTAATTCAACGGTCTGGAAGGGGTTAAATCGCTTCTAAATTCTTTTAATGTCTGTGTCATGAAGGCCCACTATTTTTTCCTATTCTTCAACACTTCTCTTCACAGGGTAAATGTGGACATTCTGTTACGTCCTCAGCCCCCGCAGCACTGCCTTGGGGGTCTGGGCATCAAGCGGTGTTGCTGGCTGGCTGGGTGCCAGCACTTAGTAATGGCCGATCGGCGTCTGAGGGGGCGGGGTCTGGCGTGGTCATGAGGAGCCACCAGGTTTAAAGAGGGCACGAGTATCTGCTCGTCACCTTGACGTGGAGTTAAGTTCCCGCATGGTCTGCTTTCGATTTACATTTGCTGATAACCCAGTTGCTGACTTTGATTTGTATGAGGACCCTGCTTAAGTTTCTGACCCGGCTTTCCCATTTGATGATTCTCTTGTATACCTCCCTAAGTACTTTTGTCTGAGCAGTACTGATT
Organism: Leptobrachium leishanense; assembly: GCA_009667805.1. Taxonomy (NCBI): domain Eukaryota; kingdom Metazoa; phylum Chordata; class Amphibia; order Anura; family Megophryidae; genus Leptobrachium; species Leptobrachium leishanense. Next base: position 134,949,617 of record CM019065.1, read on the forward strand.
TCACGTGTTTGTCTTATCACATGTTTGCTACTTGGAGAGCTGCCCACCTGTTCGGCAAAGTCATCTCTCTCCCTAGGTCTCTATTGACTGTACAGACTGGTCCTAATCACAAGGCTTCCAGTTGTATGTCTCCCTGTCAGCTCATGTGTCCTAATCATTGCTCCAGTTTCCTGTTGTATGTACCTTCTGTTTGCAACCTTGACTCCAAGCTAAGTGAGATTGTGACTGCCCTGCAGGTTGCACAATTCACCAACCACACGATCTACTCCCCGGGAAACAAATGTATAAGTAAGCACACCTATCTTATGCCAAGTCTTACTCATGTATTCAGGCTATGTATCGATGTGAATAATATTTATGTGCTAACACTAAGCGATCTCTTGGTCTCGAAACCAATTGAACTGTTGTGGTATTCAGGATCGTGTATTACCTCCCTGGCTTGGGAAAGCAGGTATTACACTCTTAATTTCCTTGTAGCATTGTATCAGAAAAATCTGTCCATTATGATCCTAACTACGTTTCTCCACTGTGAGCACCATAGCGCCCGTTACACATAACCACTAAGGGGGCTATTCAGAGAGCACTGAAATGTCGTCGATATTTCAGTGCTCTCTCGTTCCCTGCACTTCAGGGATTCAAATTTACCGACCCTATGGTGTAGGGAACGGACCCAAAAATTCGCAGCAAAACCGCCAAACACCCGGCGAAAATCAGCTGAAAAAGCGCATCTGATACGATCCAAAGTAATGGATCACTCGAACTGCTGCAGAAAACACGCTGAACACGTCCATAAAAATCTGCCAAGCTGCCGAACACAGCGCCGATCAGCCTCAGGAAAAAGCCAAGAAGCCGATAAATGGGGTAAAAAAAACAAACATTTGAAAGTGTCAAAATGTAAATTCTGTTTGCAAAAACACTACTCAACGAAAATGTCTGGGACTTAAATATAAGGTCCTATTAATGATAATAAAACGGGTCCGTTACAGATAAAAGCTGAATGAAACCACCGTGCAGCAGGGCACATCAGCAACTTTTCACTGCTGTTTATTTTTCTCTGAATAGACGAAGCTATGGGGATTTCACTGCCCTCGAACAGGCACTGTATGTGCAGGCAAATCGCCAACATTTGGCGAATTGCCTGCTCTCTGAATAGCCGAATGGCCAAGAAAGGTAACCGAATGCTGATTTTCAGCGTTCGGTTACCTTTTGGCAGCCACTTGGATCTCTTTGAATAACCCTGGTTTTGTAGATACATGTTAACAGCTTTCCATAAAGAACAAGCAATAGGCTTTCTGTTACTGTAACTGAGTGGTTGTCATTGTGTTGAAGCAGAAGTAGCTGTGGCTTTCCTTGTAGATCATAACTATGTTCATCGAGCAAGCTGTGTGAGACTGCTCCTTGCAATTTCCGCTTTAGCATTCTCCTAAAAGCACAGGATCCATCATAGTCTGCTGACAGCCTTAATTTTATTGAATTCCAAAGATCCAACTTCTCTATGACAAACATTGATTTAAGAAATATTTAAGCTCCCCTTAGGACCACCAAGACTTTCTCCTTTGAAATGCTTGCTTAGTGATAAATAGGCTTCTTGTGCAAAGAGAAGAAGGCTTAAACTCACCTTTCTATTCTCTCATCTCCTTTTAAGTATCTCTTTATTCATCTCGATAATTACCTAATCATAAATTTCTTCAGGGGTTCATCGTAAAGAATATGAAGATCTGCGCTTGGCAGTGATGTTGGCTTGGAAAAACTCCAAAGTGTTTCACCTGTGATTAATTAAATCCTTTTCTTTTGCCTGTATCATCGAGTGCCAGGAGATGGCTAAGATATAAAACAAGTTTGTGGCTAGTGAGAGCACTTTGGAACGAGAAGAAAGAGAAGAAAGTTTCAAGGTTGTGTATTCCCTTTTTTGCCATCACAGCTGGAAGCCTACTAACAAATGCGTTAAAATTTAATAAGGCGGTTTATCATGGGGAAAAATAAACTATATGTAACACACAAAAGAATAATTAGCATATTATACACCCATAACGATTGTTCCGGTAAAGTAGTATGTAGAATCACTCCTGATGTAACCTTTATGGTGAGCTGCAGTTCCTGTAATTTACTAAGGCAGGTCAGGGTACTTATTCATTATTTGAGCAATGTAACCCTCTGATTGTCTAGATTATGTAGGGATGCTATAGCACATATTTCTAATACCCAGTAGATTTTTGGAGTCCTGGCTTGCTTTCCTCAAAACAAACACAGATCCCTGAAAGACACGATTGTTTGAGTTGAGTTTCAGTGAAGAATGGTCAAAGGCAATGTTCTATCAGCTCAGTAATAAAAATCCATGCTTGAAAATTTAATGAAGAAGAGTCGGATCTCTCAGAAACTTGGGAAAAATCAAAGATGGTTTTCAAAATCTATGAAATTTCATCACTAAACTATTAAGCAATAAATATAACTAGGTGCAAAAGGGCATATGTACATTGGTATAAATGCAGTAGCCAATAGAGTAAAGGGTTATATCTAATTGGATTCCAGTTCAAATTATCTGCATTAACTTTATAAATAAATACAACTATCTTAATATTTTAGGTTAAAGAGATGTCCTTTGCCTCTATTTTTAGTCCCCATATTGAAAATGTATTTTTTTTTTTGAGAAAGGTTTTTACCAGAAAGGATTCATTGAGATTTCTCTCATTTTTAAGTATGTCCTGGATGGCAGGTATGTATTGTTAGGTGTCTTGCCCAAGGACACTTACTGGAGAGGTACTCTTGCCGGGATCGAACCTGTGTTTCCACAGTCTCTCTCCACAGTTAAAGAGCAGTGATGTTACCTCTACTCCACTCAGCCAGTACTTGAAAGCAAGCTGAAGTAAATAAGTGGGGAAACTCACCTATATTTCTGCCTTCCTCCCAATTAACCATTGACATGTCAACGTAAACATCCCCAATACTCAAATTTCATATTAATGTTTAAATATAAAGATAGACTATGTCACAGGGAAACATTAAGACAATGTCAATTAAAATCATATACAGTCAGGTCCATAAATATTGGGACATCGACACAATTCTAACATCTTTGGCTCTATACACCACCACAATGGAGTTGGAATGAAACAAACACAATGTGCTTTAACTGCAGTCTGTCAGCTTTAATTTGAGGGTATGTACATCCAACTCAGGTGAACGGTGTAGGACTTACAGCAGTTTGCAGATGTGCCTCCCACTTGTTAAGGGACCAAAAGTAATGGGACAGAATAATAATCATAAATCAAACTTTCCCTTCTTAATACTTGGTTGCAAATCCTTTGCAGTCAATCACAGCCTGAAGTCTGGAACGCATAGACATCACCAGACGCTGGGTTTCATCCCTGGTGATGCTCTGCCAGGCCTCTACTACAACTGTCTTCAGTTCCTGCTTGTTCTTGGGGCATTTTCCCTTCAGTTTTGTCTTCAGCAAGTGAAATGCATGCTCAATGGGATTCAGGTCAGGTGATTGACTTGGCCATTGCATAACATTCCACTTCTGTCCCTTCAAAAACTCTTTGGTTGCTTTTGCAGTATGCTTTGAGTCATTGTCCATCTGCACTGTGAATAGCCGTCCAATGAGTTCTGCAGCATTTGGCTGAATTTGAGCAGATAATATTGCTCGAAGCACTTCAGAATTCATCCTGCTGCTTTTGTCAGCAGTCACATCATCAATAAATACAAGAGAACCAGTTCCATTGGCAGCCATACATGCCCACGCCATGACACTACCACCACCATGCTTCACTGATGAGGTGGTATGCTTAGGATCATGAGCAGTTCCTTTCCTTCTCCATACTCTTCTCTTCCCATCACTCTGGTACAAGTTGATCTTGGTCTCATCTGTCCATAGGATCTTGTTCCAGAACTGTGAAGGCTTTGTTAGGTGTTGTTTGGCAAACTCTAATCTGGCCTTCCTGTTTTTGAGGCTCACCAATGGTTTACATCTTGTGGTAAACCCTCTGTATTTACTCTGGTGAAGTCTTCTCTTGATTGTTGACTTTGACACACATACACCTACCTCCTGTAGAGTGTTCTTGATCTGGCCAACTGTTGTGAAGGGTGTTTTCTTCACCAGGGAAAAAATTCTTCGGTCATCCACCACAGTTCTTTTCCGTGGTCTCCCGGGTCTTTTGGTGTTGCCGAGCTCACCGGTGCATTCCTTCTTTTTGAGAATGCTCCAAACAGTTGTTCTGGCCATGCCTAATGTTCTTGCTATCTCTCTGATGGGTTTGTTTTGTTTCTTCAGCCTAATGATGGCTTGCTTCACTGACAGTGACAGCTCTTTGGATCTCATCTTGAGAGTTGACAGCAATAGATTCCAAATGCAAATAGCACACTTGAAATTAACTCTGGGCCTTTTATCTGCACATTGTAATTGTGGGTAATGAGGGAATATCACACACCTGGCCATGGAACAGCTGAGAAGCCAATTGTCCCATTACTTTTGGTCCCTTAACAAGTGGGAGGCACATCTGCAAACTGCTGTAAGTCTTACACTTTTCACCTGAGTTGGATGTACATACCCTCAAATTAAAGCTGACAGTCAAAGCACATTGTGTTTGTTTAATTCCAACTCCATTGTGGTGGTGTATAGAGCCAAAGATGTTAGAATTGTGTCGATGTCCCAATATTTCTGGACCTGACTGTATAACGTGTCATTCCAAATATATAAATGAAACCTTAATAAAAGCTATTTAGTGCGTGGATCAAAAGGGAACTATGCTCTCCCTGCAAAAATAGCGTGGTAACTGTGTTCTCAAGTGTTCCAGCTCCACTTGACTCATACCTGTAAGATGATAGACAACGCTCAAAAAGACCTGTTGACTGGGTAATAAAAATTTAAATAGTTGGCTGATTTATTTATGAAAGATGGAATGTAGAACGGACTGAAATGTTTTACTATGCTGAGGCTTAATAAGAGATATATTAGATAATGCACCTTGGTATCACTAGGTGACAAGGGATTACTCCAAAATAAGATATTTGTAACTAATTATGGGAATTCGTGAATTTTATATGATACCATTCTGAAGACTTCTCAATGTTGCATGACAACTCAAACTGGAAACTGAATATGAAAGAAGATGGCTAGTATAATCTTAGCAACATCAAATTGGTGAATTGCTGCCAGGCTGAGCTGGAGGAATATGACCGCAATGGAATGTCTTGCTTTTCCATAACCTGTTGATTACTAGAAATGATAACAAGGTTATTTTCCTAATGCATTGTATCTCTGTAACAACTGATGAGACAGGTTGCCGTTTTCCCGATAGACAAAGCGACTTCATAACATCTTATTAAGTATGTTGTCAGTCTGCTCTGTTCCTTGCTGATTTCTCTTTGGCATCCTTGAGTTTAATGAAACCTCCTGTTCTCCACCTCCTCCTGTGTTTGTTAAAGCATCCTCTGCCTCATCATCGGAAATGTACACGCAGGAAAGAATTCTCATCAGATCCTATTGAATATCTGTCACTCAGAACTTTGGCAAGCCACAAGTGTCAAAACAGTGCGGGCTGACACCCATCTCCGCTCCTAATTTCAGGTGACAGAGACTGGGAAACAATTTCACTGACTGAAGAACGTATCTGCGTGCATGTGTGATATTCCCTTTTCTGAAAGCAAGTGGGCTTTCAGATATAAGATCTGAATCTGGTTGACCCTCACTCTCTATTAGCTTTTAAAGGGTTACATAATTTCTGATCCATACAGCAAGGTACTACATATTCTGTTCACACAAGTGAGAACTGAGGCCTGTGTTACAAGAATCCATGTATCTGGTTTGCATTTTTGTTCTTTAATCCAAGCTGCAATTAACATTAACATTATAACCATGTTATAGTTTTCTAAAGAAGTGTAGAAGTGAAAAGTGAACAAATATTAATGGTTTATACAAAAAATAAACATTTTACATTAAAATAATCTATAGTAAAAGCCTTTCTTTTAAATGATGATATGCTTTTATATATTACAAATACCAGAAAAGAGTATTATGATCGGCGGGGGTTGCTGCATCTCTTGTGCAGGGATGATGTCCTTGGCCTTCAGTACTGGCCACCGTTTCTGGGTGTAGCAGTCTGATTTGCATATGGAGCTGTTGTCCCTGTAATGGCTCAATCGAGCTAAAACCTTGTGAGATCTGACCGGGCCCCACCGTAGAGCAGGCCACTAGTGCCATTGTTAATTCTTGGGATCCTCACAAACCCACCTTTTCTCACTATTAGAATACAGGGTAATCCAGACGTGGATCCCTTGCTCGAGGTGCCTAGAAGGGTGTCAGCTATACCCTCCTGACGAGGCTTAACAAGGCCAAAATGATCGTCAGGGTTTGCTGCACCTTTTGTGCAGGGATGACATCCTTGGCATTCAGTACTGGCCATCCTTTCTGGCTGAGAGCAGGCTGATGTGCATATGGAGCCGTTGTCCCTGTAATGAAACAATCGAGCCATAACCTTGCGAGACCTGAGCGCACCCCACCATAGAGCAGGCCACTAGTGCCATGGCTCGTTCTCAGGACCCTCACAACCCCCCTTTTCTCATTATAGTCTAACCCCCACAACATATTAAAGCTGTCCTCAAATGTGCCCACATGACAGAATATGCAAAAAAATCACAAGATTTATGAGTTATAGATGGAACAGCAAGAATATGCTCAACAGAAGTACATAAGGGTGGACTGACAATTCTTGGGACCCCGGTCTGGGGCAATAGGAGACCATGTGCTTGCCCCCCCAAAGTGCCTGCCTACATACAAGCCATACCCACATGTAAGCACCACCCATATGTACATTGTGGTATCAAAGACTATTTTCAAAGGGAAAATATAGCCGTCTCTACATTGAATTGTGGGCACAGGGGGTGAAGCACCACCCCCTGTATCTCTCTACACTGTTTAACAGCAGCCCTGCTGAAAGGGCAGGCCTGGCCAAGTCTTAGAGGAGTCCTCAGTGGGCCCTCCTAGGCCAGGGACCTGTTTCCTTAAAGCTCAGTCCGTCCCTGCCTATAAATAAAAAAGTAAAATGCACATAGCAGGAAACTGTTTAATTTCTACATATGAGATGAATAAAAATTGCCAAATCATAAGTCGGTTGGCACAATAGGAAAACGGTGCAAGAGCATTTGTCACTTAACCTCCTGTTGTGAGCGTGCATGTCATGTGGCGTCTCAACACTGCTGCCTTAAAGCCACTGTGTTCAATTATGAAAACACCTCAGGGTTCCAAAAGGTGCAGAATAGTCTTGATACTAGAGGTAAAAGGTGTATAACATAGGACAAAACAGATTCACTGATAAAACTAGCCTCTGCTGTAGCAGCTCAATGTATTTTGTCTTCATCTGGACTTCTTCCAGCACTAGGACAGTTCCAGTATACAGATCAATTCATTATTCATGGGGTGTTATCAAAAATAGATCATTGTATCTCACATTGACATAATTTTCTATATATCCCTCTTCTTTTCACTCTTCTGTGATCTTTTCTAGTAACATGGTACTGTTATGCCTGTGCATAACATTCAGGATAGGCAGATGCGCAATAGGGAATTTAATTTGTGGCTTCAGGAATGGTGTCGAGAGCAAGGATTTGGCTTTGTGTCCCATGATAGCTCTAATTGGAGCAGAAAGGAACTGTATAAAAAAGATGGTTTGCATCTTACTCATAGGGGAACATATGTTCTCAGTGAGAAGTTCAAAGGTTTCGCAAAGAAATATTTAAACTAGGAGGGGGGGCAAAAGGGTAAAAAACAATCTGCCTGATTGTCCCCCAAAACTAAATCGGAGGGTGCAAGCAACATGCGGGGAAAAAAATGACAAGCTCAGAGTCGTGTCTATAAATGCTCGCAGTTTAGTCAATAAAATCAATGAACTGGAGGCAATGATGGCAGCTGAAAAAGTAGATTTAGTGGCGGTTACTGAGACATGGTTCAGTGAGAAAAATAACTGGGACATAACAATACCGGGGTACTCTTTATATAGAAAAGACAGAGAAGGTAGGAAAGGAGGAGGAGTGGCCCTGTATGTGAAAAACAACATAAAAACGAACCAAATAAAAGTGAGCGAGGTGAACATAGAGTCAGTTTGGGTTACGCTAACATTTGGCAATCATACAGTAGCTCGTGTAGGTGTGATCTATAGACCCCCTGGACAAGTAGAAGAGCTAGATAATCTGCTGCTTGAGGAAATAGCCAAAATGGCAATGAAGGGGGAAGTTATTATCATGGGGGACTTTAATCTTCCTGATGTGAACTGGAAAACCAAAACAGCTGGGTGCACCAGGAGTACAAACATTCTAAACTCCCTACTGGGATTATCTCTAACACAAGTAGTTGAGGAGCCGACCCGTAAAGAGGCCATATTGGATTTAATACTCACAAATGGAGGTTTGGTATCAGACGTTGCTGTAGGTGAAAATTTGGGATCTAGTGATCACCAGTCAGTATGGTTTAATATAAGAACAGGGATGGAGCCGCACCAGACAAAAACAAAAGTTTTAGACTTTAAAAAAACAGATTTTTCTAAAATGAGACTTTGTGTGAAGGAGTCATTATCAGACTGGAGGAGTTTAAAGGGAGTCCAGGAGAAATGGGATTATTTAAAGGAAGCATTATTGAAGGCCACAGGCAATTGCATTCGACTTGTTAGCAAAAACAAAAAAGGGAAGAAACCACTGTGGTACTCTGCAGAAGTGGCCAAAATAGTGAAGAACAAAAAGACAGCATTCAATAATTATAAAACAACTCAGAGTGAAGAAGATAGGCAAACCTATAAGATTAGGCAGAAAGAGGCAAAGCAATTTATAAGAGCTTCCAAAGCACACGCAGAAGAGAAAATAGCTCAGTCAGTAAAAAAGGGGGACAAAACATTTTTTAGATACATAAACGAGAAAAGAAAAGTAAAACAAGGATTAGATAGATTAAAAACAAAGGAAGGAAGGTATGTAGAAGAGGATAAAAGTCTCGCTGACTGCCTCAATGAATATTTTTGTTCAGTCTTTGCAGAAGAAAAGGAAGGAAAGGGACCTCAGTTAGGAGGAAACACTAACGAGACAATTACATATCAGTTTACAGAGGAGGAGGTTCTACAGCAGCTGTCTAAAGTAAAGACAAATAAGTCAATGGGGCCTGATGGGATTCACCCTAAATTATTAAAAGAGCTCAGTGATGTAATAGCAAAACCGTTAACAGATTTATTTAACCAATCCTTGCTAACGGGAGTCGTCCCAGAAGACTGGAAATTAGCAAATGTTGTGCCCATTCACAAGAAGGGTAGTAGGGAGGAATCTGGGAACTATAGGCCAGTTAGTCTTACGTCAGTAGTGGGGAAATTAATGGAAACCATGTTAAAGGAAAGGATTGTTGACCATCTAAAAACACTTAGATTACAGGATCAGAAACAACATGGGTTTACCTCAGGGAGATGATGACAAAAATAATAGACACAGGTGGTGCAGTAGACATTGCTTATTTAGATTTCAGTAAGGCTTTTGATACTGTTCCGCATAGAAGGCTTATCAATAAATTGCAATCTTTGATCTTGGATTCCAATATTGTTGAATGGATTAGGCAGTGGCTGAGTGACAGGCAACAGAGGGTTGTGGTAAATGGAGTTTATTCGGCGCAAGGTCTTGTTACCAGTGGGGTACCTCAGGGGTCAGTACTTGGACCCATTCTATTTAATATTTTTATTAGTGATATTGCAGAAGGTATTAATGGAAAAGTATGTCTTTTTGCTGATGACACAAAGATTTGCAACAGGGTTGACATTCCTGGAGGGATCAGCCAAATGACAAATGATTTAGGTAAACTAAAAAAATGGTCGGAGCTGTGGCAATTGAGTTTTAACGTGGATAAGTGCAAGATAATGCACCTGGGACGTAAAAACCCAAGGGCTGAATATAGAATATTTGATACAGTCCTAACCTCAACATCTGAGGAAAGGGATTTAGGGGTTATTATTGCAGAGGATCTAAAGGTAAGTAGTCAATGTAATAGAGCAGCAGGAAATGCTAGCAGAATTCTTGGTTGTGTAGGGAGAGGTATTAGCAGTAGGAAAAGGGAAGTGCTCATGCCACTGTACAGAGCACTGGTGAGACCTCACTTGGAGTACTGTGTGCAGTACTGGAGACCATATCTCCAGAAGGATATAGACATCTTAGAGAGAGTTCAGAGAAGGGCTACTAAAATGGTGTACGGCTTGAAGGAGAAAAGTTTCCAGGAAAGGCTTAATGATCTTAACATGTACAGCTTGGAAAAAAGACGAGACAGAGGAGATATGATAGAAACATTTAAATACGTAAAGGGAATCCACAAGGTAGAGGAAGGGAGTATATTTAAAAGGAAACAAAGTAGCAAAACAAGAGGACATTGTTTTAGATTAGAGGGGCAAAGGTTTAAAAGTAACATCAGGAAGCATTATTTTACTGAGAGGGTGGTGGATACATGGAACAGTCTTCCAGTTGAAGTGGTAGAGGCCAAAACAGTGATTGAATTTAAGCAGGCATGGGATAGGCATAAGGCTATCCTAAACAAAAGATAAATCCAGGTAAAGTATCCATGTAATTGGGCAGACTAGATGGGCCAAAAGGTTCTTATCTGCGACATTTTTCTATGTTTCTATGGTAATGTTGGTGATAACAAGACCAATGTCCATTAAGTTCAAACTACCACACATTCTTGCAACTGCTGTTGATTTAATCAAAGACAAAAAGTTTCGAATTGTGTGAAAAAAGGACAAACATTTTATTTTTGATTTTGATCTTTGATCATTGATCTTGATCTTGATTTATTTTGATTTATCACCTAAATTTTGTGAATTATCATGTGCAATTCGGCCATTTTTCGCTTCAGCAGATATGAAGGGCCGACCAGTATTTAGATTCCCCATAAAATTTGGATCCGTTATCAGCATGGCTGAGTCATTTACATCTGTGTGCTGAGCTCATTTTGACCGTTTTGTGCGCATCATGTTTAAACATGATTTGAAGTCATGTTGTATTGTAGGTCCCAGACAATTTATATATCCTTATTTTAAGCAGACTCGGCAGATGCAAAATATAGCATTATAATATGTATATGTCATGTCAGAATGCTATAACAAAAATGTCCAAAAAATAAATAAATGGAAATCTACATTCAGATTTCAATAATTTACAGCGTGTAAATTTTTTTCACATTTTATCATCCAATCCTTTGATTATATATATTCTATGGGCCACGTTTGTTAAAAAAAAACTTGAAATGGAAACCTGTTACTTAAAAGAGTATGCATTTTTCTAAGAAAATATGCAATTTTAACAAAAACTGAAAAAACCCTAAAAAAATTTCACTTGTATTTTGGCGCATTGTATTTTATTAATATTATGACTATGTATAACATACTGACCTTGCTCGCAGCGTGGGAAATTAAAAGGTGAGTAATGGCAGTGGTATTGTTCATTTTATGTGTGACAAATGGACAATGCCATCGCTTTGGAACTAAAAAAATAAGTACATTCAAAAAAATTCTTTTAAATTTGTTTGTTTGGGTTTATTTTACGTGACACTTTACATGGTCATGTTTGTTATCATTAGAAAGACTTTGCGGGGTGTGTCATATGTAGAAATACAGGGGTCCAAAGGACCCCCACACTCCTCGCAGCGGTAAAGCAGCTTATGTTTTAGTTGGACCAATGTGTAATAACGCTTTGCACCATCACCTCCACATTTGGTCCCGGCGTATGAGAAGGTGAGATAGGGCATCGGCATTGTTTGCTCTACAAGTAAAAGCACATAATGCCATTTCTGTAGAACAGAGTAAAAATAGTAAATTTAGAATTTAAGTCCCTGAAGCTTTCGAATGCAATTGATGCTCTTATGCGACTTGCGTAGTGTAGGAGCCACAAACTGCTCACCGCAATCGCTATTTTACCATAAATGTAACTTTGTTAACGACAAAACCCATGTTTTAAATATATGTTATGATATTATGTTTTCAACAAAGGGTACTTTCTAGAGAAAGTGTTAAATGTTGGTTACAATACCTTTGGTCCCCCCAAATGAGGAAATGTCAAATATGAGGGGCTTGATTCTTAATTCTTCTGTATAGCAAACACTTTTTTAGTTGATGACTGCATTTTCCTGGGATTATTGGGTTTGTAGAGCCACAAGGTGGTTAGAGAACTCACACCAGGTCTTGGCCTGCTGCTTCTTTTTTTTTGTTTCACTGTTTGAAACAGCAATAGTTTCCTTCAGTATCATGACGATAAAGCCAGCATTTTCAAATCATTTTGTTCAACAACAGTGCAAAAACAAATTGATTCATAGGCTCAATAACCACTTTCAATTTCAAACCCTAGCTTCCAATGACCTCACAGCGGTAACTACCTAGCATGTCCCTTACAGGTAACATCGTTTGAGGAAATAGCATTCCTACTGGTTGCTGTCACTACCATTATAATACATTGTACAATGCAGCCTCAACTTCACGGCTATGTAAAAATGGATAATAACCCTTTGCTGCTGCAGGGGCCGACAATACAAGCGAAGCAAGCGGTGACAGGGATTATAATGAATAAAAAGCCTTATTAGACTTAGTCGGCTTTGGCAGAGCTGAATTATCCACTTGAGTGAAAGATGATCCTGTTAAATTGGTGCTGAGAGCCTCTCCACGCCTCATACATCAGTCCTTGTCTGTTTGATGTCGGACAGGCTTCAGACTCTGCAGGCTTCTCATCCCACCTGAATGTGCTGCTGTACTTGGATGGATGCAACTTTTGATATTGACACTGGGATGTTCATTCGTAGCAGGTTGGATCCTGGCTGTCACAGATAACTGTGGAGACAGTCTAGTTGTCAGTGACAGCTTGTTTTCCATGTAGGCATCTGCACAAAGAACCTCTATAGGGGCACCATAAGTACTCTTTAGGCATCCCTCAATATATTTTTGCAATTCAAGACTAAAAGGGCATAATTCCCTATATCGTCCTAACACGTGGAGGCTAATGGGAAAAATCTGTGTCTCCAGATTTCCCTGTAACGTCCCCATGTTACCGTGATATTCCAGGGCAAGAGCTACTTCATTACCTCGCAGCTTCTTCGTTACCGCGAGTATCACCTCATGGAGTCCATAAGACTCCATGGACAGATGCACTTCCAGGCAGTGAGCCCTGCGTGATCTTGCAAAATATTAATAGTATGCAAAGATGCATGTACCACTGAACGCATGACATTTCATAGCTATATAGTCATTTATATAAGTTGTTTAAACCACAAAATCACAGGAGAAATGAATTATAAAAAAAAATTATCAACATTTTATTTTATAATGCTAAAAAAAAAAAACACCATTGACCCATTATTATGTGGAAAGGATTATATGCAATATTGAGCAAAAACAAAGGGTCCTATTTTTGGCGGATGCTAACATGGAGATGGTAAGCAGGAGAATCTGTGCTTGCAGATCTTCCCTTACCGTCTCCATGTTAATGTCCTATTTCAGGAACGGTGCTATCTTAGTACCTCGCCCCAGAGCGCAGCGCTAACCTCACTGATACCCGTAGTAGCCACCGCAAGTATCAGCTCCTGGAGTCCATAGGACTCCATGGAGGCTTGCACTCCTGGGCCGCAAGGTCACACAATATCACAGAGTGATCACGTAGGGAGACTGAAAACTATTTGATTCCAGTTTCAAACTATTTGATTCGCAGCCAAAGGAAGCGGCAGATCGGGCCACTGTTCTCGCCTCAGACTGAGATGTGAGTATGGGATTTATTGAGAGGGGGTATAGGACGTTTCTAGTTTTTAGAAGGTGCTAACTTTTTGACTCTCCACATCCTGACCATTATAAAGTGCTAGCACTTTGTTATACCTTACTTATCGAAATACTAATGTAGGTTTGCGCTCCCCATGTTATGTATAGGATGCGCAAAGTACATTAAGGTCTCGGAAGCAATGCACAAACGAATTACTAATGGTTGTAGCATCAAGAATGCAATATGGGTGGCATGTGTTAAACACACTTATCCTGGCGGTACCACTTACATATCGAGGCACTAACATTAGTGCCAACTGTTGAATAGAGCCCCAAGATGTTGCAGGTAGCTACAACATGGATGGTCAACTTGGAATACCTTTCTGTGATGTCCTGGTAAGAAATACTGTATAAAAGCAATAATTCAGTATATTATTTAGGTGTGATCACCTTAACTGGACAATGAGTGCCATCAGAATATAATGCTCTTTAGACATGTGCATTCATTTTGGAAAAATTTGGAATTTGGAACGAAATTTGATAATTCGTATTCGGAAGTACTTCCGAATAATGAATCGATAAGATACGAATTCGAAACGAAATTAAACAGTATATAATTAATTTATTCTGTTTTACACTGCATCATCATCATAAAAGAAAAATTTGAATAACTGATATCTACTATCGAATTTGAAATGAACTATCAAATTGATATCAACTATCGAATTTGAAATGAACTATCGAATTGATAAACTACCAAATTTGAAATGAACTATCAAATTGATATCAACTATCGAATTCAAATGAACTATCGAATTCAAATGAACTATCAAATTGATATCAACTATCGAATTCAAATTAACTATCAAATTGATATCAACTATCGAATTCAAATGAACTATCAAATTGATATCAACTATCGAATTCAAATGAACTATCAAATTGATATCAACTATCGAATTCAAATGAACTATCAAATTGATATCAACTATCGAATTGATCTTAACTTACAATACAAGTAATAGTAAGCAAAGGACGTTATGAAACAAATTAATTTTGTTTCACTGTTTAATTTGACTCAAATACTAAATCTGTGACACAGTTTAAAATTTAACCCTAGCTTTTCTTTTAACAGCAAAATTTGATTATTTGGGGTTTTATCTAGTGATCCAAAATTTGAATTGGTATCAACTATCGAACTGATATATGAAATTCGAATCGATTCGAAATTTCAAATCGAAACGAAATACGAAATGTACAGTAAGTTCGCGCAGGTTCCCCCGCGGTAGATGTATACGCATGTTTGTTGCGCTGACATTGTAAAACGAAGTTCAGCTCAAAGGGTTTTGCCCCTCGCGTTAATGCGTTTTTGCGCGGGGGCAAACGTATGTGCGAAGATTGTAATAGGGCCCAAAATATCAAATACAAAATCTGTGACACAGCTTAAAATTTAACCCTAGCTTCTCTTTTAACCCTTTCGCTGCTGAGGCTTTTCCCGCCCCTATGCTGAGGTCATTTTTACCTGTTTTGCGCATCATGTTTAAACGTGTTTTGAAGGCTTATTTTAGTATATGACCCAGACATATTATATATCGTTCTTTCCGTCAGACTCGGTAGATTCATAATATGTCATTATTATATGTATACGTTATGTCATGTCTGTATATTATAACAAAAAATGCAATAAAATATGTATTTTCAATAATTTACAATGTGTAAAGTGTTTTTTTCCACATTTTAACATGCGAGCAATTGCGGTTATATTTTGTATGGGGTGCGCTTGTTAAAATAATTAGAGATGGGGTCTCGTTACATTTTTTTTTGGGGAAAATGACACTATTTTTAACAAACGCACCGCATACAAAAATCGTTAGTGCAGCATCATTGTTCACATTATAATTGAAATGGGAACAATATTGCTGCATTAACAAACCAAAATTTTTTTAAAAAAGTGTTTTTTTTTTTTTTATTTTTTTTTTTCATTTTTTTTTTTTTTTTACAAAATTTTTCACTTTCATGTTTGGTATCGTTGGAACGGCCATGCTCTGGCCGATCCAACCATACCAAAATTTAAACCCTAGCTGCCACGGATCGGGAGATAGGGAGTTCATTGGAACTCCCTATCTCCACAGTTGGTGGCAGTTAGGGGTTAACTCTAGGACTGGTGTCATCGTGCTACGCACGATGACGCCAGTCCTCTGGGGGAGTTCCCGGAGGCTTGGCCGACATCCAAGATGTCGGCCAGCTCCGGGAAAGGATCGCGAACCGGCGCTTTTCAGCGCCGATTCGCGATCCAGCTCCCCAGGGGTTAATGCCAGGCATCATTTGGAAGGGCAGGCTGTGCCCTTCCAAATGATGCCTGGGTTAACCCCCGCAGAGCCGCCGATCGGGAGGGAGAGAGGTCCGAAGGACCTCCCCCCCCTCCCTTTCAGGCGCCTCCTCCGCACATGCGGGGGGGCGCCTGAATTAGGTGTCATCGCGCCCCCGCGATGACACCTAATTCTGGCGGCTGCTGGTCCGGATGCCGGGCTGAAATCCAGGATGTCAGCTCGCACCGGAGGGGCCAGCGATCGGCCGGAACCCGGCCGAACGCTGACCCCAATGGGAGGACGCGCTCAGCGCGTCCTCAGCACACCAGCGGGACTGCTGAGGACGCGCTGAGCGCGTCCTCAGCAGCGAAGTGGTTAACAGCAAAATTTGATTAATTGGGGTTATATGTAGTGATCCAAAATTCGAATTGATATCAACTATCGAATTGGTATATGAAATTTCAAATCGATTCGAAATTTCAAATCGATCCAAAACCAAATCAAACGAAATACGAAATGAAATTAGTTGTGAAATTCCGAAAACTAAATGATTTAAAAACGTAACGAAACAAAACTAATTTTTAAGCAATGCACATCCCTAATTGTTCTTTATGATACTGTCAAATAATATAGCATTTAACAGGGCTAAGTAATGGAAGCCTGTAGTATTACTGCATCCCATAAGTACAGGAGAAAAACACACAAACATACCAAAATGTAACCATAAATGTCCCACTATGTCAGGGATGTACGGTGGACAGGCTTTGGAAGATAGTAGTCCTTTTCAAAATGACCACTGAAGGAGGCTAGGATATAGATATAT
The DNA here is from genome assembly GCA_009667805.1 of Leptobrachium leishanense. NCBI lineage: Eukaryota > Metazoa > Chordata > Amphibia > Anura > Megophryidae > Leptobrachium > Leptobrachium leishanense. The sequence continues at coordinate 134,966,494 of CM019065.1, forward strand.
ATACATATATATACAGCACTCTAGTACAGTGGATGCGGTGTCAGGGTTTAGTTCTTCAGAGTTTTCGTGAACCAGGAATAGTAGTAATACAGCAGAGGAATACATATAAATGTATATAGTGGTAGGTCTTACTGTCTTCCAAGATTGTAGCTGTAGAGCAGGGAGATAGGCAGTACACGGTATTGCAGGCTTGACTGGGAGTCACGGAGAGAGAGAGGCCAGTAGGGCATAAGCAGAGTCTGGTAAGCGAGTGGTCGATAGACAGACAGCGTTCAAGCAAAGTCAGTGGCAAGTAGATGGTCAATAGGGATGGGCCGAACACCCCCGTGTTCGCGTTCATATTCGAACTCGAACATTTGAAAAAGTTTGAATTCGAACGCGAACGTGATGCGAACACAATGCAAGTCAATGGAGCTCAAAAGTTTGAAAATGAAGGTCCCCTTCAGAGGGCATAGCTGCAAGATATTGGTCATAAAAGGTGTATGGGGGTCCAGGTACTGCCCTGGGGGACATGAAACAATGAAAATCAATTTTTTTTTAAAAAAAAAAACAGTTTTAACCATTTCACTGCTGAGTGCTTAGCCATTTCACCGCTGTGCACTGAGCTAATTTTTACCGCTTTTGCTCATGTTTAAACGCGATTTGAAGCCATGGGAAATGTTTTACCACCAACGAGTGGGAAAAATTACAATCTTAACGCAAGCGGTAACACTTACTTGCGTGAGCATTAACGTTTGCTGGGGTGTTCACTGCATATTTGTAACGATTCCCCAGGACAGACCTGGTAGGATCCCTGGTAACAGAACTCTAACCGTCCGATCCTTAGGATGGTCGGGACCACTAAACCTAACCTCTAGCAGCCACACAGGCCAGGGAGACAGCACCAGCAATATACACCACAGACTGAGATCAATATAAGTTTGTACTGTGCTATAGTGTATGGCAGGATGGAAACGCACCAGCACTAACAAGCAGCAGAATATACCAGACAGGGGCACAGAGCGATAGTAGTTGTTATAACAAAACCGGGTCAGCAATGTTTAGTCACTTGTACTGCGCTACTATATGTGGCAGGATCTGTAGCATACACCAACAGTAACAAGCAGCAGATATACCAGACAGGGGCACAGAGCGAGAGTAGTTGTTATAACAAAACCGGGTCAGCAATGTTTAGGCACTTGTACTGCGCTACTATATGTGGCAGGATCTGTAGCACACACCAACAGTAACAAGCAGCAGATTTACCAGACAGGGGCACAGAGCGAGAGTAGTCATTATAACAAAACCAGATCAACAACGTTTAGGCACCAGTACTACACTACTGTATATGTTGAGAATCGGCGCACACCAGTAGCAACAGGAGGCAAACAGAACAGGCAGGTACACAGAGAGAATAGTCAAATGGCATGCAAAGTCGGCAACAGATCGGGTCCTCAGAACAAGCAGGATCAGTAACAAGTATACAAACTGATTCGGTAAGCTAGCGATGCGGGAATGAAACTCCACATTCAAACAAGTTAAGGTGTACAGCGCACGCTCCTGATTTAAAGGTCCTGGCGGCTCCGCGTCATCACGCCACGCCCTGCCCCCTGATCACTCACAGCTGCACCGGGTGCAGCTTCTGAGAAGATACGGTATTAGTGTAGCGGGGAAGCCGGCTGTGCATTTTGCATCGCTCTGTCGGGTATATTAGAAGGAGGAAAAATTAAAATGGATGCCTGTAGCCATCTTGTTTAAATGGAAAGTCTTTTCTTTTTCAATTTTCCCTAGTTTTAGAAATGAACAGAGATTTTTTTTAATAGTTCACAGCTAGGTGAAACTATCAGGGTTATCCAAAGAGATTCGAAAAGTCACCGCACGTTCGGTGACTTTTCGTTCTCTTCAATTCGGTTCCTTTTGCCGATTGCATTTCGGTGACCCTGCGGTGTATTCAGCAAGCACCACAGGGTCCCCGAATTGCAGGGAAAAGCTGCCGCAAACCTGACGAAAACTAACCGAATGCACGCTGAAAACAAGCAAAAACATCTGGATTAACCTTCGAAAAAGCCGAACAGGAGCCGAAAAGGAGCCGAACAGGAGCCGAATCACACAGAGCCGAAGCAGCTGTGACGTAGAGGAGGCAGTGAATAAATTAGAAAAACCATTTGTATGAATCTGGGAAAATGAAACGCTGTTTGCAAAGAAACTACTGAGCGAAAATGTCTGAAATTTTCACAGGAGGTCCAGGGAATGATAATAAAGAGGGCTGTTACAAAAAAAATAAGCAAACTGAAAAAAAAAAAAAAAAAAAATCGGACTTTTACATTTTTTTTAAAAAATTCAGAAAAATGCTTAAAGTATCCTAAAAAATCTATAAATAAAGAGACTTTTTGCTGCAGAATTTTGTAATGAACGGTTTATTAGATATTGAATTAAAACAGGAATATTTTTAACATTGAAGCCTATGGGATTCTCCTGAATAAATTTGCCGAATTAAACCACCGAATGGCAGGGCATTAGGGGAACCTTTCACTGCTGGTTTGTGTTCTCTGAATAGCCGAAGCAGTGCTTTTTCATGGGGATTTCACAGCCCTCGAACAGGGACCGAACAGTCACCGTATGTGCAGGCAATTCGACAGGATTTGGCGAATTGCCTGCTCTCTGGATAGCCGAATGGCCAGGAAAGGTAACCGAACGCTGATTTTCAGCGTTCGGTTACCTTTCTCAAGCAATTCGAATCTCTTTGGATAACCCTGTAAGAGTTATGTTTTTGTTTCTATAGATGCCAGACATGAGGGAACCTTAAAATGTCTTTATGTGATATAATGCTGAAGCTAAGTGCCAGACATGTCATATTTAAATTTATTGGTTTGTCTTAACAAGTCTTTAAAACAAAAAGATATTTTCTCTTTGGGTATAGGAATAAAAGTTAAAATTTTGTAAATGTATGATTATATTCACAAAATATATTCTTATAATCAAGGTATATTTTATTATATTTACAGTAGAAAATAGATGCTCCAATAAGTATTTGTTGAGTATAACTGGTAAATAGTATAATTACTGAAGAATAGATTCTGTGATTTTAACAGAGAAAGGAATTCAACTGATAAAGAGACCTAGTAAAAACTTTGAGGAGTGGAAAAATAAATCTAATTTGGACAGGATAGACTCAGAGTCTATATTGAAAATAGAGGGTCTTTGTAAATCAGATTGACCTCTTGATCTGAGATAAGAGATATAAAAATTAAATGGTGGAATTAATCTGAAGTGCAACACTGCCCTCTTGAGGATAGTAAATATTATATTTAATATAGAGAATAGATTACTAGTGACGTCAAATTGACTATAATTGGAGCCGCACTGTTCGTTACAGGGCATTCAGATTTACAAGACAATGCATTCAGACTTCCAGGACCCGACAATGCAGTCAGATCATTCCAGGACATAATGCATTCAGACAGGCATTCACGCAGGCAGACCATCACAGGCAGACCATCGCTAGCAGACCATCCCAGGACACAATGCACTCAAGATTTCACACCACATCTCCAACTCACATGCATTGATTATCTGACATTGATAATTTTCACATATTCCAAAACAATCAAAGAATATTCCAAGGCTTTAACTCATTGAATCCAGATTGGAGGTAATGTATGAGAGAGCAAATTTAAGGTTAATAAATTATATATATTTGGAGTATTTCTTGCAACAGATAGACTGAGATTTCTCAGATTATTGTTAGATCCAGAATCTAAAATATTTCTATTCTGCAGATAGAGATATGAAGAAGAATCGGATATAAGGATTTATCCAAAAGAAACTGTTGCAAAGATGATATACAAATATATATATTGATTTTGGAAATTACTGTGATTGAAATTAATAAGCAAGGAATTATATAACTACAATATAAAAAGCAGAAGATTAGAAGCTTATTTCTCGATATTAGGGGAGGATTCACTAAATAAGTTTTTATTACTTATCATTCTAAAAATAGAATAAGTGATAGCTTATCTTTTGTTGATCCACGTAGCATAGAGAGATACATATATCTCTACAAGATCTAGCTTGTTAAACATTGGTTTGCTGGGAAATACATGTTTCATTAAGCAGAAATGTTTATTAATCATTTGTGTATAGTTACTAACTGATAAGGTAAATGATATTAATCATATATGCTGTTACTAACACGAGATACATATATTGAGAAGCTAGTGTCTATGTGCTGATGGATGGATGTTGTGGTGTTTATAAATCTTTGTTTATGATATGAGATTTGGAATTTTTTTGTATACGTAATAAATATATATATTTTTATCCGATTATTGATTAGTGTATTCTTCAAAGCAAAACACAGACAATTAAAAGAATTTAGGAGAATTTCTAGGAAAAATAAACGATTGATATTTGTGTCTCGTATAAATTTCTTATTGAATAATAATCCCTGACAGCTCCCTCTACACTAATAGCGTATCTTCTCAGAAGCTACACACAGCGCGCCAGTGTATGCAGCTTCTAACAGCGTGGAAGACGGGAGGCTGCACTTGTTGGTGGATCCAGGAATCAGGTGAGTATTTGATTTTTTAGGATTTTTTTAAAAAACAAATATTTTCGAACTTTTTGCGAACGGCCTGAAAAGTTCGCAGTTCGCGAACTTTCGAACAGCCGATGTTCGAATCGAACATTGAACAGATTTGAACCGCCATCACATCCCTAATAGTCAATAGGCAGGCAACATTCAAGCAAGGTCAGTGGCAAGCGGGTGGTCAGTAGGCAGGCAACGTTCAAGCAAAGTCAGTGGCACAGGGAAAGGGTCAGCAACAAAGGGATCAGTTAGAGTTTTCAGAAAGGTAGTAGCTCTAGATTGTAAGGAAAATTAACAATTATTTACCCTCCGTCTGCTTCTTTTATGGAGGGCTGATTAGATGCAGGTGCTGGCGTTCTCCGAGACATATGGTGCTACTTCCGGATTTGCATCATCAGGGTGCGACGCCATTCTCTCTAGCGTGCGCCGGAGGTGCTGCGTTTGTGTGCGCAGGCGCAGTTCATTATGGCATCACATTGAGGAACGAGAAGACACTTTTCCTGGTGCTTGGTATCTAGGGAGGTAGCTTTAGGGCAGTAAGTGTGGAACCTCAGAAGACCCGAGGCAGAGGTGTATGACAAGCCCCCCCCACCAAAATGACCTCTCCGAGGGCGATCAGGATGAGCCAAATGGAATCTTCACACGATAGTAGGCATACTGACCTTGGAGGCAGGTATCCAGGAGCCTTCATCCGACCCATAGCCTTTCCTTCGTACTAGATATTCAAGGCGATTTCTTCGTATCTGAGAATCCATAAGTTCTTTGACTTCATATAGATCCTCATCTACCGGTGATATAGGACCTGGATAGGAGGGAGTTCTGCCAGAAGAGGGGTCATTAGTAGCTGGGCATAATAAGGAAACATGATTAACCGGATGGATCTTATATGAATCGGGGAGAGACAGTTGTACTGCTGTAGGGGAAAGATTTTTCGTTATCGGAAAACGACCAGAGTATTCTGGTCCCAGTTTACGTGAAGGATATTTTGTCTTGTGGATAGCCGGACTCTTATCGCCTAAAACGTATGAGGGTGCAGTTTTTCTGCATCTATCTGCATAGGTTTCATATCTAAATTGTGCAAGTAGAAGGTTATTCCGGATAATTTTGTATGTCTGCAGAATATCCTTTACTCTTCGATCGGTTGTGGGGGTGTCGCTAGTAATAGGAGAGCCAGGAAGCATTACTGGATGTCTTTCATAATTGACAAAAAAAGGAGTATAGATCGGAGATGTTTATTTTTGATCATTGTCCAAGAATTCTGCAATTCGAATGTATTGTAGCCAGTCATCTTGTAAATGAGTTATATAACATATTAAGTATTGTTTGAGTATTCCATTGATACATTTGGTTTGACCATTAGTTTGGGGGTGGAATGCTGTGGATAAATTGTTATGGTTGTGTAAACCCTTGCAAAATGCTGACCAGAAACGAGAGGTAAATTGGGTACCTCTATCTGTAGTTATACTTTCAGGAAGTCTGTGTAGGGAGAACACGTGTTTCATAAACAATGGCGCAGTATCAGAAGCTGTAGGGAGATTTTTACTGGGAATGAAATGAGCCATTTTCAAAAATCTGTCGACAACCACTATTAGGGTATTATGACCAGAGGATTTTGGGAGATCAGTAAAAAAGTCAATAGATATATCCTTTCAAGGGGTCGAAGGGACTGGTAGGGGTTGTAATAGTAGAGTATGAGGAGTTTTGGCACGAATACAAGTAGGGCAATGTACCCCATATTTTTTAATGCCGTTACTCATACCTGGTCCCCAGATGGATCTTCTTATCATTTTGATGGTCTTGTGGACTCCTCCATGACCTCCTATGTTCATTTCATGATAGTATTGTAAGATTGACATTCGGTCCTCTTGAGGAACGACATAACGATCAGATCTAAGGAAGAACCCGTCCTTCTCGTGTAGAGGAATATCAGAAATTGTGTTATCTATTGTAGGATTATACATTTTAATGGTATCCCACAATGAGGATTTGATTGTAGCGAAACAAGTTTTGGGCAATATGTTTTCTTCTATAGAGGTTATTCCCACGGTAGTCATTCTAGAGAGGGCATCGGCTTTGCCATTATTGTTTCTGGGTCTATATGTTATATGTAGGTCAAAACGATCAAAGAAGAGGGCCCATCGTGCTTGTCGAGGTTTCAGCCGTTTTGCTTTTTGTGTGTATTCTAAATTTTTCGGATCTGTGAAAACAGTAACTGGATATCGAGAACCCTCCAACAAATGTCTACATTCTTCTAATGCTAATTTACTAGCGAGCAGCTCCTTTTCTCCTAAACCGTAATTACTTTCGGCAATAGCTAATGTTTTGGAGAAGAAGGCAACTGGGTGCAGGATCTGTTTCTCACCAACTCTTTGAGATAGTATAGCTCCGGTGGCATGTTCAGAAGCATCAACTTCTACGTAGTACGGTATCGTAGGATCACGTAATGTTAGTATATGCACAGTAGAAAAACTGTTTTTTAATTTCATGAAGGCTTGTTGTGATGCTTCCGTCCAGATGAAACAATTCTGTAAGCGTGTTAATTCGGTTATTGGTCTAGCTATAGCAGAGAAATTTTTGATGAATTTGCGATAGAAATGACAAAAACCCAGGAAACACTGGACTCCTTTCTTGTTAGCGGGAATAGGCCATTCTTCTATGATTTTAGTCTTGGATTTATCCATCTGGATTCCTACGGGCATAATCATGAATCCTAAGAACTCCATCTGTTGACTGTCAAATATACATTTCACTAACTTGGCATACGGGTGATGATCTCTCAGCCCCTGTAATACTGTTTTGACATGAACATGATGCTGTGATAAAGAAGTGGAATATACAAGAATATCATCCAGATAAATTGTAACATAGATGTCAAGGATGTCTCTGAAGCTCTCATTCAAGAATCTTTGGAATGTTGCCGGAGCATTACATAGGCCATACGGCATTACTAGGTATTTGTAGTGACCATAACTAGAATGAAATGCAGTTTTCCATTCATGTACATGTTTTATCCTTACCAGGTTGTATGCTCCTCTGAGGTCTAGTTTGGTGAAGATCTTGGCTTTGCATAATCTATCCATGAGTTCGGTGATTAGTGGAAGGGGGTACTTGGTTTTTACGGTAACCTTATTGAGGGCCCTATAGTCAATACAAGGTCTCAATCCACCGTCTTTTTTACCAACAAAGAAAATTGGAGCGCCTGCTGGAGACACGGATGGTCTTATAAACTCATTCTTCAGATTCTCGTTAATGTATTCCTTCAGAACAAATAGCTTGGGTTCAGACAGAGGATATATTTTACCAAAAGTTGTAGGAGAACCAGGATATAAGTTGACGGGGCAATCATATTGTCTATGAGGGAGAAGGATGTCATCTCCTTTCTTTTGGAATACATCAGAAAAACTCTTGTACTTATGAGGCAGTACCAGTGCTCCCATTGTAACGTTAGGTTGATTTGTGATACTGTAAATGGTAGGTTTATCATCATTAGGTGTATGTAGGCTTACTAAACCTTGATGCCAATCTATCGAAGGATTATATTTTTTCAACCATGCGAGTCCTAAAATCAAAGGAAACATAGGAGAGTCAATAATGTCCAAAGATAGTCTTTGCTCAGATATCGGACCAATAGAAACAGAAAGGGGTATGGTTTCTTGTAGTATGGAACCCGATTTGGGAGTGTTTACAGCTAATAATTGTAGAGCCAGTGGGGTGTTTCTCGGTAATGAGCGGAATCTTGAAGTCAGCCGCGAGGTTGTTGTCTAGGAAGCATCCACTGGCTCCAGAGTCAATCATGGCATTAAGGGTCAGGTGACCTTCTGTCCACTGGAGAAATACAGGTATAGTTAGGTGGGAGCACATATATCCACTGGTATTATTAGGAAATATATTACTACATAAAATATATTTCTTACCACTAGGGATGTCAGGTCGTTCACGGCATTCTCTAATTTGGTGACCCGATCTTCCACAGTACATACATAATCCTAGGAATCGCCGGCAGGCACATTCGTTTTCTGGTAAGGGTCCTCTGATAGTATTGATCTGCATGGGTTCCCCTTCTGGGGCTGGTAAAGCACGTAGAGGACAAGGGGGAGGAGTAAGAGAGTGTATAGATCTCCGCAAAATAGGAGGTCTGAAGTTTGTGGCTCTTTTTGCTCTCTGATATCTATATCTTTTATCTATTTGAGTACAGAGCGTCATCAGGGAATCGAGCGAAGTAGGAGACTCTATTTGGGCTAACTCATCTTTTAGATAGTCTGAGTGTCATGCCCCATGACTCAGGGTTTATTTATATATTTTAATGTTATGTGTTGAATCTGCCTTTTGCTGCTTGCAGCTATTATTTCATAGCTAATTTGATCCTGCTGGTTTCCTTAGCCTTGTTGTATTCTTTCTAGCTCCACCCTGTTTTGTTCAGTCTAGTTCTGAGGTACTTACTGGTCACCTAGCAGCCATCTTTGCTCAATGCTGGACATAACTAATGTCTTTTCATCTGCATTGCTGTACACTATTATAAAGATTGCCAACCTGATCATTAAAGTTTTCAACTGATTCATCTTTCTACGTATCAGTTTTGCTGAGTTGACACTGTCTGCTGAACTTTCATCGTGTGAGTACTGTCAATACAGACTTAGTTAGTCTCAAACACCCACACCTCACAGTTTTGCTAGGGAGGCAGAATACTGAGAGTCCAGATTTGAATTGTATTCTGATTATCGACTCTGGCTTGTATGACTCTTATCTCCTGTCTCTTAATCCCTGACATTCCTGACTACCCTCTTTGGCATAAGACCCTTGGCCTTTCTAACTATCCTCTCTGGCATACAACACTTGGCAAATCCTCTTACTTCACGATCTGGTTTTTAGCCCCTTGTGTCCGGCTCACAAGCAACCTGGTCTCTGTCTCATGAGCATCCCTGATATTAACCCCTGGTCTGTTGTTCTAGTTAAGTACTCCTTTGAATTTGAGAAACAGGTAGACATACCACCGACCATTCGAAGGATCTGAGGTGTACGATAGTTGTTCTGCGTACAGGGATCAGACATATATATATATATATATGTATATTGAGGAGGAGCGTGACACCAGTGGGTTTAGGATGCAGAGTTTGTCCTATGATCCAATGTTACACTCCTGTTCTGTATTTCCAGATTTTAAAAGAAAGATAATTCAGTCTCTTGATCTTAACATCTGGAAAATGTTATCAATAACAGATCAACATTATTTGGAATCATTTTGAATATGAGATTTTTTTTAATATGGGATATTTGGAATAATTTTAACCCTGATGTTTGTCAAACCTCCATTTATTATGATCTTCAATATAATTAGCGTTTTTAACCAGTCCAAACCACATGATTTTGATAATGTTCTTTGCTGTTTTCCAGGTTAGTGGGCCAATGTGTTTACTGGGGATGTATATAAAAATGCAAAAATAGTTGTTGGTTTTTTTTGTTTTCTTATCCTATTTTGCTGATAATCTACCAGAATATATTTTGATAGAGTAATTGCGATAGATAAGAAAGGTAAAGTAATATCTACTCATTTTTCTTCAACTTTGGTAAATATATACTCCTAAAATTATATAAAAGTGAGTGGAGAGAATTAAAACTCACAGTGATAGAGTTGGTGTGAAAAATCCTAATGATTTTGTGATAGCCTGGTTTGAAGTCACACCTGGGAATATATTAACATGATATGTCATTACTTACTACAACCTACTTTAGTACATGTTTGATTTCCCTGTGTGATCCTTCTTTAATTTTCTAAATGTGCATAAATCAAATGGCTTATCAAAACTTTTCAAACAATGTGAATATGTCAGTTAAATCAAAGCTGATCAAATGATAGGAATGGCAATTTATGTCCCAGGTGTAAGCAATTATATTAAAACGTTGGAGAGGACAGTGGCTTTTCTGAGATCTCAGGCTAGGGACAGATGAGCGCATTTTCTGCGGCCACCGTCAAAATGTACGTCGATGCGTGCGCACGCATTTTTTCACGGAATACGCTTAAGTGGTCAGACGATGCGCAATTCTGGACGTATTTCATGACGATGGGGTGAAAAGAAGTCTAGGGAAATCCGGCTGTTTGAACGTTATGTTGGCCGCACACTAGCAGCGTCTGACATCTCCTAATCACGCACACACGCTGCTATGCGGCCGCAGCGCACTCTGTACGTCAGTACCAGCGGTTTAACGTTCTCGAAAAAATGCGTTCATTTTCCACTTGCGTTGCGCGGCCGGACTTTTGTGCGACCGTACTTCGTATATTGGCCGTCATTGCCCGTCATCTGCTGCTAGTGCGGCCGTGATTAGTGCGCCAGAACGCGCGTTCGCACTGCCTCAGTCTGACCCTAGCCTTAGAAAGCTTATTTTCTTAATGTAAGCAGATAACTGAACATTTTAAGAACATACAATGAACAAATACATTGATATGATGTATTCCCATTTTTTAAAAAAATCAAATATTCAAAGGTGGAAGGGAGTAATGGCAGGATAAAAACACCCCGTAAATAGTAATGCATAAAGACAATTGAGTAAGGATTCAGTATTTTTTATTTCATGCACAACAGTTGTTTTATTCATTATAGTTTTGCATATTAATTTTGGCATGTCTTACTTGTTTCTTCTGCTTTGTATTAAAATAGTAATAAAACAAAAAGAAAAAAGTCATGTGGCACTAGTTATTAGTTAGATTCTCAAAAAAAAATTTCCAGCCTGCGGCAGAGTCAAATTATTGGTATGTTTACGAGGATTGGAAAAAGAATGTTTTGCATTTAGGACTTGATAAATATGCATGCAATAATATTTTAATAAAATGTCTTGTGCAAGTTTACGATGCACTAACAGGAATGTGTAACTGGACTGGAATTTGCTTACAAAATATGGCGTACCCATAGTTTTAACTCAATTAGTATGCTGTGTATATGTCATTTAATTGCTGTGTTAGGAAATACGTGGGTGACATCATTTGGTAAAATAGATACACTATTACTGTCAATCAGCATGTTATACAATGGAAAAACAAAAGAAAATGCGTTGTGCTTTCCTAAATGAAGTTAACCGTATTGAAGTGAGAGGGGCACATAATTGATCATTAATACAATGGAGAGACTATTGCTACACTTTTAGAATATTTCAGGAGTTGGTGTTCTATAATGCGTCATGTCATTTCTGTTGATATAGGAAATTATAATCTGACAACACTATGCTGACCCTTCCACAAACTGAATCACTGAAACCTTTTTCTCTCCAAAACAAGCTCCCTGTTTCATTATACTTGAAGGGGTCTTGGAAAATGTTACCTTGCTTGCAACTAAAATATTATTTTTTATTTATTCAGTTGTGGACAGCATCTGTTATTTTCTAAAAAAAAAAAAAATAATAATCCTTAAGTACATTTTTAAGAGGTTCACATGCTTTCTTGTGGAATTTATTAACATTTTACTTATGTGGCATTCCACTGTGCTGGTTCTTTAAGCCCTTCACTATCAAGTGATTTTTGTTGAAAAAAATATTATCATTCATAACATTTATTTGAAACATGGGCTGTGAAGTTAACAATTAAAGATAGGGTAACATAGATGTTTCATATAGAAATTGTTATTTTGAGATAGTTAAAATATTGAAATAATGTTAATTTGCTAATTTTTCATTTTTCAGATATTTGTTTATCCTTTACAGAAATATTGTAGAAATGTAAGATTCTGAGCGCTAGATGGTGTCATTTATCTTACACAATTTCAAACAGAGTCTGCATTATCACCATACAGGCATAAAAAACCATTGTGTTCAATACAGTAACTGTGATAAAAGTAAATAATAAAAATGGCCAGCTCTCCTGCTTATCGGGATTTGTAGTGATCATAATGAGATTATTAGCAATGCAGTGTCCAGCAAATACCAATAGAATATAAAAATAATACCTGTATGTGACATAATGCCTTTATATGGAAATTGCAGTAACACCTTGTATCTGTACTGTACATGGATTTTCAGTCATTATAACCCCCAGAAATTTATCCCTGTACAGGATTGACCACAGAGCTCTCCCTGTATTCTGCACTCTCTGTGGCTGCTGCAATGCAGCAGTAGTCTAATTGAGCTTTTGTTACAGTAAGGATTGGGGTTGCTGTTTGCAGCTGGTTTTATGGCTCTCAAGGGTGCTTGGAGAGGTATAAAACAAAGGATTTCTTTTCTCCACAGGAGTCACACTAATCTTGCTTTAAAAAGGTGTGAAAATGGTCTTTTGATATGTAAAAGAGACATCTTGGATGTCAGCCCAGCACTCCGGGACCCCGGCGGAGCAATTAGATGTCATTGCGGCGGCGCGATGACATCTAATTCAGGCGCCCCCCGCATGTGCAGAGGAAGCGCCTGAAAGGGAGGGGGGAGGTCCTTCGGACCTCTCTCCCTCCCGATCGCCGGGGGGCAGAGGGTTAATCCAGGCACCGTTTGGAAGGGCACAGCCTGCCCATCCAAACGGTGGCTGTGATTAACCCCTGGGGAGCCGGGTCACGAATCGGCGCTGAAAAGCGCCGGATCGTGATCCTCTCATGGAGCTGGCCGACATCTTGGATGTCGGCCAAGCCTCCAGGAACTCCCCCTAAGGACTGGAGTTAACCCCTAGCTGCCACCAATAGTGGAGATAGGGGGTTCCAATGAACCCCCTATCTCCCGATCCGTGGCAGCTAGGGGTTAATGTTTGATATCGTTGGATCGGCCAGAGCATGGCCTTTCCAAGGATACCAAACATGAGCATGAATTTTTTTTTAAAAAAAATATATATTTAAAAAAAAATCTAAAAAAAAATAAACAAGTTTTTTTTTGTTTTTGTTTTGTTAATGCAGCAATATTGTTCCCATTTCAATTCTAATGTGAACAATAATGCTGCACTAACGATTTTTGTATGCGGTGCGTTTGTTAAAAAAAGCTAAATTTTCCCCAAAAAAAATTTAACGAGACCCCATTTCTAATTTTTTTAACAAGCGCACCCATACAAAATATAACCGCAAACGATCGCATGTTAAAATGTGAAAAAAAAAACACTTTACACATAATAAATTATTGAAAATTCTAATTTTATTGCATTTTTGTTATAATATACAGACATGACATAACGTATACATCTAATAATGACATATTATGAATCTGCCAAGTCTGCCGGAAAGAACGATATATAATATGTCTGGGTCATATATCAAAATATGGCTACAAAACGCGGTTAAACATGATGAGCGAAAGTGGTAAAAATGACCTCAGCACAGAGGTGTGAAAAGCCTCAGCAGCAAAAGGGTTAAATGCAGCAGCAGCATTAGGATGTTTTAGGGAAATTAATTCTCAAATCTCAATCAGAAGCAGACACCACCCCACCCTCAGTATGGTGTACAATGTATCAAATTGATTACCAGACTAAAAACACCTGGTGTTATGCCCGTTTGTGAACAGAGGTCATTTAGAGTTGATAATCTTTCCACGTACACATTAGTTTTTAATTCAATATCTAATAAACCGTTGCTTATAATATTCTGCAGTAAAGAGTCTCTTTATTTCTAGATTTTTTTGTATTTTTTTAAGCATTTTCTATACTTCTTTCAAAATTTCTTTTTTTTTCGAACTCGAACGGGACACACCCAAAAAGTTTGAAATTCGCGAACTTTCGAACTGCCAAAGTTCAGGTCGAACTCCGAACCATCCGAACCCGAACAGCTCATCCCTAATAAGCACAAGCTATTTAACTAGATTTCCTAGATGCATATGCAGCATCACTAGGGGGTTTGTATCCAAGTGGCAATGCATGCAAATGCCAGGGAATGCCATATTTGCAGTTCTTTCTGCTTGTGGTAAAATACGCACAATGTGCTATCCAGACTGCATAGAGTAAAATCAGACAATGCACTTTAGGACACCATCATCTACAGGAGCCACGTATTTATTAGGGATAGGCCAAACACCCCCGTGTTCAGTTTGCATTCGACCTCGAACATTTGAAAAAGTTCTAATTAACGAACACGAATTAATGAATTCGAACACGATTCGAACGTAATGCAAGTCAATGTGGCTCAAAAGTTCGAAAATTAAGGTCCCCTCCAGAGGGCATATATGCTATAGATATTGGTCATAAAAGGTGTATGGGGGTCCGGGTCCTGCCCTGGGGACAGGAAACGATGAAAAACATTTTTTTTTTAAAAAAAGCGTTTTTAACCAAAAACTTTTTTTTGGGCCATTTCACTGCTGTGCGCTGAGCTCATTTTTACCGCTTTTGCTCATGTTTAAATAAAATCCGAGGACATTTTTAAATGTCTCCAGGAACATAAAATAAAACTTTTTTTTTCTTTCTAATACTCTCCTGATTCCTGGATCCACCAACAAGCTCAGCCTCCCGTCTCCCACGCTGTTAGAAGCTGCGTACACCGGCGCGCTGTGTGCAGCTTCTGAGAAAATACACTATTAGTGTAGAGGGAGCGATGCAAAATGCGCAGCCGGCTTCCTCGCTACACTAATAGCGTATCTTCTCAGAAGCTGCACACAGCGCGCCGGTTAAAGTTAGCGTCAGACTGTAGAGGTGCTGCCCGGCAGTGTGCGGAATCAGATGCTGCATTAATTCTTCTTCTTACAAATTTGGTTACTTAACACGTTTGCGTTTGGATTGTAATATTGTGACATCCAGGGCCCAGGTGGCGATCGGGGGGGCCCCAGACGCATGGTGCCGCCAGCTGGCCGAATGCCAGGAGCTCTGACGGCACCCGGTGCAGCTGTGAGTGATCAGGTGGCAGGGCGCGGCGTGATGACGCGGAGCCGCCGGGACCTTTAAATCAGGAACGCGCGCTGTACACCTTGCCTTGCCGTGGAGTTTCGTTCCCGCATCGCTGCCTTACTGTCTAAGTGTGTATACTCGTTGCTGACCCTGCTTTTTTCTGAGGACCCGATCTGTTGCCGACTTTGCCTGCCATTTGACTATTCTCTCTGTGTACTCCCTGCCTGTTCTGTTTGCCTCCTGTTGCTACTGGTGTGCGCAGATTCTCACCATATATAGTAGCGCAGAACTAGTTCCTAAACGTTGATCTGGTTTTGTTATAATGACTACTCTCGCTCTGTGCCCATGTCTGGTATATCTGCTGCTTGTTACTGTTGGGGTGTGCTACAGATGCAGCCACATATAGTAGCGCAGTACAAGTGCCTAAACGTTGCTGACCCGGTTTTGTTATAACAACTACTCTCACTCTGTGCCCCTGTCTGGTATATTCCGCTGCTTGTTTCTGCTTCTGCGCTTCCATCCTGCCATACACTATAGTGCAGTACAGACATATTGATCTCAGTCTGTGGTGTATATTGCTGGTGCTGTCTCCCTGGCCTGTGTGGCTGCTAGAGGTTAGGTTTAGTGTTCCCGACCATCCTAAGGATCGGAGGGTTAGAGGTCTGTTACCAGGGATCCTACCAGGTCTGTCCTGGGGAATCGTTACAAATATGCGGTGAACAACGCAGCAAATGTTAATGCTCACGCAAGTGAGCGTTAACGTTTGCGTTAAGATCGTAATTTTTCCCTCTCCTTGCTGCTCAAACATTTCCCATGGCTCCCCTTTGGCAAAAAACAGTATTCTGGAACGTGATCTCACCCCCAGAGCACAATACTTCAAGTTAGTGGAGTTTCTTCTCATTATATGATGGTGCACTGAACTTCTACCTCTCCCTTTTTGAAGCAGAACTAGATGCAAGTGAAGAATCTCATTTACCATTTCTATTTATCTTTGTATAATTTTTTTATGTGTTATCCATACAATGCATTAAGAAGTGGCTGTCACTCAGTCTGCAACCTTTCTTTCATACATAGATTTTCATTAATTACTACTTGTGTGTTAATCTTTGCTGATGTCAGATGTGGGGAGTGAACTTGATCCAACTGTTCTGACATTTAAGACTCCATAGTGACGTACAGAAGAAAATCAGCAGTGAGTGGGAAGGCAGCACTCAAAATATAAATATGAAATGAAGCCTGACATCTAATTTGGATGTGTTTTGTTGCTCACAATCTCTGCTAACAGACATGTGACTAATTGATTTACTCACACTCCAACATAAATTTTCATGAATATCAAGTGAAACTAAATAATTCTCTTTAAATATATTCTGTTAAAGGCTTCTTGTAATCCATGCAATCCTTAAAATGTGCTATATTATTACGATGGCTAATAAATACCAATTAACCCACCAAATCTGCTTATATTGAAACTCCAGACATGTACAGATTTAGGCTAGGGTCAGACAAAAGCATTTTTCCCCGCGAACGTGAAAAAGTGCGTCCGAACGCATTGACGTATTTTTTCACGGAATGCGCAAAAACGGTCAGACGATGCGCATTTTCGGGCGTCATTTTGTACGGAACGTCAATAAAACTCTTTTTGCATCTGGACGTTATGTAGGCTGGACATTAGCAGTGTCTGACATCTCCTAATCACGCAAACACGCCGCTATGCCGCAGCTGCGCACTCAGTACGTCAGTACTAGCGGTTCAGCTTTCTCAAAAAAATGCGTTCAAATTCCACTTGCGTTGCACGGCCGGACTTTTGTGCGGCCGTACATTGTATTTTGGCCGTCATTGCCCGTCATCTGCTGCTAGTGTGGCCGTAATTATGTGCGCCAGAACGCACGTTAAAAGTGCGCTGGTCTGACCCCAGCCTTAGGGCTCTATTCCCCAGTGAACACTAATGTTAGTGTTCAGATGTGCAAGTATTACTGCCAGGATAAGTGACTTTAACCCCTTAATGACCCCTGACGTACCCTGTACGTCCTGTCCTCGGGTCTCCCTTAGACCCGCGGACGTACAGGGTACGTCAGCGGCGCCAAATCCCCCTCCCGCCCGATACTCACCTCCCTCGTCGGATCCCACGGCAATCTGGCAGGGAGGAAGCCTGCCCATGTGATTTACATGGGCAGGCGAGGCTGATGACGTCGCCACGCTGCGTGGTGACGTCATCAGAAGGTGCCCCCATGTAATTCAATGGAGGGGAGGGGGGGCTCCTTCGGAGCCCTCTATCTCCCCAACCATTGAAGCTAGCAAAATGCTTTTTGCACCGCTGAAAAGGGGAGAGTCTCCCCTTTTCAGCGGTGTATAGCATTAACCATTTTGCCGCCGGATCGCGTTTTAGCGCCAATTGGCGCCAAAACGCGATTCGAACCTGGAGGGGGGCTGACATCTTGGATGTCAGCCTAGCCTCCAGGTCCCCCCCACCCACTGACAACCTCACCATATGTGTGAGGATGTCAGTGGGCCAGTTAACCATCTAGCTGCCATGTAGAGATAAGGGGATCCTAAGGATCCCTTTATCTCCCGATCCATGGCAGCTAGATGGTCATATTTGACATCATTTGAAAGGCCTGATCATGGCCTTTCAAATGATACCAAACATGACCAGGTTTGGTTTAAAAAAAAAATAAAAAAAAATAAAAAATAATAATAATAAAAAAATTAAATAAAATAAAAAAATGTGTTTTTTAAAAAAAAAAAAATTGTCTGGGGGGTTTAATTAAATAGGACCTAGGCTGACATCTCAAAATAATTAGCACAAAATGGTCAGAATGAGCACAGCGCACATAGGTGAACTGGCTCAGCAGTGAAAGGGTTAAAAGGTAAAAACATGTAAAAATTGGGTATTTCTATTCTCGGGATAAAATTTGGAAACTATTTAGCTGGGGTCTTTATTGGTGGGTATAGCTTTAGGGGATTAAATTACGAAAAAGTGTGTTTTTACCATTTTTTTCATCATATTTCATATTTTTTTTATATTAAATTATTGGATATGATGGAAATAATGGTATTTCTAGAAAGTCCATTTAATGGCGGGAAAAGGGTGTATAATATGTGTGGGTTGAATAAACGAGTAAGAGGAAAATTTGACCTAAACCCTAACAGCGCAGAAACGTAAAAACAGCAGCGGTCACTAAAGGACGGATTTGTGTAAAACCGCCCGGTCACTAAGGGGTTAACACATTCCCCCATATTATCTTCTAAACCCGTAAGAAATCACTTATCCGTTTTTGCACTAGCTTCCATGCGCTTAGTATACTTTGTGCATCTTGTACTCCATGGGGAGCGCAATCTTTAGAGTTCCAATAAGTAAGGTTTTACAAAATGCTAGTTCTACTTACAGTCAGGACATGCAAGGCAAAATTTTAGCTAAACCTAAAAGCTGGCGCTAAATGATTCTGCATCTGCATCATTTAGCACGCCTTAGCCCCCCCCAAGAAATCCAATACTCACCTCTCATTTTGTGGCAAACCGCCACTTCTTGTCACTGGGAGCAGAGTGAGACTGGGAGCAAATAGTTCCCAGTTTCCCTCCACGATCATTCAGCGGTGCTACAGAATCTCGTATAACCCTCCATGGAGTCCCATGTGGACTCCAGGAGGTGATATTCGTGGCGGCGCAGAAGAGCTACCGCGGTTAGCAATGAGCGGTTAGCAATGCACTCTGAGGCAAGGTGCTCAGCTAGCGCCTGCCCCAGAATATTGCGTTAAAATGGGGACGCTACTGGGAAACCTGCAGGTTCAGATTTTTCCTGTTTGCGCCCCCGTTTTATTGTAAAGTACGAAATAGTGCCCTTAATCTTCAGAGCTCTACTACCCTTTCTCTGCTTATTCTGATTGTGTTCTATGGCTCTCAATCGGATATTAATCCCATTCACTGCCATCTTATTTTACGTAAAACCACTCTCAATGGATTTATGTAAAACAACTTTCCATTGCAGACAACGTAAAAATTAATGAAACCTTATTAAAATACATTTTAGATAATATTTTAAAGACAGCAATCCTTATTTATTTTAAAGGATTTTACCAGGAAGGATACATTGAGATTTCTCTCGTTTTCAAGTATGTCCTGGGTGGCGAGTATGTACCATTAGGTGTCTTGCCCAAGGACCCTTACTGGAGAGGTAATCTTGCCGGGATCGAACCTGTGTCTTCACAGTCTCCACGGTTATCGAGCAGTGATGTTATCTCTACTCCACCCAGCAGAAGACAAAAAAACACTACTACATACATAATAGGGATGTGAGTTTCGTTTTGTACCGATTCGTTTTTCTCAAACGGGCCGATTCGGTGCTTCGGATTCGTCCGATGTTCCGAACCGGACCGGCAACGAAGTACACAACATCCGAAATTTTCCCCGATACGAAATGAAAAAAAATTGTTATTTTGTATGGACATTAAATTTGTAAAATCACATTATTTTCGTTCCATTCGCGATTTCGGTTCTGTTTCGGTTAATTTCAGACAATGTATTTTCGTATCGTTTCGGGTCCGTTTTGGTTTCGTTGCTGATTTCGTAATTTCGTATCGTCCGTCACTTTTTCCACTTTTTCCAGTGCAAATTTCCCGTTTTTATTAAATATTTCTTGAAGCATTTATTTTTTTCACTTACAGCAAGAAGTGTCTGCATTTATTTATTTGTTAGGATTATTTTTTCCTTTTTTCGGGAATTTTTGGGTTAATATTTAGTTAGGGTTCTTTCTAACTTATTTTAAATGTATAACGAGGTCTGTTTTTTTCTTTGCAGATGCAGAACACATACAGCTGGATTATCTTCTCACAGTCCGTCCGTATGTGTTCTGTTCGGCAATGAAGTTTGATATACAATACATTTTGTCAGTATCAGTACCATGGATAGTAACAAGCCTGTCGTTATCCATGGTGCTGATATTAAGAAATAGATTGATAATACGTGTTTCCCCATCGGCGACTGTCCTTGGTTCTGACTCAGATCCGATGATTCCAATGGTGAAACACATATTATCGATCTATTTCTTCATATAAGCACCATGGATAACGGCAGGCTTGTTACTATCCATGGTACTGATACTGACAAAATGTATTGTATATCAAACTTCATTGCCGAACAGAACACATACGGACAGACTGTGAGAAGATAATCCAGCTGTATGTGTTCTGCATCTGCAAAGAAAAAAACAGACCTCGTTATACATTTAAAATAAGTTAGGAAGAACCCTAACTAAATATTAACCCAAAAATTCCCGAAAAATGCAAAAATAATCCTAAAAAAATAAATAAAAGAAATGTATGTTTGCTGCAATTGAAAATAATAAACGGTTTTAGAAATATTTAATAAACACTTAAACAGGGATTCATTTTAAAATTTATTCATAAAAAAAAGGATCTTTCATAAAAAACGATACGTCCTAAGGAACGAATCGGCAGGATTACCGTATCGACCGAAATATCGGAGCATCCGAAATACAATACGTCTAAAGTCAAAACGGAAATCCCAGGATGGACCCTTTGAAACAAAGAGAACAGATGATCCGAAAGACCGAAATTCCCCGATTACATGAAAAAAAATTACAGAGCCGAAACGAAACGAGCCAAAACGTAAATAGGCCGAAACGATCCGAAACAAATTTTTTGAAAAACCGAACGTGCCGAAAAGAAATAAAATGAAAAATAAAAAAACACGTGCACATTCCTAATGCATAATAATATAGATGGAGCACCATCTTTTTGTACGAGGAAGCCAAAACAAAACAAAACTCCATGCCGTTCAAGCGGCTTCAACACCTTTGTTGACTTGTCCAAGGTGCTTAGAATCTGGTGGCTCATTCTGGAGCTCGTTTGTAAATTAATTTTGCATGCAGTAAACAAAATTCCTTTGCATAGATCCAGAATATGATCTGATCGAGTTTACTTGATGTTGGGTTCCTGCTGGGGCTTTTAAGCCTTGGGTACTGTATACTCGACCATGGTGGTGAAGGGTATAAGGTGATCGGGAAATGAAAACTGTCTAGTCTAAACAGGTTGCACCCATACACATATACAGTACTATACAGTCAAATAACTAAGTCCATATTTATTATTATTATCGAATGTATTATTTATTGTAATATTAATTTGCAAATTGATTTCGGTATGTAGTTGTACCTAGTAGGTAAGAGAAACATAGCTGTGAATTGAGAAACACATGCTGACTTTATCCCTTAGGATGTGTGCTGATATCTTTTGCATACGCATATTGATATTAATCCTGAAATGTGCTTGGAGAGGGCCATAATAATTGGGAACAGTGAATGGCAGAGCCTGGCCATTTACAGATATTAAGGATGTTTGTCAATCTGGGATAATTAAGCATGAGCCTAGGCTACCAAAATGCATAATCGGAAGGTATTAATTTTCATAAAGGTCAGGAAGACTGTTTATAACAATAAAAAGCAAGCTGAGTTTTTGCTCATAATACAAGAAAGATTCAAAGCTCCTTTTCTGTAGAGTATCTAGTACTACACCGGTGATGTCATGTTTTTTTCATGAATACATCTGGGATTTGACCAAGAAGGATGCAAAAATTGAAGCATTATGTAAATGTACTGGAAAAATTTTGTAATTATGTAAATGGGGAGAATCACAAGCCACACAATCACTCGCATAAAAAGCCATATTGTCATGCTGAGAGTAGTCAAAACACATGCCGCAATATACATTGATCTATTGATTCAGTAACAGGTGATTTTGAAGTCATACAGGGTTATCCAAAGAGATCCGAATTGCTTGAGAAAGGTAACCGAACGCTGAAAATCAGCGTTCGGTTACCTTTCCTGGCCATTCAGCTATCCAGAGAGCAGGCAATTCGCCAAATCCTGGCGAATTGCCTGCACATACGGTGCCTGTTCGGTGCCTGTTCGAGGGCAGAGAAATCCCCATGAAAAGCACTGCTTCGGCTATTCAGAGAACGAAAACCGGCACTGAAAGGTTCCCCTAATGCCCTGCCATTCGGGGGTTTAATTCGGCAAGTTAATTCAGGAGAATCCCATAGGCTTCAATGTTAAAAATATTCCCGTTTTAATTCAATATCTAATAAACCGTTCATTATACAATTCTGCAGTAAAGAGTTTCTTTATTTATAGATTTTTTAGGATATTTTAAGCATTTTTCTTAATTTTTTTTAAGTTTACTTCTTTTTTCTGTAACAGCCCTTTTTATTAATAACCCTGATAGTAATAGTGTAAGTCTATTAACAAGTTACTCAGTTGAGAAGCACTGTATGCACATTCTTTCAATGACAAACAAGCCAATGTGAGTAGAGTTGTGGTTTATCATTGACTCATCTCTCCATTTTGAACCAGTTATGCAAGGCATGGGTTGAGTAAACATTCTCAGACTCCTTATAGTTCTGTATGTTCAAACTTGCAAGGAGACAGAGCATGAATTGTGCAATCTTACACTGTACTATATACTCATGTACTCAACTCCATAGTAGCAGACAATGGGCCATATTACATACTTGGTGCTAACTTAACCAGAGCTGTTGTAAACTTAAAACCTCCATAGGCTATAATGGCTCTGGTAAGTTTACAACAGCTCTGGTTAAGTTAGCACCAACATTGTAATATAGCCCAATGTGTTGCCAATATCTTGTTATCACTCATGTCAAGTTAAATAATGATTAATGTTGGGCAGTAATATAATAGTTATTTACCATAGAGATCAGTGAGTCTAATAATTCATAGAAGATGAAGTAAATGCTGTGTCAAAATAGGGATTCTCCTATGGGCACTCAGAGATGTCCTCAATGTCAATAAGTGTCACATTAGATGCTTGGACAAAAAAAAAAAAAGACTTTGTTGAAATATGGCTTGTAATATTAGCATGACTGTGTTATATGACTTTATGAATAAATATCACAGAAGAAAAGCTTTGAAAAGCCAATATTTCAAATGGATAAAGAAAATATTAATAAATACAGCATATATTTATATAAATACTATATTCAAATGGATTCTATAAAGAAAAGACAACATTGTCTATGAATAGTTTAACACCATATACCTTTTTGTTCATATGTGCACCAATATAACATGAACTGAACACATCTTTCAAAAGGTAAGAAAAAATAACAAAAATTGCAGGATTGACAGTAATAATGTTTACAACTAATACAGCTAAAATAGCAGATTCTGCATTTTTATTGTGCTTTCGAGAATTCCTAGGGTTAGGATACCATGCACATTTTCAAGTCAAATAGTGCAAAAAGTGAGTTAAATTTTAATATAAAGACTATTACTATACTTTTCTTGAATGCCTTGAAAGAACCTTTGTATCAGGTTTTGTTAGGATTAACCCTTTGGCTTCATTGTAAAATTATTAATTATTAAACTCTATACTATAGCTGTAAAAAAAAATCAAAAATAGAAAACTGTTACCATTCTGCATCCAGGGTGCCCTTTGAATTAAGGGTGGCCACTTCCCTGGATATGTAGTTTGAAGAGAAAAAAAGGCCTCTCGTGAGATCCTACTGGTTGGCGGAGTGATCGCGGAGACAAGGGACTTTCTTCCGCCAGTCTCCCTCTGTTCCCAGCAGCCAGAAGCAGCGGATTGTGCCGCCGTTCTCGCTCGCCACAGGATAAGAGGTATTTGTTTTTGGGGGTGGTGGGGTTGCACTGCAGGTAATGGATTCTGCAGCAGAGCAATCCGTTGCCTAAACCTGTGAGCTGGTGGTAAATTTTTCAGTTAGCGCCAGCTCTTATTAACTAGCGTTAGCACCAAGTGATCCTAATGCTAGTTAATCTGTGCTTGCACTTTGCGCTCCCCATATTAGGTATAGGGAACGCATAGTACAGTAAACTCGTGCAACGAATCTCTAATTAGTGAGCGATAACAGGTTTTTTAACCCTTTAGCGATTCAAAGGGATCTGTCTGCAGCTCTATGACCTCCTTTAAGCTAGTGCTAATGCTGACACTAGTGTTAGCTTGAAGGAGGTGATAGAGCCCAGACCCTTCAGGCTTCTGGTAGAAAGCTGAACACTATTATTATTAATCTTTATTTATAAAGCGCCAGCATATTCCACAGCACTGTAAAATGGGCACAGTATAGACAGGGTTAAAATACATTGATACATTGAAACACATTTTGACAAACCAGTACAGGAGGAAACGAGGGCCCTATTCTCGTGGGAACTCACAATCTAGAACATGAAGAGGAACTTCATCTTTCAGCATGACATCGACCCAAAGCATACATCCAAACCAAAAAAGGAGGGGCTTCACCAGAAGTAGATTAAAGTTTTGGAATGGACCAACCAGAACCCGAACCTGAATCCCATCGAAAATCTGTGGCGTGATCTGAAGAAGGCTGTGCACAGGAGTTGCCCTCACAATCTGACAGATTTGTAGTGTTTTTCCAAGGAAGAATGGGCAAATATTGTCAAGTCAAAAAGTGCCATGCTGATAGACTCCTACTCAAAAAAACTGTAATAAAATCAAAAGGTGTTCAACAAAGTATTAGTGTACTCTTATGCAATCTTATTATTTTAGTTTTTTTATTTTTCCTCCCTTTACCTAAAAGATTCCAGTTTGGTTTTCAATTGAGTTCTGCAGTTTATAGGTCACATTAAAGGTGGAAAAAGTTCTGAAATGATTTATCTTTGTCTCTTTTTTTACATCACAGAAACCTGACATTTTAACAGGGATGTGTAGACTTTGCTAACCACTGTACCTGGAACCTCTACCGTGTTTCGCAGCCTTTTCTGTGTCTCGATAATCCTCTGTATCCAGCATGTCCAAGGTTCCAATGTTCTGGTTAGTTCTCTGCATCCTCCAATGTCAGCCCTCTATGTGCCCTGCCCCTCTTCTCCAACCTGTTTATTGCAACTCTCCGCTCTTCACACATCCCTGGACTTGTGTATTACTGCATCCTGGGTTCAGTTCCTTGCGAAACCGGTACACACCCGGTGCCAATACCTGACACAAACATCATGGCATGAAATAAGAAAAAACACCTACCACATGTTTTAAATAAATTTACCATAACAGATTAATAGAATTATTATTACAAATCTCAACTGGACTAAATGGATATGTGGAGACATACAGGGCTCGATTACCTCCTTCATGCTAGCACTAGTGTTGGTGTTAGCGTTAGCTTAAGGCTAGGGTCAGACGAAAGCATTTTTAACGTGCGTTTAACCGCACGAAATTACGGCCGTGCTAGCAGCAAATGACGTCCAATGCCGGGGAACACACGAAGTACGGCCACACGAAAGTTCGTCCGCACAACGCAAGTGGCAAACGAACGCATTTTTTCTAGAACGTCAAACCGCTAGTACGGACGTACAGAGTGCGCTGCGTCCGCTAGCGGCGGGTGTGCGTGATTGGGAGACGTCAGACGCTGCTAATGTCCGGCTAACATAACGTCCAGACACAAAAAGTGTTTTATTGATGATCCGTACAAAATCACGGACGACAAGGCGCATTGTATGACCGCTATTGCGTATTCCGTGAAAAAATTCGTCCATTCGTTCGAATGCACTTTTTTAAGGACAACGCAAAAAATGCTTTCGTCTGACCCTAGCCTAAAGTAGGTAATAGCGCTGTGGCCAGATCACCTTTGAATCGCTAACAGGTTAAAAACCCCATTAGTGCTTGTTGCTTTGTGATTCGTAGCACGAGTTTACTGTACTTTGCGCTCCCTATACCTAATATGGAGAGCGCAAAGTGAAAGCAAAGAGTAACTAGTGTTAGGATCACTTGATCCTAACGCTATTTACTAAGAGCTGGCGCTAACTGAACAAGTTACCACCACCTAAGAGGTGTAGGTAATGTATTCCGCTGCTGTAGAATCCGTTACCTGCAGCTCAAACCCCCCCAAAAAACAAATACTCACCTCTTATCACACGGCGAGAACCGGGGCCCGAACAGCTGCTTCTGTCCGCCAGGAACAGAGAGAGACTGGGGGAAGAAAGTCCCCTGTCTCCCTCCGCGATCACTCCGCTGACCAGCATGATCTCGCAATCAGCACAATCCTCCATGGTGTGGGATTCATTCCATGCAAGCTCTAGAGACTCAATTTTAAATCATGACATCTTTAATGAATTTAGTGAGTCAAATGTTAGGAGGTGCTGGGCATCTAGGCAGACCATCATGTCAACGAAACAAACCAACCACTTCTACATTTCGAATAGGTGATCATACAAAGTGGAAAAGTGCGGTTCTGGGTGCACCAAACTGATTTAGGGGGTATCAAAATAAACCTTCTTGAATAACATGCTAGGTTTGGAAACTCTATTGCCACCATTATGCAAGGAGCAATAAATTGTGTGGATATTTAAGTCTGTGTCATTTAATTCTAATACAACTTGATTACTGTGACCACATTTTTGATTCAATTAGGGAAAAAATAAAAGTTCATAATTCAGAGTGGAAATGTATAACCATGACTTAACAAACCATTTTTTTGTTATGCGCATCCTTGATAAAAATCGCGTTGTGAGCAACAATATCCCATTTTTTTTGCGAGAAAGGATTTTACCAGGAAGGCTGCATTGAGATTTCTCTAGTTTTCAAGTATGTCCTGGGTGTCCACGGTGTGTGAAAAGGGCTGCTATATTGGTGATTGGTGAAACTAGCCTTAACCTAAATCTCAGGATGAACCTGCACAGACACTCCATCAAGAACCATCAGGAAAATACATATTGTATCCCAGTGGTGTGTATTTTCCCATTTTGACCATACCGTTTGACTCTCACCCCCACCCATGTGCCCCTTAATGTTCAATTCTAGGATACTGATCAGTAAGCTTCCAGAACTGAAGAAGAGAGGGTACACTCTCGAAAGCTTGTCTTTTAAATATACAGTTAGTCCAATAAAAAAGGTATCACCAGGTAATGCTATGCTCGTGATTTTATATATATATATATATATATGCAACTTAGCTTTGATTAGTATATGCCTTTAATATACATTCATTCATTTTAATTTACTGCAATTTTATATATGGTTTAAATATTTTGTACAGTGATGTGTCCCATTACATCTTAGCCCAAGCTTTCTGATTTTGCATTTCAATAATCATCTCCTATTTTGCTTTTCTTCTTCTCTGTGCATGCAAATCCGTACAAAAGAGCGATTTACCCTTTAAATTTAACCCTATTGAGTGTACCTCTTTCATTGTTGGATCTTGCAACAGATGTAGCGTGACATGGATCTCAAACCTACCCCCGTGGAGCTGTCTGCTCTGCTTTGGTTGCAGAGTGAGGAAGCCTCCCTGTGCAATCACATAACAGGCTGTGCCATGTAACATTAATTTGACAAGCATCACCTCCAAGCGTGCTGGAACCTTTGGAGGGCTCCTAATTAAACCAGAGACACCCGTCGCTTTTATTTGTGAGGTGGTTTCATTGGTATTACACACAAGATGATTTAATTAGTGGCATGCGTGCTGATTAACAGCATTTAGCGACAGTCTATGGTAACCGAGGAGAAGAAAAGCTAAAATAACAAGCGTACATTTGCCAGGTCACAGGCACGGCATGTACAACTGCTGTATCTATGAGTAGACTGAAGGATCTGACAGCCTGTAAGAGTTGTAACTTCAAATCTTACTTAGGAGAATCAAAATATTAAAGCATTGATAAGTCTATTATTGTGCTATTATGACCAGGTGCTTCCCATGACACAACAAGGAATGTTAATGTAGACATATTTTTAGCTAGTTTTGTCAACTTATATTTATTGGCAACACCACAATGTGATCATTAAAGATCTTGGACCAGATCACAACTGGGACCGAATGGTAAGATGCAAATGGTAAACTTGTGCTCAAGCCTTCTTCCATTTGCAGCATGCTTTCAATGTTCGTATTCCCACCAAGCCACTTTGCCACCAGCTTGAGTGGCAACACTTATCAGCACTTTTAGAATAACAGCCGTGGCGCTATGTGCTGTGCTGATATCGGCTCCAGACGTTCATAGGACTCCTTGGAGCCAGATGCGATTTTGCGTGGGCTCCATACAGGATGGCGGAAGGATTTGCAGATAAATACCTTCAGTGTTTTTCAATCAATGTTCTTTTTTTCTTCCTTGCTGCCATGGGCAGATTCTAAGATGATGATGCCAGTATTCAAATTGTGTAAGAGTAGTTCAGGGATCATGAGACATCATTTTCACACATGGATTGGCCAGCCATCACAGAGTCCAGACCTTATCCTGATTGAGAATCTTTGGGATGTACTGGAGAGGGCTTTATGCAGCGTTCTAACTCTCCCATCATCAATACAACATCTTGGCAGCAAATTAATGCAACTTTGGGTGGAAATAAATTTTGCCACATTGCATAAGCCTATCGAAATGATGTTAAAAGCATGCCGTAATCAAAGCAAAAGGTGGTCCAATGAAACATTAGAGTGTGTACCTTTTTTTGGCCAGCCAGTGTATATAAGTGTATTTTTTATATATCTGCACATCTAACCGGGTATCCACAAAGCATTTCTAGTTGCATCATAACAGAAATAACAGGAACTAACCAGGAAACAGGACCAGCTGCCCAATTTAACCCATTGTTACTGTGTCAATATTTTCCCAGAATTAAATCACCAGTATGCTTGATATGAAGAACTTGTTATGCCAGGATTGCTTAATTATAGATTAATACTGTACATTTAAACTTCAGTGGCAGATAAAGGTGTCAGGATTAATTATTATTACATGTTTGGAATATGTCACAATCTATTTAGATCACTGGCGGCATTTGCTAACACGCTTCAGCCGTGCGCTGTCACTCTGCTAACTGACACGCAATTGAAAGACAGCTAAACTTTTCCATGGAGACGGAGTCAGAAATCTTATGCAATGGATTTAAAAAAAAATAATAATAATTTGTCAGCCAAGGTGGAAATGAGGGAAAAAAATGAGAAAAGTAAAAAATGATTTCTCTTTGTAACTGGCCACTGACAGTAATAGGTAAGGTCTGGCAATAAGAATGGAAAAAAGTTTCATGGAAAAAGTTTATTTACATATGCATCTATGTAAGTAATGTAACAGCTTAATGTTATCAATGAAAAGCAATGGACTGAAAAAGGGCAAATGCAGTGCAAGGTGATTATATAATTTTTTATGTAACATAAATGCTGGAGCCAATTTATTTTATAAACTGCATCCAAACACCAAGGGCCATATTCCAATGAGCGGCTATGATTAATGAGTGAGACATTAACATTTCACTCGCTAGTCATAACAGTTCCTGTTCTATTCCGGCAGAGCCGTAAACATTCCTTGCTCCTTGACTTCTGCGTCACCAAACTGTAAATTAATGCTTCCTATACTTTGTATATTTAGCAATATTTATGGGCAGCTGGAGTATAACAGGCGAATCTCAGGTCGATCGCTAGTCCCGTCTTAAGCCTGTATTTAAAGTCCATCTGTAGCGGCCATGTCCACTTGCCTGCGATATCCCAATAGAGGGTGGATATCTAATTGTTCTTAGAGAAAAATCCAATATATAATTTCTTGGTAAGATATTGCAGACTTTACTTATCCAGGTGTCGGATCTTCACCCTCCATGGGCTGAGTTTACTTTGGCCCTCGTATAACACTAAGCAACTGGCCCACAATAATAATCTTTGTAGTGTGAAAGAAGAACTGGACCGAGCAATGATGTTGGCACACTGATTTGGCAGTCAGTGTGCTGCCCTGCAAAGTGATTCACGGAGTGAACAGAGACCATCCTGTAGAATTGTTCTTCCTCTCAAAGCCACTGCTCACTCTGGTGGCATGCCACAGGAAATGAGTGACAGTAAATCTTTGACAGGAGATTACCCATTGTTTTCAATTTTATATCAAGTCAGGAGGCTTCATATTTTGCAATCTCTTTTCTTTACTAAACAAACAGCAGCAAAGGAAAGTTTACTTAGCAACAGCAGTAACCAATAGATAACAAGAGAGTAGTAAGTCCTTAGCCACGCCCTCTCTTTTCTTTGCTGCTGGCGACCAGGTGAGACGTTTCTGTAACTGCTCCTGGTTGCCAGGCTTATTTTGTGCTTATTTTATGCTTATTTATACTTATATTGTATTTAACCATGTTTAATCAAGATTTCTTTTAATGTATAACGTCATTTTCGATCGTAAATTGATTTTTTCTCCACAGGTACCCTGCTGTGCGGGCACTCTCCCGCCTGCAGGGCGCGCTCTGCGACCCGCTCGGTCTCCCGGCGTTATTTTGGGTAACCTGTCCTTTGGTGCCCGGGCGACCGCTTGCAGCGGCATTCTCCCGAGTTAAGGGGCTGTTTCAATAGGATTAAATTACCCCTCTAGATAAACGGAGCTACGGTTCCCTCGAGGCGGCGCATGCGCGGTATATTTCTCCTCATGATTTGTTCCCTCTGCTGCGCCTGCGCGCGCTGGCGGCCATTTTAGGTTTAAACTGAGCACTTTGCCGCCAGTACTAACTTCAGCCTGTTCGGATCAGAGAGACACGCGCTTGTAACGGAGAATTTTCCCTCAACTGCAGGACCCCTCCGCTATCTCGGGTGAGCCCCGATACTATTGTTTTTATTAAAACATTATTTATTCTGCCGGCAAATATCTTTGTACCGCAGATTTCCGCGGGTGAGCCCCGAGGACAAGCATATCCTGGCATACCTTAGAGTATACCCAGAGTCTAATAGCAACGGGTGAGCCCCGTTCTTTTTCCGAACAAATAAATTATTTTGATGGATCCCCCAAAACAGCTTACTGCACTCCATCAGGAGGAGCTCAAGGCCTGGCTCCTTACAGCCATCTCAGAAACCTTGCCTATTGCCCTTGCAGCCCTACCTCCTCCTCCACCTGCTCAGGAGCCCCCAGTGCTCTCCAGAGCTCAGTCCCCAACCCACTCTGTGGATTCTCAATCGGATCAATCCGAGGCGGCCGCCCCGTCTCGTAAAAGGCCCTGGAAGGGTCGGTCTGAAACGGCCGGAAAGGGAAAGGGCCCAGCTAAAAAATCCTCGCTTATGTCTCCCGACCCATACGAGGATGCCTCTGGTGATATGGAGGGATACCGGGCTGATTACCCGGAGGATGAAGGAGCGAAAACCGCCGGTGACCTGCCGGCTACTCCTAGCTCGACGGGTGAGCCCCGTCCAGGTGCTTTGGCCGTTGTACTCCACTCGGCCGGGTCAGCCCCTCGCTCACTAGTGTCCTCGGACGCTTTGGCTCCAATACTGGACGCCAGGGGCATCCCCTTCTTTGACCCACGCACCACCACGCATCCCAGATCTCCGGCCTGGATTCCCCCAGACCATATCGCAGAATTCCTGCGTTTCTGGTTGCGCTGCCCCCTGGAAAAAGCTGACAGGGCACGCTTACGGGCGGAATGCCCTCGCCCGACTCTTCCGGACAAAGTAGCCCTTACCCCAGAATTTGATGAGGATTTTATCACTTTCATGGGGAAGGCTGGCAGGGATCCCCGACGGGGATTAGAACAGGGTCTCCGCGGCGCCCAGGACAAGTTGCTGGACGTGTCGGGCCCTCTTTCACTGATTTTTGTTATGGCAGATGAGGCATTAAATAATAATACCCCACTAGATCCGGCCCTGGTTCGTGAATGGGCACAGCGCGCCCTTTGCCTTCTGGGGAATGCCAATGTTGGCATTTCTTCCGAACGCCGCAAACCTGCGCTTTTTCGTTTTGATACCAAATTAACTTCTATGGCTACCAAGGAGTTGGGTCCTGCGGCAAAGGGGTTGCTGTTCGGTGACCTTTTCCTAAAGGAACTGAACCGCAAGGTCAACGTCTTCACTAACATGCAAAAAGTGCAGTCGAATATGAAAAGGGTTTTCCACCCGAACAATCGTTTTTCCTCCAGGGCTGGCGCACCAAGGGGTCGGGTCGCCAGCCGGTACCACACCTCGTACAGACCTCGCCTTCCCTCATACCAAGGCACAGACGTGCAGTATCGACCAAGCCCAATACTGGCACGGGGGGTTCCCGTAGGTCGTGGCTTCGGCAGGCCTAGCCGCCGCTACTCCGCGGGTAAGTACCCCAGCACTGCCGCTACCACACATACCGGTCGCGGGTCGATTACGCTTTTTTCTTCCAAAGTGGCGCAAGCTCACCTCAGACTCATGGGTATTACGAACCGTGTCCGGGTTTTTAATAGACTTCGCCCAGGTCCCCGTCCAGTCTGCTTCCCCGACCCCGGCCCGCTACTCCTCCCGGGAGTCAGCATTGATAGACAAGGAACTTCGCTCCCTGCAGTCGAAAGGGGCCATTCTCCCGGCGCTAGGACCTCCGTGTTTCGTCAGCAATATATTCCTGGTCCACAAAAAATCCGGGGACCTCCGACCGGTGATGAACCTGAAGGCACTCAACGCATTCGTGCCCTACCGTCACTTCAAGATGGAGGGCATACACCTCCTCAGAGACCTCCTTCAAGATGGAGACTGGTTCACGAGATTAGACCTAACGGACGCTTACCTCACGGTCCCGGTCCATCCTGTCCACCGACCGTACCTACAGTTTCGCTGGCATCGCGACCTCTGGCACTTCACTTGCCTCCCCTTCGGCCTCAGCTCCGCACCGTGGTGTTTCACGAAGCTCCTCAAGCCAGTCATGGCCTCCATACGGGCCTTAGGCATCAGGACGATCATCTACCTGGACGACATCCTGGTAATGGCTCAGACTCCTGTCCAAACCTCACATGGAACACCGAAGAATGGGAACTTCATATCAACTGCCTGGAACTCATCGCCGGCTCCTTCGCCGTCCGCAGTTTTACCCAGGATCTCAGGGACTGTTCTCTCCTTCTCCGCATGGACAACATTTCCGCAGTCCAGTACGTCAACCGGCTGGGGGGCTCCCGTTCCAAGATCCTATCGGACCTTACTCTCTCCCTCTTCAACTACTGCCTGGAACGGAACATCTCCATCACGGCGGAATACCTGCCCGGTTCCTCCAACTATGTGGCGGATTGGTTTTCAAGATACTGGAGGGACTCCAGCGACTGGCAATTGGACGTCGCAACGTTCCAACAACTGTCATCTCTGAGGGGACCTTTCTGTCTCGATCTGTTCGCTTCCCGCTTGAATCATCAAACGCAGGCCTACTTCAGTTGGCTCCCGGACCCTCAGGCGACGGCGGTGGATGCTTTCCTCCAGTCCTGGCCCCCGTCAGGTGCCTATGCTTTCCCGCCGTTCTCAATGATCACGCGTACGCTCCAGGAAGTTCGCAGACGAGGGGTTCGACTTCTCCTGATCACGCCACTGTGGCACGCTCAACCCTGGTTCCCACTGGCGTTGGAACTGTCCTGCCTTCACCCGCTTCGGCTCCCTTTCTTCCATTCGATTCTGACGGATCCTCAAGGCGAACCGCACCCGCTGGTCTTGGACGGCACCCTCTGCCTGGTGGCATGGACGATTTCCGGGGTCCCAGCATGCTGCCAGGACTATCGGAGGCAGCTCGCACCTTATTGTGGGAATCCTGGGCTCCTGGCACACGCCGGAGCTACTGTTACGCATGGAGATCTTGGTGTGATTGGTGTGTGCGACGCGAGGCTGATCCCGCTACAGCTCCTTTGCCCCTAGTCCTTAATTTTCTGGCGGACCTTTCCACTTCCGGCAAGTCGTACCGGACTATTAATTTATTCCGTTCAGCTATCTCGGCTGCGCATATACCAGTGGGAGGCGTTCCTGTTGGTCGGGACCCTTACGTGTGTCGCCTCCTCCGCGGCGTTCGTCTCGCTCGCCCGCCGGCGCCGAAATACGCACAGTTTTGGGATGTTGCGCTGGTACTGGATTTCTTGCGTAGTTGGCCGGACAATGACGCGCTTTCACTCCGTCAGCTTTCGGCGAAACTAACAGTCCTGTTATGTCTGGTGTCCTTTCGACGCGTCTCCGACGTCAAGGCTTTCGATGCGCATGCGGTGGCCTTCTCCCCCGAGGGTGTAGTCTTCACACTTACCAGGCGTACAAAAACTCTATCTCATGAGGTTTTCTATCCTTACTTTCCTTCCGATCCTCTACTATGTGTGGCTCGTTGTGTTTCTACTTACCTTTCTCGTGTGCGTCCCTTGCGCTCCTCTCCGACTGGCCAACTTTTGGTCTCCTATGTCACTCCTTACAAACCTGTCTCTTCTCCTACCCTCTCTAGATGGGTGCGCTGGGTGCTCTCGCTCGCGGGCGTTGCTCCTCATTTTGGCGCGCATTCCGTACGGGGCGCTGCGGCTTCCTCTGCTGTCCATGCCGGGGGTTCTCTGTCCGATATCCTGACGGCTGCTGATTGGTCTAGGGTGGTTACTTTTCGTACATTCTATTTCCGTCCTCGTTCTCATGCTTCTGGGGCTTTAGTGCAGCTTTAAAACTGCAAAATATGAAGCCTCCTGACTTGATATAAAATTGTGGATTATTCCAGCCTTGGTGTTAGAATAATCTTAATTTTAATAAAGACAGGAGGCGAATATTTTTCCCGCCCGCCCGGGCCCTTGTTCTTTGCGTTGTTCTGTTTTTTTCTGTTATATATAAAATAAAAAAAAATAAAAAAAATAAATAATAAATTTCAATAAATGATTCATTCTTATACCTAATGGTTCTCGAGTAAGATTTTATTACCATACTTTATCATTAATGTATGTTTCATGTATGACCTTTTCCTTCCCCTTAGTAGGGTCTGAGTTTTTCACATGCCTAGTTAGCTTAGCCTAGGGCTACTCTCGTATGCCTTTAATTGCCTATTGCTTACGTTCAATTTTGCGCAAGTCAGTTAGATTACGGTTGTGTGACACGCCTCTATTGCATGGTACTTTCACGTATCCTCTGTTTACTCCTTAGCGTGAATGCTTCTTCCGGTTCCGTTGGACTTTCAGCTTTCCGGCCGCCTGCGGTTCTCCGGCCATCCGACAGTCCGTCCTACTGTTCCTGCCTCGTTTTGGTTTCATCTTCCTCAGTTCTGGGTTGTTTTCCTAACTTCTGGGATCTCCGGATTTCCACGTCACGGCTCTCCTGATCGTTCCGCATCCAAGAAAAGAGGGCGTGGCTAAGGACTTACTACTCTCTTGTTATCTATTGGTTACTGCTGTTGCTAAGTAAACTTTCCTTTGCTGCTGTTTGTTTAGTAAAGAAAAGAGATTGCAAAATATTCGCCTCCTGTCTTTATTAAAATTAAGATTATTCTAACACCAAGGCTGGAATAATCCACAATTATATGTGATGCTGAAAACTGCTGATATATAATTATATATATGACAGAATATATGCGGCGGCACTCCAGGTTTTTATAAATAGTAAATGTTTAATCAATCCATTAAAATGTGGGTCGACGTTTAAGCTCCTATCCGGAGCTTTCCTCAGGAAACACCCTGGTGTGCTGAGGAAATCTCTGGATAGGAGCTGAAACGTCGACCCACATTTTAATGGATTGATTGAACATTTACTTTTTATGAAGACCTGGAGTGCCACTGCATATATTCTGTCCTTTGTATGCAGTTCAAGCTGGACGGCAGGCACCGGGCAATGCGAATTGGGAGCATGAGTGCATGACATATTGAAGATATATATATATATATACACACCTGTATATATATATAATGATTCCCTGTCAAATGAGCTCATTGGGCATTAGAGGTCCACAAAAAATATAAAGTTTATACTCAAAATTTATATAGTCATTCAATATTGATGATATTGTACATGAATGTGAAACAATGTCATAGCTCATAACCAGCGCAACTTGAAATCAGTGTGTTTCAGTACAAATGAAATTTTCAGTTATTTTATGAACACCGGATTACGATTGGAACCTTTTTGCACAAGTATCACATGACCTTCATAATTGATTCAGAAAGCTAAAAAATACCAAAGAAAGGATTCCACATATGGACAGTGGTTATATTATGTTGGTAGTTAGCAGGAGGAATCTGATGCAATATTTTGTTGAGTTCTAGATTAACATAAGGGCTAATTGACCTTGTAGCTACAGGTTTATTGTCCAAATTAGGACCCATGGAATCAAATCTATTTCAGGCCTTCTAAAAAAGTCACAGTGGAGGTTAGGCTAATAGGAGGGAGGTATTGTGGAGGTGAGGATGAGGGAAACATGTCAGGGGTGAGAATAATGAACGTGATACACACAAAATCTTCAGCACTGGGTTGTGTGCAGAACAATACATAATTATTGTTGGATTAACTGGACAATATATCCACCATGGCCACTTAGGCTAGTTTATGAAATCATTATGGCAGGGGTCTCTCCCTCCCTCACCTTTCCAGGTGGGACAACTTACCAAAGTGGAGGACTCGCACACACCCTGAAGGCATGAATGAATATACCACATTTTTACTGTGAGGGTACACCTAAAATATTGCCTTCTCTAAACCCTAGGTCTATGCTGACATCATGCTTTTCTTCAAGTGAGATTTATGATACAAGGAATGAATCATTTTAATTTCCCCTTATTAAAACCTTGATCCTCTGATCCTGTATGGTTTTCTATACACACGACTTGACATTTTGAAGGAGTTAATGAAAAGCTACAGCCTTTCACTGGCGGGCCTTGATTCTTGAGGGATGGTAATTTAGTTTTTTTGGTAATGCAGTTTAAATTTTTTTTTCTTAAGCTGCCAACATAAGGCAAGTAATTGAAAGTGAAGGTTTGGATACAGAGAGCAGGGAAAGTGTTCATCCCGTGAGGTGTTTAATAAAACTCGCATTCAATTACAAAGAATTACATTACTACGGAGACTGGGAGAATGCTTAATATTGCATTTTCACTCCACAACGTCTGGTCTGATGTCAGAAAGGGGCAGACACAGCTTTCCGAATACATAAAACCGAATAAAATGCCTAAGTGCTAATATTTTTGCTTTGATTCAGTAAAATAAAAAATGTCTTTTGTGTCAGTGCTTATGGACCTTTCATCCATGTATTAATCGTATGGTCCTGTGCTCGATGTCAAACCATAAAAACTAATAATTTAAGCAAAAAATTCTTCCATAAAGAGTTTATGATTTGTCAACCGTTTGAGTGCATCAACTTGGCAAATCCTTCATTGATTACGCTATTGTTTGGGCTGTATTCCAGGCCAGCCGTTAAGGAGGCTAACTAATGGATATATTGTGCTATCTGTTATCCATTAGTGGCTCGCTGTTAAAGGCTCTATTCTGACTGAGCCGCTGTATTAGCAGATATGACTGGGTATATTTGGGAGACGATGATCAATACAGTCAGCAACGCTTGCACTGCCACTGGTATCTTCTCCTGGAGTCCATAGGACTACATGGAATTAAGCGTGTCTGTGCCCGCATATGGGGGGTTGTGCCAGGATCACAGAAGGATGGGAACTATTTCTTCAGTGTTCTGGTGTGTAAGGTTTGAGGAGTTGGTGGATCGCACTGCCCTCTGCACCGTGAGATGAGAGGTAGTATTTTTGAATTCCTTTTTTTTAAGCAAATTTACTAAACACAAGGGGCTCAGATGGTATGCTGTGCAGAATACGGTTTCAAGCCTAGAAGAAGGAGCTACTGTGGAATAGCTTGCTCTTCTCTGGCCAGTCGCACATTGTGTTAAATGGCAGACGCTCAGGTTTTCCATTAACGTCTGTCATTTAACACCAACATCGGAATAGGGCCCCTTTTGTTTTAAGCCCTTACACGGGTCTACATACTTTCTCTAATTTATTTTGGTAAATGTTATATGCAGAACCACACGACCCGCCTTTTTTTTAGTAGGAAAATAACCCAGAAATGTTTACCATATGTCAATGCATTTTATTCTTTTATGTAGTCATCTTATGTTTGTTCGGATGTTTAAAATTTTCGATTCAGCTCGTTTCGACCGATTTTTATTTCGATTCAGTTCGGTTCGTTTTTCGTGTACATTTTTTTTTCGGAATATCGACCATTTTTCGTGTTTTCGGGTCACTTTGCTCGTTTTTTGTATCGACTTTTCGTGATTTCGGAAATTTTTGTTTTTTCGGAACGTCTGTTCTCCTCGTTTCAAAGTGTCTAACTCTATTCGTTTTGACGTAAACTACTATGGTTTACTTTTTTTATACTTTATATATTTTTTTATAATAAATTTTTGGTTTGTTTTTCGGATCCGATAATTCATTCTGTCGATATGATAATTCTGGCGATTCTATCGTGTTTTTTTTTTATTAAATAAAGATCCTTTTTTTCTTATGAATATACATTTCACAACTTTATTTAATCATATTAAAATGGTATGAAAGCCAAGGAACAAAAAAAATGAAACAACGATTTAAAAAACGCTAAACTGAAACAAGTGATACGCATTTACAAATACAAAATTTACAGAATCAGTTAAATATACGATGTCCAGAATTACCGAAATGGAACCGAAATCACGAATGGAACCGAAATCATGAATAGAGTAAAAATAAATTTTGATTTGACACATTTCAAGTCCATTCGAAAAATCCGAAATTTTTTCGTTTCGGCTTGGAAAACTTTTCGGATCTGTCGGTTTTCGGGTCCAATCCGATTCGGAAATTCGGCCGAATCCGAAGACACGAATCTGGAAATTTCGTGAAAATTCCGAAATTCCGAAACTCACATCCCTAATAGAATGATACATAAAGGATATATAAGGAATCCTTATGTGGTTGTCTACCTTTTTTTCCAGCACTGATTTTCTGTTGAGAAACCATTACTGCTGAACTGGTTTTATAATCCATTATGGCATCCAGCATTGCCTCTACTGCACTACTGCCCTGGCTAAATTAATGAATGATGTAAATGTAGCAATAATTGACTGTTTTGTCAAGTTTTCAGAATCCTATTTAACGGAACGCACCAGCCACTGTGACTACTTAAGCTAATTGAAGAGGTCATAGTGGCAGGAGTATGTCCTGATCTTGTCCCAAACCTGGCTGGATACTTGGTCAGTGCTTCAAAGAAGTATCAACTCTACTCTGAAGACTGTCAAGCAACAGCTGCTGTACAGCTTTCCCGGAATAAGGCTGTACTGGACCCATAAAACTCTTAGAAACATAGAATATGTTGGCAGATAAGAACCTTTCAGCCCATCTAGTCTGCCCAATTACATGGATACTTTACCTGGATTTATCTTTTGTTTAGGATAGCCTTATGCCTATCCCATGCTTGCTTACATTCAATTACTGTTTTGGCCTCTACCACTTCTACTGGAAGGCTGTTCCATGTATCCACCACCCTCTCAGTAAAATAATACTTCCTGATGATACTTCTAAGAGTCATAGACCTCAAATTGAGAGTGGCATATACTTTCAGTATCTAACCTATATTGGCTTTTATTGAAAAAAAAATGGCACTTGGGTATGGTAAAATATATTTATATTAGGATTTATAATGAATCCTTTGTCATTACTATCAAGAAACAGAAAGCTAAATCTTCTACACCTTGATGTGTATTGTACATATATTTACCTAAGATAATGGAAACAAATCATTATAGCTATTTTATATTCTACTCATTCACAATAATTTTGAGAACTAAACAGTTTTTGACAAAAAAATATCTCGTCCTTACCATTTTGTTTTTTTCATTCTTGAAATACATAAAGATAAGGAATGCCACAAACCGTGAACCTCCTTATCCCCGAATGTGAAAACATGGAATATTTAAATTATGTATAACAGTGTTACACAAAATAGTTTATTATTTTTCTTCAAAAGAAACAGCTTTAGGTTTATTCACTAATTGCTGTTTTTTTTTAGCATTGTTGCAAACAGTGATCATCACTGACAGGGTGATTCAAACAACGGCAGGTGAAATTTCATCAGTGAAAATCTTGCCTGCCTTTGTTTGAATTTCCCTCTTTGGATCGCCAAAGTTTACTGTCATTGCAACAACATTAAACAGCAATAAGAGGATAAAACTAAAAATTGTGGTCACATTTTCAGAAGGCTCATTAACCAATAACATTTATGGATAACCATTCACATTAATCTATAAATATTACCACTGGGTAGACATATGCAATTCGTTTCGTTCCGAATTAAAATTCAGACGAAATTCTCTATTTTCGGTAGCATTTTCGGGAGCATTTCCGAAAACGAAGTATCGACCATCCGAAATTTCGGATTGATCCGGTGATTTGGTGATTCGGATCATTCGGTGATTAGGATCATTTCGGCGATTCAGATCATTTCGGTGATTCGGAATCACCGAAATGATCTGAATCAGCAAATCGATCCGAATCGTCAAATCAATCCGAATCACTGAATCGATCCGAATCACTGAATCGAAATGATCCAAAACTAAAGAAAAACTGTCCGAAATGATCCGAAATGAAAAAAAAAACACCCGGAAAAAAAAACCCCGAACTGAAACAAAAAAAAGTCACGCACATCATTACCACTAGGTAACCTGTAGGATACAATAATTATGCAATCAAAGGGACAGTTTGTGATTGAGTTTACTTTAAAAATAATAAATGAAATTAAAATATATAGCAAGAGTATTAGAAATATTCAGCAATTTATTTAAAGTTCTAAAATCCACTAAAGCTGTGTTGCCACCTGGAGTTCCTATATGTATTCATTGGTAAGTGACTAAATGCCAATACCAGGCAAGTGAGAAAGAAAATGCTAGTGAAAAATCGTTAAGCTTGCAGATAAGCCCTGGTATTGTCAAGTACTGTTAATTAGCAGACAAACTACTGTAACTATTCTAGGTCCTGTTCTAAAGCCAAGAGTGTTATTGTCTGCCAGTGGCATCGCAAGTGGCTGAACAATCTATTGAAATATTTGAACTTAGTTTTGCCACTAAATGCAGAAAATATGTAATATCTGTACATAACACATTCAAGAGGTGATTACTTACTAGAAAGATAAACAACTTGCAAGTATTGTGTGGATTCCCATTTTATTTTCAGGCAATCAAGTTGCCTAAGGAACACCACAGGCTTTAGCTCATCATTCATAAAATAGCTGGTATGGAGGGGCATGACAAAGTCCCGCAGTCCAATCAAGGTAGTGTTTACATCTCCCAAGACTATCAGGGTTATTCAGAGAAAGGTGAAAACCAGGAAAATGACTGGAGAAGTGAAAATCCCAGGTCAAACTAGCCAAACCGGAAAAATTCTCCCATTTATCTCACTTTCCAAATCAGCTATTTGGTCTAGATTGTTCTCCTCTCCTGCCATTCTCCTGGTTTTCACCTTTCTCTGAATAACCATGTATGATGTGATCAAGAAAACACATTTGACCTGCTGTTTTGTAACTTTTAAAAGATTATCAGTTAAAGTTATTACCCCCGTTATTACCATGTGCCGCTACAGGTAACTTCTCCTGGGATCTAAAGGACTCCAAGGAGAGTTGGGAAACCCTGATGTGCGTTTGTATTTATACACTGGGAACTATTTGTTCTCAGTGTCCTTTTGTTTGCAGCACGAGAAGACCGTCCAATGCACAATGGAAACAGATGTATTTTATAATTAGGAATTTTTTGAGGGTTTTTTGTGTGTTAAATAATGTTGCTATATCCAAATCACCCGTTTCTTGCTATTCTTCAATAGTGATTGGCTGAACACCCCCATGTTTGGTATGCATTCGAACTCGAACACCTGAAAAAGTTTGCCAGCGAACTTGAACACAATGTAAGTCAATGAGGCTCGAACGTTCGAAAATTAAGGTCCCCTCCAAGAGGGCATATATGAAAGATATTGGCCATAAAAGGTGTGTGGGGGTCCGGGTACTGCCCTGGGGGACAGCAAACAATGATTTTATTTTTAAAAAAAACAACTTTTTTAACCCTTTTACTGCTGAGAGCTGAGCCATTTCACCGCTGTGTGCTGAGCTAATTTTTACACTTTTGCTCATGTTTAAACACGTTTTGTAGCCATGGGAAATGTTTTATCACCAACAAGTGGGCAATGTTTGACCAACAATGAGTGGGAAATGTTTGACCAACCATGAGCGGGAAATGTTTGACCAACACACAGGACAGGGTATACCTGAAATAGGCCAGACGGTATACAAGGACGCATTCTAACACAAGCCCAAATCGATCAGTGTTAGAGTGGTCAGGGATAGCCAAAACGGTACACAAGGGGTATCTATCATATAAGCCAAAAATCGATCAGAGTTAGAGTGGTCAAGGAATAGCCAAGGACTCGTACACGGGGTGGTTCTCATACAAGCCAGGTAACAACAGAGACTGAAAAATAAACCAAGTAGTGAATCGCCAGGAGACACTCAGCACTGAGGGAAGCAAACTCTACGACAGGGCAATGAGCTGGATTGCTCTTTCTGTATTTAAACCCGGCAGGCGCATGTCATCATGGCGCGCCCCACCTCCTGACCAGCCTGCGAGCTCCGGAAGCTGGCACAACTCCTGGCACCTGGCTTGTCGATGGCACCACCGGGTGGCGGGGCCCCCTCTGAGCCCCAGACATGACAGATAGGCTCATACACACCACACATTACTGTGAGTTTATTGCTGTGGAACTGTGTTATGTCCTTTTTTTGTTTTGGAAGGGGGCAAAAAGCTGTTACGGGTTGAGGAAGTTTACGGGGGGACCCCATCGTTAGGTTCAGTATGGGGCCGCATCATTTCTGATGGCTGCCCTGTATGCATCCGGTACACGGGACAGTGCACCCAAATATTGGGCCTTTGGTGCCAGCTAGTGCCTTCACACCGTAACCCCTCAGAGGTATTGTGGAAGAGTGCAGGGTTGGAACCTGCGGTCAAATATTGAAATGATATGCACCTGTCTCATTCAAGTGCAGAAAAATTGTGTCTTAGTCGGTGGTGCACGATACCGAGAATCTAACAGGTTTATTCAAAGAGATCCGAATTGTGGCCAAAAGGTAACCGAACACTGAAAATCAGCGTACGGTTACCTTTCCTGGCCATTCAGCTGGGTGGAGTAGAGGTAACATCACTGCTCTCCATGGAGAGAGCCTGTGGAGTCATGGGTCCGATCCCAGCGAGCAACCTCTCCAGTAAGTGTCCTTGGGCAAGACACCTAACGGTACATACTCGCCACCCAGGACATACTTGAAAGCGAGAGAAATCTCAATGTATCCTTCCTGGTAAAAATCCTTTCTCAAAAAAGCAAACCTTGAATTCACTCCTTCTCCAGCTGCTTCAGCATAGACACTTCCTATGCAAAGAACAATAGGCAACCATAGCAGCTGAGCTGCAAGAGGATGGCCCACTTATCAATACTAATGTAACAAAGCTCCCCTGCAGGGTACATGGAAGTGTATTATTGGGGGTTATTATATCAACTGTAAAGTGAGTGATTAAAATATGTATAATATGTATAATAGCTGAGAATCAAGCAGGGTTATTCAGAGAAAGGTGAAACTCTGGAGAACTTTTGGTGAAAATTCTAGGTCAAAATAGCTGATTTGGAAAGTGAGATAAATGGAAGAATTTTTCTGGTTTGGCTATTTTGACCTAGAATTTTCATTTCTTCAAAAGTTCTCCAGAGTTTCACCTTTCTCTGAATAACCCTGAAGGTGACTGTTTATAACCTAGTTAATCAGAATGAATTTACCAGTGTATAGCTATTTTTTTAAAACTTTATTTTAAGTCAGGTCACCAACCAGTAATTGCTAAAAAATTGGCATTGATTTAAGGGTTCTATGTAATTACAGACCCAGGATGCATACAAGTGAGACAGATGTCATTTGCATGGCCTACCCAGAGTTCCTTGCTGCATATGGGGAATGTATCACAGGAGTTCTTGCATGCAGTTCTTTGAATTACTGTGATGTGCAAATGGCTTCTGCAATTATACATGTAATTAATTATTGCGTAGAGACTTTTTATCTCACATTTTGTCCTTCACGACAACCCTTGTAAGCACTATATATACAGTCAGGTCCAGAAATATTGGGACATCGACACAATTCTAACATCTTTGGCTCTATACACCACCCCAATGGAGTTGGAATGAAACAAACACAATGTGCTTTAACTGCAGACTGTCAGCTTTAATTTGAGGGTATGTACATCCAACTTAGGTGAACGGTGTAGGACTTACAGCAGTTTGCAGATGTGCCTCCCACTTGTTAAGGGACCAAAAGTAATGGGACAGAATAATAATCATAAATCAAACTTTCCCTTCTTAATACTTGGTTGCAAATCCTTTGCAGTCAATCACAGCCTGAAGTCTGGAACGCATAGACATCACCAGACGCTGGATATCATCCCTGGTGATGTTCTGCCAGGCCTCTACTGCAAATTTCTTCAGTTCCTGCTTGGTCTTGGGGCATTTTCCCTTCAGTTTGTCCTCAGCAAGTGAATTGCATGCTCAATGGGATTCAGGTCAGGTGATTGACTTGGCCATTGCATAACATTCCACTTCTGTCCCTTCAAAAACTCTTTGGTTGCTTTTGCAGTATGCTTTGGGTCATTGTCCATCTGCA
Organism: Leptobrachium leishanense; assembly: GCA_009667805.1. Classification (NCBI taxonomy): domain Eukaryota; kingdom Metazoa; phylum Chordata; class Amphibia; order Anura; family Megophryidae; genus Leptobrachium; species Leptobrachium leishanense. The sequence goes on from CM019065.1 coordinate 135,011,193, forward strand.
CTGTGAAGCGCCGTCCAATGAGTTCTGCAGCATTTGGCTGAATGTGAGCAGATAATATTGCCCAAAACACTTCAGAATTCATCCTGCTGCTTTTGTCAGCAGTCACATCATCAATAAATACAAGAGAACCAGTTCCATTGGCAGCTATACATGCCCACGCCATGACACTACCACCACCATGCTTCACTGATAAGGTGGTATGCTTAGGATCATGAGCAGTTCCTTTCCTTCTCTATACTCTTCTCTTCCCATCACTCTGGTACAAGTTGATCTTAGTCTCATCTGTCCATAGGATCTTGTTCCAGAACTGTGAAGGCTTTGTTAGGTGTTGTTTGGCAAACTCTAATCTGGCCTTCCTGTTTTTGAGGCTCATCAATGGTTTACATCTTGTGGTGAACCCTCTGTTTTCACTCTGGTGAAGTCTTCTCTTGATTATTGATTTTGACACACATACACCTACCTCCTGGAGAGTGTTCTTGATCTGGCCAACTGTTGTGAAGGGTATTTTCTTCACCAGGGAAAGAATTCTTCGGTCATCCACCACAGTTGTTTTCTGTGGTCTCCCGAGTCTTTTGGTGTTGCTGAGCTCACCGGTGCGTTCCTTCTTTGAGAATGTTCCAAACAGTTGTTTTGGCCACACCTAATGTTCTTGCTATCTCTCTGATGGGTTTGTTTTGTTTCTTCAGCCTAATGATGGCTTGCTTCACTGATAGTGATTGGTTCTCATCTTGAGAGTTGACAGCAACAGATTCCAAATGCAAATAGCACACTTGAAATGAACTCTGGGCCTTTTATCTGCACATTGTAATTGTGGGTAATGAGGGAATATCACACATCTTGCCATGGAACAGCTGAGAAGCCAATTGTCCCATTACTTTTGGTCCCTTATAAAGTGGGAGGCACATCTGCAAGCTGCTGTAAGTCCTACACCGTACACCTGAGTTGGATGTACATGGATGTCTGCAGTTAAAGCACATTGTGTTTGTTTCATTCCAACTCCATTGTGGTGGTGTATAGAGCCAAAGATGTTAGAATTGTGTCAATGTCCCAATATTTCTGGACCTGACTGTATATATATTTATTTATTTTATTTATTTATTTATAAAGGATTTTACTAGGAAGGATACCTTGAGATTTCTCTCGTTTTCAAGTATGTCCTGGGTTCAAGAACATTGAGTAGTTACAGAAATACAAAATAGTAAAATGCAAGATATTAACACAAGACCAAATATACAGATTAACAGAAAAATAAATATGTAGGAAATAAAGTCATTATGTTACATATTTACAGGTGCATTTCGTATTGAGGTATGTTAATAGGGAAGTCTTAAGGGACTTTAGACTGGGGGAAGATTTGATGGTGTCTGGGAGGTTATTCCATATTTGCGGTGCTCTGTAGGAAAATGAGGATCGAGCCGCTTTCTTTTTGTATTGTGGTATTGCAGGTAAGGTGCTGGTCCTGGATCTGAGGGAACTGCCGGGGGAAGCAGCATATTCAGGTAGGGTGGTAGCTTCCCAGAAAAGCTCTTAAACACCAGGATGGAAAGGTGAAGGGTGTGTCTAGATTCCAGTGATGGCCAGTTTAGCTCTTTTAACATGTCACAATGGTGGGTCATGTAGTTACATTGTAGCACAAAGCGACAGAATGAGATATACAATGTATTAAGTTTCTGGAGGTGTGTTTGAGGGGCAGCTGCATACACTACATCTCCGTATTCAATGGCTGGCATAAGCATTTGTTGTACAATCTGCTTTCTTACCGCGGGGCTCAGGCAGGATTTGTTTCTGTACAGGGCACCTAGTTTGGGGTAGAGTTTAGATGAGAGTTTTTCGATGTGGGGGCAAAGGATAGATTTGGGTCTAACCACATACCTAGATATTTGAGAGAAGTGACTGTAGTCAGTGTGTCATTTGATCTTGTCCCCTCACATAGATGGGGTGTTTGCAATTTGTGTAGTTTAGGTGCTGTTCCAAAGAGCATTGTAACAGTTTTGTCAGTATTTAGAAAACGTTTGTTATCTGCGATCCACTTTTCTACCCCTGTGAATTGTTCTTGCAGCACGGCCTCCAGCTGTGGGAGATTTGGTTTGCTGGTATAGATTACAGTGTTGTCTGCGTACATGTGTACAGTTCAGGCTTTGCAGACATTGGGCAGATCGTTTATGAATATTGTGAATAGCAGGGGGCCGAGTATCGAGCCTTGGGGTACACCGCACCCCATATATATATATATAAAGTCGATAGACCGTGTTAGTCCAGGTGCTATACTCGTGATTTATATATACATACACACACACACTCCTCTCTTGCAGGCAGCATCACATGCTACGACCCTACCTGAATAGACTGCTTCCTCCAGCAGTTCCCTCATCCTATAACCTCAGATCCAGGACCAGCACCTTACTTGCAATACCACAATACAAAAAGAAAATGTCTCGATCCTCATTTTCCTACAGAGCACCACAATTATGGAATAACCTCCCAGACCCCATCAAATCTTCCCCCAGTCTAAAGTCACTTAAGCTCTTCCTATTAACATACCTCAATACAGAATGCACCTGTAAACATGTAACATAATGACTATATTTCCTACATATTTATTTTCTGTGTAAATCTGTATATTTGTGCAATTTTTTTAATATTTTGCATTTTATTACTTTGTATTTCTGTAACACTGTAACAATTTAATGTTGCTGAACCCAGGACATACTTGAAAACAAGAGAAATCGCAATGTATCCTTCCTGGTAAAATCCTTCATAAATAAATAAATAAATTTAACTATTTGCGCAATATTTCTCAGTCAGTTGGAATGGGCTTTTGGTAACAAAGCTGCATATCATCATTGGCTACATTATTTTCTTTCAATTCTTACCTCTACATAGAAGTTTATACATGTACCTATTATTCTGACATTGACTAAATGTTTACATGCATTGCATTTTGTTATTGTTTTCTAGATTTAAAACACATCATTCCTTTCTCTGCCAGCTGCCATAGCCATTCAAAATTGAATTTATGAGGTGAGCATAAAGTAATTTGTTCTCTTTCTCTGTCACCCCAGAATGACACTATGTGAGCTTTAACAACATAATTTTAGGATGGCAATATCTATATTCTCTTTAACGGCCGAGTATGAAAAGAGTTCTGTCGGTCCAAAGGGTGTAATGAGGAACAAATGGGCCAGTGAGTCATCCAACCTTTCACCCCACGGCTTCAAACCCAACAAATGAAGCACTGTTTGGGGGCACATTAATCAGCAATATATTGCTTACTGCTTGTAACTGTTTACTGCACATAGACAATAACAGCTCTGTTGGTACACTTTGCAGTGCATGTAGCTGTGAATTATACTTAATTGATTTAGTTGCCCTAAAGGTCTTGCTTCATGGTCCTTATTGCTGTGCCTACTGTTTTAGCATTAGGTTTTATGGGACATAAACACCCCCTCCTCTGATCCATTAAGTATAACTCCGTAACTGCATTCTGAAAAAAGGACTTATGTCTGGTGCCATATGTTTAAAGTGTTTCCCAATAAAGCTGCATCAACAGACTGCAAGGTTTAGCTATGTCGTAAGTCCATGCTTGTTCTGTGATGTAGTCATGCTATTACTTACTAAGGTGTGTCGATTTTAATAAACATATTAATTCAAACTGCCTAAAACATAAGAACCTAGTGGTTAAATGATGGCTAAATTTCCCACTTCAAAGGTGAAAAAAGTAAATCATTTCCCTTCCTGGGATTGCATTCCCACAGAATATTATCTATCCATTTATATTTAAATCCCCAGCCAGGTCATTTTTGCTGCTGCCCCTTTCAGTGTTCTTTTTTAATCCCAAAGTGGAAATGTTTTTGGTGAGGGTATAATTATAAACCCACCAGTCTGTCTCTTGGCTGAGAAGCAACATGAGGATATGTAGTTTGCCTCGAAAACAGCTTTTTGGTTTCATTATGTTAGGACCCACCTAACCAGAGGTACTGTGACGTGGCAGGTGGGCTTAGCATTTTAATGGGCATTCAAGTAAACCAAAACCTCTTTTTCGCATGGAGCCACAGGGGTAAGCGCAAATCACAATTTTTCTTGTTATGTTTTATACATTAAGGGCCCTATTACACTTCTAACGCTAACGGTAGCGCTCACCTGCGTGAGCACTACCGCTAGCTGCGGTATCTACCACATATTACAATCTGAACGCAAATGGGTTAAAAAACCCGTTTGCGTTTGGTTCCTTGTGCTTTGCAGCGCAAGGTTAGTGTACCTTGCTCTCCCTATACTTAACATGGGGAGCGCAAAGTGTTAATCAGCGCTGGTATTACAAATTCCTAACGCTGATTAACGTCCGGCTCTGGTCAGCGAAAAGTTAACCAGAGCCAGAACCTGATGTTAACGGATTCCGCTTCTGCAGAATCCATTAACAACAGGCAAAAAAAAAAAAACAGAACAGATACTCACCCTCTGTCCCGCGGCGAGGACCGTGGCTCTGTCCACCTCCTCCGGCCGATGGGAGCAGGGAAAGAATGGGGGAAAATGTCCCCTCAGTCTCTCCCTGCGTATCACTACGCCGAGGCGAGATCTGGCTGGTCATGTGACCGGCAGGGGGAGCTCAATGGAGTCCTATGGACTCCATTGAGAGGATGTGCGCGGCTGCGCTTAGCGCTGCCGCACGCATCTCGGGACATAGCGGGCGCAAACAATGCAGGCAGCATTTTTTGTGCCTGCGTTGTAATCCCCCATTAAAACGGTGGCGGTAGACGGAAAACTGCGGCTGCAGTTTTTTCTCCCTACCGTCCCCGTTTTAGCGCGGGGATTGTAATAGAGCCCTAAGTGGGCTGGATACTTCTGGTGACAACCTTTTTTCTTATGTTTTATACTCAAATACATGTATACCAAGATCAATCAGACCTCAGATACATGTATACACAGCCGGATCAGAACTCATGTGCCGGGGCAGTGTCATGTCTTATGCCATCTTGGTAGCCTGGTGGCCAGGGCCGGATTATCGTAGGGGCGGATGGAGCGGCCGCTCCAGGCCCCTACCTGAAAATAGGCCCACAGCCAAGAGGGTGATCCGCTGGCCGGTGTTCTGACAAAATTGGCAATTTGTCAAAATCACCGGCCGACAGACCACTTCTGAACGCGTCACTTCTAGGTGTAACGTGCCCATGCAGAGGGAGACTCTCGGCCACATGACTGACATGACAGAGTGAGAGCCGCGCGGTCATTTACAGGGATGGGTTCGGAAGCTGCCTGGCAGCAGAAAAGGAAATCATCCTGGCCTGTCTTCTGCCACCAGCAGGTTGCACTGAGAGGCGGCACCGCCTCCTACAACATGCTGCTGTTGTGTGTGAAGGCAGGAGAGAGGGGACCCAGACAGACGGAGGCTGAGCAGTGGTGAGTGAGCCAGCTGTCAAATACCCCCGTCCCCTGCAGAAAAGTGACGATATAACCCCTTTCCAATCCTTCCGGCTCTGCAGGTTAGGGGGTTAAAAACCACGGCAGGATTGGGGGGGATTTAACCCCCTCCCCAATTCCCTTCCTTACAGAAGTAGGAGTTAAATCATTCCTCTCCCTGCAGAAAAGTGGGATTTAACCACTTCCCTGTAGTGCTGGAAGGATTGTGGAGGTTGTTAAATCTGGGAGGATTTAACCCCTTCATCAATCCTCCCCTCCCTGTAGAACTTCAACTGGGGGGGATTTAACCCCCTCCCCAATCCTCCCCTCCCTGTAGAGTTTAGGGGGACTTAACCCCCTCCCCAATCCTCCTTTCCCTGTAGAGTTGGGGGGGGATTTACCCTCTCCCCAATCCTTCTCTCCCTGTAGAGCCTGGTCATGGGGCCTTAACCCCCTCCCCAATCCTCCCCTCCCTGTAGAGCTGAAGGATTTTAACCTCCTTCCACACATCACAGAAATGGGAGAATTGAACCCCTCACTGCAGAAAAGAGAGGATTTAACTGCTTCCATACAAAGCTGGAAGGATTGGGGAGTGGGTTAAAGCTGGGAGGATTGGGGGATATTTAACCCATTTGCTGTAGAGCTAGGAAGATGTAACCCCTCCCCAAACCTCCCCACTCTGCAGAGATGGAATGGGAAAATTTAACCCCAACCTGCAGAGGTGGAAAGATTTAACTCCCTCCCCAATCTACCCCACAGAGCTGGTAGCTGTTCCCACTGGGTCCCTTAGGATTTAACCCCTTCCCCTCCATGCAGAACTGACAGCTCTGTTCCCACTTGGTTCGGTTCCCAGAGAATTAACCCCCCTCTCTGCAAAAAAATGCAAATCTGGGAAAGGGAAATGTATATTTTAAAAAAAATATTTCACAGAATTATTTCAATAATATTTATCTTAATATATAATTTATTCTATGTAGTAAATTTTGCTAAAGTATTATAATTATATATTAAAATCAACTGTAATATAAACACGTCAGTCATAGAACACCACCGAGTCGTATAGCTAATAAGAGAACAAAAAATATCAATAATCCATAGCCATACTGTCAACGGTTCAGTCTCAGGATTTTTGAAAAAAATCCTGAGGGACTGAACTGTTGACAGATATTTTTTGCTCTCTTAGTCTTCATGGTGCTGTATATCCAACATGTGTTTTATGTGTACTCACAGCAGTAGCAACTAGAAGCAAATATTTTTTTTTTACTTTTATGTGTGGAATTCCTGGATTGTATGTAATTTTATTGATATATAATTTATTTTTGTATATAATTATTTGTGAGTGTTTTTTTTTTGTAAATAAATGTTTATTCAAGTTTTCAAGGATAAAGTAAAACTGCGGACTCGCAGGTCTGTATGCATGAAATATATTCAGTAGGAACCGGTTAAATCACTGTATGTATTGCTGCCTCATTATCTTAAAAAGGCCCACCAAAATCCTCAGCACCAGGCCCATGATACTGTTAATCCGGCCCTGCTGGTGGCCTGCAGCATCCTGCTTGCTGGCCAGCTGCTAAGTGAAGTATCGGATGGATGCGGGCGGGGTGCAGCTGCTGCCAGTTTTAAATTCCGATGCTTGAGACATGTTCTTTGCCCTGACATGGTTTTCACTCCCTCAGTATGTTCATAGAAATTACCTAGTGATAATCTATGTATGACTTCTGGCTTGGTTTAAGATTCCTCCTGGCTATTAACCCAATCCACCTGTTTTACGATCCCTTCTGGTTTAAGGACACCTGTCACTTGGTTGACGATCCCTTCTGGCATAATGACCCCTGGCATTTGGCCGATGATCCCTTCTGGCATAACGACTCCTGATATTACTCTGACACCTCGATTGGTATTAACCTCTGGTATCTGGCATCTCTGGTATTAACCCTTGGTGTCTGTTCTGTTTTGTCCACGTCTACCTCTGCTCACTGCAACACTGAAAGCTGTGGGGGCCTGGCAGAATGCGCTAATTGCCCAGTGCTGGCTTCTGGTATTGGGGGCATTTGCACGAGTAAAAGTACTCATGTAAAATGCCCTATAGCCATACCCCCGTTTTATGGTACGCATACCACCTGTGGTAAGCGTATCACGGGTTGAGAAGCCCTGGTGTAAATGGATAAACACTGTTAGTGCTTGATTGTCTTGCTTTTTTATATTACCTTTTGAATGTAAGCATCGGTATCTTACATAGTATCCTGAATGGAACAGAAAGACAATGAAGCGATTGGCAGAGGGAGGGAGGTATGTCAGGACTCAGGAGTATTAGTTGAGAAATATATTCCAAGCAGCAGTATTCATCAAGGATTGCAATGGGGGAATGTGTGCTTTGGGGAAGCCAATAAGGAACTTGTTAGAATAATTAAGTCACTTAAGAGATCTCTACTAATATACATTGATACAGAATGCACCCGTCAACATGTAACAAAGTGAGTATATTTCCTACATATTTATTTTTTGTGTTAAACTGTATATTTGTGTTTTTGTTTTTAATATTTTGTATTTCTGTACCCTACTGTAAAAAAATCAATGTTCTTGAACCCAGGACATACTTAAACGAGAGAAATCTAAATGTATCCTTCATGGTTAAAAACTTTATAAATAAATAAATGTAATAAGCATATGATTGAGCATCTTTAAGTGTCTTGTTTCAGAATGGGTCAGATGCATGAAATGTTATTAAGGTGAAAATATCAGGAGTTGGCTATTGTCTATATGGGGAGTAAACAGTAGGTCAGAGTCAAAATTAATGTCAAAGAAACAAGTTTGAGGTGTTGGGCTGCCGGGCGTTCCCTTACCGTGTAGAGTGATCAATGCTGGGGGTTATTTTTGGAAGGAGGACTGATGAGGAGTTACGTTTTTTAGTTGCAGGAAGTGAGTAGACATTCAGGGCCCTATTCCAAAAGATGGTGCTAACTTAACCAGAGCTGTTTTAAACGTCCCAGAGCCATCATAGTCTATGGAGTTGTTAAGTTTACAACAGTTCAGGTTTAGTTACCACCAACCTTTGAATATTGCCCCCAGTTGGAGATGGAGGAGAGGTATTTAGTGACATGTTTCAGGACAACAAGAGAAAGATCATGGGAGGATAGGCATATGTTGGTGTCATCGTCTTCTTTAGATTTCAGTACCACCTATAAGCTAATAAATAGGGATGTGCATGGCTGAAAAAATTGTTTGTTTAATTACGTTTTTAAATCATTTCATTTTTGGAATTTCGTTACTAATTTCGTGTCGTATTTCGTTTAGTTTTGTTTTGGATCAATTTGAAATTTCGAATCGATTTGAAATTTCAAATTGATTCGAATTTCATATATAAATTCGATAGTTGATATCAATTCGAATTTTGTATCACTAAATAAAACCCCAATGAATCAAATTTTGTTGTTAAAAGAAAAGCTAGGGTTACATTTTAAGCTGTGTCACATATTTAGTATTTGAGTCAAATTAAACAGTGAAACAAAATTAATTTGTTTCATGAAGTCCTTTGCTGACTATTACTAGTATTGTAAGTTAAGATCAATTCGATAGTTGATATCAATTTGATAGTTCATTTCAAATTCAATAGTTGATATCAATTTGATGGTTCATTTCAAATTCGCTAGTTGTTATCAGTTATTCAAATTTTTCTTTTATGATGATGACACAGTGTAAAACGAAATAAATTCGTTAACGAATGCACATCTCTACTAATAAATTTGCCTAGAGAAGTAGGATTAAAAATACAAAATTGAAGCTTGGGGTTTCCAACAGAGAGAGGCTGTGGACAGCACCCTGAAGACCCTAAGAAATAGTAGATGGTAGTGACCTGTAGAGTTACCAACAAAGTCTAATACAGATTCTGCGGCAGGAACAGGACAGATAACCAGAAACAAAGAAATCAGATCCTCGTAAAGGCTGGATAAAAGCCATGGTTACAGCAGTGCAGAAAAAGAGGATAATCAGAACAAAAGTCGAAGACAGGGGAAATAAGCAGAGTGATTAGCAGGCCAGACCAAAATACAGGAAGGTAAAACAAACAATATGGCAAAGCACAGAAAGCTCCATGAGGGGATAACACCAAGATGGAGATGCAACCTTAAGTAGGAAATAGGGCATGACTTCACCACGTGAAAGGATACCCCCTCAATTTGGAAATGATTCGACTACCTCATGGCTTTGGAATGCTTCTGTCACGTTTTCACATTGCAGCCAGGCCCCCTGGTGGTGAGAGCTATCAGCCCTTGTGGGTTTCGGGGTTAATCTGTTCAGGCTCCCTGCCCCTGGAATCTCTGTGACTGATCAGACCTGTGATCACATGACCTGCACTGTCCTATATATATGGCCAGCAGTGCATTAGATCTTTGGTCCAGTATAGGTCTTCCTTTCTGTGTGCCTGCATCTGAGTTTTGGTTCTGTTATTCTGTGTATGACATCTGGTGTATCTCTTGACTATTCTCTTGTCTGCTCCCTGTATGCTGTATAGCCTGTTGCTGACCAGGTCTGTCTAAGAACCGCTCCTGTGTATGACTTTGGATTTTATGACAACTCTTCTGGCTCCTATCCCTGGTTTTGGCTGACAATCCTCCCTGGCATCTAGACCTTGCTATTCCCTGACAATTCTTGTTTATGTTCTGTATGTCTTGTATTCTGGTCTTTATGTATTGTTGTCCAGCAGCATATTGTAGAATATATTAGAGGCCAGCCTAAGGACCTCATACATAGTTCGGGGTTCTGTGTTGCTGCTGGGCATATTGGTTGTTGTTCTGGTGTTTATTCCCCACCCTGTAATCTGTATTGTTAGAAGACTACTCAAAGACTTTACCCAGTGCAGGGCTTCCTATTGTGTCTGTATCCTGTCCTGTCATCTCTGGTGCTGTTCCTGTATACTGTGTGCTGGGTTCTACATCATGCAGCAAAGCACATACCTGCCTAAAGGGCTTAATAACACTCTGTATAAAGGGCCCTCCTTGGCATCTGCCTGGGGCGCTCGTGACAGCTTCTGACAGTATGATGCCAGTAGAATGAACAAATGTCAAAAAGAAAGCCTCCGGACCTGCATCAAAGGTAAGGTGATCATGCAGTATTCTTAATATTAAGTCATTGGCTAGCTTTGTTATTATCCCTCTTGTTCTCTTTCACCCCAAATCTCCTAGATTGTATGCTTAGCTGACCAGATGTCAGCCCTCGGAGGCTGGCGCGCCTCTGGCGTTCCTCCCGACGATCTCAGGGATTGCGTCCTCCCGGCAGCTCCTCCGCGCTTCCTATGTGCGCGTCCCGCCGGTCTCCACGGCTTTAGGAGAGGGTCAGCGGCGCGCCGTGCGTGACGTCTTCACGCCTCCTACGTGGGTTCCCCTGCACCATGTGATCATGACAACCTATCAGATTGCAGGGCGCCTTATTTAAAGTTGCTTCTTTCTTTTTGCATTGCCCTTTCGTGGTTTTGCTTGTGTATCCTTATATACTTGCTGCTCTTTTCATTTATCTGACTTTCTGTGTATGACCTGGCTTTTGGCATCTGACTTCTATAACCCTCTGACCCGGCTTTTGAATTTGACTTTGGATTTGGTTTCTCCCTACGACCTGGACTTGTTTAACCTCTCGCTATCGCGTAACCCAGCCATCTCAAGGACTGGTATCGCACTTAGGTTGTAGGTTTTCTATTGTTACCTATTGTACTGACTTGAGCACATCATTGGACTTACGTATGCTAGTCTGATATAAACCTCTGGTACTCCGTACTTTCCTGTCTCCATACCAGCCACCCTTGGGACTGGTTTCTCTCCTCCTTGCCGACATCCCTGCCTTATAGGTTCACTTTTCGCTGCTGCGTAACCCAGCTGACTTAAGGACTGGTATCGCATTTGTTTAGAGTCTTCTGTCTATTCATAGGGCTGACCGTATCTACCCTGTCTATCCATTATCCGAGAAAGAGCACAGAGTATTGGAGGAGTATATCACAGATTCCCTCCAAAAGGGGTTTATTCGCCCCTCTTCCTCTCCAGCTGGAGCAGGGTTCTTCTTTGTTCAAAAGAAAGAGGGAGACCTAAGACCATATATCGATTTTCGTGGGCTAAACAAAATAACTGTAAAAAATGCCTACCCTATTCCACTCATCCCTGAGTTATTTGATCGCTTGAAATACTCCAAAATATTCTCCAAATTGGACCTTAGGGGGGCCTACAACTTGATTCGCATCAGACAAGGGGATGAGTGGAAAACCACGTTCAATACCAGATTAGGACATTATGAATATTTGGTTATGCCCTTTGGTCTATGCAATGCTCCAGCAGTGTTTCAGGCGTTCATTAATGATGTTTTACGAGAGTACACTCCTTGCTTTGTTGTTGTGTATCTGGATGATGTCCTGATACATTCTCCTGACCTGAAAACCCACCACCAACATGTACGGCTGGTCTTGTCTAAACTATTGTCTAATGGTCTGTATTGCAAACTTGATAAATGTTTGTTTGATGTACAGCAAGTACAGTTTTTAGGCTATGTTATCTCCTCTTCCGGTTTTATGATGGACCCTAAGAAACTAGACACAATTATTCACTGGCCTCTCCCCAGGGGTCTCAAGGCCATTCAACAATTCATAGGGTTCTCTAACTATTATAGACGGTTTATCAAGGGTTTCTCGTCCATCATAGCACCCATTACAGCTTTAACCAAGAAGGGAACTGACACTCAGACTTGGCCTACCAATGCCTTAGAGGCTTTTAGTAGAATAAAGGCCGCCTTTTCCACAGCACCCATCCTTCATCACCCTGATCCCACCAGACCCTTCATATTAGAAGTGGATGCTTCAGAGACCGGGGTGGGAGCTGTGCTGTCCCAACGTCCAGCCGACGACAAGCCTATGTTACCCTGCGTTTTTTTTTCTAGAAAGTTGTCACTTACTGAGACCCGTTATGATATCGGAGACAGGGAACCTTTGGCTATCATATTAGCCTTAAAGGAGTGGCGTCACCTATTAGAGGGTTCCAATTGTCCATTCTCTATACTTACGGACCATAAGAATTTGGCCTACCTCTCTGAAGCAAAGAGATTGAACCCCAGACAAGCCCGCTGGGCTCTCTTTCTCACCCGATTTGATTTTATCATCTCTTATAGACCAGGTTCGAAAAATGTTAAGGCTGATGCACTCTCCAGACAGTATGAACCTCTGGCCACTCAGACACCGGTACCGGTTCCCATAGTACCCGAGGAAAAATTCCTAGCTTCTTTGAGTACTCTAATCGATTCACCTCTATGGACTCAATTACTATTGAAACAGTCTCTAGCGCCTGCATCTAAACTACCCGATAAACTATTTGTTCCTCCTGAAGAAGTTCTCACGATCTTACGTCTGTTTCATGAATCAAGATTTGCTGGTCATTTTGGTGTAGAGAAAACCCTAACTCTGATTAAAAGACATCTTTGGTGGCCTACGCTCACGAAAGATGTAAAAGAATATGTCACTACCTGTTCTGTGTGTAACTGTTCTAAGTCTTCCCGTCTTAGACCCGCTGGTCTTCTCCAACCTTTACCTGTACCTGAACGTCCCTGGTCCCAGTTAGCCATGGACTTCTTAGTCGACCTACCCCCTTCGTCTGGCCATACAGTTATTTTTGTCGTTGTCGATCGTTTCTCCAAAATGGCACATTTTATTCCTTTAAAGAAACTCCCCTCCTCTAACGAGCTAGCACACATCTTTACTAAGGAGATATTTAGACTACATGGCATCCCGAATGTTATTGTCTCGGATCATGGGTCCCAATTTATATCTAAATTCTGGAGAGCTTTCTGTTTACAATTAGGAGTCAAGCTTTCCTTTTCCTCTGCTTATCACCCGCAGACGAACGGATTAGCCAAAAGAACCAATCAGACACTTGAGACATATCTACGATGTTTTATTTCTGATGCACAGGATGATTGGGTCACTCTGTTGCCATGGGCGGAGTTTGCATACAATAATGCCACGTCTCAGTCGTCCAACTATTCCCCATTTGAAGTAATTACTGGTATGCACCCCACCATTTTTCCATCCTCGTTTATGCCTCAGGAGATTCCAGCCTTAGAGGACCACCTCCGTACACTGCGTGTGATTTGGGAGAGGACCAAATCAAATCTCGAATCTGCTTCATTGGCCCAGAAACGTTCCGCTGACCGCAAACGCAGACCTCCACCGGTCTATCATGTAGGGGACAGAGTATGGCTCAGCACACGTCACATTAGGTTGATTGTCCCTTCTATGAAGTTTGCACCCCGGTTCATAGGACCTTATAAAATTCTTAGGTGTGTTAATCCCATTTCGTACGCTCTGCAATTGCCTGCATCTCTTCGCATTCCGAACACCTTTCATGTGTCCTTACTGAAGCCCCTCCTGTGTAGTCGTTTTACCCGTTCCGATCCTCTTCCTCCTCCTCCTGTATTGGTAGACGGGAACCCTGAATTCGAGATTGAATCCATTCTCGATTCCCGCCGTTCTCGAGGCGGGATTCAGTATCTGGTTCATTGGAAGGGTTATGGCCCTGCGGATCGTACATGGGTCTCTCTTCGCGACATCCATGCTCCTCGTTTGTTGTCCGCTTTTCATCGCCGGTTTCCCCTCAAGCCGGCTCCCATCCGCCCGGTGGGCGTTCCTCGAGTAGGGGGTACTGTCAGCCCTCGGAGGCTGGCGCACCTCCGGCGTTCCTCCCGGCGATCTCGGGGATTGCGTCCTCCCCGCAGCTCCTCCGCGCTTCCTATGCGCGTGTCCCGCCGGTCTCCACGGCTTTAGGAGAGGGTCGGCGGCGCACCCCGTGTGACATCATCACACATCCTACGTGGGTTCCCCTGCACCATGTGATCCTGGCAACCTATCAGATTGCAGGGCGCCTTATTTAAAGTTGCTTCTTTCTTTTTGCATTGCCCTTTCGTGGTTTTGCTTGTGTATCCTTATATACTTGCTGCTCTTTTCATTTATCTGACTTTCTGTGTATGACCTGGCTTTTGGCATCTGAACTGAGTACTTCTATAACCCTCTCACCCGGCTTTTGAATTTGACTTTGGATTTGGTTTCTCCCTACGACCTGGACTTGTTTAACCTCTCGCTATCGCGTAACCCAGCCATCTCAAGGACTGGTATCGCACTTAGGTTGTAGGTTTTCTATTGTTACCTATTGTACTGATTTGAGCATATCATTGGACTTACATGTGCTAGTCTGATATAAACCTCTGGTACTTCGTACTTTCCTGTCTCCATACCAGCCACCCTTGGGACTGGTTTCTGTCCTCCTTGCCGACATCCCTGCCTTATAGGTTCACTTTTCGCTGCTGCGTAACCCAGCCGACTTAAGGACTGGTATCGCATTTGTTTAGAGTCTTCTGTCTATTCATAGGGCTGACCGTATCTACCCTTGTATATGTGTGTCAACCTGACACCAGAGCCACAACATTTCTCATCTGTTTTTTGAATTTGTTTGAAAGTTTACTAGGTCAGGTCCCCATTATTTTTATAAAGAGCTGCAGAAACTGTCAGCCTATATAAATTATATAATGGAGGAAGCAAGCTCGATGTCTTCCAATATGTTCTGTGTATAGGTAGAGCACCACTTATCCAAAATACTTGAGCATTTCAAAATTTACAGTTTTTTAGGAATACTGTATTATAAGAAGCAGAGATGTCCTTTGGGAGATGGAGTGAAGCCTCAAATATGGCAAATTAGCCCAGGGGCCTGAAGTCTGTGCAGGCTGAAGATGGCAGATGTTACAGGCAGGTACTTGCAGGAGAGTGTAGAAGGAGCTCATGTCTCCTGGTCTCTGAGTGCTGGTGATGGTGCATCTTGGGGCTTCCGATGCAAGGATGGGATGGCACCACTGTTACCCGCTTCTAAGACCTGAAACAGCCCCCAAAAATGTTGAAAATTTGGAGTCTTTTGGTCTTCATTATTTTGTTAAGGGGTGGTCAACTTGTATTTGAATGCCAAATTATATGACTACCTTTTTAGTTGTTTTCTTATAAATTCCTTAACTGTAATTCAAATTGATAGGTGCCACCATTAGACTCTAGATGACTTCTATGTGACTACATGTAGTTCATTACTGAAATGGGCTTGAGCAACTTGAGAACGTGTCTGCAGCCATTGAAGGTGTTGTAGATCAAGTGACCTCAACATCCAATAGCAGATAGGTTTAAACTCTGGTCCTATGAATTCTGAATTAACACGTTAACACATACCGAGTTCAGCATGGCATTTATATAAAATAATTGTGTTATAGGTTTATGAAGAAAAAAAAAACATTTATTTTATCGGGTCTTAAAAACCAAAACAGCATAATGCTGCAAAGGGATTTATAAAATAATTAAAGATCACTTGACAATTTCATTGTGTAAATACCATATTGTAAGAAATTATTACATTTCCATAAAATAAACCAGAGCGCATATTAAAAATAAGGTGCGAATCTCTTTAACTTGAGTTTTTCGCTCATCAGCAAATAATCAGCAGTATCTTATTTACAACATCATTTAGCCATGAATACAAATAACACATATTAAAAGATCTTCTTCGATTGAACCCGTTTCATTATCTTTGACTAATGAATCCCTATCAAGCCTTTAATCTCATTGGCCCGATGTCTAACCATTTATCTCCGAAATGAGACAGACTGCTCAGTAAAATGAAGCTTATCTTAAAAGAGACAAATGGATTGATTATTAGCCTGAGTCTCTTGGAGAAAAGGTATAATTCCACAATTAATATGAGTGATGGGAATTAAGCCTCATTGATAATTAACTGGGTTTTAAGGCTGTTTGTTCTAGTTGCTTAGCATAATGTTTATATTTCAGCAGGAGATATTTCATTATAAGTAGTGCACAGACAGCCAGACACTGCTTGGTAATCTCTACTGAAGAGCAGAAAGGTAGAGAAATAAAAGTATAAAGTGTGTGTATGAGCTGATTACTGTAATGGCCATTAAATAGACCAAAAATCACACTTTTTTGTAAGAGGAATAAGTATTTGTATTGGAGTGATACCTATGTTTGTGTATTATGCACTGTTTGGCTGTCTGCTAGCTTACCCTGTTGTAATGGGATTTGTGATTATATATTTCATGTAGATTGGATAAGCAGTGTTAGTTTGGATGCCACAATCACCAGAGTATACAGTACATAGTGATACCTTTTTTATTGGACTAATGTTACATTTAAACTTTCGTGACTATAACGCTCTTCTTCAGGACTGGAAGCTATACCAGAAAAAGGGGTAACTGCCTGTGAAGCAATGCTGGGTTTGTCACCCACAAGGACTATACCCACCAGGGCCAGGGTACTATAGCTTGGCTGCTAGGAAGTGGCCTAAGAGTACTGCTGCAGACTACTGCTGCCTTCCCGCACTCTAAGCACGCCTCCCAAACCCAGGGTTACCACTCTACTTGCTGAGAGCTGCCCCCACCAGCTCTGATAGCTTCCCCCTTATATGTCCTTAATGGACATGATACCCCTACATGCAAACACAAATGGTTCCCAAAATACTGTCTAGAAATGGTAATCCCAATCACATGAGTCCATCAAACAGCCAACACCAGTAAGCTATTAAATGGAGTTTAAAGCATACAAAGACAGTGCACAAAAAGGACTAAATGGATCAAACAGATACTTAACTGAAAGGGAAAATAAACGCAATGACTAACTCACAGTCCCTACTTCTGACTAAGGTCTTCTTTCAGTGGGCTTCAAGGAGGAGCAGAATCCCTGATTTCAGTCTATGTGCTGTGAGACATTAGTTCAGTGTTTGAGATCCCGTCACCTAACTCAATTAGCAAACATTTGTCCATTCAAACCACTCACTGCCCATTCATAAATGCGCTGACAAGGACACCCAGCCCTGGGCAATGTCCACTCATCTCCAGAATTAAATATTCTTACCCAGTCCCATCCAGTTAGCACTGTCTCACCTAGAGGGGAACAGACAATTATCCAAGGCTACCACAAGACTAGGGCTACTAAAATTGTGTACGGCTTGAAGGAGAAAAGTTACCAGGAAAGGCTTAATGATCTTAACATGTACAGCTTGGAAAAAAGACGAGACAGAGGAGATATGATAGAAACATTTAAATACATAAAGGGAATCCACAAGGTAGAGGAAGGGAGTATATTTAAAAGGAAACAAAGTAGCAAAACAAGAGGACATAGTCTTAGATTAGAGGGGCAAAGGTTTAAAAGTAACATCGGGAAGCATTATTTTACTGAGAGGGTGGTGGATACATGGAACAGTCTTCCAGTAGAAGTGGTAGAGGCCAAAACAGTGATTGAATTTAAGCAAGCATGGGATAGGCATAAGGCTATCCTAAACAAAAGATAAATCCAGGTAAAGTATCTATGTAATTGGGCAGACTAGATGGGCCGAAAGGTTCTTATCTGCCGACATTTTCTATGTTTCTATGTTTCTAAGACAAAGAACATGGGAAAACGTGTGCGCTGAAAAAGGGTGAGCGTGCACGTGAACTGTCCTGTCTGTATATTTTAACAAAAAATGCAATAAAATTAGAATTTTCAATAATTTACAATGTGTAAAGTGTTTTTTTCACATTTTAACATGCAATCGTTTGCGGTTATATTTTCTATGGGGTGCGCTTTTTAAAAAAATTAGAAATGGGGACTCGTTATGTTTTTTTTGGGGAAAATTTTGCTATTTTTAACAAACGCACCGCATACAAAAATCGTTAGTGCAGCGTCATTGTTCACATTATAATTGAATTGGGAACAATATTGCTGCATTAACAAATCAAACAAAAAAAAAACTTGTTTATTTTTTTTTAATATATATATATATTTTTTTTTATTTTTTACTTTTACATGGTCATGTTTGGTATCGGTGGAAAGGCCATGCTCTGGCCGATCCAGTAATACCAAACATTAACCCCTAGCTGCCACGGATCAAGAGACAGGGGGTTCCAATGAACACCCTATGTCCACCATTGGTGGCAACTAGGGGTTAACTCCAGGACTGGCGTCATCGTGCTATGCATGATGACGCCAGTCGTCAGGGGGAATTCCTGGAAGCTTGGCCGACATCCAAGATGTCGGCCAGCTCCGGGAGAGGATCACGATTCGGCGCTTTCCGGTGCTGAATCGAGATCCGGCAACCAAGGGGTTAAAGGCAGGCATGGTTTGGAAGGGCAGGCTGTGCCCTTCCAAACCGTGCCTGCCTTTAGCCGCTGGATCCCGGCGATCGGGAGGGAGAGAGGTCCGACCCCCCCTCCCTTTCAGGGAACTCCTCCGCACTCGCGGGGGGGGGCCTGAAATAGATGCGCCGCCGCAATGACATCTATCTCCCCCCCCCGGGGTCCCGGAGTGCAAGATGTCAGTCCGCACCGGGGGGGGCCAGCAATCAGCCGGAATCCCGGCTGATTGCTGCCTCCTGTGCTAGGACACGCTCAGCGCGTCCATAGCACAGGAGGTACACTTGGCAGGAGCTGAGCGCATCCTTAGCAGCCAAGTGGTTAATAAATTTTTGTTGTTTTAGTTTTGAAAGACCCAAAATGCATTTCCTTTCGTTCGAGGAACTGATCAGTATAGCTTCCAGACCTGAGGAAGAGAGGAATACTCTCAAAAGCTTGTCTTTTAAATGTAACGTTAGTCCAATAAAAAAGGTATCCCTACATACTGCTATACTCGTGATTTTGGCATCTGGACTAACATGGCCTATCGAATTTATATATATATACAGTGGCAAGAAAAAGTATGTGAACCCTTTGGGATTACGTGGAGTTTTGCATGAATTGGTCATAAAATGTGCTCTGATCTTCATCTAAGTCACAACAATTTGAAAAACACAGTCTGCTTAAAATAATACAACACAAACATTATATGTTTTCATGTTTTTATTGAACAGAACGTGTAAACATTCACAGTGCAGGGTGGAAAAAGTATGTGAACCTTTGAACTTAATAATTGGTTGACCCTCCTTTGGCAGCAATAACCTTAACCAAACTTTTCCTGTAGTTGCAGATCAGACCTGCACAACGATCTGGAGTAATTTTGGACCACTCCTCTTCACAAAACTGTTTCAGTGTAGCAATATTCTTTGGATGTCTGGTGTGAATCGCTCTCTTAAGGTCATGCCACAGCATTTCAATCGGGTTGAGGTCAGGACTCTGACTGGTCCACTCCAGAAGGCATATTTTGTTTTGTTGAATCCATTCTTTTGTTGAATTACTTGTATGCTTTGGGTCATTGTCCTGTTGCATCACCCATCCTCTGCGGAGCTTCAGTTGGCGGACAGATGGTCTTACGTTTTCCTGCTAAAAAAGTCTTGATAAACCCTGGAATTCATTTTTCCATCAATGACAACAATCCGTCCAGGCCCTGAGGCAGCAAAGCAGCCCCAATCCATGATGCTCCCTTGGCCATGTTTTACAGTGGGGATGACGTTTTGATGTTGGTTTGCTGTGCCTTTTTTTCTCCACATATAGTGTTGTGTGTTTTTTCCAAACAACTCAATTTTGGTTTCATCTGTCCACAGAATATTTTGCCAGTAGTGCTGTGGAACATCCAGGTGCTCTTTTGCAAACTTCAAATGTGCTGCAATATTCTTTTTGGACAGCAATGGCTTCCTCCGTGGTGTCCTCCCATGTACTCCATTCTTGTTTAATGTTTTCCTTACTGTAGATGTGTCAACAAAAATGTTAGCATGTGCTAGAGATTTCTGTAAGTCTTTAGCTGACACTCTAGGATTCTTCTTTACTTCTTTAAGCATTCTGCGCTGTGCTCTTGCAGTCATCTTTACAGGATGACCGCGCCTAGGGAGAGTAGCAACAGTGCTGAACTTTCTCCATTTGTAGACAGTTTGTCTTACCGTGGACACATGAACATCAAGGTTTTTGGAGATACTTTTGTAACCGTTTCCAGCTTCATGCAAGTCAACAATTCTTGATCGTAGGTCTGAGAGATCTTTTCTGCGAGGCATGGTTCACATCAGGCAGTGCTTCTTGAAACCAGTAAACCCAATACTGGTGTGTGTTTTTAAAGGGCAGGACAGCTTTCAGCAACACATCCAATAAAAACACACTGATTGGACTCAAGGTTGGCTCACTCCTGGCTCCAATTAGCTCTTGGGGAAGTCATTAGGCTAGGGGTTCACATACTTTTTCCACCCTGCATTGTGAATGTTTACATGTTATGTTCAATAAACACATGAAAACATATAATGTTTGTGTTGTATTATTTTAAGCAGACTATGTTTTTCAAATTGTTTTCACTTAGATGAAGATCAGAGCACATTTTATGACCAATTCATGCAAAACTCCACGTAATCCCAAAGGGTTCACATACTTTTTCTTGCCACTGTATATATCTTTTTTAAACACATTGGGCCAAATTCCTTGCCTATACTCTAAAATGGGGATGCTAAAAGGGAAAACCTCTGCCTGCAGCAAGTAGTGATCGCAGAGGGAGACTGGGAGACTATCAGAGTTATTCCGAGAGCGGTGAAAAAAAGGAGAATGACTGGAGAATGGAAAATTCTAGGTCAAAATAGCCAAACCAGAAGAATTCTCCAATTCATCTCACTTTCCAAATCGGCTATTTTGACCTAGAATTTTCCATTCTCCAGTCATTATCCT
The DNA here is from genome assembly GCA_009667805.1 of Leptobrachium leishanense. Classification (NCBI taxonomy): domain Eukaryota; kingdom Metazoa; phylum Chordata; class Amphibia; order Anura; family Megophryidae; genus Leptobrachium; species Leptobrachium leishanense. The sequence goes on from CM019065.1 coordinate 135,032,202, forward strand.
GCTTTTCACCTCTCTCTGAGAGGTGAGTATTGAATCTATGGGGGCTAGCAGGTGCTAAATGATTCACAAAAGCAGAATTAGTTACCACCAGCTTTTAGGAGAAGCAAAATTTTCATTTTGCGTATCGCTGCGGTAATTAGCGCTATCACTTTGTAATACCTTACTTATCTGAACATGGGGGGTGCAATCAGTAATTAGAGTTAAGTATAGGATTTATAACGTATAGTAACCTCGCGGAATCACCAGTTTAGCATCAGGAATGTAATATGGGAGGCATGCGATAAAATGTCATTTATCCTAACGCTTACACATCCGAACGCTACCATTGGCATTCACTATGGAATAGATCCCATATTTGTCTCACCATGAATTTTTTCACTTTGTTTTTTCCCATGATGGCATGTTTCCCAAGATGTAACGCTTAACAAAATCAGTGCAAAAGTTTTCCTTTACTTCTGAGGTTTATCCAATCTACATTAATTAACAGTTAATGAGTTGGAGGAGGGAAAGTTTAGACAAGGCATCAGAGGGTGTATTGTGTTCTCCAGACCACCTGAGATAAGAGCTGGCAGCTGAATGACATAAAACAGGGGGCTTAAAAGACTTCTAATCTACCCCCTGGTGACGTCCCTTGAATAAATCCCACACAATACAATGATTTGAGTCCGAGATCGACTCATTGACTCAATGTTTTGCCATTGCCACAGTGAGGACACATGATGACGGAGGGGGGGGGGAATTTTAACACAAAAGGTCCCAAAATGGATGCACCCAATGACACATATAAAGTTAAATATTTTCTGAACTAAACACACATGAGAAAAACTGTCATACATCACCCCTAACACCAGGGGGCGCATATTCCCAATAGGAATATACAGTTGTGTTCAAAATTATTCAACCCCCACTGAAATTGAGTGTTTTGGCCAGTTTGACATTGATTTTGATCATTCAGTCATCTTGCTTACAATTAAATCAAAGAGGCACGTGTAGGTCAGACAAATATAACATAACATTTATAATGAAGTAACCACAAATGTCTTTTCTGTGCTCACATCATTATCAGTTTTATTCAACCCCCAAGTGACATTCAATCTTAGTACTTAGTACAACATCCTTTTACAGTTATAACAGCTTTTAAACATGAAGTAGCGCTTGACACAAGTGTCTTGCCGCGATCTACGGGTATCTTCGCCCATTCGTCATGGGCAAAAGCCTCCAGTTCAGTCACATTCTTAGGCTTGCGCACTGCAACTGCTTTCTTTAAGTCCCACCAGAGGTTCTCAATCGGATTTAAGTCAGGTGACTGCGATGGCCACTCCAAAATGTTCCAGCCTTTAATCTGCAACCATGCTCTAGTGGACTTGGAGGTATGCTTGGGATCATTGTCCTGTTGAAAGGTCCAACGTCTCCCAAGCCTCAGGTTTGTGACAGACTGCATCACATTGTCATCCAATATCTCCTGGTACTGAAGAGAATTCATGGTACCTTGCACACGCTGAAGCTTCCCTGTACCTGCAGAAGCAAAACAGCCCCAAAGCATGATTGACCCCCTGCCATGCTTCACAGTAGGCAAGGTGTTCTTTTCTTCATAGGCCTTGTTCTTCCTCCTCCAAGCATAGCATTGATCCATGGGCCCAAACAGTTCTAATTTTGGTTCATCAGTCCACAGAACACTATCCCAAAACTTCTGTGGTTTGTCCACATGACTTTTGGCATACTGCAGTCGACTCTTCTTATTCTTTGGAGACAGCAAGGGGGTGCACCTGGGAGTTCTGGCATGGAGGCCTTCATTACGCAGTGTGCGCCGTATTGTCTGAGCTGAAACTTCAGTACCCACATCTGACAAATCTTTTCTCAGTTCCTCAGCAGTCACACGGGGACTTTTCTCCACTCTACGCTTCAGGTAACGCACAGCAGTGAAAGTCAGCATCTTCTTTCTGCCACGACCAGGTAGCGTTTCAACAGTGCCCTTTGCCTTGAATTTGCGAATGATGCTTCCTATGGTCTCTCTTGGTATGTTTAACATCTTTGCAATCTTCTTATAGCCATTGCCCTTCCTGTGAAGAGTAATCACATCTTCTCTTGTCTTCCTGGACCATTCTCTTGACTTCACCATGTTTGTAACCACACCAGTTAATGTCTAGAAGGAGCTGAGTATCACAGTCATTTTAAAGATGCCTAATTGGTGCTTATTATGCTTTATTGCTGCTCCGTGACATCCACAGGTGTTTTCAATACCTGATTGAAAACACTTGAATGAACCTCTGTTCTTCAGAGTGGTAGTCTTTAAGGGGTTGAATAATTGTGTCAATGAAGAATTCACAAAATAAACATTTACTACTGTATTACAAAACCAATTGATGTCATTTTAGTTGCATATGGTTCTTTAAAAAGTCCTTGTAGGATTTCATTCTGAATACAATTACAAATGTACCCTATATTCCCTAAAACCCTTTACAGCATTGGGGGTTGAATAATTTTGAACACAACTGTATATTTCTGCACTCTTTTTATATGTCACACTAAGCTGTTGCACAACTAATCAATATCCCATTGTTATACCATACTATATTGTCAACATTCCCTGTAGAGTGTCGCTATACCAAATTTCCAAAGAGCCATTGCATTGCTACTTTAACAGACATAACCAGCGAGTAGCGCCTGACAAAGGGGTACCCAACACTTTTCCTCCAATTAACCTGTAGCAGCAACAAGGCTCTGCAACCACCCCTAAGTTGGCAGCACACCCGCACAGTTAAACACCATACAACCACCAAAGAAAATCTCAACACCGCACAGCGCCTTAGGATACCATTTTCTTCCTAAAGTACAGGTAAGATATCAGCAGCATAAAATAAGATCATTTCATTTTTGGTGGTAGTGGCCCTTTATAGAGGATTTTAAAGCATGTGCTGGTGAAATATTGACTTGCCGTTTTGGTGTATTGCGGAATTGTCTTGTCTTTACCCACTGTACCTTTGTACATTACTGTAGAATGTGTTGGCGCATATTAAATGAATAATAATATCTAGCTAAATAGAAAACGATATGTTAATATGTATTGTGTGTAAACACGGCAATATATTTATTGGAAAATAAAATTTAGATGTTACGAAAACTAATTAGATCTTTATTAATTTGATTAAAAGCTATTGCTCTGTGATTCTTAGCAAGCGGTTGTCTGCAACATTGCCAACAACACTTGGCCTCTGTTAAATGTACAAATCATTCCACACATCTGAAGATTAACAGGGTTATTCAGAGAGCGGTGAAAAGCAGGAGAATGACTGGAGAGTGGAAAATTTTAGGTCAAAATAGCCTATTCGGAAAGTGAGATGAAAGGGAGAATTTTTCTGGTTTGGCTATTTTGACCTAGAATTTTCACTTCTCCAGTCATTCACCGCTCTCTGAATAACCCTGTTTGTAATTCTCTATGCTAAGTAAAGGTATCACAGATTCTGATTGAGATCAAAAGAATGGACAGGTGTAAAAATAACCATTATTGCAACTAAGGTGAACTTCAAAATGAACATATAATCTTTATACACTTTTAATAATCTTGCAATATTATAAACACAGTGATTTGGGAACATGCTTAAGCTCTCTGTGCACCTGGAGGTTATTTTATATGTATTCATGTTGACAGATTACAGTAAGGTTGCGCAAGTTGCGAGGCACTAATTGATTTCAACCCAGTGTAGCATCAAGAGTTGAATATCGATGCCTTATGTTAAAATTACCAATTATAGCGCTTATATACTGAGACACTACATTAGCACCAACTATGGAACAGAGTCCATAAGGGGTTATTCAGAGAGAGACGATCTGCCCCCGTAATGTCACCGAACAGAGAATTTCCCCGTACGGTGCCATTTCCTGGCCTTTCGGGTATTCAGAGAGCAGGCAGTTCGCCAAATTTTGTCGAACTGCCAGCAAATACGGTGCCTGTTCAAATGCAGTGAAAATCCCCATAGAGAAGCAATGGTTAATCTATTCAGAGAACACTGAACAGCAGAGAAAAGTTGCCAAAGTGCTCTACTTCTTGGTGTTTTCATTTGTCAAGTTTATTCAGACGAACTCCATAGGCTTCAATGTTAAAAATGTTCCCGTTTTTATGCAATATCCAATAAACCGTTTATTCTAATCTGCAGTAAAAAGTCTCTTTATTGATTGATTTTTTTAGGATCTTTTAGGCATTTTAGGCGTTTTTTCTTTTCTCTGTTACCTTTTAATTATCATTTATAGGACCTTATATGCAGATTCCAGGCATTTTCGTTGGGTAGTTTTTTTGCAAACAGCGTTACAATATTGACACTTTGAAACGTATTTTTTTTCTTTTTTTTACCTGTCCGTCGGCTTGTCGGCTGCGTTTGGCGGCCCTCCAGCGGATTTGCAGTGGATGTTCAGGAGGCTGGCAGCAGAGGGTGACAGGTTTGTGGTGAGTTTGCGGCATTCGATGGCTGATTCTCTGCACTTCAGGGACCCTGCGGTGAATGCTGAATTCACCCCAGGGTTGGGAAATTTGATTCCCCAAAGTGTGCGGAAGTGCGGGAAACCAGACAGCACCGAAATGTCGGCAACATTTTGGGGCTCTCTGAATAACCCCTTTAGTCTTCCGTTGACGTCAACTATGGCTATTCTCTATTTACCATTGTTCCAAACAACAGTACTCTGCAAATTTAAAGTGGTATTTTTTTATTGAAGTCCATTTGAAATAACTGGGAAAACAATTGTAAAAACAATACTAAACAACACTGACTGAAACAACGGTGAAGGTCGCCAAAGTAAATACACATTCTATGAGTATAAAACAACTGTACTTAATGAATAGACCCTTCAGTTTTTCTGAAATAGGACTTGAAAGCTGGTGTTATAACTTTGCCTGTCAATATTATAACCTGTTAATCAGATCCAGTTAATTACATTTCCTGGATCACACACCATCTTAATTAAGTGTGCAATGCTTCTAATACAGAAGTATCTATGGTTACCCTTCTAATTCTTATTGTTTAGTTGTGCGAAAATGTGGCAAATATGTGTTTTTGTAGATGTATATAAGATGTTTAGTTTTATCAAATACTGCATGTTATATGGAATTATACTAAGGTGTATGTTATTGAGCAGAGTGTGAAATGTACTGCCCTGTAGTATGTAGCATATATATTATTTACATATAGTTTACAAGTAGGAAATCATTTAATTGTGGTGGGAGCCCACTGATTGTAGTAACAAAATCAATTACCCAATGTATACAGGTGGATCTTTCCCTGTGCTCCCCCTCTGTATGACCGAGTAAAACGAATGCAGAAAACACAGTAAATCTGGCAACTGTGTGAATGGTGCAATATGGTAGCATGTTGGATGTGTATGTGTCTGTGTGAAATGTGTAACTATGAGTGCTATTAAGTGTATTAGTGTCCCAAGCATAAAAGGTGTAATATGGTTGATACAATCATTATTCAGAGAGAGCCGATTTGGCCCCAAGATGTAACCGGACACTGAATTTCAGCGAACGTTGCCATTTCAGGGCCATTCGGCTATTCAGAGAGCAGGCAATTCGCCAAATCTTGGCGAATTGCCTGCACGTACGGCGCCTGTTCGAGGGCAGTGAAATCCCCCATAGAGAAGCAATGGTTTGTCTATTCAGAGAACACTGAACAGCTGAGGAATGTCAGTGAAGTGCCCTGCCGTTCAGTGGTTTCATTCGTCAGGTTTATTCAGGCGAATCCCATAGGCTTCAATGTTAAAAATATTCCAGTTTTAATTCAATATCTAATAAACGATTTATTATTTTATTCTGCAGTAAAAAGTCTCTTTATTTTTAGATTTTTTTTAGGATCTTTTAGGCAATGTTTGGTATTTTGTTGCCAAAATTGTTTTCCTTTTTTTTTTTAAATGGTTCTTTCAATTTTCTGTAACAGACCTTTTTATTATCATTCATTGGATCTTATATGTAAATTCCAGAAAATTTCTTTCAGTAGATTTTTTTTGCAAACAGCGTTTCAAATTTCAAACTTTCACGCAAAATTTTTTTTTTCAACCCGTTCGTCTACTAGTTGGCCTTTTCCGGTGGCTGCTCTGCACTGTGATCGTCGGCTGCTTGAATTTTTTGCGGTGTGTGTACGGCTTGGTTTTTGCGGCGGTTTCTGTGGGTTTTCGGTGAGTGTTCAATGAGTATTCGGTGAGTGTTCGGAGAGTGTTCTGCGGATTTCCGGCAAGTATTCCCTGCACTACAGGGGTCCTGCGGTGCTTGCTGAATACACCACAGGGTCGGCAAACTAGGAATCGCCGAATCGTCCTAAATTGCGGGGAACGAAAAGTGACTTTTCGGATCTCATTGAATAACCCTGAATGATTTTTATTTATTTTAAATAATAAAGCTATATATTCATTAAACTAACCAATCATTTAACATTTTCATCATATTTGGGGATATAAAATAAAAAAATAAATAAATAAATAAATAAATAAATTGAAAAGGTTTATTTGGCAATGATTAATAATAAAAGAATGAACTTTCACTAGACTCACTCGTATAGAGTTATCCAGTGCTACATTTTTGCACCAATAACACATCCCTGTAGAATGCAAAATGTTGTTTCCATCAACTTCCCTGGTGTGATGGCTGGAAGAAAAAAAACATCTTGTCATACAATTGAAAGTCTTTTAAACTAATACAGACTTTGCCCTGAATATATATTGTAGGGCCCCTATTCCACCCTTGTCAGTAACAGGTAGTAGCTGAGGGAAAATATTGGTGAGGCTCTATTCTGATTTGAGTTGGAATATTTGCAATAGTGGCTCAAAGCCCTTAAGCATAATGGTCCCAGTCGTTAAGCTAAAGACACATGTATGTCTATAATTGTTTGTTTTTTTAAATTGACAGTTGTAACAGGTTTTTGCTTAGACCCTCAAATAACCCTGCTGTCCTTTACCTCAGTTACCTTCAGGCGCTCTGCAAGCTAATCCTGAGCTTCCACTACCTGAGAGCTAGAGTACAAGACTGTGACAATGCCTCCACCCAACTGGACATCCAGAGTATAAATATGGAATCCAGTTGAGAACATATTTAAATGAGCAATAAAGCCAAAACCATGCTGTCTTTTATAGAACTTTGCAGTGCACAGCAAAACTGCAAAATAAATGTAACCGCTAAATAAACGTAATGCAGTGGGACAAGTAAAGAATGCAAGAGTCAGTATGAGGTTACCCATCCACAAAAAATACAGTGGCCCACCTTAGGCTAGGGTCAGACTAACGCATTTTTCACGTTGTCCGTGAAAATGTGCGTTCGAAGAATGGACGTATTTTTTCACGGAATACTCAATAGCGGTCATACGATGCGCATTTTCATCCGTGATTTTGTACGGATCATCAATAAAACTCTTTTTGTGTCTGGACGTTATGTTGGCCGGACATTAGCAGCGTCTGACATCTCCAATTCACGCACACACGCCACTAGCGGACGCAGCGCACTCTGTACGTCAGTACTAGTGGTTTAACGTTCTCGAAAAAATGCGTTCATTTTCCACTTGCGTTGCGCAGCCGGACTTTTGTGCGACCGTACTTCGTATATTGGCCGTCATTGCCCGGCATCTGCTGCTAGCACGGCCGTGATTAAGTGCGGCTGCACGCGCGTTCGCACTGCCTCAGTCTGACCCTAGCCTGAGTCTTCACCCTACTAGCTGTTGAGTTCCATTGGTAGTTGCACATGGTTGGGCCCAGAATGATTGTAATCCACCTTGCTTGTGATATGCCTGTAATGTTCCAGGGATCAGAGAAATCATAGACTGGTGTCTCTTACTTGTGTAACCAGAGTCAAAATGCCCTGTTGCAAAACCTGGGGGAGAAGTCTTAAGCTTACCACTCCAGTCTGGAATCCGGAATGTTTAGGAAGGGTAGAAAGCTGCTCCACTGGAACTACTTTACACTGCAGAACAATCTCTGCCAGGAACTCTTCTGTGCCTTGGTCTGAATACAGAGGTCTGCTGGAAGCCTTTTTACAGGATGCTCCAGCAATGGATACAGCAGCCACAATCCTCAGACACCATCATGGCCCAGCATGCTCCGCCACCTCCTTCTCTCCCCACCCCAATAAAACCATAGAGAGCAACTCAGTCTTGAATCTCCAAAATAAATAGATCGCCATCTGCTGGTTACTGCGGAGTAGTCAATAACAGCAGAAATTACTGTAATCCAGGGGATACAAAGATAAACACTTTTATTGATTTATCTCAGTTTTTCTACTGGTATAAAAGTTCGAAGAATATGTACCTATTTTGCTCTCTCTTTTCTGCTTATTCTTGCAGTCAATCTGCTTTATTTTGCCGTCTCTCTCTAAATAAACCTTTTCTTGTTGTCTCTCTACCTAATTTGATGTCTATTTTCTACTTTATCTTGCTCTCACTGTACCTTTTTTATCTTGCCGTCCCTTTCTGCTTTATGTTGTGTTTCTCTGCTTTTTTTTCTGTACCTCTCTACTCTGTCTTTTTTCTCCCTGTGTGTATTGATTTCTAGACATATGCACAACGAAAAACTGTGTTTCATTTCGGATCGATTCTTTCCATTTCTCAGTTCATTTCAGATCAATTCGTTATGTTATTTTGATTTGTTAGTTCGGACGATTGGTAATTCATATTTCAGATTGATTTGTTATTTCATTTTTTTAATAGAAAATTTTCTTTTCGGATCAATTTGTTCTTTGTTTTTACTAGTTATTTCATTTTATTTTGTTTTTATCAGTTATTTCAGAATGTGAAATGGATGAATTAATTACTTGGATTAGGGTAAAAAAAAATAGATACATAATCTCCCTTTCTTTGGTGCTGAAACCTATTTAGTACCAAGGGCAGCAGCTATTCTTGGTGCTATTCTTGGTGCTGAAACCTATTCAGCACTAGGGATAGCAGCTCCACGAGGATACAGTCCTTGGTACTGAATAGGTTTCAGCAATTTGCAGTTGCGCAATTTGCAGTTTCTATGCTACGTAAGTGGTGCAGGAAGTCCTCAGAGGCTTCCAGGTTCAGTAGAGTGATCCTTTTTAACTTCCCTAGGTTCTTACAGCATGCACGCTGTAGGAGATAAATAATGCTCAGCTTGGGAAAGGAAGTTGCAAAAAATGCTAATTTTAACATTTTGCTTTATTGTATACACTGTGACACAGTCCAGTTTTAACCACGTCTTCTAGGGCAACATAAATATGCAGAGCCACAGTCTTTTTTGTTCTTAAGCAAGACTTTTATTTACCTCCACCTTTCACAGGCAATCAGTGGGAGAATCAGTGGATCACAGCAAACATTTCTTTCAGCAACAGAGGAATAACTTGGTTCTTTTTCCCTGTCTCTCCAGCTCTCTCTCCTGGAAGGACAGACACCCACACTCCTCAGCTACAAAGGAAAACCTTCCCTTAATAAAGCCCAACTAAATGGGACCACACCTGTATGCCATCGTTGGCTTTATTCTCCAAAACCTGGCCTGGCTAGTGAGCCGGGCTGCTGGGATAGTGGCCCGCCCTTCTCTCCACTATCCCGACCCCAGGGACCCATGACACATTTTACTGGACGCTCTCCATTGCACCAGCGAAACACAAAATATTTTTTAACCATCTCCCTGGGGTTATTTTTAAACACAGTGCACAAGGTCTGGTCTCACATATCGCCCATTCAGGACCATACCCTGCTTCCTGTCACACACCCTCCCCTCAGCTCAAGACCATCGGGACGAGCGACCACGGATATCAGCGAATGCACCCGAGACAGCCCGTCGACATTTCCCTGTAGAAGACCGGCCCTGTGCTCCACCGAAAAACTAAATGGCTGTAGGCTAAGGAACCACCTCGTGACCCTCGCATTAGTCTCCTTATTGCGATACATCCATATGAGAGGAGCGTGGTCAGTTATCAGCCTGAATCTCCTACCCAATAGATAATACCTAAGGGTTTCCAATGCCCATTTGATGGCAAGGCATTCCTTCTCCACAACAGAATAGTTATTTTCCCGCGGCAACAGCTTCCTGCTGAGAAAAAGAACAGGGTGTCCCTCTCCCTGACACTCCTGGGAGAGGACGGCCCCCAAACCAGCCTCAGAGGCATCAGTCTGGACTATGAAGTCCTTCGCAAAATCAGGGGACACCAAAACGGGATATACACACAGGGCCTCCTTCAGACCTATAAAAGCCTTCTCGGCTTCGGGAGACCACTTCACCATCACAGGGGATCTCGCCTTTGTGAGATCAGTGAGGGGAGCGGCTATCGCAGCAAAATTCGGGATGAACCGCCTATAGTATCCAGTTAACCCGAGAAAAGCCCTCACCTGTTTTTTTGTCAAAGGTTGTGGCCAACTCTGTATAGCCTCAACCTTCGTTGTCTGAGGCTTGACCAAACCTTTGCCAATAGTGTAGCCTAAGTACTTGGCTTCCGCTAGCCCAATGGTACTTTTTGTGGGGTTGGCCACTAGGCCCGCAGACCGAATTGTAGTGAGCACCCGCTGAACTTTAGGAAGGTGCGATTCCCAATCTGGACTATATATAACCATATCATCCAAGTATGCCGCCGCATATTGAGCGTGGGGTTGTAAAATCCTATCCATCATCCTCTGGAACGTGGCAGGGGCCCCGTGCAAACCAAATGGCAACACTGTGTATTGGAACAAGCCATCTGGGGTTGAAAAGGCCGTTTTCTCCCTCGCTTGGTCAGTGAGTGGCACCTGCCAATACCCCTTAGTCAGATCAAGGGTTGTGAGGTAGCGTGCTTTCCCAAGCCTCTCAATCAGCTCGTCAACCCTAGGCATGGGGTAGGTGTCAAATTTAGAAATGCAATTCAATTTACGGAAGTCATTACAAAATCTAATGGACCCATCCGGTTTAGGGACAAGCACAATGGGACTGTTCCACTCACTGTGCGATTCCTCAATCACCCCAAGTTTTAGCATTTTCTCTACTTCAGTCTTTATAGCTTGCCTACGGGCCTCAGGTACTCTGTACGGCTTCAGACAGACCTTTTTCCCTGGCTCGGTTATTATGTCATGTCTGATTATTTGTGTCCTCCCCGGTATCGCTGAGAACACTTCTCTGTTTTGCCTAAGAAACACCTTAACCTCCGCTTTCTGGTGTACAGAGAGGGTGTCAGAGATGTTTACCTCGGGGTCCGTGATAGGGAGGTCCGTAGGCTTCAGGGCCACTAAGACCTCTCTATCCTTCCATGGCTTTAACAGGTTTATATGGTAGGTTTGCTCAGGTTTCCTCCTTCCCGGCTGGCTTACCTTATAATTTACCTCTCCTATTTTTCCCATCACCTCATAGGGACCCTGCGAGGTAGCCAAAAATTTATTTTCCACCGTGGGGACTAGAACCAATACCCTATCTCCCGGTTGAAACACTCTGACCCGGGCATTCTTATTGTAGCTATACCTTTGGGCCTCCTGGGCTTTCCTCATATAGTCTCTAACGAGGGGCATGACCGCCTCCATGCGGTCCTGCATTTGGGATATGTGCTCCATGACACTATGGTAGGGTGTCATTTCCTGTTCCCATGTCTCCTTAACGACATCCAGCAGTCCCCTGGGATGCCGGCCATATAACAGCTCAAACGGGGAAAAACCTGTAGAGGCCTGAGGGACCTCTCGGATGGAGAACATTAAGTAGGGCAAAAGAAGGTCCCAATTCCTGCCATCTTTATCAATAGCCTTCCTTAGCATACTCTTAAGCGTTTTGTTAAACCGCTCTACTAAGCCATCGGTTTGCGGGTGATATACTGAGGTTTTTAGCTGCTTGATGCCTAGCAATTTACACAACTCTTTCATAACCCTGGACATGAATGGAGTCCCCTGGTCTGTTAGGACCTCTTTTGGTATTCCCACCCTGCTAAACATCAGCATGAGTTCTTTTGCTATGGACTTGGCAGTGCCATTGCGGAGGGGAATCGCTTCAGGGTAGCGTGTTGCATAATCGAGGACAACGAGTATGTACTGGTGCCCCCTCGCAGATTTAACCAGGGGACCCACCAGGTCCATAGCAATCCTTTCGAACGGGACATCGAGTATGGGCAAGGGCACTAACGGGCTCCGGAATCCTGGAGCCGGTGCAGTAAGCTGACATTTAGGGCAAGAAGTACAATATCTATTGATGGCAGCAAACACCCCTGGCCAATAGAACCTCCTGAGGATCCTCTCCTTTGTTTTATCGATTCCTAAATGTCCCCCAGGATATGGTTATGGGCAAGGTTTAACACCGTATTCCTAAAGTTTTGCGGTACCAATAACTGTTTGACAATGTCCGTCCCTTTCTTTTCCACACGATACAACAGATTGTCAGACATTTCAAAGTGGGGGTACAGCAACAACCTCCCAGGCTGGGTCACATTTCCATCCACAACCTGGATATCATTTCTCACTGCCCCTAGGGTGGGGTCCTCCCATTGGGCCCCTTTAAAGTTTACCGGGCCACCCGCTAAACCCAATAACTCCGCCTGGTCAGAGTTAGCACCTGGCTCATTACTCTGAGGCGGTTGGGTGCCCACTAATACTGGCATAGGACCACAGGTCGTTTCGTTGAACTCATCATCTAGATCAACATCAGAAAAAGGAAAGACATAGCCCTCCTTGATTTGCCTCAGTTCAGGGAGTTCCCATAGTTCCAAGAAGTATGGAAAATCTCTCCCAATCACAACGTCATGGGCCAAGTTTGGTACCACCCCCACACAATACTTCAGGGTACCACACTGGGTTTCGATATCCACTTCAGTAGTGGGGTACTCTCGTTTGTCTCCATGCACACAGACGACCCCAAGTTTTTTCACATGGTTAAACACCACCTTAGATAGAATGGCTTTAGTCACCAGGGTGACCATACTCCCCGAATCCAGCAAGGCGTTACACTGTCTGCCATTAACCTTCACGGTACACCAATGCGGATTATCAACTTTACCAGCAATGTCATACCCAGAGTACAGTGAATGTGCTTCATTATAGTCCATGGGCTCATCGTTCATACAGTCTCTGGCTATGTGGCCCACTCTATGGCATTTAAAGCACCGGATTATAGGATTATATTTAGGTACTCCCTGTACCCCGGGAAACATGTCAGAGGGGTTTTCTGCATTTCCTTGCTCTTCTACACCCCGCACCCGCTGAACAGTCTTACCAGTTCGTGTGGCGTTCTGGGATTTAGGGCTGCGGGACTGAGTCGCTGAAGGCGGTTGCACAGCTTCTCCCGAAGCTATAAATCTTTCTACCAAGGTGATCAACTGGTCTGCGGTTTGGGGGTCTCCTTGGTTTACCCAGCGGCGCAGAGAAGCAGGTAATCCACGCTGATAGCAATCCATAACTAGGGTCTCCACTATTTTAGTAGCGGAGTTGATTTCCGGCTGTAGCCACTTCCTGGCAAGATGAATCAAGTCAAACATCTGGGAGCGTGCAGCCTTGTTAGAAGAGTACGCCCAGGATTGGAATCTTTGCGCCCGCACTGCGGTGGTCACCCCCAGGCGCGCCATGATCTCTGTTTTAATTTCACATAATCACTGGCCTGGGTTGGCTCCAGATCGTAGTAGGCCTTCTGAGGTTCCCCACTCAAAAAAGGGGCAAGTATGCTCGCCCACTCAGCCGCCGGCCATTCTTCCCTTGCTGCAGTTCGCTCAAAGGCCAACAGGTACGCCTCCACATCATCTGCTGCGGTCATTTTTTGCAGGTAATGGCTGGCCCGGATCACCTTGGTACCCTGGTAGCCATTTGCAGAATCAGACTCCAGTTTGTCTGATATGGCACGAATCTCCTTGCGTAGAGTACTGGTGGTAGTTCGCTGTTCCTCCTGGACCATGCCGATCGCCTCCACTTGGGATGTCATAAGCTGTCGCACTAGGACCTCTGTGCTTTCCTTCTGAGCTCTAGCCATAGCCAAAGCATTCTCCGCCTGGGCCAAAATTAGTCGCTGCAGGGTTTCCTGGGTCTCAGCAGTTCTCCTGTTTGCCTCCTGCTGTGCCGCAGTAGACTGAACCAGGGCTTTTACGACGTCGTCCATGCTGCTCGTGGTTTATATTGCCCTCAGACTTGGTGTGGTTATCCTCACACAGGGCACCAAGTGTGACACAGTCCAGTTTTAACCACGTCTTCTAGGGCAACATAAATATGCAGAGCCACAGTCTTTTTTGTTTTTAAGCAAGACTTTTATTTACCTCCACCTTTCACAGGCAATCAGTGGGAGAATCAGTGGATCACAGCAAACATTTCTTTCAGCAACAGAGGAATAACTTGGTTCTTTTTCCCTGTCTCTCCAGCTCTCTCTCCTGGAAGGACAGACACCCACACTCCTCAGCTACAAAGGAAAACCTTCCCTTAATAAAGCCCAACTAAATGGGACCACACCTGTATGCCATCGTTGGCTTTATTCTCCAAAACCTGGCCTGGCTAGTGAGCCGGGCTGCTGGGATAGTGGCCCGCCCTTCTCTCCACTATCCCGACCCCAGGGACCCATGACACATTTTACTGGACGCTCTCCATTGCACCAGCGAAACACAAAATATTTTTTAACCATCTCCCTGGGGTTATTTTTAAACACAGTGCACAAGGTCTGGTCTCACATATCGCCCATTCAGGACCATACCCTGCTTCCTGTCACAACACACACACGACATAAACCTTTTGTTTATTCTTTACATCGGTGATAAAACCTTAATATAACATAAAAGTTGTTTGAAGTGAGAAAGGGTTTTACCAGGAAGGATACATTGAGATTTCTCTCGTTTTCAAGTATGTCCTGGGTGGCGAGTATGTACCGTTAGGTGTCTTGCCAAGGACACTTACTGGAGAGGTTGCTCGCTGGGATCGAACCCATGACTCCACAGGCTCTCTCCACGCAGAGCAGTGACATTACCTCTACTCCACCCAGCTGGTACATTTAATATTTTCCAATATTTTTTCATAGAGATATTAAAGTACTATTCTTTTATATTTGTAAACTTTTATATTGGACTATTTGAGAAACACCCTCCCCTGAATAAAAGAGTCTGAAATTCATATTTTGAAAATTTAAATGAACAATACTTTTTAAAGTGTCTATGGAGAAAAAGCAAAATAAATCATTTACTTAAGGTACAAAGATTTTTTTTATTACTATTTTCCCTTTCTGAAATAACACATATTATGCTTACAAACTAACTATAACATATGGCAGGAGTTGGATATTGTAAAGTCAACTATCAGTAATTTTAATGAGTTTCAACAAGTAAATGTGTTTTTTTTTCTTTTGAGTTTGTCTGTCACCCATATTTTCACTTATTAACTCTATCCCCTCAGCAAGCAAAACTGTTTTAAAATTAAGTAGTTAAAAAAAACAACCGCTAAATACATTTTCTGCTCAAGAATGGTGCCTGGGTGGTTGTGGCCTACAATCCAATGCTTAGGCCTTTAACTACCAAAATCGAGTTAACTCTATTCTGCATTGAAATACATTGAAAAGCACTGATTAGCATATAAAAACCCAATTTTCACACATTTTCTTAAAGCACAATTAGCATGCCCCTATGGAGAAATTAAATCTAATGTCTTATCTCTCTCCAGTCACTCAGGAGAGAGATAAGACTTGCTGCAAAGTGCAGTCCCAATCCTCACTGTAACAAAACAGTCAAACTCTATCTGTTGTATTGCAACAGCCAGGGAGAGGACAGAATACAGGGAGAGCTCCTGGGTCACTCACTGCTGTACAGGAATACGATTCAGGGGTTTATAGTGAGTGAAATTTTATTCAGCATCTCAGAATAGAAATCTCTGTGCAAACTTTGTATTTCAACCTATATTTAAAAAGTTTTTTCAACAAAAATCACTTGGTAGTGAAGGGGTTAAGTCATTGAACCTATATCCACCTAATGCTATATGCCTTATACCCTCAAGACCTCTATACATAGACATATACTTGTTTTTACCTGTGTAAACATTATGTTTACTTGTTTTTCCTTACAGTAATGTTATTATTGCATATGGTTTCCAATAGCTATTCTCCCTGCCTTTATCACCTTAACATTTGTGCAAAAAACATATGGTCATCCATTTTATATATACTGTGTTTCCATTAAACCTTTCCAAACATTACGCACTTCTGGGTGTTAATAGAGATAATATGGTATTGTTAGATGCAAGTGTGGCCAATGCTTTATTCCCCGCGGATGTACTGTGTCCCAATGTTAACATACAAACATCACACATGCTATTTTTCATTTCTATCCTCCCAGCTGGAAATAGACAAGGGGAAATCAGATTTAGATTCGAATCAGACCTCACCCTGAGAGTTTTATATCATTTTAAAACCAAGCTGTGTTTCATGTCACTAAGAGAAATGCAGAGGGAGCATAATCTGAATTCCATTCACTCCTTTTATCATGCTTTTGGCACGTACCCCCAGGCTTGAGAAATCCCTGGACCCAGGGAGTCATGGTTCTTGAAAGCTAACTATTGAATATTTTGTTTTGATAGGTTTACAACCAAACCTCTTGTCTCAGTCTTAAAAGATAGATTTGCTACAAACATTTAGCAAAACCTTTGTGTACACAGAACCTGTACATCAAAAGAGCAACATTCATTCTTTGAGACAATTGAGATGTAGAAAGGAATGAACACTAAATTATAGCTAGATCAGTCTATATGCAAGTCTAGATTTTCCTGGAGTACCAATGTGAAAATTTGATTTTCCAAAATGAACATTATACCACTTATTTCACTGTGGACTATCCACAGACTTTACTGTTGGATTAATCAAAGACCTTACAACTTCTCTGTATATTGGATTCATTTAAAATATGTTTTTGTGACTTATTCGTTGGTTGCATCACTTTTCAGTGGAGAGTGCAGTTTTTATTTATTTTTTTGCTGATGTGGGAATAATAATAATTATACATTTTCCAGTAGATAATGGTGAATAACCTATCAAACCTCTTCACACTGGTGCTTTCATCTCTGAAAGATTAATGTTACATATTATTATCATCAACATCATTTATATAGCGCCAACAGTTTTGTGGGGATCAGTACCCAGGATTAGGGATGAGCCGAACACCCCCGTGTTCGGTTCACATTCGAACTCAAGCAATTTCAAAAGTTCAAGTTCGAACACGAACCGAACTCAATGCAAGTCAATGGGACTCGAAAGTTCGAATTTTAGAGTGCCCTCCAAGAGGGCATATATGCAAGATATTTGCCATAAAAGGTGTATGGGGTCTGGGTAGTGCCCTTGGGGACAGGAAACAAGGAAAAAAAATTAAAATACAAAACGTTCTTAAAGGAACAGTGAGTTGTCCTTGAAATAAGGGTTAAAAATAAAAACGAAAAATTCCTTCAAATATTGTGTCTAGGAGGTCCTCATATAACATACCCGTGAAGTAGTGGATTTGTAGGATGTATAGAAACATTTAAAAACAAAAGATGACAGTAAATGGTTTTCCTTTAATCTATTCATAAACAACTGCTTGGAGTGACAGTCTGTATGAAAAGAGGAGACATTTTAGGACACTCAGAACAAGTTTAGTTTTTGGCTAAATTATTGTGAAACTTATGAAGGCTTTGGATGAAAGTAACAATAGGTGCTTTAAAATTGGGCCTTTAGTGTCGGCAACAGTGCCGTCACACCGTAACCCCTTTGTGGTATTGTGGAAGAGTGCAGGGTTGGAGCCTGCGGTCCAATATTAAAATGATATAAATCTGGTAATATAGACATCAGTGGCAGTGCACCCAAATATTGTGCCTTTGGTGGCAGCAAGTGCCTTCACACCGTAAACAACCCCTCTGTGGTATTGAGGAAGAGTGCAGTGGTGGAGGTTTTGTGAATGCAGAAGAGATCCCCGATCTATTCAGTTACGTCAGCATCAGGGGATTGATAGCTGCTGATCCAGGACTGATTCATTTTTATAAATGTCAGCCGGTCTACAGAGTCGGTGGACAGACGCACTCTTTTGTCTGTGACAAAACCTCCAGCGGCACTGAATGTCCTTTCAGAAAGCACGCTGGATGAAGGGCAACCTAGTAGCTGCATAGCATATTGACTAAGTTCTGGCCATTGATCCAATCTCAACACCCAGTAATCCAGTGGATCATCTGCTGTAAAGGTATCCAGGTCTGCCCTTGCCCCTAGGTAGTCCTGCACCATATGGTGAAGACGCTGGCAATGGGTGCCTACATTTGAGGTCCCTGTGCGTCGTGGACTAAATTTTTTTAAAAAGGCATCAGTCAAGCGGCCCCAGCCTTCACCGCTCTTCCTTTGATCATCTGCAGCCTCAGAAGCACCTGTGTCATCACTTCATAACCTACCAGTGCCTGTAAAGGTGTTACACAAGTGTCGCTTTAGAGTGTCCTCAAGTTGTTTCATCCTGTGCTCCCTCTGTGCGGGCAGGATAAGCTCTGCAACTTTACCCTTGTATCGTGGATCATGAAGGCTTGCCAACCAGTAATGATCCCTCTCCTTGATAGCACGAATCCTGGGGTCCTTTACCAGGCTTTGAAGGATAAGGGAGCCCATGCAGCGTAAATTGGAGGTGGCATTAGCCTCTGAGTCTTCCTGGTCAATGAGGATGACCCCATCGGGCACTTCCTCCTCCCAGCTACGTACTAGGCCTTGGGTTTCTGGGCACAGTCTTGGGTTTCTGGGAATCCCCACCTTCAATGCCCCCACTACTTAAATATTCCTCCTCATCCTCCTCCTGTCTGATCTGAGGACCCGCAGGAATGCTGTCTGTAGAAAGACTGGGGCCTTGAGAGCTAGGGAAGGCCTCCTCTTCCTCCAACTGCTCTGCCTCTAGTGCCATATCTATAATTCCCCACAGAGTGTGCTCCAGCAGGAACACTAAAGGAAATGTGTCTCTGATGCATGCACTGTCCCTGCTCACTATCCTCATTGCCTCCTCAAATGGTGGCAGTACAGTGCATGCATCCTTGATCATCAGCCACTGCGGGGGGGAAAAAAAACCAAGTTGACCTGAACCTGTCCTTGTGCCATACTCACACAGGTACTCATTGATTGTCCTCTGCTGCTTGTGCAGACGCTGCAGCATTGCTAACGTCGAGTTCCACCTGGTGGGCATGTCACAGATCAGACGGTTTTGTGGGAAGGTGGAATTCTATTTGAATTTCTGCCAGGCGAACACTTGCTGGGAATGACCATCTGAAGTGGCTGCAGAGTTTTCTGGCCTGGCTGAGAAGCTCTGCCAGCCCTGGGTACCTGGTTAGGAAATGCTGTACCACCAGATTTAGGACATGTGCTAGGCATGGTACATGTGCCAACTTACCATGGTGAGGGTGGAGAGAAGGTTGCTGCCATTATCAAAGACGACCATTCCCAGCTGCAGCTGGCGTGGTGTTAACCATCTCTGTACCTGCCCCTGCAGAGCTGACAGAATTTCTGGCCCGGTGTGTCTCCTGTCCTCTAAACAAACCAGCTCAAGTACAGTATGGCATCTTTTTGCTTGAGCCATTGCATAGCCCCTGTCACGCATCGGTTTAACTGCCACTTTTCCAGAGACAGAGAAGGAGGAGGAGAAAGAGGAAGAGGTGGTGGTGGAGCAGACAGACCTCATACAAGCAGCTTTCTAGAGGCGTGGTGGATGAACAATCTCCAGCACAGAGCCCCGTCTTGGATACCTCCCAGCTGCAATCAGAGTTACCCAGTGTGCCATGAAGGAAATGTAACGGCCCTGTCCATGCTTGCTGGACCACATGTCTAAAGTCATGTGCACCTTGCTGCTGACTGCCTTTCCCAATGACTCCATAACATTGTGTTCCATGTGCTGGTATAGTGCTGGAATGGCCTTCCGTGAAAAGAAATGGCGTTTTGGAACCTGCCACTGTGGTACAGCACATTCAGCAAATTCACGGAAGGAAGCAGAGTCCACCAGCTGGAAAGGCAGCAGCTGTAATGCGAGTAATTTTACTAAGCTGGCATTTAGACACTGTGCTTGGGGATGGTTGGGACTATATTTTTTCTTATGCTGCAGCAGCTGGGGCAACGTAATCTGACTGCGTTTATCTTCAGATGATGGGATGCTGTCACATTGTGAGGAAGGACCTGGTACACCCATTACTGTAGCATCATCCCTGTCAGTGGAGGTTGTAGCAGGCAATGACATGGCAGGACATATAGTGGGGTAGAGACAGATGAGGAGGAGGAGGACCTACGCAAAGTGTTGTGCCAACGGGATGCATGGCAGGTTGTCATATGTCGCCTCAAGCACGTGGTACCCAAGCTTGGGATGTCTTTCCCACACTTGATCCTCATCTGACATAGATTACAAATAGCAATGGTGTGGTCTGTTGCACATTTCTTAAAGAACTCCCAGACAGCAGAGTTCCTGGATGTGTGCTTTGAGACAACAGCACTCTGCACCTGAGAAGCTCTGACATCTGATGCCTTGGACTGGCTACGGTTGGTCATAGAGGATGTTGTGCCTCGTGTTTGTTGTGCCTCCTCCTCCTCACTTGACTCCTCTGTTCAATCAGGCACCCAGGTGGAGTCATTGACCTCATCATTGTCATCACCCCCTATCTCCTCATCACTGGAGCCAGCCTCGCAATACGCTGAGGCTACTGGGGGAACATGATTGCCAGTTATTTGTGTGTCACTGGCACCCCCTTCCTCTATTTGTGTGTCACTGTCATTGTAGTCAAACAATTCAGCTGACTCCTCCGTGTGTGATAGTGAGGCTACGGCAGGAGTAGCTGTGGACATGGAGGCTGCATTAGATGCTTTGGCAGCTGAGGTGGACTGTAAACCACTACAAGCCTGGCTGGCAGAGGACTCAAAGGATGAGGATGGTCTGATTAGCCAATCCACCAAATCCTCTGTATGTTGCTGCTGCTTAAGACGGCCAGCACCAGTTAGAAAGGACAAGCATGCCCCTGCAGAGGATGCACCACGTCCACGATGACCAGGGCACCGCCTTCCAACACAGAGGCTGCTTGCCCTCTTATCTGTGTCTGGGAGCGTCTGCCTGTCCTTTTTGGTCTTTCTGACATGGTGAGTGATATATAGATTAAAGATATACAGAACTCTGATTCAACTCTGTTATAAAAAATTGGAGATATGCAGAACTCAGATTCAACTGTGTTATCTAGATTAAAGATTTCCAGAACTCTGGTATAACTCAGTGAGACACCCTGATAGCTGGCAGCCCATGACAAGACACGGATTAAAATTCCCAGAAACCTCCAATAAATCTGTGAGACCCCCTGATGGGTGGCAGTGACAAGACACAGATTGCAATTCCCAGAAACCTCCTATAAGTCTGTGAGACCCCCTGATGGGTGGCAGTGACAAGACACAGATTACAATTCGCAGAAATCTGATAGAAGTATGTGGGACCCCCTGATAGCTGTCAGTGAGAAGACACAAATTACAATTCCCAGGAACCTCCTATAAATCAGTGAGACCCCCTGATGGGTGGCAGTGTGAACACACAGATTACCACAATTCCCAGATATCTTCTAGAAGTAAGACCACCACAATTGCTGCTGGCAGTGAGAACACAAAGATTACAACAATTCCCAGATATCTTCTAGAAGTGAGACCCCCACAATTGCTGCTGGCAGTGAAAAACAAAGATTAGAACAATTCCCAGATATTTTTTAGAAATGAGACCCCCAAAATAGTTGCTGGCAGTGAGAACACACAGATTGCAACAATTCCCATATATTTTGTAGAAGTGAGACCCCCCAATAGCTGCTGGCAGTGAGAACACACACTAACACATCAATCTCCTCTCAAAAAACACGCGCTGTGGCTGAGTGAAGCCTTATATAGTGTGCTGTGGGACTTAGCTCTGTGAGCCCATGATTGGGCAAAATTTGCCCAATCAGGACTCTGAGCCGTGATTGGCATAGTCTTGCACCTAAACTGTGGTCAGGTGCAGGCTGTAGCCAATTACAAGCTTTAGGCCAGTGGAAAAGTGCATTGTGGTCCATTGTGGTGCATTGTGGGCGAACACGCGGAAATGTTCGGAGTTCGACGAACAGCCGAACGGGCGATGTTCGAATCGAACTCCGAACATATCGAACCGGACAGCTCATCCCTACCCAGGATCAGTACCCAGGATGGGTATCCACATGCAAAAAGGCTCCTTTTAACCGTTAGTTCCGGAAGGAGTACTGAATCTGGCCCAAACCCACACAGTCAATAGCCGAAGCTCCTTGCAGGGTGAAAACAAAAGCTGGAAATTAATTTTATTTATAGGGTTTACAGTTGCAAAAGATGCACAAAGGGGGATACACAGAAAACAATGGAAACACTCCCAGTGTTTCCATACTGAAGAGCCTCCCAGTAGTCTCCCCCTCCCATACATGCACCATAATGAAACAAATGCTGAGGAAGGGGCAGATAGATCTTGCTTAAGCCAGATACTGGTGGGTTTGATGGAATGGGGAAATAAATGAATCAATAAATTACAAATACACATAAGGGAAATAGCACAGTATATACACCATGACACTCTACAATAAATACATAAGGGAATAATAATACATTGCAGACATCAGGGAATAGGACACAGAAAACACAAACACCATGTACCTAGAATTGTAGGTACAGGATGACTTTAACAGAGGTGAGGGCTGGAAAACAATATAATACATCAGGTCTGCATCTATCCAACAGGTCGCTAGTCCATGTACTGTACGTCTGAAGTGACTATTATCAATTTAGGATTGTGGTGAGCTTTTACCTCCTGCACTAAGACATTCAGATCCCTCCTGAAGATAATTGTTTAACCTTCTTGAGCAGTTGCTTTTATCCACTACTCTTTTTTCACTACTGCAGTGCATTTGCTTAAATGTACCTGTAGTTGTCAGGTCTCTCATCAGAGGGCGAGTAGTGTATTGATTTTAAAGATAAATGCGATATTTTATCCATTGATGAAGTATTGCTGCCTTTGCTTATCCTGTTCCAGCAGAGTGGTCTTTTAATTTGCCCTGCCAGTTTGTAGTGTGTTGCATAGAGGGAACGGAAGGATCTCCTGTAGGACAGCTTCTCCACTTACAGCTGTCACACTTCTTGTGGCATGCCACTGGAGCGAGAGAGACAGCTGACTTTGATGGAGTATTACTCAAATCCTCTAATACATTGGTCAGTAAAAAAAAAATAACAAGTGCACTATAACACCAGGAAAATGTCCCTTCCATATAAAATGTGCCTGATCCAACAAGATAAAAAGTTGGATATTGCATTTCTCAGATATATCCCTAGAATCATGAACAAAAGCCATGTATTAGTTCATTGTTCTGAATATAAATAATCAGTGTAGCTAATCTAGGACCAGTTTCATGAATACATGCAGCATATCTGTCATAACAAGAGTACAATCCAAGCTTTCAAGAGTTCAAAACATAAACTCAGAAGTCAACAATATCTACAACGGAATTCAATAAACTAAAACCAGAAATAGCCTTATAGTCTAATGATCTCTGCTCCCTCCCGGCCAGCCATCTGGATACTGTAAAGCTGGTGGCATCTGTCTTGCACATGGAACCTTTGACTTGATGAATGGCAGACATACTGGAATGGTACATTTAGTGAGCAGGAGCCAGTAAATTCACTCTGCCTCTTGATGTATACGGAGCATAGCAAATCAATCAGCATATAGTTTTCTTCCATACTAAAAAACATGATGCAAGATCTCTGTCAGCTCTGCATAACTCTAGCCTAATGTTATGGGAAACAGACAAAGCTTTGGAGGAAACACCTGTACTACCGGTTGCGTCAACAGAGAAGGTTTGCAAGAGACACACTTCATTGCAAAGGCATTCACCTGATGACATTGCCAAAGTGGAAATGAATGTAACTTGGAATCTTTGGACTTTGACAAATGCACCAATCTTCCCATCTGGTTCACACATGAACCATACTTTGCAAACAGCTAGACACTCCTTCAGAGATTAATAAATTATTGCTGGAATCAAGCTGTGTTCTAGGATCTAGACATTTGAGAGGAGATGTAGTATAATGTTTTGAACAATACTGTCACGAGAAAATCTTTCTGTATCTAGTTTCCAACTTTCTGACCCTTGATAATTTAACTCTTTGTGAATCATACTTGTTGCCTGTCATTAGAACATGCAGGGTTTGTAAGGCAGAGCCAACTTGTATATCCCACAACTGGAGAGGGCATGCTACCTCCAGACTCTGTGGTGCTACTAGGCCAGTACATATAACACCACAAGTATTGTGAGTAAAATGTAGTTATAAAGCAAGATGACAAAACGTTTACAAACCCCACAAAGTGAATATTATTGCAAGATTGTGTCAAGACAGAAAAAAGTAATGTTTAATTAACATAACGTTGACACCTTTTAATTTGAACATAATGATGCAGTTTCCCATGTTGTTTTGCAAGTAAGCTGCTACAGGAAACAAATTATCATATAAATAGACCAATTCATTTGGTCACATTAGGAATTCTCCATGTGAGAACTGGAAGTGGAATTACTGTCTTAAACCTAAAATTTTGAATCATTTGCTGCTCTTTGACTATAAGTTTAATAGTGGTCAACAAATTCAAAGCATTCATAAACAGTACATGAAAGATGGTGTGTGACCAACATCCGCTACCTGTTCATTCCTCACGTGTGGAGGGAGGATGTACAAGAGGTTAACCGCTCCAATCCTCTGGAGTTACTAGCTCTACCCCCTCTCAGGGCCCAAAGTTATGTCAGCCTAACCTCCAAAACCGTACACACCCTCCAAAAGATTCGCTGCCACCACAAAAGTAATATGGCACTTTCGAAACGCCCTTAGCTGTGTTCCACCCCAATCCAGGAGCCACACCATATACATCTAAAATATCCCAAATGGTAAACTCTATGGTAACGTGGAAACCCAAGCTATATGGGGGAAAAGGGAGTCATCTATAGCCAAAGACAGAACTAGGTTACAAAAATTGTAATGGCAAAAATACAAAAATAAAAACTTTACACAGTGCCAGAATCACATAAAACAAGACATACAAAAAAATAACAAAAAATGCAAACACAGTTCATGAAATAAAATGAAATTTAAACAAAACACAGAAGCCTAACCTACATAGAGAGCACTAGTAAGATTTCTAGGAGTACTTCAGGTTTTGGTCCCCAGGTTTTCCTTAGATCTTTCTCCAACCAAAGTCTTATGAAAGTACCAAGGGATACGGGAGCAAACCCAGTAGATAGATAGAACTGGTCCTTTGTCTTACCAATAGGGATGAGCCGAACACCCCCGTGCTCGGTTCGCACTCGAACAATTTCAAAAGTTAGAGTTCGAATGCGAACACGAACCGAACTCAAAGCAAGTCAAAGGGACTCAAAAGTTCGGTTTTTAGAGTGCCCTGCAAGAGGGCATATATGCAAGATATTTGCCATAAAAGGTGTATGGGGGTCCGGGTAGTGCCCTGGGGGACAGGAAACAAGGACAAAAAGTAAAAAAAAAACGTTCTTGAAGGGACAGTGAGTTTTCCATGAAGTAAGGGTTAAAAATAAAAATGAAAAATTCCTTCAAATATCGTGCCTAGGAGGTCCCCATAACCTGCCCGTGAAGTGGCAGATTTGTAGGATGTATGGAAACATTTAAAAACCAAAAAAATATGTTTCAAATGACGGTAAACGATTTCCTTTAATCAATTCATAAACGACTGCTTGTGCGGCAGTCTGTATTAAAAAAGGAGACATTTTAGGACACGTAGAACAAGTTTAGTGATTTTTTGGCTAAATTATGGTGAAACTTATGCAGGCTTTGGATGAAAGTAACAATAGGTGCTTTAAAATTGTGCCTTTAGTATCGGCAACAGTAACCCCTCTGTGGTGTTGTGGAAGAGTGCAGGGTTGGACCCTGCGTTCCAAAAAATTAAAATGATATAAATCTAGTACAGGCGTCAGTGCAACCAAATATCATGCCTTTCATGGCAGCAAGTGCCTTCACACCGTAACCCTTTTGTGGTATTGTGGAAGAGTGCAGGGTTGGACCCTGCGTTCCAAAAAATTAAAATTATATAAATCTGGTACAGGCGTCAGTGCAGCCAAATATTGTGCCTTTCATGGCAACAAGTGCCTTCACACCGTAACCCTTTTCTGGTATTGTGGAAGAGTGCAGGGTTGGACCCTGCGTTCCAAAAAATTTAAATGATATAAATCTGGTACAGGCGTCAGTTCACCCAAATATTGTGCCTTTCATGGCAGCAAGTGCCTTCACACCGTAACCCCTTTGTGGTATTGTGGAAGAGTTCAGTGGTGGAGGTTTTGTGAATGCAGAAGACATCCCCGATCTATTCCGTTACGTCAGCATCAGGGGATTGATAGCTGCTGATCCAGGACTATTTCATTTTTATAAATGTCAGCCGGTCTACAGAGTCGGTGGACAGACGCACTCTTTTGTCTGTGACAAAACCTCCAGCGGCACTGAACGTCCTTTCAGAAAGCACACTGGATGAAGGGCAACCTAGTAGCTACATAGCATATTGGCTAAGTTCTGGCCAGTGATCCAATCTCAACAACCAGTAAGCCAGTGGATCATCTGCTGGAAAGGTATCCAGGTCTGCCCTTGCCCCTAGGTAGTCCTGCACCATACGGTGAAGATGCTGGCAATGGGTGCCTACATTTAACGTCCCTGGGCATTGTGGACTAAAAATTTTTTAAAAGGCATCAGTCAAGCGGCCCCGGCCTTCACCACTATTCCTCTGATCATCCGCAGCCTCAGAAGCACCTGTGTCATCACTTGGTAACCTACCAGTGCCTGTAAAGGTGTTACACAAGTGTCGCTTTAGAGCGTCCTCAAGTTTTTTCATCCTGTGCTCCCTCTGTGCGAGCAGGATGAGCTCTGCAACTTTACCCTGTATCGTGGATCAAGAAGGCTTGCCAACCAGTAATGATCCCTCTCCTTGATAGCACGAATCCTGGGGTCCTTTACCAGGCTTTGCAGGATAAGGGAGCCCATGCAGCGTAGGTTGGAGGTGGCATTATCTTCCGAGTCTTCCTGGTCAATGAGGAGGATGACCCCATCGTGCACTTTCTCCTCCCAGCCACTTACTAGTCCTTGGGTTTCTGGGCACACAAAACCCTCCCTTGAGGAATCCCCACCTTCAATGCCCCCACTACTTAAATATTCCTCCTCCTCCTCATCCTCCGCCTGTCGGATCTGAGGAGGACCCGCTGGAATGCTGTCTGCAGAAAGACTGGGGCCTTCAGAGCTAGGGAAGGCCTCCTCTTCCTCCCGCTGCTCTGCCTCTAGAGCCACATCTATAATTCCCCGCAGAGTGTGCTTCAGCAGGAACACTAAAGAAATTGTGTCACTGATGCGTGCACTGTCCCTGCTCACCATCCTCGTTACCTCCCCAAATGGTGACAGTACAGTGCATGCATCCTTGATCATCAGCCACTGCGAGGGGAAAAAAAAAACAAGTTAACCTGAACCTGTCTGTGTGCCATACTCACACATGTACTCGTTGATGGCCCTCTGTTGCTTGTGCAGACGCTGCAGCATTGCTAATGTCGAGTTGCACCTGGTGGGCATGTCACAGATCAGACGGTTTGTGGCAAGGTGGAATTCTCTTTGAATTTCTGCCAGGTGAACACTTGCTGGGAATGACCATCTGAAGTGGCTGCAGACTTTTCTGGCCTGGCTGAGAAGCTCTGCCAGCCCTGGGTACCTGGTAAGGAAACGCAGTACCACCAAATTTAGGACGTGTGCTAGGCATGGTACATGCATCAACTTATCCAGGCGTAGGGTGGAGAGAAGGTAGCTGCCATTATCACAGACGACCATTCCCAGCTGAAGCTGGCTTGGTGTTAACCATCTCTGCACCTGCCCCTGCAGAGCTGACAGAATTTCTTGCCCGGTGTGGCTCCTGTCCCCTAAACAAACCAGCTCAAGCACAGTATGGCATTTTTTTGCTTGAGCCATTGCGTAGCCCCTGTCACGCGTCGGTTTAACTGCCACTTCGCCAGAGACAGAGAAGGAGGAGGAGGAGGAGGGAGTGGTGGAGCAGACAGACCTCATACAAGCAGATTTCTGGAGGCATGGTGGACGTTCGGCGAACTTCGAACATTTCAGGCCGTTCGCAAAAAGTTCTAAAATTTTTTTATTTTTTAAGTTTTTTTAAAAAATGCTTAAAAAATCCTAAAAAATATAAAAATAAAGAGACTCATTACTGCAGAATATTATAAGCAACGGTTTATTAGATATTGAATTAAAATGGAAATATTTTTAACATTGAAGCCTATGGGATAAAACAATCTTGTTGCTAAAACATCAGGCAGACGAGGCCCTCTAATCAGGCACTGTAGAGGGCAGCCCGCTGGGGCCTCCCAAGGATCCCTTGAGGAGCATGCAGCCGCTGGATGACAGAGCTGCGTCTGTGCGGGCAGGCCGGCCGGGTGCATGTGACTGAGAGGTGGCGCAGGGAGGGAGCCACTGCACCTGCGGCCACGGCAGACCCCCCTCCCCCACAACCAGGATCCAGGGAGCCTCCACTGGCTGACCTCCAGGGTAAGGTAAGGCGACACATTTCTAAAAAAAATTAAATCCAGGGACATTTTTAAATGTCCCAAGGAACATAAAATAAAACTTTTTTTCTTTTCGTTCTATTACTCACCTGATTCCTGGATCCACCAACAAGCGCAACCTCCCGTCTCCCATGCTGTTAGACGGTGCATACACCGGCGTGCTGTGTGAAGCTTCTGAGAAGATATGCTATTAGTGTAGAGGGAGCGATGCAAAATGTGCAGCCGGCTTCCTCGCTACACTGATAGCGTATCTTCTCAGAAGTATACTTGTTACTTACCCTGCCTGTTCTGAGGACCCGATCTGTTGCCGGCTTTGCCTGCCATTTGACTATTCTCTCTGTGTACTCCCTGCCTGTTTTGTTTGCCTCCTGTTGCTACAGGTGTGCGCCAATTCTCACCATATACAGTCGCGCAGTACAAGTGCCTAAACATTGCTGACCCGGTTTTGTTATAACAACTACTCTCGCTCTGCACCCCTGTCTGGTATACTCTGCTGCTTGTTACTGCTGGTGCGCTTCCATCCTGCCATATACTATAGCGCAGTACAAACATATATTGATATAGTGATCTCAGTCTGTGGTGTATATTGTTGTTGCTGTCTCCCTGGCCTGTGTGGCTGCTAGAGGTTAGGTTTAGTGTTCCCGAGTCCCGACCATCCTAAGAATCGGAGGGTTAGAGGTCTGTTACCAGGGATCCTACCAGGTCTGTCCTGGGGAATTGTTACAAATATGCGGTGAACGCCGCAGCAAATGAGCAAATGTTAATGCTCATGCAATTTTAATGCACCTGTTGATACTTTCATGCAAAGCCTGCATAAGTTTCACCATAATTTAGCCAAAAAAATCACTAAACTTGTTCTGCGTGTCCTAAAATGTCTCCTCTTTTCATACAGGCTGCCGCCCCAAGCAGTTGTTTATGAATAGATTAAAGGAAAACCATTTACCGTCATTTGAAATGTCATTTTTTTGTTTTAAAATGTTTCTATACATCCTACAAATTCGCCACTTCAGGGCAGGTTATGGGGACCTCCTAGGCACGATATTTGAAGGAATTTTTCGTTTTTATTCTTAACCTTTATGTCATGGAAAAATCACTGTTCCTTTAAAAACTTTTTTTTTTACTTTTTTTCTTTGTTTCCTGTCCCCCAGGGCACTACCCAGACCCCCATACACCTTTTATGGCAAATATCTTGCATATATGCCCTCTTGGAGGGCACTCTAAAAATCAATTGTTCGAGTCCCATTGACTAATCAATCGTTCGGCCCATCACTAACCATAAGCATTTAGGACCCCTTATCTGATAAAGTGATACCAGCAGTGCAAAATCAAAGCACCTGTCCTCCTCTAGTTGGATATTAATATTGTCTAAATCTGCTAGTTAGCCTTTACCTCCCAGTTACTCAGAATGTATTATTCATCAGGACAGTTTCATTTGAACCCAATATGACCCGGTTATCATATTCCTGGGCCAAGTTAACACAGAATACGAGTTTTCTTTGACCTTGTCAACGGTTAATGCCGTTTGAAAAGAATACACAGAAACCTCCTGTCACGACTTAGCTACGCACGCTGCTGCGCAAGGACGCCGGGTTAAGCCGCGCACTATCTGTCTATACTAGACCCAGATAATTACGCGCACTTCTCTACCCGTCCTGGCCACACTACCTCTCACAACAGGCACGTAGAGCGCGATATACTGATCCCAGGATTGCAACACAGCGCCAGTCTTCTCCTGAAGCGCAAAATAACTCCGTCTCCCACAATCCTGGAACTCACTTTCTTATTCTATTAGTAACGCTGCCACCAGTCCTCACGGACACAATGCGCGTCGCAACAGGAGACGCAGGACTTAGCAGCCGCACTATCCTAGACTCGGACAGTGACTACAATTCCCACAATTCCCTGCCGTTTCCTGACGACCGCAACACGCAATTTCTTATATATAACCGAGCTTAAGGCAAATAGCAATTCTCCCAATCTCTTAGTTAGCGTGGATTTCATCAGCCAGAGTCAAAACTTAAATACTTTTTGTTTATTTAGGATAGAAAAATCAGTGCTTAGCTACATAAAAAATCATAACTAGAATAAATCAATTACTTATACAATACACAGCAGAATATAAAGAAAAAGGTTTAACCATAGAGCGTTACTTACGAAGAGCTATTCCTCTATGGCCTCCTGGAGTCTAGAGATATAGCATGGACAGATCAGTCCTCTTTAAAAGGAACCCCAAGTGATCAGCCCTGAGCCATGCTTGATTCAGAATATATATAGGGCTGGCTTTTTTCTACGTCCAGCCTCCTAGCTGGCAGGGCTTTTGCCTACAATTCCCAGAATGCCCCTCTCTAGAGCATGCTCAGTAGCTTGTCAATTAATCTTTAATTGCCTAAAGGCGTCCCTCTTCCCTCCAGACCCCCCGTGAAGATCAAGGATGTGCTTCCTGTCTTTGAAGATGGTGTGCCCATATCTTGGGGCCGACCTGGCTACCAAGGTGTGATTTCCTAGGTTAGTGTACATAGAAATTCCCTTTTTACAGCTACGTGTTATATCCTCCCACCAAGGGAGAAAGCTAAACCTTTTGATTACATTACAGCTGTGAACCCAGGGATAAACTTACCAAATGGTCAGACACAAATATGAACATAACTCTATATGGAGGAGATAAACACATATATACAGGCAGACCTTTATATAGAGATAGAAATATAGATCTAGTCTGCCACACCTCCCCCAACACACACACACACACGCACACAAACAAATTCTGTGCTTAGCCCTGGCAGCTGAGTGTGAAATGCTTTGCATGAAAAGTGATGTGAGAAATAGTAACCCTAATACTAACCCATTCCCTAAAAGTAACCCTAATCCTAAAACGACCAGCGATAGTAGCCCAAACAGCACTTTAAAAGATCAGTGTACAAGGAGTTGATACATTAGAATAACACACATGGATGATGACCTCACTAAGGGGACACTGTTTCCAAGGGAACTTACAACCTATGAGATATACAAATATTTTGTGAGGTAGGCGCATCCATATCGTTAGGTGTCTTGCTCAAGGATACTCACTGGTGGTGTCTTCTAAGTGGGATAGAGTCGACTGTCCATGATTGAAGGGCAGCAACCAGGTGGGCAGGTTGAACCCGCTTCTCGAACAGTTGAGACTTGCTTCTACGCAGTTGTATCAGAGGGATGTGCTGGATAATATTTTGAATTGCTTCTCCACGGTTGAAGGGTAGAGACTTTACCACTGGACTCCACAGCCAATATTGTGTGGTAGGCAAGGATGTACTGTTAGGTGTCTTGCCGCAGGACTCTTACTGGAGAGGTACTGTGGCTGGGATTCAAACCTGGGTCTCCATGGTTATAGAGCAGTGATGTTACCTCTACTCCATCCAGCTGGTACCTAGTAAGTAGTAATCCTAACTCTAGCCCTAATACTAGCCCTAACCATAGCATCCATTTTTCCACTTAACTGGCTTCCTTAACATGATACTAGTAAATAATATGTGCGTATTCAAAGTGTCAGAAGACCTAAATGTTCGACCAATTTTCGATTAGACTGAAATGGCAACTCTAAAAAAATTTCAAGTCCCAAAAATCTGAATTGCTGTTTCTTTTTCGACTGAACTTTTTTTAGCCGTGTACATGTTTGCGCCTGTCTTATTCTAGCCAGGCTGCAAACTTTGCTGAGGCAGCTGTAAAATAATGAGTGATTCCAAGGTCTGATTCCCATTTGCATTTGGTAATGAAAACAAAGTTGCCAAACCTGGTTAAGTGGTTTTCTAAGCAAGATACCCCAGTAAATTTTTTATACTTATCCCATAATTAAGACGAGCTGCTGCTTCCTCTCACAGAAAACTGGACACTTAGAACAAGCAATTCTCCAACGTCCTTCCTCTGGACCTGTGCAATTCATCTCAAACAAGTCTCCATGGAGTTCTTTTGACTCCAGGACAGGATACCAGTGGAAGCCAAAAGGCTTAAAATTGGAGGTGAGATTGGAGGAAATCAGGAAGGGTTAATTTTCAGCTTCTCTGTTTCCTACCCCCTCCTGTTTCAGTGTCCCTTTAACTTGTGAAAGCTGTTTATATATTTTTCTATACCCAACCTTAAAACAGTCTTTTGAGCTTATATCAGCTAAACATATACAGTACATCCTTTGGTTTCTCCAGAGGCACATCATAAATTGAAAAACACGTTTATCTCCAAGATGGCAACATGTATTCTTAGGGCAACCAGGACATTTTTTTCTGGTTAGGTTTCTGCGCTAGTGAACCATGTTTATAACTTCATAATGGAAGCATTTTAGGAGCAATTATTTTGCATATTGAATTCTCAATTTATTATTTGCCCCAGGTGTGAACTAGTTCTTTAACCACAGATACACATCTTACAACTGCTAAACAGCACCTTGGTATGACGGCACAGACTCTGAACTAGTGCGGCATTTCTGTATTCCTGGACTACAGCAAGAAAACAGCTCAAGACCAATCACTTTCCTGTTCTTCCAACAAACGAAGATTAAATCAGATTTAGTTGGAATAACAGATTTGGCCCCAGCTGCGATGAGTATCATGTTTGACATTATATGTGCAAGGACGGATTTTCTGTTTGTCAAGGGTGGGAAATGGAAACCACATGCTGGCGCCCACCGTTTCAGCAAGTTAAAACAAGAACTTGGTTTCTTTTGACCATCATATGATATGCATATTAAAAATGCATGCTAAAGCATTTCAGTGGTATCGGATACATGTATTATATATGTCCCTTTTCTGAATATTCTGTACGGATTTGTGTTCGGTTTTGTATTATATGACACTTTATTGGTAATTTTTCTCTCCGTGTTAGCTCATCCAAAATCTTAAGGTTTAAATTGAATTTACAAAAATAAACAAATGTGACCTTATGCAGGCCTTACTGTTTGTCAACCCTGAGACTAGTGGACAAAAGTCAATATAATGAAGTCATAACTATCAGGGTTATCCAAAGAGATCCGAATTGCTTGAGAAAGGTAACCGAACGCTGAAAATCAGCGTTCGGTTACCTTTCCTGGCCATTCGGCTATCCAGAGAGCAGGCAATTCGCCAAATCCTGGCGAATTGCCTGCACATACGGTGCCTGTTCGGTGCCTGTTCGAGGGCAGTGAAAACCCCATGAAAAAGCACTGCTTCGTCTATTCAGAGAACACAAACCAGCAGTGAAAGGTTCCCCTAATGCCCTGCCATTCGGTGGTTTAATTCGGCAAATTTATTCAGGAGAATCCCATAGGCTTCAATGTTAAAAATATTCCCGTTTTAATTCAATATCTAATAAACCGTTCATTATAAAATTCTGCAGCAAAAAGTCTATTTATAGATTTTCTAGGATACTTTAAGCATTTTTCTGATTTTTTTTTTTTTTTTTAAAAGTCCGATTTTTTTTTGATTTTTTTAAGTTTACTTCTTTTTTCTGTAACAGCCCTTTTTATTATCATTCCCTGGACCTCCTGTGCAAATTTCAGACATTTTCGCTCAGTAGTTTCTTTGCAAACAGCGTTTCAGTTTCACAGATTTATACAAACGGCTTTGCTAATTTATTCACTGCCTCGTCTGCATCTCAGCTGCTTCGGCTCTGTTTGATTCGGCTCCTGTTCGGCTGCTTCCCTGCGTGTGATCGGCTCCTGCTCGGGTTTTTCGAAGGTTAATCCAGATGTTTTTGCTTGTTTTCGGCGTGCATTCGGTGGGTTTTGCGGTTAGTTTTCAGTGGGTTTACGGCAGCTTTTCCCTGCAATTCGGGGACCTTGTGGTGCTTGCTGAATACACCGCAGGGTCACCGAAATGGGATCGCAAAAGGAACCGAATTGAAGAGAACGAAAAGTCACCGAACGTGCGGTGACTTTTCGAATCTCTTTGGATAACCCTGTGTAGCGCTCACTCCCGAAGGAGCCGCTGAAAATGAACCACGGGTCAGTCTCCCCGCACTAGGGAATAAATATACTCCAACACAGTTGTGAGTTTTTATATTTATATAGTTTACTAAAATATTCGAGCAGATGTTGAAACACGGTATTCACAAGTATTATTACAGTATTTTCGTATCCCGGTAAAACGCGTAGCGGAAAAGAAACGAAACACGAGGCTTCGTATTTCGGAAAATAAAATTTTCGCAACCGAACATAAAAGCAATGCAATTTCCCAACGTATCTTCGGAACGTATCTCTATTTTCAACCCCAATTCCGATTCCTAAAAGAAAATGAGTCCTGCACAAGTTAAGTCCCAAGAGGTGAAGGGTGTATATGTGTGTGTGGTACCCAGGTACTGTTCAACTGGCCAGTGAGTTTATTTAAAGAAAGTCTTCGACTAGTCAGTTGGGGCCCTGTGGACTTTAAACAGAAACAGCAGCTTGACCTTTAATCACAAACAGCCTTGGAGGCCTCTCACCCATCCGACGCAGGCTTTAGGCTCCGCTGACCCAGGACGTCTCTCCTCCGGATTTTGATTGGGGATACTAGCGGCCGGATCAGTTGTCTCACTTTATGCCGCTTGTCCAGCTCACCGCCTGCTCTCCGTTCGATTCCCCCGGTCTGCAGCAGTGTCTGGGCTCTGGCGAGTCTCCTTCTCCTCAGGCTAGGTGACCCAAACCGGAACAACAGGTCTCCCTCAGGCTTTGGGCCTAGATTCTCCCGCGATCTCCTCGGTGCGTCTGCTTTCTCTGCTTCCCTGGCGCGCTCTCAAACTTTCTCCACGAGGCAGAGGATGTAAGTGTCCAGTCCCCACCCACTTCCTGTCTTCTTGCAAAGCATGCCGGGCGTTGTAGTCCCAATGTCCAGTATCTGATCGCGATAGTCTCCATCTTGTGGCCAAAAATAGGTACTGCCACAGCAAGATGATTTTTAACACAGCGCTACACCTGTATATATCATTATCAATCTTTCCATTGATATATATGTAAATTCAAGACATATGGCATAATGTAGACACTTTGTAGTGAATTAAGTTATGTCTTTACATTGTATATGAAAACGTCTTCTATGAAAAAATGGAAAAAACACACTTTTTCAAACTTTAATCCCCAAAATATGCAACCGCCAAAAAAGACCCCTTCTACATATAGGGTTATTCAGATAGCGTGAAAAGCAGGAGAATGACTGGAGAATGACTGGACAATGAAAAATTCTAGGTCAAAATAGCCAAACCAGAAAAATTCTCCCTTTCATCTCACTTTCCAAATCGGCTATTTTGACCTAGAATTTTTCATTCTCCTGTCATTCTCCAGTCATTCTCCTGCTTTTCACGCTCTCTGAATAACCCTGTTAATTTTGAAATTTTGGTCTGAAATTTAGAAATACCTAAATTTTACATGTTTTTGCTTTTTAACCTCTTTACTGCTGAGCCATTTCACCTCTGTGTGCTGAGCTCATTTTGACCGTTTTATGCTCATCATGCTTAAACATGACTTGAAGCCTCACCTGCTGCCGGACGCCGCACCGGAGTCCCTCCTTATGGATCGCATCCATAGAATCCCGAACCCGCCTTCCGCTCCCCCGAAGGTACCACGCGATGTACTTTTGAGGCTCCACTATTTCAAGCCACGCGTCGACTTACTGAGGGCCTTGCGAAAATCAGAAGCCCTAGTTCCAGAGTACAACCACCTGGCAGTATACCCAGATCGTTCGCAGGTAACCCTGCAACGCAGACGCAGCTTCCGTCCCCTCACTGAAGCCCTTCACTTGGCTGGTGTGCTATATCGGTGGGGACAACCCATTAAGCTGCTTGTCACCCGAGATGACACGACGACAGTGATCTCTTCCCTAGAAGGGGGCCACCAAACCCTGGAACGATGGGGTTTTATGCTTTCGGACATCGAAGCTCGTGGAGCGGGCTCATCGAAACGCCTCGCGACATACTGGCATGTCCACTGAAGTGTTCGGTCACTGATGCGTATTATTTTTCCTCCTGATTTTCCACCGATTCCGGCACTCCTCGGATTTTCAAGTTGTGAAATTCAGCGTTCGGTTACCTTTCCTGGCCATTCGGCTATTCAGAGAGCAGGCAGTTTGCCAAATCTTGGCGAATTGCCTGCACATATGGTGCCTGTTCGTGGCCTGTTCAAAGGCAGTGAATCCCCATAGAGAAGCAATGCTTCGTCTATTCAGAGAACAAAAACCAGCAGTGAAAAGTTGCCGAAATGCCCTTCTGTAAGGTGGTTTCATTCAACAGGTGTATTCAGGCGAATGAAATAGGCTTCAATGTTGGCTTTTTTCGGCGGCTGCTCTGCGCTGTGATCATCAGCTGATCGGGTTTCTCCGGCGTGTTCGGAGGGGTTAATACAGATGTTTCTGCAGGTTTCAATGTGCGTTCGCCGGGTTTTGAGGTGAGTGTTCAGCGGGTCTGCGTCGACTTTTCCCTTCACCACGACGGCCCTGTGGTGCTTGCTGAATACACCGCAGGGTCGCCGAAATGGGATCGCCATATCGCACCGAATTGAGAGAACGAAAAGTCACCGAACATGCAGTGACTTTTCGGTTCTCTTTGAATAACCCTGTATATCTCAGGAACCATACCTGCTAGAGGGTCTTATGAGGTATCATTGGTAAGCCAGGATATGGCCTTTCCAAAGTTATTAAGTATTGCTAGGAGTTATGTAAAGTTAAAATATCAAATAAAATACAAATAATTTTTTTCCCTAACGCAGCAATGTTGTTCACTTTCAGTTATAAAGTGAACAGTGATCCTGCACTACCTCACCTTCTCATTTACCACATAAATAGCAAAACCTAAACTGCCGCACTGCAGTGAGGAGAGGCCTTTGGATCCCTGCATCTCTGAATTTTACACTGCCAAAGGTCATTTGAGGCGTAATCAGAAAGGTCAGAGTCTTGCCTTTCCAATGATGCCACATATGACCAAGAAATGCGTAAAAATAAATAAAAGGAATGGGGGTAGGCCTAGAAATTTGGGTTTGGTTTAGGTTACTGTTTGTGCTTGTTTCAGGTTTAGAGTTAACCCTAGTCCTAACATTCTACTCCATTTTTGCTTGACTTTAAGGCAACAAATGCTGCCCCTTCTTTTGATGTGAAAGCGGCTGGAGACTGTTTTTCTTTTTTTTTTTAAAAAAAGTATACTTTTTTTTGTTTCCCACATTTCTCCAAAGCAAAAATTTAAAAAAATATTTTTCCCAGTTTTGGCACTTGGGGGAGGGGGGGGTGAGAGCACTCCAAAATGTTGTGCCTACGTGCTCCTGAGATGTGAATCCGGCCCTGGGTCTACTTCAACGTACGAGGGGGAGATGTTCAAGCAGAGACTCACTAAGGTTGCGGTGTGGTGCATTTAACCTGGTGTGGAAACGAGCAAGGCCTATGATACCTGAATGCCAATAATGCTTTCATTGACATCATACAATGTGAAGCTTTTTACATTTTTAGAACAAGTGTTGTTCAACTTTGCGTATTTAGATGTTAGACTACATTTCACATGTCATTTAATTGCTCCAAAGAGCACCATGGGACATGCAGTCCAAAAACATTTGAAGGGACAAGGTTGTACACAAATAATCTAGCTCTAATTGAAAATAATTTATATTTTTTTAGATAGTATTACTTTTTTTTCTGCTTGCTTTTTTTAAAATTGTGTTTTTTTTTAATTGCTGTATTTTTACTGCTGGTTTCTTATTGGCATTATAGAAACATAGAAAACATAGAAAATGTTGGCAGATAAGAACCTTTCGGCCCATCTAGTCTGCCCAATTACATGGATACTTTACCTGGATTTATCTTTTATTTAGGATAGCCTTATTTCTATCCCATGCCTGCTTAAATTCAATAACTGTTTTGGCCTCTACCACTTCTACTGGAAGGCTGTTCCATGTATCCACCACCCTCTCAGTAAAATAATGCTTCCTGATGTTACTTTTAAACCTTTGCCCCTCTAATCTAAGACTATGTCCTCTTGTTTTGCTACTTTGTTTCCTTTTAAATATACTCCCTTCCTCTACCTTGTGGATTCCCTTTACCTATTTAAATGTTTCTATCATATCTCCTCTGTCTCGTCTTTTTTCCAAGCTGTATATGTTAACATCATTAAGCCTTTCCTGGTAACTTTTCTCCTTCAAGCCATACACCATTTTAGTAGCCCTTCTCTGAACTCTCTCTAAGGTGTCTATATCCTTCTGGAGATACGGTCTCCAGTACTGCACACAGTACTCCAAGTGAGGTCTCATCAGTGCTCTGTACAGTGGCATGAGCACTTCCCTTTTCCTACTGCTAATACCTCTCCCTACACAACCAAGCATTCTGCCAGCATTTCCTGCTGCTCTATTACATTGACTACTTACCTTTAAATCCTCTGAAATAATAACCCCTAAATCCCTTTCCTCAGCTGTTGTGGTTAGGACTGTATCAAATATTCTATATTCAGCCCTTGGGTTTTTACGCTCCAGGTGCATTATCTTGCACTTCTCCACATTAAAACTCAATTGCCACAGCTCCGATCATTTTTTTAGTTTACCTAAATCATTTGTTATTTGGCTGATCCCTCCAGGAAGGTCAACCCTGTTGCAAATCTTTGTGTCATCAGCAAAAAGACATACTTTACCATTAATACCTTCTGCAATATCACTAATAAAAATATGAAAGAGAATGGGTCCAAGTACTGACCCCTGAGGTACCCTACTGGTAACAAGACCTTGCTCCGAATAAACTCCATTTACCACAACCCTCTGTTGCCTGTCACTCAGCCACTGCCTAATCCATTCAACAATATTGGAATCCAAGCTCAAAGATTGCAATTTATTAATAAGCCTTCTATGCGGAACAGTATCAAACGCCTTACTGAAATCTAAATAAGCAATGTCTACTGCACCACCTTTGTCTATTATTTTTGTTACCCAATCAAAAAAATCAATAAGATTAGTTTGGCACGATCTCCCTGAGGTAAACCCATGTTGTTTCTGATCCTGTAATCTATGTGGTTTTAGATGTTCAACAATCCTTTCCTTTAACATGGTTTCCATTAATTTTCCCACTACTGACGTAAGACTAACTGGCCTATAGTTCCCCGATTCCTCCCTACTACCCTTCTTGTAAATGGGCACAACATTTGCTAATTTCCAGTCTTCTGGGACCACTCCCGTTAACAAGGATTGGTTAAATAAATCTGTTAACGGTTTTGCTATTATACCACTGAGCTCTTTTAATAACTTAGGGTGGATCCCATCAGGCCCCATTGACTTATTTGTTTTTACTTTAGACAGCTGCTGTAGAACCTGCTCCTCTGTAAACTCATATGTAATTGTCTCTTTAGTGTTTCCTCATAACTGAGGTCCCTTTCCTTCCTTTTCTTCTGCAAAGACTGAACAAAAATATTCATTGAGGCAGTCAGCGAGACTTTTATCCTCTTCTACATACCTTCCTTCCTGTGTTTTTAATCTAACTAATCCTTGTTTTACTTTTCTTTTCTCGTTTATGTATCTAAAAAATGTTTTGTCCCCTTTTTTACTGACTGAGCTATTTTCTCGTCTGCGTGTGCTTTGGAAGCTCTTATAAATTGCTTTGCCTCTTTCTGCCTAATCTTATAGGTTTGCCTATCTTCTTCACTCTGAGTTTTTTTATAATTATTGAATGCTATCTTTTTGTTCTTCACTATTTTGGCCACTTCTGTAGAGTACCACAGTGGTTTCTTCCCTTTTTTGTTTTTGCTAACAAGCCGAATGCAATGCCTGTGGCCTTCAATAATGACTCCTTTAAATAATCCCATTTCTCCTGCACTCCCTTTAAACTCCTCCAGTCTGATAATGACTCATTCACACAAAATCTCATTTTAGAAAAATCTGTTTTTTTAAAGTCTAAAACTTTTGTTTTTGTGTGGTGCGGCTCCATCCCTGTTCTTATATTAAACCACACTGACTGGTGATCACTAGATCCCAAATTTACACCTACAACAACATCTGATACCAAATCTCCATTTGTGAGTATTAACTCCAATATGGCCTCTTTACGGGTCGGCTCCTCATTGGCAAGGGATTGGCATTGGCCAACTGTCAGAGAGGACAAATGCAACTGACCCAGATATTCATGAATAGGCAGCACAGAGGGGACACGATCCCCAGCTTTCTCACCCAAATTGTACAGAGACCCATAATAAGCAGCAAATGCATTCACTATCAGGGTTATT
Organism: Leptobrachium leishanense; assembly: GCA_009667805.1. Classification (NCBI taxonomy): domain Eukaryota; kingdom Metazoa; phylum Chordata; class Amphibia; order Anura; family Megophryidae; genus Leptobrachium; species Leptobrachium leishanense. The sequence continues at coordinate 135,072,842 of CM019065.1, forward strand.
CAAAGAGATCCGAATGGCTGGAGAAAGGTAACCGAACGTTGAAAATCAGCGTTCTGTTACCTTTCTTGGCCATTCGGCTATCCAGAGAGCAGGCAATACGCCAAATCCTGGCAAATTGCTTGCACATACGGTGCCTGTTCGAGGGCAGTGAAATCCCCATAAAAAAAGCACTGCTTCGGCTATTCAGAGAGCACAAACCAGCAGTGAAAGGTTCCTGAAATGCCCTGTCATTTGGTGGTTTCATTAGACAGGTTTATTCAGGCGAATCCCATAGGCTTCAATGTTAAAAATATTCCTGTTTTAATTCAATATCTAATAAACCATTCATAATAAAATTCTGCAGTAAAGAGTCTCTTTATTTATAGATTTTTTTAGGAAATTTTAAGCATTTTTCTGGAATTTTTTTTTTAAAAAGTCAGATTTTTTTTTACGTTTACTTATTTTTTCTGTAACGGCCCTTTTTATTATCATTCCTTGGACCTCATATGTAAATTTCATACATTTTCACTCAGTAGTTTCTTTGCAAACAGTGTTTTACTTTTCAAACATTCATGCAAACTGTTTTGCTAATTTATTCACTTCACTCGTCTGCGGTGTCAGCTTCGATGCGTGTGATCGGCTCCTGCTCGGGTTCTTCCGGCGTCTTCGGCGGGTTAATCCAGATGTTTTTGCTGGTTTCGGCGTGCATTCGCCGGGTTTTTGCGGTGACTTTTCGTCGGGTTTGCGGCAGCTTTTCCCTGCGCTTCGACGGCCCTGTGGTGCTTGCTGAATACACAGCAGGGTTGCCGAAATGGGATTGCCGAATCAGCCCTAATTGAAGAGAACGAAAAGTCCCGAACATGCAGTGACTTTTCGATTCTCTTTGAATAACCCTGCAAATGTCCTGCGGTTTATACATTTTATCACCTTGTTCATAAAGGAGCAAAGGGGTTCTAGTTGATTTTGAATCTAATGCAATTTAAATGCCAGGGCGTGCCCCATTTTATTATCGGAGGCATAACGCTTGGCCTTAAGGAGTTGGAGGGCATAGAAATGTTTAGACTTATCGGATAACGCAGAGTACGCCAAAGACAGGTTCTGAGCTACTCTGGGGTCAAGGCTCAACTGATTGTTTGGTCAGGGTGTCTATATGAGAAAGTAAAACAAGGCAGTGCAAAACAATTTGCCTCTTCTTCAAGGAAGCCCAATTGATGCACACCCCTCTGATCACCGCCTTGTGAGGTCTTCAAAGCAGAGTAAGATCATCAGTAGACAACGCATTTTCTGCAAAATAATGAGTGAGAATAGACTGAATGTCAACTTTAAACAGGGTGTCTAGTCGCCAAGGTGGCCGGTGAGAGACACAATAATCGTCGACAAGTGTCATAGAAAGCGGAGCATGGTCAGAAGTAGAGAAGCCAGAGATCTCACAGCTAGATACCAACGGCAATAAGAACCCCCGAATAAAGAGAAAAAAACCTGAGTACACAAATTGTGGGGAGGGGAATAAAATGGATACTCCCGCTCGACCGGTATGGAGTAGGCACCAAGCATCATAAAAATTTAAATGAGACATTACCTCTGACAAGCTTCTACATTGCCTATGTATGGATGCATATGGCGAGGCCGAATGATCAAGGACAGGGTCCATGCCCAAATTAAAATCCCCACATAATATCGATTCTCCCATTAGAACAACAGACATCTTATTCAAAACATGTTTATGAAAGGGAACCTATGAGGAATTGGGACCATAAACATTACCCAGAGTATAAACCTTGTGATTAATAGTTCTTGCAAAAATTAGATAATGGCACTTCAAGTCACTGAGTTTCCAGAATTGAAAGGACACTTGATCATGAGCAATATGTATACCCTTTTTGATTTAGTAGAACTAGTGGCGTGAAATTGGGTTCTGTACCAGGGACTATGCAAAGGTGGGTGGGGTAATCTGTGAAAATGTGTGTCCTCGAGACATATTACATCAGGGTTATTCCAACGTACGTCAGAGCAGAGGGAATGGCGCTTAACTGGAGCATTTGCAGTAAGCCCCTCACATTAAGGGACATCATTTTCATGTTATACCGGGGGCGGGCGTGCAGTAGGGAAACCCTACATATGAAACCTGAAATACGCCTTCTCAGAGTAAGCTCCCAGGGCAACCCCACCCTAGGATCTTGTGCTTTGCCAGGTTACCCAAGTTTAGAATTAGCACCAGCTTTCAGACTTTGCGTCCCGACGGTAACTTGCGCCAGCACTTTGTAATACCGCACTTCTCAAGACGCTACAAATTGATTGCGCTCCCTATGTTAAGTAGAGGAGATGCAAAGTACAGTAAGCTCCTGCAAGCTGCGAGGCGATTATTTTTGCACCAGCATAGCGTGTGGATTGGAATATGGATGCCAGGTGTTACACTTCTCATAGCGCTAACGATTACATATAGAAATGCCAAATTAAGGCCAACTATGGAATTGTGCCTGTGGGGTTTTAAAAGCCCAGAATATAAGAGTATAAACTGATGCCCAGAACCCTCAAATTTATTGTATCATTTTGGTTTCTCATATTGCATACTTTATATTTATTGTGGCTCTTTGAAAGTATGTACAATATACAGTATAATATGTGTATATATATATATAAATAATAACAATAATAGATTTGGCTCCACTGCAGTTCCCGTTCTATAATTTTACAGACAAGCTTTTCAGGGAGTTGCATTTAAAGACTACGGGAAGTAATTTGATACTGACAGAGCAAAGAAATGAGTTTCTCAAGAGGTCAGTTTGGGACAAGAAATCAGTTTCTCCGGTTGAGGAGTGGAGCTTATGGTGATGAGAAACAACTGCCTTCTTTTCCTGCTGCTTTGTAGCCACAATGAGTGGACTTGTCCCAATAAGATATAAACATGCCAGAGACTTTCACCAGTCCTGGTCGTGATATTAAAAATAAATATCTTCAAGCCTCAACCTAGGACAAAACCAACAAGCTACAATAACATGTGAGCAATGTATGACCACATTAAGAGATGTATTTATCATTAAATATATATATAAAAAACTCATGGGTTTCTAAAGTGAATAGAAAGCCTAAATTATGTTTGTTTCCAATTCCTCATAAATGTACTGTAGAATAAAATATCATAGGCCCTATTCCCTACTGTGTGCAAAAATGAGGATGCTAAAAGGTAAAATCTGCGCCTGCAGGTTTCCCAATAGCATCCACAGTTTAGCGCGACATTCTGGGGAAGGTGTCACCTCGGCACCTTGCCCCTTTATGCAGCGCTAACCACTGGTATACAGTTGTGTTCAAAATTATTCAACCCCCAATGCTGTAAAGGGTTTTAGGGAATTTAGTGTACATTTGTAATTGTATTCAGAATGAAATCCTACAAGGACTTTTTAAAGAACCATATGCAACTAAAATGACATCAATTGGTTTTGTAATACAGTAGTAAATGTTTCTTTTGTGAATTCTTCATTGACACAATTATTCAACCCCTTAAAGACTACCACTCTGAAGAACAGAGGTTCATTCAAGTGTTTTCAATCAGGTATTGAAAACACCTGTGGATGTCACGGAGCAGCAATAAAGCATAATAAGCACCAATTAGGCAACTTTAAAATGACTGTGATACTCAACTCCTTCTAGACATTTACTGGTGTGGTTACAAACATGGTGAAGTCAAGAGAATGGTCCAGGAAGACAAGAGAAGAGGTGATTACTCTTCACAAGAAGGGCAATGGCTATAAGAAGATTGCAAAGATGTTAAACATACCAAGAGAGACCATAGGAAGCATCATTCGCAAATTCAAGGCAAAGGGCACTGTTGAAACGCTACCTGGTCGTGGCAGAAAGAAGATGCTGACTTCGACTGCTGTGCGCTACCTGAAGCGTAGAGTGGAGAAAAGTCCCCGTGTGACTGCTGAGGAACTGAGAAAAGATTTGTCAGATGTGGGTACTGAAGTTTCAGCTCAGACAATACGGTGCACACTGCGTAATGAAGGCCTCCATGCCAGAACTCCCAGGCGCACCCCCTTGCTGTCTCCAAAGAATAAGAAGAGTCGACTGCAGTATGCCAAAAGTCATGTGGACAAACCACAGAAGTTTTGGGATAGTGTTCTGTGGACTGATGAAACAAAATTAGAACTGTTTGGGCCCATGGATCAACGCTATGTTTGGAGGAGGAAGAACAAGGCCTATGAAGAAAAGAACACCTTGCCTACTGTGAAGCATTGCGGGGGGTCAATCATGCTTTGGGGCTGTTTTGCTTCTGCAGGTACAGGGAAGCTTCAGCGTGTGCAAGGTACCATGAATTCTCTTCAGTACCAGGAGATATTGGATGACAATGTGATGCAGTCCGTCACAAACCTGAGGCTTGGGAGACGTTGGACCTTTCAACAGGACAATGATCCCAAGCATACCTCCAAGTCCACTAGAGCATGGTTGCAGATTAAAGGCTGGAACATTTTGGAGTGGCCATCGCAGTCACCTGACTTAAATCTGATTGAGAACCTCTGGTGGGACTTAAAGAAAGCAGTTGCAGTGCGCAAGCCTAAGAATGTGACTGAACTGGAGGCTTTTGCCCATGACGAATGGGCGAAGATACCCGTAGATCGCTGCAAGACACTTGTGTCAAGCTATGCTTCACGTTTAAAAGCTGTTATAACTGTAAAAGGATGTTGTACTAAGTACTAAGATTGAATGTCACTTGGGGGTTGAATAAAACTGATAATGATGTGAGCACAGAAAAGACATTTGTGGTTATTTCATTATAAATGTTATGTTATATTTGTCTGACCTACACGTGCCTCTTTGATTTAATTGTAAGCAAGATGACTGAATGATCAAAATCAATGTCAAACTGGCCAAAACACTCAATTTCAGTGGGGGTTGAATAATTTTGAACACAACTGTACTCGCAATAGCGCTTCCACTCTGCCGCAAGTATCACCTCCTGGAGTCCATAGACGTTTGTGCCTATTGGACGCGGGCCCTGCACGTTCTCGCTCTCGAGTGATCACAGAGGAAGACTGGGAACTATTTCTTCCCAGTCTCACACTGCCTGCAGCCAGGAGAAGCGATGGATCAGCCCACCGTTCTCGCCACGGGATGAGAGATGAGTATCGGTTTTCTTGGGGGGTTTAGGGGGTGCTAAATGATTTTGCAAATACAAAATCATTTAGCACCAGCTTTTAGGTGTAGCTAAAATGTTGCCTTGCGCGTCCCTGCAGTATTTAGCATTAAGACTTTGTGCATCCTATACCTTACATGTGGAGCGCAATCATTAATTAGCGTTTCGATAAGTAAGGTATTACAAAGAACAGTACGCCCATGGAAGCTAGCGCAATCACTGATGCGCTTAAGGATTTATTATGTAAGTGGCAAATTTGCCACCAAATTGCATTGAATAGTGAATTTCGCTGTGCAGTGCAATTTTGTGGCAGTTTGTCTAATCACTAAACTGGCAATTCGCCAAATACTGGCGAAATGACAGCAAAATACGGTGTAGTTCGTCGCAGATTGCTGCAATTCGACAATCTTCAACGGCAACAAAATTGTCCCATAGAGAAGTAATTGTTAATCTATTCAGAGAAAGCCGATATTATCGTTTCTATTTTTCTATATAGTCAACTGTTTATTCTCTTCATTTTCAGCAAAATGTCTTTATATTTATGTATTTTTTGGAACATTTTGATGTATTTTGTGTATTTTTTTATGAAATGTTTGATTCCCAATTCTTTGTTAAAGGCATCTTATTTTAATTCTGTAACAGACTATTTTATTATTTTTTATAACACCTTTTTTTTATTATTTACACACATTGTCATCCATTTTTATTGGTTTAAGCACCTTTTAGAAGAATAACAGAGTTCCATATTTTTTCTTATCTGCAGTTCAGTAGAGTTCGGTGGGCTGATCGGAGGTTTGATTGGTCTTTAGCGCACTTTGGGAACTCTGCTGTGAATAGTGAATTCACCGCAGGGTCAGCGAAATGGAATCGCTGAAGCACACCGAACGAGAAAGCACCGAAATGTCACTGAAATGTTGGTGCTTTCTGAATAATCCCATTAGTGATTTTTTTTATGGCTTTAGCGTCAGGAGGGTAATATGGGTGTCATTAAGTAGTTATTCAAAGAGTGCTGTACTTGCCACCAAAAAGAACCTTAGGTGCAATTTTGTGGTAGTTTGTCTATTCAGAAAGCTGTCAATTCGCCAAATACTGGCTCTGACAGAGTTGACAGCAAAATGCGATGCAATTCGCCGCAGATCACTGCAATTCTGCAATTCATGTTCGGTGGCAGGCTGCGAAATTGTCCCAAAGAGAAGTGATGCTTAGTCTATTCAGAGAATGCTGAACTGCACCAAAGTTTCAAGGAAATGCCCTGATTTTCGTTGATTCAGTTCAACAGGTTTAAACAGACGAATCCCATAGGATTCAATGTTAAAAATATTATCGTTTTTAATAGGGATGCACCGATACCACTTTTTTAAGACCGAGTACCGATACTTTTTCAAGTACTTACCGATACTGAGTACGGATACATTTATTTTATGTCATGTGAACGCTTTTCAATAAGAACAGACCTCATATAAAGCTCACATGTATATCCCCCCCGAGATATATATATATATATATATATATACAGAATGCCCCCAGCTCACATGTAGCTTGCCCCCAGCTCACATGGATATGGATATTGCCCCAAGCTCTCATGGATATTGCCCCCAGCTCTCATGGATATTTCCCCCAGCTCTCATGGATATTGCCCCAAGCTCTCATGGATATTGCCCCAAGCTCTCATGGATATGCCCCCAGCTCTCATGGAGATTGCCCCCAGCTCTCATGGAGATTGCCCCCAGCTCTCATGGATATGCCCCCAGTTCTCATGGAGATTGCCCCCAGCTATATTGAGCTGCAATACTCACCCATCCGAAGGTTCGGTGATCTGCTCGGCTGTCTCCGGCAAATTCTAGTGTAGTAGAGGTAACCTCACTGCTCTATAACTGTGGAGATTGTGAAGACACAGGTTCAATCCCGGCAAGAGCACCTCTCCAGTTAGTGTCCTTGGGCAAGACACCTAACGGTACATACTTGCCACCCAGATTATACTTGAAAACAAGAGAAATCTCAATGTATCCTTCCTGGTAAAATACTTTCTCAAAAAAAAAAACACACCGAAGTGCACTGAATGAGAAAGCACTGGAATTTCACTGAAATGTCGGTGCTTTCTGAATAACCCTTTAAAGTCACTTATCCTAGCGATAACTTTTACACATCCGTACACTAAAGTTAGCGTTCATTAGGGAAGAATGCCCTTATATCTGAGCAACATCTCCATGTAGCAAAGTGAAAATTTATTTATCAATCTGTCTTTCCAGAGCCTAGCTTCAATGTTTGGGGGGGGGGGGCGCTGGTTAGGATAGCAACATACAGAATACAGTTGCAAGAAAAAGTATGTGAACCCTTTGGGATTACGTGGAGTTTTGCATGAATTGGTCATAAAATGTGCTCTGATCTTCATCTAAGTCACAACAATTTGAAAAACACAGTCTGCTTAAAATAATACAACACAAATATTATATGTTTTCATGTGTTTATTGAACATAACACGTAAACATTCACAGTGCAGGGTAGAAAAAGTATGTGAACCCCTAGCCTAATGACTTCTCCAAGAGCTAATTGGAGCCAGGAATGAGCCAACCTTGAGTCAAATCAGTGTGATATTATTGGATGTGTTGCTGAAAGCTGTCCTGCCCTTTAAAAACACACACCAGTTTTGGGTTTACTGGTTTCAAGAAGCACTGCCTGATGTGAACCATGCCTCGCAGAAAATAGCTCTCAGAAGACCTACGATCAAGAATTGTTGACTTGCATGAAGCTGGAAAGGGTTACAAAAGTATCTCCAAAAGCCTTGATGTTCATGTGTCCATGGTACGACAGACTGTCTACAAATGGAGAAAGTTCAGCACTGTTGCTACTCTCCCTAGGCGTGGTCGTCCTCTAAAGATGACTGCAAGATCACAGCGCAGAATGCTTAATGAGGTAAAGAAGAATCCTAGAGTGTCAGCTAAAGACTTACAGAAATCTCTGGTACATGCTAACATTTTTGTTGACACATCTACAATAAGGAAAACATTAAACAAGAATGGAGTACATGGGAGGACACCACGGAGGAAGCCATTCCTGTCCAAAAAGAATATTGCAGCACGTTTGAAGTTTGCAAAAAAGCACCCGGATGTTCCACAGCACTACTGGCAAAATATTCTGAGGACAGATGAAACCAAAATTGAGTTGTTTGGAAAAAACACACAACACTATGTGTGGAGAAAAAAGGCACAGCACACCAACATCAAAACATCATCCCCACTGTAAAACATGGCGGAGGGAGCATCATGGTTTGGGGCTGCTTTGCTGCCTCAGGGCCTGGACGGATTGTTGTCATTGATGGAAAAATGAAATCCAGAGTTTATCAAGACATTTTGCAGGAAAACGTAAGACCATCTGTCCGCCAACTGAAGCTCTGTAGAGGATGGGTGATGCAACAGGACAATGACCCAAAGCATACAAGTAATTCAACAAAAGAATGGCTTCAACAAAACAAAATACGCCTTCTGGAGTGGCCCAGTCAGAGTCCTGACCTCAACCCGATTGAAATGCTGTGGCATGACCTTAAGAGAACGGTTCACACCAGACATTCCAAGAATATTTCTACACTGAACAGTTTTGTGAAGAGGAGTGGTCCAAAATTACTCCAGATCGTTGTGCAGGTCTGATCTGCAACTACAGGAAGCGTTTGGTTGAGGTTATTGCTGCCAAAGGAGGGTCAACCAGTTATTCCAAAGGTTCACATACTTTTCCACCCTGCACTGTGAATGTTTACATGTTCTGTTCAATAAAAACATGAAAACATATAATGTTTGTGTTGTATTATTTTAAGCAGACTATGTTTTTCAAATTGTTGTGACTTAGATGAAGATCAGAGCACATTTTATGACCAATTCATGCAAAACTCCACGTAATCCCAAAGGGTTCACATACTTTGTCTTGCAATTGTATATGGTAATCATCAGTTACTTCTTAAAGCAATTGCCCATTGTAATATATAAAAGCCAATGATATCGTTCCATTTTCATTGAGCTTGTCTGCATACTAATAATAACAAAAATGCATTGCTTATGGTTGCATTATGAACAGTACAGATTCAAAAGATTTTGTGAATCAAGTCCAGGGGTACACAAAGGTCACAGAAAGTTCCATGCCTGCCCTGGCTCGTCAAAGACCGTAACCCCGCTAGCTCACTTCCTGCCCTTGAGCTCAGGAGCTCAATATATTCTGGTCCATGTTTTCTGCTATTCCACCCTCAGGTGGACCTCATGTGGTCCCTGGACTGGGAATCATTTTTTTTCTATGTTATGCTATCCATTGAAAGTCATTGACCAACTCAGACCATATCTAATCTAAGTGAGTGATTAGTGTATGGAAGTGACTGATCAATGTCCCACTAGCAAATATTAACAGCCAATTGCTATTACAAGTAGGGATGAACTGTTCGGTTCGATGTGTTCGGAGTTCGATTCGAACACCGCCAGTTCGGATGTTCGCAAACTACGAACATTTCCGCGTGTTCGTCGCATGTTCGCCCACAATGCACCACAATGGACCACAATGCACTTTTTCCACTGGCCTGAAGCTTGTAATTGGCAACAGTCTGCACCTGACCACAGTTTAGGTGCAAGACAGGTGCAAGACTATGCCAATCACGGCTCAGAGTCCTGATTGGGCAAATTTTCCCCAATCATGGGCTCACAGAGCTAAGTCCCGCAGCACACTTTAAGGCTTGAACTCAGCCCAGCCAGCACGTGTTTTTCTGCAGGAGTGAGAGGAGATTGTTCTGTCAGTGTGTCTTCTCACAGCCATCTGTCCATTTGTCTTTTATCTTCATAAAAGCCTATTTTTACAATACTATCTTGTATTGGGATGATCCCCCATTGTGTGTGGTTTCCTCCAATCTTCAAGGAAGAACGTGACATTATAGCAAACAGTAAATATCATTAATCCACAAGCTAAAAAAAATGCAATACAGCACTCACTAGTTATTTGGTCAGACACGTTATACTGTATATAGCCATAATTTTGGAACGGTAGGCACAATATAGAATTTACTGTAACATGATAGGGGTATATATTACAGTAAACTCTGTATTTTGTTTTGTCTTCTATCCCAAAGAAAGGCTCTAAGACCTACATCCCCCCCTCACACGCACACACACACATACTTTCCTTCATGCATTAAAATCATTGCCTTTGAAGACTAAAAATAAAAACCCAACAGGAATCTCAATGTCAAATCCATATTGACCTCATTTAGTTAAAAAAAAGTGCTAAACCACTTGAGTTAAAGCACCATATAACAGCTTACATCATATTTCCGACTGGTTACAATGGCCCTTTATCCTTCACAATGCAAGTGTAGTTCTTTGGGATTCTTTCAAATTAATATTTCACAGAGGACATGCTATTTTTCCTTTCTTGGCATTTTGCCTTGTACATTACTCTGTTGATAGGTCCCAGTAATAACAGTGCTATTGCACGTCCAGCTAGTTAAGGTTACTGGTCTGGAAACTATTACCTAACACAATAGTATAATCGTGTGTGTATAAACTGTTCTCTGGCCACCTCTGACCCATATCTCGCCATATCAGCTAAGTAACCCCTTTCCCCCCTCCTTCCTAATGCCTTCTGTGGTTTTGTACATGTCCTTCATAAAAACAACCCGAGGGTGGAAATTATTCAAAAAGCTCATGTTTGACACCTCATCTGTTCCAATCTGACAGCGATACATAATGTAACAGGCCGAGAGTAAGGGAGAGGAAGAGGAAAAAAAAAAGAAAGAAAGCAGAAACGCAACTTAAAAAGGAGATTGACTCTATTCCAAGAGGCCATAAACGCTAACAAAGAGCGAAACGTGATTTATTTCAGCATGTAATCTTTACAGTAAGTCATCTCTCAGACGTTTCCCACTGACAGAATGTAATAATATTAATGCCCAGAGCAATCGCAATCACAACCAAGAGAGGTATTTATCAGGCTGCCAATTCAAGTAAATGCAGTAATGTAACATGTTTAAAGCAAGCTCATAAAACAAGTCAGCGGAGAAATATTACACAGCGCTTTTCCGCCTCTCCCTTAATCCCCGCTATACGTTACTAAAGTGAAAAATGTAAATTCGTCTCGCGACGGCCCCCTCCCCTTTACGCCTTCAGGATTTAGTAGGGGAGGAGAAATGGAGACGAAAATAGACAAATAGTACATCTTATCAAACTTAATTAGCCACTGACGACCAATATTATCTCCCACCTCAAGCCCCAAGCAGACTGCAGCTTCGCAACCACAAGTAACCTAAGGTGTGGGAACATTCATTCCTTTATCTAAATGGTAACTTAGGGGGTTATTCAGAGAGCACTGAAATGTCACCGACATTTTGGTGCTTTCTCGCTCACCGCACTTCCCTGCACTTTGGGGAATCAAAGTACCCCAGCATTTACTGCAGAGTCCCCGGAGTGCAGGGAAAACCCGTTGCACACCCACCGAAAACCAGGGCCGGATTTACACCTCAGGAGCCTGTAGGCACAGAAATGTGGAGCCCCTTCCCAAAAAGAAAAAACAAACATGACAAAATTACTTTTTACATTTTCATTTTGGGGCAAACTAAAAAAATTTTTTCAATAAAAAAGCTGAAACACGGTTTCTCTCTGCACTCAAATCAAAAGTAGGAACATAATCTGTTGCCTTAGTTGAGTTACTGCAGTGGCATTGTTTGTTTTATTTATAAAAGTATATATTGCCTCTGCCATAGAACAGAAAAAAAATAATTTTGCATTTACTTTTTTAATTTTTTTTATTTCTACACATTACATGATCATGTTTGGTAGTAGGGCTGAACCGATACCACTTTTTTAAGACCGAGTACAAGTACTGATACTTTTTCAGGTACTCACTGATACCAAGTACCGATACGTTTATTTAAAGTCATGTATCTGCTTTCCAATAATTTAGGATTTTGCTGAAAGCCTGTCCAGTTTGCTAATATTGAATTGTATAGCCAGACACTCCATTTACCCTCTACACAGCCTGCACACATCCTGACCACACCCATACAAACCCACCACACCTCATCTCAGATATAGGTATACCCACTCAGACCTCATATATGTATTCCCATGCAGATACATGTGTACTTGCAGACCACAGACCATATATACCCACTCAGATACATGTATACAGACCTCAGACCAGATCCCCCACTCAGATATATGTATACAGACCTCAGACCAAATATACCCACTCAGATACATGTATACAGACCTCAGACCAGATCCCCCACTCAGATATATGTATACAGACCTCAGACCATATATACCCACGCAGATACATGTATATACTTGCAGACAAAGTACTTGTGCAAATGGTGTATCGGCACTGATACTGATACTAGTATCGGTATCAGTGCATCTCTATTTGGTATCATTGTAAAGACCAGACTATGACCTCTCTAATGATACCTCACTTAACCTTGTGCCGTGTACAATTCAGAAATGCAGGTTCCATAGTCCCCCTGTCCCACCTCACTGCAGTGCCATGGACTAGATTGCAGATGAAACAATGTGTTGCACCATCAGCTCCACACTTGCTGGCAGTGTGGGAAATGAGAAGGTACGTTAACGCAGCATCACTGTTCACTTTATAATTGTAAACTGAATAATAGTGCTGCATTAGAAAAAAAGAGAAAAATAATATTATTAGTTATTTTATTTTTACATAAATCTAACCTGTGTTTGGTATCACTGCAAAGGCCATAGTCTGACCTTAACAATGATACCTCATTTGTCCCTCTAGCCATTAGGGCTCCAGAGATCGTCTATATGATTATAAAACAAAATATTATTATTTTTTTTACACACAGAGCAAGGCGCCCCCTTGTGGCAGGCGCCTGTAGGCACATGCCTACTCTGCCTAATTATAAATCTGGCCCTGCCGAAAACCCACCAGAAACACTGCAAAAAACACGCTGAACACGTCGGAAAAAGCCAACGAGCTCCGATAACAGCGCAGACCAGCCGCCGGAAAAAGCCGACAAGCTGACGAGCGGGGTAAAAAAAAAAACACAACAATACGCTTGATAGTGTCAAAATTGAAACGATGTTTGCAAAAAAACTACTGAAAGAAAATGCCTGGAATTTACATATACAGTGCCAAGAAAAAGTATGTGAGCCCTTTGGGATTACGTGTAGTTTTGTATGAATTGGTCATAAAATGTGCTCTGATCTTCATCTAAGTCACAACAATTTGAAAAACACAGTCTGCTTAAAATAATACAACACAAACATTATATGTTTTCATGTTTTTATTGAACAGAACATGTAAACATTCACAGTGCAGGGTGGAAAAAGTATGTGAACCTTTGGAATAACTGGTTGACCCTCCTTTGGCAGCAATAACCTCAACCAAACGCTTCCTGTAGTTGCAGATCAGACCTGCACAACGATCTGGAGTAATTTTGGACCACTCCTCTTCACAAAACTGTTTCAGAGTAGAAATATTCTTGGAATGTCTGGTGTGAACCGTTCTCTTAAGGTCATGCCACAGCATTTCAATCGGGTTGAGGTCAGGACTCTGACTGGGCCACTCCAGAAGGCATATTTTGATTTGTTGAAGCCATTCTTTTGTTGAATTACTTGTATGCTTTGTGTCATTGTCCTGTTGCATCACCCATCCTCTGCGGAGCTTCAATTGGCAGACAGATGGTTTTACATTTTCCTGCAAAATGTCTTGATAAACTCTGGAATTCATTTTTCCATCAATGACAACAATCCATCCAGGCCCTGAGGCAGCAAAGCAGCCCCAAACCATGATGCTCCCTCCGCCATGTTTTACAGTGGGGATGAGGTTTTGATGTTGGTGTGCTGTGCCTTTTTTCCTCCACACATAGTGTTGTGTGTTTTTTCCAAACAACTCAATTTTGGTTTAATCTGTCCACAGAATATTTTGCCAGTAGTGCTGTGGAACATCCAGGTGCTCTTTTGGAAACTTCAAAGGTACTGCAATATTCTTTTTGGACAGCAATGGCTTACTCCGTGGTGTCCTCCCATGTACTCCATTCTTGTTTAATGTTTTCCTTATTGTAGATGTGTCAATAAAAATGTTAGCATGTGCCAGAGATTTCTGTAAGTCTTTAGCTGACACTCTAGGATTCTTCTTTACCTCATTAAGCATTCTGCGCTGTGCTCTTGCAGTCATATTTACAGACGACCATGCCTAGGGAGAGTAGCAACAGTGCTGAACTTTCTCCATTTGTAGACAGTCTGTCGTACCATGGACACATGAACATCAAGGCTTTTGGAGATACTTTTGTAACCCTTTCCAGCTTCATGCAAGTCAACAATTCTTGATCGTAGATCTTCTGCGAGCTCTTTTCTGCGAGGCATGGTTCACATCAGGCAGTGCTTCTTGAAACCAGTAAATCCAAAACTGGTGAGTGTTTTTAAAGGGCAGGACAGCTTTCAGCAACACATCCAATAATATCACACTGATTGGACTCAAAGTTGGCTCACTCCTGGCTCCAATTAGCTCTTGGAGAAGTCATTAGGCTAGGGGTTCACATACTTTTCCCACCCTGCACTGTGAATGTTTACATGTTATGTTCAATAAACACATGAAAACATATAATGTTTGTGTTGTATTATTTTAAGCAGATTGTGTTTTTTCAAATTGTTGTGACTTAGATGAAGATCAGAGCACATTTTATGACCAACATACTTGACAACAAGAGAAATGTCAATGTATCCTTCCTGGTAAAATACTTTATAAATAAATAATCAATTGAACCTCTAAGACAAATTTATATTAGAAAATAAATGTGGCATCCCTCCAGTCTGCTGTCGTAGACTAGGCCTAGCTAGTCTATCAGGGTTATTCAAAGAGCTCCGAATTGCTGGAGAAAGGTAACCGAATGCTGAAATTCAGTGTATGGTTACCTTTCCTGGCCATTCGGCTATCCAGAGAGCAGGCAATTCGTCAAATCCTGGCGCATTCTGTATTGAGGTATGTTAATAGGGTGCTCTTGAGTGACCTAAGACTGGGGGCAGATTTGATGGCGTCTGGTGTAGGTGTAGAACAGAGCTGCAATGTAATAAAAATTAATATTGTTAGAATTTGCATCCTTTATTTGCTCTAGATTACATATTTATTGACATAACCACAACAGGCTGTGAATATTTGTCTTCTTTTGTTTTTAGAAAGGATTTTACCAGGAAGGATACATTGAGATTTCTCTTGTTTTCAAGTATGTCTTGTGTGGCGAGTATGTACCGTTAGGTGTCTTGCCCAAGGACACTTACTGGAGAGGTGCTCTTGATGGGATCGAACCTGTGTCTCCACAGCCTCTCTCCACAGTTATAGAGCAGCGATGTTACCTCTACTCCACCCAGCCGGCACTTCATGTTTATGTTCATATTTATATCAGGTGGTTGAAGTGGTTAGAAGAATTTTATGAGCCTAGGGCAGGATCTAGCCTATATATGGCCCTGCTTCAACCTCCGCTTTTTGGGTCATGATGACTCCATGGACTGCGTTCTATTCTACATAAAAATAATGTATAAAAGCATCTGAACATGACTTTGAGAATGAAAACCTATTGTTTCATCAATACAATATTAGAGTACTGATTTTCGAGTGGCAATAATGGGAAATAAGGATAAAATGGTTGTATGTGTCGAGAGGAAGAGGCCACAGTGTCTCTTGTTGCTCTGTAAATTCTCTCGTATTACAAAAGGGTAATTTTAAAACCAGGCAAGATATTATACAAAATGTATCTATAGCAAATGATTTTAACTATCCAAAATATATTTAATGTTTTACTGAGGTCTGGACTGACATAAGCCCTTTTAATTCCTATACAAATCGTGAACCATGGGTAGTATGGCCTGCTTTCCTCACACTCTCGTCTTAGCAGGGATCGAGGCCCAGTAATTTGTGATCCAAACCACAGCATATAGCGCATTCATCTTACCCTCTAGCTGATGTTGAGTAAACATCCTTATGAGGGTTTCACAGCTGCATTTTTTTTTTTTGTATTTTCCAGCAAAACAAAATAAAAAAAGGTGCTATTTATGAAGTGGAAGTTTAGCAGATGCATTGCTAACGATTTCTAGGCGTACAAGCCAAATAAATAAGAAATTCAGCCTCCCCAACGGCACAGTTGCAGAATACAGCACCTCACTTTCATTAAATACCTCCCTCTGGCCTACTTGACTTTTCAGCAAGCCTTTTTAATAATGATATTTCAGCAGAATCTGTTCCCTTCCCACCACCTCCTCCTTTCCCCCATCACCCACACTCACAAAATGATGCCAGTAAAATAAAGTGTTATAAATCCACTGACATTTCCAGTCAAATTAAGTCAGCATTAAAGATCTGTGTTTACAATATGTTCAAAAAGCACATCTAATATTTACCGAAGTACGTATATATACATGCTAGCAGTGCAGGAGTCACGTATTTATGTAATAAATTCATGTTCTACACCTTTACTGACTGATTCAACAGTGAATGAGGGACCCGGCACTTCAGTCTGATATAAGGACTACTTTATTCAGCAATCAGCTACAGCAACATTTCAGCTGCAGCACAGCCTTTCTTAAGCTAGTGCTGCAGCTGAAATGATACTGCTGCTGAGTATGAATAAAAGGTTCCTTATATCAGACTGGAGTGCTGGTTCCTCATTCGGTGTTGGATCAGTGCCGGGTTGGGCTTACCCTTGGTTCTCTGTGCACCCATCTTGCTCTCTGAAGTAGAGCAAGTACACTTAGCAAGTGTGTTCTTTTCTTCTATGTTGTTTTTACTGACTGAGACTCAATAAGCCTGGAAAATATACTGTAAACTAATATATATCTAATATACATATATTTGTCTTGAAACCCTATTCACAGCAATAATGGTTTTAAAAATATATTAACCTTTAATTCCTAATGACTGCCAGGTTGAGCCAACTTGAAATAAAACCTAATGGGCACTATTGCATTGCCCTCGCTAAAACCGGGATGCGTCGAGTCGGGCAACCTGCCCTTTACCTATCGCTAGGTTTGCAGATGCTTGGTGCAGCGCTACAACGTCGCCCCCAGCATCCCCTCCATGGTGTCCATAGGGTCACATGACCAGCAGGATCTCGCCTCTCGCATGATCCTGCTGGTCTGAGGAGTAAACATGGAGGGAGACAAGGGACTTTCTTTTCCCAGTCTCCCTCTGCTCCCGGTGGCCAGAAGCAGTGGATCGAGCCGCCTCTCTCACCGCGAGATGAGAGGTGATGTGTTTTTTGGCGGGTTTTGAGCTGCAGGTAACAGATTCTGCAGCAGCACAATCTGTTACTACACCCAGTGGCGTCACTAGGGTTGGTGTCACCCGGTGCGGTAACTTATGGTGTCACCCTCCCCCCGAGTTTTACGGATTATTTTTAACTACTCTTACTCATAAATCAGTACTCCCATATAACACTGAACGCTCATGCACAGCGCACATTACTGTGAGGTTTATTGCTGTGGAGCTCTCTCATATGCTCACACATAAATTTTGGTGAACTGCCAGCAAGCATAGTGCCTGTTTGAAGACAGTGAAAGCGAAGGCACACATGGATATATATTGCCCCCAGCAGCTCACCCATGGACATATATTGCCCCCAGGCGCTCACCCATGGATATATATTGCCCACAACAGCTCACCCATGGATATATATTGCCCCCAGCAGCTCGTCCATGGATATATATTGCCCCCAGTAGCTCACATATGGATTTATGGCCCCAGCTCACAAATGGATATAGTTGCCCAGCTCACACATGGATAAATTTGCCCATCAGTGGCAAGAAAAAGTATGTGAACCCTTTGGGATTTCGTTGAGTTTTGCATGAATTGGTCATAAAATGTGCTCTGTCTCATCTAAGTCACAACAATTTGAAAAACACAGTCTGCTTAAAATAATGCAACACAAACATTATATGTTTTCATGTTTTTATTGAACATAACATGTAAACATTCACAGTGCAGGGTGGAAAAAGTATGTGAACCTATGGACTTAATAACTGGTTGACCCTCCTTTGGCAGCAATAACCTCAACCAAACGTTTCCTGTAGTTGCAGATCAGACCTGCACAACGATCTGGAGTAATTTTGGACCACTCCTCTTCACAAAACTGTTTCAGTGTAGCAATATTCTTGGGATTTCTGGTGTGAATCGCTCTCTTAAGGTCATGCCGTAACATTTCAATCGGGTTGAGGTCAGGACTCTGACTGGGCCACTCCAGAAGGCGTATTTTGTTTTGTTGAAGCCGTTCTTTTGTTGAATTACTTGTATGCTTTGGGTCATTGTCCTTTTGCATCACCCATCCTCTGCGGAGCTTCAGTTGGCAGACAGATGGTCTTACGTTTTCCTGCAAAATGTCTTGATAAACTCTGGAATTCATTTTTCCATCAATGACAACAATCCGTCCAGGCCCTGAGGCAGCAAAGCAGTCCCAGACCATGATGCTCCCTCCGCCATGTTTTACAGTGGGGATGAGGTTTTGATGTTGGTGTGCTGTGCCTTTTTTTCTCCACACATAGTGTTGTGTGTTGTTTCCAAAGAACTCAATTTTGGTTTCATCTGTCCTCAGAATATTTTGCCAGTAGTGCTGTGGAACATCCAGGTGCTCTTTTGCAAACTTCAAACGTGCTGCAATATTCTTTTTGGACAGGAATGGCTTCCTCCGTGGTGTCCTCCCATGTACTCCATTCTTGTTTAATGTTTTCCTTATTGTAGATGTGTCAACAAAAATGTTAGCATGTGCTAGAGATTTCTGTAAGTCTTTAGCTGACACTCTAGGATTCTTCTTTACCTCATTAAGCATTCTGCGCTGTGCTCTTGCAGTCATCTTTACAGGACGACCATGCCTAGGGAGAGTAGCAACAGTGCTGAACTTTCTCCATTTGTAGACAGTCTGTCTTACCGTGGACACATGAACATCAAGGCTTTTGGAGATACTTTTGTAACCCTTTCCAGCTTCATGCAAGTCAACAATTCTTGATCGTAGGTCTTCTGAGAGCTCTTTTCTGCGAGGCATGGTTCACATCAGGCAGTGCTTCTTGAAACCAGTAAACCCAAAACTGGTGTTTCTTTTTAAAGGGCAGGACAGCTTTCAGCAACACATCCAATAATATCACAATGATTGCACTCAAGGTTGGCTCACTCCTGGCTCCAATTAGTTCTTGGAGAAGGCATTAGGCTAGGGGTTCACATACTTTTTCCACCCTGCTCTGTGAATGTTTACATGTTATGTTCAATAAACACATGAAAACATATACAGGGTTATCCAAAGAGATCCGAATTGCTTGAGAAAGGTAACCGAATGCTGAAAATCAGCGTTCGGTTACCTTTCCTGGCCATTCGGCTATCCAGAGAGCAGGCAATTCGCCAAATCCTGGCGAATTGCCTGAACATACGGTGCCTGTTCGGTGCCTGTTCGAGGGCAGTGAATCCCCATAGAGAAGCACTGCTTCGTCTATTCAGAGAACACAAACCAGCAGTGAAAGGTTCCCCTAATGTCCTGCCATTCGGTGGTTTAATTCGACAAATTTATTCAGGAGAATCCCATAGGCTTCAATGTTAAAAATATTCCCGTTTTAATTCAATATCTAATAAAACGTTCATTATAAAATTCTGCAGCAAAAAGTCTCTTTATTTATAGATTTTTTAGGATACTTTAAGCATTTTTCTGATTTTTTTTTATTTTTTTAAAAGTCCGATTTTTTTTTATTTTTTTTTCAGTTTGCTTATTTTTTTTGTAACAGCCCTCTTTATTATCATTCCCTGGACCTCCTGTGAAAATTTCAGACATTTTCGCTCAGTAGTTTCTTTGCAAACAGCGTTTCATTTTCCCAGATTCATACAAATGGTTTTTCTAATTTATTCACTGCCTCCTCTACGTCACAGCTGCTTCGGCTCTGTGTGATTCGGCTCCTGTTCGGCTCATGTTCGGGTTTTTCAAAGGTTAATCCAGATGTTTTTGCTTGTTTTCAGCGTGCATTCGGTTAGTTTTCGTCAGGTTTGCGGCAGCTTTTCCCTGCAATTCGGGGACCCTGTGCTGTTTGCTGAATACACCGCAGGGTCACCGAAATGCAATCGGCAAAAGGAACCGAATTGAAGAGAACGAAAAGTCACCGAACGTGCGGTGACTTTTCGAATCTCTTTGGATAACCCTGCTAATGTTTGTGTTGTATTATTTTAGGCAGACTGTGTTTTTCAAATTGTTGTGACTTAGATGAAGATCAGAGCACATTTTATGACCAATTCATGCAAAACTCCACATAATCCCAAAGGGTTCACATACTTTTTCTTGCCACTGTAGTTGCCCAGTTCATACATGGATAAATTTGCCCAGCTCACACATGGATAAATTTGCCCAGCTCACACATGGATATAGTTGCCCAGCTCACACATGGGTAAATTTGCCCAGCTCACACATGGATATAGTTGCCAAGCTCACACATGAATATAGTTTCCCAGCTCACACATGGATATATTTGCCCATCTCACACATGGATAAATTTGCTCAGCTCACACATGGATATAGTTGCCCAGCTCACACATGGATAAATTTGCCCAGCTCACACATGGATAAATTTGCCAAGCTCACACATGGATTTAGTTGCCCTTAGCTCACACATGGATAAATTTTCCCAGCTCGCACATGGATAAATTTGCCTCCAGCTCACACATGGATAAATTTGCCCAGCTCACACATGGATAAATTTGCCCAAGCTCACACATGGATACATTTGCCCAGCTCACACATGGATACATTTGCCCAGCTCACACACATGGATAAATTTTCCCAGCTCATACATGCATACATTCGCCCCCAGCAGCTCACCTCTGCCGCCAAGTGCTGTTCGCCGCGTCTTTGGCTCCCTATGAGCTCCCGAAGGCATGGAGCTTGGCCGCTCGCCTGGTGGAACCAAGAGACCAGCCGCGATCCCGTGGGCCGTAGGTTGCTGGCCCCTGCCTTAGGGTGACACGACCCACCATTAGGGTGAGACCTTCACCAAAGACTTTGATTTTTGAACCGTCCGACGGCCGGTCACTTGGTGTGGACTGCACCCCCCGCCCCGCCTAGCGGCGCTAGTGCCTACACCTCTGAGCGGGTGGTAACTTTTTCAGTCAGTAACTAGCGTTAGGACCAAGTGATCCTAACGTTAATCTGTGCTTGCACTTTGTGCTCTCTATGATATGTATTGGGAGCGCGAAGTACAGTAAACTCGCGCTACATACCTCAAATTAATGAGCGCTAATGTATTTTTTAACCCGTTAGCGATTCAAAGGAAGACGATCTGGCCACAGCGCTATGACCTCCTTTAAGCTAGCGCTAACGCTGACGCTAGTGTAAGCTTGGAGGAGGTAATAGAGCACAATTTTGTTTACAAATGTTATGGACCTAGCATTTTTAAGTCTATATTGGGAAATCAAAATGGTTGCCAGTAGCTTCATTGGCAACCATTTTGTATTGCAGAAAAGCAGGTGTTTTCAGTTTATAAGCTTGTATTTCGTGAAAATATCGTAGAAGAAACTTTAAAAGATTTAATGATAAGTGAAACTTATCCCACCAAATTAGAGTCTTTAGCTGAGTATAACTCTTACAAACAAATCAACAACAGATTATATATATACAGTGTATATATATTTACACAATATACCAGATTTTGGCAAACGGTAGTACAGCTGAAGATCCAGATGTTAGAAGACACCAAATCCTCTGTAAAGAAACGGAAATTAAAAAAAATCTAAGCATAAAGAATGTTTACCATTTCCAAAATACCATTGTACAGTAGATAAATAAAATAATGCATGATTATTTTTTTATATATTTCTATTTTAAATTCTTAATATTCATTATTAGTTATCAATTTTTCAAAGACAAAGAGAGTCAAACGAAAAAACGGCCACGCAGGGTCA
Organism: Leptobrachium leishanense; assembly: GCA_009667805.1. Classification (NCBI taxonomy): domain Eukaryota; kingdom Metazoa; phylum Chordata; class Amphibia; order Anura; family Megophryidae; genus Leptobrachium; species Leptobrachium leishanense. The sequence continues at coordinate 135,094,857 of CM019065.1, forward strand.
TCACAAAAAATCGAAGGAATGGTCATGAAAATAATAAACGTATGCAAGAAAGGGTCATCAAATGGTAATAAAAATCAAAAATGTCCACATAAAGGGTCACAAGAGCACGTGGGGGAGGGGAGAAGAAAAAGAAGGGGGATAAGGAAGAAAAAAGGAAAATCGAGGGGCCTCTTCTCATGGAATGGGTCAGGAGGGAAGAAAGAAGTAGGCGACTCCATATCTGCCCATGTCCATCCGTGGAGCAGGGCAAACCGCCCCACCAGTCTCACAGACACTGCGAATGACTTGGACAGATAGCCTCCAGGTACCACCATAATCAACCACCGAGGGACCGAAATCCACTCCGCACCTGTAACGCTGGGCGGGATAACACACACACAGACAGTAGCATAGTAGGATCTTGTTGGGCAGATATGTCATAAACAGAACACTGGGATCATGAAATGAAATAAACACACGGAGTCGTGACAAGCTCTGCTGATTTTGAGACCAGCAGACAGCTTGAAATACCTGGAACAAAATGATAGAGGAATCCTATACTGTCAGGTGGTACAAAATATCAAAGAACACAGAAGGTACAGTTGTGTTCAAAATTATTCAACCCCCAATGCTGTAAAGGGTTTTAGGGAATTTAGTGTACATTTGTAATTGTATTCAGAATGAAATCCTACAAGGACTTTTTAAAGAACCATATGCAACTAAAATGACATCAATTGGTTTTGTAATACAGTAGTAAATGTTTCTTTTGTGAATTCTTCATTGACACAATTATTCAACCCCTTAAAGACTACCACTCTGAAGAACAGAGGTTCATTCAAGTCTTTTCAATCAGGTATTGAAAACACCTGTGGATTTCACGGAGCAGCAATAAAGCATAATAAGCACCAATTAGGCATCTTTAAAATGACTGTGATACTCAGCTCCTTCTAGACATTTACTGGTGTGGGAACATTTTGGAGGCTGGAACATTTTGGAGTGGCCATCGCAGTCACCTGACTTAAATCCGATTGAGAACCTCTGGTGGGACTTAAAGAAAGCAGTTGCAGTGCGCAAGCCTAAGAATGTGACTGAACTGGAGGCTTTTGCCCATGACGAATGGGCGAAGATACCCGTAGATCGCTGCAAGACACTTGTGTCAAGCTATGCTTCACGTTTAAAAGCTGTTATAACTGTAAAAGGATGTTGTACTAAGTACTAAGATTGAATGTCACTTGGGGGTTGAATAAAACTGATAATGATGTGAGCACAGAAAAGACATTTGTGGTTATTTCATTATAAATGTTATGTTATATTTGTCTGACCTACACGTGCTTCTATGATTTAATTGTAAGCAAGATGACTGAATGATCAAAATCAATGTCAAACTGGCCAAAACACTCAATTTCAGTGGGGGTTGAATAATTTTGAACACAACTGTAGCTAGTAGAGGTTAGACCTCTGGTATGGGAACTAGACACAACCTGAGAGAATGCCTAGTGATTAGGCCTTATACACTATATGGATGAAACAGGAGGAAATTCCAGGGATACAAATACCAGAAGGACATAGAAGAAGCCAAACAGCAAAATGCGATAGAATGAGCATAACTCGACCAAACGGCCGCACAGCGGTACTGGAAAACTGCGGGGTATGTCAACGGGGTGTACATTTAGCAAGCCAGGGATAGAACCGGTTGTTACGTGCAAGGCCTCAATATGAGCGCGGTACAGATAAAGGGAAAAAGCGGAAAGAATCGTCAGTCACTAGCCTAGGTCAGATACACAATGCAAGGTCCTCAGAAAACGCCAAAGTCAAATACCAGAATACACAGAGTAACAATTTGAAGCTCAGAGTGGATACCAAGTCAGGGCACTTGAGCAACCTCTCGCGCCCTCTTTTAAACCCGGTGACCTCTCACGTTCCTGCTAGGCACCGCCCCCTCAGACACTGGCCGGCCATTAATCCTTGAGGTCCTGGAATCAGATGGGGAGCCAGGACGCAAACCAGATCCCCCAGGCAACACTGCTGGGGTGAAGGACGTCACAGCACCTCACCATCTGGTAGTTTGACAGACAGCTACACCTTCACAGACGGCTCGAGGGAATTCTCCACAGCCATCTCAGAGACCACCGCAGCAACCCAGACCTCATAGACAAAACAGTAGATGGTCCTGATGGCGCAGTGGTGTACTATAAATCGTATAAACCCTAGCCTGATATTAGGCCCTACAGGTGCTCGTACTAGTCTAAGATCTAAAAATGTCGCCAGGAACCTTCAGGTCCCGAGAGATGTACAATTAAAAATGAGAAGTGCAAATTACAATTGATACATAAATGCAGTAGCAAAGCCGAGAGACATGCAAGGATTATTTATAACAATAAAGTGCATGTGCTTATGAAACCATTCTTAAGTAAAGTGCATACACAGGTGGTGCGCTAAAAGCGCAAATCGCTGATAGTTCTTTGAAGGGTTGTACAGTCAATAAGTCCTAAGCCACAGTAAAGTGCATGTGCAAAAGTGCAAATAACATGAAAAAGAACCGGAAAATGTTGTGGCCACTAGTGGTTGCACAGCGTATGAGCCGTGTTGTAGAGATAAACGGTCCACTGCCACAGCTCCTCTCCTCAATGGGTGGTTTATATAAGGGGAGAGAGAAGAAAAAAATAATAATAGTGCAGACTGCTTCAGGTATTTATGGTGAGGATAGAACAAAAATCTCACTCACGGATTACAGAGCCTAGTGTGTCCCTGGCTCTGGGTTGAAGCGCTTCACACCAGATATAGGGTGGCGTATCCCTTCTTTGTCCTACAGTTGGCCTCAGATGAAATACAAGCAGATAGACAGTGCTCCCATAGCGTAACACATTCGGTAAAAGTGGCAGCAAGTTAAAAAGCTGATCAATCTCACTCACCAATGGTGGAGCCTCGGTATTCTCTCAGGCTCGGCTTGTAAGCATATGGTATCATTTAAATCGCTGTGTACCTCACCTCTCTCGCCTGGAACGTCTGTTTCTTTCCTTCTTCTATGCTGGTACTCCACCTCCACAAAAATTTAGGGAGGAAAGAGGGGGTACTCCACCTCCCTAAATTTTTCTGCACTCATCGGCTGCAGCAACTGAACAGCCATCTGCGGAAACAAGGCAGCCCCAGGTTTGCTCCCTCGTGTAGCTCCCGTTCCCCGGTAGGCTTGCATCATGGTCTGCAAAGGATGCCAGGCTTCTCTGATAAGCAAGCTCTCATCCCCCTCTGACTGCATTGCCAGGCAGGCATCAAGGCCCGATATCGCAGTCTCCTTGTCTTCGGTAGGGGGAGGGAAATCATCCTGCCCCCAGCTCGCATTCCCTTCTGCCGCTCCCATCTCACAAACATCCATGAAGGCCTTGAGATGTGGGCCAACCATCTCCGGAGCCTGCGCCATAGTTCCAATCAGGGGCGAAACTCACAAGGGAGATGAAGGAGCAGTGAGGCAGGGATCCCTCAGGAGCCAAGAGGTAGGCCTCAAGATGGCCGCCGGCAAGGCACTCACGCCAAGAAACAGCGGCCGACAGGCAAGTCTCTGATACAGTGGGGGGGGGCAATTGGGCTCATGACTATGCATAACCGATGGCCAGCCACGTAGGGACCCCAGATGGGGATAATTGGTGGAGAATGTTGGCAGGAACCCCTCCAATTAAAGGGTATGAAGCTGAACTCCGCCAAGACACGTCTTCTCCCGTCCACAGCTGGCCATACCCCCGCTGTATGATTATATTGTACTGTCATAGGTCTCTACTTTATGGTTTGGCTGGTGTTAAGGAGTCACGATAAAAAAAATTGATGCATGCTGTTAAACTTTGTGGCTGAGCAACTCTGGCTCAATTACGGTAAACTTCAATAGTGGCAGTGGGACTAATAGTTCCGGTGCAACACACTGCTGCTTGTATTTCGTCCTGAAGTCTAGAAGACTCTATGAACAGTGATAGAAGACTCACACAAGATCATTTCTACCAAATCTCGCAGGATGGAGCCTCACAGAGGAAGGTTTTTGGAGAACTACAACCCCAATTCCGAAAAAGTTGGGACAGTATGGAAAATGAAAAAAAGAGTCAATTGAATATGCAATTAATCTTGTACTGTATTGAAAACACATTATTAACACATTATTTGATGTTTTACATTGTGAAATTAATGTATGTCTGATAATATACACTCATTTCAAATCTGACGGCAACACCTTCCACAAAAGTTGGTACAGGGCAATTTGGGCCTAACAGAGATGCGACAAGTTGAAATAAGAAGGTGATGTGAAACAGGTGAGGCAATTATGTAATCAAAGTAGATAAAGGAGCCTCCATAAAAGGCTTACATCATCAATAGCAAGGATGGGTCGAGGCTCGGCAGTCTGTCAACAGATGTGACAGCGAATAATCCAACACTTTGAGAACAACATTCCCTAAAGAAAAATCTGTAGGAATATGGGCATGACACCTTCTACAGTGCACAATATAATAAAAAGATTCAAGGAATACATTCAAATCTCGATGCATAAAGGGCAAGACCAAAAACCACTTCTGGGTGCAGGTGATCTCCAGTCCTTCAGACATCACTGTCTCAAAACCATCATGAGTCTGTTATGGATATCCTGACAAGGGCTCGGAAATACTTTGGTAAACCTTTGTAAATCAACACCATTCGCCACTGCATCCACAGATGCAAGTTAAGGCGTTACTATGCAAAGCAGAACCCATACATCAACGCTGCCCAGAGCACTGCCGACTTCCCTGAGCTCAGCCTCATCTGAGATGGACTGTCTCTTTATTCATAGATTTTTTTAGGATCTCTTTTTTTTTGGTGTTCGGAGAGTTTGTGGTGAGTGTTCGGTGTGTGCACAGCGAGTTTTCCCTGTTCTACAGGGGTCCTGCAGTGCTTGCTAAATACACCACAGGGTCGGCGAACTAGAAAATCGCCGAATCCCCCGAAGTGCGGGGAACAAAAAGTCACCGAACGTGCGGTGACTTTTCGGATCTCTTTGAATAACCCTGATAATAAAATAATTACAAAAATGGGAGGGGTGTACTCACTTCTGTGAGATACTGTATATTTGTTCTGTCATTTGATTTTGTCACTTGCAGGGTTATTCAGAGAGCACCGAAATGTCACTGACAATTTATTTTACATTGAAACCTATGAGATTCGCCTGTTTAAACCTGTTGAATGAAAGCAGCGAAAATCAGAGCATTTCACTAACATTTCGGCGCTCTTGGGTGTTCTCTGAATAGATTAACCATTACTTCTCTATAGGGATTCCACTGCTGCCGAAGATCAACGTATTTCGCTGGCAATTCGCCAATATTTGGCAAATTGTCAGTTTTTTAAATAGTCGAATGGCCCTGAAATTGCACCATATGGGGAAATTCACTGTTTGGTGCAAATTTGTGGCCAATTCGGCGTTCTTTGAATAACCCCTTTGGACTTGCACATGGCCAGGCACTGATCGCTATTTACTGGCTCCCAGTATGTTTGTGCTTCCTAGATAATGTTTAGAATTAGAACGTTTAGAGTTTTGCAGCATCAACAAATTGGAATTATAAACTTTGTAGTAGAATTTGGCTACCCTCTACTGTTTTAAAAGTATATTGCATAAAACAAGAAAATATACATTGTTCTTTCAGGATATTTGTTGTAACTTCTGTGCAGTGTTTTTAATAAGGAGGAGGATTTTAATCTCACTGTTTGGTTCATATATACAGGTATATATAAATAATGTATATTGGATGCACTTGAGGACTTCCTAAAAAAAAAAATCATTTATTGGTACCACATTAAAAAAACAAAGTTTTGGCTCATTTGTCATTTATAGACATATATATATCACCAGAATAGAACAGTACACAGTGATAACTTTTTTATTTGGACTAAAGTTACAGTTAAAGTCTGTCCAAATAAAAAAAGGTATCACTATGTACCCTCCCTGTTCACAGGTGCCCCACCGTGGCAGCCTATAAAGGCCTGAGCCTGCTGGGGAGCTCCAGGGTGAGTTGATCCTGTAAGTAAAGATTTGGTGAAATTAGATAGGACCTGTCAACGATGGGGTACATTGGCGACTGTGACAGGCTTAAGCAAACTATGATCATACTTTGTGAACTGAATCCCCATCATTTATTACCTCAGTCAGGTTTTTTGAACTCTTTGGAATTGTGTGTTTTTTTGCTGCAGAAAATGATGGAAGAAGGTGGTCATGGATATGGAGAGCTCTTTTTTGATATCTTTTACTAAATGTCTTAGATGCACTCAATGTTGTTGCTTGTTTAGGTTGAGTGCAACCCCCCTGTGGTTTATATAAGACAGCACTTCAATGTCTTTATTTAAAAGTATTAATTAATTTATTTTTTCCATACAACGGTTCAGTCCTCTATATGCGATCTGTCATCAGATACCTGATGAAATCCACACAAATAGCCGACGCAAATGTCAAATGGAGTAAATAAATGAAACACTCCCTGAACCGCTCTTGCACAATTTGAGCCAGATGACTCCTGGAATTATCATTTTGGAATATACGCGTACCCTCAGGGAACGAAAATTCCATTGATGAAAGAACCTGGTCATTCAGTATATTCAGATAGGTCCAACACTTGACCAACTGAAGCAACCCCAGATTATAACAGGCTTGTCCAATAAGGAGTGTCTTTTTTTGGCCAGGCGGTGTATATTAGTCCAAGAAGATAGTAGTGCACAATGGAGACTTCGTAAAGTGCAAAGAGATTAGTTTATGGCATTACATTGATGCTTTCGTCAAGCAGGACTTTTCTCAAGACATTTTGAGAAAAAGTCCTGTGGGGCTGAAACATTGATGAATTGCAATAAAAAATTTGTTGCCCTTTACAAAGTCTTCATTGTGCGCTACTATCTTTTGGACTTATTCAACAACAAACTGGTAAGCAGCACCAGAGCAAGGGATGATTTCTATTCTTAAGTGGAGAGATCTATAATAAATAAATAATATATATATATATATATATCAGTATCTCACAGAAGTGAGTACACCCCTCACATTTTTGTAAATATTTTATTATATATTTTCATTTGACAACACTGAAGAAATTACACTTTGCTACAATGTAAAGTAGTGAGTGTACAGCTTGTGTAACAGTGTAAATTTGCAGTCCCCTCAAAATAACTCAACACACAGCCATTAATGTCTAAACCGCTGGCAACAAAAGTGAGTACACCCCTAAGTGAAAAAGTCCAAATTGGACCCAATTAGCCATTTTCCCTCCCCGGGGTCATGTGACTCATTAGTGTTACAAGGTCTCAGGTGTGAATGGGGAGCAGGTGTGTTAAATTGGGTGTTATCACTCTCAGTCTCTCATACTGATCACTGGAAGTTCAACATGGCACCTCATGGCAAAGAACTCTCTGAGGATCTGAAAAAAAGAATTGTCTCTACATAAAGATGTCCTAGGCTATAAGAAGATTGCCGAGACCCTGAAACTGAGCTGCTATAATGGTTATAATTGATTCATGATCAATTCTTAATTTCATACCATCAGTATTTCATATTTCGAATGCATTAGTTATTTCGTTTTTATTAGTAATTTGTATCGATTCGTTATTTATTCCATTTTGAATGGTTATTTTGGAATGTGAAGTGGATGAATTAATTACATAGATACTTAATCCCTCTGTCCTTGGTGCTGAAACCTGAACAGGTTTCAGCACCAAGGACAGCAGCTCCACGGGGCTCCGGAACCCTGCAGAGCTGCTGTCCTTGCTGCTGAATATGTTTCAGCACCATAGACAGCCCCTACCAAATGCATAGTTAGGAATCCAAAATAATTAGGAAAATTTTACAAAAAACATCTCGAAAATCCTAAAAAAATAAATAAAGATACTTTTTGCTGCAAGTGAAAAGAGTAAATGGCTGAATAAATATTTAGTAAAAACGGGGGAGTATTTTTTAATATTAAAACCTATGGGATTTGTCTGTTGAATGTAGCAACATGTGTTGGGCACTGCCCGTATCTGAATATAGCACACTGGATGGGTGTGTTATTGCAGAAAAAATATAAGGAATTGTATCTTGTGTACAGTATTGATAGTGGAATTAATACTGTGTGGAATAAATCGGACTTGTAAAGCAGATAGAGAGCAGATAAGGTTGTATTTTGCAAGATTCTACTACCATCTAGTGGTGAAATTCAATACTAATTGAAAAATACGATATACTCAATGTTGAACAAATAGTTCCTTAAAGTTCTACTGCCATCTGGTGGCTTAATCCAATATTGCAGTCAAAGTTGAGTTGAAAAAATTCGCTGGTCCTCTCTCTTCTTTCGTGATGTAGGTCTTTTCTTCATAGGGATAAACACAGAGAGAGGATACACATAGCGCAAAATGAATCAGACGTTGCAATGGTAAAATAATGTTTGATCAACTCACGTGGTCCAGAGCCTATTGGGGGTGTCAGGCTCAGACTTTCTTGCTGCACCAGTCCATTGAGGTGACTGGAACCCTTCTTTTGATGTCCCTCTTATACTGCTGCAGAATGATTTTTCCTGTGGTCCCCGGGTCCTCTGGGCTGGGGATTCAATGGAGGGTTTGGGTAGCCACCAATGGTCCACCTCCCTGTCCTCTGGAGTAAACACAGGATGCAGAGTAGGGGATAAAAAAGGGGATTTATTTTTAAAAATACAAGGTATAACTGTAATTACATAAAATAAAGGGTGGTGGGGTAATCCAGGACGCGTTTCGCCTTCATAGGCCTCTTCTGCTGGATAATTTCCCACTCGCAGCGTTCCTTCTTTTATATTGAATGTGGTAATGAAAAAAAGAAGTTTCATTTTCGATTTTGCGCGCCGATTTGCGCGCATGCGCCCGGGCCTCCGTTGGATTGGGCCAGTCACATGGGAGCATTTGTGCAATCATAGTAGGTCTCTTGCCTTGATCGTGGGAGGTATTGGTATACATATTCCGCTCGTAGCGGATCTTTCAAAGGGAAGGGGCACCATTTGCCGCTGGTTTTACATCAAATAATGCTTCATGTGAAAAGACATACAGTTGTGTTCAAAATTATTCAACCCCCAATGCTGTAAAGGGTTTTAGGGAATTTAGTGTACATTTGTATTTGTATTCAGAATGAAATCCTACAAGGACTTTTTAAAGAACCATATGCAACCAAAATGACATCAATTGGTTTTGTAATACAGTAGTAAATGTTTCTTTTGTGAATTCTTCATTGACACAATTATTCAACCCCTTAAAGACTACCACTCTGAAGAACAGAGGTTCATTCAAGTGTTTTCAATCAGGTATTGAAAACACCTGTGGATGTCACGGAGCAGCAATAAGCATAATAGCACCAATTAGGCAGCTTTAAAATGACTGTGATACTCAGCTCCTTCTAGACATTTACTGGTGTGGTTACAAACATGGTGAAGTCAAGAGAATGGTCCAGGAAGACAAGAGAAGAGGTGATTACTCTTCACAGGAAGGGCAATGACTATAAGAAGATTGCAAAGATGTTAAACATACCAAGAGAGACCATAGGAAGCATCATTCGCAAATTCAAGGCAAAGGGCACTGTTGAAACGCTACCTGGTCGTGGCAGAAAGAAGATGCTGACTTCGACTGCTGTGCGCTACCTGAAGCGTAGAGTGGAGAAAAGTCCCCGTGTGACTGCTGAGGAACTGAGAAAAGATTTGTCAGATGTGGGTACTGAAGTTTCAGCTCAGACAATACGGCGCACACTGCGTAATGAAGGCCTCCATGCCAGAACTCCCAGGCGCACCCCCTTGCTGTCTCCAAATAATAAGAAGAGTCGACTGCAGTATGCCAAAAGTCATGTGGACAAACCACAGAAGTTTTGGGATAGTGTTCTGTGGACTGATGAACCAAAATTAGAACTGTTTTTGGTCCCATGGATCAACGCTATGTTTGTAGGAGGAAGAACAAGGCTTATGAAGAAAAGAACACCTTACCTACTGTGAAGCATGGCGGGGGGTCAATCATGCTTTGGGGCTGTTTTGCTTCTGCAGGTACAGGGAAGCTTCAGCGTGTGCAAGGTACCATGAATTCTCTTGAGTACCAGGAGATATTGGATGACAATGTGATGCAGTCCGTCACAAACCGAGGCTTGGGAGACGTTGGACCTTTCAACAGGACAATGATCCCAAGCATACCTCCAAGTCCACTAGAGCAGTGGTCCCCAACCCAGGCCCTCAGGGCCCACTAACAGGCCAGATTTTGCAGATCACCTTGGGGAAATGCAGACTGAATCCTGCAATCACTGAGCAGCAAATCATAACACCTGTGCTGTGCTTCAGATATCTGGCAAACCTGGCCTGTTAGTGGGCCCTGAGGGCCTGGGTTGGGGACCACTGCACTAGAGCATGGTTGCAGATTAAAGGCTGGAACATTTTGGAGTGGCCATCGCAGTCACCTGACTTAAATCCGATTGAGAACCTCTGGTGGGACTTAAAGAAAGCAGTTGCAGTGCGCAAGCCTAAGAATGTGACTGAACTGGAGGCTTTTGCCCATGACGAATGGGCGAAGATACCCGTATATCGCTGCAAGTCACTTGTGTCAAGCTATGCTTCACGTTTAAAAGCTGTTATAACTGTAAAAGGATGTTGTACTAAGTACTAAGATTGAATGTCACTTGGGGTTGAATAAAACTGATAATGATGTGAGCACAGAAAAGACATTTGTTGTTATTTCATTATAAATGTTATGTTATATTTGTCTGACCTACACGTGCCTCTTTGATTTAATTGTAAGCAAGATGACTGAATGATCAAAATCAATGTCAAACTGGCCAAAACACTCAATTTCAGTGGGGGTTGAATAATTTTGAACACAACTGTATAAGTAAATTCGGCAAAGTAAATGCATATTACCTTTGGATATAGACCGGGGGTTTGTATGTCTCCGCATCGAGATGGAAATTTTCATTTAAACTATGCATATATCTTAAAACTTGAATCAATGCATAGTGGATGAAGGAGATAGTCGAGTGGTAGAATGGAACCTGTGTACAAACGGGATGTGCTTGTTTACTATTGTCACGGGTTCCCAGATCCCACCACGCAGTACTTAACACCCCACACTCCACTGAGCCCAGAAGCTACCAACAGAGTAGCCGTGAAAGATCTCTAACTGTCTGGTCCTTAGAATTGGCCAGGTAAACTAGCTAGACAGAAAGGGTTAACAACACAGGGAGTAGTCAGCCGAGCCAGAATCAGGAATACAGAGTTCAGAATGGTCAAATGGAATAGCCGGGTCGATATCAGAGCAGTGGCGTAGTACAAGAAAATGGTCTAGGGCAACAGAAGGCAGAATAGTCAGAAACAAGCAGAGGTCAATAACGGGTTAATTCAATATAGCAGTAAGGTACAAGGAGCTCAGTTATGGATAACCACGATCTGGCAACTGCTGAGAATACACTGAGGGTTTTTAAAGACCTTCACCAGGCCACGCCCCCCCACTCAAGCCGCGCCTCATGCAACCACCTCCCTGCCTGTTTTCCATTTAAACCGGGCATTGGTCAGCGAGCAGCATCAGACATGCTGCCCTCAAGCACACAGGTAGGGCTGGAAGCTCCCAACATTACAGTACCCCCCTCTCCACGGGAGGCCACCGGACGACCAACAGGACGAGCGGCAGGACGACCACCAGGGTGATCGGGGTGTGAGGCATGGAACTCCCTGGCCAACCTTGAGGCAGACATGTCGGAAGCTGGAACCCAGGACCGGTCTTCTGGACCATAACCCACCCAATCGACCAAGTACTGCAGAGCGCCCCTGCACAGCCTAGAATCCAAAACCCTCCTAACCTCATACTCAGATTCACCATCAACCTGAATAGGTGGAGGAGGAGGAACGACCCGCGTGTACCTGTTACACAACAATGGCTTCAGTAGGGAGGTGTGGAAGACGTTGTGCATGCGAAGATGTTTAGGAAGGGCAAGAGCATAAACCACAGGATTAATGCGGCGAATGATCTTATATGGACCTATAAACCGAGGTGCCATTTTCATAGAAGGCACCCGCAACTTCACGTTCCTAGTGGACAACCAAACTCTATCCCCCACGTTATAGGAGGGAGCTTGTAACCTATGCCTGTCAGCCTTGCGTTTCTGGACAGCAACATTGCGCTCCATATTTTCTCGAATCTGTCTCCAAATCTCTTGCAGTTGAGTGAGATGGTCATCGAGAGCCGGGATGGCCTGTTCAGTAAACTGAAGCGGTAGAGCCGGAGGGAAAAAACCATAGATGGCAGAAAAAGGAGAGTGGCCAGTGGTCTCGTTAACGGCGTTATTACGTGCATACTCAGCCCAGGGCAACAACTCCGACCAATTGTCTTGTTGTTGTGTGGTAAAGCAACGTATGTACTGCTCGAGACCCTGATTTGCCCTCTCTGCTGCCCCATTGGTTTGTGGATGATATGCTGAAGAGAAGGCCAATCGCACCCCCATCTCTGCACAGAAAACCCTCCAGAAACGAGAGACGAACTGGGCTCCTCTGTCAGAGACTATTTCAGACGGAACCCCATGTATTCGTACAATCTCTCTAGCAAATACAACGCCAGTTCTTTGGCTGTAGGAAGCTTAGGTAGAGGGACAAAATGAGCCATTTTGGAGAAGCGGTCTACAACTGTCAGAACCACAGTATGACCCTTGGACTTCGGCAAGTCCACAATAAAATCCATAGATAGATGAGACCAAGGCCTCTTAGGCATGGGTAAAGGCTGCAATAGACCGACAGGCAAGGATTTACTGGTTTTGCTTCTGGCACAGACTTGACAAGCCAAAACAAACAGACGTACGTCCTGTCGCATGGTGGGCCACCAGAACTGTCTGGAGATACTGGTAAGAGTCTTAGTAATACCAGGATGACCTGCTGGTTTAGAATCATGAAACATTATGAGTAATTCTTGTCTTTCCTTTTCAGGTACAAACAACATATCTGGAGGCTTGACAGGTGGAGCCCCTACTTGAACTGCCTGGAGGCGTTCCAGGAAAGGCGAGGAGACAGACAAGACTGTGGAAGCCACAATACGTTCAGAGGAACTATAGGATTGTGGTCTTGTGTATTAGACTCATACGGGTCATATTGACGAGATAAGGCATCAGCCTTTACATTGCGGTCACCTGGTCTGTAAGTCAATACAAAATTAAACCGAGACAGTAGCAATGACCACCTGGCCTGTCTCGCGTTCAAACGTTTAGCATCCCCGATGTACGTAAGGTTCTTATGATCAGTAATTATCAATAAAGGGTCAAGAGTACCTTCCAACAAATGTCTCCACTCTGATAGGGCAGACACAATAGCAAGCAATTCTCTGTTACCGATATCATAATTGCGTTCTGCTGGTGATAATTTTCTTGAAAAGAACCCACAAGGATGTAGAGGTTTTCCTGGAGACTCTCTTTGAGACAGGACAGCCCCAATGCCTATCTCGGAAGCATCAACCTCAAGAACAAACAGAATCCTGGGATCAGGATGCCGTAACACGGGAGCGGAAGTGAAAGCTTGTTTGAGGGCTTCGAATGCTTGTTTGGATTGAGAAGACCAGATCTGGTTCTTCAGACCTTTACGTGTCATATTAATGATAGGGGAGGCTACAGCGGAATAATTCTTGATAAATCTCCTATAATAGTTGGAAAACCCCAGAAACCTCTGTATGGCCTTGAGACCTTGAGGGAGAGGCCATTCTGAGATGGCCGTGAGTTTAGAAGGATCCATCTTAAAACCTTCTGGAGTGATAATATACCCAAGGAATTTCACAGTAGTAATGTCAAATAAACACTTCTCTAGTTTGCAATAAAGACCATTGTCCAGTAATTTTGCTAATACCTGTCTGACATGTGCATGGTGGGTTTTCAGATCGGGAGAGTAAATCAATATATCGTCTAGGTATACTATAACAAAGGTTTGTAAGAAATCTCTGAGCACATCATTAATAAAATCCTGGAATACCGCTGGAGCATTACAAAAGACCGAAAGGCATGACCAAGTATTCATAATGCCCACTCCTGGTGTTAAATGCTGTTCTCCACTCATGCCCCTCTTTTATACGTATCAGGTTGTAAGCTCCTCTTAAATCAAGTTTTGTGTATACTGCTGACCCCCTTAACCTGTCGAACAGTTCTGATATGAGAGGGATAGGGTACACGTTCTTAATGGTGATCTTGTTAAGCCCCCTATAATCGATACACGGGCGTAAATCTCCCTCTTTTTTAGACACAAAAAAGAACCCAGCCCCTGCTGGAGAAGAGGAACGTCGGATAAAACCTCTCTCCAAATTCTCCTTTATGTACTCTTCCATAATCTGGTTCTCCTTTATGGAAAGAGGATATACTTTGCCTCGAGGAGGCATGGTACCAGGATGAATATCAATGGCACAATCATATGGTCTATGTGGAGGCAGTTTCTCTGCCTCTCTTTTATCAAATACAGCCCTGAGGTCGGCGTATTGGTCAGGAACCTCTGTAGACAATGGAGGAGCTGTGGGTGTGTTCAGGGCACCGACATGCTGAAAGGGTATTAAACAAGTCCCAAAACAAGCAGGACTCCAAGACAGTATCTCTCCCTTAGCCCAATCAATAACAGGATTATGTTCCACCAACCAAGGGAAACCAAGTACAACAGGATTGGAAGGTGAATGGATAACTTGAAATATGATTTCTTCTTTATGCAAGAGACCAGTGGTAAGAACCACTGTAACCGTATCGTGAGTAATCCTAGGGCAGGATAACGGTCTGCCGTCTATGGCTTCGACGGCTAAGGGTGTCTCTCTTACAACCAGAGGTAGAGAAATGGAAGAAGCGTAGTTAACATCGATAAAGTTGCCAGCAGCCCCAGAATCCAAAAAAGCGGTAGTATGTGTGGTCTTGGTCTCCCAAGCCAAGGATACTGGTAACATAAGTTTAGTGTCTTTGACAGGAGACATGCACGTCACACCCAAGGCCTGTCTCCTCAGCTGCCTTAGGTGCGGTAGTTTTCCGGCTTATCATGCATTTTAGGACAAGTAGGACATTGAAATTGTACATGACCCCCCAAACCACAATACAGGCACAATCCCTCACGAAAATGCCTTGTTCTCTCTTCCTCTGTAAGCCTAGTACGGCCTAGTTGCATAGGCTCAGAGGGAGGAGATAACTCTCTTGGTGGTGCCTGAAAGACAGGGGCCAACCTAGGTAACGGTCTCTTGGGCTTCTCTCTTGGAGTCCTTCTGTCCCTTATCTGATTATTCAGATCTATACAATAATCAATGAGTTCACACAATACCTCAGGTAGTTTACGTGGAGCCAATTCATGCATCAATGACTCGGATAACCCCTCCATAAAAGCCAGAACCAGTGTCTCATTTGTCCAGTTCACATCAGAGATCAAGGTTTTAAATTCTATGGCATAATCAGAAACAGTCCTGTTCCCTTGACGTATGCGGAACAAGGATTTGCCAGCTACCGTGGCCTTTCTGGTAGGATTAAATGTACGTTGTAACGCGGCTATGAATTCTTTATAATCCTGTATGATAGGCTTCTCTGCCTCCCATAACGGAGTCGCCCATGTCAGTGCTCTGCCAGACAGATGATTAATAATGAACCCCACTTTGGCAATGTCAGAGAAAAACATCTGTGGATTTAATTTAAAATGAATATCCAAATGGACCAAAAATCCCCGGCACTCTGAGGGAGTACCGTCAAACCTCATAGGAGCGGTCATGTGTACCTGGGATGTCTGAACGACAGGGGACACAGGTATATCAAGCGGGGGTGCAACCCCAGCTGGTTCCAGGTGAGCCGTACGAGTCAGGATAGTTTGTAAGGCAAAAGCAAACTGATCCATCCTATGATCCTGCTCATCCTGTCTGGATACAAAGTTAGCCAAGTGCTGTGTTAAGTCTGCGGGATCCATAGTGGCCAGATCATAATGTCACGGTTCCCAGATCCCACCACGCAGTACTTAACACCCCACACTCCACAGAGCCCAGAAGCTACCAACAGAGTAGCCGTGAAAGATCTCTAACTGTCTGGTCCTTAGAAAGGGCCAGGTAAACCAGCTAGACAGAAAGGGTTAACAACACAGGGAGTAGTCAGCCGAGCCAGAATCAGGAATACAGAGTTCAGAATGGTCAAATGGAATAGCCGGGTCGATATCAGAGCAGTGGCGTAGTACAAGAAAATGGTCTAGGGCAACAGAAGGCAGAATAGTCAGAAACAAGCAGAGGTCAATAACGGGTTAATTCAATATAGCAGTCAGGTACAAGGAGCTCAGTTATGGATAACCACGATCTGGCAACTGCTGAGAATACACTGAGGGTTTTTAAAGACCTTCACCAGGCCACACCCCCACTCAAGCCGCACCTCATGCAACCACCTCCCTGCCTGTCTCCATTTAAACCAGGCATTGGTCAGCGAGCAGCATCAGACATGCTGCCCTCAAGCACACAGGTAGGGCTGGAAGCTCCCAACGTTACAACTATACCGCATCTAAGATCTATGGGGGAGGTGTAGAAGGATGCTTAGATCATTAAAGTGATGAAGTTTGTCCATGTAGTCTCATAGATGTGACTGTATAGGCTTAAAATATCCCTATAGGTAGTATATAGATTTAGGGGAGAGGATTCTATATTAGGTCTCCAAATGGAGGTGTATATATTCGATCCCTGTCAGAAAAAGGGGGAGGGGGGATTTTCTTGAATCTTCAGAGGTGTTTTCTTTATTTCTGATTGAGAGCTAGGTGTAAGGAGGGTTATATCAGTGGGTCTCAAAATAGATGGACTGGGTGTTGCTGGTAGGAGTCTGAGTTTTATGGGCGTAGAAGCGATAGTATTACGTGATCAAAGAGAGGTGGTTGTGAGGGATTCAGATATCCATTCTCCGTTCTGACACGGTGGTATCCATGGTGATCCTCAGGACAGCTTTATAAGAAATGGCATATTTCAAAATCCATGTTCAAACCTTTGGGGTGTAAAGTGTCGAATTCATAAATGCAACGCATTTCTTCTTGTCCGATTTTTTTGGATAGGTCGCCTCCTCTTCTATCATTCTGTATCCTTTTGATGGCCATGAAATCCAGCTGTTGGGGATTGCAGTTATGAGCTTTTTTAAAAGTGGGCAGGGACACTATGTGTCTCTAAGCCTTTCTCTATATTTCTCACGTGTTCCCTTATCCTAACGCCAAGGGCTCTGGTGGTTTTTCCTATATATTTAAGGCCGCATGGGCATGTTAGGAGGTAAATTACATTAGTCGAAAAGCAGGTGAGTATGTCCTTTATTTTCCATATACCTCTTCTATTGTTGACTTTTGTTATATGTCTCTTTTTGTTTACCGTGCTTCTGCAGCTTATACAATTTCCACATCCATAAAATCCTGTTTTCTGTTTGAAATGGTTATTCGATTTTTTTGGGGCGTATTCGCTTGTTGTCGGTCTGGATTTTAAATTCTTGGTCCCTCTGCAGATGAATCTAGGTTTCAGGTGGAGGACATCCTGTAGTATAGGGTCTTCCCTAAGGATAGGCCAGAATTTCTGGACTATGCGTTTGAATTTGGGGTTTTGTTTGCTATATGTGAAGAGGAAAGGTATCTAATTTTGAATCATGTTAGGAAGAGTTTTGTCTTTGTATTTGAGGTATTCTGTTCTTTCAGTCTGTGCTATCTTTTCTATAGTCTCCTCTAGGTGTCCTGCGTCGTATCCTTTCTCTAGGAAGTCTTTGGTAAGTTTCTCGGCCTGGATGTTGAAATCCTCAATTTTTGAACAATTTCTCCTCATCCTAATAAATTGTCCTTTAGGGACGCCTTCTAGCCATCTATCCAGATGGCAGCTGTCTCGGCCAATATAGCTATTGATATCCACTTTCTTGAAGTACGTTTTTGTGCAGATCTCTTCTTCTTCTATATAAATCGTGAGGTCTAAATAATTGACGGATTCCTTGCTCCAGATGGTATCAAGTCTGATGTTAGGGTCTTTTAGATTGAGTTCTCCGAGAAATGTAGAGAGAGTTTCTTCTCCTCCTCTCCATATCAGGAAAAGGTCATCTATATATCTGGATAGATGGCTAGAAGGCATCCCTAAAGGACAATTTATTAGGATGAGGAGAAATTGTTCAAAAATTGAGGATTTCAACATCCAGGCCGAGAAACTTACCAAAGACTTCCTAGAGAAAGGATACGACACAGGACACCTAGAGGAGACTATATGCACCTGGGACGTAAAAACCCAAGGGCTGAATATAGAATATTTGATACAGTCCTCCTAACCTCAACTTCTGAGGAAAGGGATTTAAAGGTTATTATATCAGAGGATCTAAGGTTAAGTAGTCAATGTAATAGAGCAGCAGGAAATGCTGGCAGAATGCTTGGTTTTGTAGGGAGAGGTATTAGCAGTAGGAAAAGGGAAGTGCTCATGCCACTGTACAGAGCACTGGTGAGACCTCACTTGCAGTACTGTGTGCAGTACTGGAGACTGTATCTCCAGAAGGATATAGACACCTTAGAGAGAGTTCAGAGAAGGGCTACTAAAATGGTGTACGGCTTGAAGGAGAAAAGTTACCAGGAAAGGCATAATGATCTTAACATGTACAGCTTGGAAAAAAGACGAGACAGAGGAGATATGATAGAAACATTTAAATACGTAAAGGGAATCCACAAGGTAAAGGAAGGGAGTATATTTAAAAGGAAACAAAGTAGCAAAACAAGAGGACATGATACCCCTACATGCAAACACAAATGGTTCCCAAAATACTGTCTAGAAATGGTAATCCCAATCACATGAGTCCATCAAACAGCCAACACCAGTAAGCTATTAAATGGAGTTTAAAGCATACAAAGACAGTGCAAAAAAGGACTAAATGGTTCAAACAGATGCCTAACTGAAAGGGAAAATAAACGCAATGACTAACTCACGGTCCCTACTTCTGACTAAGGTCTTCTTTCAGTGGGCTTCAAGGAGGAGCAGAATCCCTGATTTCAGTCTATGTGCTGTGAGACATTAGTTCAGTGTTTGAGATCCCGTCACCTAACTCACTTAGCAAACATTTGTCCATTCAAACCCCTCACTGCCCATTCATAAATGCGCTGACAAGGACACCCAGCCCTGGGCAATGTCCAGTCATCTCCAGAATTAAATATTCTTACCCAGTCCCATCCAGTTAGCACTGTCTCACCTAGAGGGGAACAGACAATTATCCAAGGCTACCACAAGACTAGGGCTACTAAAATGGTGTACGGCTTGAAGGAGAAAAGTTACCAGGAAAGGCTTAATGATCTTAACATGTAGAGCTTGGAAAAAAGACGAGACAGAGGAGATATGATAGAAACATTTAAATACATAAAGGGAATCCACAAGGTAGAGGAAGGGAGTATATTTAAAAGGAAACAAAGTAGCAAAACAAGAGGACATAGTCTTAGATTAGAGGGGCCAAGGTTTAAAAGTAACATCAGGAAGCATTATTTTACTGAGAGGGTGGTGGATACATGGAACAGCCTTCCAGTTGAAGTGGTAGAGGCCAAAACAGTAATTGAATTTTAAGCAGGCATGGGATAGGCATAAGGCTATCCTAAACAAAAGATAAATCCAGGTAAAGTATCCATGTAATTGGGCAGACTAGATGGGCCAAAAGGTTCTTATCTGCCGACATTTTTCTATGTTTCTATGTAAGTAGCAAGTATACAAACTGTTTCGGTAAGCTAGCGATGCAGGAATGAAACTCCACGGCAAGGCGAGGTGTAAGCGTGATTTAAAGGTCCCGGCGGCTCCGCGTCATCACGCCTGCCGCTTTATCACTCACAGCTGCGTCGGGTGCCACCGGAGCTCCTGGCATTCGGCCAGCTGGTGGCACCATGCGTCACCCGGGCCCTGGATGTCACAATATTACAATCCATAAAAAATGGAGTGGGACTTCAAACAGCCAGGTGTTTAATCTCTCTCTTTATTCGTGGGAAAGCAGTCTAATCCATAAGAAGTGACGTTTCGGCCATGACAGCCTTAATCATAATCATAAGTATGATTAAGGCTGTCATGGCCGAAACGCCACTTCTTATGGATTAGACTGCTTTCCCACGAATAAAGAAAGAGATTAAACACCTGGCTGTTTTAAGTCCCACTCCGTTTTTTACGGTATGTTAGGGGTACTTCGGCGTCTCCTTTGAGCGGTGACTTCGCGCTGGTGCGGGAGGCTCCCGATACAGTGTGATCACAGCGTGTGTGGACGTTGTTAATATTACAATCCAAACGCAAACGGGTTAAGTAACCAAATTTGTAAGAAAAATAATTAATGCAGCATATGAATCCTCACAGTGCCGGGCAGTACCTCTACAGTCTGATGCTAGCTTTAACCGGCGCGCTGTGTGCAGCTTCTGGGAAGATATGCTATTAGTGTAGCGAGGAAGCCGGCTGCGCATTTTTTTCATTGCTCTCTCTACACTAATAGCGTATCTTCGCAGAAGCTGCACACAGCGCGCCGGGAGACGGGAGGCTGCGCTTGTTGGTGGATCCAGGAATCAGGTGAGTAATACAAAGAAAAAAAAAAAGTTTTATTTTATGTTCCTTGGGACATTTAAAAATGTCCTCGGATTTAATTTTTTTTTGGAATGTGTCACCTTACCTTAGCCTGGTGGTCAGTCAGTGGAGGCTCCCTGGATCCTGGTTGTGGGGGGGTCTGCCGTGGCCGCAGGTGCAGTGACTCCCTCCCTGCGCCACCTCTCTGCCACATGCAATCGGCCGGCCTGCCTGCACAGTCGCAGCTCTGTCATCCGGCAGCTGCATGCTCCTCAAGGGATCCTTGGGAGGCCCCGGCGGGCTGCCCTCTACAGTGCCTGATTAGAGGGCCTCGTCTGCCTGATGTTTTAGCAACAGGATTGTTTTATCCCATAGGCTTCAATGTTAAAAATATTTCCATTTTAATTCAATATCTAATAAACCGTTGCTTATAATATTCTGCAGAAAAGAGTCTCTTTATTTTTAGATTATTTAGAATTTTTTGAGCATTTTTTTAAAAAAAAATCAAAATTCTTTTTTTCGAACTTTTTGCGAACGGCCTGAAAAGTTTGAAGTTCGCGAACTTTAAAACAGCCGATGTTCGATGCGAATATCGAACCGATTCGAACCGGCAGCCCATCCCTACTCTTTTTTTGCTACTTTGCTTAATTTTAAATATACTCCCTTCCTCTACCTTGTTGATTTCCTTTACATATGTTATTATTATTATTCTTTATTTATAAAGCGCCAGCATATTCCGCAGCACTGTACAATAGGCACAGTATAGACAGGGTTACAATACATTGAACAACATTTGACAAACAGTACAGGAGGAGATGAGGGCCCTATTCCCGTAGGAACTCACAATCTAGGAGGGTTGGGGTTGGAAACAAGAGGAGAGGACTGTAAGGTGAGAGTGATTGATGGTTGTGTCAGTGAGTTGGGTGGTAGGCTTCCCTAAATAGGAACGTTTTAAGGGAGCGTTTGAAGGAAGAGAAGTTAGGGGAAAGTCTGACAGTACGAGGGAGAGCGTTCCAGAGAGTGGGGGCTGCGCATGAGAAATCCTGCAGTCTATCATGGGAAGAGGTGATGCGGGGAGAAGCTAGGCGCAGGTCACTGTTTGACCTTAGGGAGTGGGCTGGGGTGTATTTGGTGATTAGTGAGGACAGGTAGTGGGGAGCTGAGTTAGTGAGGGTTTTGTAGGTAAGGATAAGGATTTTGAACTTAATTCTGCAGTGGATGGGGAGCCAGTGAAGGGACTCGCAGAGGGGAGCGGCAGAGACAGAGCGGCGGGTGAGGTGAATTAGCCTGGCGGAGGCGTTCAGGATGGAGTGTAGGGGGGAGAGGTGGGACAGATAGAAACATATGTAAATGTTTCTATGACATCTCCTCTGTCTCATCTTTCTTCCAAGTTATAGATGTTAAGAAAAGGGATGAGCCGAACACCCCCGTGTTCGGTTCACATTCGAACTCGAACAATTTTGAAAGTTCGAGTTCGAACTTGAACACGAACCAAACTCCATGCAAGTCAATGGGACTCAAAAGTTCGGTTTTTAGAGTGCCCTCCAAGAGGGCATGTATGCAAGATATTTGCCATAAAAGGTGTATGGGGGTCCGGGTAGTGCCCTGGGGGACAGGAAACAAGGACAAAAAGTAAAAAAAATAAGTTTTTAAAGGGACAGTGAGTTTTCCATGAAATAAGGGTTAAAAATAAAAACGAAAAATTTCTTCAAATATCGTGCCTAGGAGGTCCCCATAACCTGCCCGTGAAGTGGCGGATTTCTAGGATGTATAGAAACATTTAAAAACAAAAAAATGACGTTTCAGATGACCGTAAACGGTTTTCCTTTAATCTATTCATAAACAACTGCTTGGGGCGTCAGTCTGTATATTACTTTTTTGGACACGCAGAACAAGTTTAGTGATTTTTTGGCTAAATTATGGTGAAATTTATGCAGGCTTTGGATGAAAGTAACAATAGGTGCTTTAAAATTGGGCCTTTAGTGTCGGCAACAGTGCCATCACACCGTAACCCCTCTGTGGTATTGTGGAAGAGTGCAGGGTTGGACCCTACGGTCCAAAAAATGAAAATGATATAAATCTGGCACAGGTGTCAGTGCAGCCAAATATTGTGCCTTTCATGGCAGCTAGTGCCTTCACACCGTAACCCTTTTGTAGTATTGTGGAAGAGTTCAGTGGTGGAGGTTTTGTGAATGCAGAAGAGATCCCTGATCTATTCCGCTACGTCAGCATTAGGGGATTGATAGCTGCTGATCCAGGACTGATTCATTTTTATAAATGTCAGCCGGTCTACAGAGTCGGTGGACAGACGCACTCTTTTGTCTGTGACAAAACCTCGAGCGGTACTGAACGTCCTTTCAGAAAGCACGCTAGATGAAGGGCAACCTAGTAGCTGCATAGCATATTGGCTAAGTTCTGGTCAGTGATCCAATCTCAACACCCAGTAAGCCAGTGGATCATCTGCTGGAAAGGTATCCAGGTCTGCCCTTGCCCCTAGGTAGTCCTGCACCATACGGAGAAGACGCTGGCAATGGGTGCCTACATTTGACGTCCCTGGGCGTCGTGGACTAAAAAAATTTAAAAATGCATCAGTCAAGCAGCCCTGGCCTTCACCACTATTCCTCTGATCATCTGCAGCCTCAGAAGCACCTGTGTCATTACTTGGTAACCTACCAGTGCCTGGAAAGGTGTTACACAAGTGTCGCTTTAGAGCGTCCTCAAGTTTTTTCATCCTGTACTCCCTCTGTGCAGGCAGGATGAGCTCTGCAACTTTACCCTTGTATCGTGGATCAAGAAGGGTTGCCAACCAGTAATGATCCCTCTCCTTGATAGCACGAATCCTGGGGTCCTATACCTGGCTTTTCAGGATAAGGGAGCCCATGCAGCGTAGGTTGGAGGTGGCATTAGCTTCCGAGTCTTCCTGGTCAATGAGGAGGATGACCCCATCGTGCACTTCCTCCTCCCAGCCACGTACTAGTCCTTGTGTTTCTGGGTACACAAAACCCTCCCTTGAGGAATCCCCACCTTCAATGCCCCACTACTTAAATATTCCTCCTCCTCCTCATCCTCCTCCTGTCTGATCTGAGGAGGACCCGCTGGAATGCGGTCTGTGGAAAGACTGGGGCCTTCAGAGCTAGGGAAGGCCTCCTCTTCCTCCTGCTGCTCTGCCTCTAGAGCCACATCTATAATTCCCCGCAGAGTGTGCTCCAGCAGGAACACTAAAGGAATTGTGTCACTGATGCATGCACTGTCCCAGCTCACCATCCTCGTTGCCTCCTCAAATGGTGACAGTACAGTGCATACATCCTTGATCATCAGCCACTGCGAGGGGGAAAAAAACCCAAGTTGACCTGAACCTGTCCTTCTGCCATACTCACACAGGTACTCGTTGTTGGCCCTCTGCTGCTTCTGCAGATGCTGCAGCATTGCTAATGTCGAGTTCAACAAGGAAAGATTTAAAAAGGACAACCATACAAGGACACCCTGCAGGGCATAACCCAAAACGATTTGTATACGAAAAACAATTGCACAAGTTGCAGGGAAGGTGTCACAACAATATATAATTTAATGAAAGAAAACACACAATAGAACAGAATGAAAACCACAACACAAAATAATGGGGTTGCGGCACCTCATAGGAGTCCCCACAGGCAAGAGAACATCCAACCAAATGAAAAATACAGGGTTATTCAGAGAGCGTGAAAAGCAGGAGAATGACTGGAGAATGATTGGAGAATGAAAAATTCTAGGTCAAAATAGCCAAACCAGAAAAATTCTCCCTTTTATCTCACTTTCCAAATCGGCTATTTTGACCTAGAATTTTTCATTCTCCAATCATTCTCCAGTCATTCTCCTGCTTTTCACGCTCTCTGAATAACCCTGATAGTAAACGTAGGATGCTATCTAATTACCTCGGCGGTTCAAGCCGCCTACACACCTCTGATCTAAAAAATATTATTGCCCGCCAGGGTAGTCCGCAAACAACCCCCATATGAAAAGAGTGAAAATTAAAACCAATGAAAGATTGACATTGCTCGATGCGTTTCGCCCGATATGGGCTTAATCCTGAGCTATACAGTCCTAGAAACATATCAGAATATAAATAGTAAATGTAAACAGGGAGCACCTGAGAGTTAGACCGCCTTGAAACCGCAATCACAGTACACACGCCAAGCAATAGGACGCTCACTGCACGCCGGTACGTCATGTGCCTCCACCGACCAATCCCCATAGAGGGAGCAGATGCGCCCCATGTGTAAGAACAACAACCAAAAATAAGAGGCTGGACATCAATTGAAGACCCTACACAGCGCTAAGATACTAAAGTATTGTAAATGCTAAGCACAACTGTAAGCGCCAGAAGCCACAATATAGAGATGTGTGCACAAGTGTAAAATATAAAGGGTGGAGAGAGGCTATATAAAGGGCAGAAAAAGACTATAAAGGCTCCCAAAGAAACGACTAGTACGGACGTATAATAAATGTCAGAAAGAATGTGCAAAAGATATAGAACCATTAAAAAAGTTATATATAGATTGACGAATAATGGGTAATAACCAGATAGAATGAATCAAACAAAGGGGGCAAAAGTGAACCCTTCATTAAGACCAGAAGGGGTACGTGTGTTCAATTGGTAAATCCAAAAGGCTTCACGTTGGAGTAGCTTAACATCAAGATTGCCCTTTCTAGGGCCAAGTTTAATCTGCTCAATACACACAAATTTGAAATTGTTCAGAGAACAAACACGGCATGCTTGAAAGTGTCTGGCCACTGGGGTATCTTTGTTCAACCGAATAGCCCTAACATGCTCCAAAATGCGGGTCTTAAGGGGGCGGATGGTTTTACCAATGTATTTAAGGCCACACTGACAAATAAGTTGCTAAACAACACCAAAGGAGTTGCAGTTCAGAAATTGGTGAATAGTATACGAACTAGAATCATTATGATTATGAATCTCCTTAGACTTGTTACAGACATAAGGACAAGCACTACATCTGCCGCACTTGTATATACCCAATAATGTATTGGAAAGCCAAGTGTGTGTAATTTCACGTGACGGTTGAAAGTGGCTATGTACCAATCGGTCGTTAAGATTGGTACAGCACCTAGCTGTGATGCTAGGTCTATGGGAAAGAGCATCTTTGAGATGTGGATCCTGAGTTAATAAAGGCCAATATCTCAGACAGATATCATAGACAGCCTTCCACCCTTGATCATAATTAGCAATTATTCTGATGATGTCAGAGTTGCGCTCAGGGTGTTTATCTTGCAATAACAGATGACGGTCAGTAAGTAAGGCATGTTTATAGGCATTTTTAAGGACTCTGTTGGGATAACCCTTAGCCTTAAAAGGCAGGCGTAGATCATTAGCCTTAGTTTTAAACTCATCGATGGTGCTGCAAGTGCGTCTGAGTCGTAAGTATTGCCCCGTAGGAATATCGTGGCGCAATGACAAAGGATGATGACTTGACCACATAAGAAGATTGTTTGACGCAGTAGGTTTGCGATATAGGGTAGAAACCAAATCCCCCCCAACACTTTTGTTAATGGAAATATCAAGAAAATTCAACTTTGATTGCTGGATTTCAAAAGTGAATTTTTTGTGCAATTGCTTTTCGTAATGTCGAGTTCCACCTGGTGGGCATGTCACAGATCAGACGGTTTGTTGGAAGGTGGAATTCTCTTTGAATTTCTGCCAGGCGAACACTTGCTGGGAATGACTGTCTGAAGTGGCTGCAGACTTTTCTGGCCTGGCTGAGAAGCTCTGCCAGCCCTGGGTACCTGGTTAGGAAACGCTGTACCACCAGATTTAGGACGTGTGCTAGGCATGGTACATGTGTCAACTTATCTGCATAGTGTTAGATTTAAATTTTTATACTCATAGTTGTACTGCTAATAGGAAGTTAAACACAGACCACAGAATGTACCCAGACAGACCACAGAATCTGCCATACCCAGCAGAGCCCATAATCTGATATACCCAGCAGAGTCCATAAACTGATATACCCAGCAGAGCCCATAATCTGATATACCCAGCAGAGCCCAGAATCTGACATACCCAGCAGAGCACAGAATCTGACATACCCAGCAGGGTTTCACATACCCAGCAGGGTTTCACATGCCCACCCAGCACATCACATGCCCAGCAGAGTGTCACATGCCCAGCACATCCCATCATGCTCAGCAGAGTTTCACATGCCCATCACATCACGTCCAGCAGAGTTTCACTTCCCATCACATCATGTCCAGCAGAGTTTCACTTCCCATCACATCATGCCCAGCAGAGTTTCACTTCCCATCACATCATGCCCAGCAGTTTCACATGCCCATCACATCATGCCCAGCAGAGTTTCACTTCCCATCACATCATGCCCAGCAGAGTTTCACATGCCCATCACATCATGCCCAGCAGAGTATCACTTCCTTTCACATCATGCCGAGCAGAGTTTCACATGCCCATCACATCATGCCCAGCAGAGTTTCACTTCCCATCACATCATGCCCAGCAGAGTTTCACATGCCCATCACATCATGCCCAGCAGAGTTTCACTGCCCATCACATCATGCCCAGCAGAGTTTCACTTCCCATCATGCCCAGCAGAGTTTCACTTCCCATCACATAATGCCCAGCAGAGTTTCACTTCCCATCATATCACATCATGCCCAGCAGAGTTTCACTTCCCATCATATCACATCATGCCCAGCAGAGTTTCACTCCCATCACATCATGCCCAGCAGAGTTTCACTTCCCATCACATCATGCCCAGCAGTTTCACATGCCCATCACATCATGCCAGCAGAGTTTCACTTCCATCACATCATGCCCAGCAGAGTTTCACATGCCCATCACATCATGCCCAGCAGAGTATCACTTCCTTTCACATCATGCCCAGCAGAGTTTCACATGCCCATCACATCATGCCCAGCAGAGTTTCACTTCCCATCACATCATGCCCAGCAGAGTTTCACATGCCCATCACATCATGCCCAGCAGAGTTTCACTGCCCATCACATCATGCCCAGCAGAGTTTCACTTCCCATCATGCCCAGCAGAGTTTCACTTCCCATCACATAATGCCCAGCAGAGTTTCACTTCCCATCATATCACATCATGCCCAGCAGAGTTTCACTTCCCATCATATCACATCATGCCCAGAGTTTCACTTCCCATCACATCACATCATGCCCAGCAGAGTTTCACTTCCCATCACATCGTGCCCAGCAGAGTTTCACATGCCCATCACATCATGCCCAGCAGAGTTTCACTTCCCATCACATCATGCCCAGCAGAGTTTCACATGCCCATCACATCATGCCAGCAGAGTTTCACTGTCCATCACATCATGCCAGCAGAGTTTCACTCCCATCATATCACATCATGCCCAGCAGAGTTTCACTTCCCATCACATCATGCCCAGCAGAGTTTCACTTCCCATCACATCATGCCCAGCAGAGTTTCACTTCCCATCATATCACATCATGCCCAGCAGAGTTTCACTTCCCATCACATCATGCCCAGCAGAGTTTCACTTCCCATCACATCATGCCCAGCAGAGTTTCACATGCCCATCACATCATGCCCAGCAGAGTTTCACTTCCCATCACATCATGCCCAGCAGAGTTTCACTTCCCATCACATCATGCCCAGCAGAGTTTCACATGCCCAGCACATCATGCCCAGAGTTTCACTTCCCATCACATCATGCCCAGCAGAGTTTCACATGCCCATCACATCATGCCCAGCAGAGTTTCATTTCCCATCACATCATGCCCAGCAGAGTTTCACTTCCAATCACATCACATCATGCCCAGCAGAGTTTCACTTCCCATCATATCACATCATGCCCAGCAGAGTTTCACTTCCTATCACATCATGCCCAGCATAGTTTCACATGCCCATCACATCCTGCCCAGCAGAGTTTCACTTCCCATCACATCACATCACATCATGCCCAGCAGAGTTTCACATGCCCAGCAGTGCATCACATACCCAGCCGGGACCCGGCGAGAGAAGGGGAACTGCATATTGAAGAGGAGGGGAGGAGCCAACCGCATCTCTCACGAGGCCTCCTCCCATCCTCTCTGCGGTCACATGACATGTCCTTACACAGCACGTGACGCCATGATTTTTGCAGGCTGGGAGCAGCTACCTTGGGCCCAATAGTAATGACTGGGCCCGGGGCAGCTGCCCCTTTTGCTATGCGCTAAAGATGGCCCTGAGCACAGTATGGCATCTTTTTGCTTGAGCCATTGCGTAGCCCCTGCCACGCGTTGGTTTAACTGCCACTTCGCCAGAGACAGAGAAGGAGGAGGAGGAAGAGGTGGTGGAGCAGACAGATCTCATACAAGTAGCTTTCTGGAGGCGTGGTGGATGAACAAGCTCCAGCACAGAGCCCCATCCTGTATCCCTCCCAGCTGCAATCAGAGTTACCCAGTGTGCCATGAAGGAAATGTAACAGCCCTGTCCATGCTTGCTGGACCACGTGTCTAAAGTCATGTGCACCTTGCTGCTGACTGCCTATCTCAATGACTCCATAACATTGTCTCCCACGTGGTGGTATAGTGCTGCAATGGCCTTCCGTGAAAAGAAGTGGCGTTTTGGAACCTGCCACTGTGGTACAGCACATTCAGCAAATTCACGGAAGGAAGCAGAGTCCACCAGCTAGAAAGGCAGCAGCTGCAATGCGAGTAATTTTGCTAAGCTGGCATTTAGACGCTGTGCAAGGGGGATGGTTGGGACTATTTTTTTTCTTACGCTGCAGCAGCTGGGGCAACGTAATCTGACTGCGTAAATCTTCAGCTGATGGGATGCTGTCACATTCTGTGGTGAGGTGCAAGGCTGTAGCCAATTACAAGCTTCAGGCCAGTGGAAAGTGCATTGTGGTCCATTGTGGTGCATTGTGGGCGAACTCGAACCGAACACGCGGAAATGTTCGGGGTTCGCGAACGGCCGATGCGCGATGCGAACTCCGAACAGATCAAACCGAACAGCTCATCCCTAGTCCTGATAGAAATATGTAAACCGGTTTTTAATCTTTCAAGATTCTTTTCTTTCAGGAATTGTACCAGAGGATTGGAGATATTCAAAAAAGGTTTGAAATGTATTCCTGGGAATTTCAGACCTGGTGAGCTTAACATCTGTGGCTGGGAAAGTATTTGTGGTTGTACTATTTGGGAATTCATTGGGAGGTATAAAGTAATTAGCAAAAATCGGCATGTTTTTATGAAACAAAGATCATTTCAGACTACCCTAATTGCATTCTATGAAGAGGTATGTAAAAGTATAGATCAGGGGGTAGCAGTAGATTTTATTTAATTGGATTTTGCCACAGCTTTCAACAATAGTTCAGCACAAAAGGTTACGATTTAAATTAAGAAAAAATGGTCTAGATGAAAATTCTTGTTCTTAGATAGAAAACTGGCTAGATGATAGAGTACAGAGAGTGGTCATATATTGAAATTTTCAAGATGGATCTCAGTGGTAAGGTGTGTCCCATAAGGGTCTGATATAGGACCAATCGTATTCAATTTTATTTATAAATGACCATGAAATAGGCATTATATTTATCAAACAACAAAATAGATATAAAATCATCCTGTCTTAAATTCTGAAGCAAATATTATTGAAAACTTTGACAATGTATGCACCCACATATGTCTTAACTAAACTTATTATATATTAATTTAACTTATTATAATTAACTATAAAATTGATGGAGGGATAGATTACATAGTTTGCGTTAAAACGCGAGTGCAGAAGCAACAAATTAGTGTGAGGCGGTAAATATTAGCGCATGCCAACTACCTAACGACTTACATACATTGTGCATGTTCAGGGACAAGATCGGTTAGCGCTCGCATGCGAAGCGCTAACTTTACATAGCTGAAAGCTACCAATCCAGCTACCACCAGAGATTTATTTATTTATTTATTTATAAAGGATTTTACCAGGAAGGATACATTGAGATTTCTCTCGTTTTCAAGTATGTCCTGGGTTCAAGAACATGGTTACAGAAATACAAAGTAGTAAAATGCAAGATATTAACACAAAATAAATACAGATTAACAGAAAATAAATATGTAGGAAATATAGTCACTATGTTACATGTTTACAGGTGCATTACTTATTGAGGTATGTTAATAGGGAGCTCTTAAGGGACTTTAGACTGGGGGAAGATTTGATGGCGTCTGGGAGGTTATTCCATAATTGTGGTGCTCTGTAGGAAAATGAGTATCGAGACACTTTCTTTTTGTATTGTGGTATTGCAAGTAAGGTGCCGGTCCTGGATCGGACATTATAGGATGAGGGAACTTCTGAGGGAAGCAGTCTATTCAGGTAGGGTGGTAGCTTCCCAGAAAAGCTCTTAAACACCAGGTTGGAAAGGTGAAGAGTGCGTCTAGATTCCAGCGACGGCCAGTTTAGTTCTTTTAACATGTCACAATGGTGGGTCATGTAGTTACATTGTAGCACAAAGCGACAGAATGAGTTATACAATGTAGTAAGTTTCTGGAGGTGTGTTTGCGGGGCAGCTGCATACACCACATCTCCGTATTCAATAGCTTGCATAAGCATTTGTTGTACAATCTGCTTTCTTACCGCGGGGCTCAGGCAGGATTTGTTTCTGTACAGGGCACCTAGTTTGGGGTAAAGTTTAGATGAAATTTTTTCGATGTGGGGGCCAAAGGATAGATTTGGGTCTAACCACAAACCTAGATATTTGAGAGAAGTGACTGTGCTCAACGTGCCATTTGATTTTGTCCTGACACATAGATGGGGTGTTTGCAATTTGTGTAGTTTAGGTGCTGTTCCAAAGAGCATTGTAACAGTTTCGTCAGCATTTAGAAAAAGTTTGTTATCTTTGATCCACTTTTCTAGATCACTGTGCTAGTGCCCAAACGCAGGGAACGGTCAGCGTCTGTTGTTGCCCCTCCAGCTGCCTCTGTGAATCTACCTCTGACCAGCCTCATCAGTTGCCTCTGCCACCTCCTCCAGGAGGCGGACCTGCCACCAAGCCAAGAGCCGGAGTCAGTGGCGTAGCGTGGGGGGAAAGAAATTTGCGCCCCTAATAATGTCCAGGTACCGAAGGCTTGAAGTCCAGCCGTTTTTTTCCCGATTTTATTTATTTTTTTCTTTATGTCTGGGCGAGCACCTGCACTCACAGACTCAATCGCCAAGCAGAGAGAGAGAGAGAGAGAGAGAGGGAGAGAGGGAGGGGGTGTCGGCTCCCTCCATGTGCTGCTCCAGAGTTCTAAGGGATTGGAGGAGACTAAGAGGAGGAGGAGCTGCCTGCAGCCTCCTGGTCATGAGGTCACACAAGCTGTGAGTGCAAGCAGCTCACGTGTATGGCGCTTCCATCCTCTCCCCGGTGTGACTGCATGGCCTCTGCACACAGACAGTGTGAAGGAGGAGACTGTCACAGGCTACAGACACAGCACGAGCCCCATCATGACATCCAAGACAGTGAGTAAAATGGGGGGGGGACATGAACCGCCTCACAGGAACCAGAAATGATTTTTTTGAAACATGGGATGATTGGGGACAGGAGACACAGGGACTGGCTATTTGCTCCAGACAGTGGAGATGAAGGAGCTGGCCGGGGGTTTTGGAGTCAGACAGTGGGGGTCCCAATCAAAAATTGAGGTACCAGGCATTGGATTGAACACAGACAGCACTGTGCAGCATGAGAACACGCTGCTTCCTTACCCAGCTCTTCCTCACACTCTCCTGTCACCCTGTCCCCACGAGGCGCTCACAGCATGCACAGGGGCTTATTACTAGTAATTAGGGATGAGCTGTTCGGGTTCGGACGGTTCGGGGTTCGACCCGAACTTAGCCTGTTCGGGCGGATTGCGAACCCCAAACATTTCCGGGTGTTCGCCGCATGTTCGACCACAATGGACCACAATGCATTTTCCCACTGCCTGAAGCTCGTAATTGGCTACAGCCTTGCACCTAACCACAGGTCTGGTGCAAGACTGGTTGAATACTATGCCAATCACCGCTCAGAGTCCTGATTGGGCAAATTTTGCCCAATCATGGGCTCACAGAGCTAAGTCCCGCAGCACACTATATAAGGTTTCAATGCGCCGATTCTGCACGCATTTCAGAGGAGATTTCAAAGAAGATAGTTGTGTGTGTTGTTACTGCCGGTCTGCCACGCTACTGTGGGGGGTCTGGGGGGGTCTCATTTAGACCAAATATCAGGGAATTTAGGTGATGTGTGTCTTGTCACTGTGCCAGCAAGTTTTTTTGGGGTTTACAACTTTATTTAAAACATTTGTGAATTGAGGTGATTTTCTGGGTCTTGTCACTGTGCCAGCAAGTCTTTTTGGGTCTCATTTATACCAAATATCATTGAATTTAGGTGATGTGTGTCTTGTCACTGTGCCAGCAAGTTTTTTTGGGGTTTACAACTTTATTTAAAACATTTGTGAATTGAGGTGATTTTCTGGGTCTTGTCACTGTGCCAGCAAATCATTTTGGGGCTCACTAATTTCTTTAAAACACTTGGGAATTAAGGTGATCTTCTGTGTCTCGTCGTCACACAGCCAGCAATTTTTTTGGGGGCTCGCTAATTTCTTTAAAACACTTGGGAATTAAGGTGATCTGTGTCTCGTCATACAAAAAGTACCACTCTGTATTTTGGGGCTCACTAATTTCTTTAAAACACTTGTGAATTAAGGTGATCTTCTGTGTCTCGTCAAACCAGCAGCAATTTTTTTGGGGCTCACTAATTTCTTTAAAACACTTGGAATTAAGGTGATCTGTGTCTCGTCATACAAAAATACCATCTGTATTTTGGGGCTCACTAATTTCTTTAAAACACTTGTGAATTAAGGTGATCTGTGTCTCGTCATACAAAAAGTACCACGCTGTATTTTGGGGCTCACTAATTTCTTTAAAACACTTGGGAATTAAGGTGATCTTCTGTGTCTCGTCACACAGCCAGCAATTTTTTTGGGGCTCACTAATTTCTTTAAAACACTTGGGAATTAAGGTGATCAGTGTCTCGTCATACAAAAAGTACCAACGCTGTTATTTTGGGGCTCACTAATTTCTTTAAAACACTTGTGAATTAAGGTGATCTGTGTCTCGTCATACAAAAAGTACCACGCTGTATTTTGGGGCTCACTAATTTCTTTAAAACACTTGTGAATTAAGGTGATCTGTGTCTCGTCATACAAAAAGTACCACGCTGTATTTTGGGGCTCACTAATTTCTTTAAAACACTTGTGAATTAAGGTGATCTGTGTCTCGTCATACAAAAAGTACCAAGCTGTATTTTGGGGCTCACTAAATTTTTTAAAACATTTGTGAATTAAGGTGATCTGTCTCTTGTCACTGGCTGCCAGCTATCAGTGTGTCTCACTGAGTTATACCAGAGTTATTTAAATCTTTATACCAGAGTTGAATCAGAGTTCTGTATATATTAATCTATATATCACTCACCATGTCTGAAAGAACAGAAAGGACAGGCAGACGCTCCCAGCCACAGATAATAAGAGGGCAAGCAGCCCCTGTGTCGGGAGGCTGTGTCTCTGGTCGTGGTGGACGTGGTGCATCCTCTGCAGGGGCACGCTTGTCCTTTCTAACTGGTGCTGGCTGTCTTAAGCAGCAGCAACATACAGAGGACTTGGTGGATTGGCTAACCAGGCCATCCTCATCCTCTGAGTCCTCTGCCAGCCAGGCTTCTAGTGCTTTACAGTCCACCTCAGCTGCCAAAGCATCTAATGCAGCCTCCATGTCCACAGCTACTCCTGCCGTAGCCTCGCTATCACACACGGAGGAGTCAACTGAATTGTTTGACTACAATGAGAGTGACATGCTGCTTGAGGATGCGCAGCAAGTACAGTGCTCTGATTCAATCTCTGAGGTTGAGCAAGGGAGTATTATCAACCTAGAGGAAGGGGGTGCCAGTGATGACACACAAATAACTGGCACTCATGTTGCCCCAGCAGCTGCAGCATACTGCCAAGTTGGCTCCAGTGATGAGGAGATAGGGGGTGAAGATGACATTGATGATGATGAGGTCACTGACTCCACCTGGGTGCCAGATCGAACTGAGGAATCAAGTGAGGAGGAGGGGGAGGAGGAGGAGGCACAGCAAACACGAGGCACAACATCCTCTGTGACCAACCGTAGCACTAGCCAGTCCAAGGCATCACATGTCAGAGCTGCTCCGGTGCAGAGCGCTGTTGTCTCAAAGAACACATGCAGGAAATCTGCTGTCTGGGAGTTTTTTAAGAACTGTGCAGCAGACCCCAGCGTTGCTATTTGTAATCTATGTCAGAGGAGGCTGAAGTGTGGGATAAACACTGGACACTTGGGTACCACGTGCTTGAGGCGACATATGAACAAGTGCCACACATCCCGTTGGGGCAAACCTTTGCGTAGGTCCTCCTCCTCCTCATCTGTCTCTATCCACACTGTATGTCCTGCCATGCAATTGCCTACAACTTCCACCGACAGGGATGATGCTACAGTAATGGATGTACCAGCAGATCCATCCTCACAATGTGATATCATCCCAGTAGCTGAAGATTTACGCAGTCAGATTACGTTGCCGCAGCTGCTGCAGCGAAAGAAAAAATATAGTCCCAACCATCCCCAAGCACAGCGTCTAAATGCCAGCTTAGCAAAATTACTCGCATTGCAGCTGCTGCCTTTCCAGCTGGTGGACTCTGTTCCCTTCCGTGAATTTGCTGAATGTGCTGTACCACAGTGGCAGGTTCCAAAACGCCATTACTTTTCATGCAAGGCCATTCCAGCACTATACCAGCACGTGGAAGACAATGTTATCCAGTCATTCGCAAAGGCAGTCAGCAGCAAGGTGCATGTCACTTTAGACACGTGGTCCAGCAAGCATGGACAGGGTCGTTACATATCCTTCACGGCACACTGGGTAACTCTGATTACAGCTGGGAGGGATCCAAGACGGGGCTCTGTGCTGGAGCTTGTTCATAAACCATCACTCCAGAAAGCTGCTTGTATGAGGTCTGTATGCTCCACCACCACCACCTCTTCCTCCTCCTCCTCCTCCTCCTTCTCTGTCTCTGGCGAAGTGGCAGTTAAACCAACGCCTGACAGGGTCTACGCAATGGCTCAAGCAAAAAGATGCCATACTGTGCTTGAGCTGGTTTGTTTAGGGGACAGGAGCCACACCGGGTCAGAAATTTTGTCAGCTCTGCAGGGGCAGGTGCAGAGATGGTTAACACTACGCCAGCTTCAGCTGGGAATGATCGTCTGCGATAATGGCAGCAACCTTCTCTCCGCCCTACGCAAGGGTAAATTGACGCATGTACCATGCCTAGCACACGTCCTAAATCTGGTGGTACAGCGTTTCCTAACCAAGTGCCCAGGGCTGCCAGAGCTTCTCATCCAGGCCAAAAAAGTCTGCAGCCACTTCAGACGGTCATTCCCAGCAAGCGTTCGCCTGGCAGAAATTCAAAGAGAATTCCACCTTCCCACAAACCGTCTGATATGTGACATGCCCACCAGGTGGAATTCAACATTAGCAATGCTGCAGCGTCTGCACAAGCAGCAGAGGGCCATCAACGAGTACCTGTGTGAGTATGGTACAAGGACAGGTTCAGGTCAACTTGTTTTTTTTCCCCCCGCAGTGGCTGATGATCAAGGATGCATGCACTGTACTGTCACCATTTGAGGAGGCAACGAGGATGGTGAGCAGGGACAGTGCATGCATCAGTGACACAATTCCTTTAGTGTTCCTGCTGGAGCACATTCTGCGGGGAATTATAGATGTGGCTCTAGAGGCAGAGCAGCAGGAGGAAGAGGAGGCCTTCCCTAGCTCTCAAGGCCCCAGTCTTTCTGCAGACAGCATTCCAGCGGGTCCTACTCAGATCAGACAGGAGGAGGATGAGGAGGACTATTTAAGTAGTGGGGGCATTGAAGGTGGGGATTCCTCAAGGGAGGGTTTTGTGTGCCCAGAAACAGAAGGGCTTGTGCGTGGCTGGGAGGAGGAAGTGCACGATACGGTCATCCTCATTGACCAGGAAGACTCGGCAGCTAATGCCACCTCCAACCTACGCTGCATGGGCTCCCTAATGATGCAAAGCCTGCTAAAGGACCCCAGGATTCATGCTATCAAGGAGAGGGATCATTACTGGTTGGCAACCCTTCTTGATCCACGATACAAGGGGAAAGTTGCAAAGCTCATCCTGCCCACACAGAGGGAGCACAGGATGAAAAAACTTGAGGACGCTCTAAAGCGACACTTGTGTAAAACACCTTTCCAGGCACTGGTAGATTACCAAGTGCTGACACACGTGCTTCTGAGGCTGCGGATGATCAGAGGAATAGTGGTGAAGGCCAGGGCTGCTTGACTGATGCATTTTTTTAAAAATTTTAGTCCTCCACGCCCAGGGACGTCAAATGTAGGCACCCATTGCCAGCGTCTTCACCATATGGTGCAGGACTACCTAGTGGCAAGGGCAGACCTGGATACCTTTCCAGCAGATGATCCACTGGCTTACTGGGTGTGGAGATTGCATCACTGGCCAGAACTTAGCCAATATGCTATGCAGCTACTAGGTTGCCCTTCATCTAGCGTGCTTTCCGAAAGGACGTTCAGTGCCGCTGGAGGTTTTGTCACAGACAAAAGAGTGCGTCTGTCCACCGACTCTGTAGACCGGCTGACATTTATAAAAATGAATCAGTCCTGGATCAGCAGCTATCAATCCCCTGATGCTGAAGTAATGGAATAGATAGGGGATGTCCTCTTCTGCATTCACAAAACCTCCAGCACTGTACTCTTCCACAATACCACAAAAGGTTATGGTGTGAAGGCACTTGCTGCCATGAAAGGCACAATATCTGGCTGCACTGACGCCCATTAAAAAAAAAAAAACTTTTCAATATAGGACCACATGCTCCACCCCTGCACTCTTCCACAATACCACAGAGGGGTTACTGTATGATGATACTTGATGGCCTGGCATTAAAGGCACTGGGTGCACTGACGCCCATTACCAGATCAAAAACTTTTCAATATAGGACCACATGGTCCACCCCTGCTCTCTTCCACCATACCACAGAGGGGTTACTGTATGATGATACTTGCTGCCCTGGCAGTCTTGCACCAATGGCAGAATATCTGGGTGCACTGACGCCTTAACCAGATGCATATCTTTTTAATATAGGACAGCAAGGTTCACCCCTGCACTCTTCCACAATAACACAGAGGGGTTACTGTATGATGATACTTGCTGGCCTGGCATTAAAGGCACAATATCTGGGTGCACTGACGCCTTAACCAGATGCATATCTTTTCAATATAGGACCACATGGTCCACCCCTGCACTCTTCCACAATACCACAGAGGGGTTACTGTATGATGATACTTGCTGGCCTGGCATTAAAGGCACAATATCTGGGTGCACTGACGCCTTAACCAGATGCATATCTTTTCAATATAGGACCGCATGGTCCACCCCTGCACTCTTCCACAATACCACAGAGGGGTTACTGTATGATAGTACTTGCATGCCTGGCACTAAAGGCACAATATCTGGGTGCACTGCCATTGACGCCTATATCAGATTCATATCCTCAGAAGGGTTACGGTGTAACGGCACTGTTGGGGACGCTAAAAGCCCAATTTTAAAGCACCTATTGTTACTTTCATCCAAAGCCTGCATAAGTTTCACAATAATTTAGCCAAAAAAAACACTAAACTTTTTCTGCGCGTCCTAAAATGTCTTTTCATACAGGCTGCCGCCCCAAGCAGTTGTTTATGGATAGATTAACCCCTTAACGCCGCAGGACGTACATTTACGCCCTGCATTAGGCGGGCTTTGACGCCGCAGGATGTAAATGTACGTCCTCTGCGTTTACAGCCCCCCTCCGGTAATACTCACCTCCTCCGGTCGCTCCCAAGCTGCTCTGACTCCCGCGGAGTCAGATCAGTGTGAATCCCTCCTCCGGCGCGATGACGTCAGTTTCAGGCGTCCCCCCCCCGCCGGAGCAGGGGAAGCGCCTGAAGGGGAGGGGGGGATCCTTTGGATCCCTCTATCTCCCCATCGCCGGGGACCAGGCGGCTGTGGCCAGCATCACTGGAAGGGTGACAGCCTGACCTTTCCAGCGATGTATGGGGGGTTAACCCCTTAGTTGCCAGGTCGCGACCGGGCACTAATTTGTGCCCGATCGCGGCCTATTTCCGGTGGGGGCCGCCATCTTGGATGGCAGCCCCCACCTCTGGGTCCCCCCCCCGGTCAACTGACTCATCGCGCCATGCGCGATGATGTCAGTTAACTGGGGAACCTCCTAGCTGCAAAGGGATTTCCTATGGAAATCCCTTAGAGGAGATGGAGGGGTTCTTTGAACCCCTTTATCTCCTGATCGGTGGCAATTATATTAAAACATATTAAATTACAGATTATTAAAATAAATTAATTATATCTTAATATATTAATATAATTATACAAAATTTCATAAGATATAATTAATTTATTTTAATAATCTGTAATAATTTTAAATTTATTTATTTTAATATTTAAATATAATGTACTATATTTATAGACTATTAATATATCATTTTAATATATAAATATTCCCGATATCCCACCACACGGAGACTGGTATCCCGTGTGGCGGGAATGATATCAGGAATATTTCTATGCGAGCAGCCAGTTCCCAGCACCGGGGCAATAGATACGGCAGAGATGGAGTGTGGAGATCTGGATTCTATAATTTGAATATATAATTTATTAGAATATATAATTGAATCAATTTCAATTTGTTGTGTAATTACTTGAATATTTTAATTTTAAATATATTTTATATTAATTTATTATTATTTTAATAGTTTTATTCCCAACCAGGGGCCATATTACATACTTTGTGCTAATTTAACCAGGGCAGTTGTAAACTTAAAACCATATTACATAGTTGGTGCTAACTTAACCAGAGCTGTTGTAAACTTCCCAGAGCCATTATAGCCTATGGAGGTTTTAAGTTTACAACAGCTCTGGTTAAGTTAGCACCAAGTATGTAATATGGCCTTTCGTAGTTTTTCTTTGTACGACTGTGTCCCTATTCATGTTTGCAAATAATTCAGTCACACTATACAACATGTTGCGAGACCAATGAGACGTTAATAAAGTATTCTTACATTTAAAATACTGCCGTATGCCACATCATACTCAAATGTACAATATGTCATATGACATTACCCAGACAATATACACGTTGTATAGTTCATGTATATTTCCATGTATTGTGACGATTATTTTGCTGCAACTAAGATGCACATTCTCACGTGGGATCTACTGCCCCCACTCAATAGATCCTAATACACACACATCATGTCTCCAAACTCATGGAAATGCATCTGATGAAGTCCTACTGGATTCCGCAAATGAAAAAGACAGGTGTTTATTGTATGCAATTCATTTATTTTCCTAAAAAGGAAATGTTTTACTATTGATAACTGTCATGATATTTTTCATATGTACAGTAACATGTAAAATGTTTTGTAAAGTTGTTTCTATATTGTTCTTTTTTTTCATATAAAAGTTTTTATTAGGAGTTCACACATGAATAGTTACATAAACACAAGAAAAAGATACAGTATTTGACAAAAAACTGAGGTCAAAATGAAACATCAGTGCAGGTTTAAAAAGAAAAGTCACATGTGCGGACTCCAGTTTCTAATATCACAAACAAACCAAAAACAAACAAACATAGCACATGGTAGCACTACAGCAGTACAAACTAAAGCATCTTATATCAAATTACCAGACTCGACAAACACCTTCCATCCCTCCCACATGTCCGAAGATTAGCTCATCGAGTTATTCGCAGTGTGGAACATTTCCTCATATTTAAAAACATTTTCCAGGGCATTCATAACTTCTTTCATGGAAGGACATATTGAGGAACGCCAATGTCTTGCCAGAACTACTTTGGCTGTCCCAAGTACCATAGATATGAACTTCCTGTAGCGAGTTTGAATGTTAATGGGTATGAGATGTAAAAGGTACATTTTCGGGCAGAGTGGGAAGGTGAGTGGAGTGCAATGGGAGAGCAGTCTACTTATCTTTTCCCAATATCCCCCCACTATTGGACATTGCCAAAATATATGAAGGAGAGAGCCAGAACCAGTAAGGCATCTCCAACATAATCCCGAATTCCCTGAGAAATGAACTAACCGACTAGGTGTTAAGTTCCATCTGTACAGCAATTTGAGATGGGCTTCACGTAGATTGGTACTTCTAGAATATTTATATATTGTTTCCGTAGAATAAGACCAATGGTCTGTGGAGATTGATAAGCGCAATTCTTTTTCCCATTTAACCATATAGGGTAATTTCTTGGATGGGGTAGGAGACAGTAGGCTGTGGTAACAAAGAGATAGCGGTTTCATTT
Source organism: Leptobrachium leishanense (assembly GCA_009667805.1). Lineage (NCBI taxonomy): Eukaryota > Metazoa > Chordata > Amphibia > Anura > Megophryidae > Leptobrachium > Leptobrachium leishanense. Next base: position 135,135,706 of record CM019065.1, read on the forward strand.
GACATTTCCTTCCCAGACATAGTTTATGAAAAGTCAAAAGGTTTGTGGATGTGAAGGAGGTCAAACCTTTTTGGACTAAAACGTGTTTCACACGGAGATACGTGAAACAATCGCGCGGCGATATGGCAAACTCCTGTACCAGTTCAGGAAAGGATTTCAGGGATCGGGGTGTAAGGATTTGCCACACGTGAGACAAACCACACAAAAGCCAGGAATCTAAACATAAGTCAGGGACAATGCGACACAAAACTCTTAAGGGGGCAAAGCAGATTAGGTCATATGGCCTTAATAAAGGACGACCCCACTGGCGCAGGACATAAGGGAGAGCAGAGATGCGGATAACAATCCCGTTGTACTATTCCTGGGTATTAGTTTAATCCACATCAGATCGTGAAGGCGGTACGGAAAAATCATGGCATTCTCCAACTGCAGCCAGAGGGGTGGTTCCTTCGTGTGCATAGAGGACAACAACTGGGCTAATAAGGCTGCTTTATAGTAAGACTGTATATCCAAGAAACCCAATCCTACGTTACGCCGTGACGCGGTGACCGTGGAAGTCGATACCCGGGGGGTTTCCCCTTCAAAATATGCACGTGCAGCAATTTTTGCAGACGGAGCAATAAGTGGGTTGGGATAAAAACAGGGATATTTCTAAAATAATATAAAACTTGGGGTAAGATACACATCTTAATAGCCGCCATGCGACCCATCCAAGATGTATCAGATGTACTCCAAGAGGAGAGTTGGGTCTCAATGGAATTCAATAACAGAGAAAAATTTCCTTAAGGATGGTGCCTCACGACTTAGAGAGAGAAATACCTAAATATTTTAAGGAGGAAGAGCGCCAGTCAAAGGGGTACGTTCTGCGCAGGGAGCTGAGGGAGCGGCAATATTTAGGGGGAGAGCCTGAGTTTTACTCACATTATTTTTATAAGATAACGAGCCAAAGCTATCAAGTAGGTGAAACAAAGGAGGGAGCAAAATTTCCGGTGTGGTCAGAAAAAGCAGTATATCATCCACAAAAAGCGCCAGTTTGTGTTCCCCGTTCGGGGATGACAGGCCCTTAATTTCCAGGGGAAGCCTTAATCCGCAGCGCCAGAGGTTCTAGTGCCAGAATAAATATTAACGGGGATAAAGGGCAGCCTTGCCGGGTACCATTGGTTATTTGGAAAGAAGAGGAGAGAAAACCCGAAGCCAGTACCTTTGCTGTTGGAGCAGAGTAAAGAGCCATAATACTATTAACAAATTGTGCTGGGAAACCAAACACCGCTAATACCTTCCGCATATACCCCCAGTGCAGGTGGTCAAACGCCTTCTCAGCATCTAAAGCCAGCAAGAGTCCGGAGGTATAAGTCCTATGTGCAAGGTCAATTATGTCATAAAATCATCAGGTATTGTCACACGTTTGGCGGCCAGGAACAAAGCCAGTTTGTTCCGTCGCAATCAGGGATGGAAGTAAGGGAGGCAATCTATTAGCCAGCAATTTAGCGTACAGTTTGGCATCTACGTTCAAAAGAGAGATGGGGCGGAAGTTGACACAATGTGTCGGGGATTTGGCAGGCTTAGGCAAGGTCACTACAGTTGCCTGAAGCATTTCTGGAGGGATATTAATAGTATTCTTAATGTCTTTACAAAGCAGAGTGAGGGTCGAGACCAGAGAGTGAGCAAAGGTTTGATAATACAAATTTGAAAATCCGTCAGGGCCGGGGGCTTTATTTTTTGGCAATGCTTTAATAGCCTTGAGTACTTCCTCCTCCGTAAATGAAGTAAGCAGGTCCTTAGCCTGAGAGGATGAGAGGGAAGGGAGCTTAGCTGTCTGGAGAAATAAATTTATGTCCTCCGGCTCGGGAGCCGGCACGTTTGGGTCTAATCCTAAATTGTACAGAGAGGCAATGAGTGTGCAAATTCATCAGTGATGAGGGCTGGATTGTAAATTTTTGCGTTATTAACATCCAGGAGGTACGGTATATTGGTTTGCAACCGTTTTGCTTTCAACTTAGACGCCATCAGTCTCCTTGCTTTATTACCTTGGGTGCAGTGAGCATAATTAATACGTCTAATAGACCGTGCAGTAGTTTGGAGAATGAGATGTTCCAGTTCGAGGCGCAAAGAAGACAACTGGGCGGAAACAGCAGGGGTAGAGGATATTTTGTTTTGGGATTCTAATGCATTAATACGTCGGGTAAGGGTAGTCATCTGAGCAGTAAAACGTATTTTACGCTGCGCTCCTTTCTGGATAAAATGACCTCTCAGTACAGCTTTGTGGGCCAACCATACCGACGATGATGCAACATCATCATACTTGAAAACGAGAGAAATCTCAATGTATCCTTCCTGGTAAAATCCTTTTATAAAACATCATCAGTCACATTCGCATTTAAATACTCCTGCAGGAGTTGTAGCGTATTTGTCACATCATCTTTATCTACAATAAGCGAATCGTTGAATCTCCAATTCCCCATACCCTTTGGTGGGAAGGCAGCCTCAAAAGTAAGAGTGAGTGGGACATGGTCTGACCACGTAATTGTGCCGATGGTTGCCTCCAAAAGACGAGATAAAGCAGAGCTATGTATCAAACACAAGTCAATTTTACTATATGAGGAATGAACATGAGAAAAATACGTGTAATCTCGAACAGTAGGGTGGCATAACCTCCAGGCATCATATAATTCTGACGAATGCATAAATTCCCGCAGTTGTTCACTAGAGGATGGGGGAGCGGGATTGGGGGCGAGGTTGGCTCGTCTGGGTATCAACTTCGGGGTCAGGAGTACAATTAAAATCCCCACACAGAAATAACGTACCATTAGGCATTTTTTTCACCCTACCATAAGCCTTTCTGAAGATAAGGAACCGGGTTGTCATTAGGGAGATATAGGTCAGCTATTGTGATTGGTAATTCATTCAACGTGCTGAGACATTTCTAGAAGATGATATGAGAGGACAGACAATACAAAAGTTCAGTGCTGTAATAGATGCTACAGACTTGAACATTTTACAGGAAAATGAGGTGGTAAATTGATTAAGGCTGGGGTCAGACGAACGCAGTGTTAACGTCCGTGTTGCCGCACATAAGTACGTCCGTGATAGCATACAATTGTGTTAAAAGGAGCCCCACACACGAAGTACGTCCGCACAGAAGTGCGGGGGCTGACGGACGCTGCAAACGGACGCAGGTTAGGCAAAAACGTAATACTGCTAGAACGGACATGAGGAGTGCGCCACGTCCACAATGTCTGCATAGCTTTGTGTGTGAGTGATGGAGCATGGTCAGACGGACTGCATTTATACGTCCAGCATTTTTGACGGACAGAATGTTTTTTCATTGTAATTTATTTTCCCTGCTACATCAGTCAAATAATACGTCAGTGAAAAAAAACGGACTGTGTGGCCACTACCTTGTTGTCAGTCAGAAAGTACGTCCGTACTGCGCTCATCTGACGCTAGCCTTGATGGGATGAGACAAAATGCCATTAAGCTGCTGTAGACTAGTGTTTTAATAGCAAATCTATAAAACAGTCATCTGAGTGTATGCAACAGATATTACACATGTTGTCATGTTTGGGGAGCCCACAGAGCACTTGCACAACGTCTTGAACTAAACAAAAAGCTTTATTCCTCCTTTCAGGTCAGCCAAAACGGTAAACATAAAATTCACGCTTATCCTCAGCAAATATAAAGTCCAAGCTTTCAGCAGCAAGTAACAAAAAAATAAATGTGTCTCACCAACTTGTGAAACAGTTCCAAACCTAGGGGAATCCTTTCCCAGAAGTAGAACTCCTCCCAGCAAGGCACAGTAGGTCTCCTGTTTACACACACACACAGCTACAAGTGAACACTTCCTCCTCAACTCCCACACTCCTCTCTGGGAGTTGCTGACTTTTAAACCTCTTCGTGGACAGGAAGGTTAACCCTGCGGTTGTCCTTAAAGGGACCACAACCCGAATAGGGGTGAAACATAGCACCCATCCAGGACCCAGCCTTGCCTTCCTCTACAATGTATTAAAGCAAATGTAGAGATTTTCAAGGCTGTATCCACCCATGAAAGTCAAAATGCCAAGAGATGGGATGATAACTATACCACCATAGTGGTAATCTCCAACTAGAATTGTATGGGTTTAGTGGCCATTATAAACTGCAAAACAAAACATATCATTTAACATACTGGACTAGATTGTAAGCTCTTATGAGCAGGGCCCTCTACACCTCTTGTTTCCATCATATGTCCATTTATCTCGTTACCTTTGGTTATTGTGAAGTACTGTGGCAACTGTTGGTGCTATATAAATGATGACAATAATAATAATAATGTATGAGAAATGTGTAAAGAATAGGCACTGCTTTGTTTTGCAATTAGAATTTACATTGATTTTTTTATCTAACGACAAAGCAGTTCTCAAGAAGGCAGTCAATGCAAAATTAATTTAAGATTCCTAATCAATCTTAAAGATTCATAGGATATTGGAATATACTTATTATGTTTTTAATTTCTTTTGCAGTCTGGCAGTAACAATAACACAAATCATTGTTTATTTGGAAATTCTAATTCTAATTAGAAATGTACCTGATATTTGTTGACAAATCTACTGCTACAGGACAGTGATTATGCAAATCTGGACTTCAGAACATCCATGGACTACATTTCCAAAATCCTTTGACAACTGCAAACAGAGCAAATGGACAACAAAGTGTTATGGACATTGAACATTTTCTTGCTCCACTTTTATGAGGATTGGTTCATTCAATAGCAAAAACACTAACTTTGGAAATTTAGAATGGCTTTTGCTGACTTTAGAGCTGTGTGAATGCTTGGATGATTGGAAATATAGGTGGACTTTTGGATAGATGATAGCACTTTTCAGGGCCATCCCAAGACATTGTGCTGCCTGGGTCCAAGCATGAAATGCTGCCCCCTTCCACAAAAACACGCCAATGCCTATCCCAGAGCTCCACAGCAATAAAACATAGAGTAATGTGCAGTGTGTATGAGCATATCACAGATCTCCAAAGGAATAAAACTCACACTCATACACAAGGGACATTACTGTGAGTTTTATTGCTGAGGAGCTCTGGGATACACTCATACACATGGCACATTACTGTATCACAGAGCTCCACTGCAATAAACCTCACGTAATGTGCAGAGTCATAGGGTATCATCGAGCTCCGCAGCATTAAATCGCACAGTAATGTGCGGTGTGTATGAGTAGTCTCTCTCTATCTGACCTCTATCTCTGCTTCTGTAACCCCCATCTCTCACAATGTGAATCTTCTCTGCTTCTGGGACCCATCTCTCTCTGTGACCCCTCTCTCTCTCTGTCACCCCCTTCGCTCTAGTGCTTTCCCCTCCTCTCCCCTCCCTTTAACCATTTAAGTAAAAAATCAACATGGTCACTGTGACAGCCAATGACAGCACATGGCCACAGTGACACTGGTCACCGATTATCAATCAATTATCAATCAGTAATGGTGATCCTGGAGCGGTCACAGCTAAAGAAGAGAAGCAGGGGTTCAGTGTCCAGTAGGAACACATGGGCACATGATTTCTGCACTATTTTCCCCTCAGAAATACTGTACCCCTTCTGGTTGGGACTGACGAGCCAGAAGCGCAGGGGCCTTGGTTCAAGTAGGAGTTTATGAGAACATGTTCACATACACCCTGCTTGGGAGAACAAGCACCTGCTCCATGCATTGCGTGCGCAAGATTATGGCACAGACAGGCAATCCCTCTGCTTGTCAGGGGAATCCCATTACAGGAGATGCTGGGGTCATTTAGACCCTTTTATCTCCTGATTTGTAAGTCGTAGAAAAGTCTGGCCTTTCCAACGATACCCAACATGACTATGTAATCTGTAAAATAAAAAAATAATAATAAAAAAATAAGCATTTCATTTTTAACCTAAACATAATTGTAGCCATAGCCCTGAACCTAACTCTAATCATACAACACACAGAAACAGTAACACTAGCTCTAGCACTATCCCTGACCATTTTCTACGTATTATACATAAAGGGCTCTATTACGATGCTGGCGTTAAAACGCAGGCGCAAAAGGAGGAAAAACTGCGCCCGCAGTTTTCCCCCTTGCGCCAGCGTTTTAACGCCACATCACAATGCAGGTGCAAACAATGCTGCCTGCATTGTTTGTGAGCGTTAAAATCAGGGATGAACGTGGCAGCGCTAAGCGCAGCCACGCGCATCCACTCGTTGGAGTCCATACGACTCCATTGATTTATGCCCTGCCGGTCACATGACCAGCGAGATCCGGTCGGCGTAGTGATACGCAGGGAGAGACTGGGGGTACTTTTTCCCCCAGTCTTTCCCTGCTCCCGCCGGCCGGAGGAGGCGAACAGAGCAGCAATCCTCACCGAGGGACAGAGGGTGAGTATGCTTAATATTTTTATTTTTAATGCTGGTGTTAACGGATTCTGCAGAAGCGGAATCCCTTAACACCAAGTCCTGGCTCTGGCTAACTTTTCGCTAACTAGAGCCAGGCGATAATCAGCGCTGGGACTTTGTAGTCCAGCGCTGATTAACACTTTGCGATCCCCATGTTAAGTATAGGGAGCGCAAAATACAGTAACCTCGCGCAGAGGAGCGCAAGGTACCAAACGCAAACGGGTTTTTTAACCCGTTTGGATTGTAATATGCGGTAAATACCACGGCAATCGTTAATGCTCATGCAGGTGAGCGTTACCGTTTGTGTGTAGATTGTAATAGGGCCAAAAGATTCTGAAAATCGGAAAAGAACAAATATATCGTACGTTTCCGATATTCTGAATCGAGGCAATACTGAAATATCAGAAGCTTCTGATATTCTGAATTGGTTCATTCTGATTATTTCGGAAGCCAATATTTTTGGATTCCTAAATAATCCAAACCAAACCGAGCCAAATTATTCTGCTGTGCAAAATGTGTATGTACCAGTGTATGAGTAGGGCACACTATGAGTAGCATGTGCAATGTTTTGTGTATATATTGTGTATGTCACTGTGTAATGTGTTCTCTGCATGCATTGTGACCTCAGTCAACACACTTACTCCTTCCTTACTAAATTAGCATTACAGTCTGTTAACATAGTCTGTTAAAATACAGGGCCACTTTTTCATGGAAATGGGGAGTTGAGTAGCATGGCTGTGAGCATGTGTATCACAGAGATTGATGAGAGTGTGTAGCTGGTGTGAACTAGGAGCGAATTTGTGATTGGGTGAGTGTGATAGGAGTGAGTCCTTGCACCTGGCCCCGCAAACACTAGCGGGGTTATTCACAGAGCACAGAAATGTCACCAACATTTCGGTGCTCTGTCGTTCCCCGCACTTCGGGAGAATCAAATTTCCCCACCCTGCAGTGAATTCACCATTCACCGCAGGGTCCACGAAGTGTAGCAAATCGGCCGCCAAATGCCACTGCCAACCCACTGCAAACCCAATGCAAACCTATTGCGCGCTGCCGCCAATCCCACCAGACATCTGCTGCAAGCACGCTGGACAGCCGCAAATGCAGCCAACAGGCCGCCAGACACAGTGTTGACCAGCCGGAAATAATCTGGCCATTTTTATTATCTGCCATTATCACATTTATTGTATCTGACACAAAGGTAATTTCTGCTTGTATGCTAGTAATGCAGACCTCATGTGAAATTTTGTAAGATAAAGCACTCCGACCTTTCATCCCATCAATATTTCAATAAAGGATAAATAAAAATATAGGGATGTGCGTTTTCATTTCGTACTGATTCGTTTTTCTCACGAAACGGGCCGATTCGGTGCTTCGGATTTGTCCGATGTTCCGAACCGGACCGGCAATGAAATACACACCATCCAAAATATTTCCCGATACGAAATGAAATTTTTTTGTTATTTCGTATGGACATGAAGGGCCATATTACATACTTGGTGCTAACTTAACCAGAGCAGTTGTAAACTTAAAACCATATTACATAGTTGGTGCTAACTTAACCAGAGCTGTTGTAAACTTCCCTCAGCCATTATAGCCTATGGAGGTTTTAAGTTTACAACAGCTCTGATTAAATTAGCACCAAGTATGTAATATGGCCCAATATTTGTAAAATCGCAAGTCATTTTCGTTCTATTCGCGATTTCGGTTCCGTTTCGGTTCATTTCGGAAAGTATATTTTTGTATCGTTTCGGGTCCGTTTCGGTTCTGTTGCTGATTTCGTAATTTCGTATCGTCCGTCACTTTTTCACTTGTTCCAGTGCAAAATTCCTGTTTTTATAAAATTTATCTTATAGCATTTATTTTTTTCACTTACAGCAAGAAGTGTCTGCATTTAGTTATTGTGAGTGCAAACATCATAAGCTATAATTGGGGATATATCTCCCTTGTATATTATACTGCGCAATGATTGTCTTGTTATCTTTTTATTATAGGAACATTTATACCTATTGAAGAATTTGTACAGAAAAAACTGTTTTTAGTCAATAAGATAAGTCTAAACTGTTTTTCTTTTAACCATACATAGTACATACTATACAAGCGCTCCCTTGATACTTACAGTAAATTAAGTATCCTCCATTCTTTTTTTCGCATTTATTTATTTGTTAGGATTATTTTTGCATTTTTCGGGAATTTTTGGGTTAATATTTAGGGTTCTTCCTAACTTATTTTAAATGTATAACGAGGTCTGTTTTTTTCTTTGCAGATGCAGAACGCATACAGCTGGATTATCTCCGTATGTGTTCTGTTTGGCAATGAAGTTTGATATATAATACATTTTGTCAGTATCAGTACCATGGATAGTAACAAGATAAAGGTAGGTTGAGCAGAGTTCAGTGCTTCTTTCGGTCAGTTCCGTTATGGAGGATAATGGCCTAGGTCTTCACCAGTAGGCAAATGATGAAATGCTCTTCAATGCCTCAAAGAAAACATAAAACAAGGCATAGAGTAGTAAACCCTGACATGGGATGGTGTCTCAGGTCAGACACTGGATTTGAAGGCAGCTGGCGACTTGTGTGGGAACGCCAGATTTACCCTGAATGTGGCAGGAAGTGCTGGGCCTGTAGTCTTGCTCTGCAGCAGGGATGCAATGCTCCTCTGTGGTAGAATGATCAGCCAGGCTCCTCTGTACAGGGCTCTCTCCTTAGAGCGTATTGCTACAGGCATTGTGTTTTAGCCACGATGAAAAGAGGAAACCGTTCACCAGCTGGTTTTAAAACATTTTTAATCCTCTAAAATTAAATGAAATACATGATAAAAGAGTAAAATAAAGAAGGGTAGTACACTAAAACGCTTTTTGCGGGTCACAGCCGCTTCCTCAGCAAGCCTGCAACCTGCATTCTGTTGGGGTTTCATGCCCTTTAACAGCATTATTCTGCACATCCTGTGTATTTACATATTCTGCTATTTTTGCACAATCTGCATAGATATGTCCACAAATTGTTCAGGAAGCTATCCCTTCTGAACTGTTTCTTTTGCGTATTTGCACATTTATGTATGGTGTATTGTCTATTTTGCTCTGTCAGCCTTGTTAGTCCTGCACAACTCTGCACCTATCTGCACACCAGTTTCGAGCATCCGCAGATAACTTACTATAGTTACTAAACCAAACTCTTAACCAAGGAACCACTAGGTGGCGCCAGAATACAGAACATTTCTCCTTTCCATGGATAGTAACAAGCCTGTCGTTATCCATGGTGCTGATATGAAGAATTAGATCGATAATATGTGTTTCTCCATCGGCGACTGTCCATGGTTCTGACTCAGATAAGAGCCATGGACAGTCGCCGATGGTGAAACACTTATTATCGATCTATTTCTCTATATAAGCACCATGGATAACGGCAGGCTTGTTACTATCCATGGTACTGATACTGACAAAATGTATTGTATATCAAAAGTAATTGCCGAACAGAACACATACGAACAGACTGTGAGAAGATAATCCAGCTGTATGTGTTCTGCATCTGCAAAGAAAAAAACAGACCTCGTTATACATTTAAAAAAAGTTAGGAAGAACCCTAAATATTAACCCAAAAATTCCCGAAAAATGCAAAAATAATCCTATTTTTTTTATAAAAGAAATGGCTGTTTGCTGCATCTGAAAATAATAAACGGTTTTAGAAATATTTAATAAACACTTAAAAACGGGGATTTGTTTTAACATTTAATCATAAGAAAAAAAGGATCTTTCATAAAAAATGATACGTCCAAAGGAACGAATCGGCAGGATTACCGTATCGACCGAAATATCGGAGCATCCGAAATACCTTACGTCTAAAGTCAAAACGAAAATCCGAGGATGGACCCTTTGAAACGAAGAGAACAGACGATCCAAAATTCCCCGATTTCACAAAAAAAAATTAGATACAAAACACCGAGCCGAAATTAAACGAGCTGAAACGGTCCGAAACTAAATTTTTGAAAAACCGAACGTGCCAAAACGAAACGAAAAAACCCAAAACGCGTGCACATCCCTTATAAAATACATGAAAAATTCAAATTGAGCAAATATACACTATTTTTTTTAGCTACAATTTCTGATGCAAATGTCTGTTACCCAATATTTAACTGTTAACTTTGCATCCCTTATTTCAAATAAACGCTGTAATCATTTCTTTTCAACTACACTGCAATGCTCTTGAATTGCACTAGTAAATTAAACAGGAAGGTATAGGCACGTTTACCTTTGTGGATTCCACTGTGTCTCTACCATAGGCGTGCGCAGGGGGTGTGCCTGGTGTGCCCAGGCACACCCTAATGTTGGGTGAAGAGGTCCCCTTTCACCTCCTACTTTGACATTTTAGATGTCCCTTGTTTGGTTCATGATGAAATGCATAACAAACTTTCTATCTCTGATTACACGCTAGCTGTTGCTAAAGAAAAATGTGTATTTTGAGCAAAATCTTCTAGATATAAGTTTTAAATTAATAAATGTTGCATTAATGCACACCCTAATGCAACAGGCTGCGCACGCCATTGGTCTCTACAAATGTTTAAGTAAATTAGTTGTTAAATGTATCAGGATTATTATTATTATAATTAAGTATCTAGTTATATTAGAGGGACAGTACAATATTACAAATCAAACACCATGCTTTTCACAAAAATGTTTTGTTTTAGAGCAACTTGTAAACGTATTTGTTGTTTGTACACTGATTTCTTTTGACTGCCCCAAGCCTCTTAAAGTGCACCAGCCGTCTATTATAGAGATTAGTGATGAGCTGAACACCTTTGTGTTCGATTCGTAGCCGAACAGCTGAAATGTTTGAATTCGAACTCGAACACAATGTAAAGTATGGGGGGCCGAACACGCAAAATGTGTTCGCAGTTCTCCTAAATGTACTGGCGGCTGCCGGTACATTTAGGAGACCTGTGGCTGTGGCCCTCAGCCCCCATAACTCACCTGTCCTGCAGCTGTCCCGGCCTCCTGTTCCCTGGTCCGTCAGCTCCTCCGGTCCGTCTGGCCGCGGCTCCTCTCTGCCCCACGTCTTCATGCTGAATGATCTGATTGGGCAAAGTCCTGCGTCTGACCTGGACTTTGCCCAATCAGGGCTCTAATTCAATATTGAGCCCTGATTGGGCAAAGTCCAAGTCAGGTGCAGGACTTTGCCCAATCACAGCTCGGCATGAAGATGAGGCATGGGGCAGAGCTTTAACCAAGCTCTGATTGGTTAAAGTCAGTGCAAGACTTTAACCAATCAGAGCTTGGTTAAAGCTCATCTTCATGCTGAGCTCTGAATGGGCAAAGTCCTGCATCTGACCTGGACTTTGCCCAATCAGGGTTCAATATTGAATTAGAGCCCTGATTGGGCAAAGTCCAGGTCAGGCGAAGGACTTTGCCCAATCAGATCATTCAGCATGAAGACGTGGGGCAGAGAGGAGCCACGGCCAGACGGACCGGAGGAGCTGACGGACCGGTGAACAGGAGGCCGGGACAGCTGCAGGACAGGTGAGATACAGGGCCCGGGGGCCTCAGCCACAGGTCTCCTAAATGTACCGGCAGCTGCCGGTACATTTAGGAGACCTGTGGATGCTTTTTTTATTATGGAATGTTCACGGTCGAACAAACCGCGAACATCCCATAATGTTCGGCATTCGCCAAACACTCGAACGGCCGATGTTCGATTCGAACTCACGTTCGAATCGAACCGAACGCTCATCCCTAATAGAGATTTTTGATATGTGTTTTGTTGTAACTAAATTAATCCAGTAAAACTTTTTATTTTACAACTTCCGATGGAGTTATGTGAGTTTTTGTAGCTCCTAATCTGTTTGCTCTTCACATGCAGGCAGTCATGTGTTTTGATTCCTCTCTTTTGTAGGAGGGATTAAACATCTAAGAAGATTGACAGCTCAGCCTATGATGACTGGAGGGAGGGGGTTCAGAAAGCAAGGATGCTTCTAATATTACATATGTATTGCTAAAACACCCCCCTATTCCACTGCAGTTCAAGCACACACACATAATTTTTATGATTTCATCTCTTTTCCACAAAAAAACTAATCACACCACTGTAGGGAATGGTTACCAGGTCAAACTTATGGAGTATCCAGCATCCCTGTCTGTTCAGAAGATCTGTGTGTCATTTGCAAATGCTCTGAGTCTCTATGGTTGTTTGTTCAGACACCAGTCTGCTCTGAGGGGGGGAAGGTCCTTTGAAAGCCATAAAACACTCCCTGGGAAAACATGTCATGCAGAATGCTACTGCACTGAGGTTTAACAGGAAGCTCAGTAAGATTGCTTAACAAGGATTTTTTTTTAAAAACTATCCACGTGTCAGCAGTTTGGCTCACAAAATATATAGGCAGATATAGGAAGTCTTTCAAATGAGATAAAAAAATATTAAGGGTAATTCAAAGAGATTCAAATGGCTGCCGAAAGACTATCCAGAGAGCGAATCCTGGCAAATTGCCTGCACATACGGTGTCTGTTCGAAGGCAGTGAAATCCCCATAGAGAAGCAATGCTTCGGCTATTCAGAGAACAAAAACCAGTTAAAGGTTCCCTAAATGCCCTGTGGTTTAATTCGACAGGTTTATTCAGGCGAATCCCATAGGCTTCAATGATAAAAATATTCCCATTTAATTCAATATCTACTAAACCGTTGATTATAATATTCTGCAGTAAAGAGTCTATTTATAGATTTTTAACCACTTGGCTGCTATGGACGCGCTCAGCGCGTCCAGCCAAGTGGTTCTCCTGTGCTACGGACGCGCTCAGCGCGTCCGAGCACAGGAGGCAGCAATCCGCCGGATTCCGGCGGATTGCTGCGCCCCCCCCCCCCGGTGCGGGCTGACATCTTGGATGTCAGCCCGTCAATCCGGGAGCCCGGCGGGGACATTAGATGTCATCGCGGCGACGCGATGACATCTAATGCAGGTGCCCCCCCCACATGTGCGGAGGAGGCGCCTGAAAGGGAGGGGGGGAGGTCCTTCGGACCTCTCTCCCTCCCGATCGCCGGGGAGTAGCGAGTTAAAACAGACACCGCTTGGAAGGGCACAGCCTGCCCTTCCAAACGGTGGCTGTCATTAACCCCTGGGGAGCCGGATCACGAATCGGCGCTGAAAAGCGCTGGTTCGTGATCCTTTCCCGGTGTCGGCCAAGCCTCCGGGAACTCCCCCTGAGGACTGGCGTCATCGTGCTATGCACGATGACGCCAGTCCTGGAGTTAACCCCTAGCTGCCACCAACGGTGGAGATAGGGGTTCCAATGAATCCCCTATCTCCCGATCCGTGGCAGCTAGGGGTTAATGTTTGGTACTGCTGGATCGGCCAGAGCATGGCCGTTCCAACGATACCAAACACCACTGTGAAAAAAGTTTTTTTTAAAAAAATAATTAAAAATAAAAATCAAAAAATATTAAAAAAAAAAATCTAAAAAAACAAACAAACAAGTTTTTTGGTTTTTTTTGTTTTGTTAATGCAGCAATATTGTTCCCATTTCAATTATAATGTGAACAATGATGCTGCACTAAGATTTTTGTATGCGGTGCGTTTCTTAAAAATCGCGTAATTTTCCCCAAAAAAAATGTAACGAGACCCCATCTCTAATTTTTTTAACAAGCGCACCCCATACAAAATATAACCGCAATTGCTCACATGTTAAAATGTGAAAAAAAAACACTTTACACGTTGTAAATTATTGAAAATTCATATTTTATTGCATTTTTTGTTATAATATACAGACAGGTCATGACGTATACATATAATAATGACATATTATGAATCTGCCGAGTCTGACGGAAAGAACAATATATAATATGTCTGGGTCATAAACTAAAATAAGCCTTCAAAACGCATTTAAACATGATGAGCAAAACCGGTAAAAATGACCTCAGCACAGAGGTGTGAAACGCCTCAGCAGCGAAAGGGTTAAGGATATTTTAAGCATTTTTTGGGATTTTGTTTTTTTTAAAAAAAAATCCGATTTTGTTTTTTAAGTTCTTTTTAACTTAACTTATTTTTTCTATAACAGCCCTTTTTATTATCATTCATTGGACCTCATATGTAAATTTCAGACATTTTCGCTCAGTGGTTTGCTTGCAAACAGCGTTTCACTTTTAAAACATTCAAGCAAATTGTTTTTCTAATTTATTCACTGCATTCTTCTGCGGTGTCGGCTTTTTCCGGCGGCTGCGCTGCGTGTGATTGGCTCCTGCTCTGGTTTTGCCGGCGTTTTCGGTGGGTTAATCCAGATGTTCTTGTGGGTTTCAGTGTGCGTTCGCCCTCGAGTTTTCGGTCGGTTTGCGGCGACCTTTCCCTGTGGTGCTTGCTGAATACACCACAGGGTCGCCAAAATGGGATCGCCAGATCGAACCGAATTGAAGAGAATGAAAAGTCACCGAACATGCGGTGGCTTTTCATTCTCTTTGAATAACCCTGATTGAGTTCTATTGGTGCACTTTAATTTTAAATTGGCCCATTCTCGCCCTATAAAAAAAATACTGCTTGTTTTTGCGGTAAAGTTTAATTACAGCTAGTGTTCATTTAGTCAACTAAAATATGAGTAACACTAAATGCCATTTTAGTTAAAGGACTATGACTAAAACTAAATTAAAATTTGTCTCTTCCTTACTTGTTCGTTTAGTTTTTATCAGTTGATGAAAATGTCAATAGATTTCCGTCATAGTTTTAGTGATCATAACTTAGTTATCGTCTCACAGTCAACTAAGCCTTTGACAAAAATTATTAGAAGACTAAAATAACAATAGGCACTGCTTCATTAAACAGCAAAGAATCTTAACCGGTAACTATATGAATTCCATTATTTAACCATACTCAATCTGTACTCGAAACTTCAACTTGTCAAAGGATGAATAAAACATTGAAATAATATAAAATTGTATAAATTTACATATATATTAAATGTTCATTTCAGAACAACAACCTGTATGCAAAAACATGATTTTTTTTATCCTGTGTTTATGCGTTAAATAAGCAACCTGTGTTTCAAATAAATGTTATGCTATAATAAGTGATAATTATGCAGATATCTCAAATTAAGTCTTTATATTGTCTGTGTAACAGCTGCAACTGTTTTCTCTGTTCACTGGAAATTCGACACCAAGGAAAAAAAATATTATTTTTCACCACTGGGGGACAGCATTGTATTTGACATTCATTTATTTATTTTTTTATTTTGTCTAAAGCAGGCTGGAGTGAATAATAGGAAACCTACACGGAACAATGTTTGTGAATTTGTTTTATAAGGGATTGCTATGTCGAGAGTTTGGCATAAAACACTAGTAAGAGCACCTTGCACATCAATATTGTTTATTATCTCCCACAACAAGGAGACGTGTAGCTTACTCCTTACGTCTTGAAATACAGTATCTGGGGTATACCTAGAATAGGGGTTATCTCACAGACGTGATTCCATTCCAAAACTACAAGATTGTCGGCTTTAATAAGCATGTTTGGGGTGTGAGCCCCTTTCCCATAGATTCACAAATCTAAGGTGTGTATTGAGGCTAGATACTTGATATCTACTTTGATTTTATTTTTGTCTTTTGTGCTTATGTGCGTTAACCCCTATTGTTTCCGTCTCTTTTAAAGATTGTAATAAAAGCTAAGTTTAATAATATATTCATGCTACCTGTCACATACCTCCGCCGCCCATCAGCCTCCTCCACTCTGCTCGCTTGCCGAGCGCCGGATAAAATGCACGCTGACGCCGATCACATGATGCCAGGAGGGACGGGGCCTCATTAGGGAAGCACGTGGTCTGGTATATACAGTAAGCCTTTCAGTTAGCCCAGACCAGCGCGCTGTCGTGTTCTCACACTCCCACAGTGCTCCCAAGTGTTCTGAATTATACAGTATATTGATTGAATAGAAAAAAGAAAGTATGTGCAGGCGCTATGATATTAAGTTCCTATCAAACCTTCCTACCAAGATATCCAAGGCAGAATGGAGTAGGGGAGAGGTATTATTAATGTGCTGCTTCACTGGAAAATAAGTAAAATAGAAATACTGTTATAAACAAATTGTACCACAAATATAATGAAAAGAGGGGGGATAATCAAGTTTATGTAATCAATCGTTATCCAAAGCCAAAGGTCTATACACAATAGTAATCGTTATCCAAAGCCAGGGGTCTATACACAAGAGTAATCATTTTCCATAGCCAAAAGGTCATACACAATCAATATACAGTCAGGTCCAGAAATATTGGGACATCGACACAATTCTAACATCTTTGGCTCTATACACCACCACAATGGAGTTGTAATGAAACAAACACAATGTGCTTTAACTGCAGACTCTCAGCTTTAACTTGAGGGTATGTACATCCAACTCAGGTGAACGGTGTAGGATTTACAGCAGTTTGCAGATGTGCCTCCCACTTGTTAAGGGACCAAAAGTAATGGGACAGAATAATAATCATAAATCAAACTTTCCCTTCTTAATACTTGGTTGTCCCAATATTTATGGACCTGACTGTATAGATAGCGCAAATTCAAAAAGTGGATATTACAATAGATATATAGTAAGCAAGTGTCAGATTATTTATAATGAAATGTTTATTCAAGAGGGAGATGTATTATCTTAAAATTCAGGCGAATGTCACTGATGTTCACTTGCAAATAAGATCACTTGTCCGTCACTGTTGAGGGGATGGGAATAAGGAAATTCACCGTCCAAATGCAAGTCCGGTCAGAAGCTTATTTAAGACAGGATTGATGTTCTCTCTGAGCCAATAAAAATCCGGCAAACAGACACAATGCTGAGTTAGCATTCACTAGGAAATAGAATCCAAGGGATTTATTTACAATGGACTGAGGTTCACAGACGGGGAAAGGCACAGGAATAGAGGTAAAAAATACAGGACAAACAGCTTCATGGACACACCAAAACATGTGCAATACTGAAACACCGCTGCAGGGGTGTATCTTCCTTTTATGCAAGCACAGCTAATTGATGGGCTCCTGAGGCCATGCTAAGGTGGGGTAGGATGAAAGAACTTGCGTGGATCTACAGAGTCTGCTGCAAGAAAGGTGCTGACAATCTTATGTCATAGCCAAGGTGGTGTGGCACAAGTCTTCCAGCGCTAACGAACTCCGCGCCCCGGTTAAGGGTCTTGACAATTAAATGCAAATACACACTATTTAGATTGTTTGAATTTATAATTTAGTCTTTTTCATTTTTGGAGCATCTTTCCAGCTGCCTTGACCTTTATAAATTCCCACCATACCTGCTGCCTCTCCTACCGGTGCCACCTCTCTAGTAGGGATGAACCGAACACCCCCGTGTTCGCATTCGAACTTGAACAATTTCAAAAGTTCGAGTTCGAGCGCGAACACGAACCGAACTCAAAGCAAGTCAATGGGACACGAAAGTTCGAATTTTGACCTCCAAGAGGGCATATTTGCAAGATATTTGCCATAAAAGGTGTATGGGGGTCCGGGTAGTGCCCTGGGGGACAGGAAACAAGGACAAAAAGTTTTTAAAAAAAACGTTTTTAAAGGAACAGTGGGTTATCCATGAAATAAGGGTTAAAAATAAAAACGAAAAATTCCTTCAAATACAGTGCCTAGGAGGTCCCCATAACCTGCCCGTGAAGTGGCGGAATTGTAGGATGTATAGAAACATTTGAAAAACAAAAAATGACATTTCAAATGACAGTAAATGGTTTTCCTTTAATCTATTCATAAACAACTGCTTGGGGCGGCAGCCTGTATGAAAAGAGATGTTTTAGGAAACGCGGAACAAGTTTAGTGACTTTTTTTGGCTAAATTATGGTGAAACTTATGCAGGTTTTGGATGAAAGTAAAAATAGGTGCTTTAAAATTGGGCCTTTGGTGTCAGCAAGAGTGCCGTCACACCGTAACCCCTCTGTGGTATTGTGGAAGAGTGCAGGGTTGGACCCCGCGGTCCAATATTAAAATGATATCAATCTGGTAATATACATTAGGTGTCAGTGGCAGTGCACCCAAATATTGTGCCTTTGGTGGCAGCAAGTGCCTTCACACCGTAACTCCTCTGTGGCATTGTGGAAGAGTGCACTGGTGGAGGTTTTGTGAATGCAGAAGAGATCCCCAATCTATTCCGTTACGTCAGCATCAGGGGATTGATAGCTGCTGATCCAGGACTGATTCATTTTTTATAAATGTCAACCAGTCTACAGAGTCGGTGGACAGACGCACTCTTTTGTCTGTGAAAAAACCTCCAGCGGCACTAAACGTCCTTTCAGAAAGGAAAACCTAGTAGCTACATAGCATATTGGCTAAATTCTGGCCAGTGATCCAATCTCAACACCCAGTAAGCCAGTGGATCATCTGCTGGAAAGGTATCCAGGTCTGCCCTTGCCCCTAGGTAGTCCTGCACCATATGGTGAAGACGCTGGCAATGGGTGCTTACATTTGACGTCCCTGGGCGTCGTAGACTAAAAAAAATGGAAAAGGCATCAGTCAAGCGGCCCCTTTCACCGCTCTTCCTCTGATCAACCGCATCCTCAGAAGCACCTGTGTCATCACTTGGTAACCTACCAGTGCCTGGAAAGGTGTTACACAAGTGTCGCTTTAGAGCGTTCTCAAGTTTTTTCATCCTGTCCTCCCTCTGTGAGGGCAGGATGAGCTATGCAACTTTACCCTTGTATAGTGGATCAAGAAGGCTTGCCAACCAGTAATGATCCCTCTTCTTGATAGCACGAATCCTGGGGTCCTTTACCAGGCTTTGCAGGATAAGGGAGCCCATGCAGCATAGGTTGGAGGTGGCATTAGCTTCCGAATCTTCCTGGTCAATGAGGATGACCCCGTTGTGCACTTCCTCCTCCCAGCCATGTACTAGTCCTTGGGTTTCTGGGCACACAAAACCCGCCCTTGAGGAATCCCCACCTTCAATGCCCCCACTACTTAAATATTCCTCCTCCTCCTCCTGTCTGATCTGAAGACCCGCAGGAATGCTGTCTGCGGAAAGACTGGGGCCTTGAGAGCTAGGGAAGGCCTCCTCTTCCTCCTGCTGCTCTGTCTCTAGTGTCACATCTATAATTCCCCGCAGAGTGCTCTCCAGCAGGAACACTAAAGGAATTGTGTCACTGATGCATGCACTGTCCCTGCTCACCATCCTCATTGCCTCCTCAAATGGTGACAGTACAGTGCATGCATCCTTGATCATCAGCCACTGCGGGGGGGAAAAAAAACCAAGTTGACCTGAACCTATCCTTGTGCCATACTCACACAGGTACTCGTTGATGGCCCTCTGCTGCTTGTGCAGACGCTGCAGCATTGCTAATGTTGAGTTCCACCTGGTGGGCATATCACAGATCAGACGGTTTGTGGGAAGGTGGAATTCTCTTTGAATTTCTGCCAGGCGAACACTTGCTGGGAATGACTGTCTGAAGTGGCTGCAGACTTTTCTGGCCTGGCTGAGAAGCTCTGCCAGCCCTGGGTACCTGGTTAGGAAACGCTGTACCACCAGATTTAGGACATGTGCTAGGCATGGTACATGCGTCACCTTACCCTGGCGTAGGGTGGAGAGAAGGTAGCTGCCATTATCACAGATGACCATTCCCAGCTGAAGCTGGCATGGTGTTAACCATCTCTGCACCTGCCCCTGCCCCTGCAGAGCTGACATAATTTCTGGCCCGGTGTGGCTTCTGTCCCCTAAATAAAGCAGCTCAAGCACAGTATGGCATCTTTTTGCTTGAGCCATTGTGTAGCCCCTGTCACGCGTCGGTTTAACTGTCACTTCGCCAGAGACAGAGAAGGAGGAGGACGAGGAGGAAGAGGGAGACCTCATACAAGCAGCTTTCTGGAGGCGTGGTGGATGAACAAGCTCCAGCACAGTGCCCCGTCTTGGATACCTCCCAGCTGCAATCAGAGTTACCCAGTGTGCCGTGAAGAAAATGTAACAGTCCTGTCCATGCTTGCTGGACCACGTGTCTAAAGTCATGTGCACCTTGCTGCTGACTGCCTTTTCCCAATGACTCCATAACATTGTCTTCCACGTGCTGGTTTAGTGCTGGAATGGCCTTCCGTGAAAAGAAATGGCGTTTTGGAACCTGCCACTGTGGTACAGCACATTCAGCAAATTCACGGCAGGAAGCAGAGTCCACCAGCTGGAAAGGCAGCAGCTGCAATGCGAGTAATTTTGCTAAGCTGGCATTTAGACGCTGTGCAAGGGGGATGGTTGGGACTATATTTTTTCTCACGCTGCAGTAGCTGGGGCAATGTAATCTGACTGCGTAAATCTTCAGCTGATGGGATGCTGTCACATTCTGAGGAAGGACCTGGTACATCCATTACTGTAGCATTATCCGTGTCAGTGGGGTTGGAGTCAATGACATGGCAGGACATATAGTGGGGGTAGAGACAGGTGAGGAGGACCTACGCAAAGTGTTGTGCCAACGGGATGCGTGGCAGGTGGTTATATGTCACCTCAAGCACATGGTACCCAAGCATCTGGTGGCTTTCCCACCTTTGATCCTCATCTGACATAGATTACAAATAGCAACGGTGCGGTATGCTGCATTTCTTAAAGAACTCCCAGACATCAGAGTTCCTGGATGTATGCTTTGAGACAACAGCACTCTGCACCTGAGCAGCTCTGACATCTGATGCCTTGGACTGGCTAAGGTTGGTCATAGAGGACGTTATGCTCGTGTTTGTTGTGCCTCCTCCTCCTCCCTTGACTCCTCTGTTCGATCAGGCACCCAGGTGGAGTCAGTGACCTCATCATCATTGTCATCACCCCCTATCTCCTCGTCACTGGAGCCAACTTGGTAGTATGCTGCAGCTGCTGGGGCAACATGAGTGCCAGTTATTTGTGTGTCACTGGCACCCCCTTCCTCTAGGTTGATTATACTACCTTCCTCAACCTCATAGATTGAATCAGAGCACTGTAGTTGCTGTGCATCCTCAAGCAGCATGTCACTGTCATTGTAGTCAAACAATTCAGCTGACTCCTTCATGTGTGATAGTGAGGCTACGGCAGGAGTAGCTGTGGACATGGAGGCTGCATTAGATGCTTTGGCAGCTGAGGTGGACTGTAAAGCACTACAAGCCTGGCTGGCAGAGGACTCGGAGGATGAGGATGGCCTGGTTAGCCAAACCACCAAATCCTCTGTATGTTACTGCTGCTTAAGATGGCCAGCACCAGTTAGAAAGGACAAGCGTGCCCCTGCAGAGGATGCACCATGTCCACGATGACCAGAGGCACAGCCTCCCGACACAGAGGCTGCTTGCCTTTTTATCTGTGTCTGGGAGCATCTGCCTGTCCTTTTTGGTCTTTCTGACATGGTGAGTGATATATATAGTTTAAAGATATACAGAACTCTGATTCAACTCTGTTATAAAAATTGGAGATATGCAGAACCCTGATTCAACTCTGGTATAAAGAATAAAGATTTCCAGAACTCTGGTATACCTCAGTGAGACACCCTGATAGCTGGCAGCTAGTGAGAAGACACAGATTAAAATTCCCAGAAACCTCCTATAAATCTCTGAGACCCCCTGATGGGTGGCAGTGTGACAAGACACAGATTACAATTCCCAGAAATTTTATGGAAGTATGTGACACCCCCTGATAGCTGACTGTCAGTGACTGAGAAGACACGGATTACAATTCCCAGAAATTTTATGGAAGTATGTGACACCCCCTGATAGCTGACTGTCAGTGATTGAGAAGACACACTTTCCACCACCAATTCCCAGATATCTGCAACAAGTGAGCCCCCCAAATTGCTGCTGTCACTGACTGAGAAGAAACACTTTCCACCACCAATTCCCAGATATCTGCAACAAGTGAGCCCCCCAAATTGCTGCTGTCACTGAATGAGAAGACACACTTTCCACCACCAATTCCCAGATATCTGCAACAAGTGAGCCCCCCAAATTGCTGTTGTCACTGACTGAGAAGACACACTTTCCACCACCAATTCCCAGATATCTGCAACAAGTGAGACCCCCCAATAGCTGTCACTGGCAGTGAGAAGACACACTGATAGAACAATTTCCTCTCACTTCTTCAGAAAAACACGTGCTGGCTGGGCTGGGTTCAAGCCTTATATAGTTCAAGCTCTGTGAGCCCATGATTGGGCAAAATTTGAGCTCTGAGCCGTGATTGGCATAGTCTTGCACCTAAATTGTGGTCAGGTGCAGGCTGCAGCCAATTACAAGCTTCA
The DNA here is from genome assembly GCA_009667805.1 of Leptobrachium leishanense. Taxonomy (NCBI): domain Eukaryota; kingdom Metazoa; phylum Chordata; class Amphibia; order Anura; family Megophryidae; genus Leptobrachium; species Leptobrachium leishanense. The sequence continues at coordinate 135,158,287 of CM019065.1, forward strand.
GGCCAGTGGAAAAGTGCATTGTGGTCCATTGTGGTGCATTGTGGGCGAACAAGCGGCGAACACGTGGAAATGTTTGTAGTTTGCGAACATCCGAACTGGTGATGTTTGAATCGAACTCCGAACACATCAAACCGAACAGCTCTTCCCTACTCTCTAGTACCCTGGTAGATGAATAGCTTGTTGCTCCCACTTTCCTAAAAACAAATAGCTTAAATGTGATATCTATGACTTATTTTTATGACACATAGAGCTTGGCTGTTAGAAATTAACTGATTAAAGGGGTGAGACTACTAGCTGTTAATGTAACAATGCAGGGTCTGGTACTGTTTGCTTTCATTCAAATTCTTCTCAGTGCTCTTCAACTAATCTTTACACTGAGCATGCAACTTCTGGAAGGCTATCCAGTTGTTGCAGATTGAAAGCTATTAGGATGTGGGGAGAACAGTGCTTTACAGAGCAGTGCTTCTCTTGATGGGAAGGGGGTACAGCCTTCTGCATTTTAACCCCATAATGACGAGGCAATTTTACCATTGTCTATCTGAAAGTACCCACTGCTGTTTTCACATTTCTGCGCTGTTTGTGTTTATCTCCAACTTCCCTCTTAGTCATTTATGGAACCCACACATGTTATATACCATTTTTCTCTCCATTAAATGGACTTTCTAAAGATAGCATATGATAAGATATGATATGATGAAAATAATGATATGAAAATGTTATGAAATAAAAGTAAAAAAAAATGGAAAAAACACACTTTTTCGAATCTTGACCCCAAAATCAACAACCTCCAAAAAAGACCCTGACTAAATAGTTACGATTACCTCTAAGCTCTTGGAAAAACTAGTTTTCAACCACCTCTCCCTCTTCCTGTCCTCTAATTCCCTACTCAACCCCTTGCAAACAGGCTTTCATCCCATACACTCAATGGAAACTTCCACCAAAGTCACCAACGACCTCCTAACTGCTACAAACCACGGCCACTATTCTATTCTCCTCCTACTTTTGAAACTGTCAACCACCCCCTCCTTCTACAGGAGAAAATAATTCCACAAACTGTAGATGATTGGAAATTCAATTTTTTTTACATTTTTTGTTGTAGCATTCTGGAAGGGCATGACGTATACACATAATAATTTATATATTATGAATCTGCTGAGTCTTCTGAAAAGAAAAGGATATAGATAATTTGTCTGGGTCGTGTAATAAACTGTCTTCGAAACGCATTTAAACATGATGAGCAAAAACATTAAAAACGAGTTCAGCAGCATACAGAGGTGAAATGGTCCAGCAGTGAAGAGGTTAAACCTGTCGACAGAAACCACAAAAAAACAGGATACTTCTCTGACATTTCACTGCTGTTCTGTGTTCTCTGAATATATTAACCATTACTTTTCTATGGGGAGTTCACTGGCAACGAGCAGCACCGTATTTCCCTGGCTATTTGCCAATATTTGGCAAGCTGCCCGCTTTTTGAATAGCCACAAAATTGCACTGCAGGGGGAAATTCACCGTTCGGTGCAATTTCGGAGCCAATTCAGCTCTCTTTGAATGACCCCTTTAGTTACAGCATAATTAAATAGCATAAAATCAATAAAAACCTTAACCATTTACTATTTGGATTCCATTATTTAACCATACTCGAACTGAATATGACATTTCAGCTTACCAAAGGCCGATCTAAATAATAAAACATTGAAATTGTATAAATTGATGTGTATATCGAATGTTCATCTTGGAACAACAGCCTGTATGCAACAATTCAATTTTTTCTAATACAGTGTTTATGCATTCAATGTGCACCCTGTTTTTCAAATTAATGTTATGCTAGCATTTTTTAATAGAAATCTACAATAAGTGATAATTATGCAGATATCTCGAATTAAGGCTTCATATTGTCTATGTAACAGCTGTTTTCTCGGTTCACTGGAAATTTGACACTAAGGAAAATAATGATTATTTCTCACCACTGGGGGACAGCCTTGTATATGAGATTCATTCATTTATTTTTGGTTTGGACAAAAACAAGCTGGTTTGAATAATTAGAAACCTACATGAAATGATGTTTGTAACTTTATTTTATGAGGGAAAGAGAAAATGCCAATAAATATAATATTACTCATGATGACTTGCTAACATATTATTACAATTTATATGGTACACCGCCTCTCAATACAACAGGTTTTGAAGGCCCCACAAACAACAAGTATTGGGTTAATATGATTTAATAGAAATTATTATTATGGTTAAACTTTGTCTGTTACCATTTGCAGGTTCCAGCTGGAACGCCATGTTGAGAGTTTGGCATTCTATACTAATGGTAAGAATCCTTCTAGCAGCAATATTTCTGAAGTCCATAGAAGACTTTAGGCCCTATAGTCTACTCTACGCTGATCGTCCCAGTGTTAGGCAGATGCAAAGGTTCAAAGCAGGTCATTTTACCTTTATGACTGCCTAACATTGACTCAGTTAGCAGTCAGTAGTTTTATTGCCAGCCAGACTCATTTAATCTGGCCCATAAAGTCATACAGTGGATTTATTTATGTATAGTATACTGCCAGCCAAGCTGTAAAAGGGCTTACAATTTAACATGGAATAGCAGTGGAACTATTAATATTTGTGAGGGAAGATGCAAGAGTTAACAGTTTCTTTACAAATTTTGCAAAGGATTTTACCAGGAAGGATACATTGAGATTTCTCTCGTTTTGTTTTGTTTCCTTTTTAATACAGGACAATAAATTAGTGACAAACAATGGCCGCGCAGGGCCAACAAAAAGGAAGCACTGGTGTATACAGCAATATAGTTTTGAAGTGTTAGAGGCTCATCTAGAATCTTCCCTTCTGTAACAAGCAAGGTATTCTTCAATCAAGCACTTTTTGCTACATTGTTACTGCTCCAATAATATTTTATTCTGATTGCTAGTTTATGTATTTTTTCCCTCCTTTCCCTCCATATTTCTTAGTTTAATTCTGTTTTTTTCCCTCATTCTGTTCTGCTCCTCCCCGTCATAAATTCCTTCATGCAATGGCCTTCTCTGTAAACTCTGTGGGCCACATTACATTCCTGACGTTAACGCTCACTTGCCTGAGCATTAACGTTAACTGCGTTGTCTAACGCATATTACGATCCAAATGCAAACGGATTAAGTAAACCGTTTGCGTTTGGTATCTTGCGCTTTTCGCAGCGAGGTTACTGTACTTTGTGGGCCGCATACTTAACATGGGGAGCACAAAGTGTTAATCAGTGTTAGTATTACAATCTACTAGCGCTGATTAACATCCGGCTGTGGTTAGCAAAAAGTTAACTACAGCCAGGACAGGGTGTTAACGGATTCTGCTTCTGCAGAATCCGTTAACACCAGCCTAAAAATAAAAAAACAGAAGCGTATACTCACCTCCTGTCCCACAGCAAGGAACGCGGCTCCAACTGCCTCCTCCGGCCGGCGGGAGCAGGGAAAGACTGGGGGAAAAAGTCCCCCCAAGTCTCTCCCTGCGTATCACTACGCCGACCGGCCGGATCTTGCGACGCAAGATCCGGCTGGTCATGTGACCGGCAGGGGGAAACTCAATGGAGTCCTATGGACTCCATCGAGTGGATGTTTGCGGCTGCGCTCAGAGCTGATGCGAGCCTCCCGAGGGTTAACGCGCAGTAACAGTGCAGGCAGCATTTTTTGCACCTGCAGGGAAATCCAGCATTAAAACGTGGGCACAAGGGGGAAAACTGCGGGCACAGTTTTTCCTCACTTGCGCCCGCGTTTTAACGCTAAGATTGTAATATAGCCCTGTATTTTCTTACCCACAAGCCCATTCACCCTCAGCCTCATCTGTGCTGTGCCACCCACCCAGCCCCTATCCCATTTAGAATAGATAAGCTCCTATTCCAGCTGCTTCACCTCTCTCTCAGTTTAACCTTATCATGTCCAAGCTTTTGGTCTATCCTTATGCAGTATCTGCCATAATCTCTCTGGTAATTATATCCAAACTACCTCTGCTCACTTTTGTTTCACTTACCTCAGTCCCTTAGATTGTAAACTCACGGGATGTCTGGCTGAGCACTTGTATGAAGTGCTGTTTTAGCAGGACAATTATCCTACGGACAGGGCCGTCTGTTCCTTATGTTTTATTATTTATTATGTCACCTGTTCGTGCTTCCCCATTGTTAAGCGCTGCGGAATCTGTTGGCTCTGTATAAGTACTTGTAACTGTAGAATCAAGCTCCTTTATTTTTGAAGTAATGCAAATCCCATTGAAAGATCACAGACTGGGATCCTTCTACAATATCAACGAGGCGTTTGAATGTTGGTGAACATCATGGAGGGGGAGTGGGATTTTGGAGTTGCTTTTTATTGCTAGTACGAGTACCACTTTGCATGGACACACAAAGTACATTAAGGAGCCCAACGCTAGTAATAGTAGTGCAGTAGAACCCTAGTCGAATTTACTGTGTAACAATAAAGCAATATTTACTAAATTCTACAGGGATTACATGTATATGGATACAACACATGGAAGAAATATAAGATGGCTATCTAAAAACATGACAACCTCTTCAAACTGGGACAAGTATTAATAAATCTTTCTTTTAAGCTGAATAAAGTGTAGTTGCTGGTTATTCTACGGTATATAGATGAACCTGCAAGATCATTCTAATCTTCATGCACCTCAGCCCTGCAAACAATGCTGATGCACTGTAGACCGGTAGAGCAGCAATGGTGCAAAATTGATTGAAATTTATTCAACACCTTTTAACCAACTCATAGCTGTGTAATAAATTAAAAGGGATTGTATCATGAATCCCTCTTGACCCGCTCTACATTCCCCACTCGCATTTCTTCCCTTGATTTTCCTTTAAAAAACTCACCTTAATCCGTTGCAAATCAATGTCTGATCCCTGGAGGAGACGACATGCTGCCAGACACAGTCACATGAATGCAAAGGTCTGTGCTCTCCAGCCAATTCAGTGGCTCTCATTACCAGAAAGCATTGAGAGCTGCTGTATGGGGCTAGTTCCCTAAGGTCCCAAAGCCCTGACACCTGAGATAAGATAAACTGGCTGAGCTCAGGTCAGGACCAAACCCCTGCACACAGAACGATGAATAAACCCACCCAATCCATCCTCAGAGGAGGGAGATGTGAGAGTGGACTCAGAGCAGCGTGATCATTTAGATAAGATTGAGCAGTCACACTGTATAGAGTTTCCCTATAATTGTGCAGAAATCACTATATAGCGAATTGCAAAATATGTTATTATTATTTTTAGATTTGTTTGCTATACTGATAGCTATTCAGAAAAAAACACAGGTCAACAGCTACACGCAAAAGCAGATTTGATATAATTTAACCCTTTCACTCCGGGCAGCTGGTTCCCGGTGGGAGGTCTTTAACACTGGCCAGGTCGTACTAGTACCCCCCCCCCGCTAGTCAGTGGATGCTTGTCGCATGTCACTGGCTGGCAGAGGGTGGCCTGAACCAGAAAATGGTACACAGCGTTCGTCAGCTGGTGGGCAGAGCCAGTGGAGGCCCATAAACGCTATCGGGGCATACTATGTAGCCCCACAGTGATCAGGCCAATCTGCTGCGGGGATGCCAGAGTATGCCCCGCGTCGGCAATGGGTTAAGACCTTTGCTGTAAACCATATTTAAAGAATTGAAATAGTTTAACATTTATTCTACATTACTGTCCTCCCTGTCAATATTTTTCTTATTTTACTACAATTCATTGCTGCCTGCAAACATGAAACATTTGGAGTTAAAAGTAAACTGCCAAAGACCTTTTTACAAAGGCATTTGACACCCCCTGGGGTAGTTCATATAGTGCTCGGTATTCAAAGTAATCTTTACATGAGACAAATTACAGCCTATACGGCTCCTTTATTAGTGGCAGGCTCTGCAGGGCACCAATCTGTTCTTGATTGGCTATTAAAGAGGAGATATTAACAAACACATTTTAACAACTTCATTTCCATAAAGTGCTGGAAGTCGTCGAGACGTGTTAATGCGAAGACCTGCAGTAAACCTTGGAGAGATCAATATGGCCCCTTGTTTTAGTGTTTTCAGCATCGAAATCTAGACATATTGCTAAATAATGTAAGCATGAATATATCATTGTCAACAGGGAGCCGTAAACACAGCAAGTTCCAGCTCTACTTTTATCTTTTTATCATCTCTATATTTTGTTTTTCAGGAAATTAAAATAAAAATCCACATTGTTTTTGCTATAATAACAGATGAAGTTGACAGTAACTTGGGTGATCCTAGATATAGTGTTGAACCGTCATAGTTTACCTATGGCTTCTTTGCATCGAAAAGAAAGGTTTTGCTCAGTAGTTTCTGTAGTTTATAACAAGAGTTCAATAAATAAAATCCAGATTTCAAACGCCTTTGCCAAGCAAAAAAGATAGTTGTTCATTTCAGATTTAGAGATACTTTCTTCTAGTCAAACAGTGGAATCTTTTTGTTAACTCGATCTGGTTGTATTCTGGAGCAACACAAGCAAATTTCTTCCACTGCAAATTAAATTCTTTTGCAAATGGGCTCCAGAAAGTGCCCCAAATTTTCAGCATCTCAGACATGTCAACCAAAGTGCTGAAGCTATTTGAGCAGCTTGGAGATTTTTCTTTTACACAGACGAAGCTCCACCTGTATTATTATACATGTACTAGGTTTGTATTGTATTTTGTTATGCTATTTGATATCTATATTTATTGGTTCAACCAAAAAACTAAGATTAAACAAAGCCTCTAATATGTAAAATAGTCTTAGATAACATTCCCAAGCTCAAACTTTGCTCTCTTCTGAAACTAATAGTATTTTCATACCAGGAGTTGTTTTGTGTTAGTGATATAATGTAGACACATTGTTCATGCTATCTGTTTGTCCTTAGATTGATTTGATGTGGTTTATTTGCTAATCTCTTCTAGTGTGTACTAATCAGGTTCCTGTGTCTCCTGCGGGAATTCACATCCCCCTCCTGTAGACACTGTATTCTGTTGATTATGTCATTTTACCTTCCCCTCGCTGTTTCCCATATAACTGGTCCCATTTCCAATAAAATATATTACTACTTCCCTGCATTAAGCTATGTCTGATGTTTGGGGAGAGATACTTAGAAATATACACCACTCCCTCAAGTTCTGGCTGAGGGTTGTAAGTAGGGATGAGCTGCCGGTTCGAATCGGTTCAATGTTCGATTCGAACATCGGCTGTTTGAAAGTTCGCAAACTGCAAACTTTTCGGGACGTTCGCAAAAAGTTCTAAAAAAATTAAATTTAGATTTTTTTAAAAAAAAATGCTTAAAAAATATAAAGCTGAGGACATTTTTAAATGTCCCCGGGAACATAAAATAAAACCTTTTTTTTCTTTCTAATACTCACCTGATTCCTGGATCCACCAAGAAGCGCAGCCTCCCGTCTCTCATGCTGTTAGAAGCTGCATACACCAGCACGCTGTGGGCAGCTTCTGAGAAGATACGCTATTAGGCTAGGGTCAGACTAGCGCAGTTTTAACGTGCGTTTAGCCGCACGAAATCACGGCCGTACTAGCAGCAAATGACGTCCAATGCCGGGGAACATACGACGAACGGCCGCACGAAAGTTCGTCCGCGCAACGCAAGTGGCCAACGAACGCATTTTTTCGAGAACGTCAAACCGCTACTACTGACGTACAGAGTGCGCTGCGGCCGCATAGCGGCGTGTGTGTGTGATTAGGAGACGTCAGACGCTGCTAATGTCCGGCTAACATAACGTCCAGACGCAAAAAGGGTTTTATTGATGATCCGTACAAAATCACGGACGAAAAGGCGCATCGTATGACCGCTGTCGCGTATTCCGGGAAAAAATACGTACGTTCGTTCGACCGCACTTTTTCACGGACGACGTGAAAAATGCGTTCGTCTGACCCTAGCCTTAGTGTAGAGGGAGCGATGCAAAATGCGCAGCCGGCTTCCCCGCTACACTAATAGCGTATCTTCTCAGAAGCTGCACAAAGCGCGCCGGTTAAAGCTAGCGCCACACTATAGAGGTGCTGCCCGGCAGTTTGAGGATTCATTTGCTGCATTATTTATACTGTAAAGGTGCTGCCCGGCAGTGTGAGGATTCATATGCTGCATTAATTATATTGTAAAGGTGCTGCCTGACAGTGTGAGGATTTATATGCTGCATTAATTATACTGTAAAGGGGCTGCCCGGCAGTTTGAGGATTCATTTGCTGCATTATTTATACTGTAAAGGTGCTGCCCGGCAGTGTGAGGATTCATATGCTGCATTAATTATATTGTAAAGGTGCTGCCTGACAGTGTGAGGATTCATATGCTGCATTAATTATACTGTAAAGGTGCTGCCCGGCAGTGTGAGGATTCATATGCTGCATTAATTATATTGTAAAGGTGCTGCCTGACAGTGTGAGGATTCATATGCTGCATTAATTATATTGTAAAGGTGCTGCCCGGCAGTGTAAGGATTCATATGCTGCCCGGCACTGTGAGGATTCATATGCTGCATTAATTATACTGTAAAGGTGCTGCCCGCAAGTGTGAGGATTCATATGCTGCATTTATTATACTGTAAAGGTGCTGCCTGGCAGTGTGAGGATTCTTATGCTGCATTTATTATACTGTAGAGGTGCTGCCCGGCAGTGTGCAGATTCATATGCTGCATTAATTATACTGTAGAGGTGCTGCCCGGCAGTGTGCGGATTCATATGCTGCATTAATTACACACAATTACGTGATTATTATCAATATTGGAACTACTTAACCCCGGATCAATCAGGCTTTCGTCCAAATAATTCAACTACAACCGCCCTCTTAAAAGTCTGCAATGCTGGGATGGAATAAGGAAACCTAACTGGAGCTATCTTCCTTGATTTTGCCAAGGCCTTTGACACAGTAGACCATGGCATCTTGATAAAAAACTTAAAAACTCTGGTATTGGTGATCGCACGCTAACCTGGTTTCAATCATATGTATCCAACCGATTGCAATATGTGTCCATTTCTGTCAGCTTCTCCCTCCCCCTCCCAGTCACTTGCGGTGTACCCCAAGGCTCAATACTCGGCCCCCTGCTATTTCCATTATTCATAAATGATCTGCCTAACATCTGCAAAGCCTCAACTGTACATATGTACGCAGACGACACTGTGATCTATACCAGCAAACCAAATCTCCCACAACTGGAGGCCGTGCTGCAAGAACAATTCACAGAGGTAGAAACGTGGATCAAACACAACAAACTTTTTTTAAATACTGACAAAACTGTAACAATGCTCTTTGGAACAGCACCTAAACTACACAAATTGCAAAATCCCCATCTATGTGTTGGGACAAAATCAAATGGCACGCTGACCACAGTCACTTATCTCAAATATCTAGGTATGTGGTTGGACCCAAATCTATCCTTTGGCCCCCACATCGAAAAACTCTCATCTAAACTTTACCCCAAACTAGGTGCCCTGTACAGAAACAAATCCTGCCTGAGCCCCACGGTAAGAAAGCAAATTGTACAACAAATGCTAATGCCGGCTATTGATTATGGTGATGTAGTGTATGCAGCAGCCCCGCAAACACACCTTCAGAAACTTACTACATTGTATAACTCATTCTGCCGTTTTGCGCTACAATGTAACTACATGACCCACCATTGTGACATGTTAAAAGAGCTAAATTGGCCATCGCTGGAGACTAAACGCACCCTTCACCTTTCCAACCTGTGTTTAAGAGCTTTTTTGGGAAGCTGCCATCCTATCTGAATAGACTGCTTCCCCCAGCAGCTACCTCATCCTATAACCTCCGATCCAGGACCAGCACCTTACTTGCAATACCACAATACAAAAAGAAAGTGGCTCGGTCCTCATTTTCCTACAGAGCACCACAATTATGGAATAACCTCCCAGACACCATCAAATCTTCCCCCAGTCTTAAGTCACTCAAGAGCTCCTTACTAACATACCTCAATACAGAATGCACCTGTAAACATGTAACATAATGACTATTTTATTTACATATTTATTTTCTGTTAATCTGTATATTTGTGTTGTTTTTTTAATATCTTGCATTGTATTACTTTGTATTTCTGTAACAACTGTAACATTTCAATGTTCTTGAACCCAGGGCGTACATGAAAACGAGAGAAATCACAATGTATCCTTCCTGGTAAAATACTTTATAAATAAATAAATAAATTAATTATTCTTTTTCATTGTTTCCTGTCCCCAGGGCAGTACCCGACCCGCTTAGACCTTTTAGGACCAATATCTTGCATATATGCCCTCTGGAGGGGACCCTAATTTTCGAACTTTGAGCCCCATTGACTTGCATTGTGTTTGAATCGTGTTCGAACCTTTTCAGATGTTCGAGTTCGAATGCGAACCGAACACGGGGGTGTTTGGCCCATCACTAGTTGTAAGAAGGAAAGCTGCTGTGGATCAGCTTCACTGTAGAGAAAGGACGGCGCTGTAACAGGTTCGGGTCTGGTCCACAAGCTGGAGACCAGTAAACCACAGTTACTGTTACATCGTCTATTCACTAAACTGTCAATTCACCAAATAAAGGTGAATTGAAGGCAAAATACGTTGCAGTTTGGCGGTCTTCGACAGCAGGGAAATTGTCCCATAGAAAAGTAATGGTTCGTCTATTCTTCAGTTCATCAGCGAAATGCCCTGCTTTTTGGTGTTTCAGTGTGATAGGTTTAAACAGACGAATCCCATAGGATTCAATGTAAAAAAAGTAAAATGATGTTTAATTAGTTTAAAACTCGCTTATTCTTTTCATTTTCAGCAAAAAGACTTTTTATTTTTTAGAGCACCTTTCTGTATTTTTTTTAGACAAATTTTTGTTTCCCAATTTTTTTAAATGGCGTTTTTATATTTATTCTATAACAGAATTTTTTTTATTTTTTTAAAGGACCTTTTTTTATTATTTACAAAACATTTTAATGCATTTTTATTGGTTTAAACACTTATTTGGAGAGTAGGAGAGTTACATTTTTTTAGTAATCCAGTTCGATGGAATTCACCAAGGCTACTTTGGCACTTTTCGATGCTCTTCAGCGATGTTCTCCAACCTTTTCTTGAGGCTTCGGCTACTCCATCATTGGCACACTACAGTGACCATCCGGTGAATAATGAATTCATTGTACTGTCGGCAAAATGGAATTGCCAAACTGCGCCGCAGTGAAAAGCACTGACATTTCAGTACTTAGTGAATAGACCCTTTAGTATGACATGTTTATATTTGCTGATGATTTCACCGGTGTAATACATTGTTTAAATGTTATAACGTTCCTTGCACGGTCCTTATTAACGCAGAGTTACAAATGACAGATCCATTTTAAAGATAGATGCTCAGCTCTAGCAGTATATTATAAAAGCAGCTCTTTGAAAAACAGCCATAATATTTCAATAATGATATGGCAGGTCTAATTTCACACAGAGAACTTTTGTAAAACTGTTATTGACAAAAGCTGACTGTACGTTCCTTTAACAACCAAAAACACATCAGTTTTGCTTTTGCAATTTCTTTTTCAATCATGCAGCTTGAGTCTGCAGGTGGTTTTGAATGCACATGCAGGTGACAGGTCCCCACGGGTCCAGGAATGATCTAAATAAGTCAGAGCTGTTTTTAAAACACATTTGCATTTATTCATTTATGTGTTTGTTTATTTCACATTTAATCAGACAAATATTGGGCATTACTGTCATACCATGATTTAAGTAAAAGAATATGCAGCTATGTAAAGAGCACAGGTCAGCCTGGAAACATCCAAAACATATACATTTCCTAAAGAATGTATAGTATTGAGGTAAATTTTTCAATATAATTCTAAAATATTAAATAGAAGTGAAATGTAACTATGCATGGTATGTATGCAAATTACAGCAAAACTCTCTTGGGACTGGTTTCTCTACAACCTTTGAGAGAGGAGAGGGTTAACCCTAACATTAAAAGTAATCCTTCCCTAAAAATATATCAATATTACAACATTAAATCATCTGATTTACCTGCTGGGAGCAAGTGCATACAAGATGACATAGTAACATTTTCTCCATTTCTGAATATTATTTTATATTTAAAGAACAATCCTTATATATACAGTAACCACACGTTTAAATTGTAAAATCTGGGAAAATAATTTTCTGCTGTATCGTGTAAATGCTGTATTGACCTCTGAATAGAAACTTACACTGCTTTGGCATATGTTAATATAGCATTCTGATATGACATATACACATAGCAATAATATGTTTTGAATCTGCTGACTCCAATGAAAAAAAACAAGATATACATCTGTCTGCGTACTACAATAAAACATGACTTCAGAGAGCCTTTTAACCACGATGATCAAAAAATGGTGAAAATGAACTCAGCAAATTGCTTAAATTTGGCAGCTGTTTGGCAATATATAGATATACAGGTCTATTCAAAGAAATGTGAAACTCAGGAGAATGACTGGAGAAGTGAAAATTCTATATCAAGATAGCCAAGCCAGAAAAATTCTCCCATTTATCTCACTTTCCAAATTGGCTATTTGGTCTAGATTGTTGTCTTCTCCTGCCAATTCTCCTGATTTTTACCTTTCTCTGAATAACCCTAATAATTTCACCCCTTTGCTGCAGATGACATGTGGGACACGTCCTCATTTACTCCCGCTATATGTGGAGGACATGCCCCACATGTCATCCGCTTTGCGGGAGCCCCGGTGGAGATACTCACCTCTCTGTCCGGGATCCTGTGGCGGTCTGACTTCAGCGTCCTCAGACACTGAAGTTAAGCCCCTCCCGATGTAAATGACGTCAATGTGCCATGCGTGATGACATCATTTCCAGGCAACCCCCCCCCCGGCAATGCCAGAAGTTTGCCTGGAAGGGAGGGGGGAATCCATTTGGATCCCTCTCCCTCCCGATCGGGAAGGAGCAGCGCCACAAGCCAGGCACTGCTTAAAAGGGGAGAGTCTCCACTTTTAAGCAGTGCCTGGCTTTAACCCCTTAGGCACCGGGTCGCACTTCAGCACCTCGTGGCGCAGACGTGTGGCCTAGCTCTGGTGGGGGCCACCATCTTGGATGGTGGCTCCACCCCCGGGTCCCCCCTCGCTGCCCTACATCAGCGCGCATAGCATGATGATGTCAGATAGCCGGGGAACCCCTGGCTGCCCGGGGATTTCCAAAGGAAATCCCCTGGTGGAGATAGGGGTTCCTTTGAACCCTGATATCTCCAGAACCGTGGCAGCTAGGGGGTCATGGAGAGTGTCATTCGAAAGGCCCAACCATAGCCTTTCGAATGATATCCAACATGATCAGGTAAAATGTAAAAAAAAATATATATATATATAAAAAAATAAAAATGATATTTTTTGTGTGTTGTTTTTATTAATGCAGCAATATTGTTCATATTTCAATTATAATGTGAACAATAATGCTGCACTAATGATTTTTTTCTAATGATAAAAATCTTAATTTTATTGCATTTTTTGTTATAATATAGAGGCAGGACATGACGTATACATATAAAAAGATTTTATATTATAAATCTGCCGAGTCTGCCGGAAAGAATGATATATAATATGTCTGGGTCGTATAATAAAATGTGGCTTCAAATCGCGTTTAAACATGATGAGCGAAAGCGGTAAAAATGAGGTCAGCACACAGCGGTGAAATGCCTCAGCAGTGAAGGGGTTAAATACCTTCCAAATCAGCTTGTTATGTGAACCATGGATTGATTCAAACCAATGATTCTAGGGGTGCAATATCTCTGATCACTAGCCTGTAATGATGCCAGCTTTCAGTATTTCTTTCTTATATTTTGCGATTTTGGCCTTTGGAATAATGATAGTATTTTCAAACATGGTTGCTGTGTTTATGTGTGCACTCTTAATGCTTATGAGGCACAAAAATCTGCAATTATACTGGAATAGGGACTTAATATAAACGTTTATGAACTGAAAAGTCAAACAAGTAAAGCTATTAAATGTCCAATGTCGTTAATGGGCAATTTTTTTAAATATACTTACTCTATGAAAGTACTCTTCTCTCTATAATGCTGGACATTCTCTGCTTCTTCTCTGCTTATACCACAACACAGAATCAACCAGACTCAATACTCATTTTTCTCTATTTTCTTTTTTTTTTCTTTTTAATATCCATGAAGCTCAGATCCGGGGCTGGGAATTAGATCTATTTAGATGAATCAAGCAATAACTCTCTACAGCAATCATGCCTGGGAAGAGCTGTGTTGAGTCTTTGATTTCATCAAAATGGTAATGTGTTTTAAAAAAGCCACAGACAAATAACTCCGGGAACCGAGAGAAACTTTATTTGTAAATTAGATCCCATATTCTGCATTTTTACTTTAAAGTGACATTACTACTAACATTATAGCAGATATAGGGAGTGGATTCCAGAACTTTTACAATTAGATAAATGTTATATGCTATTTAATTCCCAGTGGTCTCATCTAATGAGGCAATTATTACTTTGAAAGCACATTTGCATTATATACGTATACACCTTATACGCAAGTGAGGTATTTTTCTTAATGAATTATTTGGCATTTAAACATGAGTTGAATTTGTGTTTTTGTATATAAAGATCACATAGCAGAATGCTCAAAGAAGCACGTTACAAAAATAACATAACCACAACAAAGCTGTTTCTTTTTCTTTAATTGAACAGAAATTAAAGGGATCTAAAATCTTAGATTTTATGTATTAATTGAGTCAAAAGAGAGGTTTGTGGGGGGTCCTTTGGACGAGCAACGGCACTGCTCTACAGTGGGGCCCGCTCAAGTCTCACAGGGTTTTAGCTCGATTGTGCCATTACAGGGATGAATGCTCCATATGCAAATCAGCCTGCTCTCACCCAAAAAGGGTGGTCAGTACTGAGTGCCAAGGACGTCATCCCTGCCCAAGAGATGCAGCAACCCCCGACAAATTAATTGAGTCAATCGGCCGGTGGCTAGTTAAAATAAAGAGATGGTTGGTTATGAAACAGTGCATGGACGGTGACATTACTAATGTAACACATACATGCTGTTTTAAAATTTCAAATGAGTGAAAAGAAAGGGCATTTACTCAAGAATCCTTGTTTCAAGTTGCTGTCACAGCTAAATTCGCCAAAGGCCTCAGGTAGGTCTGGGGCTGTATTCTTGTTTAAGCCAACTAGGCGTATGGAACATTTTTCCAACTTGCTAAGATACAAAGTACTATGAGTTAAGAGAGTGAACTTAAAAATATACAATATAAATATATCATCAGCAAGGGAAACACCATTGCACATCCGGCCTCACACATATTAAGCCCACTCAATTTCATAACTCAAAGCCCTCTTCACGCAAACATGCCCCACTCAACCAATTCCTAATGCAACCTGTACATGACTACTATCTCACACACACACGCACAGTTCATTTACACATTTTTCTTACACAAATGTTTGGGATGGACAACTCCTATCTTTAGCACAAACATAAAGAAGTGCAAGCGTGGCTAACACGTTGGGAGTGAGACGATCAACGGTATACCTTTCAGGTGCTCCACCAAGGGGTCCGCCGTCCCGCAATAAACTTGAAAATCCAAAAAACGTTGGGCCACACCAGTGTATCCATTTCAAATCTTTATTCACCGCATATCAGAGTAAAAACATGCAACATTTCGGCATATAGCCTTAATCATGTACTGATTAAGACTGTATGCCAGAACGTTGCATATTTTACTCTGATATGCGGTGAATAAAGATTTGAAATGGATACAATGGTTTGGCCCATCATTTTTTTGGATTTTTTAGCCCAAAACATCATTTCCTAATATCCCTTTTTGTAGAGGTCCAATATATTTGAGTTATCAGGTGTATTACAGACCTGCAAAGCCATAAATCTCACAGCATTAAGTCTCCAACCTAGAGTATAAATTGTTAGAGATCACTTGGAGTGATAGTTTAGGGAATAAACTAAGAAAGTGAGTGAGTGAGTGACTTTACACTCATGGCTGGGTTGGATGTACAGGCTGTATTGCTATTCTCTGGACTGATGCTGAAGTATTTGTGTATTGAATTTTATGCTCTCTGCTTGCTCGCAGGAGGCATTCCTGTCAGTGAATCTTGATGACCATGTCCAAAGCACTGTAGGAGTTGCCCATCATGTAGGTGTGCGCAGCCTCCACCCAGTCGGAAACATTTTTAATTCAACCTAAGAAGTAATACACCGATTTTCTGATATCACAGGCTATAAAATTAATACAGACAAATCTGTGATTTTACCTTTCCACTTAATGGGGGAGGAGATGGCTCACCTAACTGCTCTTTATGGTTTTAAAGGTGTCCACCACGTCTATCCCATATTTTGGTATTAATTTAACCACCTCTTACGCTGACCTTTACGGAGCGAATTATTCCCCGGTGCTTGCACAACTTCGCCGGGACCTGGAGGCCTGGGACAAGGAATGCATATCCTGGCTTGGCTGGATTCACAGTATAAAAATTAACCTTTTACCTCGCCTTTTGTACTTGTTCCAGGCTCTCCCGGTCCCAGTCGACCCGAGTGACCTGACCCTTCTACAACATAATATTGATGCTTTTGTGTGGCGCCAGGACAGGAGCCGGGTGACCAGGACCACCCTTTATTGTTCCAGGGACTCTGGGGGTTTGGGACTGCCGAATCTTCTCAGATACTACCACGCAGCTCAACTGGCACAGATAGTGGCAGCGCATTCACCGTCTACCTCGAAACGATGGGTAGATTTTGAAGCAGCACTGATGTGGCCTGATGACTTAAGATTTTGGATATGGCTCCCTCGACGTAACCACCTATCACTGGCTACCCTATGCCCACGATTCTTCATGTCTTCTCGCTGTGGGACAAACTCTCACTTAAGAAAGGACTTTGTGGTGTTGTATCACCCCTCATGCCCCTGTGGAGGAACCGGCGATTCGTTCCTGGACAGCAACCTATGCCATTTGTGAACCTAGCCAATTGCGCCCTACACCATATACGGCCCATGTACCTGTGTGGACACCTTCGATATGCTATCTGATAGAGCGACTCTCTCCCCCCGAGACTTCTTCAGGTATCTGCAGCTCTGTCACTTCATCACTCAACGGGAGATCCGACAGGGTGCTGAGGCTCCCCTTACTTTCTTCGAACGCCTCTGTTTGACCGGGTCTCCTCCCAAGGGTTTGATCTCCCTCCTTTATGCTTGCCTAATGAGCTCAAATGGGTTGGCGGCACTCAGTTACATGACGGCCTGGAAGAGGGAACTGGGCTCCGACATCGAAGGTGATGACTGGGAAGACATATGGGAGGCTACTCGCAAGTACCACCATTCAGGAACAATCCGTGAAGACCCTGTTGAGGTGGTACGTTACCCCGGCATTTCTCCATAGGGCAGATCCCACGACCCCGGATACGTGCTGGAGATTTTGCAGAGTCCGTGGCACCCAGGCTCATATGTGGTGGAGTTGCCCCGCGATTTTAGACTACTGGAAGGAGGCCAGTGTGTTATTACATCAGGTATTTCGGATCCTTGACCCACTGAACACTTGGACCTATCTTTTTGCCAGACCGTTACAGACCTTGTCTCCCGCTCAAAATCGTCTTTTATCTAAAATTTTATTGGCGGCCAGGAAGGCGGTCGCAGAACAGTTGTGCTCGACTACTTTACCACCTCTGACTCGAGTTCACCCGATTATGGACTACGTCAGGTTGATGGACGAACTGTCGACTACCCGTCACCACACTATGTCCTCATTTAGGAAGACATGGGATCCCTGGGACACTATGGTCGATTGAAGGATTGAGGTTACTGTGTAAATCTGTGTAAGGCCTTGCAGGGTATATGCTTGTATATATCACCACTAAATGAATAGGAGACATTTCCCCTTCGCTACAGAAGGGTAGATGGCATATGCTAGTGTGCCCGTGGAGATCCCTTCCCCCCCTCGTGTATCTTCTTCTTTTTTTTTCTTTCTTTTCTTTTTTTTTCCTTTCTCTTTTTTTCCTTTCTCTATATAATACATAAAAATTGGGTGACTCGCAAACTATATGTAGATGATTGATGCCCTATTTAATCCTGTATCGCTTGTACTACCCTAAATAAAGTTTTTTTAAAAAAAGAAGTAATACACAAAGTGCTAATGTCCACTGTTGTTGCAAACATGAGTAATAATCAACGCTGGAGCAATGGTGATGTAAACCTACGCTGAGAACTAAGCTGAAGAATTTTGCTAGAAAGTACAGCTAGAAGAACAATATTAAGTACGGTAATTATGGTATCAGTTACCTAAATAGTGAATTACCCAAAGTAAGGCCATCATTCTTTCTATGAAAGACTGGTGGTTAATGACTAAACTCTAGAACCTTTGCTCCCACCCTTTCTTTTTGAAGTCTGATGCTCACTTCTTCGGTTGGGTTCCACAACAACTTCCTATGACAAAATGGCAAACTGCATCTGAAAGTAGAGAAATTTTCAGACAAAAAAATTCCCCTCCCACCTTAAAATGGGTTTTACAGATTAATGACTGTACGAAGGATAATGAAAAGTCTAAATAAATA
This sequence comes from Leptobrachium leishanense, assembly GCA_009667805.1. Taxonomy (NCBI): domain Eukaryota; kingdom Metazoa; phylum Chordata; class Amphibia; order Anura; family Megophryidae; genus Leptobrachium; species Leptobrachium leishanense. Next base: position 135,176,816 of record CM019065.1, read on the forward strand.
TAAAACTGTCTGATCTACCAAACCCAGAGCATCTAAGAGTCAATGGCAAAACAAGGCACTTATAGAGCTCTTGGTAAATTTTCCTCTTTGCTGTGCAGTTCTTTCTGCAGGGAAGAAAATGCTTAAAATTCAGAATTAGCGTACAGTAGGGATGTGCATTTCGGGTTTCAGAATTTTGGAATTTTCACGAAATTTTCCGATTCGTGTGTTCGGATTCGGCCGATTTTCCGAATCGGATCGGACCCGAAAACCGACAGATCCGAAAAGTTTTCCGAGCCGAAACGAAAAATTTTCGGAGTTTTCGAATGGACCTGAAATGTGTCAAATCGAAATTTATTTTTGCTCTATTCATGATTTCGGTTCCATTCCGGTAATTCTGGACATCGTATATTTAACTATTATCGGTTATATCGCTGATTCTGTAAATTTTGTATTTGTAAATGCGTATCACTTCTTTCTTGTTTCCAATGATCCGATAATTCTGACGATACGATAATTCTGTCGTAATCGGGTCGTATCCGATTCGTCCGCGGGTTGCGCATGTGCGCCGCGGATGTCGTAACTTTATTGAGCCAGTTTTGACAATTTTTTGACAGGCCAAAAAAATTGAAATTATTTATAATTTAACATGGCTGAAAGACGAGGCAGAGAGTCCCATTTGGACACCTCCTCGTCCTCATCTGCTTCCACCACAGAGACACCACCCAGGAAGAAGCAGGCAAGCAACATGGCATTTGAGGAGATGTTGGAGCTGGTCCGCATCTTTGACAAAAAAGATTACGACTGCCGTAAGGGCCCTTACGGCAGAAAGAATAACGCGCACAAGGACCGTATCCTTGACAAGCTCGGAACCACCATCCTGGAGTTCTTTGGGAAAGACCGGACGAAGGACCAGCTCCGAAAACGCTGGTCTGATCTGAAGGCACGCGAGCAGGAGCAGCTGAAGCACATCCATCGCGTCATAGCCAAACGTAAGTGTCATGTTATATTGTAAAGCGCTGCACAAACTGTTGGCGCTATATAAATCCTGTATAATAATAATAATGTGCTTGCATGTGCTAATGTGCACAGAAATACGTTGATTTATCTAGTCCTTTTTTCATGCAATGTGATTGTGTATAGCTTTGCGTTTTCACAACTCGTCATACATGCATTTTTGCCATAGCTCTTCTTTTTTGTGATTTTACGTATTCGTGAAAATTGTGATATTTGATGTATGTAGATGAAATTACAATGCTGGATTTCTTTTGGCACTGTGTACTGTAGTGTGCTGGGGGGAGGTTGTTGTGATTGAGTGATGCATACGAGAAGACCCGCAGCTTGCCCAATATTGGCTCCCACCTGCGCATTAACAAAAATCTCTGCGTCTCTGCTAAGTGGTAGGATGGGACATGTAGTTCTTCTGAAAGTGCATCCAAACAGAGCCGCGTTCAATACGTCCTCAGCAGCTGCTGAATTGTTGCAGCGCAGCAATTCAGTTTGCTGCAGCAGTGTCATTGAACGCTTTAGATGCAAATTTCAAAACAAAATGGCAGATTTCTGTTGTTTCTGCAATATCCGCAGTTTTATTCACAGAAACTGAAAGTGAAACTGAGGCTGAGGCATCTATAAAATAACTAAAAGCAGTCAGCACAATCCGTTTTGTATGCACACAACACAAATAATAGTTTTTATTGAATAAACGTAATGTTTACTTCTGAAAAAAATATATAATTGAACGGTAATATATGTCTATGTGCAGGGGAAATAAATAAATATTTTGTGACTTTAGAACTATGGGAGTAGTGGTGGGTCAAGCTGGTAGTGCTAGTGGGTAGTGGAGGGGTGTCGCAATACTTTCGGCAATATATTGTATAGATATACCATTTTTTCCAGTCTGCATTATTTACATGTTATTTTTTGGATTTGACAGAAGACAGGAAGGCAAAGGCAGCATCTGCCCTAGCGGGCACCAGTGCCCCAGTGGAGGAGGAGGGGGAGCCACGGGCGACCACCAGCGCTGGTATATACTGTTTTATTTTGCAACGACTTTTGGTCAAAAACAGAAACATTTTTTGTTTACTGTATTTTCATTATTTTTTTTTATATATAGCACAAGAGGAGCAGGAGAAGGAAGAGGAGGAGCAGGGCGATGATGGAGAGAGGGAGCCGGAGCCGCAGCAGGAGGTTTTTTTTTTTACTGTTGTATTTTGCATCGACTTTTGTTCAAAAATAAATCAGTTTTGTTGTTTACTGTATTTTTTATTTCTTTAATTTCTTAGATATAGCACCGGAAGAGATGCTGACGGTGGTGGTGGAGGAGTCGGAGGAGTCAGAGCCTCAGGAGGCCGCCAGCTCTGGTATATACTACTGTTATATTTTTTCAAGACTTTCAGTCAAAAATAGAAACCTGCTTTACTTATTGTATTTTCCTTCTTTCATTTATTGGATATAGAAGGAGAAGCCAGACCGGACACTGACAGGTCCAGCATCAGGATGCGATTGGTGAGCTACGCCTGGCTGGCGCCAACTTCGAAGCCATCCAGGAGTTGCTCCAGGAATTCAGGCAGCATATTAACAACGCCGTTGAAATCCTGGAGCGGCAGTAGAGAGAGACCAGCCTCCTCCTCCCCTATGTTTGTGCCCCTGTTGGGCAGTTTGCCAATGCCATGTGGCATGTTGTAAATAAATTTTATATTTTTTCTATATTTTCCTGTTTGTGTGCGTTGCTTTTCCTTACTTAATAAGTTAATATCTATTGCTTGGTTTCTTTTCCACACTGTTAAAAGTATATGTACATAAATTTATTGACATTTCTATGGACCCTTTGTCATAAATTTGTCAACATATTTGTGGCCATGAATGTGACTGTGCACATTCTACACTTCCTGTCTGGCCAAAAAATGTCACACACTAACACAACCTTGTTGTACTGCCTTGAGATCTGATTACCGTGGCATGGTTTTGTTAAGCTTAGGCAATGTCACAACAACATGGATTTTTGTCCACAGTCACATTCATTGTATAACCAAGAATTTATCAAAAAATATTGATGGCAGCACTGCGTGAAGTCTTCTCCGACACAACCCAAAGATCCTCAGTGCGGCTCAGGTCTAGTTTATTTGTCCCTGTTTGCAGCTTCACGCAACACCTCCTCCCAGCTATGAGCTCTCTCTCTCCCACCGCTGCCCGCTAAGACGCTGCCCGCCAACATGGTCACGTCTTTGCAGGAAGACAAAAGCGTGGGGGAACGGCAGCTGCCGACAGTCCCAAGACCTCGTCACAATGACGTCAGTTCTGGAGTTAACCCCTAACTGCGACCAATGGTGGAGATAGGGGGTTCCAATGAACCCCCTATCTCCCAATCCGCGGCAGCTATCGGTTAATGTTTGGATCGACCAGAGCATGGCCTTTCCAACAATACCAAACATGACAGTGTTAAAAATTATAAAAAATTTAAATATAATAAAATATAAAAAAAATAAACAGGTTTTTTGTTTTGTTTTGTTAATGCAGCAATATTGTTGCCATTTCAATTTTAATGTGAACAATGATGCTGCACTAAGGATTTTTGTATGGGGTGCGTTTGTTAAAAATAGTGTAATTTTCACCCAAAAAAATATAACAAGTCCCCATTTCAATTTTTTTTAACAAACGCAACTCATTAAATATAACCGCAAACACTCGCATGTTAAAATGTGAAAAAAAACACTTTACACCTTGTAAAACAAACATTGAAAATTCAAATTTTATTGCATTTTTTGTTATAATATACAGACAGGACATGACGCATACATATGATAGTGATATATTATGAATCATCTGCCGAGTCTGCCGGAAAGAACGATATATAACATGTCTGGGTCATATAAAATAAGGCTTCAAAACGCGTTTAAGCAAGAGGAGCGAAACTGTTAAAAATTAGCTCAGCAGCAGACCGCACACAGGCGTGAAGGGAAGCCGTGAAATGCCTCAGCAGCGAAAGGGTTAATTTTTTTTGTCTGTTTTAAGGCTAGGGTCAGACGAACGCATTTTCGCGTTGTCTGTGAAAAAGTGCGTTCGAACGAATGGACGCATTTTTTCACGGAGTACACGATAGCGGTCATACGATGCTCCTTTTTAGAAACATAGAAACATAGAAACATAGAAAAATGTCGGCAGATAAGAACCTTTCGGCCCATCTAGTCTGCCCAATTACATGGATACTTTACCTGGATTTATCTTTTGTTTAGGATAGCCTTATGCCTATCCCATGCTTGCTTAAATTCAATTACTGTTTTGGCCTCTACCACTTCTACTGGAAGACTGTTCCATGTATCCACCACCCGCTCAGTAAAATAATGCTTCCTGATGTTACTTTTAAACCTTTGCCCCTCTAATCTAAGACTATGTCCTCTTGTTTTGCTATTTTGTTTCCTTTTTTGTCCGTGATTTTGTACGGATCATCAATAAAACCCTTTTTGTGTCTGGACGTTATGTTGGCCGGACATTAGCAGCGTCTGACGTCTCCCAATCACGCACACACGCCTCTAGCCGACGCAGCGCACTCTGTACGTCCGTACTAGAGGTTTGACGTGCTAGAAAAAATGCGTTCGTTTGCCACTTGCGTTGCGCGGACGAACTTTCGTGCGGCCGTACTTCGTGTGTTCCCCGGCATTGGACGTCATTTGCTGCTAGCACGGCCGTGATTTCGTGCGTCTAAACGCACGTTAAAACTGCTTTCGTCTGACCCTAGCCTAAATCATTTTATTTGTTGTCTTTTTTTCGTTATAGATCATTTTGATCAACTATTTTTCCGTTTTAAAACCTTTTGTTCTGGTTTTTATTTTTAAAGTCAGACCATTCGGGTCAGTTTAGCGTTTTTTAAATCGTTTTGTTCATTATTTTTGGTTCCTTGGCTTTCATACCATTTTTATATGATTAAATAAAGTTGTGAAATGTATATTCATAAGAAAAAAAGGATCTTTATTTAATAAAAAAAAAACACGATAGAATCGCCAGAATTATCGTATCGACAGAATGAATTATCGGATCTGAAAAACAAACCAAAAATTTATTATAAAAAAATATATAGAGTATAAAAAAGTAAACCATAGTAGTTTACGTCAAAACGAATAGAGTTAGACACTTTGAAACGAGGAGAACAGACGTTCCGAAAAAAAACGAAAATTTCAGAAATCACGAAAAGTCGATACAAAAAACGAGCAAAGTGACCCGAAAACACGAAAAATGGTCGATATTCCGGAAAAAAAATGGACACGAAAAACGAGCCGAACCGAACCGAATCGAAACAGAAATCGGTCGAAACGAGCCGAATCGAAAATTTTAAACATCCGAACGAATCAAACCGAATCTAACCGAAAACAAAATCGGTGCACAAGCCTAGAGTACATTTTATTGTCATTTCAGTCATACACAGCTTGTATACAGGGAAACGAGACACTGTACCTATTGTGGTACATAAAACAACACAATACTGCAAAGATCAAAAATATAAAATATTCATAAATAAATTTAAATGAATTAAAACAGAATCCTGCCCAAAACTACCAAGAGTGCATGTGTGCAAATATCCACAATAACCAGGACAACAGACTTAATATAAGAGACTGCAAAGGGAGTAGAATAATGTTCCAGTTGAATATGAAATGTAGCTGTATATGCCCATGTGTAGGTATGTATATGGGAGCATGTATAGTTACTGACAGTTTAGTCACAGGGTATTGATGAATTTGATAGCTTGAAGGGAAGAAAATTATACACAGTCTGACCTAAAAGACCTAATCACTTTGGTATGTTCGGCCAGACGGTATGACGGTATCGCTTCAGGGTCCTGCCATTTAAAATGGGGAAATTTCAAAACTAGTGATAGAGCTGCTCAGAATTTTGTCTAGTTCCTCTATAGAATGTAGGAAATATAGGAGACAAAAGGTGGACTTTCTTAGGCTAGGGTCAGAGTGGGGCAGTCGGAACGCGCGTGCAGGCGCACTAAATCACGGCGGCAGTAGCAGCACATAACGGCCAATGACGGCCAATATACGCAGTACGTGCGTACAAAAGTGCGCCGACACCACGCAACCGGCAAATGAACGCATTTTTATCAGAACGTGAAACCGCTGCTACTGACGTACAGAGTGCGCTGCGGCCGCATAGCGGCGTGTTTGCGTGATTAGGAGACGTCAGACGCTGCTAGTGTGCGGCCAACATAACGTTCAAACAGCCGGATTTCCCTAGACTTCTTTTTACCCCACCGTCATGAAATACGTCCAGAATTGCGCATCGTCTGACCACTTAAGCGTATTCCGTGAAAAAATGCGTGCGCACGCATCGACGTACATTTTGACGGTGGCTGCAGAAAATGCGCTCATCTGTCCCTAGCCTAAATCCCACGAAAAAAATGAAGATACTGCTTGGCTTTCTTGACATTGGCACTATTGTTGAGGGATCAAGAAGTAAGATTCACCAAGAAATTTGGTACTGTTGATATTCTCCATACATATGTTGTCAACAATCAGCAGTGGTCACTCTGTACTCTCCTGAAGTCAATGACAATCTTTTCGATCTTGCTCACATTCAAGGACAGATTGTTAACTCTACAAGTCTGTTAGTCACAGCACAACCTCTTATTGCCATAGATGATAAGACCAAAGTGCTGTCTTTAGCAAACTTGATGATATGGAAAACTGTGCATTGCTGCCCAGCCATGATTCAACAAAGTAATCAGCAGTGAAGATTTACAGCATTTATCTTGCTAATCAACTGATCTTAAGAACATTATACACAATTAAATCGTTTTTAATGTCAGGATGATTCTCTATGTATTTCTAAGCCATAAAACAATGTAATTTTACAGAAGTCTAGATAGAACAGTCATACGCAACTTAATTTGGATTATTGGCTATTATCTGTATAATGTAACCTCATAATTGTGTTTTATCTTTGCATGCAGAAATTGTATGCTGCTCAGCTACAATTTTTAATTGACACATAAATGTGAGGTTCTAGTAACATTAGAATTGTACTGTTTGGCTGACGTCCAATACGAAGTCTTCAGTTTATCTTGTTTATTCTTTAGAGTTTCACCATTCGCAAAGATTTGTTCTGCTGTCTCGACATCTGTAATTATCTCTAATTATTATTTTTTATTAGTAAATTTAATTGACAGGTGATCTTCTCAGACAGGAGTTGCAAAAAGACCAAATCAATATTTAGAGAATTTGTGTATCCAGAAAATGTATGTTTTTCATAAGGAGCAAAGGTTCCCTTTCGGTAATATATTGACTTTAATCATATTCGTGGAGAGAGAAATCATTGTGGCATTTACATAGAGATAGGATGCTAATTAGCTGGTAATTACTATAAAGAAATTCTGTCTTAGAAGTAATGTCAGAGCCAGCAAATTCACTACATACTTTATTTTCGTACTCTGAATAAGACCTTTCCTACAGCATAGGTCATGTGTGCCTGAGGCATTTTGTCATGAAACTGGCCTTTATTTTTGCATCTGGTTCTGGTATTTTTGGAATGGTATCCACCGATAAATATCAGAGAACTTAATGGATAGACAATAATAGTTCAATCTTTCATCATAGTCAATAAACAACCCTGCCTCTACAATTTTAATCTTATAGGGATACTAGATATGTGCGTTTCATTCCAAATCACAATTCGGACGAAATTATACCAATTCTTATTTGGGAAGCACTTCCATAATAACGAATCAATTTTGCCTGAAACAGAATGAAAACTAAACAATATATAACAAAGTGATTTCATTTTTACAAATCGATTCTTTATACTATTTCCCTTAGACTCAGCACTGCATCCCTGTCCATTGGCCGTGGTGCTGAATCTGTTGTATTCAGCAACACAGGCCATGGACAGTGACATACCGTGCTGTTCAGTGCAATTCAGCGGCAGTGAAATTCCCCATTGAGAAGTAATTGTTAATCTATTCAGAGAATGCCCAACAACACCGAAATGCTCTGGTTTTCAGTGTTTTCGTTCGACAGGTTTAAACAGGCAAATCCCATAGGTTTCAATGTACAAATGAATGATTTTTTTAGAATTGTTTTGAGTATATTTTAGGTGAAATTTTTGGTTTCCCAATTATTTTAAAAAGACGAGGATTTTTTCTTTTGCCAAATGCGTTTTGTTTCTTTCCTTCACACTGGCTGCATTTGTGTCACATCTTGCCATCCTGGGGGGTTTCGAGCTGTCCTGCGGGATGCCCGGCACCCGGCGGAACCTTCCACGCTGGTGGCTGGCCGGGTGCCAAGCGATGCGCCAGCTGGAGGAAGATGCGCAGCTAATCAGGGGGCTGGGTTGTGATGTAGAGCCGCCGACTTTAAATCCGGAAGAGGTGAACCAGTTCGTTGCCCTCTCGTGGAGTTACCTCCCTGAGTGCCTCGTTCCCCGCAATTCCCTGTCTCCTTGCATTTCTCGTTATTTGCTACTGTGTATGACCCAGCTTGCATGAGAACCACCCTTCGTGTACCAGTTCCTGGCTGTATTGACAACTCTGATTTTCTATTCATTTAGGCTTGTATGAGAATCACACTTCATGTACCAGCTTTTTGGTTGTTCCTGACTACTCTGAGTTCTATACGATCTGTTTTTTTTCCTATTGTGGTTGTGATTAACCCTGTATACCCTGCACTATGTATATCGTATAATCTGACATATATACTGTATGTGTTTGTGTCCCTAGAAATAACCAGATTTCCGACCACCTAAAGATCGGAGGGATAGATAGGGACTGTCTAAAGGGACCCATGTCATTATATCAGAAGGGATTTGTGACAGTTCGGCGGTTGCTGTTCTTGGTGCTGAAACCTATTTCAACATCAAGGACAAAGGGATTACCATATTTTATAACCCTAATCTAACAGTAATTAATCTGTTTCACTATTCCGAAAAACTAATCAAAATAAAATAACGAGCCGATACAAAATACAAATGACTAAACTCCCGAAATAACGAATCGACCCAAAAAATACGAATCACAGTTAACATAACAAACGTAACGAATCATTCAGAAATTAAACAATTTTTTTCATTGTGTACATGTATAAGAAATACTCTAGGGTTGAAAAACGTGGGAAGAAAGAACTATATGGGTTAAATATTAACTCCTTTTGGTCTTCTCCACAATCCTCCTTTCCCGGTTTAGCCCTTTAGTGTCCTTTAAAAACTTCTCTAAATCCAGTGTTGGTCTCCCTTTGATCTGCAGGATATTACATACTTAACTACATACTTCCAGTTAAGCATTTCACACGATTGGAGAGGGGCTGGGCACTTCAGCCAAACCAGTGGATCTGAATGCAGGAAGGCTTTGATACAATTGGATAGGTCTTGTTTTTTAAAGGTACACTACAATTTACATAAACTGTAACTAGATAATTTGTGCATTACAAATAAAACCACCTTATAAAACACATGCTGCTGTTTTGTTTCTTTGTTTGAAGTAATTGCATGTAAAAAAGAAACATAAAGTAAGTTTTTGATCTCCTTTCTTTTTGTGTATTTTTCCCATGACTCAACATTTACCAAAAGCTTTGCTTTGTGGATCTTGTTTATTTAATCTACATTGTTTAACAGGTTATAAAGTGAAAGAGGGAATTTTTAGATAAGGCGACAGGAGGTCTAATGTTTTCCAGGCTAACCTTAAAACACTTCTAATCTACCCTTGGTGATGTTCTTTGAATACATCCCACACAATACAAAGATTGGAGTCAGTGATTGACCAATTGTAATTTACAAGTAATAAAACAACTAGTAATAAGGAGCCACAAATGATAAAATTCACGCTAGCCATGGAGCATTAGCAGTTCCCTATTACCAGCTATATCACGAATGAGCTAAGACTCCAGGAAAACCTATGTGAGCCCTGTGTGAAGGGCCCTGTCGGTGGAAAGACAGTAGTGAAATGTTTGTTCTCACTATCTTGCTGTTAGTCTTGAGAAGAGGCAGCAGACTACGCTGTCGTCAGTACTCAGTACCCATGAGTATGGGATTTTTTAAGGGTCTTTTCCTTTTGTGTGGTAAGTGATTTTGATGGAGCAAAATCACTTACCACCAGTTTTTTTGCAGGCAGTAATTTTTTTATCATTACTGGCTGAAAGGAAGAAGTACCAGTGACCTTAGAATTGCTTGTTATTCTTCTGCTGCAAAGATGCTTCGCAAGCACATGGGAACAGGGCCACCATTAAAACAGACCCAACCTCGGGCTCAATTTTACTCTGCCTATTAAATTTCCTTTTCAAAATCTAGACAGATTCATTTGACAAAAATAGACCCTAATATGATATTCAAAAAATGTTACTGGTCCAAAAAAAAAAAATCGGAAAAAGCTCATCATTGGTCAGCATAATCCATATTTGTGCCTTTAATCCTTTCGCTTTTGGACGACGTGTGGAAGACGCCATGGTGTGTCCCCGCTGTATGTGGAAGACATTCCCCACATGTCATCCGATCAATGGGGGTTTTCTCCCAATACTTACCTCTCTGTCTAGGGTCCCGTGGTGGTCTAACTTCCTTGAAGTCAGGCCCCACTTTTATACCCCTATTGGCGCACTGACGTTATTGCGACGGGTGCAATGACCTTAGTTTCAGGTGACCCCCTTGGCAGAGCCAGAAGAGTGCCTGAAAGGGGATCCTTTGGACCCCTCTCCCTCCCGATTGGGAGGGTATAAAGAAACAAAAGAGGCATCGCTGGAAAGGTTAGAGTCTGACCTTTTTCAGCAATATCTCTCTTTAACCCCTTAGGTGCTGGTCCGTGATCTGTGATATATAATGTCAGTAACAAGAGTAATAGTATCACAATGTCAAGTGTTACATATAGTTACAGCACACAATATGCAGCATATAGTAACTCAGCCTCAGCCACAGTCTTTCTCAGCAAAAATAAACACAAGGAAACCCACATAGCTGAACCATATCAGACATGCAATATTAGCGAAAACACAATGCAAAAAGCAGCCAAAACATAAAGGGTCTATTACACTCTTAATGCAAACGTTAACGCTCACTTGCGTGAGCATTAACGTTTTCTGCGGTATTTACCGCATATTGCAATCCAAACGCAAACGGGTTAAGAAACCTGTTTGCGTTTGGTACCTTGTGTTTTTCAGCACGAGGTTACTGTATTTTGTGCTCCCTATATTTAACATGAGGAGCGCAAAGCGTTAATCAACGCTGGATTGCAAAGTCCCAGCGCTGATTAATGTCTGGCTCTGGTTAGCGAAAAGTTAACCAGAGCCAGAACCTGGTGTTAACGGATTCCGCTTCTGCAGAATCTGTTAACACCAGCAAAAAAAGTATAAATAGAAGCGTATACTCACCCTCTGTCCCGCGGCGAGGATTGCTCTGTCTGCCTCCTCCAGCCGGCGGGAGCCAACCTGCCAACTGGTCATGTGACCGGCAGGGGGGAAGTCAATGGAGTCCTATGGACTCCATCGAGTGGATGCTCGTGGCTGCACTCAGTGCTGCTACGAGCATCCAGGATTTTAATGCCCGTAAACAATGCAGACAGCATTTTTTGCGCCTGAATTGTAATCTAGCATTAAAAAGCGGACGCAAGGGGGAAGACTGCGGGCGCAGTTTTTCCTCCATTGCGCCCGCATTTTAACGCGAAGATTGTAATAGGGCCCAAAGTGGATAAGTACAATCCGACTCCTGATAGCCTTTGAGAAAGACAATAGATCCCCAAAACACTGGGGGTACCTTGTTTTGTCTATCAGGAGTCGGTTGGTCCTGACCCACTTTATGTTTTGGCTGCTTTTTGCATTGTGCTTTCTCTAATATTGAATATTTCAAATGGTTCAGATGTTTGGCTTTCCTTGTGTTTATTTTTGCTGAGACTTACAGGGTTATTCAAAGAGAATCGAAAAGCCACCGCACGTTCGGTGACTTTTCGCTCTCTTCAATTCGATGCGATTTGTCGATGACATTTGGGCGACCCTGCGGTGTATTCAGCAAGCACCACAGGGCCATTGTAGTGCAGGGAAAAGCCGCCGTAAACCTGCCGAACACTCACCGCGAAACCCGGTTAATGCACACCGAAACCCGCAAAAACAGCTGGATTAACCCCGCCGAACACACCGGAGAAACCCAAGCAGGAGCCGATCACAGCACAGAGCAGCCGCCGGAAAAACTCGACACCGCAAACGAGTGGAGTGAAAAAAAACAGTACTCTTGAATGTTTGAAAAGTGAAACGCTGTTTGCAAAGAAACCACAGAACGAAAATATCTGTGATTTACATATAAGATCCAATGAATGATAATAAAAAGGGCTGTTACAGAAAAAAGAAAAAACTATTAAAAAAAAACGGAAAAATAATTCGCAAAAAAATCCCGAAAAATGACTAAAAGTTCCAAAAACCCCTATAAATAAAGAGACTTTATACTGCAGAATATTATATTAAACGGTTTATTAGATATTGAATTAAAATGGGAATATTTTTTACATTTAAGCCTATGGGTATGGGATTCGCCTGAATAAACCTGTCGAATGACACCACCGAACAGCAGGGCAATTCGGCAACTTTTCACTGCTAGTTTTTGTTCTCTGAATAGATGAAGCATTGCTTCACTATGGGGAATTCACTGCCCTCGTACAGGCACCGTATGTCCAGGCAGTTCGCCAACATTTGGCGTACTGCTTGCACTCTGGTTAGCCGAATGGTCAGGAAAGGTAACCGAACGCTGAATTTCAGCGTTCGGTTACCTTTCGCAAGCAATTCGGAGCTCTTTGAATAACCCTGTATATGTAACATTGTGATATCATTACTCTTGTTACTGTCATTATATATTTTTGTATTCAATAAAGATATTTTTTATTATACTTTTGGTATATATTATTTCATGGTTGTGCCATCTTGATTTATTGTGGTTTAAAAAAATATTTCAGTTATATTCCCTCTTTTCTTTCTGTCTGCCAATCAATTTATCAATTCCTTTTAGCATTTGAATTGTCAAACCTTTGAATTTGATATAACTAATATTTCTATTGAGAGTATAGCCGCAAGAGCCAATATTCAATCAAAATGTTTAACGGAAATTGAAAAGACGGTAAACGGAATTTAAATCACCCAAACCGAAAAATGTCTCGATTTCGGCCATCTGGCAGAATTAAATCATGGTTTGAAATCCATGCTTTCAGGTTAAAGGGGACACAATCAACTATATAACTATATATGTTGCCGGCTGGGTGGAGTAGAGGTAACATCACTGCTCTGCAGGAGAGAGCCTGTGGAGACATGGGTTCAATCAGGCAAGAGCACCTCTCCAGTAAGTGTCCTTGGGCAAGACACCCAACAGTACATACTTGCCACCCAGGACATACTCGAAAACAAGATAAATCTCAGTGTATCCTTCCTGATAAAATCCCTTTTAAAAAAAAAATATATATATATGTATATTCTCTAAATATTTACTCATTGAGATTTGTATGTAGCTAAATCAAAGCTACATAGATTCAGAAACACTTTTAAAAAATGTATCCTAAAAGTAATCTGGTTATTTCACAGAACATATGTTTGAACTTTCTTATACATGAGTATGTTTAAAACCTTTAATGCATATGAGTATGATCAAAATAAGTTGGCCAAACTAAGTCCAATCCAATGCCTTTTTAAAGATTGTGCACAGGTTATGTTGCATTCGCCTTACAGTTTTAGCCTGGAGCTTCATTAAAGCAAAGCGGAGTCTAAGACACTTGACACTAATGAACACTTTGAGCTGCATTATGTAACTGCCTTGATTGTCTTCTAGCCCTGATTCTGAAATCATGTTTTATCTGATGGCAAACTCTTACGCCTAACAAGCAAGAGAGCGAGAGATAGCGTCTAATAAGAGAAAAGATTCATGAGAGCTGAGGACAGCTTCAGCATGTAATTAGCATTACTCAGGCCATCAGGAGGAGACCTGTGGTAGGGGAGAGATCACACAGATGTGCCTGTTACAGAAACCACATTTCCCACATCTTACTCACATGTGTCACCCTTGTCACAAAAGACCTGTTTGCTTTTGCAAGTGTCAGGTAGGCTTTTGAAGAACCCAGGACAGTGCTTTAGACTCTTCAAGCAGGGTTTGGTGGGAGTTTTTAGCGGTTTTAAAGCATCATTGATGGTACAATTCATGTGTTTTAAGCATCATTTAATGTCAGAATTCCAGGATTTACAACTGGGGCATTCTGCATGGAGGTAAGTGTAAGGATAATGTGACATACTCATACAGACCTCTTGTCACTGTTGGATTCATTGCTGTGGACTCTCCCTAATGGACCAACTGCTCATCTCTTAATGAATAAACCCCACACGAGCAACCACCTCATGCACACTAAGACTAGGGATGAGCCGAACACCCCCGTGTTCGGTTCGCATTTGAACTCGAACAATTTCAAAAGTTCGAGTTCGAACTCGAACACGAACTGAACTCAATGCAAGTCAATGGGACTCGAAAGTTCGAATTTTAGAGTGCCCTCCAAGAGGGCATATATGCAAGATATTTGCCATAAAAGGTGTATGGGGGTCTGGGTAGTGCCTTGGGGGACAGGAAACAAGGACAAAAAGTTTTAAAAAAAACGTTTTTAAAGGAACAGTGAGTTTTCCATGAAATAAGGGTTAAAAATAAAAACGAAAAATTCCTTCAAATATCGTGCCTAGGAGGTCCCCATAACCTGCCCGTGAAGTGGCGGATTTTTCAGATGTATAGAAATATGTAAAAACAAAAAAATGACATTTCAAATGACGGTAAATGGTTTTCCTTCTATCTATCCATAACCAACTGCTTGGGGCGGCAGTCTGTATGAAAAGAGGAGACATTTTAGGACGCGCAGAACAAGTTTAGTGATTTTTTGGCTAAATTATTGTGAAACTTATGCAGGTTTTGGATGAAAGTAACAATAGGTGCTTTAAAATTGGGCCTTTAGAGTCGGCAACAGTGCCATCACACAGTAACCCCTCTGAGGATATGAATCTGGTACAGGCATCAGTGGCAGTGCACCCAAATATTGTGCCTTGGGTGCAGGCCAGCAAGTGCAATCATACAGTAACCCCCTGTGGTATTGTGGAAGAGTGCAGGGGTGGACCATGCGGTCCTATATTAAAAAGATATGAATCTGGTAAAGGCGTCAGTGCACCCAAATATTGTGCCTTTGGTGCCAGGCCAACAAGTGCCATTATACAGTAACCCCTCTGTGGTATTGTGGAAGAGTGAAGTGGTGGAAGTTTTGGGAATGTAGAAGAGATCCCCGATCTATTCAGTTACTTCAGCATTCAGCATCAGGGGAGTGATAGCTGCTGATCCAGGACTGATTCATTTTTATAAATGTCAGCCGGTCTACAAAGTCGGTGGACAGACGCACTCTTTTGTCTGTGACAAAACCTCCAGAGGCACTGAACGTCCTTTCAGAAAGCACGCTGGATGAAGGACAAACTAGTAACTGCATAGCATATTGCTTGGGGAGGCAGTCTGTATGAAAAGAGGAGACATTTTAGGACACGCAGAACAAGTTTAGTGAGTTTTTTGGCTAAATTATCGTGAAACTTATGCAGGCTTTGGATGAAAGTAACAGGTGCTTTAAAATTGGGCCTTTAGTGTTGGCAACAGTGCCGTCACACCGTAACCCCTCTGTGGTATTGTGGTAGACTGCATGGTTGGACCCTGTGGTCAAATATTAAAATGATATGAATCTGGTACAGGCATCAGTGCACCCAAATATTTTGCCTTTTGGTGGCAGCAGGTGCCTTCACACCGTAACCCATCTGTGGTATTGTGGAAGAGTGCAGTGATGGAGGTTTTGGTAATGCAGAAGAGATCCCCGATCTATTCAGTTACATCAGCAGCTATAACAAAACCGGGTCAGCAATGTTTAGGCACTTGTACTGCGCTACTGTATATTGTGAGAATCGGCGCACACCAGTAGCAACAGGAAGCAAACAGAACAGGCAGGGAATACACAGAGAGAATAGTCAAATGGCAGGCAAAGTCGGTAACAGATCGGGTCTTCAGAACAAGCAAGGTCAGTAACAAGTATACAAACTGATTCGGTAAGCTAGCGATGCAGGAATAAAGGCTGAGACACACTGAGCGTGTAGCGACGCACAGCGTAGCGAAGCGAAGAGAAGCAAACATTTTGCAGGCTTGACTTCACTCTGCTCCGCCTCGCAGCGTGTCTACACTGCATTACGTTTGCTTCTCACCGCACTGGACAGGAATCCACTAACTAAATTAAAATGTACACACAGAACTGTTTTATTTTCACAAAGCACATGTAATATAGGCAAAAAAAGTTTCTACTGAATAAAATACATCAAAAATTACTGTTAATTTAATAGGAATAGTATAAAAATATAAAAAAGGTAACCCCTGATCATATATATTATAGGGACACAGAGCGCTGTGTATAGAGTAGGGATGCATTGATACCACCAGGGCCGGCGCTAGAGTAAGGAGGCACAGGCGGCTGCCTTACTGTCCTGTCTTGCTGTCAGTGTGAGGGGCAGAAAAATTCTGTTTTTAAAATACCGGAAGCAAAGCTATGAATGATCTTCAGACATCGACCAGGGGCCCAGCCGCGCACTCTCAAACTGATGCAGTGTGACTGCCTCAGTCCCACATTCTAAACATGAGCAGGCACACTGCATAATTTGGTACCGCCCTCCTCACGTGACACTCATAGCCAGGGCACGCAGCAGCAGAAAAGCCTGGAGGACAAACCCCAAAGCTTAGGATGCGGCTCTGCAGCAGAGTCAGCCTGCGTGCTTCCACTGTAGTGTGAAGGAGGACTGGCCAGAGAGGCCGAGAGAAGATTTTTAAAAGGTTTGAATAAAATGAGGGAGGGGAGGGAGTGTGTCTTATGTTCTGCTTGGGGGGGTTTAATGTTCTCCTCGTGGGGATGTAATGTTCTGCTCGGGGGGGTGTAATGTTCTGCTAGGGGGTGTAATGTTTTGCTGGGAGGGGTAATGTTATGCTGGGGGTATAATGTTCTGCTGGGGAGGTGTGTGTGTAATGTTCTGCTGGGGGTGTGTGTGTGTGTAATGTTCTGCTGGGGGTGTGCGTGTGTAATGTTCTGTTGGAGGTGTGTTTGTGTAATGTTCTGCTGGGGGGTGTGTAATGTTCTGCTGGGTGTGTGTGTGTGTGATGTTCTGCTGGGGGGTTTGAGTAAACTGATATCGGTACATTACTGTGAGGTTTTTTGCTGTGGAGCTCTGTCATACGCTCATAGACCCCACACATTACTATGAGTTTTATTGCTGTGGAGCTCTGCCATACGCTATATGAAATGAATTTAAGGGGGGAGGGGGTGAAAGTAATTAAAGGGGAAAAATGAATTAGAGGACTAGGACCCTGCTGCCAGTCTGCTTCTGGAGACCTGGAGTCAGACAGTGGAACACAGCAACAGAGTGAGAGTGGTAGGTAGCAGGATCACAGGTAAACACTGGGAGTGGCAGGCAGTTTGAAATATGTGGGTATATTGACACAGCAAGACCAGGGGGCACCACCAGACCACATTGCAAATTTGTGCAGTGCCTGTTGCCCCCCCTATGCCATATTGCCAAAGGAGGGGACCACACACTCTGTAGGTTGGCCCTGTGGCACAAGAGGGGCACCAGGCACAGTGTAGATTGGCAATACGTCAGGACACCAAACACTCCCAATTGGCATGGCACGGATTGGGCGGAGGGGGGCAGCAAAATGCAACTTCGCCTGAGTAAACAAAAATGCTTTCCCCGGCCCTGGATACCACACACAAACATATACATATATATCAACACGCAGACCTATATATACGTATATATCAACACGCACAGACCTCAGAGATATATACACATACGCACATGGGGGGTGGCATGTGGACAATCTCAACTAAATGCGCCCCCCCATTTGGCTGATCCCTCCAGACGAAATGTTGAACCCGACAGAGCAGAGAATATATATCTTATTCTCTACTCTATCGGGTTCAACATTTCTTCTGGAGGGATCAGCCAAATGGGGGGGAGGCAATTAGTTGCCAAAATGTGTGTGTAATACAAGTCTGGATATATATATTTATAAGAATATAGATATATATCTTATATATATATATATATATATATATCATACCTGTCCTTACCTTCCCCTATAAATTTGCTAGAAATATACACACAAAAAACAAACCACTGCCTGAGACCCCGCACAGCCCACATGCCACCCCCTCTACCTGGCTGAATGTATCTAATACAGTGGCAAGAAAAAGTATGTGAACCCTTTGGGATTATGTGGAGTTTTGCATGAATTGGTCATAAAATGTGCTCTGATCTTCATCTAAGTCACAACAATTTGAAAAACACAGTCTGCATAAAATAATACAACACAAACATTATATGTTTTCATGTGTTTATTGAACATAACATGTAAACATTCACAGTGCAGGGTGGAAAAAGTATGTGAACCCCTAGCCTAATGACTTCTCCAAGAGCTAATTGGAGCCAGGAGTGAGCCAACCTTGAGTCCAATCAGGGTGATATTATTGGATGTGTTGCTGAAAGCTGTCCTGCCCTTTAAAAACACACAACAGTTTTGGGTTTACTTTCAAGAAGCACTGCCTGATGTGAACCATGCCTTGCATAAAAGAGCTCTCAGAAGACCTACGATCAAGAATTGTTGACTTGCATGAAGATGGAATGGGTTACAAAAGTATCTCCAAAAGCCTTGATGTTCATGTGTCCACGGTAAGACAGACTGTCTACAAATGGAGAAAGTTCAGCACTGTTTCCACTCTCCCTAGGCATGGTCGTCCTTGTAAAGATGACTACAAGAGCACAGCGCAGAATGCTTAATGAGGTAAAGAAGAATCCTAGAGTGTCAGCTATAGACTTAAAGAAATCACTGGCAAATGGTAACATTTTTGTTGACACAACTACAATAAGGAAAACATTAAACAAGAATGGAGTACATGGGAGGACACCATGGAGGAAGCCATTGCTGTCCAAAAAGAATATTGCAGCACGTTTGAAGTTTGCAAAAGAGCATCATGGTTTGGGGCTGCTTTGCTGCCTCAGGGCCTGGACGGATTGTTGTCATTGATGGAAAAATGAATTCCAGAGTTTATCAAGACATTTTGCTGGAAACCTAAGACCATTTGTCCGCCAACTGAAGCTCTGCAGAAGATGGGTGATGCAACAGGACAATGACCCAAAGCATACAAGTAATTCAACAAAAGAATGGCTTCAACAAAACAAAATACGCCTTCTGGCGTGGCCCAGTCAGAGTCCTGACCTCAACCCAATTGAAATGCTGTGGCATGACCTTAAGAGAGCGATTCACACCAGACATCCCAAGAATATTGCTACACTGAAACATATTTGTGAAGAGGAGTGATCCAAAATTACTCCAGATTGTTGTGCAGGTCTGATCTGCAGCTACAGGAAACGTTTGGTTGAGGTTATTGCTGCCAAATGTAACGTTGGGAGCTTCCAGCCCTACCTGTGTGCTTGAGGGCAGCGTGTCTGATGCTGCTCGCTGACCAATGCCCGGTTTAAATGGAGACAGGCAGGGAGGTGGTTGCATGAGGCGCGGCTTGAGTGGGGGGGCGTGGTCTGGTGAAGGTCTTTAAAAACCCTCAGTGTATTCTCAGCAGTTGCCAGATCGTGGTTATCCATACCTGAGCTCCTTGTACCTGACTGCTATATTGAATTAACCCGTTATTGACCTCTGCTTGTTTCTGACTATTCTGCCTTCTGTTGCCCTAGACCATTTTCTTGTACTACGCCACTGCTCTGATATCGACCCGGCTATTCCATTTGACCATTCTGAGCTCTGTATTCCTGATTCTGGCTCGGCTGACTACTCCCCGTGTTGTTAACCCTTTCTGTCTAGCTAGTTTACCTGGCCAATTCTAAGGACCAGACAGTTAGAGATCTTTCACGGCTACGCTGTTGGTAGCTTCTGGGCTCTGTGGAGTGTTGGGCGTTAAGTACTGCGTGGTGGGATCTGGGAACCGTGACACCAAAGGATGGTCAACCAGTTATTAAGTCCAAAGGTTCACATACTTTTTCCACCCTGCACTGTGAATGTTTACATGTTCTGTTCAATAAAAACATGAAAACATATAATGTTTGTGTTGTATTATTTTAAGCAGACTATGTTTTTCAAATTGCTGTGACTTAGATGAAGATCAGAGCACTTTTTATGACCAATTCATGCAAAACTCCACGTAATCCCAAAGGGTTCACATACTTTTTCTTGCCACTGTATATATAATTAAATACATTCAGCCAGGTAGAGAAACAAAAAAAGAGGTTTTATTTTATGTTCCTGGGGACATTTAAAAATGTCCTCGGATTTTTTTTTTTCAGAAATGTGTTGCCTTACCTTAGCCTGGTGTTCAGTGGCGGCTCCCTGGATCCTGGTTGTGGGGGAGTCTGCCGTGGCCGCAGGTGCAGTGGCTCCCTCCCTGCGTGGCCTGTCTCTGCCACATGCACCCGGGCGGCTAGCCCGCACAGTCGCAGCTCTGTCATCCGGTGGCCGCATGCTCCTCAGTGCTCCTCAATGGGATCCTTTGGGAGGCCCCTGCAGGCTGCCCTCTACAGTGCCTGATTAGAGGGCTGTGCCTGCCTGATGTTGTAGTAACAAGAATGTTTTATCCCATAGCCTTCAATGTTAAAAATATTCCCGTTTTAATTCAATATCTAATAAACCGTTGCTTATAATATTCTGCAGTAAATAGGCTTGTGCACCGATTTTTTTTTCGGTTCGATTCGGTTCGATTTTTCGGATTTTTAAACTTTTCGATTCGGCTCGTTTCGACCGATTTCGGTTTCGATTCGATTCGGTTCGGCCCGTTTTTCGGGTACATTTTTTTTTCGGAATTTCGACCATTTTTCGTTTTTTCGTGTCACTGTGCTCGGTTTTTGTATCGACTTTTCGTAATTTCGGAAATCTTCGTTTTTCGGAATTGCACATTTTACGGAATATCGACCATTTTTCGGATTTTTCGTGTCATTTTGTCCGTTTTTTGTATCGACTTTTCGTTTTTACAAAATTTTCGTTTTTTGGAAAATTTTCGTTTTTCGGAACATCTGTTCTCCTCGTTTGACACATTTCAAGCCCATTCGAAAAATCCAAAAATATTTCGTTTCGGCTCGGAAAACAGTTCGGATCTGAAATTTTCGGATCTAAAATTTTTCGGAAATTCGGCCGCATCCGAAAACACGAATCGGGAAATTTCGTGAAAATTCCGAAATTCCGAAACCCCAAACGCACATCCCTAGCAGTAAAGAATCTCTTTATTTCTAGATTTTTTAGCATTTTTTAAGCATTTTTTATACTTCTTAAAAAAATAAAAATAAAAAATCGAACTCGAACCCAACATGCGGAAATGTTCGAAGTTCGCAAACTGTCGAACTGTCGATGTTCGATGCGAACTCTGAACACATCGAACCGAACAGCTGATCCCTAGCTAAGACCACCACACACACAAAGTGAAACCACACACGCTCTGATCCTCCACACACAAACACTGACAAACCTTACAAAGTCTTACACAATAATGACCTTCATGCTGAGTGTTTGTTATTGTAGTGATGGAGCCCTCTTTGCTCTCTTGTCCCGGCTGTGGGTTCAAGTAGTGGCTCGGGCTGGGAGAGCTCATAGCTGGAAGCTACTAATTTGCTATTTTCAGGGGAAGGAACTGAAGCCAGGGTCCCAGATGATAATTTTGGTAAAGACACTATTCTTGATGGGGGTTAAGTATTGCCAAGAGGACTGATATTCAATCCAAATTTTTATCAGGAATTAAAATGCCAATAAACCCGCATTTGATAGCTTTTGGTGGTGGAGGCCTCTGTTGTCATGCCTGTGAGTTAAAGTAGTGGCAGGTGGTTGTAGAGCTCAAGGCTGGAAGCCACAGATGTGTAATATTCTGGGGAAGGAAAGCTTTTTAGGAGGCAGAGCAACTGACGTCAGGGTTCCAGATGAGGATTTTGACACAGACCCTGTACTTAAAAGGAGGTCAATGATTAAGCCCTACTGGCTTTGAATCTTAAGTCCTGTATCTAGAATCTAATTATGACATACTGCTCAGTAACTCAGTTGGTTTTGTACAGAGAATAGTTGGGTTTTGAGTGGAGATTCCTCTGGACTAATTATTTAAGGTGGAGGGCTGGCAAACTCAGATGTTATGAGAGCAATCAAGCTAACCGTGTCAGGATGAGATTGGCAGGATCAGGTTTGGTTATTGCTGGTGTCTAGTTTTTGCCTATCAATAGGCAAGCTGGCAAGGAATGGGATACATCAACCAATGGTGAATTTTGCAGCGGCTCATTGTTTAGGAGTTTCATACTCATCTGCTTCACCTGTGCAAATTTCTTGAAAAGAAGGAGCTGCTGAGGTGTTGATGGTTGATTAAAGTATGGAGCACTGTAAATTACATATAGTGGATTTTGCTAAGGATTGCTCTATATTTCAGTGTTAACCAAATTTATTTCATACCTCAACAACATATATTATAATTTAGAGCAGGGGACTCAAACTCAAATTACTTGGGGCCACTGGGCAAAATTCCAAACTTCAAAAAGTACATCAAACTATTTAGTACTTATTTGTGAATTATAATGCTTCACAGCAATAAAACTCAAAAGGGGTTATTCAGTAAGAGCCGATCTGGCTCAGAAATGTATCCGGACACTGAAATTCAGCGTACGGTGACATTTCGGGGCTATCCAGCTATTCCGAAAGCAGGCAGTTCACCAGCTTTCGGTGAATTGCCTGCACGTACAGTCCCTGTTTGACAGCAATGAAATCCCCCATAGAGAAGCAATGGTTAATCTATTTAGAGAACACCTAACAGCAGTGAAAATTTTCCGAAATGCCCTGCTGTTGGGTGGTTTCATTCGGCAGGTTTATTCAGGAGAATCCCATAGACTTGAACGTTAAAAATATTCCTGTTTTAATAGAATATTTTTTAAACCGTTTATTATTTTATTCTGCAGTAAGAAGTCTCTTTATTTATAGATTTTTTAAGATCTTTTAGGCGTTTTTCGGGATTTTTTCTGCAATATTTTTTTCTGTTTCTTTTTTTTCTAAATCGTTTTTATCATTTTTCTTTGACAGACCGTTTAATTATCATATAGGACCTTCTATGCAAATTCCAGGCATTTTCGTTGAGTAGTTTTTTTTGCAAACAGCGTTTCAATACCGTTTTTTTTTCTCCCCCATTTGTCAGTTTCTCGGCTTTATCCAGCGGCTGCTCTGCGCTGTGATCAGAGGCTCGTCGCCCTTTTCCGGTATGTTCGCCATGGTTTTTGCGGCGGTTTTGCTGTTGTTCGGTGAGTGTTCGGCTTGTGTTTGGCGGGTTTGCGGCAGGTTTTCCCTGCAATCCAGTGAATGCTGAATACACCACAGGGTGGGGACCTTTGATTCCCCAACGTAGAGGGAAGCGCGGGGAATGATAGAGCACCGAAATGTCAGTGTCCTCTCGTTGCTCTCTGAATACCAGCTGGGTGGAGTAGAGGTAACATCACTGCTCTACGTGGAGAGAGCCTGTGGAGTCATGGGTTCGATCCCAGCGAGCAACCTCTCGAGTAAGTGTCCTTGGGCAAGACACCTAATGGTACATACTCACCACGCAGGACATACTTGGAAACGAGAGAAATCTCAATGTATCCTTCCTGGTAAAATCCTTTCTCAAAAAAAAAAAAAATCTTTTCATTACCTAAACGTCTGGGTTTATCCTTCCTGCGGTTGGCTATTACTCTCTTTCTCCACCAACTTTATTCTCACCATTTCTTCCTTTCGTCTCTCATCGCATCACCTTTAGATTGCAAACTCCTTGAACATCTGGCAGTGCACTGTGTTCAAAGTGATGTATTTGCTATATTTTATTATCCCACAGGCAGGCCCTCTGTTCCACCAGCCTGTTTTTTTTCTGTATCTTTTTGTTTTTCAATTGGTGCAGAATATGTGGGCACTATATAAGTACTATATAAGCAATAATAATAATAATAGCATGGGCCAAGTCATATGGGATTGTTGGATGTCATCAGCAGCATATAATGTGTCCATTTCTAGTCCAAGGAACTAGCAATGTTATTATTTAGTTAAGAAGTATAAATAATGGAAGAAATAATAAGTGCAGTAAATGCTGAGCTTTTGCTATATTTTGTAATCTGTTTACAGTGCTTTCAGTTTTGTCAGTGGCTTAATGTTTCATATAAACTTAGGTTAAATTGTTATTTTCAAAAGATTTTTCTTACATCTATGAGGAATAATATACTATGCATGAACTGATGACTTGCCTGCTAATGGAAATCATCTCTTAATATTACTGTACAGGTAACTTATCAAAAACTGCAAAAAAAGACATACTAATTGGAAGAAAAACGAGGGGAAAAAATGATGGTTGTGCAATAAGCCTCAAAACTGCCAAGACTACTTTAAAAGGAAGTAGCACTGTAGATTAACATTTTCTTAACCTCCAAACCCTCTTAAATAGGAGCATATGTTTAACTAATGCATTTTTTAAAAATATATTCTATATGTCTATATTACATACAGCCCTTCATGTCAGAAATCATGTTCGATGAGATACAAAGTTTAAGTGTTGAGTGTTATTCCTGCATAATTTTAACATTAAAAGGGTGTATTTTAAGACACCTTTTTGTTACTTTTCAGCCTTAAAAATGTTAGCTATCAGGGTCGAATTTTTTTTGCAGAGCTCATAGAGTATTTACACTTAATTCACACCATATTAAAATAAAAAAACTTAAACTAAACATATAAATTCAGTATTATTGGACTGCCATTTACACATTCTGACCCGAGGTGCTAGGGCACCAGATCAAAGGGGGGCAGTGTTGCTTTTTTCATGATATTATAGAGGTCCAGTATGCTTGTAGTGTGCCCGTGTATAACAGAGCAGCAAAGCAAGAAAACTCCCAACAATGAATTTCTAAATAAGGAGTTAGCATCCTTGGCCTTCCAGGGGCCTTATCATCCAGTCTTAGCTAAAATGGAGACACTAAGGGGAAAAAAATCTGCACTTGCAAATTTCCCCTTAGCGTCCCCATCTCATGACCAGATTATGAGGCAGGAGCTGAATTTTGCAGCCTGCCTGTAGTGAGCGCTAGCCTCCATGGAGGCTTGTGCTTCTGGGTCATGTGACCTGCATGATCTCGCTTTCACAAGATCATGTGGGGCCGTGGAGTGACTGCGGTGGGGACTATTTGTCCCCAGTCTCACTCTGCTCCTGGCAACCAGAAGCGGTGGATCAGGACACCATTCTCACCTCGGGATGAGAGATGAGTATTTGATTTATTGGGGGGTTCCTGCAGCTGCTGACTGATTCTGCATAAGCCATATCAGTTAGCACCAGCTAGGTGCTGTAACTATCTTTTTAGTTACCCGCAGAGGTGTGTCATTAGCGTCAGGACTTTGGGGTCCTAATGCTAATTACTCTTTGCTTACTATTTGCACTCCCCATGTTAAGTATAGGGAGCGCATAGCACAGTATGCTTGCGCTAGAAGCGCTATTACCAAAGAGTTAACAGACTTTTTAACCCATTAGCATTCAGAATCTGATCTGGGTGGCCTGTGCAAACCTCTTTTAACCTAGTACTAACACTCACGTATGTGAATGCTAGTGTTAAGGAGGTGATAGGGCCCCAGATATTTTGTAATTACATTTCCCAAAAGGCCCAACTAACTCATTGGTTGAGAATCATAGAAGATGTAATTCAAAGACATCTGCAGGGACAAGGTTGCTGACTCCTGTTCTAAACAGTTGCGTCACAAGGGGGGGTTGGGGGTGCAGCCCGCACCGGGTGACACCACCCCCTAGGGTGACACCCTAAAACCTTTTTTTTTTTTCCACAAAAATATTTTACCAGGAAGGATACATTGAGATTTCTGATTTCTCTCATCTTCAAGTATATCCTGGGTAGGTAAAGCCTAGGCTGGCACTTTCCAGGGGGCGGCAATAAAACCACCACTAAAGGGGATATTCACAGAGCACCGACATGACGCAGACATTTTAGTGTTTTGTTGTTCTTGGCACTTTTGGGAATAAACTTTCCCCAGGGAATTCACTGCAGGGTCCCTGAAGTGCAGGGAATCAGCCACCGAATGCTGCCGCAAACCCATCGCCCGCCGTTTTCAAAAGAACTGCTGAACACAAATGTCTGGAATTAACATATATGGTCCTATGAATGATAATAAAAAGGTCTGTTACAGAAAAAAAAGTGAGCAACAAGGGGGGTGTTTGTGAGGGTCCTGAGAACGAGCAACAGCACAATGGCCTGCTCTACGGTGGGTGCCCGCTCAGGTCTCACAAACAAGGTTTTAGCTTGCTTGTGCCATTACAGGGATGAATTTTCCATATGCAAATCAGCCTGCTCTCACCCAGAAAGAGTGACCAGTGCTGACTGCCAAGGACGTCATCCCTGCACGAGAGGTGCAGCAACCCCCGACAATCGTTTCGGCCTTCTTGGGCCTCGTCAGGAGGGTATAGCTGACACCCCTCTAGGCACATCAAGCAAGGGGTCCACGTCTGGATGACCCTTTACAATTACAGTGAGCAACAAGGGGGGTGTTTGTGAGGGTCCTGAGAACGAGCAACAGAACAATGGCCTGCTCTACGGTGGGTGCCAGCTCAGGTCTCACAAACAAGGTTTTTAGCTTGCTTGTGCCATTACAGGGATGAATTTTCCATATGCAAATCAGCCTGCTCTCACCCAGAAAGGGTGGCCAGTGCTGACTGCCAAGGACAAGCTAAAACCTTGTTTGTGAGACCTGAGCGGGCACCCACCGTAGAGCAGGCCATTGTGCTGTTACTCGTTCTCAGGACCCTCACAAACACCCCTCTTGTTTCTCACTATAATTGTAAAGGGTCATCCAGACGTGGACCCCTTGCTTGATGTGCCTAGAGGGGTGTCAGCTATACCCTTCTGACGAGGCCCAAGAAGGCCGAAATGATCGTCGGGGGTTGCTGCACCTCTCGTGCAGGGATGAAGTCCTTGGCAATCAGCACTGGCCACCCTTTCTGGGTGAGAGCAGGCTGATTTGCATATGGAAAATTCATTCCTGTAATGGCACAAGCAAGCTAAAACCTTGTTTGTGAGACCTGAGCGGGCACCCACCGTAGAGCAGGCCATTGTGCTGTTGCTCGTTCTCAGGACCCTCACAAACACCCCTCTTGTTTCTTACAGAAAAAAAAACACGATCAGAAAAAAAATGGAATTTTTTTGAAAAATGCCTAAAAGATACCAAAAAATATATCAATAAATAAAGAGACTTTTTACTACAGATTAAAGGAATAAACGGTTTATTAGATATTGAATAAAAACTGGAATATTTTTAACATTAAAACCTATGTTGATCGCCTGAATAAACCTGCTGAATGAAACCACTGGACAACAGGACATTTCTGTGCTGTTCGGTGTCTCTGAACAGATTAACCATTATTTCTCTATGGGGACTTTCACTGCCTTCGAACAGGCACCGTACTTGCTTTCAGTTCGCCAAAATTTGTGTGTAAGCATATGAGAGAGGTCCACAGCAATAAACCTCACAGTAATGTGCGCCGTTTATGAGCAGTCAGTGTTATATGGAAGTACTGAGTTATGAGTAAGAGTAGTTAAAAAAAGAAACTGTAAAACTCGGGGGGGGGCACCATGAGTTACCGCACCGGGTGACACCAACTCTAGTGACGCCACTGATTGTGTTTGAGTCATGTGTAATACTTTTCATATTTCCATTCTTCCTAAGAGTATGTAAGTTCTAATACTTCTAATTTTAATCAATATACTCCGAATAGTCATTGTAAAGTCTCTATTTCTATTCTATTAATTATTATAATTATTTTTTTATATACATATCAATTTGTATTATCCACTAGCACATCCCCATGCAAAGACAAGCATTGTGATTCGTTTTTTGAACAACACCCTTGGGCATGACACTAATGAATATATATATATATATATATATATATATATATTATATATATATATACACACTGTGTATAAATATATGTATATATATATATATATATATATATATATATAATCACGAGTATAGCAGTCTGTAGTGATACCTTTTTTATTGGACTAACGTTACATTTAAAGTACAAGCTTTTGCGAGGGATCCTCCCTTCGTCAGGTATAGAAGCTTACACAAACCAGAAAGAGCGCAGACCAAACAACATGTTCAAACAGTACAGAAGAAACCACAACAGCAGCTAAATTCATTTAAACAGGAGATTTTACCAGGTTTAACCCTTTAAATGCCTACAAACGAGGCACTTACATATATATATATACATACAAAAAATATCCAGATGCACACGAAGACTCTCAAAATTTTTTTTCTTTATTACGATCGACTTTTCAGTCCCATCAGGAACTTTTCTCAAGATAGTACAAACTAAAACACAACACATATATATATATTCAAACATCAATTAACCCAAAACGAGGTTTGAGACTAACGCCCTGTTAAGAGGAGTACGCCCCAGCGGAACCACACCACCTGTGAGCCAGGAAACACTATTCGTGAAAAAAACAACAAAAGTGATAAAAACTAATTAAAAACAGATCACGGTCTCATAAATATATTCATAATGGTATAAACAACATTAATTATAATCATAACATTCTATCCAAATTGCAGAAAAACATACATGTTACAGGAGACCAAGAAACATACTAACATATATACTTACAGATATACAAAACAAACGTGTGTATAAACGTATATGGAGGTACCTCAGTCAGGTCTTTTGAACATTTTTTTAAAACTGTGTTTTTTTCACAGAAAATGATGGAAGAAGGTGGTCAATAATGTGGAGTGCTCTTTTTTGATGTTTTGTATTTGATGTCTTAGATGCATCTGCTTAGTTTTGAGGTTGAGTGCAACCTTTTGCTGTTTTGTATTTTATATATTAGAGAGCTGACAACTCTCATTTGATATGCACCCCTCCCTGTTCACAGGTGCTCCATGGCAGTCTATAAAGGCCTCGAGCTGCCGGGGAGCTCCAGGGTGAGTGGATCCTGTAAGTGCAGATTCGGTCAAGTTAGATAGTGCCTGTCAAAGATGGTGTCAGGTATATTGGAAGGAAAAAAAGGTAAAATGGATGTCTGTAGCCATTTTGTTTTTAAAGACAGTCTTTTTCTTTTTCCAAATATCCCTAGTTAGAAATGAACCGAGATTTTTTTTACAGAGTTCATGACTAGGTGAGATCTTATATATTTTTTTAAAAATACCAGACATGAAGGGACCTTAAAATGTCTTTGTGTGATATAAGGCCCAAGCTAAGTGCTAAGATCTGTCATAATTAAATTTATTGGTCTGTTTTAAGTCTTTAAAACAAAAAGATATTTTGTCTTTTGGGTATAGGAAAATAAGAGTTAAATTCTATAATGTATAATTATATTCACAAAATATATTTATATATATATATCAAGGTATATTTTATTATATTTACAGTAGAAAATGTATGCTCCAATAAATATTGTATAAGTATATAATTGGTAAATAGTATAATTATTGAAGAATAGATTCTGTTGAATTAACTAGAAAAGAATTCAACTGATAAGACTCAGTAAAAATTTAGAAAGGAGTGAGGATATAAATCTAATTTTGATATGTAGAGACTAAATGTCTACATAGGGAGAGCGATGGTCTTTGTTAAGTCAGATTGACCTTTGACACGAGATAAGGATATTAAAAAGAAATGGTGGAATTAATTAAGAAGTGCAATGCTGTCCTCTAGAGGATAGTAAATATTTTATTTGATATGGTGAAGATATTGCTAGTGACGTCAAATTGACTATAATTGAAGCGACAATGTTGGTTGCAGTCATTCCGAGATTCAGAGACTCACACCGCAATGCATTCAGACTTCCAATACATATGAGAAATACCGAGATTCCAGGACATGAGGCACTCAAGACTCTCACCAAATCTCTGACTCTCACCAAATCTCTAACTCACATGCATTGATTATCTGATATTGATAATCTTCACATATTCCAAAATATTACATAAAGAATTCCAAGGCAGACTCGTCAAAATCCAGATTGGAGAGGTAATGTATGAGAGCTATTTAAATTAAGGAATTAATATAAATATATATATCTGTAGATTTTTGCAACAGATAGAATGAGATTTCTCAGATTCTTGGTAGCTCCAAAAGTCTAAATATTTCTATTCTGCAGATAGAAATATGAAGAAGTGGACATAAGGATTTATCCAAAAAGAAACTGTTGTAGGATTGATACAAATATATATATTGAATTTGGAAATTACTGTGATTGAAATTAATAAGCAAGGAATTATATAACTACAAAATAAAAAGCAAAAGATTAGAAGTTTAATTCTCGAGATTAGGGGAGGATTCACTAAATAAGTTTTATTACTTATCATTTTAAATTAACTCATCTTTTGTTGATCCATGTAGTATAGAGGGATATAAATATCTCTATAAGATCTAGCTGGTTAAACATTGTTTGCTGGGAAATGCATGTTGTATTAAGCAGAAATGTTTATTAACCATTTGTGTATTAGTTACTAACTGATAAGGTAAATGATATTAATCATATATGCAGATACTAACAGGAGATACATATATTGTGAAGCTAGTTTTTAGGTGCTGATGGATTGTGGTTTATAAATCTTTGTTTATGATATGAGATTTGAAACTTTTTTGTATACGTAATAAATATATATATGTTTTTATCCGATTATAGATTATTGTATTTTTCAAAGCAAAACACAGACAATTAAAAGAATTTAGGAGAATTTCTAGGAAATATAAACGATTGATTGGTGCCTCGTATAAATTTCTTATGAAATAATAATCCCTGCCATATTGGAGGCTTGGCTGAGAAGTCCAATATATATAACGTGTTGTATTGACGTGCAGAGATTATATCCGACAATGGGGTACATTGGCGACTGTCACAGGTTTAAGCAGATTATGATCATAACTTTGTGAACTGAATCCCCATCATTTTACCTCAGTCAGGTTTTTTGAGCATTTTTAAAACTGTGTTTTTTTTCACAGAAAATGATGGAAGAAGGTGGTCAATAATATGGAGTGCTCTTTCTTGGTGTTTTGTATTTGATGTCTTAGATGCACCCGCTTAGTTTTGAGGTTGAGTGCAACCTGTTGATGTTTTGTATTATATATATATATATAATATATATCATTAGTGTCTTGC
Source organism: Leptobrachium leishanense (assembly GCA_009667805.1). NCBI lineage: Eukaryota > Metazoa > Chordata > Amphibia > Anura > Megophryidae > Leptobrachium > Leptobrachium leishanense. The sequence continues at coordinate 135,207,997 of CM019065.1, forward strand.
CCAAGGACAGGTGCTCTGAGTTTCGAATCTGCATCTTCACAGTTGCAGAACAGTGATGTTACCTCTATCCACAGAGGGAGGAATGTGTTTTGAGTTCTGCAATTTCTGCTATATCAAACTTTAGTTATAGTGGAAGGCAAAAAGTGAGCTTAAAGGCTTAATTTTTGCCCTCCACCATAACTAAAGTGTGTAATGATTTGCCCTCATTGTAAATTATCAAACAGCAATGAGTCACGGCCTATCTCCTGCTGATGAGGGCACAATAATACCAAAATAGTGGCTGTGACTAGTTGCATAACCTGACCTTTGCTAAAAAGTCATCTAGTATGGCATTGCACTAGCAAGGAGGGTTCTGTGTTAAAACAGACCCAGTATGCAAAAAAGTGGAAAATTGGAGACTTCATTTGCATGTCCTACCCAGAGTTACTTGTTGCATATTGGGAATGTAGCACATGAGCTCTGTGAAACAGTTCTTTGAATTACTGGGATGTGTAAATGTCTTCTACAATTATAAACTTTATTATTTGCTTTATGAAATAAATTCTGCATTTTATCTTTTCACTCTTAGATTTTTTATGTTGACCTCCTATTTACTTTTATAAACTGTAATTTTCACCCTTGACCATGCTATGTGTTTACTCTATGGAAATGTGGCATAGAGGCTGCATAGGTCTGATTTTCTTTTCTTTGCTTCAGAACCCTCTTCTAATATTACCGCCTGTAATGAGCTAATGGCAGCAAGGTGTGAGATATGGTAATTGTGACCTATACTTTTTTACTGCATTAAAATCACTTCTGTGATTACCTTTATGATTATTTCTCCTATACGACACTTTGTAATCACTGACATTAATGATAATTGTTGGAACACTGTATCCTAGGAAATAATTGCTAATAAGTGTGGATACTTTGATTTTTACATATGTTGGCATGCATTTTTTATGTTAAGTGTTTTCAAATCTCATTCTTGCAAGTTCCTCTCTTTTCTGTTGGCACAATTAATGAGGGTTGCAGTTTAATTATATTTGAAGTATGTTCACTGCTTTGGCAAACCAGTTATTGTTATTTTATGTATATATTACTATATCACCACCACAAGCGCTACAAGAATTTCTGCTACTTCTGTTTTAGATGTTAATATAATGAGCACTTTTTAGCTCTCAGTAGAAAGAGATTATTGGCTTATTTTAGCACAAGAATGAGGGTAATGGCTGCAATGTGATGCAATGGCTCATGAATATACCCTGAAATACTTCTGAGACGCATTATAGTATTTCTGTATAATTTAGCACAGACAATAAATATAAACCACTTGCTAATTAAGTATTGGATTCTATTTCGCAGAAATATTATGGAAATATCAGAACAATATATGGAGTTTGACATGAGCTTCCTCGCAACAAAGTGTGATATTTCATTTAAAACCTGGAAAAGAATCAATATACAAATAAAATGAATTAAACAAAGCATATTTGCTCTGTCACCACCTTAACATACTCCTACTCAAAGTGACACTATCATGGCTAACACGAGTTGGGCTCATTTGACAGGGAGTCACTCCCTTTATATGTGTCCACAGTTTTCTGTTCACATATATAGGAAAAAAAATAGCTCTTCCCTGTGACATTTTTCTTCCTCCCTACCCACCCTGTGGATTGATGCATAGGGTTTTTAGCCACTCTGAGCAAAGAGCCGTCCTATGAGACGATCTCCGCTCAGTATGTGTGCCTGATTGACTGTCGACTCAGTGACTGACAAGTCAACAGGATGACATCACTTCTGATAGCTCCACCCATGGAGGGTGAAATTTTGGCGGTGCCTGTTGCTAGATAGAAGTTAATATTAGCTGCAACATCTCATTAAGGGATGATATATCACCATTGTTTTTTTTAGACCAGTAGGATATTCAATCCCTGGTGAGATATCAAAGCTAAAGTGAACTTGGACAGTACAGTTGGCCTTGAATCTGTTGTTGCAATGCTTTCACATATTTGATGCTGCAATCCAATTCCATTTAATTTGTTTATAGATGGTGCTTTTGAGGACTCCTAGTCCAAATGCACATGATGAGGTCTGATAAGGAAGAAATCCATTAAAAGGAGCATTTATTGTGAGTGACACATTGTTTTGGCTCAAAGCACACAAGCCTTTCTCAAATTTGACACTAGAGAAAGGCTTGTGTGTTGAGAACCAAAACAATATGCATGGGGCACAATAGAATATCCTTTTGATGGATCCCTCCAATTGGCTCTCCATTGTTTCTTCTGTATCTTTTGGAAGTATGTTCTTATTCTTGTACTTATTAAGCTTGTTTCACTGCCTCTTCAGTTCACTTCCACTAAATCATGTAACATATTTTGAAATATGGCAATTTTTTGCAGCTGTACTAAAGCAATGTGCTATTTAAAATAAATCATTAATAGTTTTAGTACCATGTTCGTGTCTCCTATACCAAACATAAGATAAGCCAAGTAGGGATGGGCTGCCAGTTCAATTCGAACATGAGTCCGGAGAACTTTGAACTTTTTGCGATGTTTGTGAAACGTTCGACCGTTACTTTTTGCAAAAAAACTAGTGAAAGAAAATGTCTGGAATTTACACATAACATCCAATGAATGAATGATAATAAAAAGGACTGTTACAGAAAAATGAAAAAACGATTTAAAAAAACGAAAAAAAATTGCAAAAGAAAGATCCTAAAAAATCTAAAAATAAGGAGACTCTTTAATGCAGAATATAATAATAAACAGTTTATTAGATATTGTATTAAAACAGGAATATTTTTAACATTGAAACCTATAGGATTCTGCTGAATAAACCTGCCAAATGAAACCACCGAACAGCAGGGCATTTTGGCAACTTTTCACTGCTGGTTTTTGTTCTCTGAATAGCCGGAGCATTACTTCTCTATGGGGATTTCACTGCCCTCAAACAGGCACCAACCAGGCACCGTATGTGCAGGCAAATCACCAACATTTGGCAAACTGCCTGCTCTCTGAATAGCCGAATGTCCAGGAAAGGTAACCATATGCTGAATTTCAGTGTTCGGTTAACTATCGGCCACAATTTGGATCTCTTTGAATAACCCTGTTAGATTCTCAATGTTGTGCACCACTGACTAAGACACAATTTTTCTGCACTTGAATGTGACAGGTGCATATCATTTCAATATTTGACTGCAGGGTCCAACCCCACACTCTTCCACAATACCTCAGAGGGGTTACGGTGTGAAGGCACTAGCTAGCACCAAAGGCCCAATATTTGGGTGCACTGACCCGTGTACCGGATGCATACAGGGCAGCCATCAGAAATGATGGGGCCCCTTACTGAACCTCATGATGGCCTCCCCCGTAAACCTCCTCAACCCGTAACAGCTTTTTGCCCCCTTCCAAAGCAAAAAAAGGACATAACATAGTTCCACAACAATAAATCTCACAGTAATGTGTGGTGTGTATGAGCGTATCTGTCACGTCTGGGGCTCAGAGGGGGTATCGCCATCGACAAGCCGGGTGCCAGGAGTTTTGACGGCTTCTGGAGCTCGCAGGGCTGGTCAGGAGGCAGGGTGCGACATGATGACGCGCACCTTCCGGGTTTAAAAAAAGACAGTGTGATCCGACTCATCGCCCTGTCGTGGAGTTTTCTTCCCTCTGTGCCGAGTGTCTCCTGGCGACTTGGTTGATTTTTCAGTCTCCATTGTTACCTGGCTTGTATGAGAACCACCCCTGTGTACCAGTCCTTGGCTATTCCTTGACCACTCTAACTCTGATCGATTTTTGGCTTATATGATAGATACCCCTTGTGTACCGTTTTGGCTATCCCTAACCACTCTAACACTAATCGATTTGGGCTTGTGTTAGAATGCTTCCTTGTATACCGTCTGGCCTATTTCAGGTATCAAAAAATATAGTATGGTCCCCTCTTCCCAGCCGCTTGTCCAAAGAGATCACCAACTCTCTTAACGTACAGAATAAAAAATAAAAAACAGGACAGCGCAATTGTGGTATTCTATCCAAAAAAGGTGCCAGCAACATATGTTTCTTTTAGCAACAACTCCAATCTGGGATCCCCATCATTTTCATGCCCACTCGTAATCTGCATATGATGTTGGTTACTCAGCAAGTGCCGGTATTTCCCTGTGCTGCAAAGCCAAGTTGCACAAAAGTAAAATCCAAAGAGTGACAGAAGCTTCACTTTGCAACTTCTGTCACTCTTTGGATTTTACTTTTGCGAAACCTGGCTTTGCAGCACAGGGAAATACCGGCACTTTCTGAGTAACCAACATCATATGCAGATTACGAGTGGGCATGAAAATGATGGGGATCCCAGATTGGAGTTGTTGCTAAAAGAAGCATATGTTGCTGGCACCTTTTTTGGATATAATACCACAATTGCGCTGTCCTATTTTTTGGTTTCTATTTCAGGTATACCCTGTCCTGTGTGTTGGTAAAACATTTCCCACTCATTGTTGGTCAAACATTTCCCTCTCGTTGTTGGTCAAACATTTCCCACTCGTTGGTGATAAAACATTTTCCATGGCTTCAAATCGCGTTTAAACATGAGCAAAAGCGGTAAAAATGAGCTCAGCGCACAGCAGTGAAATGGCTCAGCACTCAACAGTGAAAGGGTTCAAAATGTTTTTTTAAAAATAAAATAAAAAAAATAAGACTTGTTTCCTGTCCTCCAGGGCAGTACACGGACCCCCATACACCTTTTATGGCCAATATCTTGCATATATGCCCTCTTGGAGGGCACTTTCATTTTCGGAAGTTCGACCCCTATTGACTTGCATTACATTCGAGTTTGAATTCAAACTTTTCGGCCGTTCGACTTTGAACCAAACACGGGGGTGTTCGGCCCATCCCTAGAGCCAAGTACATTAAGCTTGCACTTAGGATTACACAGTATTTCTGCTACAACTTGACTTCAAATATAAAAATAAGTGATAGCAGCAAATTGCAGCACTTATGCGATTGCACCTTAAAGGGACACTCTAGGACCAGGGACTAGACATGTGCACAGCACAAAATTTCGTTTTGAACTAATGGATTAGTACTAAAATGCAATTTATTTAGTTGCTAAAGAAATTCGTTTTCAGTTCTTTAGTATGAAAACTAATTTCATTCTTCCGAAAACCAGTGGATACAATTACCATTGTAGTGGCTCCTCAGAGGGCTGAGATCGCTGCTTGTTACAGTATCTCTTACTCTCAGCACAATGTGGGCCATATTACATAGTTTGTGCCAACTTAGCCAGAGCTGTTGTAAACTTCCCAGAGCCATTATAGCCTATGGAGGTTTTCAGTTTACAACAGCTCTGGTTAAGTTAGCACCAACATTGTAATACTGCCCCGTGTCAGGCAAAGCTGTTACAGTAACTGACTGCTGCTCATCACAGCGCTCAGAGTTTCAGTAAAACTAGTAAATAATATTTTTATATATAAGAGGTTAGAACAATATTATTTCCTTGTTTTACTGAAACTCTGAGCGCTGTTACAGTCAGTTACCGTAACAGCTGAGCCTGATACATTCACGGTTATTCAGAGAGCGTGAAAAGCAGGAGAATGAAAAATTCTAGGTCAAAATAGCCGATTTGGAAAGTGAGATGAAAGGGAGAATTTTTCTGGTTTGGCTATTTTGACCTAGAATTTTTCATTCTCCAGTCATTCTCCTGCTTTTCACGCTCTCTGAATAACCCTGATTGTACTGAAAGATAATTTAACAAGCAGCTGATCTCAGCGCTCACAGCCACTGGATTTAAAGGGCTAAAAAAAAGGTTCCTCTCTGTATAATGTTTAGAACATCCTCCTGCATTAATTAATACCCCTCTCTGTATAATATATAGAACATCCTCCTGAATTAATTAATGTCCCTCTCTGTATAGAACATCCTCCTCAATTTATACCTTTCTCTGTATAATGTATATAACATCCTCCTGCATTAATACCCCTCTCTGTATAATGTATAGAACATCCTCCTGCATTAATTAATGCCCCTCTCTGTATAGAACATCCTACTGCATTGGCATGTGGAGGGTGCAGAACTTCGGATGTTGCGATGTTGCGCTCTTCATTGCTGGTCTCCTTCACTCATCAATGTAATATCACAAAAAGGACTGAAACTAAAATGTAGTGCATTTTATTTTAGTTTCTTTCGTTTTTTAGGAACTGAGCAGTTTTGTTTCTCTTGAGTCATACGAAAACTAAATTATCCCAAAATTCGGACTAAATCGTTTTAGTACTAAAACGAATGCACATGTCTACCAGGGACCATTTAATTGATTCTAAATAGTCATGCTACGCTGAGTATGTCTCACTCTCGGCTGTCCCTGAGTACGGCCACAACTTTTCAAAATGTAGTTTCCCTCACTCTGGGAAGTTGTCAATCTTCTTCCACCGAGCAGCCTTTGGCCATCCTTTTGAATAAGATTTGCAAAGCATATCATCCCTCCAGTGCATCTCAAAGAACCTGCATTGACAAGCATCCAGTTGGTTTTGTGTGGTTTTGTTGCCCACAAACAGAAGCTTTCAACCAAGAAGAGTTCCACTGGAGATTGCATTGCATACCAGAAAATAAGTTTGGCTCACTTCTGGCTAAAAAAGGGGTAAGGGTAATAATAGACTCCTCCCCATGTTTTCTTCCAATTGTGTGCCTTTAAATATAATCATCATTAAATAGTGTCACAATGTAAATTTATATTTGTAATAAAAGAGTCAATTATCTTTTTCCTAGTTTTTAAAGCTAATGTGTTAAGGTTTTTCAATTTCTGTGGTTGAAGCAGGATTGTTATTTATATGTATTTTCTGGCCAGAGTTGTTACTTTCAAGCATCAATTTGCTGTCAATCACTTGTCAAAAGATAATTACTATTGCACACAAAAGTACAATCAAGTCTTCAGTAATAAATGTTTCCCGTTCCAAAAGAAGTATACAATGAAGCAATCTACTTAGGGATTTTGCATTTGGTGGGATCAAATCAACCAGCCTTTACAATCTATGTTTAATTTTTCCCAATATATAGGGATGTGCATTACTGAAAAATTTGTTTAGTTTAGTTTCGTTTCGTTTTTAAATAATTTAGTTTTCGGAATTTCGTAACTAATTTTGTTTCGTATTTCGTTTAGTTTTGTTTTGGAACGATTCAAAATTTCGTATCGATTTGAAATTAATCGATTCGAATTTCATATATCAATTCGATAGTTGATATCAATTCGAATTTTGGATCACTAAATAAATCCCCAATTAATCAAATTTTGCTGTTAAAAGACAATCTAGGGTTAAATATTAAGCCGTGTCACAGATTTAGTATTTGAGTCAAATTAAACAGTGAAACAAAATAAATTTGTTTCATAAAGTTGTTTGCTAATTATTACTTGTATTGTATGTATTTTAATTTAAGATCAATTCGATAGTTGATTTATCAATTCGGTATCGATTCGGTAGTTAATATCGATTCAAATTCCGGAACACCAAAAAAAATATATATTAAAATTTTTATTTTATGATGATGATGACACAGTGTAAAACGAAATAAATACGTTATATACCATTTAGTTTCGGTTCGAATTTGTATCTTTTTGATTCGTTATTCGGAAGTACTTCCGAAATCCGAATTAATGATTTTGTTCCGAATTCCAAATTTTTCCGAAACGAATGCACATCTCTAGAAAATATCCTGGAACATGCACCTTCAGGAACTTATACCTGCCAGAACATATCTGTCAGGTATCCAACTGATGAAGCCGATGTGGTAAAATGCGTTTAGGGTCTAATTTTTTTATGCTTTTGTGTTACAAAACAAGAAAAAAAGATACCACACTGCAATATACAAATGTCTAGAAGTGACGCAACAAGCATGGATTATAGGAATATTTAAAATCTGCCCCTGCATCTGTGTGAAGTATATCCGGAAGACTACTCCACTGAATATTGAGGTTGCAGGACTGATTTGGGATACAGGGACATCCTCTATTATTACCTTTCTGGTCTATTGAGAGTGAATGTATCCTTGTTACTATTTACACCAATTTGTCCTCATACAGGGCAACTCACATTTGTTTTGAATTTGTACTATGGGTGTTGTATACCTGGGATTGTAACATGCGGGAGTTTCTTTGGCTGCAGTATACTGAGATATACTGAGATGGCTCGCTACTGCAAGTAATCTTAGAGTGTCACGTCAGCACTAGTGATGAGCCGAACACCCCCGAGTTCGGTTCGCATTCGAACTCAAACTTTCCAAATGTTCGAATTCGAACTTGAACTCGAACTCAATACAAGTCAATGGGACTCAAAATTAGATATTTAGAGTGCCCTCCAAGAGGGAATATATGCAAGATATTTGCCATAAAAGGTGTATGGGGGTCCGGGTAGTGCCCTGGGGGGCAGGAAACAAGGACAAAAAGTAAAAAAAAAAAAAGTTTTTAAAGGGACAGTGAGTTTTCCATGAAATAAGGGTTAAAAATAAAAATCAAACATTCCTTCAAATATCGTGCCTAGGAGGTCCCCATAACCTGCCCGTGAAGTGGCGGATTTCTAGGATGTATAGAAACATTTTAAAACATAAAAATGACGTTTCAAATGACGGTAAATGCTTTTCCTTTAATCTATTTATAAACAACTGCTTGGGGCAGCAGCCTGTATGAAAATACATTTTAGGACGAGCAGAAAAAGTTTAGTGATTTTTTGGCTAAATTATGGTGAAACTTATGCAGGCTTTGGATGAAAGTAACAATAGGTGCTTTAAAATTGGGCTTTTAGCGTCAGAAACAGTGCCGTCACACAGTAACCCCTCTGAGCAGTGGCGTAACTAGAAACCTGAGGGCCCCGGTGCAAGAATCCACGAAGGGCCCCCCCAAAAAAAGATCTATGTATTTTTACTTATTTTTCACTGCAAAATAAAACAAAGATAGTATTGCCCCCAGCTCACATGGATATATATTGCCCCCCAGCTCTCATGGATATATATTGCCCCCCAGCTCTCATGGGTATATATAGGGCCCCCCAGCTCTCATGGATATATTGCCCCCCAGCTCATGGGTATATATAGGGCCCCCAGCTCATGGGTATATAGGCCCCCAGCTCATGGGTATATAGGCCCCCAGCTCATGGGTATATAGGGCCCCAGCTCATGGGTATATAGGCCCCTAGCTCATGGGTATATAGGTCCCCAGCTCATGGGTATACAGGGCCCCAGCTCATGGGTATATAGGCCCCCAGCTCATGGGTATATAGGCCCCCAGCTCATGGGTATATAGGGCCCCAGCTCATGGGTATATAGGGCCCCAGCTCATGGGTATATAGGCCCCCAGCTCATGGGTATATATGGCCCCCAGCTCATGGGTATATAGGGCCCCCAACTCTCACCTCTGCTGGCCCCAGGGCAGGCTCCGCCGGCGTTCCATTCTTCTCCGAGGCGAGCGGCCGCTGGAATCATGCGTCTTGGCTGCTCGCCGGAAACCACCTGATCAGCGCAGAGGTCTCGCGAGAGGATCTCGTGCGCTGGTCAGGTGGTTCCTATCCCACGTGAGCGGCCAAGCTGCATGTCAGCGGCCGCTCGCAGCGAGAGGGACGGCCAGCGCGCGGCTCGCAGATTCCGGCGCTGATTGCCGGAATCTGGCGGGCGGCGCCGGGCCCCCCTCCAGTGGCGGAATGCCAGGGCCCGGTCGCAACTGCGACCGCTGCGACCCTGGTACTTCCGCCACTGCCTCTGAGGATATGAATCTGGTACAGGCGTCAGTGGCAGTGCACCCAAATATTGTGCCTTTGGTGCCAGGCCAGCAAGAGCCATCATACAGTAACCCCTCTGTAGTAATGTGGAAGAGTGCAGGGGTGGACCATGCGGTCAGGGCCGGTGCTAGACTATTTTGCGCCCTAGGCGAGACCAGCTACTTGCACCCCCCCAAAAAAAACAAAAAACGACACAACATGAAACTGCTAAATTTCTTTTATTTAAGAATAAAGTTTGAAAAGCACCAATAGTAAAGGTAAAATAAATATAAATAAACTGTATTAAACCGTTTTAAATTAACTCTATTAAGCAAATTAAAATTAACTGTATTGAACAAATATAAATTAACGGAAAAAAAAATAAGAGTTGTCACGTAAGTTTCAATTTCAGACACATCAAAATTTCACTTTGCGTGCCTTATCCTTTGCAAATTTTCATCATGTGTATATATATTGCCCAGGCCCAGGTCAGCTCACATCATGCGTATATATATATATATTGCCCAGGCCAGCTCACATCATGCTCACAGACAGTCACAGATGCGCCATCATGCCTATATATATTGCCCAGGCCAGCTCACTTCATGCGTATATCTATTGCCCAGGCCCAGGCCAGCTCACATCATGCGTATATATATATTGCCCAGGCCAGCTCACATCATGCGTATATATATTGCCCAGGCCAATCCCCTGGTGGAGATAGGGGGTTCATTTGAACCCTGATATCTCCAGGCATCTAGGGGGTCATGGAGGGTGTCAGTCGAAAGGCCGGAGCATGGCCTTTCGAATGATACCCAACATGACTAGGTATAAAGTAAAAAGAAAGAAAAGAAAAACATCTATTTTTTGTGTGTTATTTTTATTAATGCAGCAATATTGTTCACATTTCAATTATAATGTGAATGATGATGCACTAATGATTTTTTTCTATGGGGTGTATTTGCTATAAATCACGTAATTCCCCCCACAAAAGTCCCCATTTCTAATTTTTGTACAAGCGCATCCTATAGAAAACATAACCGCAAACGCTCAGGTGCTAAAATGTGAAAAAAAAACACTTTACACACTGCAGATGATTAAAAATTCTATTTTTATTGCATTTTTTTGTCATAACATACAGGCAGGACATGACATATACATATAAAAATGATAAAATTGTAACGTATCTGAGCACACAGCAGTGAAATGCAGCATATTAGAGGAAGATTTAGCAGAGAAATTAACACTTCTCAGAAGCAGACACCACACCCACAGTATACTCTACATACATATAATGTATCAAATTCATTAGACCAGACTAAAAACACCTGTTGTTTATGCCCGTTTGTGAACACAAGTCATTTAGAGGTGAGAATCTTTGCACGTACACATTAGTTTTTAATTCAATATCTAATAAACCGTTGCTTATAATATTCTGCAGTAACGAGTCTCTTTATTTCTAGATTTTTTAGTATTTTTTAAGCATTTTTTATACTTTTTTAAAAAAAAAATTTTTTGCGAACTCGAACCGAACACGCCAAAAAGTTCAAAGTTCGCAAACTTGCGAACGGCCAAAGTTCGAATCGAACTCCGAACTGATCGAACCGAACAGCTCATCCCTAGTCAGCACTCTGTCTGCATACTAACGTCATTAGTGACCAATCTGGATGACCAGCAGCATGGAAATTAAAAATCCCCAACGCTGGTGAAGCTGGGTGGGGTTGTGGAAACTCCTCCACTTCACCCAGCGCTATCTCCAGATCTGCACTAGCTTGAGGGAGGCACTCCTCACATCCTGCTGACTTTTAAAGGGGGAAGTGGCCAGGATGAATAGAGTGTCCCTTCATGGTGCTAAAGCATCCATCGAATTTGCTGCTGAATCATATATGGGCTAATACTTAAAGAAAGCAAACATATTGGAGTTTAAGGTTTTACACCTTCTATTAACTTTCCTATTGTGTCTAATTTCTGAGTTTTGTGGTTATGTGCGTATTTATTAAACAATTCAATGGAGATTTCTAAACTCAGGTAGTTATCTGCGGCTCAATGAGGAGTACTTTTATTAGATGAGCCAATATTAGCTATAGCCATATGTGTACTGTATAAGATCGGCTTTCATATCAGTATATCTCCTATTGAAATACTTAATGATTAGATTATTGAAAGTGCCTGACATTGTGCTGCAGCATTTTCACTCCATCTATTTAATTCTCGGTGTTATGAAGGAACATTACATCATTCATAGCTTTGAATACATGCAAAATTGAAGTCACTTTTATCTCATTTTAAACCCTAGAATTATGCAAATTTATTACTGTGATAGGCATAATCAGAACATTAATTTATTTGTGTGTGTGCAATTTTATTTAATTTCTACATAACTTATTTCTTCACATCTTTCTTTAAAAACAATATTAAAAAAATAAGCAATAATATGACAAATATACTTCAACTTCAGCTGGGGCAATAATGTGAATGTGAAGCGCTTTCAAACTCACGATTCAGAATCCTAATATCGGGCAGGGAAAACAAATTTAAAACATGATAAAGACTGAGGCAGATGCTATCCATAATGCTAACAACTTGTCATAAGCCAAGATGTATTTTGCGTCCCCTGGGAATGAGATGTCTCATTTCTCCTCATTGTGTGGCTGTAACATTTATTGTATGCGAGCTGTGTCTATGAGGTGTAGTTATTCACTTCTCTGATGTGATTTGTCAGAATGGAAAGCTTCCAATTTCGTCAACGCTGGATTCTCGTCACGGACAGGGAAACATCTTCTGATGTGAAAGTCAGAGATGACATTAATGCATTGCAAGGCTTTGATCCTGGTTCGATTGAGGCTCCACAACTGTCCATGAAAATGAAAAACTGGGACAAAATGTTAGCAGAACATATGATCGAAAAACAAAAGTATGCAACATTAAGTTATAATGTTAAAATCAAGTTTAGTGTAAGAACATGGAACAGTGCACTAATTCATCAAGGGCTCGATTTAAGTAAGCACAACGGCCAATAATAAGACCTGTGGTGTGGCCATTTTTTTGGTACAGGAGATTCAAATGCTACTGTATCTGCAATGCATTTCAACAGAGTTATTCAGAGAAAAGTGAAAACCAGGAGAACTGGTAGGAGAAGAGAACAATCTAGACCAAATAACCGATTTGGAAAGTGAGATAAATGGGAGAATTTTTCTGGGTTGGCTATTTTGACCTAGAATTTTCACTTCTACTGCCAATTCACCTGAGGTTCACCTTTCTTTGAATAGACCTGCAAACTCCATAAAAATTCAGAAAGGATATCGGCTCTCACAGCCATACTTTTTAATGGAAATATCACTATATTGATTAAATTCGAATTTATAAGTATGCCAATTTACGGAAATATTTCAAATATTAAAAAGTGTTGACAAATGGATTTTCAGGCAGGAAAATAGAGGGAATTATAATGAATATAATGTTTTTTTAAACATTGAATTTTTCTACTAGTCATGATTGAAGTTGCAAATCTTTACGATGCTTGCCGAAAATAAGTTTTTTTCGGACATTTTGCCGGACAGCTCTTTTTTTTTTATCTGTGGCAGTTTTCGATTATTGGCCCCAGACGAAAGTTTTCAAGTAAATCAAGCTATGTTTTCAAAAAATCTCTTCAACAAGCATCCGATAGTTTTTTCGAAGAAACGACCAACATAATTAAATCGACCCAGGTTGAAGAAATAGAATATAACAGGTGCCATTTACCTGCTATATGTAATGTAACAGCTGGTGTGTTTATCACACATATTTCATTTATGATTTACATTGCTGAGATGCAAAAATGTTTTAGGTTTTGTTTAAAATTCTATATAAATCATAAAAAAACTGAAAGGTCAGTCGAGGCATTGTGATCATGCAATAAGCCCTCTGAATGCGAGGGTTAACTCCACTCAGAAGCTCAACTTAGATCAGTGACCTTTGAGGTCAGGTTCATGAATTGAGTCTGGAAAGCAGGACCCTTATCGGGAACCTGTTCCCTAAAAAGCCCTCAAATTGAGGGCCATTGGATTGGTTGGACGTGCGCTTGAGCTTCAAGCCCAACACATTGTCACGTGGATCACTAGCTGAAGAAGCCAACAGGCGAAACGCGTCCTGGGAGATATATTATGTTATTTTATTAATAAATGGTTTAAAACCTGCTATTTGCCTTAAGGATTCCTGTTAAAGAAGGTGCGGGGGGTACCTTATATTCCCTATGCCTATCCAATAGAGACATTTTGGGGCTCTGGAGCATGTGAGTTTAAACTCCTTTGATTTTATTATACAATACCTTTTGTACAATATCACACCAGGGATATCCCTGGTATATGTCCACATGTCTACTGTAGGAGAATGTATATGGAGACCGAGAGGATTGTCCAAAGAGGTTGAAGGGCACCTGAAGAGGCTTACATAAATCCCATAAGGCAACGTATACTAGAGCCAGGTTGGGCTCTATAAAATGTGAGTTGAACACTTTTGTAAATATATCTCCAAGTGGAATTATAAACTGCGCAATCTGGTTTCCTTCTTTCTGCAGTGGGATAAAGATCTACCCGAAAAAGAAACGTATACGAAAGAAAAATAAATAAGGAATTTATTGACATGGACTGTGTATAATTTGCCTACCGTTGAGTATCTCATTGGTGCTACGTTGTTTTCTGTTTATACATTGTCACATAACTGCTGCAGCTCACAGGAAGCCCTCAGCAAGTCATCACCTGACCAACAAAAAGGCAACCCAATACAGGAATGAAGGTAAATTTTAAAACTGTAAATAGCAGGGAATTCAAGCTCCAGCCCCCCAAGATGGTTCTGAACTGCAATTCCCATGATTCACTGGCCTTCTATTGCACTGAAAGAATTCTGTGAATTGTAGGCCTCAACATCTGGAAAACTTTTGGTCCATGAGTGTGACTGCCCTGATCTAAACGGTTAAAACAGGAGATGACTAAGGAGAGGATAATATTTACCCCCTCCACCTTTTGTTTACGCCGTCACCCTCCTGATTTTCGAATTAATGCTGACCAAAGTTTTTTTGGATGTAGATTCTAATAAAACTTTCTTGTCAAAATTTAGTAAAAATAAAAAATTTTTAGATGTGGTGCTTGTATTGGCTGCAGGACGGTTAAGTCAAGTGAGAGATGTGTCACGAACTGTATATCACATTCCAACAGTAGAGAATTCACTATTAGTACCTTTCTTACATGAAATTCTAACAATATTATTTACATATTGTGGTGTCCCTGTGGTCTCCAATAAATTGGGCGCACCACAAGGATGCTTAAAATTAGGATAGCTGAGCACATCTATAATATTAGAAGGAAATATAACCAGCATAGCGTGTCTGCAAATTTGCAGAACACCATGAAGGAGAGACATGAAACAAAGGATTTCGTTTCTCCACAGTGGACACACTAATCTTGCTTTAAAAAGGTGTGAAATGGTCTTTTGATATGCTAATGAGTGCTTTTCAATGCAAAACAATGCAAAATCGAGACAACTCAATTTTGGGTGTGAAGGGGTTAACTATGATGAGTAAAACAGGGTCCAAATTAGCTGTGCGCCCTGAAGCTGATAAAGGCACATTTTACCACTCCAGTCTATTAAAGTGGTCATGGCAGTTTGACACTGCACCCTTTCCTTTCCACTTTCTCGTTCCCTATCCACTGCGACAGCTTTTCAAACCTGAGTCTTAAAGATTTCTTGCATTTGGGGCATGACAGGCTCAAGGTTATGTCAACTCAAAATAACACGTTGACATAGAATCGAGGAGTCGGTGGCTCCCCAAAGTGTGAGTGTTATTGCTTGGTAGAATTATTTTTTCATCAGCTAAACAGAAGTTCACTATATACAGTATTTATTTTTGTATATTTATTTTCTCTCTGAGGCTCCCTTATCTGGGACTCGTACGACTACTTGTATATCATAGCATCAACAAGTGTAAGATCTATATGTTTATATTATCTGCAACACGTGTGTGCTGATACCTTTCTTTTTTCTTCATATGATTGAAGCCCAGAGTGGTTTACTTGTGCTCTCAAGGTCACTAGTTGCTGTCGCAGTAAAGCAATCTGCATTCGATTATTGTGACAGCCAGTGACACTATCAGTAAACAAGCTCTTCAGACCAATGTAATTCGTTTGACCGAATATTGTAACACACATTGTTCCTTTAAATATGCAAGACCCAGAGGAAACACGATATAACATGGGATTCGCAGTGCTCACTGAATGACAAACACTGCAAAATCATAGCGAGTAAAAGATAGCAAGTGCCATGCAGAATTTCTGTAGTTTATACAGAAGAAGCTGGATCCTATTATGCAATTTAGAACTGTTACATATTATAAAGGGAACAGCAAATCCCTGGGATCGGATTCTTCTCTGTTTCTCTGAATTAGAAAACAGGGCTGTGTTGCATTAATTTACTTTGCTTGTTTGCTTCTTGTTTATCTGTTTTGTTTTTCCTTTTGAAAACCATACGGAATCATGAAAAATCAAGACAATGATAATTATTATATTTATAATCTTCAAACCTTTAATGATTATAAACAATGGTGTGCTATAATGTTGTGATTTGTTAGCGTGAACAAAGGAAAGGCGTATTATTTAAAGATATGGCTCGTTCAGTTGTGTCTTTGTGGTATAAATGCTGAAGGATTCCTAAAAACGTCTAGGCTTAACATAATAATAATTCTGAACCAAAATATAGCTGATGAATACAAATCCCACATCATCGGGGTGGGCTAGAGATGAAATGGGTGGGTTAGAGATTCTATTCCTACAAAATCATTAGTGTTATTGAGTGCAGCAGTTATACTTAATGGCTCTCTCATTAACACTTACGGTGCTCATCTTGCTATTCCTGCCGAGCCATGTACAAGTTTGCAGCTCGGATTTTACAGCAAGTTACTGTAAATTAATGCTTCCTATCTTTTGTATAGGAAGCACTATTTTGAGGTCAGCAGGAGAACAATTAATGATTCCAAGGTGTCTCATTTTTCTCGCTGAAGTATCAAAAGAAATACTTCTTCTGAGACTCTAGAGTTAAGTGATTTTGCTGTTGCAAAATCACTTTCCACAAAGAAAAAAATTTATTAAAAAAATCCGTTACTTATCTCTGGTCCCACATTGAAGAGGAAAGCACAATCTGGTGCCTCCTCTGGCCATATGTAGAAGGAAAGAGATGATATCTTTGTCAGGACACAGGAGTGTTGCTTGTATCTGTTAGTGGTGCCCGAATATTAAGAGACAAGCTGCTAACATAACTTGCTCATAATAGAGTCAGAAATAGGAAGCTGCTTCAGGTAAATGGCTTTGTGACGATCAGCCTTTAGTGGCTCTCTAAAACCAGCTGAGCAGGAATAAGGCGCTAAGTGTGCCTGGTGGTTCTTCTATTCTATTTAGTTTTTACATAACAGACATAACAAATTGACTAAATAAATACAAAAAAACTTTTCCTTCGAGCTGCTAACATTGAATACGGAGAAGTAGTGTATGCAGAAATTTAC
Organism: Leptobrachium leishanense; assembly: GCA_009667805.1. NCBI lineage: Eukaryota > Metazoa > Chordata > Amphibia > Anura > Megophryidae > Leptobrachium > Leptobrachium leishanense. The sequence continues at coordinate 135,225,228 of CM019065.1, forward strand.
TACATTGTATAACTCATTCTGCCGCTTTGTGTGTACAATGCAACTACATGACCCACCATTGTGAGACGTTGGAAGAGCTAAACTGGCCATCACTGGAATCTAGATGCACCCTTCACCTTTCCAACCTGGTGTTTAAGAGCTTTTCTGGGAAGCTGCCATCCTAGTTGAATAGGCTGCTTCCCCCAGCAGTTCCCTCATCCTATAACCTCTGATCCAGGACCAGCACCTTACTTGCAATACCACAATACAAAAAGAAAGTGGCTCGATCCTCATTTTCCTACAGAGCACCGCAAATATGGATTAACCTTCCAGACACCAATCTTCCCCCAGTCGTAAGTCATTTAAGAGATCTCTATTAACATACCTCAATACGGAATGCACCTGTAAACATGTAACATAGTGAATATATTTCCTACATATTTATTTTCTGTGTTAATCTGTATATTTGTGTTTTGTTTTTATATCTTGCATTTATTAATTTGTATTTCTGTAATGACTGTAAAAATTTCAATGTTCTTGAACCCAGGACATACTTGAAAATGAGAGGAGGGTGTGGTCTGGACGCCGAGGAGAGCAGCCGCTGACCTGCTGTGTTCTGGGCTGCTACACTGATATTTTAGTGTTTGCAGTCGTTCTCCTGCTCAAACATTGGCATGCTCCCCTCGGGTGCCTTCTGGAGTGAAACGGGTCTAGTTGTGCAGCCCTCCGACGGTGGACCCTGGAGTTTGGCCTTCCTTCGTTCCACGGCCTGTGGTTGGCGGCAGCCATCTTGCGGCCTCATTCTACTTCCCTTCCCTTTCCTGGTACCTGTTCCGGTACTATATGGAGTAGAAATCCTGGCTGCTGGAGGGGCCATGTCTCCCAGACAGACGGGTCTCGCTGGGCGCTGGTAGTGATGGTGGGACAAGGGACTGATGTGATGGCACCCCACCCCGCTCTGCATCCTCGGATGGGCCCTCCCAGCCTCAGTCCCTGGGGTTGGGTGATGGCATTGTGTTGGAGCGGACTCAGGACCGACCGCTCAGGGTAATGGATCTCCAGCAGGTGATGGATGACTTCTGGGGCCTCTGGCATAGTGACTTGCAGGAGATGAGATCCGCTGTTGAATCACTGCAGACTCGCCTTGCGGAGGTTGATGCCAGATCCAGGACAACGGCGGCGGCACTGGATTTAAGGGATACCAAGATCGTGAGTTTGCAGATGCAGGTTACCCAGCTGAGCTCCGCGGTGCTGGCCCTGGAGTCCCGACACCGTCGCAGGAATATCCGGCTGCGAGGGATCCCAGAGACCATAGTGGAGGGAGAGTTCCTCGACTACACCCAGCGCATGATTACTCACCTCCTTCCTTCTGCAGTGCTCCCACGAGTCTCCTGTTGTTTCGGCAGTGCGGATTCGGAAGGCGTCCACTGCTCCATTGGCATCCCCCCAGGATGTTATTTTGGTGGTTTGGGATGCGGCCATCCACACTAAGATTCTTACTGCTGCTGGCCCATTTTACCAGGTCACGTATGCGATGGCCTGTTTTACCCTGTACCGGGATCTACCCTTCCTGGCATTGGCAGCCCGCAGACTTTTCCGTGAGGTCACTTCTTTGCTCCGTGACCACAGAGTCCGCTACCACTGGGGAATATCGGGCTCTCTGATTGTGACCCATGCTGACAGAACATATTCAGTGGTGACCCTGGAAGAGGCGCAGCGTATGTTGGTTGTGCTGGGTCTTGATGCGTCACATCAGACTTCCGCTGGCTTGGTGACCGATTTTTTTTTTCTTCTTCTATGGTTGCAGCAGACTATTTTCTCTTTATGACCATTCTGCCTCAACCACCCTTCACTGTCCCACCATACAGTGTATTTGGGGTTGATGTCACCACTCCTTTTTGCTGTGACACATTTTTTGAGGACAACTCAGTCCTAACCTCAACATCTGAGGAAAGGGATTTAGGGGTTATTATTTCAGAGGATCTAAAGGTAAGTAGTCAATGTAATAGAGCAGCAGGAAATGCTAGCAGAATGCTTGGTTGTGTAGGGAGAGGTATTAGCAGTAGGAAAAGGGAAGTGCTCATGCCTCTGTACAGAGCACTGGTGAGACCTCACTTGGAGTACTGTGTGCAGTACTGGAGACCGTATCTCCAGAAGGATATAGACATCTTAGAGAGAGTTCAGAGAAGGGCTACTAAAATGGTGTACGGCTTGAAGGAGAAAAGTTACCAGGAAAGGCTTAATGATCTTAACATGTACAGCTTGGAAAAAAGACGAGACAGAGGAGATAGGATAGAAACATTTAAATACGTAAAGGGAATCAACAAGGTAGAGGAAGGGAGTATATTTAAAAGGAAACAAAGTAGCAAAACAAGAGGACATAGTCTTAGATTAGAGGGGCAAAGGTTTAAAAGTAACATCAGAAAGCATTATTTTACTGAGAGGGTGGTGGATACACGGAACAGTCTTCCAGTAGAAGTGGTAGAGGCCAAAACAGTAATTGAATTTAAGCAAGCATGGGATAGGCATAAGGCTATCCTAAACAAAAGATAAATCCAGGTAAAGTATCCATGTAATTGGGCAGACTAGATGGGCCGAAAGGTTCTTATCTGCCGACATTTTTCTATGTTTCTATGTTTCTAACTTAGTTTGCTGACTTTCCTACCGACTATATTTGTTTGCTCCCCCCCCCCATTTTTATGTACTTCTGAATGATTTTACGATATTGCCTGTTGAATTCTACAGTTTTTTCGTCTGATGGAGCACCAGGAATCCCCCCTTTTTTTCTTCTCTTCTTTCCTTTTTGGTGTTGGGCATTGAGAGGTAACCTGGGCAAGCTGCTAGGACTGCTACCTAGGCTCTTCCCATCCTCTTGGTCCCAGTTCTCTCTGCTGTGTGGCTCCTTCCATGGCCCTCGGTCTTCTTAGGGTTGCCGGGGCGAGCCGGGAATGCCACAACCTACTTGGTAGTTCCTCATCACCTTCCCTACCATCCTTTTTTTTTTCCCGGCTTCCCTGGTTCCCCCATCTTCGAACTCCATCGCCCTTCTATGTCGTCCCTCCAGTCGAGTTTCTATACCCCCTTGCCCCTCCCCCTTTTGTTTCTCTTTTGAGCTGGCTGTCTTGGATGGGTTTATTTAGATTTTCTACGTTTACTTCCCCAATACTGTTTTATTGCTGTTTTCCATGTGGCCCTATGCAGCCATTCTGTTAGGTTATCTGTTATATGGATGACGCTTCTTCACAATAAAATAATTTTAATACAAAAAAAAACGAGAGAAATCTCAATGTATCCTTCCTGGAAAAATACTTTGCAAATAAATAAATAAATTCCAAAAAGAGCCATGTTGTGCCAACATGCATCAAATATTAGACAAAAAAAGACAGGACTGACAACATAAGACAAAACAATGCTCACTACTGATTAGGGACTATTTGGTGCTCATACACATTTATCAAAACCTTTGGATCTGACAAAGAAGTGCAGAACATCTCGCTAGCATTGAACACGTAAGCGTTGATATAGGATTAATACCCAGCCCTGAAACTCAGGAGTCAAGTTAAATCATACTTAAAGAGCAGAGCCAATGCTCTCTGCTAATACATATCATAAACAAGCAGCGCTTTGCCAAGCATGGCTGTGAGAAATAAAAGAATAAACTTTTTATAATAAAACAACGTCAGGGTGATGGATGGAAGCGAGCACACGCTCGTACAGCCCAAGATAGAAGCGTTCCAATAACAAATTGCCATTAAGTTAACATATTCTGCCTATGCACAGACTTCTGGCTCTATGATTGCAAGACCGCATAAATAGCAGACATGGATATATTGTTTTTCAGGCGTTCAGTTTGTTATGAGTGCAATTATCGGCAAAACAAATCAATAAACGCAGAATATATTATCCTAGATATGAACTGTAGGTCATGGTCTGATTACTTTCTCCCGCTACGGTTGGGTGCCATTGAAAAGTATTTTACATATTTTGTTTATATCTTAAACAACCAGCCCCAACATTGAGGCAATGGTTTTTTTTAGATCGTTTTTTTGTATTCATTTTTCAGCACTGCTGCATGACTGATGTGTGGTGTTTGTGAGCATGGTTTTCTCGGCTCCTTATTTAGCGCATGGGTGGAATTAAATAAATAACCTCTTGTAGACTTATTGAAGCATGCAAGAAATCTGTAATTTTTAGCAACAAAACTAAGTTTAGCCTATATATATATATATATATATATCTCTTAAGTGAACGTTCTGTATGTAAGATTACACATATGAATACAATGCACATAGAAAGAAAGTTGCTTTTTGTGTGTGTAGAAGAGCAGGAAGCACAGGGTTAATGACAGTAATTGAGGTTTCCTTATTTAAAAACGTGTGTCTCAAAAATGGTTGATCTGAATTTTTGGAAAATCCTTTAACACCTTCACTACCAAGTTGTTTACTATGTGCATAAAACCACTGCCAGAACCCAATGTATTTATGGATAAGAAATTTCCATTATGCATACACTGAAAATGTTCCTGCAAATCTCCGAAGAACATTTTGAAACCTACAGTTGTGTTCAAAATTATTCAACCCCCAAATTGAGTGTTTTGGCCAGTTTGACATTGATTTTGATCATTCAGTCACCTTGCTTACAATTAAATCAAAGAGGCACGTGTAGGTCAGACAAATATAACATAACATTTATAATGAAATAACCACAAATGGCTTTTCTGTGCTCACATCATTATCAGTTTTATTCAACCCCCAAGTGACATTCAATCTTAGTACTTAGTACAACATCCTTTTACAGTTAAAACAGCTTTTAAACGTGAAGCATAGCTTGACACAAGTGTCTTGCAGCGATCTACGGGTATCTTCGCCCATTCGTCATGGGCAAAAGCCTCCAGTTCAGTCCCATTCTTAGGCTTGCGCACTGCAACTGCTTTCTTTAAGTCCCACCAGAGGTTCTCAATCGGATTTAAGTCAGGTGACTGCGATGGCCACTCCAAAATGTTCCAGCCTTTAATCTGCAATCATGCTCTAGTGGACTTGGAGGTATGCTTGGGATCATTGTCCTGTTGAAAGGTCCAACGTCTCCCAAGCCTCAGGTTTGTGACGGACTGCATCACATTGTCATCCAATATCTCCTGGTACTGAAGAGAATTCATGGTACCTTGCACACGCTGAAGCTTCCTGTACCTGCAGAAGCAAAACAGCCCCAAAGCATGATTGACCCCCCGCCATGCTTCACAGTAGGCAAGGTGTTCTTTTCTTCATAGGCCTTGTTCTTCCTCCTCCAAACATAGCGTTGATCCATTGGCCCAAACAGTCCTAATTTTGTTTCATCAGTCCACAGAACACTATCCCAAAACTTCTGTGGTTTGTCCACATGACTTTTGGCATACTGCAGTCGACTCTTCTTATTCTTTGGAGACAGCAAGGGGGTGCGCCTGGGAGTTCTGCCATGGAGGCCTTCATTATGCAGTGTGCGCCGTACTGTCTGAGCTGAAACTTCAGTACCCACATCTGACAAATCTTTTCTCAGTTCCTCAGCAGTCACACGGGGACTTTTCTCCACTCTACGCTTCAGGTAGCGCACAGCAGTCGAAGTCAGCATCTTCTTTCTGCCACGACCAGGTAGCGTTTCAACAGTGCCCTTTGCCTTGAATTTGCGAATGATGCTTCCTTGGTATGTTTAACATCTTTGCAATCTTCTTATAGCCATTGCCCTTCCTGTGAAGAGTAATCACCTCTTCTCTTGTCTTCCTGGACCATTCTCTTGACTTCACCATGTTTGTAACCACACCAGTAAATGTCTAGAAGGAGCTGAGTATCACAGTCATTTTAAAGCTGCCTAATTGCTGCTTATTATGCTTTATTGCTGCTCCGTGACATCCACAGGTGTTTTCAATACCTGATTGAAAACACTTGAATGAACCTCTTTAAGGGGTTGAATAATTGTGTCAATGAAGAATTCACAAAAGAAACATTTACTACTGTATTACAAAACCAATTGATGTCATTTTAGTTGCATATGGTTCTTTAAAAAGTCCTTGTAGGATTTCATTCTGAATACAATTATAAATGTACACTAAATTCCCTAAAACCCTTTACAGCATTGGGGGTTGAATAATTTTGAACACAACTGTATGCCTTATTTGACTGCCAGATGGCACTATCTGAGGGCCAGAAAGCATAACTACATTGCCATTATACATCGTGGGCTCCATTTTTTCTCGTGGGGAGGGGAGGATCCAAACTGTTATACCACCTCATGTGACATGCCAGATGTGCTTAAAATTCTGGAGTCCACCTGCAAACTAATTTCATTTGCAATAAACGGAATTCCTTTGCATAGCTCTGGAAAAAGCAACACATTGACTATCAGAGCACCAGCAGGTGATGTATGCACCAGCAAACATTAATATTTGGGCTTCAAATCCCATGATTTTAACCACTTAAAAGCTTGCGGTGCATTTTCCCTCGTGCCTCCAAAAAATGGGTACTAACCGATGACAACAGGGTGATTGGGAGGTCTGAGGGACACCTGTGTTACACAGCCAGACCATGTGACTTGGTGTGTCTATGAAGTAATAAAAAATAGGTATTTATTGTATTCATGTTCAGCTATTTTTTTTTCTAGTGGATCTGGTGAGTTTTAAATGTTTATCTGTACAATTTGCATTTTTTTTTCTTTGGCCTGAAGCAACGTGAGATGCTTTTACATTGTACTGTATGTATTTAAACTGCTGTAGTTCACATGGTGAGTGTTAAATAATAAGCAGCTCTTGCTCTATTTATGTGCTGTATGCTTGTGCCCAGTTTAAATATTAGGGTCAGTTGAAGAGTACAAAATAGTTTGTTAAAGTTATATTTATGATAATGATAACACTGGGGAAAGGCATTTTCATTGAGTTAGATCTGACACTTGTTTTTGACTAGCTGGTGGCATCTGAATACAAAAATGACATCAGTTTTGCTCTATCACGTCAATTTTTTAAGGTACAGGATACCTTCCCTTTGTCTCAAAAAACATACAAATTGTGCTCACAATGGAAAATAATGAAAAAACTACCTGAATGTCAAATTCAAAGTTAACCTAAAAGTCGAATTGGGTGCAAGTAGTCCAGTTACGTAGCACTTAAGGTACAAAGTTACGCTTATAGCTTACCCTGGAATGTTCAATCTGTGTTCAATCTCGCCTGATGCTCCAACAATAGTCAGCCATCATATGTTCATCCCAATTACCCTGATACCGTTCCTCTATGACCTTCAAATCTTGGTGGAATTGTACAGAAGTAACAGTTACTGGAATGATCTGTGGGCTCTCGCCAATCCATAGGTATATCAAATAGCAACTTATCACATGTTCCCTTTGTCCACATCCGTAAACTCTCGACACATTGCTTGCACACCTTGTGAGGGGCCCAAAACTTATCTTGATCACCAAGTTTTACTTTGAAATATGCAACATAGGCTTGCCTGACAAATGCGCTGATGTTCACCCTTTGACTGGGAACGGTGAAACTGCCACAAATATAATAAAAGGAATCAGGGCTGTCAAATACGATTGGCTAAATACAGTTGTACACACCCTCTCGCCACACTGTCTCACGAATATCTGAAATGCAGAGAAAAGTAACACCCAGTCACCAAGGTCGCACTCAAGGGAGGTCCACACTCAGCCAATAGGAGAGCACTCGTGCTCCCATACATCCGGGTGGGAGTAATCGCATTCAGATAAGCTGTAGAGAAGAAATCTGACGTGATAGAAGAAAACTAGCTGCAGTTTTGAAATCAGCATGCCTAATTTAGTCTGAAACAGCTGAAATATCGAACTCAACAGAAAATATGTTCCAAATTTTTCCCCAGTGTAATGTGCCTCTAATCTAAGGTCACCCTAGAGTTAACGTTAAAACTGGAGGTTGAGGGTGTGGGGTGTGGGGGTTTTGTTTGGGAGTCTGTAGAATATGAGTCAGATCAGGGTTAGACTCTTACGTTTATGCATCACCTTACCTAACAGGATTCTCAGAAATCATAATGCAGGTCTCGTAAGGGGAGCTCAGGGAAGAAAAAAAACTCTTGCGGGCAGAAGGAATGAACTTTGGAGAAAAAAAGAAACTAAACAAGGGCTAGATTTTGAGTCAGGTATAAATGTAACCAGCCCTGTTGTAAACTTACCAACCCCATAGACTTCCATAGCACTATTAGGTTTACAATGGCTCTGGTTAAACTTTACACCTGACTTGAATATAGCTCCCAATTTCCTTTTAACAATTATAACCACTTCACTGTAAGACTTGCAGTGCTTTTTGTATTCATTGGCCTTTTAGGTTGTTTAAAATACTCAGCACTGCAATGTCCCTCACAATCCTTAGCTTTACTATGACGTTGCAGTGGTATTTTACTACTTTGCTATTTGTACTCCAACACCAAAGCCAGCATGCAACCCATCAATGGGTCAGTCTATCACATGTGGTTGAATAAATATAAAGTTTCTTGACCGTGTTTAAATTTCCAAATTTTAGGCTTAGGTACTGCAAAACCAACAGTTTTTTTATGTTTATTCTACTTGATTTCACTGTGGCGGCCATCTGTATTTCAGAGCCCACAACAAATTATACAGATGTTTGCGTAAACCTCCATAACATCAGCTCAGCCTGGTCCTAACTCCTTGGAATAAAAATGGATCTCCAGATTATATTACAAGGTACATGGATATATAAACATTTTGTGCATTCTTGTTCCTCAGACTAAAATCTTAGGGTCTACTGTAATGATCAAAATTGATGAAAGTTCAACTTTCAGGGTCAGTTTATAAAGGGAAGGTTTCAAGTCCCTGCTCAAAATTTGTAGTAGGTAACAAGGTAACTATAGAGTGCATGCAGAACCTTGAGACTTCTCTTATTTATTTTTGTTTAAAATGTGGACAAGAAAGTAATCCCCTCACTTTCAAGTTGGTTTTCTTTAGTGGAGGACCAGAAGGAACCTGCAATATTCACTTTTGATATGTGATGTGATTTATTGTGTATCATGCATTATGAAAATAATAATAGCTGTGAGGTTTAAGTATCACTCACGTGATATTCAGTATACTCAGTCTCATTTATGTGTAAGCATGGAAGCCAGTACTCTACAAACCTTTATTCTACCCTTCATGGTTAACTGTTTCATGTGGGATTATTTATTAGTCTAGTTGCTAAAAACACAATGACAATGCAACATTAAAAGGTCTATTCTCCAAGCACCGAAATTTCAGTGAAAGTTCAGTGCTTTTGACTTTGGTGCATTTCTGCGATTTCATTTCACCAAAATTTCGGTGAATTCACTATTTAGCGAATGGCCACTGTAGTGTGTTGTTGATGGAGTCACCAAAGCCACACGAAAAAGTCGAAGAACGTCGCTGAAGAGCACCGAAAAGCACCAAAGAGTGCCTAAGTGGCCTTAGGGAATTGCGCTGAGCTGCATAAAAAAGAAAGATGGAACTCTATTATTCTCTTAATAGGTGTTTAACCCCTTCACTGCGGATGACATGTGGGGGTGATCCTGGGGATTCCCACTGCATGTGGAGGCCTTCCCCCACACGTCATGAGGTCTCCCCATCGAAGGGGGAAACTCCAGCCGCTCGGATCGGAGTCCCAGAGTGGTCTGACTTTCTTGAAGTCAGACCGTCCCATTAGACCCCTCCCGGCGCACTGAAGTCATCACGCTGGAGCGGTGATGTCATTTTCTGAAAAAAAAATACAAAAATTCCAAAATCTCTTCTAAAAAGTAAAGAAAAAAAAGTAAATTTTTCCTGAAAATGAAAAAAAAAATGTTTTTTTATAAAAAAATAATTAAAAAATATATTACTTCTTTTTACATAGAATCTTATGGGATTTGCCTGTTTAGACCTGTCGAACTGAAACCAATATTTTTGAACAGTTCAGCGTTCTGTAAATTGTTGAACCATTACTTTGCTATGGGACAATTTCCCTGCCGCAGATTGCCAAACTGCACTATATTTTGCCATCAATTTGCCTGTAGTTGGCGAATTACCAGCTTAGTGAGTAGTTAAACTGCTCTGAAATTGCACCAAACAGTGAAATTCACTGTTCTGTGCAAATCGGTTGCATGGTCGGAGGTTAGTAAATAACCTCTTCAGTGTTTGTTTCTTTAATAACAAGTATACATGAAAAAACGGGAAAGAAAAGAAAGAAATTATTAATGTGATGCTTCAGTGCCAGCATTTGACCACATGTTACTGAGCAGACACTAGTAAATTACAGTTACACAATGATATATCATCCTGATTTCTGGGAAACCACTTTACTATTAACATCTGCTGATACTGAATGTAATAAAAGAACGGGTAGCACATTTTGTAGGTGATTTAGAATTTCATAAATCAACTGTCTGCCTGGAAAGATGTTTTGCTGGAGTTTTCTTCATTTTATACCAAAGAAATATAATTTTTTATGGCAGTTGGCAGCTGAACAACCTGTCTAACTTGTCCATTTTGTTTCTAATGAACTAACTTTGACTTTGCGTCCTTTCCAGAACAACAGCTGCCCTTTTATAACATCATCCTTTATTTCTACCATATCTACTGGAAGGATGTGCAATGAATCTGCGACTAAAACAAATCCTTAGGGGGTTATTCTCAAAAGGCCAATTTGCAAACGCTAGCATTTCACAAAGCTAAAATCCAAAAAAGCAGCAGGAGACATTTCACAGTGCAGCTTCTCCTATTGCTCTATGGATTCTAGTTTTGTGAAATTCTGACATTTGTCAGCTCCACAATACCGGTGTTCTTGACCGGTGTTTGCAGTGCCGCCAAAAACCAACACTTTGTGAATAACCCCTTTATTGTAATATTTGTATATGTATATCCTTACCAATTATATGCCAGTGATCAAATTGTCTGGTGACTGTAGCACTGTCGGAGTCAGTTGTTAGTTTGCCTCTATGAGAAACAATGTGAAAGGGATTGAAATATGGTAGATAATTCATTGAATTCATATTTCTATATTCTAGTAATACTTGATATCTATATAAATATATAGGGCCAGATTGACTGCTCAGCAAATGCCTGATCATGAGGTAATGCTGAAGTATGGTCTTTTTCTTGGTTTCCTGTTTTTAAGGAGTGCAGATGTTCTATTCAATTTCATTTCCTCTAGAAACTATGAGAGGCTGACCAGCCGAGAGGAAGGGAAGGATACACATGGTCCATGGTCAATTGTTTAAATACATCCTATGGAACATTCCTATTCCTAGAATAGGATATAGCTGTGATGTCAATTTAGGCGTGCCTACTAGGCTAGTACAGGAAATGTTTGTGTAAGTCTAGGTACTGCCCAGAGTAGGAAAAACACATGTTCCTATAATGCTGACGTATCGGTTTCTAATTCATGAATTTGTGACGCTCCATATGTTTGACAAAACTACTGGGTGTATGAAATTTTGCTCCAGAGTAAAGAAATAACTTGAGACAGCACTTGTGTCCTGGTCTTCTATTATTCTCACTCGAGTTGTTTTCTGTATGGTCACTGGGTCTGGTGACAAAGCAGCTATCTCTCATCACTGGACCGTGGCCATTCCTGTGATGCTTGCAGTATCCATATCACAATGGTCATTCAGCAGCTTGCTGTATTATAATGAAACCAGCACCACACTTGTTCTTACTTCTGCATCCAAGAGTCATTGGCACAAACACCTCAGTAGCACAAGACCTAAACATTACATTTATTACTTTTGAATGGAAACCCCAGAGCAGTGTATATGACAAATACATTTATTAACATATTTGGGGGTTGGTAAGAGAGCACATGTGAAACGTTGTCACACATTGGAGAAATAAAGTAATAATAAAACCATGAGAGTACATTAATGCACAGAAAACATTGAGAAAATGTACATACAAAATGACTTGCAGTTACTCTACAAACATTTACAAAATGCAATTTAAAAATATTTGAATGAGAATCTTATATCTCCCACTTGGTCACTCTGCTCTTCAGTTTGCAAGTCAATTGTTTAACTTGCACTACTTGCTGTCATTTTAGATTTCTGATTATTATTTATCATATTTTTTAAAAATTTGATATATAACATGCCTGCCCATACTATTGTGATTTGCATCTTGCGTTAATTTGTAATATATAAATAAATACATAAGAAATGAAGCGGTGTTTATGTCGAAATATAAACATATACACGCAACACAAATTAGTATACCCACGCCAGCAAAATATAATTAATTAGCGTTTTAAAGACTTGTTTTACTCTCTTAGAACCTGCTGTTTTAATGTATGCAGTTGAATAAACTGGTATATTCAGTCCCCGAAGAAAATCAGCAAAATTGAGTCTCAGAGGACACCTTGCTTTTCTAGGAGATTACCATTAGTTTCTAGTAAGCAATAAACTATTTTTTCTTTTATGTAATAGCTTTTGTCTTAAAAGGTGGCATTTAAAAAAAGGAGGTAAATTAGACCAGTATTGTTAGTTTTTACATACATTTTATGAAACATTTTCATTATCAGACATTAATCATACAAATTGAGTCTCTGGGGGTCTTAGACAATTTTGGCTTTAGAGGCTCTGGGAAAACAAAAATCTGCACTTCTTCAGCAATATTCAAACCATTTAATGTAGAGCAATAGATAAAAAGAGAAAAAAAACAACAATTTAACAATGTTATTTTCTTTAGCAATTAATTCACTGAAGCACCCAAGAGTAATTTGTTCCTTGCAAACTCACAAAATTTAACACAGGTACGGCGGCAACAGAAAAAAAAACCATTAAATGTGAGGCATTTCAGTAAACCTTCATTTCCAATAAATTGCATTTATCATATATGTAATTAAACTAGACAGCTCTTTAAAGAAAATGTGATGCATTATAGGTTTGCCATAAATGTTCTTTGGGTAGAGCAGAGGGATCCAGTACTGCCGCACAGGGACTGTTACAGGAAAGACTAGACTTATCCAAACCTTTAGATTCAGATGAGCCGAGTTTTATTCAAGTTGCGAATTGGTTGATCCATGAAACTGTGTCCACTTCCAACTGGTTAATTGTAGCTCCCAACTCCTGCACATGACTGGGTCTGTGGGTTGAACATGTCAACTCCCCGAGTCTATTACCCCTGACACCCATGAGTGAGGAGAGGGGTGGATTGGAACCTGTGCTGTGTTGAATGGCTTGTGTCCCATCCCACTAGTTTATATCTTGGGTGGGGTCAGAAGTAGGGATGAGCCGAATGCCCCCGTGTTCGGTTCGATTTCAAACTCGAACAATTCCAAAAGTTCGAGCTCGATCTCGAACGCGATCCGAACTCAATGTAAGTCAATGGGACCCGAACGTTCGATTTATAGAGTGCCCTCCAAGAGAGCATATATGCTAGATATTTGCCATAAAAGGTGTATGGGGGTCCGGGTAGTGCCTTGGGGGACAGGAAACAAGGACAAAAAGTAAAAAAAACAAACACGTTTTTAAAGGAACAGTGAGTTTTCCATGAAATAAAGGTTAAGAATAAAAACGAAAAATTTCTTCAAATATCGTGCCTAGGAGGTCCCTATAACCTGCCCGTGAAGTGGCGGATTTGTAGGATGTATAGAAACATTTAAAAACAAAAAAATAACATTTCAAATGACGGTAAATGGTTTTCCTTTAATCTATTCATAAACAACTGCTTGGGGCAGCAGTCTGTATGAAAGTAGGAAACGTTTTAGGACACGCAGAACAAGTTTAGCGAATTTTTGGGCTAAATTATGGTGAAAAATAGGTTTAGGATTAAAGTAACAATAGGTGCTTTAAAATTGGGCCTTTAGGTGTCGGCAACAGTGCCTTCACACCGTAACCCCTCTGTGGTATTGTAGAAGAGTGCAGTGGTGGACCCTGCGGTCCAATATTAAAATTATATGAATCTGGTATAGGCGTCAGTGGCAGTGTACCCAAATATTTTACCTTTGGTGTCAGCAAGTGCCTTCACACCGTAAGCCCTTTGTGGTATTGTGGGAGAGTGCAGTGGTGGAGGTTTTGGGAATGCAGAAGAGATCCCCAATCTATTCAGTTACGTCAGCATCAGGGGATTGATAGCTGCTGAACCAGGACTGATTCATTTTTATAAATGTCAGCCGGTCTACAGAGCCGGTGGACAGACGCACTCTTTTGTCTTTGACAAAACCTCCAGTGGCACTGAATGTCCTTTCAGAAAGCACGCTGTATGAAGGGCAACCTAGTACCTGCATAGCATATTGGCTAAATTCTGGTCAGTGATCCAATCTCAACACCCGGTAAGCCAGTGGATCATCTGCTGTAAAGGTATCCAGGTCTGCCCTTGCCCCTAGGTAGTCCAGCACCATACGGTGAAGACGCTGGCAATGGGTGCCTACATTTGATGTCCCTGGGTGTCGTGGACTAAAAAAAATTAAAAAGGCATCAGTCAAGCGGCCCCGGCCTTCACCGCTCTTCCTCTGATCATCCGCAGCCTCAGAAGCACTTACCTAACCTACCAGTGCCTGGAAAGGTGTTACACAAATGTCGCTTTTGAGCGTCCTCAAGTTGTTTCATCCTGTCCTCCCTCTGTGCGGGCAGGATGAGCTCTGCAACTTTACCCTTGTATCGTGGATGTCACGTTCATGTTGGAAAGGGACCGGATAAGAACCCAATAGAGGAATCTGTAGGATGCCTGGAGACACTCTGGAGGTGCTGAGTTAATCTTAGGGCAAGGTTAGAGGACGGCAATTAGATACTGCAAAGTAGAGGCGCTATTGTTTCACTGAGAGAGAAAACAATTGTGAAGCGATGCCAGAGAGCATTCACCAGGTTTATATAGTGGACAGGGTGGAGGTGGACACGCCTCGACTCTGTGCACTGCCTCCACCATGTCCTGCTGGAGGTCAGCTTGAAGACTCCCCCCTGTGATCTCTGCAGGGTTCTGACTCCACCCCCTTCTAACCATGGAGGTCTTGATCCGCCCCCGGGAGCCATCTTGGCCAGCTCCGCCTGGCCGGCGTCCCACGTGGCGGGTGGTGGCCGCATGGACGGCAGAACGCCATGCCATGACGGCCAGGGAATTCCGCGGACGGGGAGCGGCCATCTGGACCGGAGGACCCGCGGACCGAGGACCCCGATGGCTCCAGGGAGCGGCGGCTCGGGAGCCCGCGGATCCGGAGGGAGCACTCAAGGCCATGCAAGGACGGGGGCGGCGGCTGGTGAGACGTGACAGAACCCCCCCAGAAGGAGCGACCTCCGGGCGCGAATGGGACCAGGTCTCGAGGGATGCGCCCCGTGAAAGGCGCGAAGCAGGTCAGGGGCGTGTACCTGGGAGGCAGGTTCCCAGGAACGCTCCTCGGGGCCGTACCCCTTCCAGTCCACTAGATACTGGAACCGACCACAGTGCATGCGGTAATCAAGGATCTCAGTAACTTCATATTCCAGGTCGTCGTCCACCCGGATGGGAGGAGGTGGAGACGGAGTTCTGTCAGGGAAGGGATCAGGGGTCCAGGGTTTCAACAGGGAGACGTGAAATACTGGATGAATGCGGAGTGAGGGTGGCAAGGCAAGTTTGAGAGCCACCGGGTTAATGACGGAAAGGACCTGAAAGGGGCCAAGATATCGAGGGCCCAATTTTTTGGACGGGCAGGAGAGCTTCAGATGAGTTGTCGACAAAAGGACGTAATCTCCAACTTGATAGTCAGGGGGAGGGTGACGGAGTTTGTCGGCTTTCAGCTTGTATCTGGCTTGAGCTAGTAGAAGGTTGTCTTTGGCGATACGGAATCCCTGCTGTAGATCAGCGACATGAGTGGTAGTATCTGGTACCGAGGAAGAAAGGGGTAGATTTGGAATAAACGTGGGATGGTACCCATAATTGGCGAAGAAGGGGGATGTCTTGATTGATTCATGATTGTGTGAATTGTATGCGAATTTCGCAGATGGAAGTAAAGTAATCCAATCGTCCTGTAGATGAGTGGAGAAACAACGCAGAAACTGTTCGAGTATCTGGTTGTTTTTTTCTGATTGGCCGTTGGATTGTGGATGATATGCGGAGGATAGGTTGCCAGGGATGTGGAGAATGGAACAGAAGGCTCTCCAGAATCTAGCGGTGAATTGTGTACCTCGATCCGACGTTATGGAATCAGGGATACCGTGCAATCGGAAAATGTGATGGAAGAACATGGAAGCAGTTTCTTTGGCAGTAGGAACCCCTTTGGCGGGGAGGAAGTGTGCCATTTTGGTCAGGTGATCCACTACTACCAGGATGGAAGTATGTTGTCGAGAGGGAGGTAGATCAACAATGAAGTCGGTAGAGATGCGGGACCATGGACGGGTTGGAATGGGTAGAGGGAGGAGAAGTCCCATAGGTTTGGTACGAGGGCTCTTGTTTCTTTGACAAACAGTGCAAGAGTTGACGTACTGTTTTACCATGTCAGTCATTGAGGGCCACCAAAATTGACGTTTGAGCGTGTGTAAGGTTTTGGATATTCCTGGATGTCCGGATAGTAAAGAATCATGGCATTGGTATAGGGTGTCTAGTCTGGCCTTTTCGGGTACAAATATTCGTCCTTTTCTTATATGAACACCTTCGGGTGTAACAGGAAGAGACGTGTCGGCTGTTAACTGTTTTATTTTTTCATGGAGTGGTTGGATGGTCCCGAGGAAATGTTCTTCCTTTAGGATGGTAGGTAGTGGAGTGGGTGTTGTAGGTGCATCGTTGTATCTTCTGGAGAGGGCATCGACTTTTCCATTCTTTGAGCCGGGTCGATATGTTATGTGGAAAGTAAAGCGGTTGAAGAATAGGGCCCATCGTGCTTGCCTTGGTCATAGTTGTTTAGCGGATTGGAGGTATTCGAGGTTTTTGTGATCGGTTAGGACCGTCACTGGATGTGTGGCGCCTTCAAGCAAATGGTGCCATTCTTCGAAGGCCCTTTTTATGCCAAGGAGTTCTTTATCCGTGATGTCGTAGTTCTGTTCCGAGTTATTCAATTTCTTGGAGTAATAGGCTATCGGATGTAAGAGATTGTCAGGGTTGCGCTGGGACAACACTGCTCCTGTGGCGATCTCGGAGGCATCAACTTCTACGAAGAAGGGAAGTTGGGGTTTTGGTAGAGTCAGGACAGGCGCTGTAGTGAAGCACTCTTGGAGTGTGTTGAATGTCTTTTGGGCTTGAGGAGTCCAATGGAAGGGGACCGATGGTTTGGTGAGATGTGTTAATGGATGGATGATGTCGGAGAAGCGTTTGATAAACCGGCGGTAAAAATTGGAGAAGCCGATGAATCTTTGTACTTCCTTTTTTGTCCTGGGGATGGGCCAGGTATGAATTGCCTGTATTTTTTGAGGGTCCATTTCTATTAATCCCTGAGACATAATAAATCCTAAAAAGGAAATCTTGGTCATCTCGAAGACACATTTATCAAGCTTGGCAAACAGATGGTGGTCTCTTAAACGTTGTAGCACCATGGTCATATGATGATGATGTTCAGATAAAGAAGGGGAAAAGATGAGAATGTCGTCTAGATATGCTATAACGAAACGATCCAAGAGATCTCGAAAAATATCGTTTACTAAATGCTGGAAGGTAGCAGGGGCGTTGCACAACCCATATGGCATGACGGTGTATTCGAAGTGGCCATAGCTTGACCGAAAAGCGGTTTTCCACTCGTCGCCATGACGCATTCTCACCAGGTTGTAGGCACCCTGAAGATCCAGTTTAGTGTAAACTTGAGCGGTTTTTAGTCGTTCCAACAATTCAGGGATGAGGGGTAGAGGATATTGGTTCTTTATTGTTATAGCATTCAGTTGTCGATAATCTATGCAGGGGCGTAGACCCCCATCTTTCTTTTTAACGAAAAATATCCCTGCTCCGGCAGGGGAGGTAGAGGGACGGAGGAATCCCTTACGGAGATTTTCGTCGATGTATCCTTTGAGGACTGTTAGTTCGGGCTCAGAGAGAGGATATAAACGACCATAGGGTATGACTGCACCAGGCAAGAGATCAATAGGGCAGTTGTAGGAGCGTTTAGGTGGTAAGGTTTCAACCCCCTTTTCATCGAATACATCAGAAAAAGCTTGGTAAGTGTGTGGTAACTGTACCCCTAGACGTACCATATTGGTATCCAGTATGGTGTTAACGGTATGAGCGGCCTGAAGACATCTCTCTTTGCAATAAGGTGAGCAAAAAGAGATCTTGGCTGTAGACCATTGAATGTAGGGGTTGTGTTTACGTAGCCAAGGTAGGCCAAGGATTACTGGAAATATGGGAGATGATACAATATCAAAACGGATCTCTTCTAGATGATTGATACCTGTATGCATTTGTAATAAGGCAGATTCCGTAGTGATTGGCCCTGATTTCAAAGGAGACCCATCAACCAGTTGAATTTCAATAGGTGCATTTTTATTGTGTAAAGGGATGCCAATACGTGATGCAGTGGTAGTATCGATGAAGCATCCGCTAGCCCCTGAGTCCACCATGGCCTGGAGAGGAATCCTCATCTGTTGCCACTGTAACAAGATGGAGATCATTAGTAGTGGTGAGACGGAGGACTTTCGAGCCGTCAGGGGGGAGATGATGTGACGAGGTTTACCTCTTGTTGGTTTCACCGGACAGGTACGGGCTTGATGGTTGACCCCTCCACAGTACATGCATAGACGTAGCCGTCTGCGTCTTTCTCGTTCCGCTTGTGGTAAACGTCCATCAACGAGACCGATTTGCATGGGTTCTGATGGGGGTTCAGACGGGATCGCTGGAACTGAGGTCCTTGATGTAATAGGAGGGAGTACAGTGGAGGAGGGGGAACGATTGGTACTCACTTGAGTAGGAGTATTGAGCCGTTCGAGACGGCGTTCCCTAAGACGGCGATGCATTTGGATACAGAAGCGAGTTATCCCTTCAAGAGTGGGTGGTATACCAACGCGTGCTAATTCGTCTTTGAGGGGTTCTGAGAGACCCATGCGAAATTGGTCGATAAGAGCCGTTTCGCTCCAACAGGTGTCATGGGCGTAGTGGCGGAAGTCCGTTATGTATTCCTCCACAGGTCTGCGACCTTGCTTAAGGGCTCGTATAGCACTTTGAGCGGTGGACTGTTTGTTGGGGTCTTTATACATTGATTCAAGGGCTTCGGCGAACGTGATCCAAGAGTCCAAAACAGGGTCTTGCATATTTAACAATGTATAGGCCCACTTCTTAGGCTCGCCACCCATCAGAGAGATTACAGTACGGACTTTAACGTAATCGGAAGCGTAGGTGCGAGGCTTCAAGGAAAACAGTAGGTGGCAGTCTAGTAGGAATGTGTCAAAACCAGCCCGATTACCACAGAAGCGTTCAGGTAGGGGAATGGTTGGGTTCAGGAACCTGGGAATGGTCATCAGGTCTGCTGCTTTGGCGTGCATGCTGGACATCGGGCGTGGGATAAGGTGGGGGTGCAGCGGTGTTGTGCACCTGGGCCTGGAGATCCCTTTGCTCCATCCGTAGTTCCTGGACGGAACGAGTCAGAGAGGATACCTGCTGGGTGAGGGTAGCGAAGGCACCCATAAGATCCATGGGTTCAGTCGTGGCTTCACAATCTGTCACGTCCATGTTGGAAAGGGACCGATAAGAACCCAATAGAGGAATCTGTAGGATGCCTGGAGACACTCTGGAGGTGCTGAGTTAATCTTAGGGCAAGGTTAGAGGACGGCACTGAGATACTGCGAAGTAGAGGAGCTATTGTTTCACTCAGAGAGAAAACAATTGTGAAGCGATGCCAGAGAGCATTCACCAGGTTTATATAGTGGACAGGGTGGAGGTGGACACGCCTCTACTCTGTGCACTGCCTCCACCATGTCCTGCTGGAAGTCAGCTTGAAGATTCCCCCCTGTGATCTCTGCAGGGTTCTGACTCCACCCCCTTCTAACCATGGAGGTCTCGATCCGCCCCCGGGCGCCATCTTGGCCAGCTCTGCCTGGCCGGCGTCCCACGTGGCGGGTGGTGGCCGCATGGACGGCGGAACGCCACGCCATGACGGCCAGGGAATGCCGCCGACGGGGAGCGGCCATCTGGACCGGAGGACCCGCGGACTGAGGACCCCGATGGCTCCAGGGAGCGGCGGCTCAGGAGCCCGCAGATCCGGAGGGAGCACTCACGGCCATGCAAGGACGGGGGCGGTGGCTGGTGAGACGTGACAGTGGATCAAGAAGGTTTGCCAACCAGTAATGATCCCTCTCCTTGATAGCACGAATCCTGGGGTCCTTTAGCAGGCTTTGCAGGATAAGGGAGCCCATGCAGCGTAGGTTGGAGGTGGCATTAGCTTCTGAGTCTTCCTGGTCAATGAGGATGACCCCATCGTGCACTTCCTCCTCCCAGCCACGTACTAGTCCTTGGGTTTCTGGGCACACAAAACCCTCCCTTGAAAAATCTCCACCTTCAATGCCCCCACTACTTAAATATTCCTCCGCCTCCTCATCCTCCTCCTGTCTGATCTGAGGACCTGCAAGAATGCTGTCTGCGTAAAAACTGGGGCCTTGAGAGCTAGGAAAGGCCTCCTCTTCCTCCCGCTGCTCTGCCTCTAGTAGTGCCACATCAGAGTGCGCTCCAGCAGGAACACAAAAGGAATTGTGTCACTGACTTTGCATGCACTGTCCCTGCTCACCATCCTCTTTGCCTCCTCAAATGGTGACAGTACAGTGCATGCATCCTTGATCATCAGCCACTGCGGGGGGAGACCAAGTTGACCTGAACCTGTCCTTGTGCCATACTCACACAGGTACTCATTGATGGCCCTCTGCTGCTTGTGCAGACGCTGCAGCATTGCCAATGTCGAGATCCACCTGGCGGGCATGTCACAGATCAGGCGGTTTGTGGGAAGGTGGAATTCTCTTTGAATTTCTGCCAGGTGAACACTTGCTCGGAATGACCGTCTGAAGTGGCTGCAGACTTATCTGGCCTGGGTACCTGGTACGTGCGCTAGGCATGGTACATGCGTCAATTTACCCTTGCGTAGGGCGGAGAGAAGGTTGCTGCCATTATCACAGATGACCATTCTCAGCTGAAGCTGGCGTGGTGTTAACCATCTCTGCGCCTGCCCCTGCAGAGCTGAGAGAATTTCTGGCCCAGTGGGTGTTAGATTTTAATTTCCTGTAAATATAATAAATATTTAGTCTTAAAAAGCCGGTTCTTATAAATGGGCTGTGAAATTCCCCCCCTCCATTTTTGTTAGTGTCAATACTGTATAGACCGTTCTTCCTTCTATAGGATATGAGCTGTGGCCGATTTCCTGTTATGTTCAGTGCAGGAAAATGTGCGCAGAAGCGGGAAGATGGGAAAAGGGTCTCGTGAACCATATATGGTAGTACTTTAACTGAGTGGCTAAACTTTGATGTTGTAATGTATCTGTACACTGATTGGCTATAAATTCTGTGTATTTTAATAAATAGATCTGGCTTAACGAGGAAAGCTAGACTTCTGAGAAAGACCAATACAGTTTTGTGATTGATTCTTTTTGGGGGTCTCCGCCATGGCGTAGCGCAGCTCTTATTTTGGTTTTGATATATAAGAGGAAACTTGGAAAAGGTTTATGGTAATTATAATGAATAATAGAATTTTTCAGTTGTTGTCTGAAGTGTGATTTGCCATTCAGATGTATCCTTATATTTAAGTGTATCTTTACATTTGAATGTATTCTTACATTTGCTTGTTCAGATTTTGCGAACTTGCCTCCAGGCTTGGTTTCCTTGAAGTTAAAGCTATGGTTCAGAGCTTGTTGATTTTTTTTTTTTTGAATTTTTTTTTTGATTTTTTTTTGGTGCAAGGTTGGACTCTTTGTCTTGATTTGTTTTTGTCATTTTATGTATTGTAGTAAAGGAAAATCGTTTGAGGACCTCACGTGTGTTTGAACTCGCCCGCTGTGTTGAGTATTTGTATTTGCTGGAAATTGAACTCATAAAAAAAGAAACGAGATGTTTCTAGTTGTTTTGTCTCCGTTCTGTGTCTATCTTGTACTTCAATTCTGGTGTTTCTGGGTCGTCCATATCTTGTAATTGTGAGAATTTTAATTTTAACTGATTAGATTTTCTTCTTGTATATCAACTGATTTAATCTCCCATTGAGAGACAGTTTTTTTTTCCTCTTAATTTTTTATTTTTTATTTTCTTGCGCGCTGCTGCCATTTTTTTTTTATTTTTTTTGCTGCATGTGTTTGCGCGCTGATTCTAAAGGATTTGCTAACTGTTTTTTCTTTCAGATTGCATGTTTGTTTTTGTTTTATTTTTTATTTTGTTTCTGGCCATTGATTGCGTCTGTTTATTTAAATGTTTGTTTTTACTAACTATTAATGTATGTGTTTATCTTTGATGTTTTGTATTTCGTAGTTTTGATATTATGTTTTTTATATGTAATTTATGTATAGGGACTGCTTTTCGTAAACCAGGTTTCTTTGTTTCTGTGTCATTGCTGCCTTGCCTCGTGTAAAAAAAAAAAAAAAAAAAAAAAAAGGCACAGGAAATGGAGACAATAGGGCTTTACTTTTACAGTGACTTTCAAAAGCGCCTGCTAACTTTTTTTCTCTTTCTCATACATTCATTTTTTCTCTCTTTGTTCTTTTTTTATTTAATTAAAAAACACTCTTTATTTGTAATGTATAATGTTATTATGTGTTTGTATAAGGATTTTTTTTTTCTTTGAATGCTAGTAGTCTTTTAGAAGTGCAAGTTGGATAATGGAATATGTAGTTATTTTTGTGTTCTGTGAGTATCTATTTGGGATAATTGAACAGTATATACAAATGACATGTGTCTAATGCCTTGAATGACAGTAGTAGCAGTTGAATTCTGGAGCTGTTAGTGCTTTATAAAACTAACTGTAACTGTTGTGGAATTGGGCGCGGTTTGAGTGCTTCGGCGTGCGTACAGTAGTGGAACAGAAGAAAGTAATTATGGGAGCTGGATTTACTGTAAATGGATTATAAATTGATGTATGATATATATATAAAAAAAGTAGTGTATCAAGGTAATGGGCTCAAAGTTGTACATTTTCCCAAGAGAGGCGTGGTCGGTTATTTTCCTCTGGTCTTTGTTTGAGTCCAGCACTAAGGGATTGACCGCACCTTAATATAGGTTATATGTTTTGCCAAAATGGCTGACTGAGATCATTTACAGTTTGTAACTTGTATAATGGAATATATATGTAGGTTCATGTTTAGTTGTTTGAATCTAAGAGGATGAAGTGATATAAAGCTGAAGGATTTGAGTGAAAGTTTAAAGGAAAGCGCCTACAGGTTTAGTAGCGCTGTACAAAGGAATTTAGGCAGATTTCAAATAAGAGAAGGTGTTTTTTTTTGTTTTATTTTAGTTGACTAAGGGAGATGGAAGGTTGTAGTTTGGTATCTGAGTATTGTTTGAGTGTTTTCTTTTTCTGCAGTGGTAGCCAGATGTCTAGTTTTATTTTTTTATAGCGTATAACTTTGCATCCATTGAATATTCTTGGAGGGAATAAAACAGGTTGTAAAATAGCTGCACAAACACCTCACATTTGAATGTTTGTTTTTAACCAATATCCTTAATAAAGATTATTGATGTTTATTAAGAATCTTTTTCTCTGAGTTTCCTCTGAGAACTTTGTGCTAATTAACGCGTCAAGTTTTAAACATGCCCTTTTATACTTTCTTTCCCAGTTCATGATATTTTTGTTGTGTTTTTTTATTTGAATTGAAGTTCACATTCTTTTCCTAGTCTCCTCCATTTTTTCTCACTCATGACCCCTCCTCTCCTCCGTGTTGTCTCACTCATGACCACTCCTTTTCTTTGTGTCCAAAAATGTGTTGCATTTTTTTCTCCATTTTAAAAGTATTTTAACCATATGAATTTTTTTTTTGAAATAAAGTTTTTTATTATATTTCTTCAACCAAACAGTATACATGTACATTACATCTTACTGGTAGTGCCGAACTAGCAGGTATAGAAAACAAGATCTTTTCGCAGATACTTAAAAATACAACACCCCAAAATCAAAATTCAAAACATAAACAAACAAAAAAAAAAAAACCCCAAAAAAAATAAAAAATGTACCCCCCCCAAAATCCCCCCCCCTAACCCCTCCCAAAAAACTACCTATCTTATACAAGACTTAGAACTTAAAACATAACACAGCACCATACTACACAGCAAATACCCGTATATCCTAGCTCTATATATCGCCAGGTTATTGTCAAATGTATGCTTATTACTCTATATAGACATACTAAATTAAACTTTTCACCGTATACGCATCCCAGATCGACCAGTGGTCCTTTCCCACCCCAGTCAGACCCATCAGCGCTCTAGCCATCGCATCCAAGGATCTCAACTCTCCCATTCTGGTTTTAATAGCACCTACTGCGGGAATGATATCCGATTTCCATTTAGCAGCAATGAGAGTAGTAGTGGTTGACAGAATATGGGCCAATAACTGCTTCTGAAATTTAGTAAGAGAGTCAGGGAACAGCTGCAGGAGGAACACCTCCGGTGTTGGGACAAGCTCAACGTCTAGAATCTCCGAGCTCAGGGCGGCTATTTGATCCCATAGTGGAGTAAGCCTGGGGCAAGTCCACCATGTATGAAAAAAGGTGCCCTCCTCCTCCTCACATCTCCAGCAGGTTCTAGGCACCTGTGAATTATAATGATGTTCCCTGTCTGGTGTGATATACCAGCGATATAAAATCTTTTTCCTAGCCTCCACTAATGAAATGCAACGGAATTTCTTACAGTCTAAGAGAAAACAGTCCCTCCATTGGTCTGCTGAGAGTGTATGTTGCAGGTCTCTTTCCCAATTCACTTGGAATCTCCATGCTGAGATAGGAGCCCTAGTTAATAATGTCTGATATGTCAGTGACAGGAGTCGTGAGTCAGGAGATGGAGTTAAGCAGTACTGCTCAAACCGAGTTAGTATATCCGCGTTAGGAGGAAGATGTAACAAACCATATTTCGCCAAACAGGACCTCAGCCTCATAAAGTGAAATCCCAGATTACGATGAAGAGAGTGTCTCTCCTGTAGCTGGAGAAAGGGCAGGATATCATGGGATGCATAAAAGGACGACAAGTTGTTAAGTGAGTTACGACACCATGGGCGAGGATCAAAATCTGGGATTAAATGAGTGAACATCGAGATGGGGGAGGCCAGAGACAGGGGGTGAACCGCAGTCAAGAGAGAACGAGTCGCGTCCCAAACCCGCATGAGTAACGCGGGCAAGGCCGGGAAGTCGTCCCTCAACATTCTACATGACCTAGGAGTCCATAACAGACCCCCAAAATCATGTGGCAGCGAGCAGGGCAGGATCAGTGAGGTCCATTGTGGGAGGCTGGTTTCCGCAAATATGCGGCCCAAATTTGACATCAGGGCTGCTCTATAATATAGTAGTATATTGGGTAAGCCTAAGCCTCCCCTATCCACAGGCTGGTGCAAGATCGCAATTTTAATTCGTGGTCGTTTACCTCGCCATATGAAGTTGGAAAGGTGTGAAAGGATCGTTTTAAAGAACGACATAGGAGCTGGTAGCGGTAGAGCTCTAAAAACATACAGTATTTTAGGTAAAAGCATCATCTTAATTGCATTAATCCTACCCGCCCAAGACACTTCCGCTTTTGACCATTGTTGGCAGAGGGTCGAGACCATGGGAATTAGTGGTGCATAGTTAAGCTTATACATTTGGGTTTTGTTAAAAGACATTTTAACACCTAAGTACGTCAATGATCTATTCCGCCATTCATAAGGATATTTGGACTTAAGAGTAGCTAGTTCAGCGTCAGGGATACCATAAGTCAAAGCCTGGGTTTTGTGTACGTTAATTTTGTGGTACGACACGTTCCCATATTCCGTCAATATTGAATGAAGGGCTGGCAAAGAGATGAGAGGGTTAGTCAGAGTCAGTAGAATATCGTCGGCAAAAAGGCTCAATTTACACACGGTAGGTCCTACCATTAGTCCTTCTATCCCGTCAGATTGTCTAATAGCTTGGGCCAATGGTTCCAGCGCTAACGCATATAACAATGGGGAGAGAGGACATCCCTGTCTCGTGCCGTTTGTTATGGGGATCACTGTAGATTGGAAACCTGCATGTAATACCCTTGCATTGGGGCCTGAGTAAAGTGCCATAATGGCTTTAATAAATTCTCTGGGGAAGTTAAATTTTAAGAGAGTGTGTTCTAAAAATACCCAGTGTAGGCGATCAAACGCCTTCTCGGCATCTAAAGATAAAATTAATGATGGCGTGTCTGTGTCGATAGCATGGTCCATCAAGGCCATGGCCTTGATGGTATTATCCGGGCCTTGTCTGGATTTGATAAACCCTACCTGGTCGTCAGCAATCAGTAAGGGCATAATATCCGCCAATCTTTTAGCCAAAATTTTAGCGTATAGCTTGACATCGACATTTAGAAGGGAGATGGGCCTATATTTAGTACAGTTATCCCCAGGTGGTATCGTTTTGGGAATTGTGACTATGGTCGCGGATAGCCAGTCGCTGGAAGCACCCCCTGAAAGGAATATATGACTCAATGTAGAAAGAAGATGTGGATTCAATTGGGGGAAAAAGGTTTTATAGTATAAATCTGTAAATCCATCTGGACCAGGAGCCTTATTGGCCTTAAGGGAGGAAAGGGCTGCTTGGAGTTCTCCTAGGGTCGGGGCGAACGTAAGTCGTTGAGAAACGTCTTCTGTTAAAGTCGGGAGATTAAGTCTCCGCAAAAATGGAAAAATCTCCTGGATAGTGGGTTGAGGCAACTTTTTATCTTGACTTAAATTATATAGTTCTCTGTAATATTGAGCAAAACATTCTGCTATTTGTTGGGGATGCTGACAAACTTTCCCATCCGCCGTTACCAGACGCTCAATTCTAGCCTTTGCCACTTTCTTGCGCAATCTATTGGCCATCATTTTACTCGATTTATTATTATATAAATACATTTTAGTACGAAGCCTACGTGCTGCCCATACATAATCTCTTTTATCCATCTCTGTTAACTGCATTTGGAGTCCAACTAGGGTAGACCTGTCTGCGGGATTAAGCTGTTTCTTATGCAAGGTAGTGACGTGATGGATTTGACGTAACAGGGTCAATCTGTGTGCTGCGTTTAGTTTCTTAAAATGGGCGCCCCATTTAATTAAAACTCCTCTCACCACCGCTTTGTGAGCTTGCCATACAGTCAGGGGACTAACCTCTGGGGTCAAATTCTCCTTAAAATAGTTCTCTAAGGCCGTTTTAACGTCTTCCGCTACCTCAGGTCTGGATAGCAGGGAGTCATTCAAACGCCACGGTGAGTGTCCCAATGGTGGTCGAGAATCAGGAAGTGTTAGGGTAATGGGGGCATGATCAGACCAGGACATAGATCCAATTGCGGTGTCGGATATCAGGGTCAGTAAGTCAGCAGTAACAAAAAAGAAATCTATCCTAGAGTACGTTTTATGCGCTCCCGAATAAAATGAGTAATCCTATCACTAGGGTGGAGAATACGCCATATGTCAAACAAGTGAAACTCCGCTAGCAGAGCAGCAAAATTACGCACTGAGGAGCGCTGAGACTTAGTAGACCGGTTGGGCAGGTCAAGAGATTGGTTAAAGTCCCCACAGACTATAAGTCTCCCCATTGAGATCTCAAGTAACTTAACCATGGCTTTGCGGAGGAACGAGAGTTGGCCTTCATTGGGACAGTAAAAATTAGCTATAGTGTATTTTGTTTGATTGATGTCACATAAAAGAAAAAGATAGCGTCCGTTGAGGTCAGTGATCACTCTATGAAGTTTGAAGCTCACATTCTGATGAATCAGAATGGACACCCCTCTCGCCTTGACTGCGGCTGTAGCGTGAAAGTGATGAGGATAGCTTGGTAGGTACAATTTAGGGTGGGCAGCCGCTTTGAAATGTGTCTCCTGGAGACATACCACATCTGGAGACTGATGACGTAAGTCTGCATATAAGGAGTGTCTCTTATGCGGAATGTTCAACCCTTTTACATTCAACGAAACAATTTTAACAGTCATTTTACATTACACATATCCACGATACTCAGAGCAGAGAGAGCCATAAACTACGACATGAGGTCACCCCAACCTCAGGTATCAAATCAGACAGGAGCCATACGATTCCAGTCAGAGATTCCTTAGTCTGGCAATAAGTCACTAGGTTACGGTGTATCCGGCAACAGGAATGAAGTATACATAGTAATATGGTGCAAACAGGAACAAAAAGAGAAAAAAAAAAAAAAAGGAAAAAAAAACAGTGAAAAAAACCCTGTCTAAAAAGACGGGGATCAGTGCAAACGGCACCAAAAATTATGTACATCAAAACTCCCAGGCCACACAATGAGTGTGGAGAAACGGGGGCGAAGCTCAATCGACGGAGTTCCCAAACATCGAGGGGAGAGAGACAGACAACGAGCCTCCTCCAGGCAGACCCCCCGCTCACGTACTCCTGAAAGAGCGGTGCAACAATCAAGGTCGGCATCAGAAAATCCCTCCGGTAAGAACTCCAGAAAACGAATAAGGACAATAAAGTCCAGCAGAGTCAGAACAGTGTGACCAGACTCATTTTACGGTGTTTACACTATGCCATTCCGGCGACACTTTCTGCGGAGATGGCGGGGTCTGATGCGGTGGCGTATATTCCCCTATCAGGTTCCACGACTTCAGGATAGCAAGACCTTCCTGGACATCACGCAGCGTGGTCACCACTCCATTATGAGTTACCAGTAGTTTCACGGGGAACCCCCAGCGATATTGGATTTGGTGGTTACGGAGAATCTTAGTCACTGGCAGGAACTCCCTACGGTTGGCCATGGTGGCGGCAGATAGATCAGGGAAAAATAAGAGGTCAGTATATGGTGTAGGCAATCCAGCTGAATTTCGCATAGCGGACAGAAGGGCTTCTTTAATCCGAAAAAAGTGAACTCTCATTAAGACATCTCTTGATAATGTTTGCTCCAAATGTCTCGGTTTCGGGATACGATGTGCTCTATCCAATTGTAAATCCATCTCTGAGGCTTCTGGTAACAAAACGCGAAACAGGTTGTGGAGGTATACGTTTAACTCCGCTGGTTTAACCGTTTCAGGGATGCCACGCACTCTGATATTGTTCCTGCGGGATCGATCCTCCAGATCCGTCACTTTAGAAGAAGGGTCTCATTCACCGATTTTAATTCTTTATATGCGTCAACCAATTCATTGTGAGCCAGGCACATTTCATCAGATTTAGACTCCAGGGCGTCAGTGCGCTCACCCAGTTCTCGAACTTCTTGGTGAAGAGATGCAGTGATGGATTTAAAATCTTCTTGTATGGTGGTCCTGAGATCTTGCAGCATGGTCTGAAGTTGAAGGCCCGAAGCAGGAGCTGATGCAGAAAGGGTCTGGACTTGAATTTCCTCCTCCTCTGATTGTGTCGATTTCGGGGATCCAGACGCACGGGTAGCTTGGGCGCCCTCATGGGTTCTCTCGCGGGCCTTCCCAGTGCGCGATAGTTCGGCCGCCTTTGGGGTCTTACTGGGTGCCATTCCGTGATATTAAGGGGTTCCGAAGCCCGTAGGGGTTCTTTGCAGTTTACAGTTTACACCTCCGCCGTTGTGAGCCGCTGGAGCGGGAAATCAGTCTGGAGAAGCGGAGCTCAGGCTACATAACTCTTTTCCAAGTGGCCGTCATCCATCTCCCCCCTCCACCTCTTATATATTCATGCTTTTTATGTTGAATATTATGCTGTTTATGTTGCAGAGGATAGCCAGATAAGTCTGCAGTTCTGTCCGGGATCGGATTGAAGGCTGAGTCAGCTAGCGCCAGAGACCCGTCGTTAAAGATAGTAATATTTGTCCATTATAAATCCTTTGCCCCCTTTAATGTCGAATGATCTTATGTCCAGGTGACAGGGGAAGATTACTGTGCGGAGCAGGGTGGTGTGGTGTGGTAAATGCCAGTCCACCGTTCCGAGACTTGCCCCGAGTGTATGCGGTGCTGTTCGGGTGGGTCTGCTGCCGTGTCCCCGGAAGCTGTAATCAGCAAGATGGCGGTTGCTCTCGGCCCAGGATCCACTCGAGCAGTGGCCCCACGAGACTCCGGAGGCCCCCCCCGCACCCGAGGGTTCGGACGGATCTCCGCGGCACCGGGCTTCCCCTTCACTCGAGTCCTCCGGGGGCGACCGCCGCGCTCGAGGTCCCGTCCCCTTTCCACTCCACAGAGGACCCAATCGGGCGTTGCAGCCGGGGACCGCCACACAAGGCCTCCGGATGCCCGGGCGTCGGTGAGAGAGCGCCGCGCGAAGTGGAGGGAAGCGGAGGGACAGGTGAGAGTCCGTTGCTCCGGGACTTACCCCGCTGACTTATCCCCGGGAGTGTCGAGCGGCTTCGGCCGCGGCCCTATCCGGCCCAGGCACCCCTCACGTCACAGGTCCACGAACCTGTAGCGGTACCTCCTCACCAGCCGAGGTCTCAATCTCTCCGCCGTAGCTCTCCTGCGTTCCAGGCTGGGAAATATAAAAAATCTGCCTCCGATGTTGTAACGGTCGCGTCCCCGGAAGTGGTGCTCCGCGCAGCCGCAGTACCACCCGGCCCAGGCTTCACCCAAGATGTAGGCCCAAGATCTTCCAGTGACCCCTCCGCAGCAACCGAGGGTCCTAATTTAATTTTGGCGACTCTCCCGCGGTCTTGAGTGGCAGATGTAGACTGGAGGCTCCGTCTATGCGGGAAAAGTTCTACCTATATTCGTTATTAAACAATGATTTATAGGAGCTCTTCCCAGACACGTCCGCTCCGTTCGATGCCAGACCACGCCCCCCAACCATATGAATTTTAAAGTTTTTGACAGGTTAATAATACATTTTGTTCCCAAGTTTTTACTTTAGGTGAAAATTACCCATGCATGCCAACTTTGCTCAAGCTAGATGGAAGATTATGCGATACCAATATTGATAAAGATGTTGGAATTGAAGGAAATTTACTCAAACACATTATCATTTCACATTGCAATGTTACATCAACCGGATAATAAGGAATTATCAGACACCAGGCAATAAAACAATCTAATTATCGACAACTCATCAATAAATCATGCTATTTGTAGAAGATCATTGATTTGGAAATACAACTTAAGACATGTCAGTTTTACAAAACTGTTATTTTCAACCAATAAGACAGAAGACAAAGAAAGAAGATAATTTATTTTTATATTCTGATGTCGTCTAAGTAATAATTATTTTGTGTCTTTTATTATTTTATATTTTGTTATTTTTGTTGTTTAGTTACAATCAATATTGTTCAAAATTCCCTGACACATTTAGGATTATTGAAGATCACATCCAATTAAAATTAGAGTTCATTAATGTATTTAGGAACATATAATTTAATGCATTTGCATAAATACGTTTCATGACATATATAGTGGTAAATGGAAAGTTTTAATTCGATAAAATTAATGCTGTTTTTATTTTTTTTATTTTTTTATTTCATTTGAGGATTGGTGTGTTTTATAAACGCCAGGTTTGTTTCACAACACCGAACAAGACTGAATAGGATAGTAATTAAAAAAATAAAGAAAAAAAAATAAAATTTATATTTAATAAAAGGGTGGAATATGCACTTCGGCTATTTCCCTTTTGAGCCAAAGTTGCGTATATATATTTTTCTCTAACAATGAGTCAGAAGTAGTATCATTTTTTTATTGCGTGAGGCCGACAGGCTTCGCGGGGACATTTTGAAATTTATTATCTGTGTCTCTTCTTGTGTAAATTAACATTTTTATTGTTTTCGTGCATTTGAGAGTGACAATGAATGAATGGATGTATATGATTAGCGGGGTATACCATATTTTCTTTTCTTTATTGTTGCTAAAACCATATCACATCATCAAGAAACCTGACAGTCACAATGACTGCATATGGAACGAATCATGGACATTTTGTGTCAAGGTCAAAGGTCACAGGTAATAAGCAACCAGCGCAAAGAGACAGCTTGTTCAGGAGTCCCTATGGTGGGAGCTCTGATGACATTCAATGATTATGCGTCTCAAGCTGGGATGTTGAAAAAAAGACCACACCCTGATCTCGCACTGTGGACTATGGTATTAGATTATGGAATATTATTTTTTATTTAATCCCCTAGATAAGTGTGAGAAAGGATTTAATTTGTGAAAATGAGAATGTATTTCTTGAATGTGTGTATGAATGCAGGTGTATATGCGTTTTGTGGAGTGAAGCTGAACATAGGAAAACACACAGATATAGATCTGACTCATGTTGATTTTTTAGATAAATGAACTTTTACATTCAAGTTATTATGCTTTTCTTGTTCGGTGAATTATATTTTGGGAAATGGGAATAAATAGTTATTTAAGGTCTAGATTAGGTATTTTTGCCTACACTCCAAGTGGTTCGCTGGAAGAGTGAATCTAGATAGATAAGTGTATTTTATGCTCATAAAGGGCCTCCTTGGGGAATCCCTTTTGTACATTATAAAAGGTATTGAGGTATTTTAGGAGTAAATACCAGAATTTTTTTCTTCCCATCTGAGCATCTAGAATGATCTAAAGGTCTTAGGCAAGGACACTGTAGCCCAGGTTTAATTGTCTAAGTTTGGTTTATCTTTTAGATGATCACAGGTGATATGTGATCAAAGGAAAGAATTGTTAGATTTTAATTTCCTGTAAATATAATAAATATTTAGTCTTAAAAAGCCGGGTTCTTATAAATGGGCTGTGAAATTCCCCCCCTCCATTTTTGTTAGTGTCAATACTGTATAGACCGTTCTTCCTTCTATAGGATATGAGCTGTGGCCGATTTCCTGTTATGTTCAGTGCAGGAAAATGTGCGCAGAAGCGGGAAGATGGGAAAAGGGTCTCGTGAACCATATATGGTAGTACTTTAACTGAGTGGCTAAACTTTGATGTTGTAATGTATCTGTACACTGATTGGCTATAAATTCTGTGTATTTTAATAAATAGATCTGGCTTAACGAGGAAAGCTAGACTTCTGAGAAAGACCAATACAGTTTTGAGATTGATTCTTTTTGGGGGTCTCTGCCATGGCGTAGCGCAGCTCTTATTTTGGTTTTGATATATAAGAAGAAACTTGGAAAAGGTTTATGGTAATTATAATGAATAATAGAATTTTTCAGTGGGGCTCCTGTGCCCTAAACAAACCAGCTCAAGAACAGTATGGCATCTTTTTGCTTGAGCCATTGCGTAGCCCCTGCCACTTAAACTCGGTTTAACTGCCACTTCGCCAGAGACTTTGAAGAAGAAGGAGGAGGAAGAGGTAGAGGTGGTGGAGCAGACAGACCTCATATAAGCAGCTTCCTGGAGGCGTGGTGGATGAGCAACCTCCAGCACAGAGCCCGTCCTGGATCCCTCCCAGCTGCAAGCAGAGTTATCCAGTGTTCTGTGCAGGAAATAAACGGCTCTGTCCATGCTTGCTGGACCACGTGTCTAAAGTAATGTGCACCTTGCTGCTGACTGCCTTTCCCAATGACTCCATAACATTGTCTTCCACGTGCTGGTATAGTGCTGGAATGGCCTTCCGTGAAAAGAAATGGCGTTTTGGAACCTGGCACTGTGGTACAGCACATTCAGCAAATTCACGGAAGGAAGCAGAGTCCACCAGCTGGAAAGGCAGCAGCTGTAATGCGAGTAATTTTGCTAAGCTGGCATTTAGACGCTGTGCTTGGGGATGGTTGGGACTATATTTTTTCTTACGCTGCAGCAGCTGGGGCAACGCAACGTAATCTGACTGCGTAAATCTTCAGCTGATGGGATGCTGTCACATTGTGAGGAAGGACCTGGTACACCCATTACTGTAGCATCATCCCTGTCAGTGGAGGTTGTAGGCAATGACATAGCAGGACATATAGTGAGGGTAGAGACAGATGAGGAGGAGGAGGACCTATGCAAAGTGTTGTGCCAACGGGATGCATGGCAGGTGATCATATGTCGCCTCAAGCACGTGGTACCCAAGTGTCTGATGTCTTTCCCACGCTTGATGCTCTTCCGACATAGCTTACAAATAGCAACGCTGCAGTCTGCTGCACATTTCGTGAAGAACTCCCAGACAGCAGAGATCCTGGACGTGTGCTGCGAGACAACAGCGCTCTGCACCTGAGCAGCTCTGACATCTGATGCCTTGGACTGGCTACGGTTGCTCATAGAGGACGTTCTGCCTCATTTTTGTTGTGCCTCCTCCTCCTGCCTTGACTCCTCTGTTCGATCAGGCACCCAGGTGGACCTCATCATCGTCATCACCCCCTATCTCCTCGTCACTGGAGCCAACCTTGCAATATGCTGCAGCTGCTGGGGAACATGAGTGCCAGTTCTTTGTGTGTCACTGGCACCCCCTTCCTCTAGGCTGATTATATTCCCTTCCTCAACCTCAGAGTTTGAATCAGAGCACTGGAGTTGCTGCGCATCCTCAAGCAGCATGTCACTGTCACTGTAGTTAAATAATTCAGCTGACTCCTCCGTGTATGATAGTGAGGCTACTGCAGGAGTAGCTGTGGACATGGAGGCTGAATTAGATGTTTTGGCAGCTGAGGTGGACTGTAAACCACTAC
The DNA here is from genome assembly GCA_009667805.1 of Leptobrachium leishanense. NCBI lineage: Eukaryota > Metazoa > Chordata > Amphibia > Anura > Megophryidae > Leptobrachium > Leptobrachium leishanense. The sequence goes on from CM019065.1 coordinate 135,259,699, forward strand.
AAGCCTGGCTGGCAGAGGACTTGGAGGATGAGGATGGCCTGGTTAGCCAATCCTGCAAATCCTCTGTATGTTGCTGCTGCTTAAGATGGCCAGCACCAGTTAGAAACAAGGACAAGAGTGCCCCTGCCGAGGATGCACCACGTCCATGATGACTAGGGGCACAGCCTTCCGACACAGAGGCTGCTTGCCTTCTTATCTGTGTCTGGGAGCGTCTGCCTGTCCTTTTTGGTCTTTCTGACATGGTGAGTGATATATAGATTAAAGATATGCAAAACTCTGATTCAACTCTGGTATAAAAATTGGAGATATACAGAAGTCTGATTCAACTCTGGTATAAAGATTTGAGATATGCAGAACTCAGATTCAACTCTGGTATAAAGATTTGAGATATGCAGAACTCAGATTCAACTCTGGTATATAGATTAAAGATATTCAGAACTCTGATATAAGTCGGCGATTTTACTGATATTTTCCCCGCAAGGCTGCCAATGTCCTCTACTCTCTCTCTCTGATTCACTTCCTCTCCTGCAGGCTGCAACACCCTGATAGCTGGCAACAGCCAGTTTCAACTCTCAATAGATAAACAGATGAACTCTGATTAAACTGTGTTATTGTATGATATCTAGAATTAGATCGAAGATATTCCTGATTTTACAGAACAATGCTATAAGTCAGTGATACACACTGTCCCTGATAGCCTGGCTGTGCCAAGAGAGATTCAAATTTGCTGAACTCTGGTATAACTCTCTGATACACACTGATAACAGGCTGTGCCAAGACAAATTCTAATTTGCTGAACTGTGGTATACCTCACTGATACACACTGATAACAGGCTGTGCCAAGACAGATTCTAATTTGCTGAACTGTGGTAGAACTCACTGATACACACTGATAACAGGCTGTGCCAAGACAGATTCAAATTTGCTGAACTGTGGTATAACTCTCTGATACACACTGATAACAGGCTGTGCCAAGACAGATTCTAATTTGCTGAACTGTGGTAGAACTCATAGCCTGGCAGTGCCAACACAGATTCAAATTCCCAGAAATCTCCTACAACTCACTGATACACACTGTCCCTGATAGCCTGGCAGTGCCAAGACAGATTCAAATTCCCAGAAATCTCCTACAACTCACTGAAACACACTGTCCCTGATAGCCTGGCAGTGCCAACACAGATTCAAATTCCCAGAACTCTCCTACAACTCACTGACACACACTGTCCCTGATAGCCTGGCAGTGCCAAGACAGATTCAAATTCCCAGAAATCTCCTACAACTCACTGAAACACATTGTCCCTGATAGCCTTGCAGTGCCAACACAGATTCTAATTCCCAGAAATCTCCTACAATGTCACTGATACACCCTGACAGAACAATCTCCTCTCCTCTCTGATTCACTCCTGCAAACTCACACTCTGTGGCTGCAAGGCAGGGAAGCCTTATATAGTGTGCTGCGGGACTTAGCTCTGTGAGCCCATGATTGGGCAAAATTTGCCAAATCAGGACTCTGAGCTGTGATTGGCATAGTCTTGCACCTGTCTTGCACCTGACATGTGGTCAGGTGCAAGGCTGCAGCCAATTACAAGCTTCAGGCCAGTGGAAAAGTGCATTGTGGTCCATTGTGGTGCATTGTGGGCGAACATGCGGCGAACACGCGGAAATGTTCGGAGTTCGACGAACAGCTGAACGGGTGATGTTCGAATCGAACTCCGAACTGATCCGAACCGAATGCTCATCCCTAGTCAGAAGTTGCACATGTCCAACACCCCATTGTCTCTATCACCTGCCTCTCTCCTACTTAACACAATGGCAGAAACAAATTGCCACCCAATGCTGTGAAGAGGGAAGGTAAGGACCAAAACAGCTGTGATTGGTGGGTCACTGAAGACTGCTGAAGAAACAGAATTAAGTTCATGTAATGTAGACAAAAAATAAGTAAATAGCATCCGTTGCACAATGCTTATATTGCCTGCCTGGATCTATTAATGTTTACCCTGATTCCCACTAGAATGCCCCTTTTCTTACACATGGCATCACAGTTGTGTCTGACACACTACAAATGGTCTGCCTTCCTTATCACAGAAGTTATGGATACAGAGGCATATTTACATCAGTAAATAAATAATCCTTGTTTCCATTACATATCGCTGAAAAAGTAATTTGTTAGGTGGAAGCCTGTGATGGCAGCTTTTATATATTTCAACCTGAGCTGCAGAGAAAGTCTCCTCTGTGTATATTGCCACGTTCACATCTTTCCTGGCACCGCCATACATCATTAGCATTGTTAATGCTCTTACTAAATCTGTTTGGAGACGTTGACATGTCCAATTTGTAACTGACAGAGCAGTTGGGATTTTGCTTTAAACGGATGGCTCAATGCTCTCCCTTTTGCACAGGCGCCTTGATACCTGACAAACTCGCGGTCTGTTTTTGTTTGAAGGTTACAGTATTAGTTTGTTTCCTCATCCAAAGCCAAAAAAATATTCCAGAAGACAGTTGTTCAGGCTGTTGCTTGAATCTTATATGTGGTGATGTAGAATGTTGATTTGATAATAAGCACTGGGTCTACATTTACTTAGAACCCTCCCTTTTTTTTGAGAAAGTATTTTACCAGGAAGGATACATTGATATTTCTCTCATTTTCAAGTATATACTGTTAGGTGTCTTGCCCAAGGACACTTACTGGAGAGGTGCTCTTGCTGGGATCAAACCTGTGACTCCACGGTTATAGAGCAGTGATGTTACCTCTACTCCACCCAGCCGTTGCATTGTGTATTTTAACCCCTTCACTACCAAGTGATTTTCCAAAAAAACATAGTCCGGAAACCAGTGTTTTTTTTGAAAAATCATTTTTAATTAATTATACAGTATGAAATATTTGGCCATTTTCCCAATGTTTTTCTTATTGTACTAACCTATTTGGCCAGTAGATGGTGCCATCTACTGCCAAACTGAGTTACAGCCGTTGCAGGGAACCATGGGCTGCAACTGTATCTATTTGCTGAAGGTCTGTCACGGATCCCCCTGATACTAGAGTGGTGGTCCCTATACGCAGGACACTCTCTACCCTTCCGATCCTTAGAGTGGTCGGCACGACTAGACAGACTACAAGAATGGCAGTACAGAGCACGTACAAGAGAGACGTCACGGATCCCTCTGCTTTATCTGACTAGTGGTTTCTAGACACAGAACAGTCTCTACCCTTCCGATCCTTAGAGTGGTCGGCACGACTAGACAGACACAGAATGATACACAAGAAATTAGAATAATTAGCTCTTCCCAAGACCCTAACAACACAAGGGGTAGTCTGATGTGTGCTTAGGGTGCCACACAGACTGACCTCAATACCAGAATTAGAAGAGTTGATGCCAATACCAGGGGTTATGCACAGAATGGTTCGTTCGCCAATGCCAGGGATCATACACAGAGTGGTTCGTTCGCCAATGCCAGGGGTCATACACAGAATGGTTTTTTGCCAATGCCAAGGGGTCAATACACAGAATAGTCGTTTGCCAATGCCAAGGGGTCAATACACAGAATAGTCGTTTGCCAATGCCAAGGGGTCAATACACAGAATAGTCGTTTGCCAATGCCAAGGGGTCAATACACAGAATAGTCGTTTGCCAATGCCAAGGGGTCAATACACAGAATAGTCGTTTGCCAATGCCAAGGGGTCAATACACAGAATAGTTGTTTGCCAAATATACAAGAGCGCTGCGGGAAGTAACTACCACGTCAGGGCACCGGCATTTCTGAGAGCCTGGGCTTTAAACCCGGCGGGTCCGCGTCAGCCCGCCAGGCCCCGCCCCCGGCTTCCCCACGTGTGCGGAAGCGACCGCAATATCATTCGGCGCCTGGCCAGCGAGCAGCGAGGAAGCTGCTGCCAGGCGCCGGGGTGCGGGGGCCACCGTGACAGAACCCCCCCTCTACAGGCGGCCACTGGACGACCCCCAGGGGCGTGGGGATGAGCCAAATAGAAAGCCCTCACCAACCGAGGAGCATGAACCTCAGTAGCCGGAAGCCAAGAGCGATCCTCTGGGCCGTAGCCCACCCAGTCAACCAAGTACTGAAGGACCCCCCTAGAAACCCTGGCGTCCAGAATGGCCTCAACTTCAAACTCCTCCTCGCCCTCCACAGAGACCGGAGGAGGGGGGACACGGGCCCTGGTGTACCGATTACACAAAAGTGGTTTCAAAAGGCTCACGTGAAACACATTGTGTATCTTGATATGGGAGGGCAGAGCCAGAGCATAGGAGACCGGATTGATTCGCCGCAGAACCTTATAGGGGCCTATGTACCTGGGTGCCAGTTTCATGGAGGGTACTAAAAGCTTAATGTTCCGTGAAGAAAGCCAAACCCTGTCCCCAACTTGATACACGGGTGCCGGCCTCCTGTGTCTGTCGGCTTTGATCTTCTGGGTAACACTACTATCCTCCAGTGCCCGTTTAACCCTTCCCCAGGTTTCTTTCAATGACACTAAATGCTCATCCAGAGCAGGAATCGCGGTATCAGGAAACGTAGCAGGGAGCACGGGAGGATCAAAACCGTAAACAGTGAAGAAGGGGGAACGTCCTGTGGCTTCGCTTACTGCACTGTTCAAGGCATACTCTGCCCACGGTATCAGGTCTGACCAGTTATCTTGTCGTTCGGATATAAAGCACCTGAGATATTTTTCTATATTTTGGTTGGCTCGTTCCGCCGCCCCGTTGGTCTGGGGGTGATAGGCCGAAGAGAAGGATAGGTCTATCCCCACACTCTTGCAAAACCCTTTCCAGAATCTGGAGACGAATTGGGTCCCCCTATCCGAGACAATCCCAAGAGGAATACCGTGTAAGCGGACCACATTGGAAACAAAAATGGGCACCAGTTCGGCTGCCGAAGGAAGTTTCCGAAGAGGAACATAGTGACCCATTTTGGAGAATCGATCTATGACCGTGAGTATTACAGTATTCCCTCTAGACTCAGGTAACTCTACTATAAAATCCATAGCTAAATGCGACCATGGTCGTTCGGGGATTGGCAGAGGCTGGAGTAAACCAATAGGCGCTGTTTTGGGACTTTTATGTCTTGTGCACACTTCACACACGGTTATGTAATCTTTAACGTCACGGCGCACCGTGGGCCACCAAAGGAGTTTACGTATACTAGACACTGTTTTGGTGATCCCCATGTGCCCAGAAATTTTGTTATCATGATACAGTTTTAATACCTCTTCCCTTTCGTTCTCAGGTACAAAGAGTTTCGCAGGAGGTCTCCCCCCAGGAGCTGTGCCCTGGGCGGTCTGCAATCTTAACATTAGAGGAGACGAGACACTAATCGTGGTAAGTGCTATAATCCTTTCCTGGGGTACAATGGGATGTTGATCTTGGATGTTATGTTCGTATGACTCGTACTGTCTTGACAATGCGTCTGCTTTAATGTTTCTCGACCCAGGTCTGTATGTGAGGACGAAATTAAAGCTGGAAAGAAACAATGACCATCTCGCTTGCCTGGCATTCAACCGTTTAGCGTCTCCAATGTACGTGAGATTCTTATGATCGGTTATGATGACAATGGGGTCCCTAGACCCCTCTAATAAGTATCTCCATTCCGTCAAGGCTGCAATAACTGCTAACAATTCTCTGTTTCCGATATCATAGTTCCTCTCTGCCGGGGACAACTTTCGGGAATAGAAGCCGCATGGATGCAAGGGCTTGTCGGGTGCCTCCCTTTGGGACAAGACTGCACCAAGACCTAGCTCGGAGGCGTCAACTTCAACCTGGAAAGGCAGAGCCGGATCAGGATGTCGGAGAACAGGGGCAGTGGTGAAAGCCTGTTTAAGTGCCTCAAAGGCTTGACTGGCCTGGGGAGTCCACTTCTGATTCACCACCCCCTTTTTAGTCATAGCCGTGAGGGGAGCTATCAAGGCCGAAAAATTTTTAATGAACCTCCGGTAGTAGTTAGTAAACCCCAAAAACCTCTGGATGGCTTTAAGCCCTTGGGGTAAAGGCCAGTCAAGAATCGCTGAGAGTTTTTTAGGATCCATTTGGAAACCTTCAGGGGTTATTATATACCCAAGGAAGTGCACTGTCTCTATGTCGAATAAGCATTTCTCTAGCTTACAATATAACCCAGCCCTCAATAGTCTCTTCAACACTTGTCTCACGTGGGCGTGATGAGTCTCCTTATCAGGAGAGTATATCAGGATGTCGTCCAGATATACTATAACGAATGTTTGCAGAAAATCCCTTAGGGTGTCGTTTATGAGGTCCTGGAAAACGGCTGGCGCATTGCATAACCCAAAGGGCATCACCAGGTATTCATAATGCCCGCTACGTGTATTAAATGCCGTTTTCCATTCGTGCCCCTTCTTAACCCTGACCAGGTTGTACGCTCCGCGTAAATCAAGTTTCGTATAAATACGGGCCCCTTTTAAACGGTCGAACAATTCTGTTATAAGAGGTATCGGGTATGCATTTCTTATGGTAATCCTATTTAAACCTCTATAATCGATGCAAGGTCGCAGGTCACCCTCTTTTTTGGAAACGAAAAAGAAACCTGCTCCTGCTGGAGAGGAGGATCGTCTGATGAATCCTCGCTCTAGATTCTCCCTTATATATTCCTCCATAATGTCATTTTCCCTTTGAGACAAGGGGTATACGTGTCCTCTAGGAGGCATAGTACCAGGGAGTAACTCTATAGCACAGTCATAAGGACGATGCGGTGGTAGGACCTCAGTCCTGGTTTTAGAGAACACCTCCTTTAGCGCCATATAACATTCTGGGACTTCAGTGGACAAAGGAGGTGCTGTGGCAATGTTGAGACTACCAATCACATTAACCCTGCCCAGGCACTTTGACTGGCAACTAGGACCCCAACACATTATATCTCGCTGGGCCCAGTCAATCACCGGGTTATGTTCTGTCAACCATGGGAACCCTAGAACGACAGGACATGAGGGAGAGTCGATAACCTGGAATCGTATGGTTTCACAGTGCAGAACTCCTGTAGTCATGCACACATCGATAGTGTCGTGTGTGATATGGGGACATGACAGGGGTTTCCCGTCTATGGCTTCTACCATAAGAGGCCTCTCCTTTAGAACCAGAGGTAAGAGGTGGTTGGCAGCAAAACATCTATCCATAAAATTACCTGAGGCTCCAGAGTCTAGGAATGCCTCAGTCTCGAGGTGAACCCCCTCCCAGGTGAGGGAGATGGGTAACAGAATCCGAGTTTTTTTTTTTTCATCATCCACAAAGGAGGCATACAGAGAACCAATAACCTGGGTATTACTTGTCTTTTGACCTGATTTGCCACTCTCACCCCTGCTACCCCTGGGTCTCTGAGGACATTGAAGGCGGAAATGATCTGCCCCGGCACAATAAAAACAGAGCCCCCTTTCTCTCCGGTGAGCTCTCTCTGCCTCTGAAATACCCGTTTTACCTATCTGCATAGGTTCAATGGCCGGTACATCGGTCTTAACGGTCTCCAGGTTACCTGATGCAGTGGTATGCCTGGGTACTAAGGGTAAAGGAGGTAGGACCCTTCTGGGTCTGTCTCTGGTGTGTCTCCTTTCCCTGATTTGATCGTCCATGGCGATGCAGAAATCAACCAAATGATCCAGATGTTCTGGTAATTTTAGGGGAGCCAATTCAAACATAAACGCCTCGTTCAGACCTTCGGTAAAGGCCAGGGTTAAAACGTCGTTCGGCCAGTGTACCTCAGAAGACAAAGTCTTAAATTCTATGGCATAGTCGGAAACCCTCCTATTACCTTGTTTGATGTGAAACAGGGATCTACCCGCATTGGTAGCACGTCTAGAGGGATCAAAAGTACGCTTTAACTCGGAGGTAAAACCCTCATAGTCGTATATGATGGGTTTCGTGTTTTCCCACAAGGGCGTGGCCCATAATAAAGCTTTTTCGGTCAAGTGATTAATCAGATAGCCTACTTTGGCTTTATCAGACATACAGGACCCGGGATTGTTTTCGAATAAGATCTCGAGTTGGGTCAGAAAGCCCCGGCATAAGTTCGGTGTTCCGTCATAACGTACGGGTGCTTTCATACTGAGCCTACAACCCTCGAGAGCGGCCGAACTGACCCTAGGCACTACTGGGTCTGGCGGGCTTGCAGTACCAGAACTGGATCGGTTTAGCAGGGTTTGCAGGGCAAGAGCAATCTGGTCCATTCTATGGTCCTGCTCTTCTTGTCTGGCTGCAATACGTGTCAACTGATTAGAGAGGTCTGCGGGATCCATGGCCCTGACGTAATGTCACGGATCCCCCTGATACTAGAGTGGTAGTCCCTATACGCAGGACACTCTCTACCCTTCCGATCCTTAGAGTGGTCGGCACGACTAGACAGACTACAAGAATGGCAGTACAGAGCACGTACAAGAGAGACGTCACGGATCCCTCTGCTTTATCTGACTAGTGGTTTCTAGACACAGAACAGTCTCTACCCTTCCGATCCTTAGAGTGGTCGGCACGACTAGACAGACACAGAATGATACACAAGAAATTAGAATAATTAGCTCTTCCCAAGACCCTAACAACACAAGGGGTAGTCTGATGTGTGCTTAGGGTGCCACACAGACTGACCTCAATACCAGAATTAGAAGAGTTGATGCCAATACCAGGGGTTATGCACAGAATGGTTCGTTCGCCAATGCCAGGGATCATACACAGAGTGGTTCGTTCGCCAATGCCAGGGGTCATACACAGAATGGTTTTTTGCCAATGCCAAGGGGTCAATACACAGAATAGTCGTTTGCCAATGCCAAGGGGTCAATACACAGAATAGTCGTTTGCCAATGCCAAGGGGTCAATACACAGAATAGTCGTTTGCCAATGCCAAGGGGTCAATACACAGAATAGTCGTTTGCCAATGCCAAGGGGTCAATACACAGAATAGTCGTTTGCCAATGCCAAGGGGTCAATACACAGAATAGTTGTTTGCCAAATATACAAGAGCGCTGCGGGAAGTAACTACCACGTCAGGGCACCGGCATTTCTGAGAGCCTGGGCTTTAAACCCGGCGGGTCCGCGTCAGCCCGCCAGGCCCCGCCCCCCGGCTTCCCCACGTGTGCGGAAGCGACCGCAATATCATTCGGCGCCTGGCCAGCGAGCAGCGAGGAAGCTGCTGCCAGGCGCCGGGGTGCGGGGGCCACCGTGACAAGGTCCAATGCCAGGACATTCAGTTAGACCAGTGGTCCCCAACCCTGGTCCTCAGGGCCCACTAAAAGGCCAGGTTTGCCAGATATCTGAAGCACAGCAGAGGTGTTATGATTTACTGCTCAGTGATTGCAGAATTCAGTCTGCATTTCCCCAAGGTAATCCTTAAAACGTGGTCTGTTAGGAGTACTTGGGAACCACTGAGACGCTGTTACAGTTTTAGCTCTTTGGGCATTTTGCAAAGTTTGGAGCACAACATTTGTTTGCAGCAAATGACTTCCATTTGCTTTTGGGCTGAAGATCGAGATATCTCGATACCAGGCACTGGTTGGTGCCTTTGAAGCAGATATCTCAATCTTGGTATTGAAGGGGTTAAGATCAAAAGGCCTCTTCAGTACTGAGGTAACTTGCACTTCTATTTCAATGTTTTATTTTTCCTTTTTAACATGCAATTAAGTCAAACAAAGGGAAAAAAACGCAGCATGTGTTTTATAAAGTGGTTTTGTTTGCTATGCACAAGTTATCTAGTTACAGCTTATGTTAGTGGTAGTGTCCCTTTAAGCACAGAGCTACTTCACTCAGTTCATGTTCAGCATATATCAGTCAATAACCCAATATATTTGATACAGATGTAATTGCTTTAAAGATTTCCTTATTTTTCTTTTAAATGTTGAATCGTATTTTGGTAACTGCCCTGTCATCTTGATAAGGGGTCCCTGCACAATAAGGGATGGTATTGTTTTCCATGAACAGCTGGTGTTATGAAAAGCAATTTAATGTAGTTGCCATTTAATTTATGATGCACAGAGCGAGTTTGAAACTTTGTAAACTATGGCATTATTTTACCATGGAAAACATGACAACTATATTTAGTTGTTTTTCCATTGTTGTCGGTTTGAAATAAGTGCAAGAATCAAGGCATTCTTGATGTATAACTCGCTGTGAAGTAGAAATGTCTGCTTTCAAGGCGGGTCCCTGTCACTGACATGGAAACAACTCTGTTGGTTGGTATTAAAGGAATAAAAAGTTAAAAATTAAGCCCTGCTAACCACCAGCCCCACTTTGCATATAGTAGTGTTTAACCCTTTCACTGACGAACCATTTCACCCCTGTGTGCTGAGCTAATTTTCACTATTTTTGCTAATCACACTTACACTCTATTGTCTTGTTTTATTATAGGTCCCAGACAAATAATATATCATTTTTTTCAACTGACTAAGTAGATTCAAAATACATAATTAATATGCGTATATGTCATGTCACATCAGAATGCTATAACAAAAAATGCCGAAAAAGTGTAAATTTGCATTCGGATCAGTCATCTGCAGCGTGTAAATACATTTTGTCATCCAAACCATATATATATATAGTAAGGGGATAACTTGCCACAGAATTGCACCGTACCGTGCTATTTCATGGCAGTTCGTTTCACTAAGCTGTCAATTTGCCAAATACAGGCGAACTGACATCGAAATATGGTGCAGATCGGCGATCTTCGGCGGTAGAGAAACTGTCCCATAGAGAAGTAATGGTTTATCTATTCAGAGAACACCAAACTGCACGGACGGGTAAGTGAAAAGCCCTGATTTTCAGTGGTTCAGTTCAACAGGTTTAAACAGGCGATTCCTATAGGATTCAATGTAAAGCAATATCGTTTTCATTTTTTATTAAACCATTTATTCTTTTCATTTTCAGCCAAACGTCTTTTTATCTATTTATTTTTTGGAACACATTTTTGTATTTTTATACTTTTAGACAAAAATTTTGATTCAGAGTTTTTTTTATTAAAAGGCTTTTGTTAATTCTGTAACAGACCTTTATTATTATTATTTTTAAAGGACCTTTTTTTACTATTTACATGCATTTTCATTGGTTTAAACACCTATTAGAAGAATAGCAGATTTCATTTTTTTTTCTTCTGCAGGTCAGAGATGTTCAGCGGTGTTCGGCGATCTTCTGCGGTGGCAGTCTTCAGTGACTCTATCTATGGACCACTTTGGTGTCCCTGTATTGAATACTGAATTCACCACAGGGTCGGCAAAATTGAATTGCCGAAGCGCACCGAACTGCGCCAAACTAGAAAGCACCAAAATTTTGCTCAAATTTCAGTGCTTTCTGAATAATTCTTTAAGGCACACTCTTTAAAAAAAGAAACTGAAAGTGAGAACCTCTCTAATTTTTACCAAAACTGAAAGAAAACCTGAGATATTTCTCTTGTATTTTGGTGCATTTTGTTTCATAAATAATATGACTATGTATTAAACATTGAACTTGCTCCTGGCTTGGGAATTGAAAAGGTGAGTAATGGCAGCAGCATTTTTCACATTATATGTGAAAAGCAAACCATTCATCTTACATGAAAAATAAAAGAAAAAACTTATTTTTTCTGGTTTTTATTTTTACACAGTACATAGACAATTACATTATAGGGAAGGCCAGACACAGACCTGTCCAATGACACCTCACATGACCTTGTGGGGTGCATAGTATGTAGATATAGGGGTCCAAAAGACCCCTGTCTCTCCTCCCAGCGGTACACAGCTAACCCTTCATATGCAAATGTGTAATAACACATTACGCCATATCTTCCGCACTTCTCCCAGCAAAGAAAATTAGATGAATTATTGCAGCAGTATGGCTTGCTTCATAAGTGAAAAGCAAACTACGCCACTGCCTTTTTTACTATACTTGGTCGTATTTGGTATCATTGGAAAGGTCAGACTTTGACTTTGGTTATTCTGCCCCAAGCACCCCCTGCACTGTTATTTATTGTAGACATGTGCACAGCACAAAATTTTGTTTTGCACTAATGGATTAGTCCTAAAATGCAATTTATTTGCGTTGCTAAATAAATTCGTTTTCAGTTCTTTAGTATGAAAATTAGTTTCATTCATCTGAAAACCAGTGGATACAATTACTATTGTAGTGGCTCCTCAGAGGGCTGAGATCGCTGCTTGTTACAGTATCTCTCACTCTCAGCACAATGTGTCAGGCAGAGCTGTAACAGTAACTGACTGCTGCTCATCACAGCGCTCAGAGTTTCAGTAAAACTAGTAAATAATATTTTTATATATAAGAGGTTAGAACAATATTATTTCCCTGTTTTACTGAAACTCTGAGCGCTGTTACAGTCAGTAACTGTAACAGCTGAGCCTGATACATTGTACTGAGAGATAATATAACAGGCAGCCAATCTCAGCTCTCACAGCCACTGAATTTAAAAGGCTAAAAAAGTCTCCTCTCTGTATAATGTATAGAACATCCTCCTGCATTAATTAATACCCCTCTCTGTATAATGTATATAATATCCTCCTGCATTAATACCCCTCTCTGTATAATGTATAGAACATCCTCCTGCATTAATTAATGCCCCTCTCTGTATAGAACCTCCTACTGCATTAGCATGTGGAGGGTGCAGAACTTTGGAATGCAATGCTTATCCAGCACAGAAGAGGGAACTTTTACTTAGACAGGATTATAAAAGCAGGGGAGAGGGAAAATATTAACGTAAAATCGGTCTGAAAGCTCAGAGAACAGATGACTGGTGCAAATTTATTTTTATAATCAAATAAAGCACTTTAAATCCAGGGAAAACATTCAAATAAATCACACTGAAGGCTCATAATGACAGAGTAACTATGAGAGCTGGATAGTAAATGTATCAGACGTAAAAAAAAACCTTTATAACAAGCAGCACTGGGAGAGGAGAGGGACTTTATATAAAACGTGTATTCTAGATGAGGAAAGGGGAATAATAGTGCTCCTGGATAATATAAAATGTATCAGACCTAAACCCCTATTATGCAGAGCGGGAGGGGAGATAACACACGTTTTATCAAGTCCCTATCTTCTCCCAGCGCTGCTTGTTATAAAGGGGTTTTTACTATCCAGCCCTCCTCTGTCATTAGCTTTCAGTGTGATTTATTTGAATGTTTTCCTTCTCCAGCTGTTTTTATCATCTTGTCTGTCTCATAGACATGCAAGGGTTAAGTATTATTTATTATTATTATTCTTTATTTATAAAGCGCCAGCATATTCTGCAGCGCTGTATAACAGGCACAGTATAGACAGGGTTACAATACATTGTACAACATTTGACAAACAGTACAGGAGGAGATGAGGGCCCTATTCCCGTAGGAACTCACAATCTAGAAGGGTTGGGGTTGGAAACAGGAGGAGAGGACTGCAAGGTGAGAGTGATTGATGGTTGCGTCAGTGAGTTGGGCGGTAGGCTTTCCTAAATAGGAATGTTTTAAGGGAGCGTTTGAAGGAAGAGAAATTAGGGGAAAGTCTGACCGTACAAGGGAGAGTGTTCCAGAGAATGGGGGCTGCGCGTGAGAAGTCCTGCAGTCTATCATGGGAAGTGGTGATGCAGGGAGACTCTAGGCGCAGGTCGCTGTTTGACCTTAGGAAGCGGGCTGGGGTGTATTTGGTGGTTAGTGAGGACAGGTAGTGAGGAGCTGAGTTAGTGAGGGTTTTGTAGGTCAGGGTAAGGATTTTAAATTTAATTCTGCAGTGGATGGGGAGCCAGTGAAGGGACTCACAGAGGGGAGCAGCAGAGACAGAGCGGCAGGTGAGGTGGATTAGCCTTGGCGGAGGCGTTCAGGATGGATTGTAGGGGGAGAGGCGGGAGAGAGGGAGGCCAGATAAGAGATTATTGCAATAGTCAAGTCGGGAGATTACCAGGGCGTGTATGAGTTGTTTTGTGGTGACAGCGGTAAGAAATGGCCGAATTCTGGAAATTTTACGCAGTTGGTATTGGCAGGAGGAGGAAAGAGACTGGATGTGGGGGATGAAGGAAAGAGCAGAGTCAAGTGTTTATCCAAGACAGCGAACTTGGTTTGATGGGGAGATGGTGATACCCTCCACCGTGATAGAGAAGTCAGGAGGTGGGGAGGCATTAGAGGGAGGAATAAGTAGGAGCTCTGTCTTGGAAATGTTGATCTTTAGGTGGTGGGAGGCCATCCAGGAGGAGATGCCAGATAAACAGTCGCTGACTTTGGAAAGGACAGGGGGAGAGAGATCAGGGGTAGAGAGGTAGATCTGAGTGTCTCAGCTTAGAGGTGGTAATTAAAGCCAAAGCTGTTAATGATTTTGCCCAGGGAGGAGGTGTAGATGGAAAAGAGCAGAGGACCAAGGACAGAGCCTTGAGGTACACCAACAGATAGAGGCAATGAAGAGGAGGAGTTACCAGCAAAGGACACAGAGAAGGACCTGTTGGATAAATAGGAGTCAACCCAAGTAAGTGCCGTGTCACCGAGACCAAGAGAGTTGAGGGAATGTAGAAGGAGGGAGTGGTCAACAGTGTCAAAAGCAGCCAAGAGGTCAAGTAGGATGATAATAGAATAGTGGCCGTGTTTTTTTAGCAGTTAGGAGGTCGTTGGTGACTTTGGTGAGGGCAGTTTCAGTTGAGTGTAGGGGACGGAAGCCAGACTGCAGGGGGTCAAGTAGGGAATTGGATGACAGGAAGAGGGAGAGGCGGAAGAGGGAGAGGCGGTTGAAGACTAGTTTTTCTAAGAGCTTAAATGTGAAGGGAAGCAGGGATACAGGACGGTAGTTGGATGGAGAGTTGGGATCGAGGGATGGTTTCTTTAGTAAAGGGGTAACTAGTGCGTGTTTGAAGGCAGATGGGAAGGAGCCGATGGAGAGAGATAGGTTGAAGATGTGTGTGAGAGCAGGGGTGAGGGAGGAGGAGAGGGGAGGCATTAGATGTGAGGGAATGGGGTCGAGCGGGCACGTGGTGAGATGTGAGGAGGACAATAAGGAATTGACTTCCTCATCAGTGGCTGGGAGGAAGAGGCAGAGGGTGGCAGAGGGGGCTTCTGGGAGTGGAGGTGGCAGATAACTATCTTGTGATGGGATGTTGCTTCTGATAGTTAGAGTTTTACTGAGGAAGAAATCTGCCAGGTCTTGAGCGCTGAAGGCAGCTGATGGGGGAGGTGCGGGAGGGTAGAGGAGGGTGTTGAAGGTGGACCAGAGCCGTTTAGGGTTGGAGGACAGCGTAGATATAAGAGATGAGAAGAAGGATTGTTTGGCCAAGTGGAGGGCAGAGGTGTAACGCCGGAAAATAAACTTGAAGTGAACAAAATCAGCTTCAGAGCGGGATTTCCTCCAGGCACGCTCTGCAGTGCGGAAGCATCTTTGCAGGTAGCGTGTCTGGAGGATGTGCCAGGGCTGAAGCTGGTGGCGTGGGGCCTTACAGAGTTGAAGAGGAGCAAGCATGTCTAGGGCAGAGATAAGTGTGGTGTTATAGTGGTCAGTGGCAGCATCAGGGCAGGTGAAGGATGAGGTGTGAGTGAGGTGGTGAAGTAGATTGGAGAATTGATGGGGATCCATGGCATGTAGATTTCTGTGAGTGTGTGTTTTCGGGGTGGGGGAGCAGGGTGTTTAGGAAGTCCAGATAGGTTGAAAGAGAGAAGGTGGTGGTCAGAGATTGGGAAGGGGCGACATGTGAACTCAGAAATGGAGCAGAGGTTGGAAAAGACAAGGTCAATAGCGTGACCATCGCGGTGGGTAGGGAGGAGGAAGGATTGCGTGAGTCCAAGGGAGGACGTGAGTGAAAGAAGTTTGGAGGCAGCAGGGGCAGAAGGATCATCAATGGGAATGTTGAAGTCCCCGAGAACTAGGCATGGAAGACGAGAAGACAGGAAGTGAGAAAGCCAGGTAGCAAAGTGGTCAAAGAATTGGGAGGTTGGTCCCGGTGGGCGGTAGATGACTACCACTCTGAGAGCCAGGGGAGAGAACAGGCGGATGCAGTGTGTTTCAAAGGAGGAGAAGGAGAGGGATGGGGGTGGAGGGAGATGCTGGTAGGTGCAGGTGGGAGAGAGCAGGATTCCGACCCCGCCACCATTTTTCTCACCCGGTCTGGGGGTATGGCTCAAGTGTAGACCGCCATATTAAATATATAGTGGGGGGTATAGACAAATGAGGAGGAGGAGGACCTATGCAAAGTGTTGTGCAAACGGGATGCATGGCAGGTGGTCATATGTCGCCTCAAGCACGTGGTACCCAAGCATGGGATGTCTTTCCCACGCTTGATCCTCATCTGACATAGATTACAAATAGCAACGGTGCGGTCTGCTGCACATTTCTTAAAGAACTCCTAGACAGCAGACTTCCTGTACATGTGCTTTGAGACAACAACGCACTGCACCTGAGCAGCTGTGACTTCTGATGCCTTGGACTGGCTACGGTTAGTCATAGAGGATGTGAGAGAGCAGCAACGGAGGCCGTGTTAGAGGGCGTTAGCCAGGTTTCAGTTAAAGCTAGGAGGTTGAAGGAGTTTGAAAGGAAGAGGTCATGGATGGCTGTGAGTTTGTTGCACACAGAGTGAGCGTTTCAGAGGGCGCAGCAGAAAGAGGACAGGCGCTGAGGGTTTATGGGAATGAGCTTGCTGGGCTTGCAGGGAGGTGATTTATGTGCGATGGAGATGGGATAAGATGGACGTATTGGATGTGTTGTGGGGCCAGGGTTAGGGGATATGTCACCTGTATAGAGTAACAGCAGGAGGGTGAGAAAGAGAAGGTGGGACTGGGATTTGTGGGAGTAATTGGCAGCACGAGAGTTGGAGGGAGACCATGTTCTGAGGAAACAAAGGAGCTCATGTGAGGCCATCATGTGGGAAGAGAGGAGGGATGGAGAGATGCAGATAGTGTAGGGGTCGGTGGTAGAGGGGCAGGAGTTCCATTTAAGGAGAAAGGCAGAAGTGAAAAGTAGAAGGGTGAATGAAAGCATAATATAGCCGTGTGTTTACCCAACGTAAAATGAGAACGTTGCAGTTCCTTCCTCAACTCCAGGAAATCAACTCCAAGCTTCCACTTAAGATGGCCACTTGGAATGGGCTTGTTGGAGCCAGTCCTTGCTGGTATATAGAGCAGACTGATTGCACTCAGGCAGATTAAAGGTAACACCTGATGTGGGGCCGTCTCAATAGGGCAGGAAATTCACATACTAATTAGGAAATTAGCAAAACAAATGGTGGGGAAAATGAAAGAAAAAAAACAAGGGAACGATTACAATGTGGGTGCCTGCAAATACTGGGTGATAGGGTCGTACCAGGAAAAAATATACAGGGGATCAGTTGAAATGTGGGTGCCTGCAGATACTGGGTGATAGGGCGAATTAGGGATCATGATGGTGGAAGTAAAGTAAGTAAAGGTTTTCTCTCCTGTGCTGGCTGTCGGTGCTGCGAGTGAGTATTCTGGAGCTCTATCACTGTCAGATTTTCGGGTAGGGGTCGGGAAGAATTACGCATACAAACCTTTTCTGTAGCTTTGCGATGTTGCACTCTTCATTGCTGGTCTCCTACTCTCCTTCACTCAATGTAATATCACAAAAAGGACTGAAACTAAAATGTAGTACATTTTATTTTAGTTTCTTTCATTTTTTGTACTGAGCAGTTTCGTATCTCTTGAGTCATACGAAAACTAAATTATCCCAAAATTCAGACTAAATCGTTTTAGTACTAAAACGAATGCACATGTCTAATTTATTGAAACAATTGCTATATATTTGAAGGTACGGTAATATACTCTTTATGAATCTGCTAGTATATTACAGTGGTCACCAACACATTACTTTTTTTAGCTCACTGTAGCTCATTGTGTGGCTTGCGAACCGCATGTGGCTTGCGTAGCTGTCAGTGGTAGCTTGCAGACTGCATAGCCAGCAGTGTTGGCTCGCAGACCCCTGCTAGCAACGCAGAAGGTGGACACCATCTGATGATGTGCGGGCACCATCAGATGGTGCAGAGAGGAGAAGAAAGAGGCGCAGAAGAAAGAAAGAGGCACATAAGAAAGAAAGGCATAAAAAAAGAAAGAATGAAAAAAATGAAAGAGAAAAAAAGAAAGAGGCACAAAGGGAAGAAAGAGGCACTGAAATCAGAGGAAAGAAAGAATTGAAAGAATGACACAGAGCAGAGTTTGCAAAGAAAGAAGCTGAGACAGTCAGAATCTGAAGAAACCAAATGTGAAATCTGGGAAGTCAGAAGCTGAGACAAAATCACAGTTAAGGTAATTAATGCATTTTTCTGCTAATCTCTGTATTGATTAAAGCCAGAATTTTTTCTTCTTTGTTCCATTTAAAAAGATTTAGAAATGTTACAGTTGTCTGTATTATAGGCTTAAAATATACAGTATTCCGGAGTGGGGGGGGGGGGACAAACTGATAGGCCACAGGTATTTCAGTAATGCAGCTCTCCTCTCGACTGATCTCTTACCCGAACAAGTGATGATCACTGTTTTAGGTCTATCGGTTATTCAGAGGGAACCGATCTGGCCCTGAACTTGCACCATACTGAATTTCTGTGTACGGTGCAATTTCATGGCCATTCGGCTATTTGGAAAGGAGGCAGTCTGCCAAATTTTGGCAAATTGTCAGAGAAATACGGTGCTGTTTGAAGGCAGTGAAAGTCCCAATAGAGAAGCAATGGTTAACCTATTCAAAGAACACCGAACAGCAGAGAAATTTGCCTCCAGTTGTTTTTCGCAAACAGCGTTTCTAATTTGACACTTTCAATCGTTTCTTTTTACGTGTTTTTTTTTATCCCGTTCATCAGCTTTTCTGACAGCTGGTCTGCGCTGGTTTTGTCGGATCGTCGGCTTTTTCCGTACACATTCAGCGGCTTTGCAGTGGCTTAACGGATCTGATCCAATAATTTATCGGATTCAATCATTTCAGTGGGTTCCCGGCGTCTTATCAAATCGGATCTGATAATTTCGGCAGTTTTGCAGCATATATTTTTTTTTTTTAATCGGCGGTTTTGCTGCGGCTTTTTCTTGCACTTCTGGGACCCTGTGGTTAATGCTGAATTCACCGCAGGGTCGGGGAATTTGATTCCCTGAAGTGCAGGAGACGGGAGAGCACAGAAATGTCGGTGACATTTCGGTGCACTCTGAATAACCCCTTATATGTGGCATCCACTAAACAATAAATATCTTCCTTGGCGGTGTCTGCATAGACACTGTTTGGGCATCTACAGATTGCTTTAACAGTAGTTTTTTTTAAGAAACAAGGCTTTTTAACCCATAGGTTTCAATGCAGCATATGATTCCGCACACTGCCGGGCAGCACCTCTACAATATAATATTACAGCATATGAATCCGTACACTGCCAGGCAGCACCTCTACAGTATAATAATGCAGCATATGAATCCGCACACTGCCGGGCAGCACCTCTACAGTATAATTACTGCAGCATAAAACAAAAAAACAACTGAATCGAGTGACCCGAAATGATCCAAACGCCGAAATGACCTGAATCACCAAATCGACCCGATTTATAGAAGCGACCCGAAATTTCAAATCATCCGAATTATCGAATCGAATGACTCAAAATTTCGAAGCGATCTGAAACTTCGCGTGGTCGACATTTCGGATTCAGGATGCCGTCGGAAGCATGAAAATGGTAAATTTTGTCCGAAAATCAATTTGGTATGAAACTACTTGCACGTCTCTAATAATGATCACACTCATTAACCTGCTATTCTAGTTGAGCTGGAGACACCCTTTGCAGCTTGGCTTTTATGACAGTTTACTGTACGTTTGCTCATCCTATATCTCTATAATTCCAATTTTGCATGTTAATATTGTCTGCAGTTAGAATATAAAAAAAAACCACCATCTGACAAAAGCAGGCATGATAAGATTTTGTGGCGGGGACACTCTGGTCTTCATGGAGTTCTAAGAATTCCAGGACATGATACCAGTCAAGATGCTAACATAGCATCACACATACAATAGGTATGCTAATAATGGCACACACAATTAATAGAGCCCCTCATGTGGCAAGGGTGTGATTTGAGTTATCATTTGAAAAGGACACCTTGTGGACCAAGATAGAACTTATGGATGCCAATGCGTCAGATGCAAGATAAAAATTATGCAAGATAAAAAAAAGTAGCGAAAAGTTTAAAAAATCTGCAGTAAATTGAAATATTTGAGAATGCAATACTGTGTTTGATAAATGTACAGTCTCCTATACATCACGTGGAAGGAATTTAATTTATTGGGATCAAATATGCACATTTACATCCAATCTCCAAATGTGTGTCCAATTTTGCTTTTAGCAAATGCCCAAGCTAAAAATAAAAGCATTTAGATTTCTAAAAGGGTAAAAGGGAAAGCTTTCATATATATCAGTGATGCAAATTATGAATTGATTTACAATTTAATATTTTAAAAGTTCCATGTGTTGTTCGAAAGGAAAAGATTATTATAGCTTATACTTACCATCCCCTGCCGTTGATGCCAGAGTATATTACTGCTTGCCAAACAGGCTAAAATTTTACATTCATTTATGTATATAGAACAAAGCATTACTCATACGAAATACCATACTGGCATAACATTAATGAGACACTAACAGGCTGGCAATTTGTGTGGACCTTTGCTCCCACGGTTATAAATAATATGAAATATATATATGGTTACATTGACGACTATTACTCATCAGAGACTGTACATCTCAATTCATTTACAATTCAGCTACATTTTAGAATTTGTCACTGAACTGCTTAGAAGTCACATTCATAAAATCTAAATCGTTCTCAATATATTGCTTAAAACATCTACAAGGTTAAAATCAGTCTTACAGAACCTTGTAAGACAAAAATCTTGTATAGAAACACAGTCTCCTGAGAACCAATGTGGGGGGGACCTAAAACAATATCGTTTCTATTTTCATGCTGTAATTTTATTTGCTTGTGAGAAAAATATAAACTTTTACTACCAGATCTAAGTGTACTCAATTTCGCATTGTAATACATTGAAAACCAATCATTAGCATATCAAAAGCCTACTTGCGTACCATTTATTTCAAGAGAAGACTAGTGTGCCCCTTGTAGAGAAAGAAACTCTTTGATTTATCTCTCCCCAGTCATCCTGTGTTACTGTAACCAAGCTGCAAATAGCAACCCCAAACCTCTAACAAAAAGATCCAAAAACTTTGCTGCTGCATTACAACAGTCAGGGAGATGGCAGAATACAGGGAGAGCTCTGGGGTCACTCATTGCTGTATAGGGATAATATTCAAGGGGTTATAATAGCTGAACATTCCTGTACAATACAGATTCAGTGGGTTGCTTTAATTTCCATTTACAGGCATAATGCCCATATACAGATATTATTTTTACATTCTATTTTTTTGGAAGCTGCATTGCTAATAATCTCATTATAATCGCTACAAATCCTCATAAGGATGAGATCTGACCATTTGTATAATCTATGAACATCACATTGACTGTTTTTGACACAAAGGCTATTTCTGTTTGCATGGTAATAATGCTCATCCCCTGTGAAACTGTGTAAGATAAGGGACACCATTTAAATATTCACTTCTTTCAAATAAATGTTATGGTAAAAAATATCAACAAAATGTGCTTGGTAGTAAAGTGGTTATAGGGTCACTTACAAATATTTTTCTTTGAGATAATTGTTGAAAGAGCATTAATCAAATTCCCTGACCCTGCGGGGAATTCAGCATTAACCACAGGGCGCCGAAGTGCAGGCGAACAAGCCAGCGAACAACCACCGGATCAAAAGTAAAAACTGCCATAAAACCACCGAAAATATTGGATCCGATCCGATAAGTTACCGCACAACAGAGGAAAACATTGGATCCGATCCGAAAAGTTACCGCACAACAGAGGAAAACATCGGATCCGATCCGATAAGCCAGCACAAACCTGCAGAACGCGCCCAACGATCTGCCACAAAACTGCCGAACGCATGCAAAAAAAAGAAGATGATCCGCCGAACAGAACGCCGCCCAGCCGCCAGAAAAAGCCAGAGTGGGGTAAAAAAACAAAACACTGCGACTTTGAAAAGATGTTTGCAAAACAACTACTGCACAAAAATGCATGAAAATTACATTTTAGGCCCTATGAATAATAATAAAAAGGTCTGTTACAGAAAAACATCCATTGTAATAGAGCAGCAGGAAATGCTAGCAGAATGCTTGGTTGTGTAGGGAGAGGTATTAGCAGTAGGAAAAGGGAAGTGCTCATGCCACTGTACAGAGCACTGGTGAGACCTCACTTGGAGTACTGTGTGCAGTACTGGAGACCGTATCTCCAGAAGGATATAGACACCTTAGAGAGAGTTCAGAGAAGGGCTACTAAAATGGTGTATGGCTTGAAGGAGAAAAGTTACCAGGAAAGGCTTAATGATCTTAACATGTACAGCTTGGAAAAAAGACGAGACAGAGGAGATATGATAGAAACATTTAAATACGTAAAGGGAATCCACAAGGTAGAGGAAGGGAGTATATTTAAAAGGAAACAAAGTAGCAAAACAAGAGGACATAGTCTTAGATTAGAGGGGCAAAGGTTTAAAAGTAACATCAGAAAGCATTATTTTACTGAGAGGGTGGTGGATACATGGAACAGTCTTCCAGTTGAAGTGGTAGAGGCCAAAACAGTAATTGAATTTAAGCAGGCATGGGATAGGCATAAGGCTATCCTAAACAAAAGATAAATCCAAGTAAAGTATCCATGTAATTGGGCAGACTAGATGGGCCGAAAGGTTCTTATCTGCCGACATCTTTCTATGTTTCTATGTTTCTATTTAAAAAATCTGAAAAAAATTAGCTGAAAAAGTGCCTAAAAAATTCCAAAGAATAAATAAGTAAAGAAACTTTTTGTTGCAAATTAAAAGAATAAACGGTTTAATAAATATTTATCGAAAACTGCAATATTTTTTACGTTGAAACTTATGGGATTCGCTTGATTAAACCTGCCGTTTGAAACCACCGAACATCAGGGCATTTCAATGACTTTTCGGTGCAGTTCGGTGTTCTCTGAATAGATTAACCATTCCTTCTCTATGGGGAGTTCACTGACGTTGAGCAGGCACCATATTTTGCTGAAAATGCGCCAATATTTGGCAAACTGCCTGCTTTTTGAATAGCCGAATGGCTCCGAAATTGCACCGTATGGGGAAATTCACTGTTCGATGAATTTTTGGGGACAGTTCGGCTCTCTTTGAATAACCCTGTATGTATTACCCTGACTAATTCTAACTCCTTTACTATGTTCCATAATATGTTGGCACAATACAAATAAATTAATAATAATAATATGCAAGCTATACAAATAATTTACTAATCGGTTGTATAAATACAGCTTAATGTAGAACAATGGACTTTTATAACATTCTGGATACTATTAATGTTATTTTCAAATGTAGCAACATTAACAATTAGGCTTAAAATATTGAGTCCACGAGTCAGAGAGATAGCACAGAAGCTGAAATTTTGAACGGTCTTGCATCACTAGATGGTACTGAAAATGGTGCTCCAGTGGCTGGTCCTGGGAAACTAACCTGCAGAGACTTAAACTTAACTGCCAGAGATAGTCAATGTTTTTTTCTATGGATGGGACTTTTAGGAGAAGTCCAAAGAGTTCTTGATATGCCTATATATTTGTTTACATGAAACACTGCTTTAATTTATGTCAATGTGCCTGACTTAGCAGGGTATAATAAAACATGTTTATTGGTAAATGTGCACTAAACAAGTTATGTATAATAACGAAACGTATCACAGTCAAAAAAGCATAAACTCGATTCAATAGCGTAACGCAGTAAACTACCTGGCGTAAAAGTGCCATGAATAATTTTAGCTCACAAGAAGAAATGAATCAATGACATTTCTAAACCAAAATCATAGATAAGCTTACTTGCTTGGGTCAGCCTTCATTATATAAAAACACTTAAAAATCTAAAAAACTGCAGAAAATAACAATCCATTCTCCTTTGTCCTTTAAGTGGTTTGGGTCATTATGGTTGATATCATCTGAAGCTGAAAAAAGGACAAAACTCCAAACTAAGAACTAGTGGTAGAGAAATAAATCTGGAGATATATTTTATAATGATACAATGCAATCGATATGAAATGCAAGTAATCAGACCGGAGAAAAAAACAGCTAACTTGATAATCTATCACTGTTGCAGTTTCCGAAAAGGGTAGTAATAAAGGCAATCATTTTGATCATTTTTGTTAGCATTTTGTGAAAATAATCAATATTTAAAGTAATGCTCTATAAAATATTTATCCCCCTTTTTTCTCTTAAACAATTGGGCAGATGCAGCAGGAGGGGAAGAACATAGAAAGCCAAGCTAGGCAGGAAGACAAAGGAGAGGCACTGTAGATGATAGAGGGGGGAATTAGTAGAAGGTGAGAGGGAACCAACCTGTCAGGAATATATATATATATATATATTTCGGAACCAAATATGCAGGAGGTACGCCTGGGCTGGTACCAGGGCTGGGAGGAATGGTATGTATTAGGATCTTCTTGTGTTCTTGAGGTTAAAGCTAGTAGTATACTTATGGCAGAAGTATATATATATATTACGGAGTTACAATTCCGGTGACTGTAGTAGTATAGATGCACGGCTGAAAGTGATGGGTAAACAGGTACCAGATTCGAGGAGACAGTAAACCCAGGATAGATGTTCGTTGGGATAGTCGAGGTATAAACAGAATATTGGAGGCAGGCGGCTGTTCAGAATGGTCGAGGCATAAGCATAGGGTCAGAGGAAGGCGGCAGTCCAGGTTGGTCGAGATATAACAAAGTAATACCATAAAGATGTGGTTTGAGTTCAATTGGTAGAGCTCGTAGATTCCCATCTTACTAGAAATAATCCAATATTGTGGTCAAGGCCGGATTTGCATCTCAGGAGCCTGTAGAGCGTCCCTACCTACCCCCCCCCCCCCAAAAAAAGGAAACATTCCAAAATTTTTACATTTAAACGTTTAAAATTTTAGGGCAAACTAAAAAGATAAAACCTTTTTTTTTAAAAAAAAATTGAAACGGGGTGTGGCCGGAACTCCGCCGTGAATGGTAGCCTTATCGCTCCGAGAGCAGGGAGACGGGGAGCCACACTACGAGCTTCAGACCCGGTATTATCGCGAGCATGGGGCAGAGAAAGCAACAGACGGCATCCCAGCCGCGGGAGAGACCACCAGGGGAACCCGAGCTCCTCGCCGATGAGGCATTGTTTAACTGGTCCTGCCGCGAGTGAGCCAGTCAGAATGGTGCGCTGGACGATCCTACCCTGGAGGAGATTGCACTGCCCACCCCCGCTGGCGCACAGAGCCCTGCAGTCTCAGACCTATCCTTGGGGGAACCAGATTGGAGAGAGGTACTCCACTCCTTATCTACTAAATCTGATATCTCCTCCATGTTCGCCCTCCTAGAGGCCTCCTTTAACCAGAAGCTCTCTGATCTGAGCGCAGATGTCCGCCTTTGGGGGGCCGTATACAGGATTTGGAGGAAGACAGGGACTCGGTGCTTGATATGGTTAATCACTTAACTACTCAACTCACAGAGCACTCTGCTGCGCTAACTCAACTTCATAAACATATAGACGACATGGATAATTGAGGCCGTCGAAGCAACCTTTGGATTAGGGGGTACCCTGAATCTGGGGAGGGGGCAAAGATTTGCCTGTACTTTTACAGACCCTCTTCAACCAATTGTTGCAATGCCCGTGCTCCACCGCCATACTTTTGACAGAGCCCATCGTGCGCTGAGATCGCGCAACCCTGGCTCTACATCTCCCCGGGACATTATCTGCCGCCTACACTATTTCTCTGTTAAGGAGGATATTCTTCGGGCCTCCCGAAATACTGATCCTATTGTGGTGGATAACTGTCGAATATAAATTTTTCAAGATGTCTCTTGGACCACCCTTCAAGCTTGCAGACTCCTCAAGCCCCTTACAGATTAGCTCAGAGTCTGGAATGTGAGGTATCAGTGGGGTTTCCCTTTAGCCCTTCACACCACGAGAGGAGGCCGAGTCTACTCTGTAACGGGTCCTGGTGACGTGCCTGACTTTACTCATATCCTCGAACCTCAACCAGTGGAGATTCCAGATTGGTATGGTGGTTCGTCACTGGGCACCCTGGCGCCCCTGCCACAGCACCCCCGCTAGACCTCAGCACCTAAACGCTGGCTCCCTGGGAGCCATTCCATGCCGTCTTCACAGGAAGGCTTCCTTATGTATGTAGGACAGCTTATGTGGACCCGGTCCTCAATATAGAGGGGACATCACTGGTCACCATGACCATGCACAGCTGGTGCTGCTACCTCCCTCCCCTTTTTAGCAACGTTGTGCTGACGGAACCTCGCCCCTTTGTTGTCTGAATATACACCGGGTCCTTCTTCTTATGTGGAGTGTCTGATAGACTCGCACTGACCCGGATGTCAGGGGTTCTGGAGCTTACTTTCAAGATAATTCTACCACACATCCTGATGTGAGACTGACGCTCCCTGCCCACTACTGGGCCTCCTTGTTCACCGGATTCGCTCTTTCCTTTTCCTGCAATCCACTTTTTTGGTTGCCCGTCGATTTGGCGATGCCTGCCCCCCCCCACGCGGTGTTGTCATATATTTTGATATTGATTTCTGTTTTTGTGCTGTTATTTTTTTACAAGTTACATCTTTGTTTTACAGCCTCCGCCCCCTCAGGGTGGATACATCTACATCATGTACTATACTATGTTAGTGTTTTGTTTTGCATTGCATTATTATGTTTTGTTCCTTTGATGTGTTCCCCTCTCCCCTTCCCTTTCACCTGGGTCAGGACAGTAACTCCTACTGCGTAACGATTTACTCCATCTATACCACCTATGGCCGCCTTTAAGTTTATTTCTCTGAATGTCAGAGGTCTCAATCACCCGGTAAAGCGGAGAATGGCCTTGACTGACTTCCGCAGACAAGGAGGCGAAATTGTGCTTTTACATGAGACCCACTTCCGAGCAGATGCCACCCCTTCTCTCACTTCCCACTTACTTCCCTCAAACTTACTGCATTAATTTCACTGATTCTAAATCCAGGGGAGTGGCACTTTTATTTGCACCACATATTCCTTTCCAATTTGAATCCCAAATCACTGACAGCAATGGCCGCTATCTTTTTATTTTAAGGGTCTCCTGGGCACTACTAAAGTAACCCTTGCGAAATGCAAATATATATCTCCCCGACGTTAAGCAATGCTCTACTTTACGCTCCATCCTCTCCAAATTGTCCCGTTTTCAGGAAGGTACCCTTATTTGCGGTGGGGACTTTAATGTTTCCATGGATTCCTCGAGAGGGAGGGTCCTCCTTACATAAACCGAACTGCCCTTCTAAGCGACAACGCTTTCTGCAACTCGTGCACTCCCATCAACTGACTGATTGCTGGCGTGCCTTCCACCCGACCAGAAAGGACTACACGTATTACTCTCTGGAGGCTGGAACATATTCCCACTTAGACATGTTTCTTTTACCGCATTTTCACCTTTCCATGGTTTCTTCGGCGAGCATAGGTAATATTATGTGGTCTGACCAGGCCCCTGTGCTTTTGACCCTCTCCTTCTCTCAAATACCCCCTAAGAGTGACAAATGGCGATTGAATGAATCACCCCTTAAAGATAACTTGCTTCGAACCTCTATCAGTAATGCTATAGATCAGTATTTTGAACTTAATGACACGGATGACGTTTCCTGCCCTGTCATTTGAGAAGCGCACAAGTGCGGTATCCGCGGAGTATTGATAGAAATGGGTGCTCGTCGGAAAAGGGAACCCATTGGTCAGATCACTTACCTTCTCTCTAAGATTCATGACCTAGAGCTTTTACATAAATCTTCCGCCTCCTTGGATCATTATAAGGCATTGACGGCTCTACGTAAAAGTTTGTCTCAGATCCTCGACCAAAAGCGTACCACTCTGTACTCCTTACTAAACATTCCTACTATGCCCAGGGCAACAAATGTGGCAGACTATTAAATCCAGACATCAATTTACCTATATCCCCAAGATTAAAACTTCGCAAGGCCATACCGCTGTGGTTAATTCGGACATTACTGATGCCTTTCATTCTTATTACCAATCCCTTTATATCTTCCCAACCGTCCTCTAAGGATTGCTCAATCCCGACAATATCTGACAGATTCGCTCCTTAGTAAACTCCCCAAGGATGCAGTAACCCAACTGGAGGAGCCCTTTACAATGACTGAACTAACCAGAGCAGTTAAGGAAACCCCCTCAGGCAAGAGCCCCGGATCGGATGGGTTCTCAGTGACTTATTATAAAACCTTCTTATCACAACTAAATCCTCACCTTTTGCGCTCCTTTAATGCGGCGGTGGACAGCACTCCCTTTCTCCCCAACGCTCTCCAAGCCACTATCTCCCTGATCCCCAAACCGGGCAAAGATCCGATCCTATGCCAAAATTACAGGCCTAGTTCCCTCTTAAACAACGATATAAAACTGATGGCGAAAATGATGGCTCTTCGCTTAAGTTCCCTACTACCTAGTATAATACATCCCGACCAAGTTGGATTTACCCCCCGTCATGAAGCCAGAGACAACACTGTCCGAGCTATCGATATAAATCACCAGGCTCATCAATCAGCGACACCGACAATCCTCCTCTCGGTCGATGCTGAAAAGGCATTAGACCGGGTGGACTGGTCCTTTTTAAGGTTGACGCTCTCTGAATTTGGCCTGGGTCCATGCTGGCTCTCTTGGGTTACTGCCCTGTATGAGTCTCCCACTGTGTTTTTCCGCATTAATGGCACGTACTCCTCTCCCTTTTCCATCAAAAATGGCACCATTTTCCATCGAATGCAGCAGATTTATAGAGCCTTAATTATGCACCACTATTATCATGCATACTCACAGACCTGAGAGACTCAAATAAACCCCATTTCTCCTGGTTCGGGAGAATCAATATTTAAAAAATGAATGTCCTTCCCCGCCTCCTCTACCTCTTCCAGGCAGTCCCGATTTTGTCCCTTCCTCATTTTCTGACAATCTTAAGTCTGCTTTCCTTACTTTTGTCTGGGCCCACAAGAGGCACCACCTCGCCTACTCCATCCTAACATGTCAGAAACGTGATGGGGGCTTAGGCATTCCCCATGTAGAATTTTATAACCTCTCTGCATTATTTTTACGCCTATCCGACTGGTCGCAGTCTCCTAATGCTAAACTGTGGGTCAAGCTAGAACAGCGCACCCTGTTGGTCCCCATAGTTTTGGCTCCCTGGCAGACTGCTCCCTTTCAGCTATTATGCCCTACACCCCACCTGACAGTTTCCCCTACGCTGCGACTTTGGCATCGCTATAGGCAAAGACTGGGCTTAACTCCCCTCTCTTCTCCTCTGACCTCTGTTACTTATAACCCGGATTTCCCACCGGGCCGTTCTGGCTCCTTCAAAGTTCCTGACCCTAGTGGCCCCTTTTTACCTTTGAGAGACTGCATGGATCGGGATGGACTTGTTCCTTTAACTGCACTACTAGACAGAGAGACCCACTCTGCTCTACTACAATACCATTACATACAGCTGATGCAATACTTTCGTGAAATTACGGCTCGAGACCCCCACACTTTACCCACACTCCCTTTTTGCGACACTCTGCACAGCTGATCCACTGCCCCCCCATCTCCTATCTTCTCTTTACACGAGTGTTCTGTCCGAAGACATCGAGCTAAACCTTCTTGTCCCACAAACTTGGATACCATATTTATTTTGATCTCAGATTTATTAAGACAAGCCAGGTGAAACTGTAATACAGTAAAAACAAACTTCATAAACATCACATTGCATGCATAACAGCATTTTCCTTACCCGATGATACAGTAAACTTACTTTTTTAGCTCTCTAGGGGTAGATGGCGATGGATGAGAAACACATGCCTTGCTTCCAGTAATAACTTTCAGACACAAAATGGTGAATGCTTCACTTCCTGTCAAGATTCTACCCAGCATTCTCTGATTAATGACAACTTCCTTCCTATACATTCACTAATATATATGAAATGGTTTAACAGCCGTAATACCACAAAAAGACACTAGATGGTGCTACACTCCACTATAACTAATGTACCGTACATTACAACTTTACACAAATCTATCACTGATTCTTCTTATTAAAGCATAAACATTATGCTAGACAGCACACTCCCCATCTGACGTCACACGACGTCACTAACAGAGTCTTCCATAGAAAACAACAGAGCAAGTTCGTTCACTGGTCTTAAGAACACTTTAACCTCATTCTGTTGAAAGGTCTTGACCTCGACCTTACGGACACGATTATCTTTGCTTGGGAGTACTTTGGTGATCAGACCTAAAGGCCACATGTTCCTTAGCGTCTGACAGTCTTTCATTAGCACAACATCTCCAGGTTTAAGATTGGGCTTTCCAGTGTGCCACTTTCTCCTCACTTGTAGAGTAGATATACATTGTTCCTTCCACCGGCTCCAGAAGGTATTGGCAAGAACTTGTACCTGTCTCCATTGTCGCTTGTAAAGATCTTTCTCACAAAACGCTCCAGCTGGAGCACCGGCAAGATTAGTCTTTTGCGTGAGCAACATGGCGGGTGTGAGGATCACCGGGTCTTCATAGTCACTTGAAATTGGTGTCAAAGGTCTGGCATTAATGATAGCTGTAACCTCTGCCATAAAGGTCACTAAACATTCGTGAGTAAGCCTTGCAGTTCCTACTTGCAGGACGATAGAGTCAAGAATTCTGCGGGCTATGCCTATCATCCTCTCCCAGACACCTCCCATGTGAGAAGAGTGAGGTGGGTTGAAGATCCACGTGCAGTCTTGCTCACTCAAGTATTTTTGTACTGTAAGGACGTCCAAGTTAGAAGGAATTTGAAGTTCTCTTACTGCTCCTACAAAGTTTGAGCCCCTGTCAGAACAAATAAGTCTCACTGGACCCCTGATTGCTATGAAACGTCTCAGAGCATTAATAAAACTTGAAGTGTCCATTGACTCAATAACTTCAATGTGAACCGCTCTGATGGACATGCAAACGAATATAACTGCCCAGCGTTTACTGTTTGAGTGTCCCCTCTTTGTGTACCGGGTGGCGACAGACCAGGGACCGAAAACATCAAGGCCAACATTGGTAAAAGGTGGATCCATGCTAAGTCTGTCAGGTGGTAAATTGGCCATCTTTTGCGTCTGTAACCTTCCACTAAGTTTTCTGCAGATGACACACTTGAAGAGGATCCTACTCACACATCTCTTAGCTCCGACTACCCATAGTCCAGCAGCTCTTACAGCTCCTTCAGTAAACAGTCGACCCTGGTGTTTAGTTTGGTCATGGTAGTGCTGAATGAGTAAGTAGGCAATATGATGGTGACCGGGAATCACTAACGGATGTTTCTCTGAGAGTTCTAACTCGCTTTCTCTCAAACGGCCTCCTACTCTCAACATGGCATTTTCATCAAGAATTTGATCAAGTTTCTTTAAACTACTGTCTTTAGGAACAGGTTTCTGGTTGAAAATACAATTAATTTCTTTAGCAAAGACCTCTCTTTGTACAACAGATATTAACCAATTTTTAGATTGTTCTAGGTCAGTCGCAGAGTAGCCGTTTTTGCAGTGGTGCCAACCTCTGCAATTGTCTGGAGTCAGTGGTTTTTGTTTATAGGACTGAGCTATGTGGTTCAGGCAAGTAATAGCTCTAACTAATGACCTCCAGGTGGAAAACCTATTGAAACGGTGAGTTTTAAACTGGTTTAGAGAAGTTGTTGTAACTGCAGTAGATACCTGAGGGCGAATTTCCTGATCCTTGTCTGCATCTATTAACTCGAATGTGGCGGGGTCTTTAATGTTACAGTCGGTACTGCGTAGAAAGGTGGGACCTGTGAACCACAAAGTACTCTCAAGGCGGCTGGCTGCTACAGATCTGGTCGCTAGGTCTGCAGGATTACGGTCTGTGGGCACGAAATGCCATTGCTCTGGGAGGGTAGACCTCCTTATCCTCAATACTCTGTTATTGACATAGACGTAGAAACGTCTAATTTCATTATGGATGTAACCCAAAACTATTTTGCTGTCTGTATAAAACTCAGCTTTTTGAATTTCTACGTTTGTCTCTGTTGCAATTAGTTCAGCTAGCTCTGTAGCCAAAACTGCAGCACAAAGCTCCAGCCTGGGTATGGTGTGCTCGGAAAGTGGTGCAAGTTTGGCTTTCCCCATTACAAACCCTATGTGGCATTGTCCTTTATTGTCTATGGTTTTCAGGTAAGCTACAGCAGCAATTGCCTTAACGGAAGCATCCGAAAACACACAAAGTTTTTACGTCTGATAGTCCTCAGATGACAGAGGGACATATGGGCGTGGGATGTTAAGGTTAGATAAAACTGTCAGTGAGTCCTTCCACTCTGTCCATAGGTTCTTCTTGTCAGTGGGGAGTGGGTGGTCCCAATCTAACGACTCACAGGTCAAGTCTCTCAGTAGTGCCTTACCCTGGATAGTGATAGGTGTTGCAAAACCTAAAGGATCGTACAGGCTATTTACGGTAGACAGGTCGCCTCTACGGGTAAAGGGTTTTTCCTCTGTGTTTACTTGAAAGGTAAAGGTGTCAGATCTTAAGTCCCATAGCAAACCAAGACTGCGTTGCATGGGAAGTGAGTCTGTGCCTAGATCTAAGTCCTTTAACTCGTTAGAACGATCTTCGACAGGAAAGGCCTCCAAGACTTCTCTACTGTTGGAAGCAATCTTGTGAAGTTTTAAGTTGGAACAGGCAA
Source organism: Leptobrachium leishanense (assembly GCA_009667805.1). Lineage (NCBI taxonomy): Eukaryota > Metazoa > Chordata > Amphibia > Anura > Megophryidae > Leptobrachium > Leptobrachium leishanense. The sequence goes on from CM019065.1 coordinate 135,292,386, forward strand.
GCATTGCCTGAGTCCTTTTGAGGAGACTGATAGCGGCTTCATTTGTAGGCAGTGATTTCAAGCAGTCGTCTACGTAGAAATCTCTGTCTACAAATTGTCTGACATCTGACCCATACTCTGACTCGCCTACTCTAGCAGAGTGTCTGAGGCCATATATAGCAACAGCAGGGGAAGGACTGTTGCCAAATATGTGTACCCTCATACGGTATTCTGTGATGTCTCCAGAAGGGTTGTTGTCCTTGAACCAGAGAAATCTCAGAAAGTTACGGTGTTCTTCTTTAACAAGAAAGCAGTAGAACATTTGTTGTATGTCTGCCATGAACGCAACTGAATCTTTGCGAAAGCGAAGAAGCACCCCTAACAGTCTGTTGTTAAGGTCAGGGCCCGAGAGAAGGACATCATTTAGAGAGACACCCTCATGCTTGGCGCTAGAATCGGACACCACTCTAATCTGCCCTGGCTTCTTAGGGTGGTAAACCCCAAATATGGGTAAGTACCAGCATTCTTCTGTGTCTTTGAGGTCTGGGGTTATCTCAGCATGACCGTTCTGGAATATTTTCTCCATGAAGGAAAAGAAATGTTCACTCATCTCTGGTTTCCTTTGGAGATTGTGTCTTAGGGTCTAGAGGCGTTTATGTGCTAGTTCTCGGTTGTTGGGCAAACGTCGTCTTTGAGGTCTAAAGGGAAGAGGTGCAACCCAGCTATTAGTCACATCTTTCTCTATACTCTTTTCCATAAGTTCTAAGAAGAGTCTATCCTCTATGGACATTGCTACCTGGTCATCTTCCTTTGTCCTCTTAAACACTGTGCTTCCTAAGTCATTTTGGTCGTCGTCGTAGGTGTTGTTGTGTGGTAGCTCTTTTATGAGGATGTGATTCTGACAGGGTTGGAGAAGAGAAGGACGACCATTCTCGAAGGTACTAGTGAGCAGGTTATTAACAGATGCCGGTTTGTGAGCACCCCCTAGGCAAACATCACCTATAATGACCCACCCGAGGTCTAGTTTTTGGGCATATGGGGCGTTTTGGGAACCGTTTATCAGTTTTCTAACTTTATGGACTTGCAAGATATCTCTCCCAAGAAGTAAGATTATCTGAGCCTGATCGTCTAGTTCTGGTATGAGATGTGCTATGTGCTTTAAGTGAGTGTGGTGATCTGCTGCGTCTGGTGTGGGAATCTCTGACCTGTTGTCTGGCATATGGTTGCACTCTATTATGGTCGGTAAGGGTAGGCATGTCTTACCATCCATAGATTCAATTTGTAGCCCGTCAGCTCTTCTCCCCGCCGTTTCCACTGTACCTGCACACGTTCTAAGGGAGTAAGGGCTGCTCGGGCTTTTAAGGTTTAGAATGTCAAAAAACACAGATCTCGCTAGTGACCTATTACTCTGATCATCCAAAATGACGTAGAGCTTGACCGCTTTGTCTCTGCGTCCTTTTGGGTAAACTCTCACAGGACAGATTTTGGAGCAGGATCTGCCGCCTTAGTTCTCTTGCAGACTTCAGTACACTGTGAAGTGATTGCCATGGCGTCTGTACTAGAGTCTTTGGCTTCCCTGCCTTGCTCTGTGTCACCATGCACAGGTGGGAGGGTTCTTGGAGTAGGCCTTGGGTGTAGAGCTGTGTTGTGCTCTGTGTTGCCACACTCTGTACACTTGACACTGACCTTGCAGTCCTTGGCGAAGTGCGTAGATGAAGAGCAGCACTTGAAACAAATGTTGTTCTCCTTGAGGAAAGCTTTGCGCTCCTGGATAGTCTTTGTCCTGAAGGCTCTGCATTTCTGTAGAGGATGTGGCATCTTATGTAGAGGGCAGAACTTTGTAGGGTCGCTGTCCCGATCCTCTAGTTGAGACTCTGTAAACCTTTGGGAAGAAATGTTAGTTTTGTGCACGGCTACTGGAGCTCTGGGTTGTTTGGGGCCAAAGGAAGTGGAATAAGACACTGGAAAAATGAAACTGGGATCATCTTTCATTCTTGCTTGTCTGTCTACAAAGTCTACAAACTCACTAAAGGGTGGAAAAGGCACATTGCGATCTCGTTTGTAGTTACAGCCATGAGTGATCCATCTTTCGTGTAACTCATAAGGAAGTTTTTGTGCTAAGGAGTGAATCCCTCTGGCAGAGTCAAGATAAGAAAGGCCAGGTAAGTCTCCTTCTGCTTTAGCCACTCGTAACTCCATACACAGATCACTGAATTCTCAGAGCCTTTGATAACCTCTGTTGGGCATTTTTGGGAAGTCTTCTATCCTTTTAAACAGTGTATTCTCTATAGCTTCTGGTGAACCATAACACCTATCCAGTCTGTCCCATATGTTTGTAAGGCCTATCTCACGGTGATTTATATTAATGTCTCTGATCCTTATGGCCTGTTCAGCAGACTCATTGCCGAGCCACTTTACCAGGAGGTCTATCTGTTCCCTGCAGGATAGATCTAGACCATGAATAGCACTCTGGAAAGAGGATCGCCACGCCCTGTAGTGTTGAGGGCGATCACTAAATTTGACAAGACCTTGGGTAACTAACTCACGTTTCGCAAGGAATTTTGCAAAGTCTATAGTAGCCTGATTGTGATTGGGGTAGGTTGCTGGTGTATTTTGGTGCGGTGTATAGGCATACCTGATAGAAGTCTCCTCTTTAGGTGTGTTGGGCTCACACCTGCTCAAGATTGGCATTTCATACGGACTCGTTGCATTACACCTTTGGAGTGAAGACAGGTGTTTGGTAGTTGTATGAAGGCTGGGTACCTTGTGGAATAGAAGGTCTGGTTGGGACGGGAAAGTCTGGCACCCTGTCGGACCTTTCTTGCTTGTCGCACTGGGTTCCGAGGTCGTCTCGTCTTTGCTTTATCTGTTGTGACTCACCGACGTCCTGTTTGGTTTCTTTTTGTGGGATGCTGCTTGGGTTATAGTGCTGGTGGACATATTCTGAGGTTCGTTGCGTTGCATCTTGACTGTCTTCCTCTAAACTCGGCATGCTTCTACATTCCTTTGACTCAATGTAGACAGCTGCTTCTAATGCTTCTGCTTCTGCAATGGCAACGGCAACATCTCGGTCCACTGCCAGCCTCTCCATGTTAACTTCTAAGATAGCTTGCTGTAATTTCAGGGATGTCTCTTGCTTTTTCATCTGTAGCTCTTGGTCTGCGAATGCGACCCTGGCTCTTGCTGCTTCCGCTTTCAAACGGGCTATGGCTGCTGCATTTGCGACAAATGACTTGGATGAGCTTGCTTGTGATCTTGTTTTGATTGAAGATGTCTCACTGTGAGGCATGACTGCGGGGAAGAAACTGTCTTGCTGTATAGAGACCGCTCATGTCGATGCTGCGCGCCTCTGTGTAGCTTGGCTGCTTGCTTCGCCTGCCGCAGGTATGTTTCCTTAAAGCCTCTGACTGTATGGATGCTGTGTAGCCCCGGGCTGTACAGACTTCGCAGTCAGCTTATCTTCTTCTCAGAGGTCAGCTAGAAAATTTCACTGTTCTGTCCGAAGACATCGAGCTAAACCTTCTTGTCCCACAAACTTGGATACCATATTTATTTTGATCTCAGATTTATTAAGACAAGCCAGGTGAAACTGTAATACAGTAAAAACAAACTTCATAAACATCACATTGCATGCATAACAGCATTTTCCTTACCCGATGATGCAGTAAACTTACTTTTTTAGCTCTCTAGGGGTAGATGGCGATGGATGAGAAACACATGCCTTGCTTCCAGTAATAACTTTCAGACACAAAATGGTGAATGCTTCACTTCCTGTCAAGATTCTACCCAGCATTCTCTGATTAATGACAACTTCCTTCCTATACATTCACTAATATATATGAAATGGTTTAACAGCCGTAATACCACAAAAAGACACTAGATGGTGCTACACTCCACTATAACTAATGTACCGTACATTACAACTTTACACAAATCTATCACTGATTCTTCTTATTAAAGCATAAACATTATGATAGACAGCACAACGAGTCATCTGACTGGACATTCGCCAGATCTTCCTGCCTATACGAAAAAGTGGGATCTAGAACTCCCTACACCCCTGACTGTAGAAGACTGGGGCAAAGTCTTTCAGATAACCTTCCACTCCTCTAGGAATCTCTCCTTACAGGAGTCTATTTATAAAGTGTTGAGTAGGTGGTACGCAAAACCAACTGTATTACACAAATTCGACCATCCATTCCTCCTACATGCTGGAGATGTCGACAAAGCCACTGGTACGTTTCTTCATATATGGAGGGAATGCGCGGATATTGCCTCCTATTGGGAGGTGATTTTTAGATGTATCCATGATATCACGGGCCTAATCCTGCAGATAACACCCACTGTAGCGTTGTTGCATGCTGTACCTTTTTCGACTACCTTGTACCAGAGGTCCTTACTAATACACTTACTGAATGCAGCTAAAGCCCTGATCCCTGTGTATTGGAGGTGAACTTCTCCCCCCTCGGTGTTTGACTGGATCGATAGAGTAGAATGGATACCCCACTGTCACGTCCTGGGTCTCTGGCGCCCCCTCTGGCTTCTATGGATATTGCATCCAAGTTCTGGACCTTTGGTTCACGTTCAAGCCTGGACCTCACCTGAACTCAATTGTTTAAGTGGACTCTGTATAAAAGCAGGCATCGCCCAAAGAAGGGCGCTGCCTCATTTTGGTATTCACTCTGATCCTAGCCTCCAGTTTATCCTTGTTCTCAGTCTGATCCATGTTCTCAGTTTGTTCTGTATTCCTAGTCTTGATTCAAGCCTCACTGTGATTCTAGCTTCATTCTGATCCTGATCCTGCTTCAGTGTACTCAGCTCATGCATTCATGTTCAGGTCTGTCTTGCTTAGGTGATGTTTGCATTTAATATATCCTTTCTTAGTTCTTCTGTCTATATTCAGGTCTATGTTCTTGGTTCAAGTTCATGTCTAATATTCATGTTTTCTCTAGTTTAAATCCGGTTTATGTTCTTGCTTATGTTGCTCTAGTATTTAGCCCTCTCATGTTGTTGCTTTTTGATTAGCTATCTGTTTCATGCATTTCGTTCTGATCTGGTTCTATGTTTTGGTATTTGTATCTCAGTATTTTAGTTTATTTCTAGTGCTCAGGTCTTTAGTTTCATGTGTTTTCTTGATCCTTGCTGTTTATATACTTTGCTGTTAAATAAATCCCTTGTTTTTTGTTTATACATTCATGGGTCATGTCTTTTAACTGCTCAAGTAGCTCACACCCCTTCTGTGCCATGTCAGGTCAGGCCCACCGTCACACCCACCTGGAGGAATTACATTTCTCACTTTAGAATCAATTTGTTAAGTATCACAGAATATGGTACAGGTGGAGTGACTTCTTATCAAAATGCCCTAAACGCTCAACATGTTCGGCTACTGATATGACGGCTTGACCGCCTCTGCATCTCATTAGGGATGAGCTGTTCGTTTTGATCTGTTCGGAGTTCGCATCCAACATCGGCCGTTCGGCTGTTCGCCGAACTCCGAACATTTCCGCGTGTTCGGTTCGAGTTCGCCCACAATGCACCACAATGGACCACAATGCACTTTTCCACTGGCCTGAAGCTTGTAATTGGCTACAGCCTTGCACCTGACCACAGGTCAGGTACAAGACAGGTGAAAGACTATGCCAATCACGGCTCAGAGCCCTGAAATTTGCCCAATCATGGGCTCACAGAGCTAAATCCCGCAGCACACTATATAAGGCGTCCCTCACAGCCCCAGCACGTGTTTTTTTAGAGAGGAGATTGTTCTGTTATTGTGTGTTTTCACTGCCAGCAGCTATTGGGGGGGGGTCTCACTTCTACAAGATATCTGGGAATGTTTGTTGTCATGGAGCTGATGTAACGCTCCATGCTTCAAACCCCAAGAGACTTTATGTTAATTTATATCGTGTGATTTTTAGATATATTTTACATCGTTTGGTTTTAGTTTAATTTAGTTTAGTGTAAAATGGCATAGCTTTGGTTTTAAAAATACTTATATTCCTGTAGGTAAATGTGTTTTTGTGTATACAGTAAACAAGCTTTACTGCTGTGTAATTTATGCACCAGGGCTTTTCCCATTATTTAGCTGCATGTTTAATTCAAGGGATCTCTGATAGTGTGTGTTTAATCTGATGTGTTAAAACAATGGATATACAAATGTTGTATGAGTTGAAGGCTGAAGAATGTAAAGAATGTTTTAAATAACTGACATAATGTAATTAGTATGGGTAAGACGAGGTGCGTCATTTTATGCAAATTATGACTGTTGGACTTCAGCATAAATGGTGGCGTTTTGTTCTTTAAAAAGTCAGAACTCTCAGAGCTCAGAGAGAGAATCCTGTTTTAAAGCATACAGCCGCACCTGGTGTCTTTATTTCAGCGACGCTACACTATACACTATCACCCTCAGAAGGTACCGAGCGGCCTTCTGGAGATTCCTAACGGCTACAGGGCAGAGGAACAGAAGCAGGCGGGTCAAGCTGCTCGAGGCGCTGAGGACAGTGCTCCCAGTAGCCGGGCTGACCGCAACGAAGGGGTGTCTGGAGAGTCAGGACAGATGGAAGGGAACGGTTCCATCACATTTGTAATCGGTGTGTTCTCACTGCCAGCAGCTATTGTGGAGGTGACACTTCTACAAGATATCTGGGAATTGTTGTAATCTGTGTGTTCTCACTGCCAGCAGCTATTGAGGGGCTCTAACTTCTACAAGATATCTGGGAATTGTTGTAATCTGTGTGTTCTCACTGCCAGCAACTATTGGGGGGTCTCACTCCTAGCAGATATCTGGGAATTGTAATCTGTGTCTTGTCACTGCCACCCATCAGGGGGTCTCACTGATTTATAGGAGGTTCCTGGGAATTGTAATCTGTGTCTTGTCACTGCCACCCATCAGGGGGTCTCACTGATTTATAGGAGGTTTCTAGGAATTGTAATCTGTGTCTTCTCACTGCCAGATATCAGGGGGTCCCACATACTTCTAGCAGATTTCTGGGAATTGTAATCTGTGTCTTGTCACTGCCACCCATCAGGGGGCCTCACAAATTTATAGGAGGTTTCTGGGAATTTTAATCTGTCTTGTCACTGGTTGCCAGCTATCAGGGTGTCTCACTGAGTTATACCAGAGATCTGGAAATCTTTAATCTAGATAACACAGTTTAATCAGAGTTCTGCATATCTCCAATTTTTATAACAGAGTTGAATCAGAGTTTTGTATATCTTTAATCTATATATCACTCAACATGTCAGAAAGACAAAAAAGGACAGGCAGACGCTCCCAGACACAGATAAGAGGGCAAGCAGCCTCTGTGTCGGAAGGCTGTGCCCCTGGTCATCGTGGACGTGGTGCATACTCTGCAGGGGCACGCTTGTCCTTGTTTCTAACTGGTGCTGGCCATCTTAAGCAGCAGCAACATACAGAGGATTTGCAGGATTGGCTAACCAGGCCATCCTCATCCTCCGAGTCTTCTGCCAGCCAGGCTTGTAGTGGTTTACAGTCCACCTCAGCTGCCAAAACATCTAATTCAGCCTCCATGTCCACAGCTACTCCTGCCGTAGCCTCACTATCATACACGGAGGAGTCAGCTGAATTGTTTGACTACAGTGACAGTGTCAGTGACATGCTGCTTGAGGATGCGCAGCAACTCCAGTGCTCTGATTCAAACTCTGAGGTTGAGAAAGGGAGTAAAATCAGCCTAGAGGGAGGGGGTGCCAGTGACACACAAAAAACTGGCACTCATGTTCCCCCAGCAGCTGCAGCATATTGCGAGGTTGGCTCCAGTGACGAGGAGATAGGGGGTGATGACGATGATGAGGTCACTGACTCCACCTGGGTACCTGATCGACCAGAGAAGTCAAGGGAGGAGGAGGCACAACAAAAACGAGGCAGAACGTCCTCTATGACCAACCGTAGCCAGTCCAAGGCATCAGAAGTCACAGCTGCTCAGGTGCAGAGTGTTGTTGTCTCAAAGCACATGTACAGGAAGTCTGCTGTCTAGGAGTTCTTTAAGAAATGTGCAGCAGACCGCACCATTGCTATTTGTAATCTATGTCAGATGAGGATCAAGCGTGGGAAAGACATCCCATGCTTGGGTACCACGTGCTTGAGGCGACATATGACCACCTGCCACGCATCCCGTTGGCACAACACTTTGCATAGGTCCTCCTCCTCCTCATTTGTCTATACCCCACTATATATTTAAAAGGAAACAAAGTAGCAAAACAAGAGGACATACAGGGTTATCCAAAGAGATCCGAATTGCTTGAGAAAGGTAACCGAACGCTGAAAATCAGCGTTCGGTTACCTTTCCTGGCCATTCGGCTATCCAGAAAGCAGGCAATTCGCAAAATCCTGGCGAATTTCCTGAACATACGGTGCCTGTTCAGTGCCTATTCGAGGGCAGTGAAATCCCCATGAAAAAGCACTGCTTCGGCTATTCAGAAAACACAAACCAGCAGTGAAAGGTTCCCAAAATGCCCTGCCATTCGGTGGTTTAATTCGGCAAATTTATTCAGGAGAATCCCATAGGCTACAATGTTAAAAATATTCCCGTTATAATTATCTAATATCTAAATATCTAATAAACCATTCATTATAAAATTCTGCAGCAAAAGTCTCTTTATTTATAGATTTTTTAGGATACTTTAAGCATTTTTCTTAATTTTTTTTTTAAAAGTCAGATTTTTTTTTTTTCTAAAGTTTACTTATTTTTTCTGTAACAGCCCTCTTTATTATCATTCCCTGGACCTCATGTGCAAATTTCAGACATTTTCGCTCAGTAGTTTCTTTGCAAACAGCGTTTCATTTTCACAGATTCATACAAACGGTTTTGCTAATTTATTCACCTCCCTCGTCTGCGGTCTCAGCTGCTTCGGCTGCTTCGGCTGTGTGCCATCGGCTCCTGCTCGGGCTTTTTCCGTGGTTACGCAGGTTAATCCAGATGTTTTTGGGGGTTTTCTGCGTGCATTCGGTGAGTTTTGCAGTTAGTTTTCGTCAGGTTTGCGGCAGCCTTTCCCTGCAATTCGGGGACCCTGTGGTGCTTGCTGAATACACCGCAGGGTCACCGAAATGGTATCGGCAAAAGGAACCGAATTGAAGAGAACGAAAAGTCACCGAACGTGCGGTGACTTTTCGAATCTCTTTGAATAACCCTGATAGTCTTAGATTAGAGGGGCAAAGGTTTAAAAGTAACATCAGGAAGCATTATTTTACTGAGAGGGTGGTGGATACATGGAACAGCCTTCCAGTAGAAGTGGTAGAGGCCAAAACAGTGATTGAATTTAAGCAGGCATGGGATAGGCATAAGGCTATCCTAAACAAAAGATAAATCCAGGTAAAGTATCCATGTAATTGGGCAGACTAGAAAGGGCCGAAAGGTTCTTATCTGCCGACATTTTCTATGTTTCTATGTGTCCTGCCATGTCATTGCCTACAACCTCCACTGACAGGGATGATGCTACAGTAATGGGTGTACCAGGTCCTTCCTCAGAATGTGACAGCATCCCACCAGCTGAAGATTTACGCAGTCAGATTACATTGTCGCAGCTGCTGCAGCGTAAGAAAAAATATAGTCCCAACCATCCCCAAGCACAGCGTCTAAATGCCAGCTTAGCAAAATTACTCGCATTACAGCTGCTGCCTTTCCAACTGGTGGACTCTGCTTCCTTCTGTGAATTTGCTAAATGTGATGTACCACAGTGGCAGGTTCCAAAATGCCATTTCTTTTCATGGAAGGCCATTCCAGCACTATACCAGCACGTGGAAGACAATGTTATGGAGTCATTGGGAAAGGCAGTCAGCAGCAAGGTGCAAATGACTTTAGACACGTGGTCCAGCAAGCATGGACGGGGCCGTTACATTTCCTTCATGGCACACTGGGTAACTCTGATTGCAGCTAGGTGGGATCAAGGACGGGGCACTGTGCTGGAGCTTGTTCATCCACCACGCCTCCAGAAAGCTGCTTGCATGAGGTCTGTCTGCTCCACCACCTCTTCCTCCTCCTCCTTCTCTGTCTCTGGCGAAGTGGCAGTTAAACTGATGCGTGGCAGGGGCTACGCAATGGCTCAAGCAAATAGATGCCATACTGTGCTTGAGCTGGTTTGTTTAGGGGACAGGAGCCACACTGGGCCAGAAATTCTGTCAGCTCTGCAGGGGCTGTTCGGGGATGTTCGGCTGATCACTACACCTTACTAGGGATAAGCCAAACACCCCCGTGTTTGGTTCGCATTCGAACTCGAACAATTTCAAAAGTTCGAGTTCGAACGCGAACACGAACCAAACTCAATGCAAGTCAATGAGACTCAAAAGTTCGAATTTTAGAGTGCCCTCCAAGAGGGCATATATGCAAGATATTTGCCATAAAAGGTGTATGGGGGTCCGAGTAGTGCCCTGGGGACAGGAAATAAGGAACATTTTTTAAATAAAAAAACGTTTTTAAAGGAACAGTGAGTTTTCCATGAAATAAGGGTTAAAAATAGAAACGAAAAATTCCTTCAAATATCGTGCCTAGGAGGTCATCATAACCTGCCCGTGAAGTGGTGGATTTGAAGGATGTATAGAAACATTTAAAAACAAAAAAAGACGTTTCAAATGACAGTAAATGGTTTTCATTTAATCTTTTCATAAACAGCTGCTTGGGGCGGCAGCCTGTATGAAAAGAGACGTTTTAGGACACGCGGAACAAGTTTAGTAATTTTTTTTGCCTAAATTATGGTGAAACTTATGCAGGCTTTGGATGAAAGTAACAATAGGTGCTTTAAAATTGGGCCTTTAGTGTCGGCAACAATGCCGTCACACCGTAACCCCTCTGTGGTATTGTGGAAGAGTGCAGGGTTGGACCCTGCAGTCAAATATTAAAATGATATGAATCTGGTACAGGCGTCAGTGCACCCAAATATTTTGCCTTTTGGTGGCAGCAAGTGCCTTCACACCGTAACCCCTTTGTGGTATTGTGGAAGAGTGCAGTGGTGGAGGTTTTGGTAATGCAGAAGAGATCCCCGATCTATTCAGTTACTTCAGCAGCTATAACAAAACCGGGTCAGCAATGCTTAGGCACTTGTACTGCGCTACTGTATATGGTGAGAATCGGCACACACCAGTAGCAACAGGAAACAAACAGAACAGGCAGGGAATACACAGAGAGAATAGTCAAATGGCAGGCAAAGTAGGCAACAGATCGGGTCCTCAGAACAAGCAGGGTCAGTAACAAGTATACAAACTGATTCGGTAAGCTAGCGATGCGGGAATAAAGGCTGAGCGTAGCGAAGCGAAGAGAAGCAAACATTTTGCAAGCTTGACTTCACTCCGCTCCACCTCGCAGCGTGTCTACACTGCATTATGTTTGCTTCTCACCGCACTGGACAGGAATCCACTAACTAAATTAAAATGTACACACAAAACCGTTTTATTTTCACAAAGCACATGTTATATAGACAAAAAAAGTTTCTACTGAATAAAATACATCAAAAATTACTGTTAATTTAATAGGAATAGTATAAAAATATATAAAAAAGGTAACCCCTGATCATATATAGTATAGGGACACGGAGCGCTGTGTATAGAGTAGGGATGCATTGATACCACACACAGACATATACATATATATCAACACGCAGACCTATATATACGTATATATCAACACGCAGATATATATATACACCCACCCACAGACCTCAGACCATATATACACATACGCACATGGGGGGATGGCATGTGGACAATCTCAACTAAATGTGCCCCCCCCCTCCAAATGGCTGATCCCTCCAGAAGAAATGTTGAACTTGATAGAGCAGAGAATATATATATTATTCTCTGCTCTCTCGGGTTCAACATTTCTTCTGGAGGGATCAGCCAAATGGTATGGGGCAATTAGTTGCCAAAATGTGTGTGTAATACAAGTCTGGATATATATATTTATAAGAATATAGATATATATCTTATCTATATATATATCATACCTGCCCTTACCTTCCCCTATAAATTTGCTAAAAATATACACAGAAAAAAACAAACCACTGCCTGAGACCCCGTGCAGCCCACATGCCACCCCCCTCTACCTGGCTGAATGTATCTAATATATATATAATTAAATACATTCAGCCACGTAGAGAAAGAAAAAAAATTTTTATTTTAAGTTCCCGGGGACATTAAAAATGGCATCGGATTTTATTTTTTTAAGAAATGTGTCACCTTACCTTAGCCTTGTGGTCAGTGGGGGCTCCCTGGATCCTGGTTGTGGGGGCTGGGGGGGTCTGCCGTGGCCGCAGGTGCAGTGGCTCCCTCCCTGCGCTGCCTGTCTCTGCCATATGCACCCAGGCGGCTAGCCCGCACAGTCGCAGCTCTGTCATCCGGGGCCGCATGCTCCTCAAGGGGATCCTTGGGAGGCCCCGGCAGGCTGCCCTCTACATTGCCTGATTAGAGAGCCGTGTCTGCCTGATGTTTTAGTAACAAGAATGTTTTATCCCATAGACTTCAATGTTAAAAATATTCCCGTTTTAATTCAATATCTAATAAACCGCTGATTATAATATTCTGCAGTAAAGAGTCTCTTTATTTCTAGATTTGTTAGCATTTTTTAAGCATTTTTTATACTGTTTTCCAATCTTTACGATAGAAAACAAGAACAGAAAAAAGTGTGGCTATTTTTATCTTGCCTAAATGGCTAATTTATGCTGATGCCACCATGTGCCGGTAATTATTAAAAATGTTGTAATGTGATTGATGGGTACTTTGGAATACTTTATTGGTTTTCACATACAACACAAAACATATAGAACGGTGTAAACATTTAATAGTTGCTACATAATAAGTGCTGGCAACTAGCTGATGATCTACGGATAAAGTCAGGGCGAACTATCGAGTGCGCCCTGTTGGTAATATGTGTCAACGTACTCAGCCTATATCTCAAAGTGGAATATGATAGTAATAAGATAAGAGCAATAAGTGTCTGAGTAATTGTTTTATAGACAGTTATATGGTTAATGTACACTTCACCACTTTGTAGCTAAATAAATGACATAATAGTAGCTGGATGCGTCAATGAGCAGTTTTAAATGATACAATATATTAACCACTGTAACTAGCACTAACAAAGGTATGAGTATATAGTTAAAGGTTTCCACTACATAATTTCAATAGTGGAAGCATAAACCTACGATTAAGTAAACAATTAGACACCCTGCTGAATGTATCTGTCAGTCAGTCATCCACTTTGGATAGTATCATTAGTGCTGAATGCCAATAGCTGTATTAATTGGCAGGAATAAAAATGTATATCTACAGATATCCAGATAATAAATAGGGTTGTGAGAGTTCGGTGGGGGAATGAAATAGACACTTTTTTCTCCCGTTTAGAGCAAGTGTTGAGAGAGTATCAGTATTTTCTTTTTTGGAATGGTACTCTTTAGTGACCCTTAAGGGGCTTATTTAGAGTTTGATATATTTATCAAATCATATAATTCTTAGCCCGGAGTCCACACGTTAAGACCCAAAAAACTCTAGAGACGGATTAAGGAAGTCAAAATAATCAACTGACGATATCCCGAGCTCTAAACCAAGCTGGAACGCACTCGTGTTAGATACACATATAGACAATCATTACCCTTCAACCCTTGGACTATTAATATAAGCCCATTGGCTGGAGAGAGTCACATGACTGACATCAACTGCGGAAATTAAGATATGCAAATTATTACTTTATAGCGATCTAATGAGCTAATTTACCGAAGGGGGAACACTATAAATAAGATCCACAGATTCAGACAACCTTACGCTCTGGATGAAGCCGGTTATGCGGCGAAACGCGCGTTAGCGTAGTCAATACATTTTGGCAATGGCCATATGTTTGTTTTTAACTATTTAGCACGGGGTGCCTTTCTCTCTTTTGGCGATTTCTGATGGTCTATTGAATGGATTTTGATAGCATGCACAAAAAATGTAACCTAGCACTTTGTTAGTATCTAGGGACAGTACAGAAATGTTACTACAGATATATCTAGGGAGATATTAGTAACCTATAACAGCTACCTGCACATGCATTTTTGGTTATCGCAGTCTGTTGGTGTACCTATTATGGGCTAATACTTCAATTCACATAATTCTAATGTGTTGTTTTGGACGAATTTATCCTTTCGGCAAATTAAATATCGCCTTGGGCTGTGAAGTATATCAACTTATGTGCGAGTTGCATTATAGCTGTATTCGTTCTATCCATTTATCCGTTTAAACAATACATTGTTTTCCATTTTCTGGTTAATCAATAGACGCATTAGGGCATCATATGAAATGAGTACCCAATTTAGGGATTAACTGTTATCCTCTTGATTATGGAATAACATTATGCTTTGGTAATTCAAATGTGATAAGACCTTAATAGCAGTCAACTTATTTCTGCTAACCCTCAAGGGTTAAATTGGTATTCTACTTGAATTTAGGAATTACTATAGATACATTGTATTTGATTTAGCGGATAATCCCCCTGTATGGGTCACTTTGGAGCTACACCTTATAACTTGCTCACAAACTGTGTAACTATCTACAAGTATATTCTCTTTTCTAGGGACAGACACACTGGTCCCAGTACGTATTGCGCATTTGTTTAGCAGTAAACTGTTAGATCGTAACTGGTTTATAAACTTTTGGGGATCCCATCAGTGACTTATGTTGTGAGTGAATTGAACACCTTCAGTACCAGGGATACCAATTTTAAATGCGGTATTAGCTTGTTAGATGCATTTAGCAAGGTTTTTGTCACTGGAATTTACCTATTCAGGTTAATGATTACATCATTGTGACTATAGAGTGTTAACTCCTAGTGATATATTCCTATATACATTTCTTTTTTTGTATTGACCTACTAACAGTAAATTATATCCTGAGGTATTTATAACTACCTGCCAATTAATACAGCTATTGGCATTCAGCACTAATGATACTATCCAAAGTGGATGTCTGACTGACAGATACATTCAGCAGGGTGTCTAATTGTTTACTTAATCGTAGGTTTATGCTTCCACTATTGAAATTATGTAGTGGAAACCTTTAACTATATACTCATACCTTTGTTAGTGCTAGTTACAGTGGTTAATATATTGTATCATTTAAAACTGCTCATTGACGCATCCAGCTACTATTATGTCATTTATTTAGCTACAAAGTGGTGAAGTGTACATTAACCATATAACTGTCTATAAAACAATTACTCAGACACTTATTGCTCTTATCTTATTACTATCATATTCCACTTTGAGATATAGGCTGAGTACGTTGACACATATTACCAACAGGGCGCACTCGATAGTTCGCCCTGACTTTATCCGTAGATCATCAGCTAGTTGCCAGCACTTATTATGTAGCAACTATTAAATGTTTACACCGTTCTATATGTTTTGTGTTGTATGTGAAAACCAATAAAGTATTCCAAAGTACCCATCAATCACATTACAACATTTTTAATAATTACCGGCACATGGTGGCATCAGCATAAATTAGCCATTTAGGCAAGATAAAAATAGCCACACTTTTTTCTGTTCTTGTTTTCTATCGCAATTCTAGTTAAGGTTTAATCCTATTAAATGCTGGTAATTGAGTTCCCTTCTTTTTTGGCCCCGATTTTTATTGGGTCCAATTCAACTATATACCAAGTTTTCCAATCTTTATTTTTTTTTTTCGAACTCGAACGGAACACGCGGAAATGTTCGAAGTTCGCGAACTGTCGAACGGCCGATGTTCGATGCGAACTCCGAACATATCGAACTGAACAGCTCATCCCTACTCATTACATATGTTGCCTCCCTTTTGAAATTAAATGTATTTGCTGCATTCTCCTCTTAGCCACTTTTTTGGTTTTATAGTTTCGTATTTCCTTGCAGTATATTCTACTGATTTACTTTGCCTGCCGTGCGAGAATTTTTCTGCTCGTTCTCACACTGTGTATGTAACACAGTTATGCTGCCCGGTATTCTGTTGCTGGAGATTTCCTCTGATTATTATATAAGTGATTACAGTCTACTCAATTTGTTTTACATGCCTAAATACTGGTAGTGTGTGATCACCAACATGAGACTTTTTTAAAAATTTTAACAAGATGCCATGGTCTACTGTGTCAAAGGCCTTGGCAAAATCAAGGAAGATGGCTCCAGTTAGGCTTCCTTGTTCCATCCCAGCTTGGATATCATTGCAGACTTTTAAAAGGGCGGTTGTTGTTGAGTGATTTAGACAAAAGCCTGATTGATCTGAGGTTAAGTAGTTCCAATATTGATAATAATCACGTAATTGTGTGTAGACGCATTTTTCCAAATTTTTTGACATTACAGGGAGCAATGATATTGGACAGTAGTTGGATACCAAAGTACTGTCACCAATTTTATGGATAGGTACCACTCTCGCAGTCTTCCAGAGTTTGGGTATGTATCCAGTTGCCAGTGATTCATTGATTTGAGTTGTGACAGGATTTGCAATTGCCGGCGCACTGTTTTTCAGCAGCATTGCTGGTATTTGATCAGGTCCAGACTGGTATTTCATTTTTTGGTTACGGAGGAGTTTAGTAATGACACAGACAGGCACTGGTCTAAAACTGAATTCCTGTCTGATAAAGGGACTTTGCACAGTTGGAGGGGCCTGACCTGCATGCGGCCTTTCTGATTGCATGTCATTTCCTAGCTTGGCAATCAAAGTGGTGGCACATCCAACAAAATAATCATTAAAGGCATTTGCTGCATCTAGGGGGTGTTGCAGGGTTTGGTTGTTTACTTTGACAGCAGCTGGCTGAGAGTGGACGGGGGGTGTTTGTATGTTACTTATTGTTTTCCAAAAGTTTCTAGGGTTTGATATGTTATTGTTTAGATTTTCATTGAAGTAACGGGCTTTAGTAATTTTTGTTGGTTTTGTGCCTGCATTCCGCCATTGTCGGTATTCATAGTGATCGTTCATGGAACCAGTACTTTTGAAATTTGACCACAGTGAATCTCTAAGCTGGTACATTAGTGTAAGATCAGCTGTAACCCATGGAAGATAGGTCCCTTTTACTCACATTTTACGCAGCGGGGCATGGGAATTCCAGACTTGCAGGAGCTCAGACTGAAAGTATTCAATTGCACAGTCTAGGTCTGGGATTAGGTTTAGTCTGTACCAGGGGAGCTGTTTGAGATCACTTAGGAAGGATTCAAGAATAAATTTCTTGAAAGACCTAGTGGTTATTACCTTTGGGGGAGATTTCATGGCCTTTGTATAGAGCCAAAGATGTTAGAATTGTGTCGATGTCCCAATATTTCTGGACCGGACTGTATTGCCTCTGCCATAGTACAGGAAAAAAAAATTTGCATTAACTGTTTGAAATTTTTTTATTTGAAATTATTCCATGGTCAGGTTTGCAATCATTATAAAGACCAGACTCTGACCTTTCCAAAGACACCTCATTTAACCTTGTGCAGTGTACAATTCAGAGATGCAGGGTCCCAAAGTTTCTCTGTCTCTCCTCACTGCAGTGCCATGGTAGCTTGTCACAGAAACAATGCATTGTATCATCATCTCTACACTTGCTGGCAGTGTGGGAAATGAGAAGGTGAGATAGCGCAGCATGACTGTTCACTTTATAATTGTAAACTGAATAATAGTGCTGTGTAGAAAAATAATATTTTATCAATTTATTTTTACATAAATCCAACCTGATTATATTTGAAAACAAAAACATGGAAAAAGGAACAGCATCAAAAATGATTAACTGGTGTTACAGCATAATATACATACTCACCGAAAAAATGGCGTCGCACCTGTACTCACCAGTGCGACGGCAACATTAACAACCCAGTTCCTGTATAAAACATAGCAAAAACAAAATGTCATCTGTGCTCTTTTCTATATATTTTTTCCATGTTTTTGCTTTCAACCCCAAATGGGAAGTACTTGGTGCGTGTATAAATAAAGCCCAACATTTTTCTGCCTCTCTTTAATGGAAAAGCAGCAGGAGGGCATGCAGTTGCTCAGAGGAGCAGCTTTAGGTACATTGGTTAGGACTCACTCTACCAAGAAGTGCCTTGATGGGGCGATTGAGCTTACACATCAATGGCCATTTAAGCAAACTAAAACCTCTGACAGTGTTTTGTTGCACATGAAAATATAAAGAAACGAGCGCAGATGACATTTTTTTTTTCTTGTTATGTTTTATACAAACATGAACTGGGTTGTTACTCCTGGCTGTTGCAGCTGCTCTGGTGAGTACAGGCGCGACACCATTTTTTCTGTGTGTACACATCGCTCTGCACCAATATGATAATATATGATTTTACAGTACTTTTATTCAATTTTATTTATACCTTTAATATTATCAATACATTCCTTCTATACTCATAATTTTTGCCCATGTCCAACCTCAATCAACGACAATAAACTCCACGGAACTGTGGATCCTGGTACATCACAGGAGACACAAAGAAGGTTAGGCAGTACCATAAGTGCCACACACCAACAACAAAAAAGAAAGAACAAAAAAAAACCTGATTTGATCTTAAAACCACTCAGCAATTGTGAGTATATAATTTACATTCACATTAACAATTTAACAACTGATTTCAAGGGCATTTACAGCTTTCTAATATAAAAAGGCTAAAAACAATTAAATATGTTGTACATTTCTACAATAAATACCAAGTAATGAACATTCTAAATCTCTAATTAAATTTAATATTGTTTTTCTTCATGGATTGAGGCTGGAGTTAGCAAAGCTGCGACATACAATTATTTTAAAGAATGTATTTACATAGCTATGTTAACCACATAGTGACAGATATATTCAAATCTGTGCCCTATTTTCAACAGGATTCTTATCACTCCTGGCTCCTGTGAACAACTTTTGCTTTGTCCCAATTGCAATCTAAGCAGAACAGGTCACTTTAAATAAAATAGAATTAAATAACAATATTACAATACTCCTGGGAAAACACCATGCACAGAGAAGTGAAATTGCAAACTTAGGTTTATGAGTCCTTATAAATAGATTTAATATATTGTGTGTGAAATTATTCATTTCAAGGTATTTAAGTATTTATGTGGACCTAAAATGCATAATTAACACAAACCTATAAACCTACACAGGATGAATATAGTCGTGTAAAACCCACTGTTAAATACATTTATTTTTTGCTAGAGTTCATTAATTACTAGGTGACCTATTCCATGCGGGGTGGTAAAGTACCCTGAGGGCAGAAACTCCCATGTAGAGAGTCACTGTATTATTCTATTGGCAATTACTGCTAGTTTACCAATTCTGCAGTCCATATGTTTCCATTGAGTGATATAATGAAAATACAGCAAGATCTTGCAAAAATAATATCTGGCAAAGCAACTTTCTTGTAGAAGGACACAGAGGAACTAATAATACCTTAGGATCCTTCCAGTAGCATTATGAGAAAGGATTGGAATGGCCTGTAATGTACTGGTAGAGACAAGGTGCACTTTGACCATTAATGTATTGGGGCGTGATTATTAAGATTATGGGGAGAAGAACAGCCTTGAGTTTTGCTGGGAGTGGATCCCAGTGGCAGGTACTTGAGCAGAAACCAGTACAAATACAGTCCAGGTACAGTCATTGGGTGGAGGAGCAGAACACAGATGCAGGAATATTACCTGTTGCAGCCTGACACCTTTCCAGGCACTCATTGTCTGAATGAAATAGTTATATGTGTCCAGAAAAACATGGTTGACCTGGCAACTCTAAGCAGGATACAGGAGCAGGTACATGAACAAATGGGCAGGTATTAAGAAATGAGGAGCAGAAGACAAGTATCAAGTTGAGAGCAGTGCTGGGGTCAGAAGGCTAGGAAATCCAAACTGGAACAGGACAGGGAGATCATGCAGCAGGGAATTCATGAACGGACAGGAACGCTTAGTTACAGGCACATAGGCTAGTGAATAAATGAGGAGTGAAGGACTGGTCAGTGGGGTGACTGATTGGTGCAGGTGGGAAGCAGAGTCCACCCACAAAGGGAATCAGGCCATAGCAAAACAAAGCAGGAAGAGGTACAATACATGAAATAGCTGCCAAGAACCCTGGAGGATCATCAGGTTGGTGGCTGCAAACTCTGCATGCAGGTACAGATCCCCAAAGGGATACAGTCTAGAAAACCTGACTGGGAAGGGTTGGCTTGCAATTTCAAGACCAGCCAGGCCCCATAAAGGGGTGGCCACATCTGGCTGGCTGCAGAGGTCAGAGTGGACCCTGAGAGTGACCTAACACCTCTGGGAAATCACTGCTGTGCCTGCTATCAGGATTCACCACTAAATATTATGGGCAAATTACATACTTAATGCTAACGTTAGCACTCAGCTCTGTGAGCATTAACATTAAGTTAAGTGGCCCTAACACGGGCACACCATATTACATTCCAAACGCTAACGGGTTAAAAAACCCATTAGCGATTCGGAGATTGCGCTTTTCAGCCCGAGCTTACTGTACTTTGCGCTTCCTATGCTTAACATGCCGGGTAGCACCTTTCTGGATATCGATTCATTGATTCTGATCGATTCATTTTTTGTGGGATAAAAAGCCTGGTTTCTTTCAAAAAGTTAGGAAACCTAAAAGTTCACCCAAAAAATGCCTAAAAAAATCAAGACAATATCGTTTTCTTAATGACATAAACAAGGACCATACAAACCATAGACAAAGTTTATTCCTGCTGTGCACAATCAATGTCTTCTAGGGTCATATGTGTCCAGTGTCCTGCTTGTCTCATATTTCCTTTTGTTTCTGGCATACCGTATTTAGATCAGGGGCCTCAGGGCAAAGAGAAATAGAGAAATAGAAGGTATCTCTGTAAATGCTTGAACTGCTAAGCATTTTGTGCCACATTTTTCACCTTAATTCATTTTCATTCATTGTTATTTTTTATTTAAAAATGTAGTACTTTTTTAAAGTTTGTTTTTATTATTTGTACAATTTTATACAATAGATTAAAAGTTTCTGGCAGACTAACAAAATTGCATGGAAAACTTAACACATAATTCTGCCATTATGTTCACTTTATCTCTACTGTTGAAAACGCTAGCAAATATGATCAAGATTTTTACGTGTTTTATACTTAAGATGATGGTCATCATTCATTCATACATACAGACCAAGTATTGCAATCATAGAATGCTTAAAGGAAGTACAATTAAATATTATTGATTTTATTTAAAATTGTTAACAATATTTTATCATTAATGTATACATACCATGTTGTCCTCAAGGTGTTTCTTTCAGTCTCTTTTGTTTCAGCTTAATGCACCCAATAAAACGCGTTTTAAATCCGAAAGCATGAATTATGTTGCCGTTCACTCCTTGTGTGCTCCATTAGAGGGCAGTAAAGTCCCTCTTATCCTGCCAATTCTATGAGCAATAATAATATACAGTTATATTAAAATACTCCAAATGCAACATTAAAATATAATATAAAGTCAATTTTGCAAGAAGTTTATAAAAATTGCAAAAGGCTGAAAAAAAACAGTCAACATTATTACTTCAAACGTTCTGTCTTGGCTCCCAGAGAAGGTCTTGCTTGCTGCACAAGACTCTAGCAGATGTGAGCGAGAGGCTCTGGTTTATTAAAGCCCCGGAGCTACCGCTATTACAATAAGCCATTTATTAGTTCCCAATATATTCTTCTGTTGAAGGGGGTTTAACGCATATCATTGTCTTGGTTTTGACAACAGTGAGAGATATTTGTTCAAGAGGGATCAGTAAAGTGCACTGTAGGAGCACTAACATGCTTAGGAAACAACAATTTTTATGCCAGGGGAAATTTTACTTTAAAGAATATCTGATATACACCTGTTAAAAAATGAAATGAACAAACAAAAAGAGAACAACAAATAAACTAGTTGTAGGAGACAGATGGAAAAATATCATTGTCATTAGTACATTATATAAACTATATATACAGTATATATATATATAGAGTATGTTGATAATGTATATATACTGTACAATATTAATAATATGGAATGAGCTGCATTACAGCTGGTAGAGATGTGCATGACTTTTTTTGTTTCTTTTTTTCGGGACTTTTTTGGGTAATTTCGAAACCGTTTGTGTCATTTCGATCAATTTTGGATCGATTCTGAATTTCGGATCGATTTGTTTTCCATTTTTATGGGTTATTTAATTTTTCAGATCACTTACAGGGTTATTCAAAGATAGTCAAAAAGTCACCGCACGTTCGGTGTTCGGTGTTCGCATCGAACATCGGCCATTCGACAGTTCGTGAACTTCGAACTTTTTGGGACGTTCGCCAAAAGTTCGAAAAATAAAATAAAATTGAAAAAAGTATAAAAAATGCTTAAAAAATCTAGAAATAAAGAGACAAGCAGCGCAGGGAGGGAGCCACTGCACCTGTGGCCACAGCAGACCCCCCCCCCACACAACCAGGATCAAGGGAGCTCCCACTGACCACCAGGCTAAGGTAAAGCAACACATTTCTAAAAAAAAAAAATCCAAGGACATTTTTAAATGTCCCCGGGAACATAAAATAAAACTCTTTCTTTTTTTCTCTACCTGGCTGAATGTATTTAATTTGATACATTCAGCCAGGTAGAGGGGGTGGCATGTGGGCTGCGCGTGGTCTCAGGCAGTGGTTTGTTTTTTTGTGTGTATATTTTTAGCAAATTTATAGGGGAAGGTAAGGGCAGGTATGATATATATATATATATATATATATTCTTATAAATATATATATCCAGACTTGTATTACACACACATTTTGGCAACTAATTGCCCCCCCCCCCCATTTGGTTGATCCCTCCAGAAGAAATGTTGAACCCGATAGAGCAGAGAATAATATATATATTCTCTGCTCTGTCGAGTTCAACATTTCTTCTGGAGGGATCAGCCAAATGGGGGGGGGGTGCATTTAGTTGAGATTGTCCACATGCCACCCCAATGTACGTATTTGCATATATGGTCTGAGGTCTGTGGGTGGGTGTATATATATATCTGCGTGTTGATATATATGTATATATAGGTCTGCGTGTTGATATATACGTATATGTCTGTGTGTGGTATCAATGCATCCCTACTCTATACACGGTGCTCCGTGTCCCTATACTATATATGATCAGGGGTTACCTCTTTTTATATTTTTATACTATTCCTATTAAATTAACAGTAATTTTTGATGTATTTTATTCAGTAGAAACTTTTTTTGCCTATATAACATGTGCTTTGTGAAAATAAAACGGTTTTGTGTTTACATTTTAATTTAGTTAGTGGATTCCCGTCCAGTACGGTGAGAAGCAAACGTAATATAGTGTAGACACGCTGCAAGGCGGAGCGGAGTGAATTCAAGCCCGCAAAATGTTTGCTTCTTTTCGCTTCGCTATGCTGTGCGTCGCTACACGCTCAGTGTCTCTCAGCCTTTATTCCCGCATCGCTAGCTTACCGAATCAGTTTGTATACTTGTTACTGACCCTGCTTGTTCTGAGGACCCAATCTGTTGCCGACATTGTCTGCCATTTGACTATTCTCTCTGTGTATTCCCTGCCTGTTCTGTTTGCTTCTTGTTGCTACTGGTGTGCGCCGATTCTCACCATATACAGCAGCACAGTACAAGTGCCTAAGCATTGCTGACCCGGTTTTATTATAGCTGCTGATGTAACTGAATAGATCGGGGATCTCTTCTGCATTACCATAACCTCCACCACTGCACTCTTCCACAATACCTCAGAGGGGTTACGGTGTGAAGGCACTTGCTGCCACCAAAGGCACAATATTTGGGTGCACTGCCACTGACGCCTATACCAGATTCATATCATTTTAATATTGTACCGCAGGGTCCAACCCTGCATTCTTCCACAATACCACAGAGGGGTTACGGTGTGATGGCAATGTTGCTGAACTAAAGGCCCAATTTTAAAGCACCTATTGTTACTTTCAACCAAAGCCTGAATAAGTTTCCCCATAATTTAGCCCAAAAATCACTAAACTTGTTCTGCGTGTCCTAAAATGTCTCCTCTTTTCATACAGACTGCCGCCCCAAGCAGTTGTTTATGAATAGATTAAAGGAAAAACATTTACCGTCATTTGAAATGTCATGTTTTTTGTTTTTAAATGTTTCTATACATCCTACAAATCCGCCACTTCACGGGCAGGTTATTTGGACCTCCTAAGCACGATATTTGAATGAATTTTTAGCTTTTATTCTTAACCTTTATTTCATGTAAAACTCACTGTTCCTTTAAAAACGTTTTTTTTAAAACTTTTTTTCCTTGTTTCCTGTCCCCCCAGGGCACTACCCGGACTCCCATACACCTTTCATGGCATATATCTTGCATATATGCCCTCTTGGAGGGCACTCTAAATTTCGAACTTTCGAGTCCCATTGACTTGCATTGAGTTCTGTTCGTGTTCGTGTTCGAACTTGAACTTTTGAAATTGTTCGAGTTCGAATGCAAACCGAACACGGGGGTGTTCGTCTCATCCCTAGCGGAGAACACCTAATAAGACAACATGGTTTTCCCCCTTTTGAAGTGTTAATGGGTCAACATTTCACCACCCCGTGGGCAAAGATAGGGCTTCACATTCTCGCAGATGATATTTGAATAGAAAATATGTTGCAAAATATGTGGCACACTTGGTTAGAAAACTGAACAGCCTCTATGGTGATTTAGCCTTGTCTCTTCCCTTGCGTGCAGATAATCCAACCCATCCTTCCAAACCGGGACATCAAGTGGTGGTTAAGCAGATAATCAGGAGGAACAAGGAGGATTTCCTATACAGTGAGCCAACCACTGTCATCGCAGTGACCAGAACAGCAGTACTGGCGGATAACTCCCAAGCATGGATTCATGAAAGCAGGATAAAGATGGCTCACAAGAGCTGGACAGACCTCAGCAAGAAGAAGCCGGAAGAACAAGCGACTCAGAAGGATCCCAACATGAAGAAGCATATAGAGTGACACTCATAAAGAAAGGAGGGATAGAGTTACATAGTTACATAGGCTGAAAAAAGACATGCGTCCATCGGGTTCAGCCTCTCACACATCACCTACTGCTGTTGATCCAAAAGAAGGCAAAAAACCCAGTCTGAAATGCTTGCCAATATGCAACACACTGGGAAAAAATTCCTTCTTGACCCCAGAATGGCAGCCAGATTTCTCCTTGGATCAAGAAGCTTTTACCCACATATTAAATATTATAACCCTTAATATTCTGTGTCTGCAGGAAGTCATCCAGTCGCTTTTTAAAAGTCTGTACAGTCTCTGACCCAACCACCTCAACAGGCTCTCTGCTTCCACAGCTTTATTGTTCTCACCGTAAAATAACCCTTCCTATGCTTTAGGCTGAATTTTTTTTCTTCCAGTCTAAATGGATGACCCCGTGTCCTGTGTATAGTCCTATTAATGAATAGGTTGTCAGACAATGGTTGATAATGGTCCCGTATATATTTATATAATGTTATCAGATCCCCTATAAGGCGCCATTTCTCTAAACTAAACAGGTTTAAGCTTGTTAGTCTTTCCTCATAACTTAACCTTATTAATTTAGTTGCCCATCTCTGCACTTTTTCAAGCGCTATAATATCCTTTTTTAAGACAAGTGCCCAAAATTGCACGACATATTCAAGGTGCGGTCTGACCATTGATTATTACAGAGGCAAAATTATGTTTCCATCCTGAGAGTGAACTCCCCTTTCAATGCATGCCAATACTTTGCTGGCCTTGGCGGCTGCTGTTTGACATTGCACATTGTTACTTAGTTTGAAGTCTATTATTCCCAAATCCTTCTCCTGCTTGGATTTCCCTAACTCCGTACCTTTTAGGGTATAAGTTGCTTGTGTGTTCTTCACTCCAAAGTGTATAACTTTGCATTTATCTACACTCGATAACGCTCTGATCCTAGATTACTGTATTTTTAGTTGTTTTGCTTTGCTGTCGTTTTTGGTGGAATTGCAGTGTCCCTGGTTCTCGTTTATGGTTTTCTAACTGTCTAAAGGATGAAATACTTTAAGCTCAAACTTGGGAATGGACAGGAATAGGAAGTAATTCAGTGACTCCTCATGGGAGAAAATTTGAATAGGATGTTTTGTTGTTCTTTTCATCATTATTGCTATATATGTTTTTGTAATGCTTCTAAGTGCCTATGCAAGGTTATGAGTATGAGAAATAACACAATTAAGCCCAAGATGCTCAGTCCTGTTTTTCAAAGGTTCCCTTACAGGTTCCAGAGCAACAAGCTTTCCAGAATGAGTTGTGTGTTCACTCCCTAGGGATAAGAGATGTACACACTCACGGATATGGGTAAACATACAGTGGCACCTGCTCAAACATATACAGTATCTCAGAAGTGAGTACACCTCTCACAGTTTTGTAAATAATTTATTATATCTTTTCATGTGACAACACTGAAGAAATTACACTTTGCTACAACGTAAGGTAGTGAGTGCACAGCTTGTATAAAAGTGTATATTTGCTGACTCCCTCAAATAACTCAAGAAACAGCCATTTATAACCACTGGCACCAAAAGTGAGTACACCCCTAAGTGAAAATGTCCAAATTGGGCCCAAAGCGTCAATATTTTGTGCGGCCACCATTATTTTCCAGCACTGCCTTAACCCTCCTGGGCATGGAGTTCACCAGAACTTCACAGGTTGCCAGTGGAGTCCTCTTCCCTTCATCACAGAGCTGGTGGATATTACAGATCTTGCACTCCTCCACCTTCCGTTTGAGGATGCCCCACAGATGCTCAATAGGGTTTAGGTCTGGAGACATGCTTGGCCAGTCCATCACCTTTACCCTCAGCTTCTTCATCAAGGCAGTGGTTGCCTTGGAGGTGTGTTTGGGGTTGTTATCATGTTGGAATTCTGCCCTGCAGCCCAGTCTCTGAAGTATGAGGGGATCATGCTCTGCTTCAACATTTCACAGCATGTTGACATTCATGGTTCCCTCAATGAACTGTAGGCCCCCAGTGCTGGCAACACTCATGCAGCACCAGACCATGACACTCCCACCACCATGCTTGACTGTAGGCAAGACACAATTGTCTTTGTACTCTGAACCTGGTTGCCACCACACACGCTCGACAACATCTGAACCAAATAAGTTTATCTTGGTCTCATCAGACCACAGGACATGGTTCCAGTAATCCATGTCCTTAGTCTGCTTGTCTTCAGCAAACTGTTTGTGGGCTTTCTTGTGCATCATCTTTAGAAGAGGCTTCCTTCTGGGATGACAGCCATGCAGTCCAATTTTATGCAGTGTGCGGCGTATAGTCTGAGCACTGACAGGCTGCCTCCCCTACCCAAACAACCTCTGCAGCAATGCTGGTAGAACTCATATGTCTATTTTAAAAAGACAACCTCTTGATATGACGCTGAGCACATGCACTCAACTTCTTTGGTCGACCACCGTGAGGCCTGTTCTGAGTGGAATGTGTCCTGTTAAACTGCTGTATGATCTTGGCCACCATGCTGCAGCTCAGTTTCAGGGTCTTGGCAATCTTCTTATAGCCCAGGCCATCTTTATGTAGAGCACCAATTCTTTTTTTCAGATCCTCGGAGAGTTCTTTGCCATGAGGTACCATGTTGAAATTCCAGTGACCAGTATGAGAGCGTGAGAGCAAAAACACCAAATTTAACACACCTGCTTCCTATTCACATAAGACCTTGTAACACTACCGAGTCACGTGACACCGGGGAGGTAAAGTGGCAAATTGTGCCCAATTTGGACATTTTCACTTAGGGGTGTACTCACTTATGTTGCTATCGGTTTAAACATTAATGGCTGTGTTGAGTTATTTTGAGGGGACAGCAAACTTACACTGTTATACAAGCTGTACACTCACTACTTTACATTGTAGCAAAGTGTAATTTCTTCGGTGTTGTCACATGAAAAGTGAAAGAAAGTGAAAAATGTGGGCGGTGTATTCACTGCTGTGAGTTACATAGTTATATAGGCTGAAAAAAGACATGCGTCCATTGGGTTCAGCCTCTCCCACATAACCTACTGCTGTTGATCCAAAAGAAGGCAAAAAACCCAGTCTGAAATGCTTGCCAATATGCAACATACTGGGAAAAAATTCCTTCTTGACCCCAGAATGGCAGTCAGATTTCTCCTTGGATCAAGAAGCTTTTACCCACATATTAAATATTATAACCCTTAATATTCTGTGTCTGCAGGAAGTCATCCAGTAATTTTTTAAAAGTCTGTACAGACTCTGACCCAACCACCTCAGCAGGCAGAGAATTCCACAGCTTTATTGTTCTCACCGTAAAATAACCCTTCCTATGCTTTGAGCTAAATTTTCTTTCTTCCAGTCTAAATGGATGACCCCTTGTCCTGTGTATAGACCTGTTAATGAATAGGTTATCAGACAATGGTTGATAATGGCCCCGTATATATTTATATAAGGTTATCAGATCCCCTCTAAGGCGCCGTTTCTCTAAACTAAACAGGTTTAAGCTTGTTAGTCTTTCCTCATAACTTAACCCTTCCATTCCCCTTATTAATTTAGTTGCCCGTCTCTGCACTTTTTCTAGCGCTATAATATCTTTTTTTAAGACAGGTGCCCATATTCAAGGTGCGGCCTGACCATTGATTTATACAGAGGCAAAATTATGTTTTCATCCCATGAGTGAACTCCCCTTTTAATGCATGCCAATACTTTGCTGGCCTTGGCGGCTGCTGTTTGACATTGCACATTGTTACTAAGTTTGAAGTCTATAATTATTAGTGAGATATAGTGTATCTATATAAATCCTTAGCCAGTCCAGAGCTAGTCATGGGAAGTCAGGTGACTGACTACCAGCACCCATAGCATTAAATGCTAGTGGGAAGATCTACTATTTTGTTATCACTCTGGTCATAATTTGAAGACCCTTCACCCACTTTCCTTTTGCTGTTTGTATTTCTTTTTAGTATTATCCTTATATAGTGGTCATAAAGTTATTTAAAAAGTTTTTATGCAAATTCAGTGTTTGTTGGCACCTGTAGGAAAGACCTTAAGTAGGGATGGGCTGACGGTTCGATTCGAATCGAACATCGGCCGTTTGAAAGTTCGGCGAACTTCGAATTTTTGAGATGTTCGCGAGACGTTCCACTGTTAGTGAAACTTTGTTTGAAAAAAAAATGCTGAACGAAAATGTCTGGAATTTACATATAACATCGAATAAATGAATGATACTAAAAAGGTCTGCTACAGAAAAATGAAAAAACCATTTAGAAAAACGTTTTTTTTTCCCAAAAAATGCTTAAAAGATCCTAAAAAAAATCTAAAAGTAAAGAGACTCTTTACTGCAGAACATAATAATTAAGGCTAGGGTCAGACGAACGCATTTCTGACGTCCAGCGTCAAAACGTACGTTGCTGCGTGCGAACGCATTTTTTCACGGAATACGCGAAAGCGGTCAGACGATGCGCAATTCTGGACGTATTTCATGACGGAGCTGTAAAAAAAGAGAAAAAACCGATGAATCCAATTAATTGATGAATGAAAAAATAAGGGGTAGGGTTATAAAAATCCATTTTGGGTATGGTGGCGTTTTTCTAAGATGGATCCAGTACAAGTCTTTGTGTTTGCTGCAATGGGGTACCTGTACCTTAAGAGGAAGAGAAAGCGGCGAACATGGGTTCATCAAATTAACGCTGCCAGACCCACGCATGGACACTTTGTGACGCTGTACAGGCCACTGCTAGAGAGGGACCCCGTGAAGTTTTTCAACTACATGCGGATGTCCATCCCCTCCTTTGATGAACTGTTGTCGCAGGTACGCGAGCCACTGACCAAGAGGGACAGCAACATGAGGGCCGCCATACCACCGGAGGAGATGCTGGTCATCACTTTGCGGTACGTACTGTCAAACACCTGCATACATGACATCGCTGCCAGTCACCTGACATGAGTGCATCATGTCTGTAGTCACATGCCCACTGTCACATGCATACACACACACACACAGGCATCACATCACACATACATAATCATAAATGACTCCGACAACAATGTAGACCAAAATAATAATATAATATGAAACATTAAATAAAATAACAGTAATATATTCTCGACATATATTATACCTTGTTAACTGTAGGTCATGATATATTAAACATGAAACCAAATAACACATGACAAACAAAACTTAAACATATTCATGACATGTATCACAGATCATGATACCGCCGAGCATCTGGGTCATGAGGGCCGGTGGTGTGGCTAGAGCAGTACTCCGACTCTGTGTGTGGCCTGGCTCCAGGGGGCATGGCTGGGTGGGTGGACAGCACCTCACTGGGGAGGGAAGATCCACTGGCATTGGTGGATTGTGGCACAGCATTGTAACCGGCTGCGTGATGGGGACGCGAAAGGATGTCGTCAAATATAGCCAGAGATCTGCGCCGGTACTCCACCTTCTCAGCCTCGCTCATCTTGTTGAGGAGGATCATACAGGAATTGAAAAATGACATGTCCATGGAGTCCGCAAGCATGCAGCGTTGGTGTGGATGGTTGGTTTGAGCCTCCATGAAGGTAACCATGGCCTGCTCCAGGTCTGTAGCTGGTGCCCTTCTCCTCTGTGCAGGTCTGGTGCTGACCGTTGTTGCGGTACCTGCCACCTGTCCTGTCTCCACATCCTCCTCCAGGTGCGACTCTGCACCACCCCGGTTCACCTCCTCCTGGCAGCTGGCAGAACCTCCTGGCACCGTGTGTTGGACCTGTGAGCCGGAGGTCGATGGCTGGTCGATGCTGCTGACGCTACTGCGCGGCTCCTGGGTCCTTCGGAGGAATGACAGTTGCTCCGTGTAGATATATCCACGGACCTTCTTGGAGCCAGCTCCAGAGCGCGCAGCCATGGCTTGCTTCTTCTGCACCCGCGTATAATTGTCGCGTACTGTGCGCCATTTGTTCATCGCCTCTTGTGCTGCAAAACATGATGAGTGTGACATTAGCTTGTGTTCATGGTATGTGATCATATTCAAACAGTTTTGTTTTGTCTTCTAGGTATCTCGCTAGTGGATGCAGTTTGAAGGATCTGCATTATAACTTCCGCGTTGGCAGATCAACAGCTGGTGAGATCGTCCGCAAGGTGTGCCAAACCATATGGGAAACCATGAAGGACCAATGTTTGCCAAAACCGACACACAAGGCATGTCTAGAAATTGCAGCAGGATTCTGGGAGAGAGCCAACTTTCCAAACTGCCTGGGAGCCGTGGATGGCAAACATGTCCGCATAGTGAAGCCACCGCACAGTGGCTCACTGTATCAGAATTATAAACATTACTTTTCCATTGGCCTACTGGCGGTGGCAGATGCCAACTATAGTTTCGTATGTGGATGTCGGTTCATACGGCAAGGACTCTGACTCCACACTGTTCAGGAACTCCACACTGTGGAATGAAATTGAGAGTGGGACCCTGAACATCCCCAGACCCGCACCATTGCCTGGCAGTGACGTGGCAGTCCCCTATGCCTTCGTGGGTGATGAAGCATTCGGACTATCCACACACCTCCTAAGGCCCTACTCAGGGACACACCTGAATGTGAAGAAGCGGGTTTTTAATTATAGGCTGTCGCGGGCGAGACGGTATGTGGAGTGTACCTTTGGCATACTGACCAACAAGTGGAGGATTTTACATAGACCGCTGGATGTACAGGTTGATTTCTGTGTGGATATAGTGAAATGCTGTTGCATCCTACATAATTATGTGCGTGCCAGGGATGGTTTTAATTTTGATGATACCCTCACAGTTGTCGGTCTTGAAGATGATGTGAACGATGACATCATAGCTGTGAATAGATACAGCAACAGGTTTCGCGATGCTCTGTCTAATTATTTTACGAGTGATGCAGGTCAGGTGCCCTGGCAGCTGGGGAGCATTTGAGATTTCACCTCAATGATTACATATTTGTTTTTGTTATTATTATTGTGATTTACATGTATGGGATTATGAATAAAATAATCAAATACTCACTCTGGATATGCTGCTCTTTCTCGGACCACGTATCATAATCAGGGTACACGACACGGGACACCACGACCCATGCGCTGGCCTTCTTCCCCTTGTCTTTATACCTGTCGCAGGCCGTGTCCCATATCTCAGGATGCTCCCCCACAGCGCTGATCAGCCTCTCCACGTCGATCTCTGGTCCAGCAGACATTTTCGACAGTCGCAGGTATGCAGGTACGCTCCAACAAAACCTGGAAACTTTGGCTGTTTGGACGTTTTGTAGGCCGCACAATAGCAGCGTCTGACGTCTCCTAATCACGCACACACGCTGCTATGCGGCCGCAGCGCACTCTGTACGTCTGTACTAGCGGTATCACGTTGTACGAAAAATGCGTTCATTTGCCGGTTGCGTGGCGTGGACGCACTTTTGTACGCCCGTACTGCGTATATTGGCCGTCATTGCCCGTCATGTGCTGCTACTACGGCCGTGATTTAGTGCGCCTGCACGCGCGTTCGCACTGCCCCAGTCTGACCCTAGCCTAAAGGTATATAAGATATTGAATTAAAACAGGAATATTTTTAACATTGAAGCCTATGGGATTCTCCTGAATAAACCTGCTGAATGAAACCATCGAACAACAGGGCATTTAAGCAACTTTTCACTGCTGGTTTTTGTTTTCTGAATAGACGAAGCATTGCTTCTCTATGGGGATTTCACTGCCCTCGAACAGGCACCAACCAGGCACCGACCAGGCACGTATGTGCATGCAATTCGCCAACATTTGGCAAACTGTCTGCTCTCTGAATAGCCGAATGGCCAGGAAAGGTAACTATACGCTGAGTTTCAGTTTTTTTCTGTTACCTTTCAGCCACATTTCGGATTTCTTTGAATAACCCTGTTAGATTATCGGTGTCGTGCACCACTGACTAAGACACAATTTTTCTGCACTTGAATGTGACAGGTGCATATCATTTCAATATTTAACCGCAGGGTCCAACCCTGCACTCTTCCACAATACCTCAGAGGGGTTATAGTGTGAAGGCACTAGCTGGCACCAAAGACACAATATTTGGGTGCACTGACCCGTGTACCGGATGCATACAGGGCAGCCATCAGAAATGATGGGGCCCCTTACTGAACCTCACAATGGGTCCCCCCATAAACTTCCTCAACCCATAACAGCTTTTCGCCCCTTCCAAAATAAAAGAAGGGCATAACACAGTTCCACAGCAATAAAACTCACAGTAATGTGTGGTGTGTATGAGCGTATCTGTCACGTCTGGGGCTCAGAGGGGGCCCTGCACACCCGGCGGCGCCATCGACAAGTCGGGTGCCAGGAGTTGTGCCGGCTTCCGGAGCTCGCAGGGCTGTCAGGAGGTGGGGTGCGGCATGAAGATGCGCGCCCGCCGGGTTTAAATACAGAGAGCGATCCAGCTCATTGCCGTGTCGTGGAGTTTGCTTTCCTCAGTGCTGAGTGTCTCCTGGCGATTCACTACTTGGTTAATTTTTCAGTCTCCGTTGTTACCTGGCTTGTATGAGAACCACCTCCGGGTACCAGTCCTTGGCTATTCCTTGACCACTCTAACTCTGATCGATTTTTGGCTTATATGATAGATACCCCTTGTGTATCGTTTTGCCTATCCCTGACAACTCTAACACTGATCGATTTGGGATTGTGTTAGAATGCTTCCTTGTATACCGTCTGGCCTATTTAAGGTATACCCTGTCCTGTGTGTTGGTCCAACATTTCCCACTCGTTGTTGGTCAAACATTTCCCACTCGTTGTTGGTCAAACATTTCCCATGGCTTCAAATAGCTTTTAAACATAAGCAAAAGTGGTAAAAATGAGCTCAGCGCACAGCGGTGAAATGGCTCAGCCAGGGGCGTACCTAGAACATTTGGCACCCGGGGCGAATCCTATATTTGGCACCGCCCCAACTTTAAAATGTAGAAAAAAAATAAAAAATCACACGCACTTTAATGTTTTCAAAAATATTTTTAGTTATAGCATTCTGGCAGGACATGACGTATACATTTAATAATGATATATTATGAATCTGTCGATGGTGGATCATTCATGCGTCCACTGTGCTGTGCAATAAGGGGCGATTGTAGATTCTTTTTGAATAATTGTTATTTTTAAGTGATTTTGCAAACTCATAACATATCCATCCTATAGTGGTTTTTCTTTTTTCTGAAAGAGACCTTTTTATTATCAATCATAGGACCTTATATGTAAATTCCAGACATTTTCGTAAAGTAGGCCGACTCACTGCACTTCGGTGACCCTGCGGTGAATGGTGAATTCACTGCAGGGTGGGGAAATTTGATTCCACGAAGTGCAGGGAACAACAGAACACCAAAATGTTGGTGTCATTTCGGTGCTCTGTGAGTAACCCCTTTAGTGGGTTTTTTGGGTGGGTTTTTTTGGGTGGGTTTTTTGCCGCCCCCTGGAAAGTGCCAGCCTAGGCCTTGCCTACCCAGGACATACTTGAAAATTAGTGAAATCGCAATGTATCCCACCTGGTAAAATACTTTGCAAAAAATAAAAATATATATATATTTTTTTTTCTTTTAGGTTGTCATCCTAGGGGGTGGTGTCACCCGAAAATTAGTGAAATCTCAATGTATCCTTCCTGGTAAAATACTTTGCAAAAGTAAAAAAAAACAAAAAACCTTTTTTTAGGGTGTCACCCTAGGCGATGGTGTCACCCGGTGCGGCCCGCCCCCTGCTCCCCCTAGGTACGCCCCTGGACTCAGCACTCAGCAGTGAAAGGGTTAAAAATGTTTTTTTTTTCTTGTCCCCCAGGGTAGTGCCCAGACCTCCATACACCTTTTATGGCCAATATCTTGCATATATGCCCTCTTGAAGGGCACTTTCTTTTTTGTAAGTTTGACCCCCCATTAACTTGCATTACGTTCGGATTTGAACTTTTCGGGTGTTCAAGTTCTAACCGAACATGGGGGTGGTCGACCCATCCTTACCCTTAAGATCAAATTTCTCCCTCCTCAGAGTCTACTTCTCTGACAGTTGTGGGAGTTCTAACTCTATTGGAAGAGCCTTACGTGGTCTGGCATCCCACCATGTTTTTCTTCTGTGGGTATTTCTTGCGTCAAGCTAAGATTTACTTTGGCTCCTGAAGTACTGGGTAAGCATGGGACTCAACAATTCTATATTATCACTTTGTGATAAAAGGAGGAGTTGAAATAGTTAGTCTCATGACTCCAAGGCAGCCATGAATTTTATAGCCTTAGATGACGGTATACTATAATGAATTAATTTTATATTCTACAAAACTAGCAAAGCCACTCTGAATGAACTTTTACGTCACAACTTTCTTCTCTAATTTTGCAGTTGGCTTTGTATATCCTATGCCTTTCAAAAAATATTGTTTATCAGTTGAAAGAGAAAGTGAAACTTACTTGTGGATAATTTTAATGGTATGTGATATTTCACTTTTAGGCCAAATTAGTTATTTTTGTATGATTAGACACTTTATAAGTCTACCAAACAGGAACAGGAACTGAATAATGAGAGTGAAGGAAAATTGCACAGTGTCTGCTTAATTCTTTCTAGATGCTCCCTCTCTCAGAGCATGGTCTTTGACCTATCACCTGTCAAGGGAAAGAATAATTATTCCTTAGATAGCTAGGAGAATCCCTGTGGCAGTTTTGACCAAGTGCACGGCAGAGGATCAGAACGATGGCTGATATACGAAGGCTCCTCTCTGTGAATTCCTACACTGCCCCCCCATCCACAGCAGAATCAAATTCAAACTACTCACCCTGACCTACAAAACCCTCACTAACACTGCTCCTCACTACCTGTCCTCACCAATCACCAAATACATATCAGCCCACCCCATAAGTTCTAACTTTGACCTGCTCCTGGCATCCTCCATCATTACCTCTTCGCATACCAGACTGCAGGACTTTTCTTGTGCGATGCCAACCCTATGGAATGTGCTTCCTCGCAATATCAGTGTCATGCCAGCCCCAGGAGCCTGCCTGTAGCCACGAAGCCTACTGGTTACTTTATACCTGCATTCCACTCAGGGGTTAATCCCTGTGCCAATTCCTGAGTGGTTGTGCATATAACCTGGACACACCCTTCTCTCAGGGCTCTCTCTCATAGGGTTTCCCTATCCTGTTTACTGTGAGGTTCTGTGAGCTGCCTCTCCCTGAGTCTGTCTGTATTTCCCATTATCCCCTGTATTGTATCTGCAAGTGTTCCTGCTTCATCTGCCTGCATTGCATCAAGTTCTTTGCGAAGAGCTCCTGGTTCCAGCCCTGTGGATTCTGCCTGCACTGGACACTGCCTATCCCACTATCCCTGGTGTATTGTGACTACACCTGTGGCTATCAGCATTCAAGCTTTGCTCCACCATCCTGCTCTCAATGTACTTTGCGAAGAGCTCCTGGTTCCTACTTGGTGGAGACTGGATAGCTCACTATCCCTGGTGCACCAAGACACTACCTCTGTACAGAAGGACTTGTCTATTTGTTTCCAGTGATTGTGTATAGACTGTTTGCTGTGTGCCTACCTTTTTGGAATACACTTATTATACCATATACAGCTTCCTGTGTCTGCCTGTTTTGCTCTCCCCCAGCGTTTATGAAAATGAAACTTAAACCTAAGGCCCTGCCATGGCACCATCCTGGCACGAGCCTGATAATCAGACTGTCCCCCAATCTGGCTTCATGTAAGACCCTTCTGTTTAGAGAAGCCTACCACCTAACTCTATAGCAAGACATCCGATGACCCAATACCTCACCTCTTCCTTCATTAACATCCCATCACTGCATTCCTCTCCTCCAGTTTCTCACCCCCTCAACCAGCTAGAATGTAAGTCTCCAAGGAAATAGGGCCCTCGTGTCCTTCTGTATCTGTTGGTAGAATACGGACCTCCCTCCTTTATGTTGAATTGTAATGTCTTTACCCATTGTACCTTTGCACAATGTGTTGGTGCTTAATAAATAGCAATAAATATTATTATTTTTATTTATTATCAGTCCTTCAATAAAGCACGACTTCACATTACGTTTAAACATGATGAGTACAATATGGTCAAAATGAGCTCAGCAGTCTGCACACGGGGTGATATGGCTCAGCAGTAGAGATGTGCACGGCTGAACATTTTGGTTTTGTTTTGTTTAGTTTTAGGAATTTTGTTGTTAATTTTGTTTCGTTTTGGATCGAGTCGAATTTTCATATCGATTCGAATTGACATATCAAATTATCAATTAGATTAGTTATTATTATTATTATTAATCTCTATTTATAAAGCGTCAGCATATTCCGCGGCGCTGTACAATGGGCACAGTATAGACAGGGTTACAATACATTGAACAACATTTGACAAACCGGTACAGGAGGAGACGGGGGCCCTTTTCCCGTGGGAACTCACAATCTAGAAGAATGATATAGTTAATATATCATTTCGATGGCTGATATCAATTTAAATTTCTGATGACTTAGGCTGGGGTCAGACCAGCGCACTTTTAACGCGCGTTCTGGCGCACTTAATTACGGCCGTACTAGCAGCAAATGATGGGCAATGACGGCCAATATACGAAGTACGGTGGCACGAAAGTCCGGCCGCGCAACGCAAGTGGAAAATGAACGCATTTTTTCGAGAACGCAGAACCGCTAGTACGGACGTACAGAGTGCGCAGCTGCGGCATAGTGGCGTGTTTGCGTGATTCGGAGACGTCAGACGCTGCACATGTGCGGCCTATATAACGTCCAGACGAAAAAAGTGTCCTGTGGTGGCTGTTGTGGTACCTGGCAATTGCAGAAGATGGCTGGTCTGGATATTGATGTGGAGCGTTTGATAGCGGCAGTGGCGGAGCATCCCGAGATTTGGGACACGGCTTGTGACCTGTACAAGGACAAACCGAGAAAGGCCAGCGCATGGGTTGCAGTCTCGAGGGTGGTGTACCTGGAGTATGATACGTGGTCTGACAGAGAGCAGAAGCTACAGAGTGAGTACATTATTATTTAATTCATAATCACTAGGCTTGTGCACCGATTTTTTTTTCGGTTCGATTCGATTCAATTTTTCGGATGGTTAAACTTTTCGATTCGGCTCGTTTTTCGGGTACTTTTTTCGGAATATCGACCATTTTTCGTATTTTCGTGTCACTTTGCTCGTTTTTTGTATTGACTTTTCGTAAATTCGTAAATTTTCGTTTTTTCGGAACGTCTGTTCTCCTCGTTTCAAAGCAATAAATTTCGATTTGACACATTTCAAGTCCATTCGAAAATTCCGAAAATATTTCGTTTCGGCTCGGAAAACTTTTCGGATCTGCCGTTTTCGGATCTAAAAATTTTCGCAAAATCGGCCGCATCCGAAAAAACGAATCGGGAAATTTCGTGAAAATTCCGAAATTCCCAAACCCGAAACGCACATCCCTAATAATCACATGTAAATTGCATGTACAATAAAAGTAAAGGCAAACATAATAGGTGCCGTCACATGTTAAATGCTCCCCAGCTGCCAGGGCACCTGACCTGCATCGCTAGTAAAATAATTAGACAGAGCATCGCGAAACCTGTTGCTGTGTCTATTCACAGCTATTATGTCATGGTTTGCATATTCATCCAGACCCGTAACTGTGAGGGTATCAGCGAAATTAAAACCATCCCTCGCACGAACATAATTATGTAGGATGCAACAGCATTTCACTATATCCACACAGAACTCCACATTTACATCAAGCGGTCTATGAAAAATCCTCCACTTGTTGGTCAGTATGCCAAAGCTACACTCCACATACCGTCTTGCCCGTGACAGCCTGTAATTAAACACCCACTTCCTCACAGTCAGGTGTGTCCCTGAGTAGGGCCGTAGGAGATGTGTGGATAGGCCGAATGCTTCATCACCCGCGAAGGCATAGGGGACTGCCACGTCACTGCCAGGCAATAGTGCGGGTCTGGGTATGTGCAGGGTCCCACTCTCAAGCTCATCCCACAGTGTAGAGTTCCTGAACAATGTGGAGTCAGAGTCTTTGCCGTATGATCCGACATCCACATACACAAAATCATAGTTGGCATCTGACACCGCCAGTAGGCCAATGGAAAAGAAATGTTTATAATTTTGATACAGTGAGCCACTGTGCAGTGGCTTCACTATGCGGACATGTTTGCCATCCACGGCTCCAAGGCAATTGGGGAAGTGGCTCTCCCGCAAAATCCTGCTGCAATTGCTACCCATGCCTCGTCCGTGGGTGTTGGTAAACATTGCTTCTTCATGGTTTCCCATATTGTTTGGCACACCTTGCGGACGATCTCACCAGCTGTTGATCTGCCAACGCGGAAGTTGTAATGCAGATCCTTCAAACTGCATCCACTAGCAAGATACCTGGGAAATATGAATTAAATCTGTGTTATGATCACATCATATGAACCGACCCTAATGTCACTCTCATTATGTTTTGCAGCACATGAACTTAGCAACAAGTGGCGCACTATCAGGGACAACTACACCCGGGTCCTGAAAAAGGAAGCAGCAGCTGCGCGCTCTGGAGCTGGGGCACGGAGGAAGGTGCACAGTTATCTTTATGCCGAACAATTGTCGTTCCTCAGGAGGACCCAGGAGCCAAGGCCAACTGCGAGCAGCATTGACC
Organism: Leptobrachium leishanense; assembly: GCA_009667805.1. NCBI lineage: Eukaryota > Metazoa > Chordata > Amphibia > Anura > Megophryidae > Leptobrachium > Leptobrachium leishanense. The sequence goes on from CM019065.1 coordinate 135,331,889, forward strand.
AGCCATCCACCTCTGGGTCACAGGAGTAACACCTGCCGGCAGGGGGTTCTGGCAGCTGGCAGGAGGAGGTTGACCAGGGTGGCACGGACTCGCAGGTGGAGGGGGAGGTGGAGACCGGACCGGTGCCAGCTGCAGCACCGAGAGACAGCACCAGACCGGCTCACAACAGGAGGAGGGTACCGCCTAGCGACTTCGAGCAGGCCATGGTCAGCTTCATGGGGTCGCACAATCCACAACCTCCACGCTGCACCATCACTGACAGTGAGGACATGTCCTTTGTCCATTCCTGTCAATCCCTGCTGGACCAGATGACCCCGGCGCAGAAGGTGGAGTACCACCGCAGATCCCTGGACCTCATCCATGAGATCCTGTCCCGTCCAGAACAGGCTGCGGTCTACTATGGTGCGGTGCCGCAACACCACCATGCCACTGGTTATGCCAGCCACAGCCAGACGCCACCCACCCACCCACCCATGTCCCATGTTGCTGGGCCTCCCCCAGAGTCTGGGTACCGCCGCAGATCCACACATGGTCCTCATGAGCCAGATGCTCCTCTGTACCAGGATTTGTGAGGTGTCTTGTCTGTTTTATGTTTTTGGTTGACATGCTGTTCCTCTTGTCACTGTTATGTTTTGTCCTTCATGTTATTTTCTTTTGTATATATGTTACAAATATGTTATTCATTTATTTTCTTGTTATTACAATATATTTCTATTTACATACATTCTTGTCAGTGTCAGAGGTTTTTTTGGACGTGTCTTGGAATGTGATGCTTGCGTGTGGGTGGGTATGAATGTGTTTGCATACATGTCACTACAGACCGACAATAGGGGCTCTGCACACCGAGCACATGTCTGCTGACTGGCAGCGAAGTCATGCATGCTGTTGTTTGGAAGTACTTACCGCAAAGTGATGACCAGCATCTCCTCCGGTGGTATGGCATCCCTCATGTTGGTGTCCCTCTTGGTCAGCGGCTCCCGTAACTGTGACAACAGTTCATCGAATGAGGGGACGGACATCCGCATGTAGTTGAAAAACTTCACGGGGTCCCTCTCTCGCAGTGGCCTGTACAGCGTCACAAAGTGGCCATGAGTGTGTCTGGCAGCGTTGATGGGATGAACCCATGTTCGCCGTTGTCTTTTGTGCTGGAGGTACAGGTAGCCCGTTGCAGCAAACACAAACACTTGCAGTGCATCCATCTTGGTGAAACGCCACCATCCACGAAATGGCTTTTTATACCCCTTCACCTTAATTTTTGATTCACCTATTGATTTGGTAAATTTGATTACTCGTTTAATTGCAGATCCGTAAAAAATCACGCACGAAAATGCGCATCGTATGACTGTTTTCGCGTATTCTGTGAAAAAATACGTCAATGCGTTCGGACGCACTTTTTTACGTTTGCGTGTAAAAATGCTTTCGTTTGACCCTAGCCTAAATAAAACCCCAATTAATCAAATTTTGCTGTTAAAAGAAAAGCTAGGGTTAAATATTAAGCTGTGTCACAGATTTAGTATTTGAGTCAAATTAAACAGTGAAGCAAAATTAATTTGTTTTATAAAGTCGTTTGCTGACTATTACTTGTATTGTAAGTTAAGAACAATTCGATAGTTGATATCAATTCGAATTTTCCACCATAGTTTTCAATGTTAAAAAAATCCTGTTTATTAAATATTTCTTAAACCATTTATAATTTTAAATTGCAACAAACCAAAAAGCCATTTTTTTTTGCTGAACACACACAGACTGTAAGAAAATAATTCAGCTGCATGCATTCAGCAAAGAAAAAAAACCTAATTTTTACATTTAAAATAAGTTAGGGAACCTAAACTTTCATCCAAAAAATCCTGAAAAATGCCCAAAAAATCCAAAAAATTAATTAAAAAAATGGCTGTTTGCTGCAATTGAAAATTATTAAACCTTGATTTTTTTTAAGGCTATGGTGGAAAAAAGCCTAGCATCTGCATTAATTAAAAAGTGACCTGTTCCGTTTTTTTTGTTATAGACCTTTTGGTTCTGTGTTTTTACATTTTAGGTCGTTTTGTTCTTTTTTTTTATGTCAGATTATTTGGTTCCGTTTCATTTCGTTACGAAATTATTTTGTTTTTGATCTTTTTGTTCAGTTTTTTCAGCATTTCGTATCATTTGCATTCCGTTTTATTTTGTTTAGTTCCCAAAACGAAATGATTTTGTTTGTGCTGAAACTTTGATTGGGGATTTTGTAATTTTGGGCAGCCGATATTTCATTTCGGAAATGCTTCTGAAAGAACTTATATGGTCAATTTCGTACCAAATTCAATTCGGAACAGAACAAATTTCACATCCCTACTCAGCAGTGAAGGCGTTAATATTAATTTTTTTGCCCACAATTTGTCATGCCCCATGATTTAGATTTTATTTGTATATTTTAATCTTATGTATTGAATCTGCCCTTACTGCTTACAGTAATGATTTCAATAGCTATTTGTTCCTTCTGGGTTACCATAGCCTTGCTGCATCCAGCTAGCTCTGCCCCTACACCGTTAGAAAGTTTGTCAGTCTGATCAATAAAGGTTTTCAACTGGATTCATCTTTCTACGTGTCAGTATTGCTGAGTTGATGCTGTCTGCCCAACTTTCATCGTGTGAGTACTGGTCAAATACAGACTTCGAGTTAGTCTCAAGCACCCACGCCTCACAGCTTTGCTATCGAGGCAGAATACAATTAGTATTTGAGTTGCATGCATGTCTACTCACTGGCGAGTGCAGGCTCCCATATTTTAGTGGTGAGGATATTTCAGTTCTCCTGTGCTGCTACAAAATCTTTTTGACTTTTGGGTTTTCACGCATCAATTTCCTCACCATTAGGGATGAGCTGTTCGGGTTCGGACGGTTCGGAGTTCGACCCGAACTTCGGCAGTTCGAAAGTTCGCGAACTTCGAACTTTTTGGGTGTGTTCGGTTCGAGTCCTAAAAATTTTTTTTTTTTTAAAAAAGTATAGAAAATACTTAAAAAAATACTAAAAAAATCTAGAAATAAAGAGACTCTTTACTGCAGAATATTATAAGCAACGGTTTATTAGATATTGAATTAAAAACTAATGTGTACGTGGAAAGATTATCAACTCTAAGGCTAGGGTCAGACGAACACATTTTTCACGTTGTGAAAATACGTTGGACGTATTTTTTCACGGAATACGCGATAGCGGTCATACGATGCGCATTTTCGTCCGTGATTTTGTACGGATCATCAATAAAACACTTTTTGCGTCTGGACGTTATGTTGGCCGGACGTGTGCAGCGTCTGATGTCTCCCAATCACGCAAACACGCCACTATGCGGCCGCAGCGCACTCTGTACGTCAGTAGTAGCGGTTTGACGTTCTTGAAAAAATGCGTTCGTTTGCCACTTGGGTTGCGCGGACGAACTTTCGTGCGGCCGTTCGACGTATGTTCCCCGGCATTTGACGTCATTTGCTGCTAGCACGGCCGTGATTTCATGCGGCTAAACGCACGTTAAAACTGCTTTCGTCTGACCTTAGCCTAAATGACCTCTGTTCACAAACGGGCATAACACCAGGTGTTTTTAGTCTGGTAATCAATTTGATACATTGTACACTATACTGAGGGGGTGGGGTGGTGTCTGCTTCTGATTGAGATTTGAGAATTAATTTCCCTCCTAAAACATCCTAATATGCTGCATTTAACTGGTGTTTGAAAAAATTCAAATTAACATCTAAAGCAATGTTATTTTTCACCTCAGGATTAAACATTCACAGGGTTATTCAGAGAGCGGTGAAAAGCAGGAGAATAACTGGAGAAGTGAAAATTCTAGGTCAAAATAGCCAAACCAGAAAAATTCTCCCATTTAACTCACTTTCCAAATCGGCTATTTGGTCTAGATTGTTCTCTTCTCCTGCCAGTTCTCCTGGCTTTCACCTCTCTCTCAGGGTTGTTCAGAGAAAGGTGAAAACCAGGAGAATGGCAGGAAAAGAGAACAATCTGGACAAAATAGCCGATTTGGAAAGTGAGATAAGGCTAGGGTCAGACTAACGCATTTTTCACAGCGACCGTCAAAAAGTGTGTCCGAACGCATTGCCGTATTTTTTCACGGAATGCGCGAAAACGGTCATACGATGCACATTTTTGTGCGTGATTTTTTACGGATCCAAACCAGGAAACTTTGGGTGTCTGGACGTTATGTTGGCCGGACATGAGCAGGGTCTGACGTCTCCAAATCACGCACACACGCCGCTAGTGGATGCAGCGCACTCTGTACGTCCGTACTAGAGGTTCTGCGTTCTCGAAAAAATGCGTTCATTTTCCACTTGCGTTGCGCAGCTGGACTTTCGTGCAACCGTACTTCGTATATTGGCCGTCATTTGCTGCTAGTGCGGCCGTGATTAAGTGCGCCTAAACGCACGTTAAAAATTTGCTAGTCTGACCCTAGCCTAAATGGGAAAACTTTTCTGATTTGGCTATTTTGACCTAGAATTTTCCATTCTCCAGTCATTCTCCTGCTCTTCACCGCTGCTCAGAAAGGTGAAACTCAGGAGAATGACTGAAGAGAAAATTCTAGGTCAAGATAGCCAAACCAGAAAAATTCTCCCATTAATCTCACTTTCCAAATCGGCTATTTGGTCTAGAATTTTCCATTCTCCTGCTTTTCACCGCCAAAAAATCAGTAAACTTTTTCTGCGTGTCCGAAAATGTCTCCTCTTTTCATACAGACTGCCGCCCCAAGCAGTTGTTTATGGATAGATTAAAGAAAAAGCATTTACCGTCATTTGAAATGTCATTTTTTGGTTTTTACATATTTCTATACATCCTAGAAATCCGCCACTTCACGGGCAGGTTATGGGGACCTCCTAGGCACGATATTTGAAGGAATTTTTCATTTTTATTTTTAACCCTTATTTCATGGAAAACTCACTGTCCCTTTAAAAACTTTTTTTTTTTACTTGTCACTACCCGGACCCCCATACACCTTTTATGGCAAATATGTAGCATATATGCCCTTTTGGAGGGCACTATAAAAACCGAATTTTCAGCCCTATTGACTTGCATTGGGTTCGAGTTCGGGTTCGGACCCGAACAAATGGAAAGTTCGTGTTCGGGCTCGAACCGAACTCGGGGGGTGTTCGGCTCATCCCTACTCACCATCAATTTTGATGATTAATACTTCTAGACAATTGATTGAAAAGTGTGGTGTTCCTCATTCAACCTCGGCAACCTGTGTCCGTTCTGTAGGAAAATAAGATAAATGTATTTCTAGTGATATTAGCCATATAACTAATTTAACCTCCCTGACGGTATTCCCGAGTGTGGCTCGGGGTTAACTTTTTGTACCGAAAGCGGGCTGGATACTTACATGTCCTGCGCTCCCTCGCTGATCCCCGCAGTCTCCTCCAGCCGCTCGCAAAGTCACACTGCCTGGTTCTCTTCTCGCGAGGAGTGAAACCAGGAAGTTTGATGTCGCGATCGGCTGCAGTGTGACTGCGGGCACAGCGAGGGAGCGCAGGACATGTAAGTATTGGCCCTTGTGTGGCTCGGGGATACCGCTTTCAGTCAGTGGCGTCACTAGGGTTGGTGTCACCCGGTGCGGTAACTTATGGTGTCACCCCCCCTGAGTTTTACGGATTTTTTTTAACTACTCTTACTCCTAAATCAGTACTCCCATATAACACTGAATGCTCATACACACAGCGCCCCATACTGTGTGGTTTATTGCTGTGCAGCTCTCTCATATGCTCACACAAATTGTTGCCAACTGCCAGCAAGTACGATGCCTGTTCGAAGGCAGTGAAAGCACACATGGATATATTTTGCCTCCAGCAGCTCTGGATATATTGCCCCCAGCAGCTCACCCATGGATATATATTGCCCCTAGCTCACATATGGATATATTGCTCCAGTTCACAATTATATATTGCCCCCAGCAGCTCACCCATGGATATATTGCACCTCAGCTCACATATGGATATATTGCGCCTCAGCTCACACATGGATATATTGCGCCTCAGCTCACATATGGATATATTGCCCCAGACCAGCTCACACATGGATATATTGCCCCAGACCAGCTCACACATGGATATAGCCCCAGCTCTCATGGATATGCCCCCAGCAAACATGGATATGCCCCAAGCACACATGGTACTGCCCCCAGCACACATGGATACTGCCCCAGCTCACATGGATATGCCCCAGCAGCTCTCATTGATATGCCCCAGCAGCTCTCATGGATATTGCCCCAGCTCCTCTCATGGATATACTGCCCCAGCTCCTCTCATGGATTTTGCCCCAGCTCCTCTCATGGATACTGCCCCAGCTCCTCTCATGGATACACTGCCCCAGCTCCTCTCATGGATATACTGCCCCAGCTGCTCTCATGGATAATGCACCAGCTCCTCTCATGGATTTTGACCCAGCTCCTCTCATGGCTGTGCCCCCAGCTCCTCTCATTGATATTGCCCCAGCTCATGGATATGCCCCAGCTCATGGATATTGCCCCAGCTCATGGATATGCCCCCAGCTCATGGATACTGCCCCAGCACATAGATATGCCCCAGCTCATGGATACTGCCCCAGTTCATGGATATGCCCCAGCTCATGGATTTGCCCCAGCTCATGGATATGCCCCAGCTCATGGATACTGCCCCAGCTCATGGATTTGCCCCAGCTCATGGATATGCCCCAGCTCATGGATATGCCCCAGCACATGGATACTGCCCCAGCTCATGGATACTGCCCCAGCTCATGGATATGCCCCAGCACATGGATACTGCCCCAGCTCATGGATATGCCCCAGCTCATGGATATGCCCCAGCACATGGATATGCCCCAGCACATGGATATACTGCCCCAGCTCATGGATATTGCCCCAGCACATGGATACTGCCCCAGCTCATGGATACTGCCCCAGCACATGGATACTGCCCCAGCTCATGTATTTGCCCCCAGCTCATGGATATTGCCCCAGCACATGGATTTGCCCCAGCTCATGGATATGAGCAAGGACCCAGCAGCTCATGGATAATGGCCCCCCAGCTCACCTTCTGCGCCACGTGTTCACTCCCTCTGAGCGTCCGGCAGGGGTGCAGCTTGGGCGCTCGCCTGGGGGAGTCACGTGATCAGTCGCGATCAGCTGGTCACGTGTTTCCCCCGGGCGAGCGCCGAAGCTGCATGCTTCGGACGCTCGCAGGGAGCGAACACGCGGCGCAGGGTGAGACACCCACCCTTAGGGTGACGGTTTCACCCTGAAGGCGGGTGTCACCTGGTGTGGGCCGCACCCCCCGCCCCCACATAGCGACGCCCCTGCTTTCAGTATTGAAAGTTAACCCCCAAACCACACTCATACCGCTAGGGGGCCAGAATAAATAGGACCGATTCTGACATATAAAATATGTCAGAATCGGACCGCCAGGGAGATTAAAACCATAGTAAAAATTATATAAATGACAATAGTTTTTATATAATGCTAGGTTTACACATAAAGAGGGGAAGATCGGTGTTCGGCGCGTACGCGGTATAGGGGAGATATCTAAAGGTAAATAGGGGTATGCATACAATGATTCAGAGAAAACGTATCATACAATATGAGTGGCTGTGTAGGATGACTCAAAGTTCGTCAAAAATGATCACTTTCCAGAGCCTCGTTAGGCTCGATCACCTCGCCTGTGGGTGTTTACGTGGCTCACCCAGTAGCTCGCAGGGGTAGACCCGTCTCACAGCCTTGGTGTCCTTTCAGGATCCTGAGTTGTCCATAGGTTCTCCTATAGTCTCCAAAGTTCTCCTTTGGGATCCTGGATGTACACAGGTCGTGGCTTATCTTGGCTTGTAAGAATCTATAAAACTCAATGAGTAAAAGAAAGATTCTGTCCTACTATTAAAATGTTTTATTTAAACATAAAATAAAGGACAGAAACAATAAAATATCAAAACGCGTTTCACCCTTTAGGGCTTCATCAGTTGTTAAAAAATAAGAATAAAGAAAAAGCACAAAATAATAAAGTAGACAAAATACAATAAAATAGGTGCGCTCCCCCTAAGAGGGTTGGTATTTATAACCCAGTGTGGAAGGCATCTGGTCTTTCTAAGTGGTTAATTATCGCCACTCATTTCAGGTGGGTGGGAGCAGGTGCGGCTATCAGTGAAACCGACAGTGTGTATAGAGACCCATGTCCGTAATCCACAGTGGAACGCATTAGTTCTGCCGACATCCGTTTCCGCGTTCCATCCTGGAACGCATGCGTTTATATCCGCTTATCCAGTGGTGTGGTGTCGTCATCGATTTCCTTCGGGGCACCTCATCCATACTGTGTCGGACACTCCGCCCCGCCACAACGGAGCAGAGAGTAAGACCCCGACAATGGGGGTACTTATATGGGAAAAAAAGGAAGAAAAAATGAAACAAAAGCGCAACCAATGCCAAAGGGTCGCGTCAGTGACCCACTAACACACACATCGAGACCCATGTATATAAAGCTTATAACTTCACAAAAAAACATGTGGACCACCAGGGCTCCAAAAGACTTGGCTATAAAGGCCAAACCTAAACCTAGAGGATCCTGATGACCCTCTAGGAGTCCAATTGGTGAAAACTAAGAAGTATGAAAGTGAGAAGGTCAAAATTACCACATGTAATACCTAAATGAACCAAAAGCACTAAAATCCTGAAAGGGCAATAAATGGCTTAAAAATGTCGCAATAAATATAGAAGACGCACATAAAGGTGCTAATAGGATATATGGAAGTCGCACATAAAAAGCGTAAAAATTGCACATAAATTAGCACATAAAAAAGTGCCTATAAGAGATTCGGTATCACAGTGAGAGAAACTACCTATACAGACCAGAAACATCATTTTAACGTAAAAAGTGACATAACTCAAAGTCTTGGTTGAGACCTTTGGGGACAAGGGAGTCTAACATAAAAATATATCTCATTTCTACTTGACTAATTCTTTTAATGAAATCCTCACCTCGCCAATTTGGTGTCACTACCTGTAACACCAAAAATTGGAGATTTAATGGGGAACAATTATGTGAATCTTTAAAGTGGGTTGATACTGTATGCCTATCAAAACCTTTTCGAATGTTCCTAATATGTTCCATTATTCTAATCTTAACTGGTCTGGTAGTTCTCCCAACATAGTATAGACCACATGGGCAAATAAGTAAATATATGACATTTTTGGAGTTACATGACGTGACTCCCCTCATTTTATATTGTTTCTTCGTCTTATGGTCTGTAAATTGTTTTATAGTGGTTTTTTTCAAACCCGTATTTTTACATGCAAGACATGTTCCACATCTGTAAAAACCTTCACTTAATCCGAAATGATGGTTAGTCTTAACCTCATTCGTACAACTGTGTGTTATTATTTCCTTTATATTGGGTGCTCCTCTATTAATGATAGTGGGTCGTTCCCCTATCATGTCCTTTAAAAAGGGATCCCCTAAGAGGATTGGCCAGCATCTCTTTATAATTCCATTAACTTCACGTGTCTGACTATTATAGTCGTATATAAATGAAACATTATCCTTATATTTCTCGTGGTTTTTTTCTTTTTTCTGATAAACTGAAGTTATCGGGATTTGTCTAATATTGTCCATCACTGTATCCAGATCTTCTTTTCTGTATCCTTTATTTAATAAGTCCCCTTCCAGCTTATCCGCCTGTTCTAAGAAGATCTTCTCCTCTGTACAATTTCGTCTGAGTCTCATTAGCTGACTTTTCGGGACACTTTGAAGCCAAGGTTTGGCATGGCAACTATTAAATTCAATAAAACTATTAACATCTACCGTTTTAAAAAAAGTTTTTGTTTTAAGAGAATTGTCTTGGGTGTATATTGTGAGATCTAAAAAATTAACTTCCTGTTTGCTATAAGAGTATTCTAACTTAATCCCCCAGTTATTCAAATTAAGATCATCTAAAAAAATGGAAAGGGAGAGATTATCCCCTTTCCAAATGATAAAAATATCATCAATATAACGTTTATATAAAATCAGCTGGTCTGACAAAATGTCTTTAGAATATATATTAGAATGTTCCCAATAGGCCATGAACAGGTTCGCATAACTCGGTGCGAACCTGGTACCCATCTGCCCTTCGAACATAAAAAAATTATTTTTTAAAATGAGTTCAATGCTCTCCAAAATAAAATCTATTTGATCTGGGGGATATGAATAACCTTTCTCTAAGAAAAACTTGACTGCTTCACATCCTATTTTGTGAGGTATTATACTATAAAGTGAAGTAACATCGCACGTGGCCATAATATATTCAGGTTCCCATTGGACCTGGTCTATCAATTCCAATACATTGGTCGTATCTTTAAGATATGCTGGAGTGGTTTTTACTAAGGGTTGGAGTAAAATATCTATTTTAATTAACCACTTAGAAAGACCAGATGCCTTCCACACTGGGTTATAAATACCAACCCTCTTAGGGGGAGCGCACCTATTTTATTGTATTTTGTACTTTTTATTATTTTGTGCTTTTTCTTTATTCTTATTTTTTAACAACTGATGAAGCCCTAAAGGGTGAAACGCGTTTTGATATTTTATTGTTTCTGTCCTTTATTTTATGTTTAAATAAAACATTTTAATAGTAGGACAGAATCTTTCTTTTACTCATTGAGTTTTATAGATTCTTACAAGCCAAGATAAGCCACGACCTGTGTACATCCAGGATCCCAAAGGAGAACTTTGGAGACTATAGGAGAACCTATGGACAACTCAGGATCCTGAAAGGACACCAAGGCTGTGAGACGGGTCTACCCCTGCGAGCTACTGGGTGAGCCACGTAAACACCCACAGGCGAGGTGATCGAGCCTAACGAGGCTCTGGAAAGTGATAATTTTTGACAAACTTTGAGTCATCCTACACAGCCACTCATATTGTATGATACTTTTTCTCTGAATCATTGTATGCATACCCCTATTTACATTTAGATATCTCCCCTATACCGCGTACGCGGACACGCCGAACACCGATCTTCCCCTCTTTTTGTTTATTTGGTGCGGTTTGGGACCGCACTTGTGGTGCCTTGGGCGACGGGGATATATTTTTTGTCATTTTTGCTCCTAAGAGTCTGTTCTCCACATTTTCTTGCTAGGTTTACACATCTACAGAAATCTCCTAATTTGTATACTTTTCTTTGAAAACTATGATTTTTTTTTTGATTTTTTTTTAGTGTGTGCTTCTTCCCAGACTCTTCCCCTTTTCCATTCCCTTCTGATTTAATAATGTAAAGTACTGCAATATCACATTTTGTTTGGATAGTTACATATATTTATGTACACCCATTCTCAAACAACAAAATTTTTTATTAAAAGCCATCATGTATTTCCCCCACGCCAGCATAAACCTTCTACAAATGCGTACCTTCAGAGATTTGCACAACAAACCCTGCTACTCATCCTTTCATGGGAAAAGCATATTTACTGTTTAGTAGAAAATGAAACACATTCTGCTATACATTGAGAAACAGTGTTCTGTCTACTGAATTGACCTTACAAAGTACAACTTTTCTTGCAGATGCAAAGAACAGTTTTATGCTGAATCTATAATAATGCTTTAAATGAAAGAAAGTACAAAAATGATGATATATCATTGTTCTTTATGCAAAACAGATACAGTTATAGTGTAGGGGGAAAATACAATTTGCCAGCTTTTTAAATCATTTGTGAATCTTATCTTCAGACATCACAAGGAAATACTGCTAGAACAACTTGCCGTAAACGTTAAACAATGAACGTTTGATTTAGTTGATATAGTTTATTACTAGCATATTTATAATTTAAATACTTTACAATGACATATCAAAATCATACCTTTATGGAAAACAATAGGTGCAGGTATACAGAAACAGCAATACAGGTTTAGGAGACTAATTAATCATTCCTTGGAAGGTCCAGGGTAAAGCATATAAACCTGCAAATGCCATTTCGGCCCAAAGAAACTGCCTAATACATAAGAAATAGGCACCACCACAAGCAATTCCTTGCCGCTAAGCCCCAGGACAAAACAGTGCTCTCTCTTGAATCTATTAATTCCATCGCATCCCATCCCACCCCATCCCAGAGGAGCATAATATCAGGCAAACACTACTGCAAGTCAGCATCTCTCTATTGCTCTTTGTGCTCTCTCGGTTTTATCCGCTATACATCATTATTTCACTATTGTTTATTTTTATATTGAAATGCTAATAATGGCTGCAAAGAAATGAAAGTTTAACTTTGTTACATTTTGTTATTTCACAGAATTATTTCCAGGCTTATTATTCTACTGAGCTTATTCTTCCCCTTTTTCAAAAATAAGGTTTCTGCACTTGCCCTCTCATTCTTTCTTACCACGTGTCCTCTTGCCTCTACTAGACATGTGCACAGCACAAAATTTCGTTTTGAACTAATGGATTAGTCCTAAAATGCAATTTATTTAGTTACTAAAGAAATTCGTTTTCAGTTCTTTAGTATGAAAACTAATTTCATTCATCCGAAAACCAGCGGATACAATTACTATTGTAGTGACTCCTCAGAGGGCTGAGATCGCTGCTTGTTACAGTATCTCTCACTCTCAGTACAATGAGGGCCATATTACATAGTTGGTGCTAACATAACCAGAGCTGTTGTAAACTTCCCAGAGCCATTATAGCCTATGGAGGTTTTCAGTTTACAACAGCTCTGGTTAAGTTAGCACCAACATTGTAAAACTGCCCCATGTTACAGTAACTGACTGCTGCTCATCACAGAGCTCAGAGTTTCGGTAAAACTAGTAAATAATATTTTTATATAAAAGAGGTTAGAACAATATTATTTCCTTGTTTTACTGAAACTCTGAGCGCTGTTACAGTCAGTTACTGTAACAACTGAGCCTGATACATTGTACTGAGAGATAATGTAACAAGCAGCCGATCTCAGCGCTCACAGCCACTGGATTTAAAGGGCTGAAAAAAAGGATCCTCCTGCATTAATTAATACCCCTCTCTGTATAATATATAGAACATCCTCCTGAATTAATTAATGTCCCACTCTGTATAGAACATCCTACTGCATTGGCATGTGGAGGGTGCAGAACTTCGGATGTTGCGCTCTTCATTGCTGGTCTCCTTCACTCATCAATGTAATATCATAAAAAGGACTGTAACTAAAATGTAGTGCATTTTATTTTAGTTTCTTTCGTTTTTTGTATTGAGCAGTTTCGTTTCTCTTGAGTCATACTAAAACTAAATTATCCCAAAATTCTGACTAAATCGTTTTAGTACTAAAACGAATGCACATGTCTAGCCTCTACCCCCTTGCACCTCAATTGTTCCCTATCATCTATGATTCTCCCACTTTTTGCTACTTTTTTCAAACTCTCTCTTTTATTAGACAACTTCCCCTCCTTCAAATATGCAATGATTGTCCCATACTAAAAAATCATCTCTTTAACGAAAGTATTTATCAGTTACCGTTTTTGCTGCTTCCCTTGTTTAAGAACATTTTGAACATATTGTCTACACTTTTCATTTGTCTATCATCTGCCTCACGCAGACCAATGAGACAGCTCCAACTAAAGTGAAAAAAAATTAGCTCTTTCTAAATCCAAAGGACTCTCTACTTACTCATGATCTGTTTGCTGTTTTTGATGTAGTTGACTACCATGTCTCCTCACCTATTTCAAATTTAGCGGGTTATTCAGAGAGATCAGAAATGTAACCGGACACTGAATTTCAGCGAACGGAGACATTTCGGGGCAATTCAGCTATTCAGAGAGCAGGCAATTAGCCAAATTTTGGCGAATTGCCTGCACGTACGTTGCCTGTTCGACGGCAGTGAAATCGAGAAGCAATGCTTCCTCTATTCAGAGAACATCGAACAGCTAAGGAATGTCAGTGAAGCTGGCTGGGTGGAGAAGAGGTAACATCACTGCTCTGCATGGAGAGAGCTTGTGGAGTCATGGGTTCAATCCCGACAAGCACCTCTCCAGTAAGTGTCCTTGGGCAAGACACCTAACGGTACATACTCGCCACCCAGGACATACTTGAAAATGAGAGAAATCTCAATGTATCCTTCCTGGTAAAATCCTTTCTCCAAAAAAAAAAAAGAAGCCCTTTGGAAGAGTGCAGGGTTGGACCCTGCGGTCAAATATTGAAATAATATGCACCTGTCACATTCAAGTGCAGAAAAATTGTGTCTTAGTCACTGGTGCACGACACCGAGAATCTAACAGGGTTATTCAAAGAGATCCGAAATGTGGCCAAAAGTTAACCGAAAAAAACGAAATTCAGAGTACGGTTACCTTTCCTGGCCATTCGGCTATTCAGAGAGCAGGCAGTTCGCCAAATTTTGGCGAATTGCCTGCACATACGTGCCTGGTCGGTGCCTGTTCGAGGGCAGTGAAATCCCCATAGAGAAGCAATGCTTCGTCTATTCAGAAAACAAAAACCAGCAGTGAAAAGTTGCTTAAATGCCTTTTTGTTCGGTGGTTTCACTCCACAGGTTTATTCAGATGAATCCCATAGGTTTCAATGTTAAAAATATTCCCGTTTTAATTCAATATCTATTAAACTGTTTATTATTTTATTCTGCTGTAAAGAGTCTCTTTATTTTTAGATTTTTTAGGATCTCTTTTCATTTTTCTGTTACAGACTTTTTTATTATTATTCATTGGATCTTATATGTAAATTCCAGACATTTTCGTTCAGTAGTTTTTTTGCAAACAGCGTTTCAATTTTCAAACTTTCAAGCAAACTGTTTTTTTTACCACGTTCGTCTGCCTGTCAGGTTTTTCCGGTGGCTGCTCTGCGCTGTGATCCGCGGCTGCTCAGATTTTTACAGCGTGTTCGGCTTGGTTTCTGCGTTGGTTTCTACGGGTTTTTGGTGAGTGTTCGGCGAGTGTTCTGTGGGTTTGCGGTGAGGATTCCCTGCACTACGGGGGATCCTGCGGTGCTTGCTGAATACACCGCAGGGTCGGCAAACTACTAATCGCCAAATCACCCCAAAGTGCGACGAACGGAAAGTCACCGAATGTGCGGTGACTTTTCGTATCTCTCTGAATAACCCTGTTAGTCTCAGTGAAACTGCCCTCTCCCAGATCTCAACCTACAACTTTCACTGCTCTTTCATTGACTTTTTACCTGGCTTTTCCTCACTTACGATAACTCCTGGTCCTGCATTGGGACTTTGTCTGTTCCCACTCTATACTCTAATCTCCTGGAACTCTAAGTTATCCTTTGTCTTGTAATATCATCTCTAAGCTGATGATATCAATTATCTCTCCACACTTGCATCTAATACAATTTTTTCAAAACAGAACTACTTTTCTTTCCTTAATTCATAACTAATACTCTTTCTGATTCCATTCAGACCAATGAAGGTATTCTATATCAGTGTTTCTCAAACCTGATGCCAGGACCCCCGAACAGGCCACATTTTTCAGATCACCTTGGGGAAATGCAGACTGAATCCTGCAATCACTGAGAAGAAAATCATATCACCTGTATCATATCACCGGCGCTGTGCTTCAACTACCTGGCAAACCTGGCCTGTTAGGGGTCCTGAAGGCAGGTTTGAGAAATACTGTTCTAAATGACCAGCCTTCACTGGGTACTGAGGAGTCTTGGAATTCTCCATGAATACATTAAAAGAGAATGAATGGCATCTGGCAACCCTTATGGCAATGTAGATTTCTGCAGAGCTTTATGAACACCCTACCTATATATCTTCCTAAGTTGTGAGCAGACTTTGTACTACAGGAGAACTATTTACTGACTTAAAGTCAGATGAAGAAGTCAAGATATAGCTCTTAAATTGTGTTTTTTGATGGATATTAGGAGAATAAACATGAATAGCATTATGTGTTTCTGCACCATATATTTTCCCTTACACTTATAAAATTGATACTTTTTGGATGGTTTTTAAAGATGTCTCCCTCTAGGTACAGCTAAACAACCAAACTCCTAATAGTCTTCTTAACAGCAGTTTTTACCTATGTGCAGCGTTTCCCAAATCTGGTCCTCAAGTACCTCTAACAGACTAGGTTTGCCAGATATCTGAATCAATGATTGCAGTATTCAGTCGGTGTTTTCCAAAGGAAATTCTTAAAATCTGTCCTTTTAGGGGTGCTTGAGGACCAGTGTTGGGAACCACTGTCTATCTCAGTGATATCTCCCATTCGTCATACACTAATCTCTAATAGTCCTCTCAAAGCTTTTATAAATGTTGTAAAGGCATATCAACTGGAAAAACAGTTTAAATAAAAGCCCAAAAAACTATTTGACAAACAAGGAACGATGGCTGTTACTATGAAGAGCTGTTCTTTTGAGGAAAAGGCAGAATGGTTACCTTTGTCCCTTATGAGATAGTTTTGTACAATTCCTCAAAAAGTTTTGTTAAATTTATTCCAGTTATCTTATACTGAATACATGAGCTCTGTTGTTTTTATGAGGAAGCAAATTATCACAATTTTCACTCAAGACACGTATTCTAAGCTCACGCTGTAGGTAATTCTCCTGCCTAAGAAACACTCAGAATAGTATCTATATGCTTACGACTTACACTTTGTGTGCTAAAATTTGGGATTGGAAGCTTGTTCCCCTTTGCTGTGTAGGGGTTAACATTATAGATGAATAAAGAGATGGAAGTATCAATCAACTCATCAAAGAATGCAATCTCCCTAACTAGATCTACATATTTGTGAAGAGCTCTGTGTAATCAAGTCTCAGACTCTTACCGTGAGAAATCATGGGGTATTATGAGGAAGAAAAGAACAGGGCTGCCCAAGCTGTATAATCTACATTACTAATAACCCACTCCAGCAGTGAAGGGCACAAGAGAGAGGGCAGGAGAAGAGGGTGGAAGATTAACACTGAGATGAGAGAAGGCCCTTTGCCAGAGCATTGGCAAGCACACGGAGCGTCTTCGCTCATCACAAATGTAATTAGAGCTGACAAGCTTGGGATAATTTTAGGAAAATCGGTAGATGAACCATTTTAGGAATTACACAAGAAATCTGATACAGATGTGGTCTGCATTACATACATAAATTTTACAGTCTGAGAACATATTCCAATGATATGCTTCAGAGTTTTGCAGTGTAATACAGGATCTATCTATTGCACATAGCAGTCTCTGATGCAGGGACTCTATAAATACAGGACATCTTATTGTACTTGTAATATAAAGATCCCCAATTTTAGTCTTTGAAATGTCCACTCTTTCTTTTGTTTTGGTACCACATGGTCCATTTCTGAACTTCATTATTCTTAAGGTGTCTCACGAGGCTAAGCTAGAGACAATCAAAAAATACATATAGTTAGCAGAAGTCTGAGATGCACAAGAATTTCTTTCAGAACTGAGTCCATGAATCCACACCCATCACTAAGATTTGATTTGAAGTCCCCCTTCCTGCAAGAGGAATCCTCCACAGGTTTTAAACCTCAATTCTATATGTTTTTAATCAGGGTTCTCAGGCAGGTACTCTCATTTTCATTTGTAAATATAGACCAAAATGCGTGGTCTATTATTTTACAATGAACACTAATGATAATGATGTTTTTAGATGCATGTATGGGCTTGTACAATAATGTTAAATTTGTTTACAAAAAACTAACGATAATTTGGCCTAAATCCAAGAGTCATTAAGGTAACATCTCGAGCATATATAGACATAATGGTTCCAGACGTTAGCTTTCTGGCTTGAGCCGCTATTTCAAACAAGGTATGCTTGCAGCTCTGAAGTTTCGGCTTCTTACTCTATTATCGGGTACTATACTTTGAATAAGAGTTATTTCTAAAGGCTCACAGTGAGAACAGCAAGAGCTGTTATAATATAGAATGAAAACTGTTCAGAGTGAAAGAAAATCATCTCTTAGGGCCTTTGATCCTCTGTGCCCTCTCGCTGCACACAGCTGAATGCAGGGAACAAACCGTTCTCATTGCCCTTAAATGAACTTGTGCAGCATCGCTCATAGAGTCCTAAGGGCTTAAGAAGTCAGAACCAGCAGCAGCGAGCAACACCATTGCTGTTATCTATGAGTGGTTTCAGAATATTCTGACTCAAGCTGCTGATAGACCAGCTTGTTGGTAATAAAGCCATTAACAGCATGCTACAAATGGAAAACAGCAACACAGTTGGATGGATAGACAGTGGGATAGATGGAGAGACTGGGATAGATGGATGGATGGATGTACAGAATGGGATGGACATATAGACAGACTGGGATGAATGATGGATGTACAGACCAGGATGGATGAACAGACCAGGATGGATGGATGGTCAGACTGGGATGAATGCATAGATAGACAGACTGGGATGGGTGGAGGGAGGAATGGACAGATGTGATATTTAGATTCCTCTTTTTCTTCTGTTTTGCTTTTGCATATGGAGTGTAAGCATTACCTCCTGTGTAGCTCAGCCTCCTGCCTGTCCCTTGTAGCCCTGGATCCCGTGATCATATATCATGTTCCCGCAGCCCGGCCCTGACCCCCTGACACTTGTCTCCTCTGCTCACAGCACGCTCAGCTGCCTCCTGAATGGTCCACTGCCCCTGAACCTGACACACAGTGTTACCAGAGCTGCTGCTAGGCAAGGGGGATGCTCAGGGGGCAAGAGACAGCACACACGTCCTCCGCCCATAACAAGGGGAGAGAGTGAGAGCCTTTCCTGTGTGCACAGCCTGTAAGCAGTGTCTGCTGCTGTGGGGAATGCCATGGTGCCCACAGAGCTCGCACACACCAAAGACCAGCCCTGGGTGGTTTCATCACCCAGAGGGTGTCACGCGGTGGGTTCACACCCTCTTGTGACGCCACTAGCCATACAGCATAACGTCTCGAGCACTCTGCCTATTTTTTATCCGTTCTATTCTATCCAAGATGCAAGTTATGCTTGCACCAGGTAACTGTACATTAGCGTCTCCTATACTTTGTATGGGAGAGGCTAATGTGGCACGTAGATGGAGATGAGCTATTCCAATCGGCTCATTCACAAAATGCGTCTGTCATTATTCTGAAAAGAATAATGTTTCTCAGACTCTGGAGCTATATGATTGCACTTCAGCACAATCACATAACAGACAAAACTAAATCTACCAAAAAATCCAATATTCACCTCAGATGCCTCAGTCAAAAAAGTGGTATAATCTGCGGCTTCCTCACTACTCGGGCAGAGGTATGTAACAGCAATTGGGGTTACTGGTCTCCGGCTTGAGGACCAGATCCGAACCTGTTACAGTGTTCGTCCCTTCTCTTCAGTCAAGCTGATCCACAGAAGCCTTCCTTTTCTCATAACTCTCAGCCAGAATTTAAGGGAGTGATGTATAATTCAAAGACACAGCTTAGTGCAGGGAAGTAGGAATATGTTTGTTAAAAATGGGGACCAGTTATATGGGAAACAGGGAGGGGGAGGGAAAACGATATAATCAACAGAATGCATTGTCTACATGATCGGGGGTTGACTTCCTTCAGGAGATGCAGAAACCTGATCGGTTACACTAGACGAGATTAGCAAACAGACAACATCAGATCAATCTAGGGTCAAACAGTTACACAGGTAGCAAGAACATTAAGTCTACATTATATCAATAACACAAACCAACTCCTAAAATACAAACAGTTTCAATATAGAAATACATTTAATCCATTAACCCTTAAGTGCCCTGCTATGCCCAATGTTCTTGAGAATTGGCTTTGCCACATTGGTCCATGATCCCTTGGCAGGAGGCCAGCATCCACACTTCTCCAAGAGGCACAGAGGCCATGTATAGTATGGGCAACAGTGCCAAGGAGGGTGAGGGCACAAAGCAGGGACGTGCAGTCAGTGGTGGCAGGGGAGGCAGAGTCTCCCCTGCCATTCCAGTAAATTAATGTGCTCATTGTGCTCTAATGACATGTGTGATGTGTATATTTAAACTGTAAATAAAATGTTATTTATTGAAAAAAGTTCTCATACTCACCTCTCCATGCTCCCTCGCTGTGCTTCTCTGTCCTCCCCTTTTTTTTTTCTACTTTCAGTTTGCTAGCTGCTGTGTGTGTGATTCCCTACACAGACAGCAGGGGCACCACTGAGCCAGCCTAGCCTACGCAATTTGCGCAGCTGAATGCTACACTAATTGTTTAGCTCAAGCTGATTTCCTGGTTCTATGCTCTTTTGTGCCTCCAGAGGCAATGAGAGCAATGGAAAGCTTGAGCCAATGGGAAAGCTCCATTAGTCTCAATCACTTCTTTTTTTTAAATAAAACACCCCCCATGGGAGGCAGAGCTCCCCATGGATTGATTGACGCAGGACAGTCATGTGACTGTCCTCGTCAGTTGTGGGAGGAGCAGGCAGAGCTCAGCAATCAGGTGTGTAATAGCGCCCTCTATTAGTCAGTATTGTAAGTGCATGCTCTTAGCTGTACGAAAAAAAAATCAAACTTTACTTTACAAATAGTGGAACTCTATTCTCCTATATATGGATAATCAAATGCGTAAATTGCGACTACGTAACCCTGTATATATCTGGCTCTGATACTAGCCAGTGCCTCACCAGCCACTGACCTCACCGCACGTCACTGGTAGTGATGAGCCGAACACCCCCGTGTTTGGTTCGCATTCGATCTCGAACAATTTCAAAAGTTCAAGATCGAACTCGAACACGAACCGAACTCAATGCAAGTCAATGGGACTCAAAATCGATTTTTAGAGTGCCCTCCAAGAGGGCATATATGCAAGATATTTGCCATAAAAGGTGTATGGGGGTCCGGGTAGTGCCCTGGGGAACAGGAAACAAGGACAAAAAGTTTTAAAAAAAAAACGTTTTTAAAGGAACAGTGAGTTTTCCATGAAATCAAGGTTAAGAATAAAAACTAAAAATTCCTTCAAATATCATGCCTAGGAGGTCCCCATAACCTGCCCGTGAAGTGGCGGATTTGTAGGATGTATAGAAACATTTAAAAACAAAAAAAAAGACATTTCAAATGACGGTAAATGGTTTTCCTTTAACCCTTTCGCTGCTGAGGCTTTTCCCGCCCCTGTGCTGAGGTCATTTTTTACCTGTTTTGCACATCATGTTTAAACGTGTTTTGAAGGCTTATTTTAGTATATGACACCGACATATTATATATCGTTCTTTCCGTCAGACTCGGTAGATTCATAATATGTCATTATTATATGTATACGTTATGTCATGTCTGTATATTATAACAAAAAATGCAATAAAATATGTATTTTCAATAATTTACAACGTGTA
The DNA here is from genome assembly GCA_009667805.1 of Leptobrachium leishanense. Taxonomy (NCBI): domain Eukaryota; kingdom Metazoa; phylum Chordata; class Amphibia; order Anura; family Megophryidae; genus Leptobrachium; species Leptobrachium leishanense. The sequence continues at coordinate 135,353,080 of CM019065.1, forward strand.
AAGTGTTTTTTTCCACATTTTAACATGCGAGCAATTGCGGTTATATTTTGTATGGGGTGCGCTTGTTAAAAAAATTAGAGATGGAGTCTCGTTACATTTTTTTTTGGGGAAAATGACACTATTTTTAACAAACGCACCGCATACAAAAATCGTTAGTGCAGCATCATTGTTCACATTATAATTGAAATGGGAACAATATTGCTGCATTAACAAACCCAAAAAAAAGAAAAAAAAGTGTTTATTTTTTTTTTATTTTTTTTTTTTTTTTATTATTTTTTTTTATTTTTTTTTTATTTATTTTTTTTTACAACATTTTTAACTTTCATGTTTGGTATCGTTGGAACGGCCATGCTCTGGCCGATCCAACGATATCAAAATTTAACCCCTAGCTGCCACAGATCGGGAGATAGGGAGTTCATTGGAACTCCCTATCTCCACAGTTGGTGGCAGTTAGGGGTTAACTGTAGGACTGGCGTCATCGTGCTACGCACGATGACGCCAGTCCTCTGGGGGAGTTCCCGGAGGTTGGCCGACATCCAAGATGTCGGCCAGCTCCCGGGAAGGATCGCGAATCGGCGCTTTTCAGCGCCGATTTGCGATCCAGCTCCCCAGGGGTTAATGCCAGGCATCATTTGGAAGGGCAGGCTGTGCCCTTCCAAATGATGCCTGGGTTAACCCCCTGTGCGCCGCCGATCGGGAGGGAGAGAGGTCCGAAGGACCTCCCCCCCTCCCTTTCAGGCGCCTCCTCCGCACATGCGGGAGGGGGCGCCTGAATTAGGTGTCATCGCGCCCCCGCGATGACACCTAATAATGGCGGCTGCTGGTCCGGATGCCGGGCTGACATCCAGGATGTCAGCCCGCACCGGAGGGGCCAGCGATCGGCCGGAACCCGGCCGAACGCTGACCCCAATGTGAGGACGCGCTCAGCGCGTCCTCAGCACACCAGCGGTAATGCTGAGGACGCGCTGAGCGCGTCCTTAGCATTGAAGTGGTTAATCTATTAATAAACAACTGCTTGGGGCGGCAGCCTGTATGAAAAGAGGAGACCTTTTAGGACACACAGAACAAGTTTAGTGATTTTTTTGGATAAATTATGGTGAAACTTATGCAGGTTTTGGATGAAAGTAACAATAGGTGCTTTAAAATTGGGCCTTTAGTGTCGGCAACAGTGCCGTCACACCGTAACCCCTCTGTGGTATTGTAGAAGAGGGCAGGGTTGGACCCTGCGGTCCAGTATTAAAATGATATGAATCTGGTATAGGCATCAGTGGCAGTGCACCCAAATATTGTGCCTTTGGTGGCAGCAAGTGCCTTTACACCGTAACCCCTTTGAGGTATTGTGGAAGAGTGCAGTGGTGGAGGTTTTGGTAATGCAGAAGAGATCCCCAATCTATTCAGTTATATCAGCAGCTATAACAAAACCGGGTCAGAAATGTTTAGGCACTTGTACTGCGCTACTGTATATGGTGAGAATCGGCGCACACCAGTAGCAACGGGAAGCCAACAGAACAGGCAGAGAATAGTCAAATGGCAGGCAAAGTCGGCAACAGATCGGGTCCTCAGAACAAGCAGGGTCAGTAACAAGTATACAAACTGATTCGGTAAGCTAGCGATGCGGGAATAGAGGCTGAGACACACTGAGCATGTAGCGACGCACAGCGTAGCGAAGCGAAGAGAAGCAAACATTTTGCAGGCTTGACTTTACTCCACTTCGCCTCGCAGCGTGTAACACTACATTACGTTTGCTTCTCACCGCACTGGACAGGAATCCACTAACTAACTTAAAATGTACACACAAAACCGTTTTATTTTCACAAAGCACATGTTATATAGGCAAAAAAAAGTTTCTACTGAATAAAATACATCAAAAATTACTGTTAATTTAATAGGAATAGTATAAAAATATAAAAAAGGTAACCCCATATCATATATATTATAGGGACACGGAGCGCTGGGTATAGCGTAGGGATGCATTGATACCACACAGACATATACATATATATATATATATATACACCCACCCACAGACCTCAGACCATATATACACATACGCACATGGGGGGGTGGCATGTGGACAATCTCAACTAAATGTGCCCCCTCATTTGGCTGTTGAACCCAACAGAGCAGAGAATATATATATCATTCTCTGCTCTATCGGGTTTAACATTTCTTCTGGAGGGATCAGCCAAACGGGGGGGGGGGGGCAATTAGTTGCCAAAATGTGTGTGTAGTACAAGTCAGGATATACATATTTATAAGAATATAGATATATATCTTATCTATATATATATATTTCTCCAGGAATTCCGCAATATAAATAATATATGAAATTGTATTCAGAGCAGTCGACGTTTCAGTCCATATGGACTTTCATCAGGACGAATAAAAATGCTTTGGGTCATTGTCCATCTGCACTGTGAAGCGCCATCCAATGAGTTCTGCAGCATTTGGCTGAATGTGAGCAGATAATATTGCCCGAAACACTTCAGAATTCATCCTGCTGCTTTTGTCAGCAGTCACACAGGGCCGGATTAACATAGGGGCTGATGGAGCAGCAGCTCCAGGCCCATGCCCCAGAATAGGCCCAGAGAAAGGATAACTATGTCTACATTGATTGGCATTTGGCCCCCTATATCTCCAACTCCATAGCAGCTATAGGGTAATGTGAGGTATCACTGGAAAGGCCAGAGCATGACCTTTACAATGCTACCAACCATGGCCAGGTATTATATAACAACAAAAATATAATAATAAATATTTCTTTTTTCTTTTTCTAACACAGCAATATTTTTCACTTTTCATTTATAAATGATGTTGCACTAACTCACCATCTCAATTGTGGAGGTGATGGCACAATCTGTTATTATGAATTGTTACATCAAAAACCTAAATCGCCGCACTGCAGCGAAGAGCACTGGGTGGGAATTTGGAACCCTGGGTCACTAATCTTTACACTTCACAAGGTCAAGGGAGGTGTTATTGGACAGATCAGAGCCTGGCCTTTGCATTGATACAAAACATGACCCTGTAAAATCTAAAAGAAAAGAAAACAAAAAACTTTTTTTATTTACTTATTTTTAGTTCCAAAGCGATGGCATTGTCCATTTGTCACGTCTAAAATTAGCAATCCCACTTCTGTTACTCCCCTTCTCATTTCCTATGCCGGGAGCAAGGGCACTGTTTTATACATAGTCCTATTATTCATTAAACACCATCCTCCAAAACACAAGGGAAATATTTCTTCTTTTTTTAAAAAAAAATTTTGGTTAAAACTGTATATTTTCTCAGAAAAATGCAGTAACAGGTTGTGAAAAAATAATTTTACACGCTGTAAATGATTGAAATCTGAATGGAAATTTACTCACACAGTATCTGCATGGTTATATATATATATTAGGTTATCTATTACTGCAGTATATTTTAGTTTCACTAAATTGCATAAAAAAAGCCCACCAAAATCCTCAGCTCCAGGCCCATAGAGATCTTAATCCGGCCCTGCAGTCACATCATCAATAAATACAAGAGAACCAGTTCCATTGGCAGCCATACATGCCCACGCCATGACACTATCACCACCATGCTTCACTGATGAGGTGGTATACTTAGGATCATGAGCAGTTCCTTTCCTTCTCCATACTCTTCTCTTCCCATCACTCTGGTACAAGTTGATCTTGGTCTCATCTGTCCATAGGATCTTGTTCCAGAACTGGGAAGGCTTTTTTAGGTGTTGTTTGGCAAACTCTAATCTGGCCTTACTGTTTTTGAGGCTCACCAATGGTTTACATCTTGTGGTGAACCCTCTGTATTCACTCTAGTGAAGTCTTCTCTTGATTGTTGACTTTTACACACATACACCTACCTCCTGGAGAGTGTTCTTGATCTGGCCAACTGTTGTGAAGGGTGTTTTCTTCACCCAGGAAAGAATTCTTCGGTCATCCACCACAGTTGCTTTCCGTGGTCTCCCGGGTCTTTTGGTGTTGCTGAGCTAACCGGTGCGTTCCTTCTTTTTGACAATGTTCCAAACAGTTGTTTTGGCAACGCCTAATGTTCTTGCTATCTCTCTGATGGGTTTGTTTTGTTTCTTCAGCCTAATGATGGCTTGCTTCACTGATAGTGACAGCTCTTTGGATCTCATCTTGAGAGTTGACAGCAACAGATTCCAAATGCAAATAGCACACTTTAAATGAACTCTGGGCCTTTTATCTGCACATTGTGTTTGTTTCACTCCAACTCCATTGTGGTGGTGTATAGAGCCAAAGATTTTAGAATTGTGTCAATGTCCCAATATTTCTGGACCTGACTGTACATATATATCAACACGCAGACCTACAGTCATGGCCGAAATTGTTGGCACCCCAGAAATTTTTTCAGAAAATCAAATATTTCTCACAGAAAAGTATTGCAGTAACACATGGTTTTGCTATACACATGTTTATTCCCTTTGTGTGTATTGGAACAAAACAAAAAAAGGGAGGAAGAAAAGCAAATTGGGCATAATGTCACACAAAACTCCAAAAACGGGCTGGACAAAATTCTTGGCACCCTTAACTTAATATTTGGTTGCACACCCTTTGGAAAAAATAACTGAAATCAGTCGCTTCCTATAACCATCAATAAGCTTCTTACACCTCTCACCCGGAATTTTGGACCACTCTTCCTTTGCAAACTGCTCCAGGTCTCTCTTATTGGAAGGGCACCTTTTCCCAACAGCAATTTTAAGATCTCTCCACAGGAGTTCAATGGTATTTAGAGCTGGACTCATTGCTGGCCACTTCAGAACTCTCCAGCTCTTTGTTGCCATCCATTTCTGGGTGCTTTTTGACGTATGTTTGGGTGTCATTGTCCTGCTGGAAGACCCAAGATCTCCGATGCAAACCCAGCTTTCTGACACTGGGCTCTACAGTGCGACCCAAAATCCTTTGGTAATCCTCAGATTTTATGATGCCTTGCACACATTCAAGGCATCCAGTGCCAGAGGCAGCAAAACAACCCCAAAACATCATTGAACTTCCACCATATTTCACTGTAGGTACTGTGTTCTTTTCTTTGTAGGCCTCATTCCGTTTTCGGTAAACAGTAGAATGATGTGCTTTACCAAAAAGCTCTATCTTGGTCTCATCTGTCCACAAGAGGTTTTCCCAGAAGGATTTTGGCTTACTCAAGTACATTTTGGCAAACTGTAGTCTTGGTTTTTTATGTCTCTGTGTCAGCAGTGGGGTCCTCCTGGGTCTCCTGCCATAGCGTTTCATTTCATTTAAATGTCGATGGATAGTTTGCGCTGACACTGATGCTCCCTGAGCCTGCAGGACAGCTTGAATTTCTTTGGAACTTGTTTGGGGCTGCTTATCCACCATCTGGACTATCCTGCGTTGCAACCTTTCATCAATTTTTCTCTTCCGTCCACGCCCAGAGAGATTAGCTACAGTGCCATGGGTTGCAAACTTCTTGATAATGTTGCGCACTGTGGACAAAGGCAAATCTAGATCTCTGGAGATGGACTTGTAACCTTGAGATTGTTGATATTTTCCCACAATTTTGGTTCTCAAGTCCTCAGACAGTTCTCTTCTCCTCTTTCTGTTGTCCATGCTTAGTGTGGCACACACAGACACACAATGCAAAGTGAACTTCTCTCCTTTTTATCTGCTTTCAGGTGTGATTTTTATATTGCCCACACCTGTTACTTGCCCCAGGTGAGTTTACAGGAGCATCACATGCTTGAAACAATCTTATTTATTCACAATTTTGAAAGGGTGCCAAGAATTTTGTCCAGCCCATTTTTGGAGTTTTGTGTGACATTATGTCCAATTTGCTTTTTTTCCTCCCTTTTTTTGTTTTGTTCCAATACACACAAAGGGAATAAACATGTGTATAGCAAAACATGTGTTACTGCAATACTTTTCTGTGAGAAATACTTGATTTTCTGGAAAAATTTCTGGGGTGCCAACAATCTCGGCCATGACTGTATATATACGTATATATCAACACACAGATATATATACACCCACCCACAGACCTCAGACCATATATACACATAAGCACATGGGGGTGGCATGTGGACAATGTCAACTAAATGCACCCCCCCATTTGGCTGATCCCTCCAGAAGAAATGTTGAACCCGACAGAGCAGAGAATATATATATGTCCTCGGATTGAATTTTTTTTAGAAATGTGTCGCCTTACCTTAGCCTAGTGGTCATTGGGGGCTCCCTGGATCCTGGTTGTGGGGGGTCTGCTGTGGCCACAGGTGCAGTGGCTCCCTCCCTGCACTGCCTGTCTCTGCCACATGCACCCGGGGGGCTAGCCCGCACAGTCGCAGCTCTGTCATCCGTGGCCGCATGCTCCTCAGGGGGATCCTTGGGAGGCCCTGGCAGCTGCTCTCTACAGTGAGGGCCGTGTCTGCCTGATGTTTTAGTAACAAGAATGTTTTATCCCTTAGGCTTCAATGTTAAAAATATTCCCGTTTTAATTCAATATCTAATAAACCGTTGCTTATAATATTCTGCAGTAAAGAGTCTCTTTATTTCTAGATTTTTTAGTATTTTTTAAGCATTTTTTATACTATTTAAAAAAAAAAATCGAACTTTTGGCGAACGTCCCAAAAAGATCAAAGTTCGCGAACTGTCGAACAGCCAATGTTCGATTCGAACTCCGAACAGATCGAACCAAACAGCTCATCCCTAGTCACTGGCACAAAGATAGAGGGAGCTTTGGTTACACTACGAACAAATAGTTTCAAGTGTTCCTCCATGTAACCCTCCGCTGCCCGACCGGATTTCATTTGTACAAACTCTCCTTCACCTCCAGGGAGTCCTAAGGACTCCTGGAGCAGAGAACACCGCCGGTGCTCAGGGCTGCTGGTGTTTTCTCCCTTCAGCCCTGCAGTATTACTTGGGCTGCTGGCAAAGCAGCTGGCTTGTAATAAGGACTAGTGATGAGCCGAACACCCCTGTGTTCGGTTCGTATCCGAACAGCCGAACGGCTGAAATGTTCGAATAAGAACTCGAACACAGTGTAAATCAATGGGGGCCGAACATGCAAAATGTGTTCTCAGTTCTCCTAAATGTACCGGTGGCTGCCAGTACATTTAGGAGACCTGTGGCTGCAGCCCCCAGCCCCCGTAACTCACCTGTCCTGCAGCTGTCCCGGCCTCCTGTTCCCCGGTCCGTCAGCTCCTCCGGTCTGTCTGGCCGCGGCTCCTCTCTGCCCCACGTCTTCATGCTGAATGATCTGATTGGGCAAAGTCCTGCGCCTGACCTAGGCTTTGCCCAATCAGGGCTCTAATTCAATATTGAGCCCTGATTGGGCAAAGTCCAGGTCAGGTGTAGGACTTTGCCCAATCAGAGCTCAGCATGAAGATGAGCTGTAACCAAGCTCTGATTGGGCAAAGTCCTGCACCTTTCCTGGACTTTGCCCAATCAGGGCTCAATATTGAATTAAAGCACTGATTGGGCAAAGTCCAGGTCAGGCGCAGGACTTTGCCCAATCAGTTCATTCAGCATGAAGACGTGGGGCAGAGAGGAGCCGCTGCCAGACGGACCGGAGGAGCTGACGGAACGGGGAACAGGAGGCCGGGACAGCTGCAGTACAGGTGAGATACGGAGGCCGGGGGCCACAGGTCTCCTAAATGTACTGGCAGCCGCCGGTACATTTAGGAGACCTGTGGATGCATTTTTTATTATGGAATGTCCTCGGTCGAACAAGCCGCGAACATCCCATAATGTTCGGCTTTCGCCGGACACCCGAGCGGCCGACGTTCGAATCGAACCGAACGCCCATCCCTAATAAGGACATTGAAGGCGAGCCCCAAATGTAAAACAGCAGACGCAAATGTTTTCCATTTCTATTTGCGTCTTGCCTTTAACGTACAGGTTCTGATCAGGCCTGGAGTTTCTAGATACACACATACACATAGGGGCTCATAAATTAGTGAAATGTATACTGACAGATCAAGAATTTAGTTCATATGAGAAATTGCAAAATAATACTAATGGAAGTGACATATTAAAAACAATATACCAGCATTTTTCAATGGATCATGTGTAGAGCAAAATGAAGAACAGGAAAATCTACCAAGGACAGAAAATAGTTATAGATTTAGGAAATATTTGTATTGGATTTTGATCGGTTTGACTTTGTATAAAATATTTATTTCCCTGTATAGAAATAATCTTTCATAGTGCTTTGTAACACAACAAACAATGTCAAGGGTAAGGATTCCTCAAGTTAGTTAAGTAGACAATCTGCTTACTGTGCAGTATCCAATCTGTAGATCGCAGCCAGAGATATTAGCGGTGTCGTATAACTTCATGTATATAAATGATGATCTTGATGCGATGGCACTAAGTCATCCATAAACATTTTTCTTGCAGGTGATCTCTTGACTTACAAGTAAATTTTACCAACTGTTATATATCAATATAAATTTTACCATAACCTAAGATATATATTTATATATGTAGCAAATGTGTGAAAAATAAGACACATAAAGACAAAAAAAGATATTATTAGAATAAAAACAAGGGTAAAGTTGGAAAATAGAAAATACATCTGTGCTGATGTTGCATGGTCCTGTTATATAACCATGTCTTCACCTATTTTTCTCTAGAAGATGCCGGGGAGATCCATCATTGCTGGGAATTGTTTGTGGAGGGTCAAATTTTTTTTACGTGTAACACTATGCAAATTGGACATTTATCTTTAGTTTATTTTTTATAAAACCAGAAATATTTTCAATGTTAAATAATAAGAACCCAAATCACACCAGTTACCCAAGATCTGAAATAATTTCACATTTAAACAACCTGGGATAAATATTCGGCTGAGGGCATTTTGTGATTCTTGGGATTGATTTGAGAACCTCTACTGAAGGGATGATGATTTACAAGAGGACCAATTACAGTTCCTTTTCTTAGATAGCTCTAGTGTTCTCTGTTTTAATATAGTGAACAGCATTGTGAGGCATACATGATTCTTCTGTGATTTGTACACTGTTTTTTAATTCTACCCGTTAGTGCTTCTTTCCTTACTGGATGTTTTCAGAAATTCTTACTACAAAATGACCGTCTTTAGCTATATTGCTCATTATATTGTGCAAACAACTCAAGGTAGTAGAAGAGATAGGCATTAAGAGTAGGCTAGTTGAAGGATTGGACCTGACTCTTCCTGAAACTTAATGATTTAATAACATCGTTTTTGGTCCTGGAGAACTCAGTAACTCAGTCCTAAAGTATAGGAGACGTTAATTTAAAGTAACCTGCCACAGCATCTGAGCTGAATGCAGAGTTTGTAGCTCGGTTGAAAGAGCGGCTTGAGCCACTCAGGACATGCTTGAAAACGAAAGAAATCTCAATGTATCCTTCCTGGCAAAATACTTTATAAATAAATAAAACAGCTAGAGGTGTTATGTGCAATGGCTCGACCTGTTAGCTTAAAAGCTCGGTTGTAATTTCCCTGATGATTTTTAGTTTGTATTTCAATAATACCGCACTCTCTTTCCATTACTGAATATTTTTTTTTTTTGAGAAAGTATTTTACCAGGAAGGATACATTGAGATTTCTCTCATTTTCAAGTATGTCCTGGGTGGCGAGAATGTACCGTTAGGTGTCTTGCCAAGGACACTTACTGGAGAGGTTGCTCGCTGGGATCGAACCCATGACTCCACAGGCTCTCTCCATGCAGAGCAGTGACATTACCTCTACTCCACCCAGCCGGTACCATATTACTAGTGATCATATCATACAGACAACCCCCCTCCATCCTCATGAACCTGCTTCTTAATGTTAATTTTAAATTGATTCAAAAACTGCTGAAAACTCTGGATACAATAGAATGTGGCATGCATTCACAATTGATGCATTTGTAACCAGACTCCTCTTATTCCTTCAGCATTCTGGAAACATACACCCTCACCTGCATCATTCTTATGACTCACAACCAGCCTTACATCATTCTACAATGCACATCCCGACCTGCATCATTCTAATGACACACACCCTGGCCTACATCATTCTGGCAACACTCTGTGTCTCTATCACTTACCTGTAGATAACATAGTTAGATAATTATACAGACTGGAAAAAAGTGCGTCCATTGAGTTCAGCCTTTCATACATCACCTACTGCTGTTGATCCAGAAGAAGGCAAAAACAGGTCTGAATATGCAACATACTGGGGGGAAAAAAATTCCTTCTTGACCCCAGATGGCAGTCAGATTTCTACTTTGATCAAGGAGTTTCTACACACATATTAAATATTATAACCCTTAACCCCTTCACTGCTGAGACACTTCACCTTTGTGTGCTGAGCTAATTTTTACTGGTTTTGCTAATCATGTTTAAACGCGATTTGAAGTCGTGTATTATTATACGACCCAGACAAATTATATATCCTTTTTTTACGGCCATCTTGGCAGATTCATAATATATCATTATTATATGTAAACTGTCAGGCTCCTGAACCATGCCTGGGCAGCCCTCTTCAAATCCTGTTTTAATCTTGTTTATTCCTGTGCTGTTTATTTCCAGTGCTCTGATCCAGCATCTAAAAAGTTAAAACACACACTATAGGTCATGTGACTTTTCTGAAATAAAAGTACCACACCCCCTCTGCTCCTTGCTCCAGTTTTAGTTGTAATCTGCTACCAGCAAGAGTAAAGCTACTCTGTGGCTCTCATGTGTTTTCCAGAATCCCAAATCTTGCCAGTGTTACCATACCCTCCGGTATCCTGTGTGTGTTCAAGATCCTGCTGTCCTGCTGATTCCCCTTAATCAAGCCCTCTATGGCTCTATTACATTCTCTGAGCAAATTTGTGCACGCGGGGCAATTTTTTTGCGCGCAGCGTTAAACGTTAACGCGCATAAATTAACGCCAGTATTACGATCCGAGCGCATTTTTTCATCCGTCCAAAAATATCGCACGTACAAAAGACGTGCGCAAATTAACGCTGCGCGCAGAAATCGTGGGCAGACTGTTTTTTCACGCGATTCAGCCAATCAGAATTAAGAACCACAATTGTCTCCCATTCAGTTTTTGCGCCTGCCAAAATCAATCTGAGTATATATGCTGCAGCAATAAAAAAAAACACACACAACCTCTCTATTTTATTGTTTGGGTATGTATAGAATGTGTAACTATACTGTGCTGTATTTTTTTTTTGTGCTGGTGTATTTTGTTTCGGCCACAACGTTCAGATTTGCAGTTACCACCAGCTTTTCAAAGACGTTAAAATTATGCACGTAAACATCGTTCACAAAAAGTTGCCCTTCGATTGTAATACCATCCGCGTACCAGCGCACAAACTCATTTGCGCTCACAATGTTGGGATGCGCGCATGAACTTTGGCTCGCGCAGGATAAGTTGCGTTAGACATTAACGCGCATCGTATGCGTGAACGTCGTAATACGACGTTAAGCGCAAAGGGTTTTGCCCCTCGCATTAATGCGCTTTTACAAAAAAGTGTGCGAACAATGTAATAGAGCCCTATGTGTCCTGTCCCTCTACTCCAAAGTATTTGTCTTTGCTGCCTCCTGCAGCAGCCTCATCACTTACTGCAGACTCCTGTATTGGTACATCACCGCATTCCGGGCTCAGTATAATGCTACCTCTGTACCACCCCGGTACAATCCCTGACAGAATGCTGGAGCCAAACATTGAACCCGCGGTGTTCCAAGTTGTGATGGAGTTGGTGAAGAGAACCCTGCAGGAGCTGTTTGCACAGCTAAACCAGTTCATGAAGTAGCTGCTACAGATTGTGTGGGGCTCATCTGGTAAAGTGTGCATCTCTCCCAATGAAAAAGACCTATGGACCGCTATCCCCACAGGAACGTGCCATGAGACAAGCTGCAGGTCTGTGCCTGTACTGTGCCACCCCAAATCCCTGGTTTGCGAACTGTCACGTGAGACCATCCAAGCAATGAGCCCCAGTACACAAACCTGCACCCATGTCCAATAAACCTGCACCCGTGTCCAAGCCTGCTCTGGTGAGATCTCCGGTACCTAGGTCTGCCCCGGTACATTGACCAGCACCTCTGTCTAAACTGGCTCCTAGGAAGCCCTCTGTGCCCAAAACGGACCCCAGGAGAACCCCAGTACTAAACCTGTCAACCCACCCAAGCCGACTCCTGGGAAAACCCCAGTGCATGAATATGTTCCCCAAGGGACCAGCTCAGAAAAGAGAGAACTGGCTGTTCCCATGGAGACTGAAAATACCATGCCAGCAGAACCTGATCCCATGGACTTTCAATGTAAAAAAGTAGATAGGCCACACCGGTTTCACAAGCTTGAATGGCTTTTATTCCACAACATCGCAGGTTCAGGGAAATGAAGCAACGTTTCGGCTAATGAGCCTTAATCATGCCCATGGACTTTCAGACATTTCTACCCACCATGGAGTCAGCTTACGATGTTGTTGATTCATCCACAGGACTTCCAGCACTGCACCAGGACACCACAGCAATCAGCCGTAATACCAACCGATCGCCGCTGTCAAGTGAGGACCGTCTTCCGCACGCTGAGCGCATTTGAGAGGACACGTTGAGTACGTCATTCACGGCGAACTGGTTAATATTATGTTTTTGCAGAAAGTTATCCAGTCATTGTTTGAGACTCTGTACTGACTCTGACCCAACTACCTCAACAGGCAGAGAATTCCAAAGCTTTATTGTTATCTCTGTAAAAAAAAAAACCTTCCTATGCTTTAGGCTGAATTTTATTTTGTCCAGTCTAAATGGTTAACCTTGTCTCCTTTGCATAGTCCTATTAATGAATAGATTTCCAGACTGGTTTATAATGGCCCTGCATATATTTATATAAAGTTATCAGATTCCCTCTAAGGTGCCGTTTCTCTAAACTAAACAGGTTTAAGCTTGTTAGCCTTTCCTCATAACTTAAACCTTCCATTCCCTTTATTAATTTAGTTGCCCGCCTCTGCACTTTTTCTAGTGCCGTATCTTTTTTAAAACAGATCAATGTACACACACATTCTGAGGAACATCTATATCATGATGACCAAATCCGGTCACTTTAGGTTATTTAAGATGCCCTTTTGTAATTTGTTGCTCTTCCTGCTTGCTGCATTATATATTATTGTTTTTTTGATTGTGCCTTTAGCTTGTTTTGTTATTTCTGTCTTCTTCACTGTTTTGTCCTTGACCCATCCACTACTTCAGGTGTATATCTCCTACCCCAGACTTTGGATTGTTAGTTGACTCTTGTGGTGCCTATCTAGCCCACCCATCTTAAGGACCAGTTCTATCGGCTTATCCTATTAATGCTATAGGGATGAGGGAAATGTGGAATCCTTATGGGTAAATATTTAGTTGGGGAATAAACAGGGAAGTCAACTATTGGTTGGCATATGCTATAAACCACCTAATATAGATAATGATGAGGAAGAACAACTGTTAGAGCAAATTAGGAAGGCTGCACATCAGGGTAGCACTTTAATTCTTGGAGATTTTAATTACCCGGACATTAATTGGGATAGTGGGACTAGTAATTCAGCAAAGGGAATCCGGTTTCTGAACATTTTAAATGATACCTTCATGTCACAACTGGTAGAAACACCAACTAGAGAGGATAACTGTCTGGACCTGGTTATAACAAATAATGTGGATCTTTTCTCAAATATTAATGTAAAGGAACAGTTGGGAAACAGTGACCATAATATGGTGACTTTTGAAATTAACTCAAAAAAACACATTCATAAGGGTCATGCTAAAACATATAATTTTAAAAAGGCCAACTTTATTAAAATAAAGGAAGCTCTCAATGTCATTGACTGGCAGAAACTCTTTCACGGGAAAAACACTGAGGATAAGTGGAATATCTTTAAACTAACACTAGAAAAGTACACGTCACAATATATTCCACTGGTTAATAAATATAAAAGAAACAGACTGAAACCAATGTGGCTTAGTAGGAAGGTAACTAAGGAAATGAAAAATAAAAAGAAGGCATTTAAAGCTTTTAAATTTGATAAATCTGAGGCAGCCAATAAAGCATGTAAAAATGCGATTAGATGGGCTAAACTAGAAAATGAAAAAGAAATAGCCAAAGAGAGCAAGACCAACCCTAAAAGATTCTTTAGGTACATAAATTCTAAAAGACCCAAGAGTGAAAATGTAGGTTCACTAAAATCTGAGTCAGGGTTATTGTTAACTGAAGATCAGGATAAAGCAGAAATTTTAAATGATTTTTTTTCTTCAGTATTTATCAAAGAGAAACCTATAACAGGAGACATGAAATTCATTAATAAAAACTTACTAATACAAAGTGACTGGTTGACTCAGGACAAGGTTTTGCAGAAATTAAACAATGTGAATGTGAATAAAGCCCCAGGGCCAGATGGAATTCACCCGCGAGTACTGAGAGAGCTATGTGTTGAAATATGTAAACCTCTGTTCTTAATCTTTCAAGATTCTTTTCTTTCAGGAATAGTACCAGAGGATTGGAGAAAAGCTGACGTGGTCCCTATATTTAAGAAAGGTTTAAAATTTGTGCCTGGGAATTATAGACCTGTGAGCTTAACATCTGTGGCTGGGAAAGTATTTGAGGGGTTACTAAGGGATAATATTCAGGAATTTATTGGGAGGTATAATGTAATTGGCAAAAATCAGCATGGTTTCATGAAACACAGATCATGTCAGACTAACCTAATTACGTTCTATGAGGAAGTAAGTAGAGGTATAGATCAGGGGGTCGCAGTGGATGTGATTTACTTAGATTTTGCCAAAGCTTTCGACACAGTTCCACACAAAAGGTTACTACTTAAATTGAGAAAAAATGGTCTAGATGAAAATACTTGTTCTTGGATAGAAAACTGGCTAAAAGATAGGGTACAGAGAGTGGTCATAAATGGTACATTTTCAAGATGGACACCAGTGGTAAGTGGTGTCCCTCAGGGGTCTGTTATAGGACCAATACTATTCAATTTATTTATAAATGACCTTGAGATAGGCATTGAAAGTCATGTATCAGTGTTTGCAGATGACACAAAACTAGGAAAAGTAATACAATGTGAGCAGGATGTTACTTCGCTGCAGAGGGATTTAGATAAATTGGGGGACTGGGCACTTAAATGGCAGATGAGATTTAATCTAGATAAATGCAAAGTTATGCACTTTGGAGTGAAGAACACACAAGTAATTTATACCCTAAATGGTACGGAGTTAGGGAAATCCAAGAAGGAGAAGGATTTGGGAATAATCATAGACTTCAAACTAAGTAACAATTTGCAATGTCAAACAGCAGCCGCCAAGGCCAGCAAAGTATTGGCATGCATTAAAAGGGGAGTTCACTCACGGGATGAAAACATAATTTTGCCTCTGTATAAATCAATGGTCAGGCCGCACCTTGAATATGCCGTGCAATTTTGGGCACCTGTCTTAAAAAAAGATATTATTGCGTTAGAAAAAGTGCAGAGACGGGCAACTAAATTAATAAGGGGAATGGAAGGGTTAAGTTATGAGGAAAGACTAACAAGCTTAAACCTGTTTAGTTTAGAGAAACGGCGCCTTAGAGGGGATCTGATAACCTTATATAAATATATACGGGGCCATTATCAACCATTGTCTGATAACCTATTCATTAACAGGTCTATACATAGGACAAGGGGTCATCCATTTAGACTGGAAGAAAGAAAATTCAGCCTAAAGCATAGGAAGGGTTATTTTACGGTGAGAACAATAAAGCTGTGGAATTCTCTGCCTGTTGAGGTGGTTGGGTCAGAGTCTGTACAGACTTTTAAAAAACGACTAGATGACTTCCTGCAGACACAGAATATTAAGGGTTATAATATTTAATATGTGGGTAAAAGCTTCTTGATCCAAGGAGAAATCTGACTGCCATTCTGGGGTCAAGAAGGAATTTTTTCCGGTATGTTGCATATTTCAGACTGGGTTTTTTGCCTTCTTTTGGATCAACAGCAGTAGGTTATGTGGGAGAGGCTGAACCCGATGGACGCATGTCTTTTTTCAGCCTATATAACTATGTAACTATGTATAGTAACTCTTTTGTCTTTTTTGTTTGTGTGCCAGGTGTTGTTATCATTGTGTCAAAGAGAGAAGCTAGGTATGCAGTTCTGAGTCTTTATATTAGCATCCCTGTGAGCATACCTTGGGGTTTGTATATGTCAGCAAGTGGGTGCTACTCTCTACTGATCCTTCTTGACCTCTCTTCCGCCTTTGATACAGTTGACCACTCAATCCTCCTGCAAACTCTTAGTGATATAGTACTTCAAAGTACTGGTCTTTCATGGTTCGCTTCCTACCTGTCCCAACGATCGTTTAGTGTCTCACTTGCAGGAAGTACCTCTTCCTGGCAGCCTGTCTCTATTGGGGTGCCCCAATGTTCAGATTTGAGCCCTCTCCTTTTTTCAATCTACACGGCCTCTCCAGGTAAACTGATCAGCTCCTTTGGATTCCAGTACCACCTATACACTGATGAAACTCAAATATACCTCTCCTGCCCGACCTCTCTCCAGCTCTCCTGGATCGAGTCACTGACTGTCTTTCTGCCATCTCAAATTGTATGTCATCCTGCTTCCTTAAACTCAATCTTGACAAAACTGAAACTTTCGTTATTCCACCCTCCAATAAAAACCCAATACCACCTATCTCTCTACGAGTAAATAAAACGCTCATTAGCCCGACGCCTCAAGCTCGCTGCCACTTTTGATTTTGACCTAACGTTCTCTCCCCACATCCAGACAATGGCCAAATCCTGTTACTTTCAACTCAAGAACATCACCCGTGTCCATCCCTTTCTGACACAAGATACCGCGAAGGTGCTGGTTCATGCTCTTGTCATTTCACAACTTGATTACTGCAACTCGCTCCTCATTGGCCTCCCAAACTCCCGTATTGCCTCTTTACAATCTGTAATGAATGCAGGCGCAAGGCTTATTTTTCTCACCAGACGCACCTCTCGTACCTCCCCACTCTGCCAGTCCCTTCATTGACTTCTTATACGTCCCAGGATACAGTTTAAAATACTGACGCTCATGTTCAAATCGCTCAATAGCTCAACTACTCCCTACATTTCTTCATTACTGCGCAAGCACGTCCCACCCAGACAACTACGGTCAGCAGGCGAGCTCCTCCTGTTATCTGTCTACACACGCACGGCCAACTCTCGCCTCCAAGACTTCTCACGGGCAGCACCAGTCCAGTGGAATGACTTGCCTCACCCTATCAAAAACTCTCCCTAATCTTCAGCCTTCAAAGAAATCCCTCAAAACCCATCTCTTCCAGATTGCGGTTGCACCCACATCACTGATACTATCAACCTCTGCTCAATCACTCACTCATGATGAAGCTGCTTCTACTGACCCCACCATTCCAACCACTTGGCACTCATGCATCCTGCTTTCTAGTAAAATTCCTTGTCTTCCTTCAACCCCAAACTCCTCTAGATTGTAAACTCCCTTGAGCAGGCCCTCTACACCTCTTGTTTCCATCATATGTGTCACGGTGGGTCAGGGGATGGGGCGCCTGGCAGCAGCTTCCTCGCTGCTCGCTGGCCAGGCGCCGAATGTAAACGCTTCCGGGTGCGCTCACGTGGGACGCCGAGGGGCGGGGCCTGGCGTTATGACGCGGACCGCCGGGTTTAAAACCCAGTCTCACCATTACACCGGTGCCCTGACGTGGTATTCACCTCCCGCAGAGCTCTTGTGTATTTGGCTATTCTCCTGGTGTATGACCCTTGGCATTGGCAAACGAACCCTCCTGTGTATGACCCTTGGCATTGGCAAACGAACCCTCCTGTGTATGACCCTTGGCATTGGCAAACGAACCCTCCTGTGTATGACCCTTGGCATTGGCAAACGAACCCTCCTGTGTATGACCCTTGGCATTGGCAAACGAACCTCTCCGTGTATAACCCCTGGTATTGGCATTTACTCTGCTCTAGGTTCTGCCCTTAACGTTGGTACCGAGGTCAGTCTATGTGGCACCCTAAGCACGCATCAGATTACCTCTGCTATTACTAAAGTCCTAGGGAGGACTTGTGATCTGTTCTGTACCCCTGTCTGGTGTTTCCCTTTCTTTATCTGTTACCTGCTTCATTGTCTATATAGCTTTGCCGACCATTCAAGGATCGGAAGAGTAGAAAGGGAGCTACATAAAGAGATCAATATCTTGGTAGTCAGAAGGATTCGTGACAATACTCTATTCCATACCTCTGTCTGGTGTTACCCCTTGTTTATCTATTGTCTGGTTAATTGTCTTCCTAGTTTTGCCGACCATTCAAGGATCGGAAGGGTAGAGAGCGGTCTGCGTAAAGGGACCACACTTTTGGTAATCAGAGGGATCCGTGACATTACGTCAGGGCCAATGGATCCCGCAGACCTCTCTAACCAGCTGGCACGTATCGCAGCCAGACAAGAGGAACAGGACCATAGGATGGACCAGATTTCTCTCGCTCT
This sequence comes from Leptobrachium leishanense, assembly GCA_009667805.1. Classification (NCBI taxonomy): domain Eukaryota; kingdom Metazoa; phylum Chordata; class Amphibia; order Anura; family Megophryidae; genus Leptobrachium; species Leptobrachium leishanense. The sequence goes on from CM019065.1 coordinate 135,371,501, forward strand.
GCAAACCCTGTTAAATCGGTCCAATACAGGTACCACAAACCCTCCAGATCCAGTGTTACCTAGGGTCAGTTCCGTCCCCCTGAAGGACATAGGCTTAGTATGAAGGCACCCCTACGCTATGATGGTACACCAAGCCTATGTCGGGGGTTTTTGACTCAACTCGAGATCTTGTTTGAGAACAATCCAGGTTCTTGTATGTCTGATAAAGCCAAAGTAGGATATCTGATTAATCATTTAACAGAAAAAGCTTTATTGTGGGCTACGCCGTTGTGGGAAAATAAGAAACCCATCATTTATGACTATGAGGGTTTTACCTCTGAGTTAAGACGTACCTTTGATCCCTCTAGAAGGGCTACCAATGCGGGTAGGTCCTTGTTTCACATCAAACAAGGTAATAAGAGGGTCGCCGATTATGCCATAGAGTTTAAAACTTTGACTTCTGAGGTACTTTGGCCGAACGACGTTTTAACCTTAGCCTTTACCGAAGGCTTGAACGAGGCTTTTATGTTTGAGCTGGCTCCCTTAAAATTACCAGAAAGTCTGGACCACCTGATAGATTTCTGTATAGCCATGGACGATCAAATCAGGGAAAGGAGACACCCCAGAGATAGACCCAGAAGGGTCTTGCCTCCTTTACCCTCGTTACCCAGACACACCAGTACGTCAGGTGGTTCGGAGAATGTGAAAACAGATTTGCCAGTCGTTGAACCCATGCAAATAGGGAAGACAGGTATTTCAGAAGCAGAAAGAGCGCACAGAAGAGAAAAGGGGCTCTGCTTCTATTGTGCAGGGGCAGATCACTTCCGCCTTCAATGTCCTCAGAGACCCAGGGTTAGCAGGGCTGAACATAGCAAAGTAGGATTCAGAACAGGAAACACCCAGGTTATCGGTTCTCTGTATGCCTCCTTTGTGGATAATGAGAAAAAAAAAATCCAGGATTCTGTTACCGATCTCCCTAACCTGGGAGGGGGTTCACCTCAAGACTGAGGCGTCTTAGACTCTGGGGCCTCAGGCAATTTTATGGATAAGAATTTTGCTGCCAAAAACCTCCTACCTCTGGTTCTCAAGAAAGACCTCTAATGGTGGAGGCCATAGATGGTAAACCCCTGTCATGTCCACATATCACTCACGACACAGTCGATGTATGTATGAAAACAGGAGTTTTGCACCAGGAAACAATAAGATTTCAAATTATTGAATCACCCTCATGTCCTGTCGTTCTTGGGTTTCCATGGCTAACAGAGCACAACCCAGTTGTCGATTGGGTCCAGAGAGACATAAAATGTTGGGGTCAGAGTTGTCAGTCTAAGTGCCTAGGCAGAGTTAATGTGATTGGTAGCCTCAATATTGCCACAGCCCCTCCTTTGTCCACAGAGGTTCCTGAATGTTACCTGGCATTAAAGGAGGTGTTCTCTAAAGCCAGGACTGAGGTCCTACCACCACATCGTCCATATGACTGTGCCATTGATTTACTCCCCGGTACGATGCCTCCTAGGGGTCACGTATACCCTTTATCACAAAGAGAGAACGACATTATGGAGGAATACATAAGGGAGAATCTGGAACGAGGATTCATTAGACGGTCCTCCTCTCCAGCAGGAGCAGGTTTCTTTTTTGTTTCCAAGAAAGAGGGAGATCTGCGACCTTGCATCGATTATAGGGGTTTGAATAGGATCACTATAAGAAATGCATATCCCATACCTCTCATAACAGAATTGTTCGACCGATTAAAAGGGGCTCGTGTCTATACGAAGCTTGATTTACGCGGAGCGTACAACCTGGTCAGGGTTAAAAAGGGAGACGAATGGAAAACGGCTTTTAATACACGTAGCGGGCATTATGAATACCTGGTGATGCCTTTTGGGTTGTGTAATGCGCCAGCCGTCTTCCAGGACCTTATAAACGACACTCTAAGGGAATTTCTGCAAGAATTCGTCATAGTATATCTGGATGATATCCTGATATACTCTCCTGATGTGGACACTCATCATGTCCACGTGAAACAAGTGTTGAAAAAACTATTGAAGGCTGGATTGTACTGTAAGCTAGAAAAATGTCTATTCGACATAGTAACTGTGCAATTCCTTGGTTATATAATAACTCCTGGGGGTTTTCAAATGGATCCTAAGAAGCTCTCAGCTATTCTTGACTGGCCTCTACCCCAAGGACTTAAAGCCATTCAGAGGTTTCTGGGGTTTACGAACTATTACCGAAGGTTCATTAAAGATTTTTCGGCCTTGGTGGCCCCCCTCACGGCTATGACAAAGAAAGGGGTGGGAAATCAGAAATGGACACCTCAAGCCACTCAAGCCTTTGAGGCACTAAAGCAAGCTTTTACTACTGCCCTGTTCTCCGACATCCAGATCCGGCTCTGCCTTTCCAAGTAGAAGTTGACGCCTCCGAACTAGGTCTTGGTGCAGTCTTGTCCCAAAGGGAGGCTCCTGACAAACCCTTGCATCCATGCGGCTTCTATTCTCGGAAGTTGTCCCCGGCAGAGAAGAACTATGACATTGGAAATAGAGAATTGTTAGCAGTCATCGCGGCCTTGGCCGAATGGAGATACTTATTAGAGGGGTCTAAGGACCCCATCGTTATCATAACCGACCATAAGAATCTCACGTACATTGGAGATGCCAAACGTTTAAATTCCAGACAAGCGAGATGGTCATTGTTTCTTTCAAGTTTTAATTTCGTGCTTACCTATAGACCTGGGTCCAGAAACATTAAAGCAGACGCATTGTCGAGACAGTATGAGTCTTATGAACATAATATCCAAGATCAGCATCCCATTGTACCCCAGGAAAGGATTATAGCCGCTACCACGATTAGTGTCTCGTCTCCTCTAATGAAAAGGTTGCAGACCGTCCAGGGCGCAGCTCCTGGGGAAAACCTCCTGCGAGACTCTTTGTACCTGAGAACGAAAGAGAGGAAGTACTTAACATCTATCATGATAATAAAACTTCCGGGCATATGGGTATCACCAAGACTGTGTCTAGTATCAGTAAACTCCTCTGGTGGCCCACGTTGCGCCGAGATGTCAAAGATTACATTGCCGTGTGCGAAGTGTGCACAAGGCAGAAAAGTCCCAAAACAGCACCCATTGGCTTACTCCAGCCTTGCCGATCCCGATCCCCGAACGACCCTGGTCACATGTAGCCATGGATTTTATAGTAGAGTTACCTGAGTCAAGAGGGAATACAGTGATACTTACGATCATAGATCGATTTTCCAAGATGGGTCACTATGTTCCTCTTCGGAAACTACCTTCGGCAGCTGAACTGGTGCCCATATTCATTGCCAACGTGGTCCGCATACACGGTGTCCCTCTGGAGATTGTCTCTGATAGGGGGACCCAATTCATCTCCGGATTCTGGAGAGGGTTTTGTAAGAACGTAGGGATAGACCTCTCTTTCTCTTCGGCTTATCACCCCCAGACCAACGGAGCAGCAGAACGAGCAAACCAAAATATAGAGAAATATCTCAGGTGCTTTATCTCAGAACAACAAGATAACTGGTCAGACCTGCTACCATGGGCAGAATATGCTTTGAACAGCGCAGTGAGTGAATCCACAGGACATTCTCCTTTCTTCGCTGTTTATGGTTTTGATCCTCCCGTGCTCCCCGCCACGTTTCCTGATACCACGATTCCTGCTTTAGATGAGCAACTGGCATCATTGAAAGAGACTTGGGGGAGAGTGAGACGGGCACTGGAGGAGAGTAGTGCCATCCAGAAAACTAAGGCCGACAGACACAGGAGGCAGGCACCCGTGTATCAAGTTGGGGACAGGGTTTGGCTGTCTTCACGTAACATCAAGCTCTTAGTGCCTTCCATGAAGTTGGCTCCTAGGTATATCGGTCCCTATAAGATTCTACGGCGACTCAACCCTGTCTCCTATGCTTTGGCGTTACCCCCCATTTTAAAATACACAATGTATTCCATGTAAACCTTTTGAAGCCGTTGTTATGTAACCGGTACACCAAAGTCCATGCTCCACCGCCTCCTGTCTCTGTGGAGGGCGAGGAGGAGTTCGAAGTTAAGGCCATTCTGGGTGCCAGGATGTCTAGGGGGTCTTTGCAGTACTTGGTCGATTGGGTGGGTTACGGTCCGGAGGATCGTTCTTGGGTACCGGCTGCGGAAGTCCATGCTCCTAGGCTAGTGAAGGCCTTCTATTTGGCGCACCCCCGTGCCCCGGGGTCGTCCAGTGGCCGCCCCTGGAGGGGGGTTCTGTCACGGTGGGTCAGGGGATGGGGCGCCTGGCAGCAGCTTCCTCGCTGCTCGCTGGCCAGGCGCCGAATGTAAACGCTTCCGGTGCGCTCACGTGGGACGCCGAGGGGCGGGGCCTGGCGTTATGACGCGGACCCGCCGGGTTTAAAACCCAGTCTCACCCATACACCGGTGCCCTGACGTGGTTTTCCTCCCCGCAGAGCTTGTGGTATGGTATTCACGTCCTCCTGTGTATGACCCTTGGCATTGGCAAACGAATCCTCCTGTGTATGACCCTTGGCATTGGCAAACGAACCCTCCTGTGTATGACCCTTGGCATTGGCAAACGAACCCTCCTGTGTATGACCCTTGGCATTGGCAAACGAACCCTCCTGTGTATGACTCTTGGCATTGGCAAACGAACCTCCTGTGTATAACCCCTGGTATTGGCATTTACTCTGCTCTAGGTTCTGCCCTTAACGTTGGTACCGAGGTCAGTCTATGTGGCACCCTAAGCACGCATCAGATTACCTCTGCTATTACTAAAGTCCTAGGGAGGACTTGTGATCTGTTCTGTACCCCTGTCTGGTGTTTCCCTTTCTTTATCTGTTACCTGCTTCATTGTCTATATAGCTTTGCCGACCATTCAAGGATCGGAAGAGTAGAAAGGGAGCTACATAAAGAGATCAATATCTTGGTAGTCAGAAGGGTTCGTGACAATACTCTATTCCATACCTCTGTCTGGTGTTACCCCTTGTTTATCTATTGTCTGGTTAATTGTCTTCCTAGTTTTGCCGACCATTCAAGGATCGGAAGGGTAGAGAGCGGTCTGCGTAAAGGGACCACACTTTTGGTAATCAGAGGGATCCGTGACAATATGTCTGTTTATCTCATTCCGTTTGGTTATTGTAAACCGCTGCGGAAACTGTTGGTGTCAGGCTCGCGCCAGGATGGAGTCATGGCGTAGCCTTATGTTTATTTTCCCAGACGCTGGGGGAGAGCAAATCAGGCAGACACAATAAGCAGTATAAGTAATTAAGTGTATTCTCAAGGTAAGCACACAGCAACAGTCTTATATACACTTGCAGAATACTGAAAACAAATAGACAAGTCCTTCACAAAGGTAGTCTCTTCTACTGTACCAGATATAGTGGACTAGGTAGTGCTCCCCAAGTAGGGTCCAGGAGCTCTTCACAAAAGGTACCTTTAACACAGATAGCCACAGGAGTAGTCTGGATACGCAGGAATAGTGGGCTAAGCAGTGTCCACTGCTGACAAGATCCACAGGCCTGGAACCAGGAGCTCTTTGCAAAGGGTCTTGATGTAACGCAGGCAGATGAATCAGGAACACTAGAATAGCAAAAACAGCACAGAGGAATATAGGGAATAGACAGACTCAGGGAGAGGCGGCTCGCAACACCTCACAAGTAAAGGGCAGGGAACACAAAATGAGAGAGCCCTGAGAGAAGGGTGTGTCCAGGTTTTATGCACACCACACACCAGATCAGGGCAGGAATTAACCCTTGAGTGATACAGACAGGCAGAGAATGGAAAGCCAGACTGGTCATAGCAGGTTCCCAGGGCTTAGGCATGACAGTTGGCGCTATATAAATGATGACAATAATAATAAATAATGCCCAAACAGAGGGATAAACAGATATTTTGGTCGAACATTACAGCTACCTGCTAATCAACTGGTCAGTCTTCCAACGGATGCACTGGCTTTGGGGTTAGGATGTTCAAGAAATTAACTAGACAGGTCTGGAGCCCAATAAAACCTTATGTATTTGCTGATAAATTAGCAGTTAAAAGGTGTCTATTAACTGGTTAAATATTCTTGTCTTAGTCAGTAAGTTTGGAATTGCACAAGACACCTCTTTGATTCATCGTCTGATGTTGATTTTATGTGTCTTTGCCCATAGCTCATCTAGATGTCATATTATGCTCTTCTAAATGGTCACAATGGGGTGTATTGATCAAAATGTTATTCATCTTGTGTGACAAAATAAAATCTATTGCTATGTTATTGTATTTAACTTTGTTAACAAGCAGTGGGATATCTTAGAAACTTTGATGAATACGAACCATAGAAGAACCTAGCAGGATAGCTTATTCATGTCACATTGCAAAAATAGAAGCCTTTGATAACTATACCCCAAAGTGTTAAGCCAGACAATTAGTGCTGCTGCTAGAATAGTATATGAAAAGCCTCCGTGTCTCCTGTTCTGATGTGATTTCAGGACAAGCTGAAGATTAAAACTGTGTTAGGGTTGCCCAAGGGATCCAAAAGTAATTAGTTGTACATGTTCATTGAGTCAATAAAGCTTTGTGAGACAAACAGGAAGCCCAAAAGTGATTGTGCATTTTTATAACGGGATGAAATATTTATGTTTCCGCTGGGCTATGCAACATGTTTAAAGAAATTAAAATACACTAATAAAACGTTGAGTGTATATTTTGAACTCAGTGCTGGCAATGTTTGAATAAATTTTTTTTGTTTGTTGAATAAACTACAGAATACAGGGCACATTTAAATATACTATATTTTTAATGTCTAAAAACATTAGAGGCTGAAAATACTGGGAGAAGAACACAGAAAGACAAAACAACTAGAAAATAAAAAAACAACATGGGTCATATTCCATCGTTAATGGACCGTCACAAGTGGAAAAATCGTGCCCAAGCAGCTTTCTATCTGTGGTTTGCTATTAACACCCATATTCTGACCAAGCCGCAATGTCGGTAGCTTGAGTCATAATACTTCTAAGCTACAGGTGGATGACAGCAGCTGTGCTGCACGCCACCGCTCTCAGCGCGCCATCAGCTCCCAGGAGTCCATAGGACTCCAGTGAACAAGACGCAACCCTACTCAACCTCTGCAGGATCTTACACAACCAGGTTCCTGCTCAGATGGTGGAAGGTTTTGCGTAAAAACACTGGGAAAGTGTTCAGCTGTGTACAGAGAGATGAAATAGCCGGAAGTCCACCCTATACAGATTTCATATTTATTTAAATCTTTCAAATTAGAGTTGAAAGCAACTAAATCTATTAACATCATGTCCAGGGTAGTGGATGTCTATCTTTGGAAATGAATTACGATTCACAACAGTAGACATACAGTACTGTGCAAAAGTTTTAGGCAGGTGTGAAAAAATGCTGTAAACAAAGAATGCTTTCACAAATGGAAGTGTTACACATTTATGTTCATAAATGAACAAAATGCAGTGAATGAACAAAAGAGAAATCTAAATCAAATCAATATTTGGTGTGACCACCCTTTGCCTTCAAAACAGCAGCAATTCTTCTAGGTACACTTGCACACAGTTTTTGAAGGAAGGTATCTGACTCTATTTCTCAGCATTGAGAACACCATTAATCCTGACCAAATCTCCAACTCCATTTGCAGAAATGCAGCCCCAAACATTCAAGAAACCTCCACCATGCTTCACTGTTGCCTGCAGACACTCATTATTGTACCGCTCTCCAGCCCTTCGATGAACAAACTGCCTTCTGCTACAGACAAATATTTAAAATTTTGACTCATCAGTCCAGAGCACCTGCTGCCATTGTTCTGCACCCCAGTTCCCATGTTTTTGTGCATACTTTAGTCACTTGGCCTTGTTCCCACGTCGGAGATATGGCTTTTTGGCTGCAACTCTTCCATGAGTTTCCTTGGCCGACCACTGCGTCTACGTTCCTCAACGTTGCCCGTTTCTTGGTGCTTCTTCAAAAGAGCTTGAACAGCACATCTTGAAACCCCAGTGTGCTTTGAAATCTTTGTCTGGGAGAGACCTTGTTGATGCAGTATAACTACCTTGTGTCTTGTTGCTGTGCTCAATCTTGCCATGACATGAAACTGTCTTTCACAACCTCACCTTGGAAGCAGAGTTTGGCTGTTCCTCGCCCAGTTTTAAGCCTCCTACACAGCTGTTTCTGTTTCAGTTCATGACTGGGTTTCAACCTACGTGTGACATTGATGATCATTAGCACCTGTTTGGTATAATTTCCATGATTCCCAAATGTTTGGTATAATTGGTTGATCATACACCTGACTATAATCCTACAAAATCCCTGACTTTGTGCAAGTGTACCTATGAGAATTGATGTTGGTTTGAAGGCAAAAGATAGTAACACCAAATATTGATTTGATTTAGATTTTTCTTTTGTTCGCTCACTTTGCATGTTGAAAATTGACAAATCTAAACAATCATTATTTATATTTATGAAAGCGTTCTTTGTTTACAGCATTTTTTCACACCTGCCTAAAACTTTTGCACAGTACTGTATATGTTAGAAAAAATTATGGGAAAGTGAGTACACATTCAAAAACATATAATAAAGAGACGTATGAGTCATTTTGTGCAACAGTTTTTTTAAATTCAGTAATGTTCTTTTCAGTAGAGTTATTGGTGTATATTTACGCTACTTACTCTAAAAGAACCATCTGTTTTCATAACCAAAGCTGTATAACTCAGCTGTTATTACTGTAATTTCAGATTTGCTGTAATAATCTTTACTCAAATGCAAATTTCCAACAAACTGTTTGCATTGTAAAAACATTTAAATAAATAAATCTGTGTACAATGGAATACATTTAGAACAGAGGGCTATCCATCTGATAGCATTAATGTTACTCTGTGCTGAACACTGAAGACAGGGGTGAGTGGGTGATACTTTGTCAATGTGGTACAGGAGGGTCATTAAGAAATTAAGTCATGTGAAACAGATGCAAGATTTTTGAGAAAAATAAATTAATTCAATATTTGGAGTACAGAATCAAACACCCAGAACACAAATGCCCAGTTTGAATGATGCATTTTATTTTCTATGACATTTCTACTTACTGTTAGAAATGTAAGTCAAACACATTTAATATTTTGAGTGCTCACAATTAGGGATGGGCTGCCAGTTCGAATCAGTTCGAAGTTCGATTCGAACATCGACCGTTCGAAAATTCACGAACTTTGAACTTTTCGGACCGTTCGGGCAAAGTTCGAAAAAATAAAAATTATTTAAAAAAGCTTAAAAGATCCTAAAAATCTAAAAATAAAGAGACTCTTTATTGCAGAATATTATAAGCAACGGTTTATTAGATATTGAATTAAAACGGGAAATTTTTTAACATTGAAACCTATGATATTAAACATTTCCCACACCTTGTTGCTAAAACATTTCCCACAAATTTTTTAACATTGAAACCTATGGGATTGAACATTTCCCACCCCACACCTTGTTGCTAAAACATTTCCTCCCACCTTGGACTAAATTACGTTCTCAGTGTTAAAACGTGGGCGCAAGGGAGGAAAAACTGCACCCGCAGTTTTCCCCCTTTTGCCCGCGTTTTAATGCTGGATTACATTGCAGGTGCAAAAAAATGCTGCCTGCATTGTTACCGCATGTAAAAGTCCTGGATGTTCATGGGAGTGCTGAGTGCAGCCACGATCATCCACTCGATGGAGTTCATAGGACTCCATTGAGTTCCCCCCTGCCGGTCACATGACCAGCCGGATCACGCCTCGCGAGATTCGGACGGTCCGTGAAGGGCAGAACCAGGGGGGCTATGGGGGAAATCCCCCCCCCGAGAAAATCACTTTTATCCCTACGAGCGGCTGCCACGGCCGGCATGCAGCTTGGCTGCTCGCCTGGGATGGGAACCACCTGACCAGCGCACGGGATTGCGGAGTTCACGTGAACTCCGCGATCTCGCGAGAACCCACCTGCGCTGGTCAGGTGGTTCCCGGCAAGCGGCCAAGCTGCATGCCGGCGGCCTCTCGTAGGAAGAAGAACGGCCAGAGGGCACTCGGAGCAGCTGCGGAGGGGCCTGGCAGCTGAGGAGGTGTGAGCAGGGGTAAATATATACATGTGAGCTAGGGCAAATATATCCACCTGTCACTGCGAACCCAACACCAGCTCTTGGCCAAAACTGGTAGAATTCCCCCCCCCGAAACCTGTGTCTGGATCTGCCCCTGGGTCCGCGTAGTGATACGCAGGGAGAGACTGGGGGGACTTTTCCCCCAGTCTTCCCCTGCTCCCACCAGATGGAGGAGGCGGTCAGAGCCGCGGTCGGAGCCGTGGGACAGGAGGTGAGTATCTGATTTAATTTTTTTATTTTTTAGCCTGGTGTTAACTGTCTCTGCAGAAGCGGAATCCGTTAACACCAAGTCCTGGCTGTGGTTAACTTTCCGCTAACCACAGCCGGATGTTAATCGGCGTTGGGACTTTGTAATCCAGCGCTGATTAACACTTTGTGCTCCCCATGGGTTACTTAACCCGTTTGCGTTTGGATTGTAATATGCGGTGAACACCGCAGCAAACGGTAATGCTCACGCAAGTGAGCATTAATGTTTGCGTTAAGATCGGAATTTTAACCACTTGTTGGTGGTAAAACATTTCCCATGGCTTCAAATCGCTTTTAAACATGAGCAAAAGCGGTAAAAATTAGCTCAGCGCACAGCGGTGAAATGGCTCAGCACTCAGCAGTGAAATGGCTAAAAAATTTGGGTTTTTTAAATTTGTTTTTCATTGTTTCCTGTCCCCCAGGGCAATACCCGGACCCCCATACACCTTTTATGACCAATATCTTGCATATACAGTTGTGTTCAAAATTATTCAACCCCAATGCTGTAAAGGGTTTTAGGGAATTTAGTGTACATTTGTAATTGTATTCAGAATGAAATCCTACAAGGACTTTTTAAAGAACCATATGCAACTAAAATGACATCAATTGGTTTTGTAATACAGTAGTAAATGTTTCTTTTGTGAATTCTTCATTGACACAATTATTCAACCCCTTAAAGACTACCACTCTGAAGAACAGAGGTTCATTCAAGTGTTTTCAATCAGGTATTGAAAACACCTGTGGAATTCACGGAGCAGCAATAAAGCATAATAAGCACCAATTAGGCAGCTTTAAAATGACTGTGATACTCAGTTCCTTCTAGACATTTACTGGTGTGGTTACAAACATGGTGAAGTCAAGAGAATGGTCCAGGAAGACAAGAGAAGAGGTGATTACTCTTCACAGGAAGGGCAATGGCTATAAGAAGATTGCAAAGATGTTAAACATACCAAGAGAGACCATAGGAAGCATCATTTGCAAATTCAAGGCAAAGGGCACTGTTGAAACGCTACCTGGTCGTGGCAAAAAGGAGATGCTGACTTCGACTGCTGTGCGCTGCCTGAAGCGTAGAGTGGAGAAAAGTCCCCGTGTGACTGCTGAGGAACTGAGAAAAGATTTGTCCGATGTGGGTACTGAAGTTTCAGCTCAGACAATACGGCGCACACTGCGTAATGAAGGCCTCCATGCCAGAACTCCCAGGCGCACCCCCTTGCTGTCTCCAAAGAATAAGAAGAGTCTGCTGCAGTATGCCAAAGGTCATGTGGACAAACCACAGAAGTTTTGGGATAGTGTTCTGTGGACTGATGAAACAAAATTAGAACTGTTTGGGCCCATGGATCAACGCTATGTTTGGAGGAGGAAGAACAAGGCCTATGAAGAAAAGAACACCTTGCCTACTGTGAAGCATGGCGTGGGGTCAATCATGCTTTGGGGCTGTTTTTCTTCTGCAGGTACAGGGAAGCTTCAGCGTGTGCAAGGTACCATGAATTCTCTTCAGTACCAGGAGATATTGGATGACAATGTGATGCAGTCCGTCACAAACCTGAGGCTTGGGAGACGTTGGACCTTTCAACAGGACAATGATCCCAAGCATACCTCCAAGTCCACTAAAGCATGGTTGCAGATTAAAGGCTGGAACATTTTGGAGTGGCCATCGCAGTCACCTGACTTAAATCCGATTGAGAACCTCTGGTGGGACTTAAAGAAAGCAGTTGCAGTGCGCAAGGCTAAGAATGTGACTGAACTGGAGGCTTTTGCCCATGCCGAATGGGCGAAGATACCCGTAGATCGCTGCAAGACACTTGTGTCAAGCTATGCTTCACGTTTAAAAGCTGTTATAACTGTAAAAGGATGTTGTACTAAGCACTAAGATTGAATGTCACTTGGGGGTTGAATAAAACTGATAATGATGTGAGCACAGAAAAGACATTTGTGGTTATTTCATTATAAATGTTATGTTATATTTGTCTGCCCTACACGTGCCTCTTTGATTTAATTGTAAGCAAGATGACTGAATGATCAAAATCAATGTCAAACTGGCCAAAACACTCAATTTCAGTGGGGTTGAATAATTTTGAACACAACTGTATGCCCTCTAGAGGGGACCTTGATTTTCGAACTTTTGAGCCCCTTTGACTTGTGTTTGCGTTCGCACATTTTCCGATGTACAAGTTTGAATGCGAACCGAACACGGGGGGTGTTCGGCCCATCACTACTCACAACAGATAAATATTAAGGAGCATAGGTTGGCTGGTAAGAGATTTATCATATCATATGACGAGTGCATGTAATTTCTCATAGTGGAAGAAAATCAAGGGATGTAAAAAAAACTCTATTTTTATTTCATTTTTTTCATTTGCATTTTTCATTTTTAACTGAAAATATATTGTACAGCAAATAATTGACATAAGAGTGTATGAGTGAAAGTGCAGCTTTTTTTTTTCTTTTGTAGCAAACATAAAAGTGAAATATGGCAATTTGGTGATATTAGGGGTCACTAGAAGGCACATCGATATTCTTTGAACTTTGGATCTGCAAATTTTAAAACCTTAGATGCATGAGTTTCTGATGGAACAGGTCGGCGAAAAATGTATTTGACACATAGTAAGGTGGATTGAGGAGATATATATTATTCCTCTGAATGTTAGCCATTGAATTTTGACTAATTGTGTATCTATACAGGGTTATTCACAGTGCACCAAAATGTCACAAACATTCCCTCTCCCATTCCCCGCACTTCAGTTAGTCTAATATTCAGCATTCAACATTCACTGCAGGATACCGAAGTGGAGGAAACCACCGAATCGATCCAAAAAACTGTTGAAAACTCGCCGAATGCATCTGACGATCTGCTGTACAACTGCCAAATCGACCTGAAAAAAGCCGACTACCCGCCGAACAGAGCGCAGACCAGCTGCTGGAAAAAGCCTGACAAGCCAATGAACAGGTAAAAATAAAAAGAAAAAAGAAAATGCTACTTTTAAAAGGTGTTTGCAAATAAAACTAATGCACAAAAATGCCTGGAAATAATCCATAAAGTCCTATGAATAATAATAAAAAGGTCTTTTACAGAGAAAACAAAACGCCATTAAAATAAAAAATAATAATAATAAAAAAAATTGGGAAAAATAAAAATCGCTGAAAAATTCGCGAAAAATGGCTTACAAATCCTAAAAAATAAATAAATAAAGAGACTTTTTGCTGTAAGCGAAAAGAATAAACGATTGTATAAATATTTGAAAAAACAGGTATTTTCTTTTTACATTGAAAACTATGGTATTCACCTGATTAAATCTGTCGAATTAGGGATGTGCATGGCTGAAAAATTTGTTTTGTTTAGTTTCGTTTCGTTACGCTTTAAATCATTTCATTTCGGAATTTCGTAACTAATTTTGTTTTGTACTTCGTTTAGTTTTGGATCGATTTGAAATTTCGAATCGATTCTAATTTCATATATCAATTCCATAGTTGATATCAATTTGTATTTTGGATCTCTAAATCCCCAATTAATAAAATTTTGCTGTTAAAAGAAAACCTAGGGTTAAATTTTAAGCTGTGTCACAGATTTAGTATTTGAGTCGAATTAACCATGTGAAACAAAATTAATTTGTTTCATAAAGTCCTTTGCTGACTATTACTTGTATTGTAAGTTAAGATCAATTCGATAGTTGGTATCAATTTGATAGTTCATTTCAAATTCAATAGTTGATATCAATTTGATAGTTAATTTCAAATTCAATAGTTGATATCAATTTGATAGTTCATTTCAAATTTAATAGTTGATATCAATTTGATAGCTCATTTCAAATTCAATAGTTGATATCAATTTGATAGTTCATTTCAAATTTGATAGTTGATATCAATTTGATAGTTCATTTCAAATTCCATAGTTGATATCAATTTGATAGTTCATTTCAAATTCCATAGTTGATATCAATTTGATAGTTCATTTCAAATTTGATAGTTGATATCAATTTGATAGTTCATTTCAAATTCCATAGTTGATATCAATTTGATAGTTCATTTCAAATTCCATAGTTGATATCAATTTGATAGTTCATTTCAAATTTGATAGTTGATATCAATTTGATAGTTCATTTCAAATTCCATAGTTGATATCAATTTGATAGTTCATTTCAAATTCAATAGTTTACATCAGTTATTCAAATTTTTCTTTTATGATGATGACACAGTGTAAAACTAAATAAATTTGTTATATACAGTTTCATTTAGTTTCAAATTCATATCGTATCGATTCGTTATTCAGAAGTACTTCCAAATACGAATTATCAAATTTTGCTCCAAATTCCGAATTTTTCCGAAACGAATGCACATCTCTATGTCGATTGAAAGCACCGGAAATCAGGGCATTTCACGTAAATTTCAGTGCCGTTCGGTGTTCTCCGTATAGATTAACCATTATTTCTCTATGAGGATTTCACAGCCACCAAAGATCACGGTAATTCAATGGCAATTCACCAATATTTGGCAAATGGCTAGCTTCTTGAATAGCCAAATGGCCTCGAAATTGCACAGTATGAGGAAATTCACTGTTTGGTGCAATTTTGTGGTCAATTCGTCTCTCTTTGAAAAACCCTGATAGTGAATTATATTGTCTCATTTGTATCTAGTGTGTGGACTGTTTTATCTGTCTAGTTCTCTAGAACTGAATAGTTGTTTGAAAGGACATAGCTTTATGCACGTTGTGCTATAAAAGTTTCATTTGTATGTTTGCTATAGAAAGGTGGGACAATGATGCAGCATCTTTGTCTGTAACTTTTTTTGTGCACAGAACCAGCCAACCAATTAAAGTATTTATAAGATTATAGGATTCAAATTTTGCGCATAATGAAAGATGACATCATAGAAAGATGTCATCAATATCAGGACTAGATAAAACTTACAAGGGACCTATTCCATAGCTGATGGTAAAATGGAGATGGCAAGCAGGAAAATCTGCTCCTGCACATTTTCCCTTACCGTCTCCATTTTACCATTGTATTCCAGGTTATGTGTTTTCTTAGCACCCCACCATGGAACACAGTGCAAAGCTGGGAGATACCAGCAGCGGCACTCCACGCCGCTGCAAGCATCGATTAGTAGAGTTCATAGGACTCCATGGAGCTTTGTGTGTCCTGTGAGATCGCGTAGAGTCTCTGAGTGATTGCAGAGGAAGACTAGGAACGATTTGTTCCCAGTCTTGGTCTGCTCCAGGCAAGAAGAAGCAGCGTAACGTGCCCCCTTATCACCGCGGGATGCAAGGTGAGTATGTTATTTAATGGGTGGGTGATAGAGAGTGTTATATGATTTTGCATTGGCAAAATCATTTAACACCAGCTTTTGGAGTAAGTATTTCTCACTGAAATACCATCTCCTGTGCAGAATCGCAGGCTAATTTGGAATAGCCTGCGCTTAGTCGCAAAGATTACAATTAATTTATTTAATCCTTGAGATTAGGGTTGAAAGAAACTAAAACTGTTACTATAACGTCCAGGGCAGAGGATGTCTGTCTTTGGAAATGAATTTCTATTCACAATAGTAGACATATATGTTAGAAGAAATTATGGGAAATATGTACACAAACTTAAAAAGCAACACAATTTTAAGAACAAAATGGCTTCTTCAGGCAAAAAGTCAGTATTTACTGTGACCTCCCTTGGCACTAAGCCCATCTTAAACTGTGTTGGGGAGACTGTCCTTAAATAATCTTCTGCCGTATTATACCAGGTTTCTATCAGCACTTCCCAGAGTTCCTCTTTACATTTAGATTGTTGTTTATTTCTTTCTCTGTCCAGGTCTGGACTCTGTAGAGGCAAGTCCCTGATCGTTAGTGTTTTATCAGCTGGTTTTCTCTCCAAATAGAATTTCACTGCATTAGCAGTGTGCTCAAGATCATTATCAGGCGCTTTCCAGAAGGAATTGTGTGATGAATTGAAACCGGTCTGTACTTTCATAATCTCTTCAATTCGGACAATATTGTCAACACTACTGGCAGAAATGCAGCCCCAAACTCAAACAGACGGTACACCATGTTTCACTAAAAGCCGCAAGCACACATACTTCCAACTCTCTCCAGCTCTTCTCACATCGTCAAAAATTGTAGCCAAAAATTTGAAACTTGGATTCTTCGAGCCATAATACTCATTTCCACTAGACATGTGCACAGCACAAAATTTCGTTTTGAACTAATGCATTAGTACTAAAATGCAATTTATTTAGTTGCTAAAGAAATTCGTTTTCAGTTCTTTAGTATGAAAACTAATTTCATTCATCCGAAAACCAGTGGATACAATTACTATTGTAGTGGCTCCACAGAGGGCTGAGATCGCTGCTTGTTACAGTATCTCTCACTCTCAGCACAATGTGGGCCATATTACATAGTTGGTGCTAACTTAACCAGAGCTGTTGTAAACTTCCCAGAGCTATTATAGCCTATGGAGGTTTTCAGTTACAACAGCTCTGGTTAAGTTAGCACCAACATTGTAATACTGCCCAGTGTCAGGCAAAGCTGTTACAGTAACTGACTGCTGCTCATCACAGCGCTCAGAGTTTCAGTAAAACTAGTAAATAATATTTTTATATATAAGAGGTTAGAACAATATTATTTCCTTGTTTTACTGAAACTCTGAGCGCTGTGATGAGCAGCAGTCAGTTACTGTAACAGCTGAGCCTGATACATTGTACTGAGAGATAATGTAACAAGCAGCCGATCTCAGCGCTCACAGCCACTGGATTTAAAGGGCTAAAAAAAAAAGGCTCCTCTCTGTATAATGTTTAGAACATCCTCCTGCATTAATTAATACCCCTCTCTGTATAATGTATACAACATCCACCTGCATTAATTAATACCCCTCTCTGTATAATGTATACAACATCCACCTGCATTAATTAATACCCCTTTCTGTATAATATATAGAACATCCTCCTGAATTAATGTCCCTCTCTGTATAGAACATCCTCCTGCATTGGCATGTGGAGGGTGCAGAACTTCGGATGTTGCGATGTTGCGCTCTTCATTGCTGGTCTCCTTCACTCATCAATATAATATCACAAAAAGGACTGAAACTAAAATGTAGTGCATTTTATTTTAGTTTCTTTCGTTTTTTGTACTGAGCAGTTTCGTTTCTCTTGAGTCATACTAAAACTAAATTATCCCAAAATTCGGACTAAATCGTTTTAGTACTAAAACGAATGCACATGTCTAATTTCCACTGATCTTCATTCCAAGGTTTGTGAGCTTTAGCATATCTTAGCCTTTTAACGCTGTTCCACTTTTGAAAAAGGGATTTCTTTGCAGCTTCCCTTCTACAAAGACCATTGCAGATCCAGCTTCTTCAGCCTATAGAAGGGCCAACTCGGCATCCCAATGAAGTTACCAGATGCTAAGCTGGGTCCTTGCTGGACCTTTTCCTGGTCTCTCAAAGAACCTCTCAGAAACTACTCAGATTTTGAAAGTTTTCTTAGCCTTCCAGTCCTTTTTCTGTCCTTGACCTATCTTGATTCTTAAAATGTCTTTATAACAGCATGAATAATACCACCATAGCTTATAGAAGTTGCTTTTCCAAATTTTCTTTTTTTAATGTTGCATCCAATTTTCCTGTATTTTCTTTTGTAGTCTAATAAAGAGATTGATAAATAATTATCTAGGGCCATTGTACCATTACAAAACAACAAATCTATTGGTGGCCTAAGATTTTTGCACAGTACTCTACATTGACCAGCTGCTGGAAAAAGCCTGACAAGCCAATGAACAGGTAAAAATAAAAAGAAAAAAGAAAATGCTACTTTTAAAAGGTGTTTGCAAATAAAACTAATGCACAAAAATGCCTGGAAATAATCCATAAAGTCCTATGAATAATAATAAAAAGGTCTTTTACAGAGAAAACAAAACGCCATTAAAATAAAAAATAATAATAATAAAAAAAATTGGGAAAAATAAAAATCACTGAAAAATTCTCGAAAAATGGCTTACAAATCCTAAAAAATAAATAAATAAAGAGACTTTTTGCTGTAAGTGAAAAGAATAAACGATTGTATAAATATTTGAAAAAACAGGTATTTTCTTTTTACATTGAAAACTATGGTATTCACCTGATTAAATCTGTCGAATTAGGGATGTGCATGGCTGAAAAATTTGTTTTGTTTAGTTTCGTTTCGTTACGCTTTAAATCATTTCATTTCGGAATTTCGTAACTAATTTTGTTTTGTACTTCGTTTAGTTTTGGATCGATTTGAAATTTCGAATCGATTCTAATTTCATATATCAATTCCATAGTTGATATCAATTTGTATTTTGGATCTCTAAATCCCCAATTAATAAAATTTTGCTGTTAAAAGAAAACCTAGGGTTAAATTTTAAGCTGTGTCACAGATTTAGTATTTGAGTCGAATTAACCATGTGAAACAAAATTAATTTGTTTCATAAAGTCCTTTGCTGACTATTACTTGTATTGTAAGTTAAGATCAATTCGATAGTTGGTATCAATTTGATAGTTCATTTCAAATTCAATAGTTGATATCAATTTGATAGTTAATTTCAAATTCAATAGTTGATATCAATTTGATAGTTCATTTCAAATTTAATAGTTGATATCAATTTGATAGCTCATTTCAAATTCAATAGTTGATATCAATTTGATAGTTCATTTCAAATTTGATAGTTGATATCAATTTGATAGTTCATTTCAAATTCCATAGTTGATATCAATTTGATAGTTCATTTCAAATTCCATAGTTGATATCAATTTGATAGTTCATTTCAAATTTGATAGTTGATATCAATTTGATAGTTCATTTCAAATTCCATAGTTGATATCAATTTGATAGTTCATTTCAAATTCCATAGTTGATATCAATTTGATAGTTCATTTCAAATTTGATAGTTGATATCAATTTGATAGTTCATTTCAAATTCCATAGTTGATATCAATTTGATAGTTCATTTCAAATTCAATAGTTTACATCAGTTATTCAAATTTTTCTTTTATGATGATGACACAGTGTAAAACTAAATAAATTTGTTATATACAGTTTCATTTAGTTTCAAATTCATATCGTATCGATTCGTTATTCAGAAGTACTTCCAAATACGAATTATCAAATTTTGCTCCAAATTCCGAATTTTTCCGAAACGAATGCACATCTCTATGTCGATTGAAAGCACCGGAAATCAGGGCATTTCACGTAAATTTCAGTGCCGTTCGGTGTTCTCCGTATAGATTAACCATTATTTCTCTATGAGGATTTCACAGCCACCAAAGATCACGGTAATTCAATGGCAATTCACCAATATTTGGCAAATGGCTAGCTTCTTGAATAGCCAAATGGCCTCGAAATTGCACAGTATGAGGAAATTCACTGTTTGGTGCAATTTTGTGGTCAATTCGTCTCTCTTTGAAAAACCCTGATAGTGAATTATATTGTCTCATTTGTATCTAGTGTGTGGACTGTTTTATCTGTCTAGTTCTCTAGAACTGAATAGTTGTTTGAAAGGACATAGCTTTATGCACGTTGTGCTATAAAAGTTTCATTTGTATGTTTGCTATAGAAAGGTGGGACAATGATGCAGCATCTTTGTCTGTAACTTTTTTTGTGCACAGAACCAGCCAACCAATTAAAGTATTTATAAGATTATAGGATTCAATTTTGCGCATAATGAAAGATGACATCATAGAAAGATGTCATCAATATCAGGACTAGATAAAACTTACAAGGGACCTATTCCATAGCTGATGGTAAAATGGAGATGGCAAGCAGGAAAATCTGCTCCTGCACATTTTCCCTTACCGTCTCCATTTTACCATTGTATTCCAGGTTATGTGTTTTCTTAGCACCCCACCATGGAACACAGTGCAAAGCTGGGAGATACCAGCAGCGGCACTCCACGCCGCTGCAAGCATCGATTAGTAGAGTTCATAGGACTCCATGGAGCTTTGTGTGTCCTGTGAGATCGCGTAGAGTCTCTGAGTGATTGCAGAGGAAGACTAGGAACGATTTGTTCCCAGTCTTGGTCTGCTCCAGGCAAGAAGAAGCAGCGTAACGTGCCCCCTTATCACCGCGGGATGCAAGGTGAGTATGTTATTTAATGGGTGGGTGATAGAGAGTGTTATATGATTTTGCATTGGCAAAATCATTTAACACCAGCTTTTGGAGTAAGTATTTCTCACTGAAATACCATCTCCTGTGCAGAATCGCAGGCTAATTTGGAATAGCCTGCGCTTAGTCGCAAAGATTACAATTAATTTATTTAATCCTTGAGATTAGGGTTGAAAGAAACTAAAACTGTTACTATAACGTCCAGGGCAGAGGATGTCTGTCTTTGGAAATGAATTTCTATTCACAATAGTAGACATATATGTTAGAAGAAATTATGGGAAATATGTACACAAACTTAAAAAGCAACACAATTTTAAGAACAAAATGGCTTCTTCAGGCAAAAAGTCAGTATTTACTGTGACCTCCCTTGGCACTAAGCCCATCTTAAACTGTGTTGGGGAGACTGTCCTTAAATAATCTTCTGCCGTATTATACCAGGTTTCTATCAGCACTTCCCAGAGTTCCTCTTTACATTTAGATTGTTGTTTATTTCTTTCTCTGTCCAGGTCTGGACTCTGTAGAGGCAAGTCCCTGATCGTTAGTGTTTTATCAGCTGGTTTTCTCTCCAAATAGAATTTCACTGCATTAGCAGTGTGCTCAAGATCATTATCAGGCGCTTTCCAGAAGGAATTGTGTGATGAATTGAAACCGGTCTGTACTTTCATAATCTCTTCAATTCGGACAATATTGTCAACACTACTGGCAGAAATGCAGCCCCAAACTCAAACAGACGGTACACCATGTTTCACTAAAAGCCGCAAGCACACATACTTCCAACTCTCTCCAGCTCTTCTCACATCGTCAAAAATTGTAGCCAAAAATTTGAAACTTGGATTCTTCGAGCCATAATACTCATTTCCACTAGACATGTGCACAGCACAAAATTTCGTTTTGAACTAATGCATTAGTACTAAATGCAATTTATTTAGTTGCTAAAGAAATTCGTTTTCAGTTCTTTAGTATGAAAACTAATTTCATTCATCCGAAAACCAGTGGATACAATTACTATTGTAGTGGCTCCACAGAGGGCTGAGATCGCTGCTTGTTACAGTATCTCTCACTCTCAGCACAATGTGGGCCATATTACATAGTTGGTGCTAACTTAACCAGAGCTGTTGTAAACTTCCCAGAGCTATTATAGCCTATGGAGGTTTTCAGTTACAACAGCTCTGGTTAAGTTAGCACCAACATTGTAATACTGCCCCGTGTCAGGCAAAGCTGTTACAGTAACTGACTGCTGCTCATCACAGCGCTCAGAGTTTCAGTAAAACTAGTAAATAATATTTTTATATATAAGAGGTTAGAACAATATTATTTCCTTGTTTTACTGAAACTCTGAGCGCTGTGATGAGCAGCAGTCAGTTACTGTAACAGCTGAGCCTGATACATTGTACTGAGAGATAATGTAACAAGCAGCCGATCTCAGCGCTCACAGCCACTGGATTTAAAGGGCTAAAAAAAAAAAGGCTCCTCTCTGTATAATGTTTAGAACATCCTCCTGCATTAATTAATACCCCTCTCTGTATAATGTATACAACATCCACCTGCATTAATTAATACCCCTCTCTGTATAATGTATACAACATCCACCTGCATTAATTAATACCCCTTTCTGTATAATATATAGAACATCCTCCTGAATTAATGTCCCTCTCTGTATAGAACATCCTCCTGCATTGGCATGTGGAGGGTGCAGAACTTCGGATGTTGCGATGTTGCGCTCTTCATTGCTGGTCTCCTTCACTCATCAATATAATATCACAAAAAGGACTGAAACTAAAATGTAGTGCATTTTATTTTAGTTTCTTTCGTTTTTTGTACTGAGCAGTTTCGTTTCTCTTGAGTCATACTAAAACTAAATTATCCCAAAATTCGGACTAAATCGTTTTAGTACTAAAACGAATGCACATGTCTAATTTCCACTGATCTTCATTCCAAGGTTTGTGAGCTTTAGCATATCTTAGCCTTTTAACGCTGTTCCACTTTTGAAAAAGGGATTTCTTTGCAGCTTCCCTTCTACAAAGACCATTGCAGATCCAGCTTCTTCAGCCTATAGAAGGGCAACTCGGCATCCCAATGAAGTTACCAGATGCTAAGCTGGGTCCTTGCTGGACCTTTTCCTGGTCTCTCAAAGAACCTCTCAGAACTACTCAGATTTTGAAAGTTTTCTTAGCCTTCCAGTCCTTTTTCTGTCCTTGACCTATCTTGATTCTTAAAATGTCTTTATAACAGCATGAATAATACCACCATAGCTTATAGAAGTTGCTTTTCCAAATTTTCTTTTTTTAATGTTGCATCCAATTTTCCTGTATTTTCTTTTGTAGTCTAATAAAGAGATTGATAAATAATTATCTAGGGCCATTGTACCATTACAAAACAACAAATCTATTGGTGGCCTAAGATTTTTGCACAGTACTCTACATTGATTTATATACCTTACATGAGGCTTAAAGTGAAACATATATTCTCTTCATGAAGAATGATCTATTCATGGTAGGCATGGATAAAAGAAAATCCATTGCATTGAATACTTGAAGTGTAAATAGAGATTGACTAATTTTGTTCTTGTCATTTCAGCCACTGGGAAAACATATCTTTACAGCAGCTGTACAGTATATTCAATGCTAACATGGCACACACATTGCAATTACTACGTGGATAATGTACATGTTAAACAAAATCTGTGGCATTACTTTTTTTGTTAGATAATTCAATCTTAACACTTTTTGTGTTAGAATACATTCCAGCTATCTTTGTTAAATATTAACATATAGATATAAAAGATTCCTGTAATTGAAAGCAGAATAGCAGTCATCAAGCCATAAAACTCTGGGAGAGGTATAACTCAAATCCCAGGTAGCTGTTCAACTGCTGTGAAAGCCGCATTTAACTTCCGCTTAATCCCAGTAATCCAAAAGCAATCTTGTTAGAAATGTAATTGCATTTTCTGGAAAGTATATGCAATAACAAAGTGTTTGTCTTTTAATTGGCTGTTTATTTGCTCTACCTGCCACATTCTCCTGTTTCACTTGATATATTCAGATAACAAATAAACTGAAGCTAGTACAGTATATTCCAACTGTGTGTTTGTGTTTGTGTATAGTTATAATTAGCAATAAATGTACATTAGTGGCCAAGTTCAGTTTTCCACTTAAATTAAGGTTTTTCATGAAATCATTAATGACATCACTAGCTGCATCACTTATATTATCATCAATCACATTCGACATAATAAGGGAAAGCTGCAAAATGTTTGCAAAAAAAGTGTTTTTCGAACCAAGAAAAACATAATAATATTCTACAAATCATTCTATCTACTGAATGTTAATTAAGATATCTTCCAGCACAATTCGCGTCCTGTGAAAAAGTGGATGGATGGAGGCAGTTATTTATCCAGTCCTATTCTACTCAATGCGGCAGCAAATGTGATCACAAAAGGTAGCGCAGGAAGTGGAATTGAAAGAATATTATCTGTTCTCTCCATCTCTAACTGCACTTCTGCAGCCTGCCTCTGAAACAAGAAAGGACTCCCAGACAATTCATGAGACTGTGTTACCCACACTGTGCCCAGGCAACACACTCTGTAGAGCCTTCCTCAGGTCATTGGTCAACCTTTCTACAAGCAAGATTAATAATACTTAAGGGGTTATTCAAAGAACTCCGTATTGGCCATGAAATTGCACCGAACAGTGAATTTCCCCGTACGGTGCAAGTTCGTAGCCATTCAGCTATGCAAAAAGCTGGCTGTTCGCAAACTATTGGTGAATTGCCAGCAAAATAAGATGATCTTCGGCAGCAGTAAGATTCCCATAGAGAAGTAATGGTTAATCTATTCAGAGAAGACCGAACCGTACTGAATTGTCAGCGAAATGCCCACATTTTCGGTGGTTTCATTTGACAGGTCAAACAGGCGAATCCCATAGGTTTCAATGCAAAAATAATTCCTTGTTTTTCTTAAATATTTATTCAACCATTTATTCTTTTCATTTGCAGAAAAAAATACTTTTTATTTATTTATTTTTAGGCAAATTTTTTTTCTGATTATTTAAAATGGAAGGGTATTTTTTGTAACAGACCTTTTTATTATTATTAATAAGACCCTATATACTGTGTTATTCACAGGCATTTTCATGCAGTATTTGATTTTTTTTAAAAAACACCTTTTAAAAGTCGCAGTGGGTTTTTTTCTGTGTTTTTTTTACACCGTTCGGAGGCTTGGAGGTTTTTTCGGCAGCTGGTCGGGGGGGTCATCGTTTTTTTTTTAAGATTGATGCGGCAGTCTGTTCGGCGGATGCATTCAGCTGTTATTCACATCGATCCGATTTGGTACTTTTGCGCCGGTTTTTCAATTCGATCATCGGGTCAATTCACTGCACATTGGGGACCCTGTGGTGAATGCTGAATTTAACTCGCCGAAATGCAGAGAACGGGAGAGCACCAAAATGTCAGGGACATTTCGGTGCTCTCTGAATAAACATGTCAATTTTCAAGAGTCTGTCGTTGTCAGGTTTAATACCTTGCAGGTACTTGCCTTTCAGGTTATGAGCCCAATATGCAGGTCTTGGGGATGCACACAGTTCGTGGGAGAGGAGAATCACACAGGAGGGCTGTGGGACAGGACACAATGAGACTCACAGGTTGGCTGAGGGTGATGGGGAAAGCAGTCCTTGTGTCCAGGTATGAAGATAGGATGGTTGCTCCTGGGAGAGCATGTGGGATTAGGGAGGATGGATGGGTCGTTGCTCCTGGGAGAGCACGGTGGGATAATAGGGGGGAAATACAATGAGTGGATAAGGAAAGTAGGTTTCTGGAGCTTGATCTTTGCAGGTCTTCATAAGAACAGCAGACAACAATGAAGCATTGGGCAGAGGGTGTGTGGAGCCTTTATTGATTAGGCAGAGGGGTGTGTCATGTGACCTGTGGTGTGTGTGTGGTTTTAACTGTTTATACACTGGTGCTGAGCAGAAGGGCAGCACCTTTCATGCAGCTGCCACTTGCATGGAATGACACAGGAACGGACAGGTACGGTCCTGACAGTCGGCTCTATAAAAGATCACCTTTGCATAGAAAAAATGAGAAATCTAACCTTCATGCACATTTTGAACCTTGACCTTCTTAGGTCTAGCCAACAAGGTACATATGATACATCCAGTTGCAGCCTTTGTATATCTAAATCATACTAAAGAGGTTTTTCAGAGAGCAGTGAAATGTCGCTGACATTTCAGTACTCTCTCGTTCCCGGCACTTCGGGGAATCAAATTTCCTGACCCTGCAGTATATTCAGCATTCCCCGCAGGGTCCTTGGAGTGTAGGGATCTGCCGCAAAACCCGTCGAAAACACGCATTCGATACGATCCAAAGTATCAGATCACTCTAACCACCGCTAAAAAAAAACATGCCGAACACGTCTGGAAAAAGCTGACGAGCCGCCGAACACATCGCAGACCAGCTGCCGGAAAAAGTTGACAAGCCGACGAACAGGTAAAAAAACAAAACAAATCAAAGCAATTGAAAGTGTTAAAATTGAAACGCTGTTTGCAAAAAAACTACTGGACGAAAATTTCTGGAATTAACATATAAGATCCAATGAATGAAAATAAAAAGGTCTATTAGAAAAAAAGAAAAAACGTTATTTAAAAAATAAAATGCCAAAGAAATGCTTAAAAGATCCTAAAAACTAAATAAATAGACTTTTTACTGCAGATTAAAAGAATAAATGGTTTATTAAATATTGAATAAAAACTGGAATATTTTTAACATTGAAGCCTATGGGATTCGCCTGATTAAATGAAATGAAACCACTGAACATCAGGGCATGTCGACATCTTTTCACTGCTGTATGGTGTTCTCTGAATAGATTAACCATTGCTTCTCTATGGGGGATTTCACTGACGCCAAACAGGCACTGTATTTGCCTCGAAATGTCACCGTATGGGGAAATTCACTGTTCGGTGCCATTTAGGGGCCAGATCGTCTGTCTCTGAATAACCCTGTAAGTATTAAGTAACAATACTTATATATGGTTAATAATGATTACACATTGTCATCTGGCTTGTCAAAAATTAAGGTACACATTGCATTGTGATAATCTGATAGGACTTCCACTCTTGGGGGTAGAATTTTGGATTGGCTGTATTGTCAATCATTTTCTGTCAGTGAACACCTGAAAGAGAACAATGGGGAATACACTACAAAACCTGAAGGTACAACTTTGGACATCTCTGAATTATTGCCTTGCCGTTCATTGCATATAACTATCCAAGCAGGAAACCACTTTAGGAACAAGAACTTTTCCTCCCACACATACTCGAGTTGAAAGGGACTACCCAGAGAGCGATCACTTTCTATCTGGAGATTACTGTTGGTTTTGTGCTTTTGAATTACGTGGCTTTTGCCAAACAAGAAAAAATAATATTAAACAAGGAAGATGATCCACTACAAATGTATGACTGGCAGCTGAAAACAAAACCCCTTGAATTGCTATGGGATGATTTTTTTGATATACCGTACTGTTCTTTTGTGACGTTAAAGTGGTTTCAGCTTGTATAAAAAAGCAACAAAACAATAGCAGGGTTTATCTTAGCTGTGAAGTGAATTTTTGTTTTTTGGCCAGTATAACTGTTTTTGAAATAAATGCTGTTTATGCTGGAACTACCAAATTGAACAATTTGTTGTTCTAAATTCAGTATAAATGAGTTTAGTAAATTGTGTACCAAGGATCAAAGAAGGGCAAATGGAAATTTACTAAATTTACTAATAGATGTAATGACGTAGTTGGCTGAATGTCATTGAACATTTATAGACTGCATGATCATTATGGACAAACATATGTTTTTTCAAATCTTTTACAACTTTTTTCTTTAAATTAATTTAAAGGAACACAGCAGCCACCCTGACCACTATATTACAATTTGGCGCGGGTGTTGCTGCTGGCTGTGACTTCCTTCCAAACTGTGCAAGGCTGACAATCAGTCTTCCAGCCTTAAGGTCAATATAGTACTACTCTGTCATTGACTAGGCATGCTGACAGAGCTGCTTCAAGAAAATAAGCACCGCTGTCAAAATGGAAAAGCACGATAGGAGACGACTGAGCCAAAAACGAGGTGAGTTTTAGATCTATTCCTTTTAGAAGGGAAGTGACATGAACTCTTGTAGTGGAAAGGGGATGATATACAGGTCTATTCACTAAAGGGTTAAGTCAGAAGAATTGGCAGGAGAAGGCAAAATAGCCAAACCAGAAGAATTCTCCCATTTATATCACTTTCCAAATCGGCTATTTGGTCTAGATTGTTCTCTTCTCCTGCCAATTCTCCAGACTTCACCCTTTAGTAAATAGATCTGATTAGCAGGGTTATTCAGAGAGCGGTGAAAACCAGGAGAAAATGGGACTGTTATGCAGCCTGTGTAGGTGAAGGATAACTGACTTAGGCCTCTTTGGCTCTACCTAGGTGTCTTGATCTGTACCTCTCTGTCTCTACTCGCGTCTTTCTGTCCCTGTTTGCCCTACCTGTACCTGTCTATATCTACGTATTCCTCTATCTCTATTTGTGTCTTTCTGTGTCTGCCTCTGTCCATGTACGTCTCTCTGACTCCATCAGTATCTGCCTCTGTTTCTCTTGCTATGTATTCTGCACTTTCTCTATTTGTTTTTGCCTATCAGGGTTATTCAAAGAGATCCGAATTGCTTGAGAAAGGTAACCGAATGCTGAAAATCAGTGTTCGGTTACCTTTCCTGACCATTCGGCTATCCAGAGAGCAGGCAATTCGCCAAATCCTGGCGAATTGCCTGCACATACGGTGCCTGTTCGGTGCCTGTTTGATGGCAGTGAAATCCCCATGAAAAAGCACTGCTTCGTCTATTCAGAGAACACAAACCAGCAGTGAAAGGTTCCCGAAATGCCCTGCCATTTGGTGGTTTAATTCGGCAAATTTATTCAGGAGAATCCCATAGACTTCAATGTTAAAAATATTCCCGTTTTAATTCAATATCTAATAAACCGTTCATTATAAAATTCTGCAGCAAAAAGTCTCTTTATTTATAGATTTTTTAGGATACTTTAAGCATTTTTCTGATTTTTTTTTTTTTTTTTTTAAAAGTCCGATTTTTTTTTTGATTTTTTTTCAGTTTACTTATTTTTTCTGTAACAGCCCTCTTTATGATCATTCCCTGGACCTCCTGTGAAAATTTCAGACATTTTCGCTCAGTAGTTTCTTTGCAAACAGCGTTTCATTTTCCCAGATTCATACAAATGGTTTTTCTAATTTATTCACTGCCTCCTCTACGTCACAGCTGCTTCGGCTCTGTGTGATTCGGCTCCTGTTCGGCTCCTGTTCGGCTTCTTCGAAGGTTAATCCAGATGTTTTTGCTTGTTTTCAGCGTGCATTCGGTTAGTTTTCGTCAGGTTTTCGGCAGCTTTTCCCTGCAATTCGGGGGCCCTGTGGTGTTTGCTGAATACACCGCAGGGTCACCGAAATGCAATCGGCAAAAGGAACCGAATTGAAGAGAACGAAAAGTAACCGAACGTGCGGTGACTTTTCGAATCTCTTTGGATAACCCTGTATGTCTTAATCTGCCCTTGTTTTTATCAGTAACTGTCTCTACATAACCCTGTTCCCTGTTCGGTGACATTTCGGGGCCAGATCGGCTCTCTCTGAATAACCCCTATCGGTAATTTACAAAATATTTTATATAATCTTTGATTAATAAAATACTACCCGCAAACGATAACCTGTCATCATACATAAATTGTAAGGAATTCTGTGCATCAGTCATGAACACAGGTTGGAAGATAGCACTATTTTTCAAAGCTTTATATTTCAAATAAAAGGTTTTTAGACTCAGTGAACAAATATCACTTGGAATATTATATTACCAATGGATAAACATCACACTCCTTTATAAGCTATACTCCAAAGTATGTCGGGGTTGGGGGATTTCACACACTTTTAAATTACCATTTTCTTTTATTAAGTAGTTCTTAGAGCCTTAATAGCCCTGTTGCTTTTAGATATCAACCATCTCTTGATGTCAAAGGCATCTTTAGGATCCAGGACATTTAGCATCTCAGGCAATTCACTAAACTTTTTTATCCATTCTGACATATATTGAGGTCCTTTTCAATGTAGATGACAAATAAACGGAATGTGCGGCAAGATAAAAGGAGGAAAAGAGACAATTGTTTCCGAGCTGAGACCAGGAAATCTTTTCATCCAGAGTGTGCATTAACATCTTCAACAGCACATGAAACTCTGTTCGTCGTCATAGCTTGTGATCCAGATCCACTAAAGCAATTATTCATAGACACACTTTGTCAAATTGTATCTGTTTTACGAAGTCATTGTAATTTCATCAATACCATAAAATGGATTAATCTTCATTGCCGGTAACTGTTTGAAGTGCCAGGGTTACGAGTTTGGCTCTGTCACCTGCCTTCCAGGCCAAATGAATCCCTAGTCGCTCTTCTGTTAAGGCTTTTAATCTAGAATCCATCATTATGCCTTGAGAAATGTTCTCCTCATCTTGTTACTTTGTTTCCATTGAAGTGTCAGTGCAGAAATCTGTTGCCAATAATATAGGAACTGCTTTTCTCATTGCAATGTTTGCCCTAGATTTACTGCAACACATAAACCTTTTACAAACACCATATATTATCATAAGGACTGTGGGGAGATGAAGAATGTTTAAAAAAAGCATTCAACAGGAAGAAAGTATACATCCGGAAGACTTGCTTATTTTAAAAATGTGGTTTCAGAGCTATTTTTGTGGGGGGGTTTTTAGTATGTGAGTAAACACAATAATAATACACAATGGGCCATATTCCGTAGTTCGCACTAACATGGACACGCAAACAGGGAAAATTTGCGTCTGCAGATTCTCCCGTAGCTTCCCCATGTTAGCCTGGTATTCTGGGCAAGGCGCTAGCTGAGCATCTCGCCCCCGAACACAGCACTAACCGTAGTGTTACTTGTGGTAGCGCATCTGCGCCGCCACAAGTATTCCCTCTTAAAGTCCATAGGACTCCATAGAGGGTTGTGTTTTTGGGCCCCGAGTCCTGCACGATCTTGCTCCTGCAAGATCATGCAGTGCAATGGAGTGATCACGGAGGGAGACAGGTGTGAAAACAGCACTGCAGGATGTCACAATTACACCATATAGGGTGTGGATAACCGGATAACACTGCACTGGAGCATGGGCGTCCGCAGGATGGGGCAATGGGGGGGAACTTGCCCCCCCTTAGAACTGCCCATCACTCAAAGCACAGCCCGCAGCACTTTTCATCAGGATGATTTGCTGCAGGCTCTTCCCTGTCTCCTCTCCCACCACGTGACTGACTGCAGGGTGTCACGTGACTGCAGCGTGTGGTGCTGGCCAGGAACAAGGAGAGACAGAGACAGAGAAGCTCTCCAGGACTAGTGTGTGGTGAGAATCAATAAAGATTTTTTTAAACAAAAAGCTATTGTATTTTTGTTTTTTGGGGGGATGATGGGTGGGTGTATTTGACTATGGATTAGTTTTAACATTAGGGGTTAATCTTGGAGTTAAATCTAGTGCTAGTGTTACCCTTAGGGATAATTTTAGAGTTTGGGTTAATTCTAGAATTAGGAACACTTTTAGGGACAGTACAATAATTTTCTTTTTTTAAGGGCGCCTCCATACATTGGGGGTGTGTGGGTGTCTTTTTATGGGCTCCTCCATATATTCAGGGTGTGTGGGTGTATTTTTAGGGGTTACTCCGTATATTCTGGGTGTGCTCGTGTGTTTTTTAAGGGCTCCTCCATATATTCAGGGTGTGTGGGTGTCTTTTTAAGGGCTCCTCCATATATTCAGGGTGTGCTTGTGTCTTTTTAAGGGCTCCTCCATATATTCAGGGTGTGCTTGTGTCTTTTTAAGGGCTCCTTCATATATTCAGGGTGTGCTTGTGTCTTTTTAGGGGCCCCTCCATATATTCAGGGTGTGTTTTTAGGGGCTCCTCCATATATTCAGCGTGTGCATGTGTCTTTTTAGGTGCTCCTCCATATATTCACGGTGTGTGTGGGTGTCTTTTTAGGGGCTCTGCCATATATTCAGGGTTTGCGGTTCTCTTTTAAAGGGTTCCTTCATACATTCAAGGTGTGCTTGTGTCTTTTTAAGGGCTCCTCCAAATATTCAGGGTGTGCTTGTGTCTTTTTAGGGGCTCCTCCTTATATTCAGGGTGTGCTTGTGTCTTTTTAGGGGCTCCTCCACATATTCACAGTGGGTGTTGGTGTCTTTTTAGGGGCTCCGCCATATATTCGGAGGTTTGCAGGTGTCTTTTTAGGGGTTCCTCCATATATTCAGGGTGTGCTTGTGTCTTTTTATGGGCTCCTCCATATATTCAGGGTGTGTGGGTGTATTTTTAGGGGTTACTCCGTATATTCTGGGTGTGCTCGTGTGTTTTTTAAGAGCTCCTCCATATATTCAGGGTGTGTGGGTGTCTTTTTAAGGGCTCCTCCATATATTCAGGGTGTGCTTGTGTCTTTTTAAGGGCACCTCCATATATTCAGGGTGTGCTTGTGTCTTTTTAAGGGCTCCTTCATATATTCAGGGTGTGCTTGTGTCTTTTTAGGGGCTCCTCCATATATTCAGGGTGTGTTTTTAGGGGTTCCTCCATATATTCAGCGTGTGCATGTGTCTTTTTAGGTGCTCCTCCATATAGTCACGGTGTGTGTGGGTGTCTTTTTACGGGCTCTGCCATATATTCAGGGTTTGCGGTTGTCTTTTTAAGGGTTCCTTCATATATTCAAGGTGTGCTTGTGTCTTTTTAAGGGCTCCTCCAAATATTCAGGGTGTGCTTGTGTCTTTTTAGGGGCTCCTCCTTATATTCAGGGTGTGCTTGTGTCTTTTTAGGGGCTCCTCCACATATTCACAGTGGGTGTTGATGTCTTTTTAGGGGCTCCGCCATATATTCGGGGTTTGCAGGTGTCTTTTTAGGGGTTCCTCCATATATTCAGGGTGTGCTTGTGTCTTTTTAAGGGCTCCTCCATATATTCAGGATGTGTGGGTGTCTTTTTAAGGGCTCTGCCATATATTCAGGGTTTGCGGTTGTCTGTTTAGGGATTCCTCCATATATTCAGGTTGCTCTTGTGTCTTTTTAAGGGCTCCTCCAAATATTCAGGGTGTGCTTGTGTCTTTTATGGGGCTCCTCCTTATATTCAGGGTGTGCTTGTGTCTTTTTAGGGGCTCCTCCACATATTCACGGTGGGTGTTAGTGTCTTTTTAGGGGCTCCGCCATATATTCGGGGTTTGCAGTTGTCCTTTTAGGGGTTCCTCCATATATTCAGGGTGTGCTTGTGTCTTTTTAAGGGCTCCTCCATATATTCAGGGTGTGCTTGTGTCTTTTTAGGGGCTCCTCCATATATTCAAGGTGTGCTTGTGTCTTTTTAAGGGCTCCTCCATATATATTCACGGTGTGTGGGTGTCTTTTTAGGGTTAGGGTCGTTTTTAAGGTTAAGAATAAAAACAAAAAATTACTTCAAATATCGTGCCTAGGAGGTCCCCATAACCTGCCCGTGAAGTAGCGGATTTGTAAGATGTATAGAAACATTTAAAAAAAAAATGACATTTCAAATGACTGTAAATGGTTTTCCTTTAATCTATTCATAAACAACTGCTTGGGGCGGCAGTCTGTATGAAAAGAGGAGACATTTTAGGACATGCAGAACAGGTTTAGTGAATTTTTTGGCTAAATTATGGTGAAACTTATGCAGGTTTTGCATGAAAGTAACAATAGGTGCCTTTAGTGTCGGCAACAGTGCCGTCACACCATAACCCCTCTGTGGTATTGTGGAAGAGTGCAGGGTTGGACCCTGCGGTCAAATAGTAAAATGATATGAATCTGGTATAGGCGTCAGTGGAAGTTCACCCAAATATTGTGCCTTTGGTGGCAGCAAGTGCCTTCACACCGTAAGTAACCCCTCTGTGGTATTGTGGAAGAGTGCAGTGGTGGAGGTTTTGGTAATACAGAAGAGATCCCCGATCTATTCAGTTACATCAGCAGCTATAACTAAACCGGGTCAGCAATGTTTAGGCACTTGTACTGTATATGGTGAGAATTGGCGCACCCCAGTAGCAACAGGAAGCAAACAGAACAGGCAGGGAATACACAGAGAGAATAGTCAAATGACAGGCAAAGTCGGCAACAGATCGGGTCCTCAGAACGAGCAGGGTCAGTAACAAGTATACAAACTGATTCGGTAAGCTAGCGATGCGGGAATAAAGGCTGAGACACACTGAGCGTGTAGCGACGCACAGCGTAGCGAACCGAAGAGAAGCAAACATTTTGCAGGCTTGACTTCACTCCGCTCCGCCTCACAGTATGTCTACACTACATTACATTTGCTTCTCACCACACTGGACAGGAATCCACTAACTAAATTAAATTGTACACACAAAAACGTTTTATTTTCACAAAGCACATGTTATATAGGCAAAAAAAGTTTCTACTGAATAAAATACATCAAAAATTACTGTTAATATAATAGGAATAGTATAGAAATATAAAAAAAGGTAACCCCTGATCATATATATTATAGGGACACGGAGCACCGTGTATAGAGTAGGGATGCATTGATACCACACACAGACATATACGTATATATTAACACGCAGACCTACAGTATATATACGTATATATCAACACGTAGATATATACAGTCAGGTCCATAAATATTGGGACATCGACACAATTCTAACATCTTTGGCTCTATACACCACCACAATGGAGTTGTAATGAAACAAACACAATGTGCTTTAACTGCAGACTGTCAGCTTTAATTTGAGGGTATGTACATCCAACTCAGGTGAACGGTGTAGGACTTACAACAGTTTGCAGATGTGCATCCCACTTGTTAAGGGATCA
This sequence comes from Leptobrachium leishanense, assembly GCA_009667805.1. Lineage (NCBI taxonomy): Eukaryota > Metazoa > Chordata > Amphibia > Anura > Megophryidae > Leptobrachium > Leptobrachium leishanense. Next base: position 135,405,795 of record CM019065.1, read on the forward strand.
AAAGTAATGGGACAATTGGCTTCTCAGCTGTTCCATGGCCAGGTGTGGGATATTCCCTCATTACCCCAATTACAATGTGCAGATAAAAGGTCCAGAGTTCATTTCAAGTGTGCTATTTGCATTTGGAATCTGTTGCTGTCAACTCTCAAGATGAGATCCAAAGAGCTGTCACTATCAGTGAAGCAAGCCATCATTAGGCTGAAGAAACAAAACAAACCCATCAGAGAGATAGCAAGAACATTAGGCGTGGCCAAAACAACTGTTTGGAACATTCTCAAAAAGAAGGAACGCACCGGTGAGCTCAGCAACATCAAAAGACCCGGGAGACCACGGAAAACAACTGTGGTGGATGACCGAAGAATTATTTCCCTGGTGAAGAAAACACCCTTCACAACAGTTGGCCAGATCAAGAACACTCTCCAGGAGGTAGGTGTATGTGTGTCAAAGTCAACAATCAAGAGAAGACTTCACCAGAGTGAATACAGAGGGTTCACCACAAGATGTAGACCATTGGTGAGCCTCAAAAACAGGAAGGCCAGATTAGAGTTTGCCAAACAACACCTAACAAAGCCTTCACAGTTTTGGAACAAGATCCTATGGTCAGATGAGACCAAGATCAACTTGTACCAGAGTGATGGGAAGAGAAGAGTATGGAGAAGGAAAGGAACTGCTCATGATCCTAAGCATACCACCTCATCAGTGAAGCATGGTGGTGGTAGTGTCATGGTGTGGGCATGTATGGCTGCCAATGGAATTGGTTCTCTTGTATTTATTGATGATGTGACTGCTGACAAAAGCAGCAGGCTGATTTCTGAAGTGTTTCGGGAAATATTATCTGCTCACATTCAGTCAAATGCTGCAGAACTCATTGGATGGCGCTCCACAGTGCAGATGGACAATGACCCAAAGCATACTGCAAAAGCAACCAAAGAGGTTTTGAAGGGACAGAAGTGGAATGTTATGCAATGGTCAAGTCAATCACTTGACCTGAATCCCATTGAGCATGCATTTCACTTGCTGAAGACAAAACTGAAGGGAAAATGCCCCAAGAACAAGCAGGAACTGAAGACAGTTGCAGTAGAGGCTTGGCAGAGCATGACCAGGGATGAAACCCAGCATCTGGTGATGTCTATGCGTTCCAGACTTCAGGCTGTGATTGACTGCAAAGGATTTGCAACCAAGTATTAAGAAGGGAAAGTTTGATTTATGATTATTATTCTGTCCCATTACTTTTGGTCCCTTAACAAGTGGGAGGCACATCTTCAAACTGCTGTAAGTCCTACACTGTTCACCTGAGTTGGATGTACATACCCTCAAATTAAAGCTGACAGTCTGCAGTTAAAGCACATTGTGTTTGTTTCATTCCAAATCCATTGTGATGGTGTATAGAGCCAAAGATGTTAAAATTGTGTCGACATCCCAATATTTATGGACCTGACTGTATACACACCCACCCACAGACCTCAGACCATATATACACATACACACATGGGGGGGATGGCATGTGTACAATCTCAACTAAGTGTGCCCCCCCATTTGGCTGATCCCTCCAGAAGAAATGTTGAACCCGACAGAGCAGAGAATATATATTATTCTCTGCTCTTCCGGGTTCAACATTTCTTCTGGAGGGATCAGCCAAATGGGGGGGGGGGAAATTAGTTGCCAAAATTTGTGTGTAATACAAGTCTGGATATATACATTGAAAAGAATATAGATATATATCTTATCTATATATATATATATATATATCATACTTGCCGTTACCTTCCCCTATAAATTTGCTAAAAATATACACACAAAAATAACAAACCACTGCCTGAGACCCCGCGCAGCCCACATGCCACCCCCTCTACCTGGCTGAATGTATCTAATATATATATAATTAAATACATTCAGCCAGGTAGAGAAAGAAAAAAAAAATATTTTATGTTCCCGGGGACATTTAAAAATGTCCTCGGATTTTATTTTTTTTAGAAATGTGTCACCTTACCTTAGCCTGGTGGTCAGTGGGGGCTCCCTGGATCCTGGTGAGGGCTGGGGGGGGGTCTGCCATGGCCGCAGGTGCAGTGGCTCCCTCCCTGAGCTGCCTGTCTCTGCCACATGCAGCTTTGTCATCTGGCGGCCGCATGCTCCTTGCTCCTCAATGCTCCTCAAGGGGATCCTTGGGAGGCCCCTGCAGGCTGCCCTCTACAGTGCCTGATTAGAGGGCCGTGTCTGCCTGATGTTTTAGTAACAAGAATGTTTTCTCTCATAGGCTTCAATGTTAAAAATATTCCCGTTTTAATTCAATATCTAATAAACCGTTGCTTATAATATTCTGCAGTAAAGAGTCTCTTTATTTCTAGATTTTTTTCAAGCATTTTTTATACTTTTTTCAAATATTTTTTTTTCGAACATTTGGCGAACATCCCAAAAAGTTCGAAGTTCGTGAACTTTCGAATGGCCAATGTTCGAAATCGAACTCCGAACTGATCGAACCGAACAGCTCATCCCTAGTTCTTAATTCTGATTGGCCGAATCGCGTGATATAAACAGTCCGCACACTGATTTCTGTGCGCAACGTTGCTGCGTGCGCATTTGTGCACGTCCGTTTTACGCACGTTATTTTTTGACGGATGAAAAAATCCGCGAGGATTGTAATACCAGCGTTGTTTTACGCGCGTTAACGTTTATCGCTTTGTGCAAAAAATCACACGTTGCGCGTGCGTTTTTGCGTGAAAAATGTAATAGGGCCCAACTTTTATTAAACTCAGTTGCTAATAAAAATATAAAACATGGCCATAATCAAAATTACAAACAACACAAAACATCACATACTAAAACCATTCACTATTGTTGTTGTTATTTGTTGTGAATGGTTTAACCCCTTAGTGACCGGGCGGTTTTACAAAAGTTCATCCGAAAGTGGCCGCTGCTGTTTTACGTTTCTGCGTTGTTTGTGTTTAGGTCAAATTTTCCTCTAACTTGTTTATGTAATCCACACATATTATATACGTTTTCCCGTCATTAAATGGACTTTCTAAAGTTACCATTATTTTCATCATATATTATAATTTACTTAAAAAAAATATGAAAAAAATGGAAAAAGCACACTTTTTCAAAATGTAATCCCCAAAATCTACAACCGCCAAAAAAGACCCCGGCTAAATAGTTTTGAAATTTTGTCCTGAGATTAGAAATACCAAATTTTTACATGTTTTTGCTTTTTAACCACTTCACTGCTGAGCTATTTAACCTCTGTGCGCTGATCTCATTTTGACCGTTTTATGCTCATAATTTTTTGATGCCAGCTTAAGTCCTATTTAATTAAACTCCCAGACAAATTTGTTATTTTTTCAAATTTAATTTTAATTTTTTTTTTTTAAATAGTTCTTACAACAAACCTATTCATCTTTGGTACCATTAGAAAGGCCATGATCAGGCCTCTCCAATGATATACAACATGACCCTCTAGCTGCCACGGATAAGGAGATACCGTAATTCACAGGATCCCACTATCTCCACTTGGCAGCTAGGGGGTTAACTGGCCCACTGACATCCTCACAGAAGATGTCAACCACTTCTGGGTTTGAATCGTGATTCGGCGCCGATTGGTGCCAAATTGTGATCTGGCAATGAAAGTGTTAATGTGTGCCACTGCTGAAAAGGGGAGACTCTCCCCTTTCCAGCGGTACCATTCGTTTTTTTCTAACTTACACGGTTGGGGTTGTTGGAGGGCACCAAATGAGCCCCCCTCCCCTTCCTCATTTTTTACTGCAGGCGCCGGGGACGTCATCACTAGGGATGAGCTGTTCGGTTCGATCTGTTCGGAGTTCGCATCGAACATCGGCCGTTCGACAGTTCGCGAACTTCAAACTTTTTGGGACATTCGCCAAAAGTTCAAAAAATTTTTTTTTGGAAAAAAGTAGAAAAAATGCTTAAAAAATTCTAAAAAATCTAGAAATAAAGAGACTCTTTACTGCAGAATATTATAAGCAACGTTTTATTAGATATTGAATTAAAACGGGAATATTTTTAACATTGAAGCCTAAAGGATGAAACATTCTTGTTACTAAAACATCAGGCAGACACGGCCCTCTAATCAGGCACTGTAGAGGGCAGCCTGCAGGGGCCTCCCAAGGAGCCTCTTGAGGAGCATTGAGGAGCATGTGGCCGCCGGATGACAGAGCTGCGACTGTGCGGGCTAGACGCCGGCGTGCATGTGGCAGAGACAGGCAGCGCAGGGGGGAGCCACTGCACCTGCGGCAACGGCAGACCCCCCCACAACCAGGATCCAGGGAGCCCCCACTGACCACCAGGCTAAGGTAAGGTGACACATTTTTTTAGCAAATTTATAGGGGAAGGTAATGGCAAGTATGATATATATATATATATATAGATAAGATATATATCAAATAAATATATATATCCAGACTTGTATTACACACACACTTTGGCAACTAATTGCCCCCCCCCCAATTTGTCTGATCCCTCCAGAAGAAATGTTGAACCCGATAGAGCAGAGAATAATATATATATTCTCTGCTCTGTCAGGTTCAACATTTCTTCTAGAGGGATCAGCCAAATGGGGGGGCACATTTATTTGAGGTTGTCCACATGCCACCTCCCCATGTGCGTATGTGTATATATGTATATATGGTCTGAGGTCTGTGGGTGAGTGTATATATATATATATATGTGTGTTGATATATACATATATATAGGTCTGCGTGTTGATATAAAATTTTCATTTCTGCTCGTTTCGTTCGTAATTCGACAATTTTCATTTCGGATCATTTCGACTGATTTCCGTTTCAGTTCGTTTAGTTTCGGCTTGTTTTTCGTATCGACTTTTTTTCGTGATTTTGGACATTTTCGTGTATTCGGTGTGGGAAATGTTGTGCCCATAGACTTCAATGTTAAAAATATTCCCGTTTTAATTCAATATCTAATAAACCATTTATTATTATATTCTGTATTAAAGAGTCGCTTTATTTCTAGATTTTTTTAGGATATTTTAAGCATTTTTTGAAAAAAAAAATTCTGAGCCACAGGGTTTGGGAAATGTTTTGCTCCATAGACTTCAATGTTAAAAATATTCCGGTTTTAATACAATATCTAATAAACTGTTTATTATTATATTCTGTAGTAAAAAGTCTCTTTATTTCTAGATTTTTTAAACCTCACAGTAATGTGCGCCGTGTATTAGGAGCATTCAGTATTATATGGGAGTACTGCTTTATGAGTATGAGTAGTTAAAAAAATAAAAATAAATGTAAAACTCGGGGAGGGGGGGGGTGACACCATGAGTTACCGCACCGGGTGACACCAACCCTTGTGACACCACTGACGGTGTCAAGGCACTTGCTGCCACCAAAGGCAAAATATCTGGGTGCACTGCCACTGACGCCTGTACCAGATTCATATAATTTCATCCAAAGCCTGCATAAATTAAAATGTCTCCTCTTTTAATACAGGCTGCCGCCCCAAGCAGTTGTTTATGAATAGATTAAAGGAAAACCATTTACAGTCATTTGAAATGTCTTTTTTTTTTTTAAATGTTTCTATACATCCTACAAATCCGCCACTTCACGGGCAGGTTATGGGGACGTCCTAGGCACGATATTTGAAGGAATTTTTCGTTTTTATTTTTAACCCTTATTTTGTGGAAAACTCACTGTTCCTTTAAAAACGTTTTTTTTTTTAACTTTTTGTCCTTGTTTCCTGTCCCCCAGGGCACTACCCGGACCCCCATACACCTTGTATGGCAAATATCTTGCATATATGCCCTGTTGCAGGGCACTCTAAAAATCGAACTTTCGGGTCCCATTTACTTGCATTGAGTTCAGTTCGAGTTCGCATTCGAACTCGAACTTTTGAAATTGTTCGAGTTTCAATGCGAACCGAACCCGGGGGTGTTCGGCTCATCCCTATTAAGAACCACAATTGTCTCACGTTAAGTTTTTGCACCTGTCAAAGTCAATCTGCGCATATATGCTGCATCAATAAAAAAAACACACACAACGTCTCAAATTTATTGATTTGGTATGTTTAGAATGTGTAACTATACTTTGCTGCGTATTTTTTTTGGGCTGGTGTATTTTGTTTCGGCCAGGTTGATAGAATTTGCCATTAACACCAGCTTTCAGAAGTTGCTAAAATTATGCGCGCAAAGGCTGTGCGTTACAAACTGCGCATGGATTGTAATACCATCCGCGTACCAGTGCATAAAAGCATTTGCGCTCACAATGTTAAGTATAGGACACGCGCAGTACAGTACGCTTGCGCAGTGTTCAAGCAGGTTCACCCGCGGTAGACGATTAGGTGCGTTTGTTGCGCTGACATTTTAGGCTGGGGTCAGACGAGCGCAGTTATCACGTCCGTGTTGCCGCACATTTGTACATCCATGGCAGCATAGCTTTCTGACCAATGGAGCCCCACACACGAAGTACGTCCGCACGGAAATGCGGATGCATGACAGACGCGGCAAACGGACGCAGGTTAGGCTAGGGTCAGACTAACGCATTTTTCACGTTGTCCGTGAAAATGTGCGTTCGAAGAATGGACGTATTTTTTCACGGAATACGCAATAGCGGTCATACTATGCGCAGTTTCATCCGTGATTTTGTACGGATCATCAATAAAACACTTCTTGCATCTGGACGTTATGTTGGCCGGACATTAGCAGCGTCTGATGTCTCCAATTCACGCACACACACCGCTAGCGGACGCAGCGCACTCTGTACGTCAGTACTAGTGGTTTAACGTTCTCGAAAAAATGCGTTCATTTTCCACTTGCGTTGCGCAGCCGGACTTTTGTGCGACCGTACTTCGTATATTGGCCGTCATTGCCCGGCATCTGCTGCTAGCACGGCCGTGATTAAGTGCGCCAGAACGCGCGTTCGCACTGCCTCAGTCTGACCCTAGCCTTAGGCTGGGGTCAGACGAGCGCAGTTATCACGTCCGTGTTGCCGCACATTTGTACATCCATGGCAGCATAGCTTTCTGACCAATGGAGCCCCACACACGAAGTACGTCCGCACGGAAATGCGGATGCATGACAGACGCGGCAAACGGACGCAGGTTAGGCGAGAACGTAATACTGCTAGAACGGACGTGCGGAGTGCGCCACGTCTGCAACGTCCGTGCAGCTTTGTGTGTGAGTGATGCAACAAGGTCAGATGGACTGCATTTATACGTCCAGCATTTTTGACGGACAAAATGTTTTTTCATTGTAATTTATTTTCCCTGCTACATCAGTCAAAAAATACGTCAGTGAAAAAAAACGGACTGTGTGGCCACTACCTTGTTGTCAGTCAGTAAGTACGTCCGTACTGCACGGCCACACAGTCCGTACAAAATGCGCTCATCTGACCTTAGCCTTAATACGACATTCAGCGCAAAGGGTTTTGCCCCTCGCGTTCATGCGTTTTTGCGCACGCAAACGTATGCGTGAAGATTGTAATAGGGCCCGTTATGTTTTATCACTGTCACAGGTAGAAATTGTGATCCATCCGGTCATCCGGTGGGTCAGCAATTTATGTGACTGAGGGTTAATCCCTAATTCTCCTGCAACTGTCAAGTGTTATATAAATCTTTCTATCCTATTTATCTGAGTTACATTGGACTAATTTTTAGTGGATCTACACTTAAAGCTAATTTATATGAGTTTTTTTATTTTTGTGGATTTATTTCTGCTACCTTTTTACTGTTTCCATTTTGTCTCTATTTTCAGATAGGGTACAGGTGGAACTATGTTAATTAGTTTGAAATGTAAGGACATTGCAGCTAAAAAAGCAGGACCAAGATAAGCAAGGACCATGGCTGTGGCAGACATTTTCCAATGTACAGACCATATTGAAGGACACCAATGTGCATTTCACATTAAAACCATAAAAATACATATTTCACCGTCAATTCACCGATATTTGTGAATTGACAGTTTAGTAAATAGACAAAATGCCCCAAATTTGCACCATACGGTGAAATTCCCAAAACCCATTTTTGTGCTTAGTGAAAACAACTTAAATTTTTGTAAACCTCTGTATATCTTTTTAAAGAAAATAATATAATCAGGACATAAACTAGGGCTTCTTCTATTCTGCACACTGGGAGTTTCTCCATCCTCTTGTTCCTCAGGGGGTTATTCAGAGAGAGGTGAAAACCAGGAGAATGGCAGGAGAAGAGAACAATCTAGACCAAATTGCCGATTAGGAAAGTGAGAAAAATGGGAGAATTTTTCTGGTTTGGCTATTTTGACCTAGAATTTTCACTTCTCTAGTCATTCTCCTGAGTTTCACCTCTCTCTGAATAACCCTGTCAGTCCTTCTCTCTGTTTGTCTCTCCATCCTCCTCCTATCCCTCAGTCCTTCTCTCTATGTGTCTCTCCATATGCCTCGTGTCCCTCAGTCCTTCTCTCTATGTGTCTCTCCATATGCCTCATGTCCCTCAGTCCTTCTCTCTATGTGTCTCTCCATATGCCTCGTGTCCCTCAGTCCTTCTCTCTATGTGTCTCTCCATCCTCCTTTCCCTCAGTCCCTCTTTCTCTGTGTCTCTTGTGGCAGAGCGGCTGAGCAGCTGCACGATTGCTGTGTGACCCTGTCTGTCCTGCTCCTCCCTTACGGACCAATTTACCGCTGCCCGCCACAAAATGTGCGTTTGCAGCTGCGGACCGCGCAAGGGCCACTCATGGACACCAGAGTGTGTGGGTGAACACCTTGTCGATCCCTGTAAAAAGGTATCAGACAGTGAGGTACTTTACAATTTGTTGGCAATACTCCAAACCAAACCTCAAGAAGACAATAACCTAGAATCATGTTTCTACTGGAGTGCAACAAAAAAAGTCAGTGTAGCAGAATACGGAAAATCCTAAATTTTAATACTATCTTGTTTCAAAATTATCGTTGAAGAGGTTTATTGGTCTAAAGTAATGTAGACATATGATGTTAATATGTTACGTTCTGGTAGCTGCCCTAAGGACACCTGAAAAACATATTGACTACCTGCGCCAAATCGAAGATTAACTTTATTGCCTTGATAGATTCCATTTAGAAAAGTGTCCTTGTATGCCAATTATAGCTGGAATAAATGTGCTTGAGTTGGTCCTATAGATGTCACCTTGAGAAAAGGACACTTCTACATTCTAATACTGTATCCAGCACTGCCAAATGTAAAGTTATATACGGATAATATATAAAAGAGGAAGAATGGACATTTGAAAAGTCCTAAAAATAAATAAAAATAATGACAGAAAAGTAATAATGGGATTACATAGAAAATGTGATTGAACTGTGCTATATTTTGTGCCACAGAAGGCTACAACTTGCAGCATTTAGATTGGAGATATGTATCTTAGCATAAATACAATGCGTTATCAGGGACAATGTAAGCCATGTAGGCAGAAGGCATCCTAGATAAAATACATTTTGCCTTCTCCCCTGCTCCCCTAAAACATTGGGCCAGATTATGTACTTAACGCTAAAATGGGGACGTTAACATACGGTGCCTGTTCGAGGGCAGTGAAATCCCCATAGAGAAGCAATGCTTTGTCTATTCAGAGAACGCAAAACAGCTGAGAAAGTTTGCCGAAGTGCCCTGCCATTCAGTGGTGTCATTCGACAGGTTTATTCAGGAGAATCTCATAGGCTTCAATGTTAAAAATATTCCCATTTTAATTCAATATCTAATAAACCGTTCATTATTTTATTTCGCAGTAAAAAGTCTTTTTATTTATAAAAATTTTAGGATCTTCTAGGAATTTTTTAGGATTTTTTTGCCCTTTTTATTATCATTCATTGGATCTTATATGTAAATTCCAGACATTTTCGTTCTGTGGTTTCTTTGCAAACAGCGTATCACTTTTCAAACATTCAAGCGTACTGTTCTTTTGTTTTTTATTTCTTAACTCCAATCGTCTGCGGTGTCGGCTTTTTCCGGCAGGTGCTCTGCTCTGTGATCGGCTCCTGCTGGGGTTTCCGGCGGGGTTAATCCAAATGTTTTTGCGGGTTTCGGTGTGACTTCGCCGGATTTTGTGATGAGTGTTTGTCGGGTTTGTGGCAGCTTTTCCCTGCACTACGGCGGCCCTATGGTGCTTGCTGAACACACTGCAGGGTCGCCGAAATGGGATCGCCAAATCACACCAAATTGAAGAGAACGAAATGTCACCGAACATGCGGTGACTTTTCAATTATCTTTGAATAACCCTGTAAAACTATATGATGCTAAACTTCTCAAGATTTCTCACAACTGCCAGTGCCTATGCATTTTAGGCTAGGGTCAGACGAACGCATTTTTCGCGTTGTCTGGGAAAAAGTGCGTTCGAACAAATGGACGTATTTTTTCACGGAATACGCGATAGCGGTCATACGATGCGCATTTTTGTCCGTGATTTTTTACGGATCATCAATAAAACAGTTTTTGCATCTGGACGTTATGTTGGTCCGGACATGAGCAGCGGCTGACGTCTCCTAATCACGCACACACGCCGCTAGCGGACGCAGCGCACTCTGTACGTCAGTACTAGCGGTTTGACGTTCTCGAAAAAATGCGTTGGTTTGCCACTTGCATTGCGCGACCGCACTTTGGTGCGGCCGTTCTTCGTTTGCTGCCCGGCAATGGACGTCATTTGTTGCTAGCACGGACGTGATTAAGTGCAGCTAAACGCACGTTAATACTGCACTCGTCTGACCCTAGCCTAAAGCGTCAACAAACGAACATAGTGATTTATTGGTTCACTTACTGTATATGAACTCTCATACAGGGTTATTCAGAGAAAGGTGAAACTTTGGAGAACTTTTGGAGAAGTGAAAATTCTATGTCAAAATAGCCGATTTGGAAAATTAGATAAATGGGAGAATTTTTCTGGTTTGGCTATTTTTACCTAGAATTTTCACTTCTCCAAAAGCTCTCCAGAGTTTCACCTTTCTCTGAATGTCCCTGTAAGTATTTTTTTTTTTATTATTTAAATGTTTGTGCTTTATCAGGGTTATTCAAAAAGATCCAAAAAGTCACCGCACGTTTGTTGACTTTTTGTTCCCCGCACTTCGGGGCGATTTGGTGATTCCTAGTTCGCCAACCCAGCATTGTATTCAGCAAGCACCGCAGGGCCCCCGTAGTGCAGGGAATACTCGCCACAAACACACAGAACACTCGCTGAACACTCACCAAATACTCATCAGACACACACCGAAAACCTACAGAATCCGCTGCAAAAACAAAGCCGAACACGCCAGAAAAATCTGAGCAGCCGCCGATCACAGCACAGAGCAGCCGCCGGAAAAAAACGACTACCATACGACGGGGTGAGATAAAAAAAAAACAGTTTGCTTGAAAGTTTGAAATTTGAAACGCTTTTTGCAAAAAAACTACTGAACGAAAATATCTGGAATTTACATATAAGATCCAATGAATGATAATAAAAAGCTTAGTTACAGCAAAAATGAAAAGCCAATATAAAAAACAAAATTGACAAAAAATGCCTAAAAGATTCAAAAAAATCTAGAAATAAAGAGACTTTTTACAGCAGAATAAAATGATAAACGTATTATTAGATATTGAATTAAAACTGGAATATTTTTAACATTGAAGCCTATGGGAGTCGCCTTAATAAACATGATGAATGAAACCATAGAACGGCAGGGCACTTCACTGACATTCCTAAGCTGTTCAGTGTTCTCTGAATAGACAAACCATTGCTTCTCTATGGGGGATTTCCCTGCCGTCGAACAGACACCGTACCTGCAGGCAATTAGCCAAGATTTGGCGAATTGCCTGCTCTCTGAATAGCCGAATGGCCCCGAAATGTCCTCGTTCGCTGAAATTCAGTGTGCGGTTACATTTTGGGGCAAATCTGCTCTCTTTGAATAACCCTGTATATCTCCTGCTTATTTTGCATGTTTGGATGGAGAAAGCACCTGATAAAAGTATGCCAGGTTTAAATTTGTTTTTAATTTTGAAAAAGGGTTTAAGTTTTTGCAAATATATTTTTTTGAAACAAGTTTTGAAGTTGTAACAAATGCAGAAACTGCTCTCAAGAGAAGGTAAGAAAGAGGCCGCTTACCTGCATTGATGTATGAGATAACGACTATACAGATAAAATGACTCATGCGGTTATCAGAAATCAAAGATATTTAACCTTCTTGAACAGGAAACTCTGTTTCGAACACAATATTTGCAATACATCATTATGCCGTTTCAATGACATTGCCATGTAACTTCATAGACAAGGATTTCTGAGTACATGGTGTGGCTTGCTGATTGATCATTGCACTATTTGGCTTTGGCCAGAGATTTGGGTTTTCAAAGCTTTGCAGTACTCTCTAAGTGGTTATTTTACTTCATGAGAAATGATCATGACTTCCTAATTTGAAATGGATCCTTCTGGCATAATGGATTAATAACCCTTTATCTCTCCAGCTTGCAAACAGAGGGTAATAATGTGAAACTGGACGAAATAAAGGACCCAGTAGAAACTGGGACCTACAAATGAACAATCACCTGCCTCTCACCATCGAGTAAGAGCAGCACGTCCTCTCTTACAGGATTGAACCTGACCTATGTATAAATGAACATCAAAAAACCGCTTGGCAGCTCCAAAGAACTGACAATTGGTACTAGAGGAGTGGCTACAAATTTTTTTTATCTTTATTATTACAAAAATTAGACACTCTCAGATGCAAGGAAATAATTAAAAACATAAACACAGACAACAAGCATCCCAGCGTGTAATGGAGACAAAGCCAGTGTATAATGGCTGTGCATGGAAAGGTGGAATGGAGAGATGGCAGCCAGAGTTATAAACTCTCAATATAAGGTACCACAATGATCAGAGGGAATAAGCATCAATTTGCAAACCATAGATAGCCAACACAATTAGCACGCCAGCACTGACCCTAGACTGATAGAGCTCATGCTCAAAGATTCTGTCCTCACCCTACAAATGCGATACACATGACTTACAACTTAAAATCAAAGTTGGTACATGGGCTCAACATATGTTTCGCCGACTAAGCGTCGGCTTCATCTGGAGCAAAAATAGTTGGTACTTGTTGAATGTACCTCCCTCTTTTATTCCATATCTTATCGAAATTAGACCAATCAATTAACAACAAACGGTCACATGTCCCACCTAGCAATAAAGCCGGTTGATTGGACCCATCTGGCATATGTGAGCCTATTGTATGAATGAAAGGTCACATGGCCATCTAAGTCCTATCAGAGGGACAAAGGATCACGTGATGCTCCAGGCAGGCAAACAGCGGGGCTAGGGAATAAACACTGACGTAAATATAGAGTCAATAGATGGACCCATCACACCAAAAACGAGTGTTGCCTTATATTAAACTAAAGTGATATGTGCTCCGTGTTGGAACGAAGGAGGGGTAATACATTCAGAGGAAACAAACCCCAGTAATTTGTCCTAGTCTTATCCTGAAAAATATCAGGGAAGGCCATCGTTCTGGAAGTCTAGCACCTGTGATAGCTATATCGATTACTTGAAAATCCAATATGGAATAAGGCATCATTGGTAACGATCGCTTGATCAATAATATGTGTAACGTAACAACAGTATATGTCCCCACCATCGTCCGAAAATGCCTATGGATAAGTGGATATTGGTCAGTAAATAGTGGCATAATAAGGTCAGCTACCTATCGCATAAAAAAAGCGTCACGTGACTCCGTAAGTCCTATAAGCATGAATAGAGGATCGCATAGTATTATAAACAGCCAGAGAACAAGGTTGGGCTGCTATAAGACGCAATGGATGATTAAGGTGTCATATATATTCTCTGCATATTGGAAAAAGAGACACCACAAGAAGCCCCATAATCATAATGAAAGAGGCCAATCCTAGATAGTGTACCATAGGTTTCTCCTATAGTTATCAAAGGACGCCATCGTATTATTATTATTATTATTCTTTATTTATAAAGCGCCAGCATATTCCGCAGCGCTGTACAATAAGCACAGTATAGACAGGGTTACAATACATTGAACAACATTTGACAAACAGTACAAGAGGAGATGAGGGCCCTATTCCCGTAGGAACTCACAATCTAGGAGGGTTGGGGTTGGAAACAGGAGGAGAGGACTGTAAGGTGAGAGTGATTGATGGTTGTGTCAGTGAGTTGGGTGGTAGGCTTCCCTAAATAGGAATGTTTTAAGGGAGCGTTTGAAGGAAGAGAAGTTAGGGGAAAGTCTGACAGTACGAGGGAGAGCGTTCCAGAGAGTGGGGGCTGCACGTGAGAAATCCTGCAGTCTATCATGGGAAGAGGTGATGCGGGGAGAAGCTAGGCGCAGGTCACTGTTTGACCTTAGGGAGCGGGCTGGGGTGTATTTGGTGATTAGTGAGGACAGGTAGTGGGGCGCTGAGTTAGTGAGGGTTTTGTAGGTAAGGATAAGGATTTTGAACTTAATTCTGCAGTGGATGGGGAGCCAGTGAAGGGAATCGCAGAGGGGAGCGGCAGAGACAGAGCGGCGGGTGAGGTGAATTAGCCTGGCGGAGGCGTTCAGGATGGATTGTAGGGGGGAGAGGCGGGACAGAGGGAGGCCAGATAAGAGATTATTGCAATAGTCGAGTCGGGAGATTACCAGGGCGTGTATGAGTTGTTTTGTGGTGACAAATCGTATCAGGACCTAAAGACATATAGTAGATAGTTTTCATGGTCTCTTAGGAACCAGATGTCGGATCAGTGCACTTGTTTAGCGAGCTCTGGATAAATTAAATACATGTCATGGCCACAATATGTATCTGTGTCATACTGGATACTTAAGATTGCTAGATATTGAGCATATATATGATTAATAGGGAAATCAGCTGTATCATAATAGTCAGCAGCACAGAATTGATAGGCTGGAAAGACCACATTCATCAATGGTGATATCGCCTAGTGTAATCCCTTTTGGTCTAGTCTAAAAAAGACTTACAGTAACCTCAATACTAGGAATCATGATAATTAATAGCTGTATCTTGACAAATATATCCATATGATAAGAAATACTCGAATGAGATCAATAAGTTAGCAAAAAAATGCCTAAATTGATAGAAAATATATAAAGCTGGTAAGTATAATAAAACCTACTACTATACAGGCATACTAGCTAAATAATAATATAAGGCTGTCCTCAGAATGTGTGTTAATAAAAGGATTGGTCTTGACGGTTGGAGCAAATTTAAGGTTCATAAGTATCTTATCCTGAAGAAAAAGAGAGAATCTATAATTAAACACTTAATAATGTATTTTGGCAGAACCACTGTCCCTGCTTGATTGACCACATACGGCCAGATATAATGTAGCCAGCAAGTGCTAAAAACCTATCCCCCATATTGGATGACTATATTGTTCCTCGACGAACGTTCCACCAACCTATAAAAATGGAGTGTAAGAAAAGCCCTCATTTAAGCCTGATGGAGATAGTGTATGAAGTTTGCAAATCCAACGACACTCCTTCTGCCGGAGCTTGCGATCTAGATTGCCTTTTCTTAATGATGGCACTACAATTTCTAAACCGCAGAACTTCAGGACATTGGCAATATTGCTGTGGCATTGTGCTAGATGGCGTGAAATGGGAGTCTCTTGGATGCGTTAAACAGAATGTATGTGCTCCATGATTCTCCTTTTAAACAGGCGAATTTGTTTTGCCAACATACATTTTACCACATTCGCAAGTAGCTAAATATACTACACCACAAGAATTACAATTGAAGAATGTTTTGATTTCATAATCACATTTTTTCTTAGAATCAGTAACCTTTTTAGAATTTTTTAGAATAAATTTACATGCGACACAATGACCATATTGGTAAGTGCCGCGTAGGTTTTTGGATAACCATGTGGTTGGTCTTGTGATAGTGATAGGATTATGATGGCTATGAACTAATCTATCCCTCAAGTTACTGCTACGTCTAGCAGTAATTGAGGGTCTACCACCCAATTTACCCGATAGTTGAGAATCCATAGTTAACAAGGGCAAAAATCTGTCTAGAATAGAATAGATCTGATTCCATCCTTTGTCAAAAGTCCCAATGCATCTTATTAAATTATTACTTTTAGGTTTGGGGTCTTGTAAAAGACTATTCTGGGACTTTGACATGGCTTGTTGAAATGGCTTGTTGAAATGCCTTTTTTAGGTGTCTATTCGGATATCCCTTTTCATGAAAGTCACTTTTTAATTTCTTAGCCTTAATCAGAAATTCGTCATCAGAGGAACAGATTCGTCTTAGTCTTAAATATTGGCCCACCGGAATTCCTCTTTTTAAGGTAAATGGATGGAAGCTCTGCCAGTGTAGTAGGTGATTTGTTTCTGTTGCCTTTTTATATAGAGTTGTAGATAAGGTGTCACCAACGGTTTTAGAGATTTTGATATCTAAGAAGGAAATGCTCTCCTTCTGTACCTCAAAGGTAAACTTCAGATTGTACAAATTATCATTAAGGAGAGACACAAACTGTAAAAACTCTTTTTCAGTACCCTTCCAAAATAATAGTACATCGTCGATGTATCTAAGCCACAGTTCTACTTTATCAATGAAGGGTTTTAGCATGTCGTTGGTTTTGCAATTTTCCTCCCATATTCCTAGATATAGGTTGGCATAAGATGGTGCCATCGAGGAACCCATTGAAGTGCCTCTTAATTGGTGAAAATACTGACCTTTAAACAAGAACAAATTATGGGTAAGTACAAAATTAGTCAGATTCACCAAAAAATCAATAAGTGGACCATTCAAGGAGTCATCCCTCTCAAGGAATAACCTAATATGGTTAAGACCAAGGTCATGTGGAATACTTGAATATAGCGATTCGACATCTAAGCTACATAGTAGAGTGTCTTTATTAATGCTAATTCCCTTCAAAGTCTGTAACGCTTGTTTGGTATCTCTCAAATACGAGGGCAGGGGAACTACATATTTTCTCAGAATCTTGTCTAAAAAGATGCTAGAATTCTGTGTCAGGCAATCATTGCCGGACACTATTGGACGACCGGGAGGTTCCTGGATATTTTTGCTGGTTTTTGGAATCCCATAGAAAGTGGCAATGGTAGGAGAGGATGGGAAAAGAAATTCATACTCAGATTTGGTGATTAAGGACTGTTCAAAGGCAAGACTAATCAGATCATTAAGCTCATGAGAGAACTGAATAGTAGGGTCTTTAGGCAGTCTGGCATATGTATCGGTATCATCCAGAATATTATAGACCATCTTTTCGTAAAAGTCCATAGACATCAAAACTACATTAACACCATGCACAGCCATTATACACTGGCTTTGTCTCCATTACACCCTGCGATGCTTGTTGTCTGTGTTTATGTTTTTAATTATTTCCTTGCATCTGAGAGTGTCTAATTTTTGTAATAATAAAGATAACAATTTTTTGTAGCCACTCCTCTAGTACCAATTGTCAGTTCTTTGGAGCTGCCAAGCGGTTTTTTGATGTTCATTTAATAATGTGAAACCCAAATCCAGTGGGAAGTGAAGTGAATGATATACTGTAGCTTCAAGCTTAAGTCGTTCACTTCTTTGGTCAAGTATACTCGATATTCAAAAACTCTCGTAGGAACATAACATCAAGTAACCTAGATCTGGACATATTCTTGAGCAATTCAAAATAATTTTGTTTACTGCCCATTATTTTACAAATGGGCTCCAGAATGTGCCCAGAAATTTTCAGCATCTTGGAAATGTCATTCAAGGGACTAAAGCTGTTTGAACAGCTTGGAAATCTGTTTTTCTTTTACAGAAAGACAGAGCTCCAAATGTATTAAAATATGTGTACTACTGCTTTTTGGTCAGCAGGGGGAGCCTTCTGCCTGTAAAATAAGCTGTCTCTGAAATTATAATAGACAGTCAATGGAGCGCCAGTACAGAACTGGAAATACAAAAATTCACTTCACATGTCCTTCAATAAATCTTTTCAATCTTCTTGGAAATTCTTGAATTGGGTATCTCTACAAAAGAGAAAATGTAATCGTGCAATACGTAGATACGCCATAAATAGGAGGTGAGGGGGTGATGGTCCTACTCACATATTACTGAGCCTATCCTAGGCTCTTGGATGGATCTCAATTATGGGTCTTCAAAGATGTTTCAGATGCCCATATACCCCCAATGTGATGGTGGTCTTCGACAACTTCTATAATAGTTCACGGGAAGAAAAAACAGTGCACTCCCCTAGTGCAATATCATTATATTATAATGACAATAGGTCCATTTAAATATTACACTCACATGTAGATGAGCCGCATTGGCTCCAAGACCTCGCGTAGGAATTTATAAGAAAATTCTGAAAAAACTTCTTTAAAATCACGTGTCAGGAAGCAGCAGTGATGTATAAAATAAATTTATTAATACATAAATAAAATTAGATATTACCAGAATGCGTTTCGCTCCACAGAGCTTCTTCAGCTGGTATCACTAGTCTTGTATCTGCTGCTTCCTTATATACTGTTAAAATCCCACATCTTTCAGTTAAAATCAATTAAAAGCAAATTAAGAACAATTGGAAACATTTGGGGCCAGTAATTGGTTAATATGTAACACTCCTGTGCATCAACGCTGTCCTCCAGCTTGAACCGCAATTTTAATTAGCCATATAGCATTAGAAAACATAAAAAGCTGCTTTTTATGTTTTCTAATGCTATATGGCTAATTAAAATTGCGGTTCAAGCTGGAGGACAGCGTTGACGCACAGGAGTGTTACATATTAACCAATTACTGGCCCCAAATGTTTCCAATTGTTCTTAATTTGCTTTTAATTGATTTTAACTGAAAGATGTGGGATTTTAACAGTGTATAAGGAAGCAGCAGATACAAGACTAGTGATACCAGCTGAAGAAGCTCTGTGGAGCGAAACGCATTCTGGTAATATCTAATTTTATTTATGTATTAATAAATTTATTTTATACATCACTGCTGCTTCCTGACACGTGATTTTAAAGAAGTTTTTTTCGGAATTTTCTTATAAATTCCTACGCGAGGTCTTGGAGCCAATGCGGCTCATCTACATGTGAGTGTAATATTTAAATGGACCTATTGTCATTATAATATAATGATATTGCACTAGGGGAGTGCACTGTTTTTTCTTCCCGTGAACTATTATAGAAGTTGTCGAAGACCACCATCACATTGGGGGTATATGGGCACCTGAAACATCTTTGAAGACCCATAATTGAAATCCATCCTAGAGCCTAGGATAGGCTCAGTAATATGTGAGTAGGACCATCACCCCCTCACCTCCTATTTATGGCGTATCTACGTATTGCACGATTACATTTTCTCTTTTGTAGAGATACCCAATTCAAGAATTTCCAAGAAGATTGAAAAGATTTATTGAAGGACATGAGAAGTGAATTTTTGTATTTCCAGTTCTGTACTGGCGCTCCATTGACTATCTATTATATGTTACCAGGTTTTTAGGGGAACCTCCATATTCATTGTGTAGCGTATACAATCATTCACTCATCCTGAGAGCGCTTCACTGTTTTTTCTTTTCTGTCTCTGAAATTAATCTAAAATATTTTATAAAGGCTACATTAATTTTCACACTGTCTACTATGGAAGGTTGTTTTCCATTAATCTTCTAAGTCCTGGCAGTGGTTTTAAGAAAAATAACCTGATAGTGAAGGGGGTTAACCTGACCACATATTTAATCGTTTAACCAGAAACAGTGGGTCTTTGTAATAATTCTTGTTGACATTCCTGCTGGAATACAGTCCCGTAAGAGCAAAATGGATATTGATGTAAAGCTGTCCTGTATCACTCACTCTTGTAAAGCACAGTTTTTTTTATTTTTTTGTAGAAAGTATTTTACCAGGAATGATACATTGAGATCTCTCTCATTTTCAAGTATGTCCTGGGTGGCGAGTATGTACCGTTAGGTGTCTTGCCCAAGGACACTTACTGGAGAGGTGCTCTTGCTGGGATCGAACCCATGTCTCCACAGGCTCTCTTCACGCAGAGCAGTGATGTTACCTCTACTCAATTAAAGTTGTATTATTTTTTAAACAGCCAAATAAAGTGTTTACCTCCAGCAGAGGGATTCAGCACGACTCCAGCGTTAGCTGCCCATTTTTCTTCCTAGTAACATAAGCTGAGAATTTGATCACTGGTCCTCTCCCTTAACTTTATTGATTAGTTACAGGACCTCACAGGGCAGATTGCAAACACCACAGTGGCATTGCATTTACATTCTAGAGAGAGGTAGTGACAGTGTGATAACAGCTTCAACACCCTGTGGGTCTTTTTAATACCAACTTTGTTCAAGTTTCAGCTCAACAGCTTTGTAAATAATTGGCTTTGTTTAATCGTTGTGACTCTTGTAGCTAAAGAGGCAACACATTTTATTTGCTGGAAATATGCCCTTCATTATAATATAGACAAACAATATAATATTCTGTTGTACATACTCAAGTAGAAACAATAAAACAGGAAATTGAGCAAAAAATCAGATAATATTAAAGGGATTGTATGTTATTCATATAAAATTGTAATAATAATCATAATCATATTGTAATATGCAAAACAATGCTTAGAGAAAAAAAGCAAACAGGCTCGGAGAATAAAACTATAATGTCACCATATTGCAAAATATCCTAATTCTTTCAAACCAATAAAACTTTGAGGGTTCGTTGTCCTTCAGTATAATAAATAATTAGTATTAAAAAAAAGTGTGCAAAAGAGTGTAAAAAAAAAGTGGGGCATTTAGTTGCAAGCAGAGACAACCCAATACATAAACTATTGCTGGTGTAATAGAATCAATCATGTGACAAAAGAAACAGTCACAGAGTACAATTATTCACGTACGGCCAAAAATTTAGTTTAGTACAGTTTCGGATAATTTCGTTCAGTTTTTTTTTTTCTGATTCGGGTCATTTCATTACGTTTGTTTTCCCGTATGTTACGCGATTCGTATTTCAGACCAATCCGAAAATTCGGACAGCTAGTATTTCGGTTTACGGGTGCATTAGTTTTTTTTTTCGTTTTTATTGTTAATAAGTATTTTGAGTTAAGTAACATAGTGAATATATTACCTACATATTTATTTTCTGTTTTAATCTCTATGTTTGTGTTTTGTTTTTAATATCGGACTTTGGATTTCTGTAACGACTGTAAAATTTCAATGTTCTTGAACCCAGAATATACTTGAAAATGAGAGAAATCTCAATGTATCCTTCCTGGTAAAATACTTTGCAAACAAATAAACAAATTTCGTTTTTATCAGTTATCGGAATGTGAAACAGATTAATTAATTACATAGATTAGGGTAAAAAAAAAGTAATATCCCTGCTCCGGAGTAGGGTTGAGCTGTTCGGGTTCGGACGGTTCGGGGTTCGACCCAAACTTAGCCTGTTCGAGTAGATCGCGAACACCGAACATTTCCGGGTGTTCGCCGCATGTTCGACCACAATGGACCACAATGCATTTTCCCACTGGCCTGAAGCTCATAATTGGCTACAGCCTTGCACCTGACCACAGGTCTGGTGCAAGACTGGTTCAACACTATGCCAATCACCGCTCAGAGTCCTGATTGGGCAAATTTTGGCCAATCATGGGCTCACAGAGCTAAGTCCCGCAGCACACTATATAACGTTTCCACGCGCCGATTCTGCAGGCATTTCAGAGGAGATTTCAAAGGAGATAGTTGTGTGTTGTTACTGCCGGTCTGCCACACTACTGGGGGGGGGGGTCTGGGGGGGTCTCATTTCTACAAAATATCAGGGAATTTAGGTGATGTGTGTCTTGTCACTGTGCCAGCAAGTTTTTTTGGGGTTTACAACTTTCTTTAAAACATTTGTGAATTGAGGTGATCTTCTGGGTCTTGTCATTGTGCCAGCAAATCATTTTGGGTCTCATTTCTACCAAATATCAGGGAATTTATGTGATGTGTGTCTTGTTACTGTGCCAGCAATTTTTTTTGGCGTTTACAACTTTCTTTAAAACATTTGTGAATTGAGGTGATCTTCTGGGTCTTGTGACTGTGCCAGCAAATCTTTTTGGGGCTCACTAATTTCTTTAAAACATTTGTGAATTAAGGTGATCTGTGTCTTGTCACACATCCAGTACCACGCAGTATTTTGGGGCTCACTAATTTACTTAAAACATTTGTGAATTGAGGTGATCTTCTGTGTCTCATCACACAGCCAGCAAGTTTTTTTGTGGCTCACTAATTTCTTTAAAACATTTGTGAATTAAGGTGATCTTTGTCTTGTCACACAACCAGTACCACGCTGTATTTTGGGGCTCACTAATTTCTTTAAAACACTTGTGAATTAAGGTGATCTGTGTCTCGTCACACATCCAGTACCACGCTGTATTTTGGGGCTCACTAATTTCTTTAAAACACTTGTGAATTAAGGTGATCTGTGTCTCGTCACACAACCAGTACCACGCTGTATTTTGGGGCTGACTAATTTCTTTAAAACACTTGTGAATTAAGGTGATCTGTGTCTCGTCACACAACCAGTACCACGCTGTATTTTGGGGCTCACTAATTTCTTTAAAACACTTGTGAATTAAGGTGATCTGTGTCTCGTCACACAACCAGTACCACGCTGTATTTTTGGTCTCACTAATTTCTATAAAACATTTGTGAATTGAGGTGATCTGTGTCTCGTCACTGGCTGCCAGCTATCAGTGTGTCTCACTGAGTTATACCAGAGTTCTTTAAATCTTTATACCAGAGTTGAATCAGAGTTCTGTATATATTAATCTATAAATCACTCACCATGTCTGAAAGAACAAAAAGGACAGGCAGACGCTCCCAGACACAGATAAGAGGGCAAGCAGCCCCTGTGTCGGGAGGCTGTGTCTCTGGTCGTGGTGGACGTGGTGCATCCTCTGCAGGGGCACGCTTGTCCTTTCTAACTGGTGCTGGCCGTCTTAAGCAAAAGCAACATACAGAGGACTTGGTGGATTGGCTAACCAGGCCATCCTCATCCTCCGAGTCCTCTGCCAGCCAGGCTTCTAGTGCTTTACAGTCCACCTCAGCTGCCAAAGCATCTAATGCAGCCTCCATGTCCACAGCTACTCCTGCCGTAGCCTCGCTATCACACACGGAGGAGTCAGCTGAATTGTTTGACTACAATGAGAGTGACATGCTGCTTGAGGATGCGCAGCAAGTACAGTGCTCTGATTCAATCTCTGAGGTTGAGCAAGGGAGTATAATCAACCTAGAGGAAGGGGGTGCCAGTGATGACACACAAATAACTGGCACTCATGTTGCCCCAGCAGCTGCAGCATACTGCCAAGTTGGCTCCAGTGACGAGGAGATAGGGGGTGAAGATGACATTGATGATGAGGTCACTGACTCCACCTGGGTGCCAGATCAAACTGAGGAATCAAGTGAGGAGGAGGGGGAGGAGGAGGAGGCACAGCAAACACGAGGCACAACATCCTCTGTGACCAACCATAGCATTAGCCAGTCCAAGGCATCACATGTCAGAGCTGCTCCGGTGCAGAGCGCTGTTGTCTCAAAGAACACATGCAGGAACTCTGCTGTCTGGGAGTTCTTTAAGAACTGTGCAGCAGACCCCACCATTGCTATTTGTAATCTATGTCAGATGAGGCTGAAGCGTGGGATAAACACCGGACACGTGGGTACCACGTGCTTGAGGCGACATATGAACAAGTGCCACACATCCCGTTGGCGTAAAACTTTGCGTAGGTCCTCCTCCTCCTCATTTGTCTCTACCCACACTGTATGTCCTGCCATGTCATTGCCTACAACCTCCACCGACAGGGATGATGCTACAGTAATGGATGTACCAGCAGGTCCTTCCTCACAATGTGACATCATCCCAGTAGCTGAAGATTTACGCAGTCAGATTACGTTGCCGCAGCTGCTGCAGCGAAAGAAAAAATATAGTCCCAACCATCCCCAAGCACAGCGCCTAAATGCCAGCTTAGCAAAATTACTCGCATTGCAGCTGCTGCCTTTCCAGCTGGTGGACTCTGTTCCCTTCCGTGAATTTGCTGAATGTGCTGTACCACAGTGGCAGGTTCCAAAACGCCATTACTTTTCACGCAAGGCCATTCCAGCACTATACCAGCACGTGGAAGACAATGTTATCCAGTCATTGGAAGAGGCAGTCAGCAGCAAGGTGCATGTCACTTTAGTCACGTGGTCCAGCAAGCATGGACAGGGTCGTTACATTTCCTTCACGGAACACTGGGTAACTCTGATAGCAGCTGGGAGGGATCCAAGATGGGGCTCTGTGCTGGAGCTTGTTCATCCAACACGCCTCCAGAAAGCTGCTTGTATGAGGTCTGTCTGCTCGCCTCCACCACCTCTTCCTTCTGCTCCTCCTCCTCCTTCTCTGTCTCTGGTGAAGTAGCAGTTAAACCGATGCCTGACAGGGTCTACGCAATGGCTCAAGCAAAAAGATGCCATACTGTGCTTGAGCTGGTTTGTTTAGGGGACAGGAGCCACACCAGGTCAGAAATTTTGTCAGCTCTGCAGGGGCAGGTGCAGAGATGGTTAACACCACGCCAGCTTCAGCTGGGAATGATCGTCTGCGATAATGGCAGCAACCTTCTCTACGCCCTACGCAAGGGTAAATTGACGCATGTACCATGCCTAGCACACGTCCTAAATCTGGTGGTACAGCGTTTCCTAACCAAGTACCCAGGGCTGCCAGAGCTTCTCATCCAGGCCATAAAAGTCTGCAGTCACATCAGACGGTCATTCCCAGCAAGCGTTCGCCTGGCAGAAATTCAAAGAGAATTCCACCTTCCCACAAACCGTCTGATCTGTGACATGCCCACCAGTTGGAACTCAACATTAGCAATGCTGCAGCGTCTGTACAAGCAGCAGAGGGCCATCAACGAGTACCTGTGTGAGTATGGCACAAGGACAGGTTCAGGTCAACTTGGTTTTTTTCCCCCCTCGCAGTGGCTGATGATCAAGGATGCATGCACTGTACTGTCACCATTTGAGGAGGCAACGAGAATGGTGAGCAGGGACAGTGCATGCATCAGTGACACAATTCCTTTAGTGTTCCTGCTGGAGCACACTCTGCGGGGAATTATAGATGTGGCTCTAGAGGCAGAGCAGCGGGAGGAAGAGGAGGCCTTCCCTAGCTCTCAAGGCCCCAGTCTTTCCGCAGACAGCATTCCAGCGGGTCCTACTCAGATCAGACAGGAGGAGGATGAGGAGGAGGAGGACTATTTAAGTAGTGGGGGCATTGAAGGTGGGGATTCCTCAAGGGAGGGTTTTGTGTGCCCAGAAACAGAAGGACTAGTGCGTGGCTGGGAGGAAGTGCATGATACGGTCATCCTCATTGACCAGGAAGACTCGGAAGCTAATGCCACCTCCAACCTACGCTGCATGGGCTCCCTAATGATGGAAAGCCTGCTAAAGGACCCCAGGATTCGTGCTATCAAGGAGAGGGATCATTACTGGTTGGCAACCCTTCTTGATCCACGATACAAGGGGAAAGTTGCAGAGCTCATCCTGCCCGCACAGAGGGAGCACAGGATGAAAAAACTTGAGGACGCTCTAAAGCGACACTTGTGTAACACCTTTCCAGGCACTGGTAGATTACCAAGTGCTGACACACGTGCTTCTGAGGCTGCGGGTGATCAGAGGAATAGCGGTGAAGGCCAGGGCCGCTTGACCGATGCTCTTTTAAATTTTTTTAGTCCACGACGCCCAAGGACGTCAAATGTAGGCACCCATTGCCAGTGTCTTCACCATATGGTGCAGGACTACCTAGGGGCAAGGGCAGACCTGGATACCTTTTACAGCAGATGATCCACTGGCTTACTGGGTGTTGAGATTGGATCACTGGCCAGAACTTAGCCAATATGCTATGCCGCTACTAGGTTGCCCTTCATCTAGCGTGCTTTCCGAAAGGACGTTCAGTGCAGCTGGAGGTTTTGTCACAGACAAAAGAGTGCGTCTGTCCACTGAATCTGTAGACCGGCTGACATTTATAAAAATGAATCAGTCCTGGATCAGCAGCTATCAATCCCCTGATGCTGAAGTAATGGAATAGATAGGGGATGTACTCTTCTGCATTCACAAAACCTCCAGCACTGAACTCTTCCACAATACCACAAAAGGGTTACGGTGTGAAGGCACTTGCTGCCATGAAAGGCACAATATTTGGCTGCACTGACGCTTGTGCCAGATTGATATCATTTTATTTTTTTGAACCGCAGGGTCCAACCCTGCACTCTTCCACAATACCACAGAGGGGTTACTGTATGATGATACTTGCTGGCCTGGCATTAAAGGCATAATATCTGGGTGCACTGACTCCCATTACCAGATAAAAAACTTTTCAATATAGGACCACATGGTCCACCCCTGCACTCTTCCACAGTACCACAGAGGGGTTACTGTATGATGATACCTGCTGGCCTGGCATTAAAGGCACAATATCTGGGTGCAATGACGCCCATTACCAGATCAAAAACTTTTCAATATAGGACCACATGGTCCACCCCTGCACTCTTCCACAATATCACAGAGGGGTTACTGTATGATGATACTTGCTGGCCTGAAATTAAAGGCACAATATCTGGGTGCACTGACGCCCATTACCAGATAAAAAACTTTTCAATATAGGACCACATGGTCCACCCCTGCACTCTTCCACAATACCACAGAGGGGTTACTGTATGATGATACTTGCTGGCCTGGCATTAAAGGCATAATATCTGGGTGCACTGACTCCCATTACCAGATAAAAAACTTTTCAATATAGGACCACATGGTCCACCCCTGCACTCTTCCACAGTACCACAGAGGGGTTACTGTATGATGATACCTGCTGGCCTGGCATTAAAGGCACAATATCTGGGTGCAATGACGCCCATTACCAGATCAAAAACTTTTCAATATAGGACCACATGGTCCACCCCTGCACTCTTCCACAATATCACAGAGGGGTTACTGTATGATGATACTTGCTGGCCTGAAATTAAAGGCACAATATCTGGGTGCACTGACGCCCATTACCAGATAAAAAACTTTTCAATATAGGACCACATGGTCCACCCCTGCACTCTTCCACAATACCACAGAGGGGTTACTGTATGATGATACTTGCTGGCCTGGCATTAAAGGCACAATATCTGGGTGCACTGACGCCCATTACCAGATCAAAAACTTTTCAATATAGGACCACATGGTCCACCCCTGCACTCTTCCACCATACCACAGAGGGGTTACTGTATGATGATACTTGCTGCCGTGGCAGTCTTGCACCAAAGGCAGAATATCTGGGTGTACTGACGCCTTAACCAGATGCATATCTTTTTAATATAGGAACTCAAGGTTCACCCCTGCACTCTTCCACAATAACACAGAGGGGTTACTGTATGATGATACTTGCTGGCCTGGCATTAAAGGCAGAATATCTGGGTGCACTGACGCCTATTCCCAGATTCATATCTTTTTAATATAGGACTGTATGGTCCACCCCTGCATCCTTCCACAATACCACAAAGGGGTTACTGTATGATAGTACTTGCAGGCCTGGCACTAAAGGCACAATATCTGGGTGCACTACCACTGACGCCTGTATCAGATTCATATCCTCAGAGGGGTTACGGTGTGACGGCACTGTTGCCGACGCTAAAAACCCAATTTTAAAGCACCTATTGTTACTTTCATCCAAAGCCTGCATAAATTTCACAATAATTTAGCCCAAAAAAATCACTAAACTTTTTCTGCGCGTCCTAAAATGTCTTTTCATACAGGCTGCCGCCCCAAGCAGTTGTTTATGGATAGATTAACCCTTTCGCTGCTGAGGCATTTCCCGCCTCTGTGCTGAGGTCATTTTTACCGATTTTGCTCATCATGTTTAAATGTGTTTTGAAGGCTTTTTTTAGTATATGACCCAGACATATTAGATATCGTTCTTTCCGTCAGACTCGGCAGATTCATAATATGTCATTATTATATGTATATGTCATGACCTGTCTGTATATTATAACAAAAAATGCAACAAAATATGAATTTTCAATAATTTACAACGTGTAAAGTGTTTTTTTTTCACATTTTAACATGCGAGCAATTGCAAATAGAAAAAAAGGTTGGCGCAACAGTAAGTGATTATGCGGGATAGAGCCTAAAGCACGATCGCCACTGTACCCATATGTGTCATCCCTAAAAGACAGAAAGAGCAATAGAAAAAAGAAGAAGAAGGGTACGGCGCTTCCCAGTGCAAGTAGGTATGAAAAAATTAGTTACCCAGTAAGTAACAGACGTCTTCAATTGAAGGAGGATCAATACCTCAAAAAGAAAACACACATAGTACAATATTGCTAATATACAAATATATGATTGGAAGTATAGTGGCTCTCACTCACGCTAAAGAGAGCCTCTGGCAATATTCGCCCGTGGGTAGAATTTAGATTTTTTGGTAGAACCAAAAATGTTGTTTATAGATTTACATGTCCTTGTGGACTTCATTATATTGGTCACACTACACGCTCTCTGTTTATACGTATTAGAGAACATATTTATAATATAGGAAAAGGCGTTGAACATCATTCTGTTCCTTACCATTATAAACAAACCCATAGTTGCTGCACAAACGGCTCCACATTTGTGGGAATTCAACTAGTCAGTAAAAATTGGAGGGGAGAAGACTTCAACAAAAAGATTAATAGAGAAGAAATGCGGTGGGTTTATAATCTCGGTACCCTCCAACCGGGAGGATTAAATCTAGATTTCGAGCTTAATCATTTTTTGTAATTAATAGAGCTCCCCTTGTTTGAAGGTTTTTGGGGTTTCATTCTTCTTTCACATTCTTTTGTATTTTTATTTTAATGTTTTGTATTTTAACCTATGAGGGATTTTATTACTGGTTAATTGTGTTTTTTCTTTTTCTTTTCTTTTTTATGTGGTTGCTACTTTCTTTGTTATGGGGAGTGGACCTAAAACGAGACATCTCCAATATAGTGGTGTAGTCTTTTTGCTAACTGGACGTTAATATGGACCCTTCCATTCTCCATTGTCATTGGATGTCACCATGGATCTCCTCTTCTTCCTTACGGTGGAGTAACGGGACCATAGGAAGATAACGCTGAGGACATGATTCCAGTAGACCCAGAGACACTTTTTGGATTTCTGGTTTTTCTTTTTGTTTTCGTTTATGATTCGTATCTTTTATAAGATGTTGTTTTCGTAAGTCTCTGTATGTTAACACATGTTTTTGGTTTTTGTTTTTACTGTTGATGTTCGGACACAAAGAAAAGGGAGTTTTATTACTTCCGGTTTGCGTTCCAAAACCATGATCCCGGAAGATCCAGAGATGCCTTTCGGATCTTTGTTTTTTCTTTTCGTTTCCGGTTCGTATTTTCGCCCGGATGTTGTTTTCGTATGCTTCCGTATATTTTCGTATGTCTATCGTTTTGCGACGCAATGATGGAGGTTTTTTTACTTCCGGTTTGCGTTCCAAAACTACGATTCCGGAAGACTCAGAGATGTCTTCGGATTTTTGTTTTTCTTTTTGTTTTCGATTCGTATTTTTTATAAGATCATGATTCCGGAAGACTCAGAGGTGCCTTCGGATTTTCGGACTTTTGCTTTTCTTTTCGTTTTTGATTCGTTTCTGATTCGTTTTCCCAGGATATTGTTTTCGTATACTTCCGTATATTTTCGTATGTTTTGGTTTCGTTTTGATGATGCTGGGAAAGCGATTTTAATTAGGGAAGATTAATGACCTGGTTTTTCCCGCTCTTTTAGACCTCCCTGATTGGAGGGTCAATTAGATTGTACTAGTTATAAATGAATGGGGCTTTTGCTGTTGTGTCATTTTTATTGTTGCTGCAGAGGAAGCCGTACAGTCTATTTAGACTCAGGCGAAACGCGTTCAGCTCTTTTTTTATTATATGAATATGAATTTATATTAAAATTACATTTTTAACTCTACTTATTTTTTACTTATTTTTATTTTTTATTCTTAATTTTATTTTTATCCCCATTCATTTTTTAACCTATTATTTGGTTCTTATTATTTGGCCTCCACTGCATGCTGCCACGCGGATCCATTGGGGCTTTCATTAAGGTCTGTGCCCATCAAAACAACCTTTGGGCTTCTCTATTTGAGCCCTGGCGGCTCTTGAACACGTGAGTGGTCTGACTTTCTGTAATTAATATTGCAAGGTTTTACAGTATTACCCGATGTTGGCATTTTTCTCTCCTTTCTCCATATCTGTTGAGAATCAACATCTGCATATACTCCTTGAAAATCTCCGTCTACTGAAGTGGCCAGTGGGAGGGCCTATCTAAATTCTACCCACGGGCGAATATTGCCAGAGCCGGGTGAGGCTCTCTTTAGCGTGAGTGAGAGCCACTATACTTCCAATCATATATTTGTATATTAGCAATATTGTACTATGTGTGTTTTCTTTTTGAGGTATTGATCCTCCTTCAATTGAAGACGTCTGTTACTTACTGGGTAACTAATTTTTTCATACCTACTTGCACTGGGAAGCGCCGTACCCTTCTTCTTCTTTTTTCTAATGCGAGCAATTGCGGTTATATTTTGCATGGGGTGCGCTTGTTAAAAAAATTAGAGATGGGGTCTCGTTACATTTTTTTTTGGGGAAAATTAAACGATATTTAACAAACGCACCGCATACAAAAATCGTTAGTGCAGCATCATTGTTCACATTATAATTGAAATGGGAACAATATTGCTGCATTAACGAACCAAAAAAAAGGAAAAAAAACTTGTTAATTTATTTATTTTTATTTTTTTAAATATTTTTTTATTTTTATTTTTAATTTTTTTTAAAAAACTTTTTTCATAGTCAAGTTTGGTATTGTTGGAACGGCCATGCTCTCACCGATCCAACAGTATCAAACATTAACCCCTAACTGCCACGGATCGGGAGATAGGGGGTTTATTGGAACCCCCTATCTCCACCATTGGTGGCAGTTAGGGGTTAACTCCAGGACTGGCGTCATCGTGCTATGCACGATGATGCCAGGCCTCAGGGGGCATTCCCGGAAGCTTGGCCGACATCCAAGATGTCGGCCAGCTCCGGGAGAGGATCACGAACCGGCACTTTTCGGCGCCGACCCGTGATCCAGCCCCCATGGGGTTAATTCCAGGTACCGTTAGGAAGGACAGGCTGTGCCCTTCCAAATGGTGCCTTTATTAACCCCCGCAACACCGGCGATCGGGAGGGAGAGAGGTCCGAAGGACCTCCCCCCTCCCTTTCAGGCGCCTCCTCCGCACATGCGGGGGGGCACCTGAATTAGGTGTCATCGCTCCGCCGCGATGACACCTAATTAGGTCGGTGGCAGTTCCGGGTGCTGGGCTGACATCGAGGATATCAGCCCGCACCGGGGTTTCCAGCGATCGGCCGGAATCCGGCCGAACGCTGGCCCCAAAGGGAGGACGCGCTCAGCGCATCCACCGCAAGGAACGTTACCTGCGGGTGGACGCGCTGAGCGCGTCCTCCGCAGCGAAAGGGTTAAAGGAAAAGCATTTACCGTCATATGAAACGTCATTTTTTTTGTTTTTAAGTGTTTCTATACATCCTAGAAATCCGCCACTTCACGGGCAGGTTATGGGGACCTCCTAGGCACGATATTTGAAGGAATTTTTGGGTTTTATTTTTAACCCTTATTTCACTTTTTGTCCTTGTTTCCTGTCCCCCAGGGCACTACCCGGACCCCCATACACCTTTTATGGCAAATATGTAGCATATATGCCCTCTTGGAGGGCACTCTTAAAAACCAAATTTTCAGCCCCATTGACTTGCATGGGGTTCGAGTTCGGGTTCGGGTTCGGTCCCGAACAAATGGGAAGTTCGGGTTCGGGCTCGAACCGAACTCGGGGAGTGTTCGGCTCATCCCTACTCTGGAGCCCCGCGGTTCTGGTTCTGAATAGATTTCAGCACCATGGCTAGCCCCTGGAGAACGCAGCCAGACTGAAGGAATGAAAAAAAAAAAAAACACTGCGGTTGGCAAAGAAAAAAGCCTTGTTGTTTTAAAATAAATTAGGAATCCAAAAATTTAACCAAATATATCCCGGAAAAAAATCACTGAAAAAATACTCAAAAATAAAGAGTATTTTAGCTGCAAGTGAAAAGAATAAATGGTTGAATAAGTATTTAATAAAATCAGGGATTTGTTTTACATTGAAACCTATAGGATTTTCCTGATTAAACTTGTTGAATGAATCACGGAAAATCCCGGTTAGAAATTATGGTTAGACGCTAGGGTTAGAAATTAGGGTTAGAAATTCTAACCCTAATTTCTAACCATAGCTTCTAACCCTAATTTCTAAACCTAACCCTAATTTCTAACCCAGGCTTCCAATTTAGAAACTAGGGTTAGGGTTAGAAACTAGGGTTAGAAATTAGGGTCAGAAGCTAGGGTTAGACTTTCTATTCCTAACCCTAATTTGAAACCCTAGCATCTCACCCTAATTTCCAACCCTAGTTTCTAACCCTAACCCTACTTTCTAACCCTAGCTTCTAAGCTAGGGTTAAAAATTAGGGTTAGAGTTAGGGTTAGAAGCTAGGGCTAGAAGCTAGAAAAGCAGACTGCTGGACTTAGTGCCTGCCCTGTAATCAGTGGCGACTCTAGGAACAATATATAGGGGTGCACATAACATACCACAGTCAAAACTGGGGGGCACTAATAATTTTCACCACTAAATCATACCACTGAAAAAAAAGTATATATAAAAAGTTTCCAAAATCCCAGAGTAATCGGGTGCAATGATACCTTTTTGCTATACTAACCTGATACTTAAATTCAATATTTTATGCACTGCAATTCAGCGGTTTTCGCCGACGTCCAATAACTGCTTCAGTGACTCCAATTATCGCAATTTAGGATGACGATTCGTTAAATAGGAAATTCACCCTATTTTTGGCAAAGTGGATTCTCTGAAATGTGACGAAAAGGAAAGAATCTAAAGGTGAATTGACCCTTTAGATTCTACCTTCCATAATAAGTTATTAATAACCCCTAAAATGCCATCAAGCCAGGGATATACAATAAAACGAATAAACAGTGAGGCATGTAGCCTACCCATTAACCCCTAAAATGTCAGTTATCAAGAGAAAACATGAAACCTATACACTGTGAGGCCTGTAGCCTATCCAATAACAACTAAACCAAGGCAACAACAAAAGTATTACACAATGTAATATATAGTCTGACCATTAACCCCTTCACTGCTGAGCCATTTCAAACCAGTGAATAAAAGCTACTTTGTATTTTTATTATTTATGATTTTTATATTACACTGAATATGGTCATGTTGGGTATCTTTGGAAAGGCCAGACTCTGCCCTCGATCGACCATATATGATGCATGGGGACAGAGATACAGCGGTCCAAAGTGGAGGATACTAGATGCTGATCCCATGGGGGGGCAAGGAATAATCTAGGGGGCAATTGCTCCTCCCCTCATTGTTCCCCTCTAGAGACAGCTATGGCTTCTTTGGAAATTACTGAATGGGATGAACACAAATCATAGAGAGCTGCTGACGGTGTTTGGGGTAGCGAGATTCTTATCATTGTATAGCCTGTATTTTGCCTGCTGCAATTAATTTAGCATTAAAAAGTTACCAAAACAAATGATTTCTCATATCTTATGTATAAGGGCAGAGAATTATGCTCACTGTAGGTTATGAAGAGGAATTTGATGTGTTGTTTGCTTCACTAGCCCTCTGATTCCTCCACTGTGCTTTATTACACCTGTCTTCACCAGAGTTTACAACTTCAGAGCAAGCTTATGAAACATCTCTATCCTGGAAAGTATTGTGCCCTCTTGGCTGTAGACGCTATGAATCCTTCATTAGATTCCTCTTGGATTGCAGGCAGGCTGTAAACCATGTTGCCTAATGTGCCTTGCAAGAATGTGTGAGCTACATTATCTCCTTTTAGCCATCCAGGTTCCCAGGCAGCATAATGAGGCACCTAACCTCGTATCGGTTTTTAACACCTTGTAGCAAAATACATCTATAGAAAAAAAATTCAATATATTTTTGAGGGAAAGACGATAAATATAAAAACAACATGAACTTGGAAACAAGACGTTACTTGCATTCATCACAATCATATCAATTTTGAAATTGCTGTACACTTGCAATTTTGTTTTCGTATTCTTGTCAATTTTTGTGCAATATCTGATGATTCTGGACATCCACACTAAGGTACAGTGCAGAGGGTTTTTAAAACTTTTAAATTAATTTAGATGAAAAAAGCTGGCTTCTTTTGGCTTTTGTATATAGATATATAAAAAGATGAGTGCAGGAGTCAAGTAGAGTAGGAAAGTGTGTGAATGCAGTTCCTCCTCTATTTTCTCAGAAAGAACACAGTTCTCTTGTTCTCTTTGGCCCACACATTGAGAAGCTTTTTATTAGGTTCCACTCAATAAGTCTCCAGAAATATATGGTATGTGTTACAATTCACATAAGAATTACCTAAAACCCAGCCTCTCTTTGGGCCCTATTACATTCTTCAAGCAAAAACGCACGCGCAACGTGTGAATTTGTACACCCAGCATTAAACGTTAACGAGCTTAAATCAACATTGGAATTACAATCCTCGCGCATTTTTCATCTGTTGAGCAATAACACGCGTTAAACGGACGCACACAAACGCACGTGCAGCAGCGTTGCGCGCAGAAATCAGTGTGCGGACTGTTTTTTCACGCGATTCAGCCAATCAAAATGAAGAACCACAATTGTCTCACGTTAAGTTTTTGCGCCTGTCAAAGTCAATCTGCGCATATATGTTGCATCAATAAAAAAATGCACAAACAACTTCTCAAATTTATTGGTTTGGTATGAGTAGAATGTTTAACTATTTATTTATTTCTAAAGGATTTTACCAGGAAGGATACATTGAGAGTTCTGTCGTAAAATGTTACAGTTATTACAGAAATACAAAGTAATACAATGCAAGATATTAAAAAAAACAATACAAATATACAGATTAACAGAAAATAAATATGGAGGAAATAAAGTCATTATGTTACATGTTTACAGGTGCATTCCTTATTGAGGTATGTTAATAGGGAAGTCTTAAATGACTTTAGACTGGGGGAAGATTTGACTGCGTCTGGAAGGTTATTCCATATTTGCGGTGCTCTGTAGGAAAATGAGGATCGAGCCACTTTCTTTTTGTATTGTGGTATTGCAAGTAAGGTGCTGGTCCTGAATCGGAGGTTATAGGATGAGGGAACTGCTGGAGGAAGCAGTCTATTCAGGTATACTGCTTTTTGTTTTGTGGCTGGTGTATTTGGGTTCAGCCAGGTTGATAGAATTTGCCATTAACACCAACTTTTAGGAGTTGCTAAAATTATACGCGCAAAGGCTGTGCGTTGCAAACTGCGCATATATTGTAATACCATCCGTGTACCAGCGCACAAACGCATTTGCGCTCACAATGTTAAGTATAGGACGCGCGAGGTATAGAAAGTTTGCGCAGGTTCACCCGCGGTAGACGTATACGCGCGTTTGTTGCGCTGACATTGTAATACGACGTTCAGCGCAAAGAGTTTTGCCCCTCGCGTTAACATGTTTTTGCACGGGCGCAAACGTATTTGCGAAGATTGTAATAGGGCCCTTTATGTTTAACCATTAGACGTGCATGGACAAAATTTTGGTTTCGTATCGGATTTTTTCAGAACGTAAAATTTAATTTCGGATCAATTCGATAACGACATTAGGACCGATTCGATAATTTTGGACAATCATTTCGTTTTCGGATTGATTTGTTTTCAGTTTTATATAATTTTATAATGCTTAAAAGCAAAAAGTGTAAAAAAAAAAGAAAAATACAGGAGACACTGGAAGATGTCCCCATTAATCCTTTGCCGGGTCATACACTGTGCCCTGAGATGCCCAATGCCCATTAACCCTTTGCTTGGGACATACACTGTGTCCTGTGAGATGCCCAATGCCCATTAACCCTTTGCTGGGATATACGATGTGTCCTGTGAGATGTCCAATGCCCATTAACCTTTTGCTGGGACATAAGCTATGCCCTGTAATGTGCCCAATTACCATTAACCCTTTGCTTTGTCTTGAATTGCATTATTTATTTATTTATTTATTTTTCATTTCTGATCAATTTTGTTTTCTGTTGATACCGAGATTCATATTTTTCGGATCGATTTGAATTATCGGATGGCCTATTTTCGTTTTCAGAAATGCTTCCGAAGACAAAAAAAGGTGGACAATTTTCAGGACGAAACGAAACGCACATGTCTATTAACCATCGTTAATTGAGGAGCAGAGACCTTGGAGAGGTCCTGCATGTATTTATTTTTTGGAGTAGACCCCTGAATGGATGGATGGATATTATTCACGTCGTCACATAAGTTCCCATTACGATATGGTTAGTGCTAGGCTAGCTTTGGTCAGTAGTTTTGTACACATAGCTAGCAACAAATATTCGTTTAACCCCTTCACAGTTAAGATTTTAGAACCACAATAAAATTTTAAATTATTCTACTTTTAAAACCACAGATGACTACTTCATCTTCAAGCGTAACTGCATCACTCCAGGGCAATAACCAGACTTGTCAAAGAAATATGAGTATAACAGGAAGAAAAATATGCATTCCAGTAAGAAAGGATATAAAAAATATCAATTGGAATCATCGTAAAAAACAGTATGATGTAGTGGATTTTTAGCAACTAAGATTTACGACATATCACCAATTGAAATCATCATAATAGAAGAATCTGTGTATCAGACAACCATTTATATTTACATATAACTTATGTGACGACAGTAAAAAATATCCATCCATTCTTCCATCTACTATGGTCTCTCTATGGTTAAACTTAAAGAAAGGCTGAGTTTTAGGGAACCCTTATGTGATTTGTAATACATAACCATTTCAAAATAGAATAATTAAGGGCTTATCCACTAAACACCATTCTGTATTTAAACAGCCATGATATCACTTTGGCAAATGTCACGGAGCTATGGGGGATCAAGTACAGTGACGCTATGGTGAATGCTTTATTAAGGAAGCTGCCTCTGTAGCTCGTTGTACTTTTCACTGTTCTTTC
This sequence comes from Leptobrachium leishanense, assembly GCA_009667805.1. NCBI lineage: Eukaryota > Metazoa > Chordata > Amphibia > Anura > Megophryidae > Leptobrachium > Leptobrachium leishanense. Next base: position 135,442,778 of record CM019065.1, read on the forward strand.
CGCTGCAGTTTCAGCCAAAATTATTTGAAAGTTTATGTATGAAAGACTGCAGATTTAATAAATAAAAAAAAACGATATCTGGAAAGAATAATCACTTGCGTATTTGCTCTGCTTTAGCATAAGCCTACATTCTTCATATAGCTTTTAAGAGAAGCATGTTAGCCTGATTTGACCCCCTTCTTAATGATTGTAACAAATGAATTGTACCCTGTGCACATGGCAGAGCAGGATATTGCTAGGCTGCTAAATCACTAAATACGTTTATTGAAAATAGCTTATTGTGGAACTAGACTATTGTATTTTACGCATGCTTTGATGCTTAAACGTTCTGCTCAATAAATCTTGTGATTTGCTATTACAGAAAAGTCATTGCCACCCCAGAAATCTTCAAACCCTTTAAGCACAGTCATACGTTCATATTGATTGAAAGAAATGGATCCCAAGCCTAACTAAACTCAATTAATGTGTGCCAAAGAAATCTGTTTTATTACTTCACTGTGTCATTGATGTTGGCACTGCTAGACCAAAAACCACTTAATTTCAATCATCCATGGTTTAAGCGTTAACAACTTTAGGAACATGTATTACCCACAGTTCATTATCGAATAATGCATTTATTATCCTTTTAAGTATTACCATATACTATTTTCTGTTCCACTATCTGACTTTAAGTATTAAAATCCTTTAAACATCAGATATATATACTGTAAAATGACTATAGCTAAATACATAACTCACCAATTCAGAGATATTGTTTGCTAACAAAGCTGCTTTGCTAAACATCCCCATATAGGCCCCTATTACATTCCTCACGCATTTGGTTTTGCGTGCGCAAATGCGCATTTGCGCGAGGGGCAAATCCCTTTGCGCTGAACGTCGTATTAAAACGTTCTCGCAAGCGATGCGCATTATTGTTTAACACGGATGGACTTGCGTGAGCGTAATGAACTGTGCGCGTCCTATACTTAACATTGTGAGCGCAAATTAGGGATGTGCGTTTCAGAAATTTGGAATTTTCATGAAATTTCCCGATTCGTGCATTCGGATTCGGACGATTTTCCGAAAATTTTTGGATACGAAAACGGCAGATCCGAACAAATTTCCGAGCCGAAACGAAAACTTTTCAGAATTTTCAAATGGACTAGAAATGTGTAAAATCAAAATTCATTTTCATTCCATTCGTGATTTTGACTCCAGTCCATTCCTGATTTCGGTTCCATTTCAGTAATTTCGGACATCGTATTTTTCGGTTATATCGCTGATTCTGTAATTTTGTATCATTCCCATCTCAATGTATCCTTCCCGGGAAACCAGAGAAATCTCAATGTAGCCTTCTTGTAAAACATGAGAAATCTCAATGTATCTTTTTTGTAAAACATGAGAAACCTCAATGTATCCTTCTTGTAAAACCAGAGAAATCTCAATGTATCCTTCCTGGAAAACCAGAGAAATCTCAATGTATCCTTCATGTAAAACAAGAGAAATCTCAATGGCAGAATTATCGTATCAACAGAAATATTGGTGCCGAAAAACCATTAGTTTACGTCAAAACGAATAGACACTTTGAAACGAGGAGAACAGATGTTCCGAAAAACACGAAAATTTCCAAAATCACGAAAAAAAAGTCGATACGAAAAACGAACCGAAACGAACCGAACCGAAACAGAAATCGCTCGAAACGAGCCGAAACTAAAATTTACAAAATCCGAACGAACCGAACCGAAAAAAAATCAGTGCACAAGTCTAGCGCAAATTCATTCGTGCTCTGGTACGCAGATGGTATTCCAATCGATGCGCATCTTTTTACGAACGACGTTTGCGCGCATAATTTTAACGTCTTTGAAAAGCTGGTGGTAACTGCAAATCAGAACATTCTGGCCGAAACGAAAAACACCAGCACAAAAAAAAAAAATACAGCACAGTATAGTTACACATTCTACACATACCCAAACAATAAAATTGTGAATTTGTGCGTATTTTTTTTATTGCTGCAGCATGTATACTCAGATTTACTTTGACAGGCGCAAAAACTTAAGTGAATCAATTAAGGCAAATTGATGTCAATTAAGGTTCTTAATTCCGATTGGCTGAATCCCGCAAAAAAAACAGTCCATATGTTGCATTTGTGGAATCAAGAGACGGAGCTTGTTCTGATACAACACATTTATTTTTGATTTAACATTCTGAAACAGAGAAATAACTCTGGTTTTACTCTGGATCCTCTGATGCTCTCCTCTGTATTCAATGGCTGTCTCAGAACTAATAATCCACTGAGAAACACAGCGATCGCCACCTGCTGGTAGGAGGATAATGCAGCAGCAACAGAGCTATTGACAATATAGTTATGGCTTGTCGATAATGACAAAATAAATGCGTTCGGATCGTAATACCATGTTAATTTTCATGCGATAGCGCTGGACGGATGCGCGCAAAAAAATTTGCGCTGCGCTAACGAAATTGTGCGAAGAATGTAATAGGGGCCTATGTAGGTAATTCTGGTTAGACATGCAAATAAAATCCACAATTAAAAAAAAAAAAAATTGTATCAAAAGTATGCTGTAGCAATGACACTCCACCTGCCAGTGCTGTGCTTTTCTAGAAGAGTTTAAACATGGTTTAGGGTATACAATGACGCAAACACTGCTCCTGGACAACTGTTTTGGGCTGGTTGCACAGTGAATGACTTTAATCTCACAAAATTGTTGTATGATATTTTAAGTTTGTTAAAGTTTGTATAGTCTTTTCATGATTGACAGGTAAATATGACTGTCCTTGATAAAATCTAAATATATGAATGGGCAATTTTGTGGATGCAGTAATGGTGTCAATAGAGGTTATTCATAAAGCTCCGTTGATTTCCAGTGTTACAATCATCGGTGGAAACAGTCAGTATTGCAGTACCGACGCCAGCATTTCACAAAACAAAAATTCAAAAGTGACAGGGCAAGCTTCACAGGGCAGGATCTCCCGTTATTTGTGATGTTTGGGATTTTCACTAGTGTTTGCAATGCCGGCATACTTCAGAGCTTTGTGAATAAACCCTTTTATTTAGCAAGTCAAATGCTACAAAACAGTGATATTTTGAATGTTTTTGCCCCAAATAGAGACACAATTACAGCATCCCTTGAGTTGACCGTTCAGATATTTAGATTCGTGTGACTTACAGGATTGGTGATGTCCTATAGAATGCTGCACAGGTGTGGTACCACATATTGTGGTGTACACAGAGGACCCTATTACATAGTTAACGCTAACTGTAGCATTTGGGTGAGTAAGCTTCACCGTTAGGATAAGTAACTTTAACGTATGCCATCCATATTATCTTCCTAACACTAAACAGTGAAAAATCCATTAGCGCGTAAGTGTTTACGCTACTTGCGTGAGGTTACTGTACTTTGCACATCCCATACTTAAAATGGGGAGCACAATCAGTAATTAGCGTTAGAATAAGTAAGGTATTACAAAGCCCTAGAGCTATTACCGCACCGATGGGTTAAACAGATTTTTTCCGTCACCCAGAAGCTGGTGCTAACTGATTCCGCTTCTGCAGAATCATTTAGCACAAGTAACCCCTCCCCCCATAAATCGGATACTCTCCTCTCATCTGGCCGCCGCAACGCTGCGTGATCTTGTGAAGTTTTCCCTGTTTTTGTCCCCATTTTAGCATCTAGTTGGGAATAGTGCCCAGAGTGTATGTCTGTGATTGAGAAGTTGCCTGTTCTCCTACTCGAAATAGTGCCTACTTGCAACCTATGTAGTTTCCTAGGATTACGTTATGCACAGTATGACAACCTTTATTCACATCACAACCTGCCTGTTTGTTAATAAGACTTAAAGGAACACTATTGCTAACATAAACTGTAACTAGATTACTTGTCCATTACAAATAAACACACATTACAAAACGCACGCTACTCTTTTTGCTTTGTTTGAAGTAATTCCATGTAGTAACGAAAAATAAACTTGAGGCCCTATTCCAACGTTGATGTTAACTTTTAAGTATACAGCAAAAGCTCTAGATAAATTTACACCAGCCTTTGAATAGGCCCCTCAGGGCTCTATTTCATAGCTAGTGCTAATGTAGCATCTCAATATGGAAGTGTTAGCACTAGCATAATTGAACTTGACATCTGGCATCGTGTCACGGCGTCCCACTCACCGGGCTGCTTTGCGAGCCGTTGCGGGTGTCCGGAGTGGCCGCGTGGCCCCGGCTCGAGTTCGTGCCCCCTTGGGGTTTCCTCCAGGTCCTTTGCAGGTTGCCTCGGCATCGTCCAGCGGTGAGAGGGACCCGGGGTGCTTGGGTTGTTGTGCGGACTCGGCGGCCTCAACGCATTCTGGCGCTGCTTGCGGCATGTCGGGGGCAGGGCTTGCGGCAGGTCGGGCGGAGCTTAGCGGTAGGCACGCGCGGTCTGGATCTACTTTTAAAGGGAGAGTTACCAGATAATCCCAGGCACTAATGAGACACCTGATGTTAAGAGGCAGTCCCAGAGTACTGACATCTCTATAAAAGCTCAGTTTGTATACTTATCCCTTGCTGGATAGTTGAGTGTTTTCTGGCTAGTTAGTTTTCCTCTACTGTGTGTATACCTGTTACTGACCTTGGCTTTCCTTCCCCAACTATGCTGTTTTATACAATCCTGACCATTGGCTTTCTCACCTGACCATTCTACCTTCGATAATCCTGACCTACGGCACATTACCTACATACTTCCCATCTCTGCATCCTGAGGTCCAGTCCCATCCAGATACTGTGACAGAACTATCCAGCCGCATAATGGACCCCGCGGAGATAATGGAGGCTATCACTTCCTTGACTCGTCAGGTGACAGTTTTGTCCCATTCAGTACAAGAGCTACAGCTCAATCAAGCACAAATGCAAGGACAAGTTCAACATCTGCTCCCTGCTTCATCGTTATCCCAAAACGATGACATGACCGGTCCAGAACCCAGAGTCCCGATGCCTGACCGTTTCTTAGGACGACGAGAGTCATATCGAGGATTCCTCATGTCATGTGAGATTCTATTCGCATTGAACCCTCGCACTTATCAGACAGATTTTGTTCGAATCCGCACCGTTATTTCCCTCTTCTCAGATGAGGCTCAGGTCTGGGCACATAACCTTCTGCGTACTACAGACCCGGTACTACAGTCATGGACCTCATTTGTGACTGCCATGAATTTGTTTATGACGACCCTCATAGGTCCGAGTTCGCCCAGGCACAGATCCGACAACTAAGGCAAGGCAGAAGACCCATTGAGGATTATATAGTCGAATTCCGTAGGCTCGCATCCGAGACTGGATGGAACGATGTCGCTTTAACTAGTCAATTCCGAAGGGGTCTGGCCAAGTCTGTAAAGGAGGAGCTGGCTCGGGGTGAGACACCCACTTCTCTGGAACTCATGATTCGTCCCGCCCTTCAAATAGACAGACGCATTCGTGAATGCATACGAGGAAGAGCCATGTTCCTTCCACCTCCCCGGCCTGCTGCTCCTCATATGTTGGCACTACCAGCACCTCCAACACTACCTGCTACGCCACTCTCGGAGGAAGCTATGCAGGTCAATGCTGTTCGCAGCCGTCTAACTCCTCAGGAGAACCAGCGTAGATGCAACAACGGTCTTTGCCTATATTGTGGAAAGGATACCCACATTGTCCTTGACTGTCCTGAAAAACCGGCTAAGGGAGGTATGGCTACATGTTGTCCATGCAATATTTTGTCGACTTCTATGTCATGTGTTCAGTCTCCTCACTTATTAGTACAACTTGTTTTACAGTGGGAAGGGGGAGCTACTACAGTGGAGGCCATAATTGATAGCGGGGCCAGCAACTGTTTCATAGACACCGCCTTGGTTGCTAAATTGTCCATTCCAGTACTCAATAAAAGTATACCTATGCATATACAAGTTGTCAACGGGTCTTCTCTTGGTGCAGGTCCTGTCACTAAGGAGACTATACCTCTTTCCTCCATCTTAGGTCCCTCACTTAGGGAACTTCTATCATATGACGTTATCACTTCTCCTGTGTTTCCGGTGATTTTGGGCCTTCCCTGGCTTCGTCTCAATGACCCAATCATTCAATGGTCCACTAAAGCAACAAAAGCCTTTAATGATTTAAGAGAACGATTTTGTTTGGCACCTATCTTCTCTCACCCTAATCCGTCTTTGGCGTATTACCTGGAGGTAGATGCCTCCGATAAAGCTACCGGAGCCGTTCTCTCCCAATGCTGCCAAAAAACCAATAACCTACACCCGATAGCCTTTTTCTCCAAAAAGATGAGTCCAGCGGAGTGTAATTACGATATTGGAGACAAGGAACTACTGGCCATCAAGCAGGCTCTTGAAGAGTGGAGACACATCCTGGAAGGATGTGTACACTCCATAACAATATACACGAACCACAAGAACATTGAATACTTGAAGACAGAAAAACGTTTACATCCTAGACAGGCCAGATGGGCTCTCTTCTTCTCCTGTTTTCAGTTTCATCTCACATTCCGTCCTGGATCACGTAATGGCAAGGCTGATGCCTTGTCTCGTCTTCATGAGGAACATTCCAGAAAGGAGAAGATAGAGGAGACCATTCTCCAGCAGCATCATTTCCTCTCTGTCACTTCCTGTTTATTGAACGATCTTGCACAAGCCGAACCTCCATCTCCTACGTCAGCTAAAACACCTAAGAACCGTATCCTGGTATCCAAAGAAAAGCGACTCCAGATAATGCAACAATGTCATGATTCCCCCCTAGCTGGTCACGCAGGACCTGTCCCTCACGTAAACTGGGACCTCGTTATATAGGCCCATTTGTTGTTGAAAGACATGTCAATATTGTAGCTGTTCGTCTTAGTCTTCCGTCTTGATATTCGTTTCATCCTGTGGTTCATGTTTACCTTCTTAAACCCTGTTACGATATTCCTTTTCCTGTCAGGTCTGTTGCACCCCCTCCTCCTGTTCTTGTTGATGGTACCGAGGAATATGTGGTTGAGGCTATCCTTGACTCTCATTGGCGTCATGGGGTGCTCGAATATCTCGTCCACTGGAAAGGTTATGGGCCTGATGAGGACTCCTGGGAACCCTCTTCGGGGGTCCATGCCTCCTGTCTTGTCCGGTTGTTTCATGACTCCTTCCCTGCCAAGCCGGGTCCTCAGCGCATCCGGAGGTTGCGCCTTGGGGGGGTTCTGTCACGGCGTCCCACTCAACGGGCTGCTTTGCAAGCCGTTGCGGGTGTCCGGCGTGGCTGCGTGGCCCCGGCTCGAGTTCGTGCCCCCTTGGGGTTTCCTCCGGGTCCTTGCGGGTTGCCTCGGCGTCGTCCGGCCGTGAGAGGTACCCGGGGTGCTCGGGTTGTCGTGCGGACTCGGCAGTCTCGACGCGTTCTGGCGCTGCTCGCGGCATGTCGGGGCGGGGCTTAGCGGTAGGCACGCACGCCCGGTCTGGGTCTACTTTTAAAGGGAGAGTTACCAGATCCATCCCAGGCACTAATGAGACACCTGTTGTTAAGAGGCAGTCCCAGAGTACTGACATCCCTATAAAAGCTCAGTCTGTATACTTATCCCTTGCTGGATAGTTGAGTGTTTTCTGGCTAGTTAGTTTTCCTCTACTGTGTGTATACCTGTTACCGACCTTGGCTTTCCTTCCCCAACTATGCTGTTTTCTACAATCCTGACCATTGGCTTTCTCACCCGACCATTCTACTTCGATAATCCTGACCTACGGCACATTACCTACATACTTCCCATCTCTGCATCCTGAGGTCCAGTCCCATCCAGATACCGTGACACATCGATATTCCAAACTTGACGCTAACCTGGAGTGAAATCTGTTTGTGCCTCGCAGCTCGCGCAAGTTTTTTGTATTTAGCATCTCCTATACTTAACTCTATCTATTTTTATCTTCTCGATAAGTGAGGTATTCTAAAATGCCAGAGCAAACTACCGTCGGGTCGAGAAATGAAGAATTCTCCACCTCCTGAAAGCTGATTTTAAATGATTCTGCCTATATAAAATCATTTAACACACTCCAACCCTCCCCCTAAAAATCTCATACGTACCTCAAATCCCGCACCAAAACTAGTTGGCCTCATCCGCCGCTTCTTCACGCCGGGAGCAGAGTGAGACTGGGAACAAATAGTTCCTAGTCTCCCTCCGCAATCACTCCGCAGAGCTGTGAGATCTTGCGAGAGCGAGCTTGGAGCCTGGAGTCTACTCCATGAGCTGATACTCGCGGCAGAGCAGAAGCACTACTGCCGGAATCAGCGAGGTTTGCGCTTGGTTCCCGGGATGAGGTGGTGAGATAGGAATATGACATTAACATGGAGATGGTAAGGGAAAATCTGCAAGTGCAGATTTCCTGCTTACTGTCTCCAAGTTAGCATCAAGAATGGAACAGGGCCCTTCGTTTTTATCTCCTGTTTCCATTTTGTGGATTTTTCCAATGACACAACCATGACCAGAATCTTAGCACAAGTCTCACTTTACAGCCTAATATAGGATAAAGCAGTGGTGAAAAGGCAATGGGGTGGAGGAATGTTTAGACAAGGCTGCAGGAGATCCATTGTGTTTTATAGGCTACCAAAGATAAGAGATGGCAGATTAATGAGATATGGTAGTGGGTTTAAAGGACTTTAAGCCTTTTAGCACTGAGCCATTTCACCCCTGTGTGCTGAGCTCATTTTGACCATTTTATGCTCATCATTTTAGACGTGATTTGAAGTGATGTTTTATTGTAGATCCGAAGCAAGTTATATATTTTTTTTCAGTGGACTTGGGAGGTTCAAAATATATCACTATCATGCGTATAAGTCATGTCGACAGAATGTTATAACAAAAATTGTCAAAATAAAGGTGTAAAATTCCATTCAGATTTCAATCATTTGTAGCGTATAAACTTATTATTTCACCTTCTATCATCCAAACCTTTGAGGTTACATATTATATGGTTTTCCTTTTTTTTAATCAGAAATGGAGAATCTGTTAATATACAATTTTAACCAAAACTGAAAAAAAACATCTAATTCTTTTTGCTTGAATTTTGGCACATTGCATTTTATGAATAATATTACTATGCAGATAGCACCGAGCAAAAGTAAGAAGGAGAGTAATGGCATTGGCACTGTTCATTTTATACATGAAAAAATGGACAATGCCAGATCTTTGGGGGAAAATATGATTTTATGGAATTAATTCATTCAATTGTTTTTTTACATTTTATATAATCATGTTTAGTATCATTAGAAAGGTCAGACTCAGACCTTTCCAATGCACCTCACTTGACCATGTGGGTTGTAAATAATGGAGATATGGAGGTCCAAGGCGTAACAATACTTTGCACTATCACCTCCATACTTGATCCCACTGTGGGAAATGAGTAGATAAGTTATTGAATGTTTGCTCTATAAGCAAAAGCACATAATGCTTTAGAACAGAAAAAGAGAAATGATTGCATTTATTTTGCGCGGTTTACAGAGCGTAGGGACGCGCTGTAAAATGCCCAGGTGTGAACCAGGCCTAAGAAGCTGCAACCTTTGAGCTATAAGAAAAATTTGAAGCTTAGTTTTAATAGCTGCAATAGCATTTACACTATCATCTGTAGCTATTTTGTCCAATGGCTCCAGTCAGTAGCTGAATGGCTAGGTTGGAATTGAAGCCTACATCACTTCTTTCATTTTGTGCCCCAGTTCATGTCGCCAATTCATTTTAAGCTCCATTTCTTGTCCCACTTTGGTTTTATGCCTCGTTCATGCCCCTCTTTATTTTATACCCCTTTTCATTATGCCCATTATATTTAATGCCTCACTTCACGGACCATTGGTGAGAGATTCAGACCAGACCCATGACCTGCATCCTGACATCTTTGGTTTTCATTGCAGCTCCGACATGATGCTTCAACGCTTGATCCAAAACCCCTTCCTCAATGAGGCAGATGTGATTGCTGTCTCCCCTGGTGTTTTTTCTTCAGTCACTTTAGTCTAATAATCTCCCAGTGAAAAAACAACTCAACGAATAGTGCTTTTCATTGAATAAAACTCATACATACTTGAAAAAGCGAGAGACATCTCAATGTATCCTTCATGGTAAAAACTTTCTAAAAAAAATAATATGGTTCAGGTGAGGCTGCGACTAGATCAGTCACCTTTTTGCGCAAACTATTAGATACTGGATGGAGTGCATGCCTGCGTAACAGGATGGGTTCGTCATGCTTCACATCTCTGGTATGGAGGAACAACAGAGGTGTTAAGCAGCAAGTAGCATTTGGGTTTTGTAACAGGTGAGGCTCTGCCCCCCTTCCTGCCTGCCATATACATATGTCCCTGGTACACATTCATTTGAATGAAATAAATGCTCTTAACATACAAACATCAGTTAAGTTATAATAGTAATTTGTTTTACAATGAACCTCATTTCATTTCAATCTCTATTTTTTTATTGTTGAATTCTATTTTATACTTGCACATATCATCATACTTAACCATTCTATCTCAACACAGAAACATATATTGACATAGTGTAGTGTAAAAATACAGCAGCGCAGCAGCATGAATAACAGATATTATCCTCCAATCAGCATGCAATTAACACAGGTTGTAATTACACCAAATTGCAGATTTTCTGCTTACAGCAGTGATCTTTTTCTATTGTGCAAATTAAAATGGTAAGGTAAATGTTCTCTGCGAGAAACCATCACTAGTTCATTCAGGTGTTATATGTTTTGGAAAATTCTTCCTAATTTATGCAATGTGGTAGGATGCCACTTTCTAGGCAAATTCAGTTCCGCGGAGTTGCAGATCTGAGACGTCCTTGCTTTTTATTTTTTATTAAAGAAGCAGTCTTGCTGTAGTGAAAACTGACATCTGGGGGATTAATTAACTGAACAATCTGTTCTGAGTCTGAAATAGTCTTTCTTTGTTTAAGGTGTTATTTTCTATATTTTCCTCGTCTTTTGCTTATTACAAAATTAAACCTAGTCTTGGAATGAGATATTCTTTGACAAATATGAATTTATCTCATGGTTTAAATTAATGAATTTATCTTCTATATCAGGATCTAAAATAAATATTTGATGATACTGCAGCAAAAGACATACAGGGTTAATTCAAAGAGATCCGAATGGCTGCCGAAAGGGAACCGAATGCTGAAAATCAGCGTTCGGTTACCTTTCTTGGCCATTCGGCTATTCAGAGAACAGGCAGTTCGCCAAATCTTGGCGAATTGCCTGCACAGACGGTGCCTATTCGATGCTTCGGCTATTCAGAGAACAAAAACCAGCAGTGAAAGGTTCCCTAAATACCCTGTCATTCGGTGGTTTAATTTGGCAGGTTTATTCAGGCGAATCCCATAGGCTTCAATGTTAAAAATATTCCCGTTTTAATTCAATATCTAATAAACCGTTGATAATAATATTCTGCTGTAAAGAGCCTCTTTATTTATAGATTTTTTAGGATATTTTAAGAATTTTTCGGAATTTTTTTAAAAAAAATGTAAGTTTACTTATTTTTTCTGTAACAGCCCTTTTTATTATCATTCCCTGGACCTCATATGTAAATTTCAGACATTTTCGCTCAGTAGTTTCTTTGCAAACAGCGTTTCACTTTTCAAACATTCAAGCAAACATTCAAGCATTAGTTTTTCTAATTTATTCACTCCATTTGTCGGAGATGTCGGGTTTTTCCGGCGGCTGCGCTGCGTGTGATCGGGTTTTTTCGACGTTTTCGGCGGGTTAATCCAGATGTTTTTGTAGGTTTCTGTGTGCGTCGCCCTCGTTTTGCAGTGAGTTTTCGGCGGGTTTGGGGGACCTTTCCCTGCAATTCAGGGACCCTGTGGTGCTTGCTGAATACACCGCAGGGTTGCCGAAATGGGATCGCCAAATCGAACCGAGTTGAAGAGAACGAATAGTCACCGAACATGCGGTGGCTTTTCGATTCTCTTTGAATAACCCTGAAAATTTATGTCTACTTCTCCCTGTCTAGCCTGAAGACCTTCCATTAAGAGCATGTAAACTAACCTCATGTGAACATTGTAATGGGGTGAGTTATTGATATTGAGTATATTACATGATAACAAAACACCTATAAAATACAATAATACATCATAATATTATTCTTATGGTTCTGGGTGGCCACTCCATCCAGAATCTCAAGGCCAAAGACCTCAAAAAGGAATTTTAAAGACTGTCAGAAATAAAGTCAGATTAAATAAAAATGAGCACATATTTCATCACCATAAAGTAGGACTACATGCAGGTTCTGGGCTACAGTCCAAGTCAGGTGTGAAGGTAAGCGGAGCTCTGGTAAACTTCCCACCATCATCAACACTTTCACTGCCAAGTGTATATTCTCAGTGCAGGAGTTTTGCAGGATGCACCAGGTACCCAAGACTAAGGAAGGGGACTTCTACTGTTTAAAGAAAATGTTATTGGAACGAAAGAGTAAGGGCAATATTACAATCTTAGCTCTCAGCTATGTGAGCGTTAATGCTAGGTTAAGTGGCTCAAGCGCATTACCCCTATATTACAATCTGAATGCTAAGGGGTATATAAACCGTGAGCTTACTGTACTTTGCGCTCCCTTTACTTAACATGGGGAGTGCAAAGAGTAATTAGCGTTAGGATTACAAAGTTCGAACGCTAATTACGCCCTGCTGCCGCTAACTGAAAAATTAACCACAGCTAGAAACTGGTGCTAAATGATATTGCAGAATCAGTCAGCACCAGCTTTAAATCCCCCAAAAATAAGATACTCACCTCTCACCCTTCGGCAAGAACATATGGCCCTCTGCGATCACTCTCGTGAGAGACGAGATTCTGCAGGTCAGCTGACCCGGCAGCACACGCCTCCATGGAGTTCTATGGATTCCATGAAGCGATACTCCCGGCACTGGTGTATTTTGGCCTAGGCCGACTAGGCCCAGGCCTAGGGCGGCACTTTTCAGGGGGCGGCGGCCCGCACTGGGTGGCCCCACCCCTAAAAAAAAAAAAAAAAAAAAATTCTTTTTTTTTTTAACTTTTGCAAAGTATTTTACCAGGAAGGATACATTGAGATTTCACTAATTTACACTTTCAATTTCAATTTCCAGGGGGCAGCAAAAAACCTCACCACTAAATGGGTTACTCACAGAGCACCGAAATGACGCCAACTTTTTGGTGTTCTGTAGTTCCCTGCACTTAGGAGAATAAAATTTCCCCACCCTGCAGTGAATCACCATTCACCGCAGGGTCCCCAAAGTGTGTGGAGTCGGCCGCTGAATGCTGCCACCGCAAACCCGTGGCCTGCTGTTTTCAAAAGAACTACTGAACGAAAATGTCTGGAATTTACATATAAGATCCTATGATTGATAATAAGAAAAACTGCTATTAAAAAAAAAGGGGGGAATTTTGCCCAAAAAAATCTGAAAAATGACTAAAAGGTACTAAAAAAAAAATCAATAAGTAAAGACTTTTTACTGCAGATTAAAATAATAAATGATTTATTAAATATTGCATAAAAACGGGAATATTTTTAACATTGAATCCTATGGGGTTCGCCTGAATAAACCTGCTGATTGAAACCACCGAACATCAGGGCATTTCACTGCCATTTCTCTGAGTCTCAGTACCACATGACTGGCTGAACCACGTGAAACGCACGCGCGCAGCTGCCTGCCCTTTCGTTAACACAGACTCTATTCTGGACTGAACACCCACCGGGAAGGGAATCAAAGCCACGGTGCACCCTCTGGCAGTGTCACCCCACTGCTGACAAGATGGCTCCACAGCATAATTACTGTGTGCTCATATACACTCGGTTTGCTGGGAGTTTTACTGCAGTGGATTCTGATGCACTCATACACACCGCACATTGCATTGCTGGGAGTTTTATTGCTGTGGATTCTGATACGCTGACACACACCACACATTGCATTGCTGTGAGTTTTATTGCTGTGAATTGTGATGCACTCATACACACCGCACATTGCATTGCTGGGAGTTTTATTGCTGTGGATTCTGATACGCTGACACACACCAAACATTGCATTGCTGGGAGTTTTATTGCTGTGGATTCTGATACGCTGACACACACCAAACATTGCATTGCTGGGAGTTTTATTGCTGTGAATTGTGATGCACTCATACACACCGCACATTGCATTGCTGGGAGTTTTATTGCTGTGGATTCTGATGCACTCATACACACCGCACATTGCATTGCTGGGAGTTTTATTGCTGTGGATTCTGATACGCTGACACACACCAAACATTGCATTGCTGGGAGTTTTATTGCTGTGAATTGTGATGCACTCATACACACCGCACATTGCATTGCTGGGAGTTTTATTGCTGTGGATTCTGATGCACTCATACACACCGCACATTGCATTGCTGGGAGTTTTATTGCTGTGGATTCTGATACGCTGACACACACCAAACATTGCATTGCTGGGAGTTTTATTGCTGTGAATTGTGATGCACTCATACACACCGCACATTGCATTGCTGGGAGTTTTATTGCTGTGGATTCTGATACGCTGACACACACCAAACATTGCATTGCTGGGAGTTTTATTGCTGTGGATTCTGTGATACACACTGCATATTACTGTGAGTTTTATTGCCCTGGAGCTCTGGGATACGCTCATACACGCTGCACATTACTGTGAGTTTTATTGCTGTGCAGTTCTGTGATATGCTCATACACACTGCACATTTCTGTGGGTTTTATTGCTGTGCAGCTCTGATATGCTCATACACAGTGCCCATTTATGTGGGTTTTATTGCTGTGCAGCTCTGTGATACGCTCATATGCAGTGCACGTTTCTGTGGATTTTATTGTTCAACCAATTAGAGAGGCTGTGATCCCGCTTACTTGACATGCGTGGCTGTTCTTTGTAAAAATGCTTGAATTTAAAACATTTCATAATTTTCTTTATCTCAATAGATACATTTGAAATGGTATACAAAATATACAAGTAGGCACTTGGTATCCACTTTTAATATAAAGAGAGGAAAAGGCGGAGCTCTAAGAGGAAAAGGTGGAGCTTAAAGAGGAAGGGTGGGGATTAACCAGGAAGAGGTGTGCCCTTGACAGGAAGGGGTGCGTCAAATTTAAATTAGGGGGTGCACGAGTTTAGTCAGGCCTAGGGCAGCACAAAACCTAAATACACCACTGACTCCCGGTGGCGTGTAAGCGCTGCCTCGAATATTCAAAGGCTTAGTGCTGCTTAATCAGCGCCTGCCCCGTAATATGGAGCTAAAACGGTGACACTTAGGCTAGGGTCAGACTGAGGCAGTGCGAACGCGCGTTCTGGCGCACATAATCACGGCCGCACTAGCAGCAGATGCCGGGCAATGACAGCCAATATACGAAGTACGGTCGCACAAAAGTCCGGCCGCGCAACGCAAGTGGAAAATGAACGCATTTTTTCGAGAACGTTAAACCGCTGGTACTGACGTACAGAGTGCGCTGCGGCCGCATAGCAGCGTGTGTGCGTGATTAGGAGATGTCAGACGCTGCTAGTGTGCGGCCAACATAACGTTCAAACAGCCGGATTTCCCTAGACTTCTTTTCACCCCATCGTCATGAAATACGTCCAGAATTGTGCATCGTCTGACCACTTAAGCGTATTCCGTGAAAAAATGCGTGCGCACGCATCGACGTACATTTTGACGGTGGCCGCAGAAAATGCGCTCATCTGTCCCTAGCCTAAGGGGAAACCTGCAGGTGCAGGTTTTCCACCTTAGCGTCCCCGTTTTAGCGGGTACACTATAATAGTGCCCTACATGTGAGAGGCACACTTTACTCAACCCTCTGTCCTTGTGTCTGTGTGTAAATGTATAGCTAAGTGTCTGTGTGAATAAACAAAATCATTTAACATCTAGCTCAGAAAGCCAGAATTCTTTCAGGAATTCCATCTTGAAGAGAGAACAGTAAGTTACATTGGAATAGACCTATTCTCGGTTTGTGCCATTATTAACAGCTCCTATGCAAAGTATAGGAGCCTTTATATACAGTAAGGAACAACTGAAAGTAGCTATAAAAAAAACAGCTCAAACCGTTATCTTAACGGCTCGACTGATATCAGGCCCTCAATATTCTTATTCCAATTCTATGCTGTACATTTTTGTGTATATTGTTTTCTGTAATATACTTCAATGACCTTTGTGTTTCAAAATTCAATTTCAAGAATAAGTAAATTTGTTAAGCTAATTTGGACAGGTTTGAGGTTTCTTGAGATTGTAGTGATTGTAAAGAAAGATCATACACATGTAATATTGAACAGAAAAGGAAAATTGAAAAAAATAACTAAATTACTCCCTCTGTTAGGAATTAAATCCTTGGTGTAGCAAACTATATAAAAAAGGTAATGTATAAAAATGACTCAATGAAGTTTTCTTATCACAAGTTAAACAGTATACCTGCTGTGAGAAGAGATAATGAAGGCAGGTGTCCTATTATGAAAGGCATTGGCTAAGACTACCAGGGCTATTCAGAAAGAGGTGAAAACCTTGAGAATGACTGGAGAAATGAAAATTCTAGGTCAAAATTAGGGATGTGCGTTTCGGGTTTTGGAATTTCGGAATTTTCTCGAAATTTCCTGATTCGTGCATTCGGATTCAGACGATTTTCCTAAAATTTTCAGATCTGAAAACGGCAGATCCGAACAAATTTCTGAACCGAAACTAAAACTTTTTGGAATTTTCAAATGGATTAGAAATGTGTAAAATCGAAAATCATTTTCGTTCCATTCGTGACTTCGGCTCCATTCCTGATTTCAGTTCCATTTCAGTAATTTCAGACAACGTATTTTTCGGTTATATCACTGATTCTGTAATTTTGTATCATTCCCATCTCAATGTATCCTTCCTGGAAAACCAGAGAAATCTCGATGTATCCTTCTTGTAAAACATGAGAAATCTCAATGTATCCTTCTTGTAAAACCAGAGAAATCTCAATGTATCCTTCCTGGAAAACCAGAGAAATCTCACTGTATCCTTCTTGTAAAACCAGAGAAATCTCAATGTATCCTTCCCGGGAAATCAGAGAAATCTCAATGTATCCTTCTTGTAAAACATGAGAAATCTCAATGTATCCTTCCCAGGAAACCAGAGAAATCTCAATATATCCTTCCCGGGAAACCAGAGAAATCTCATTGTATCCTTCTTGTATAACCAAAGAAATCTCAATGTATCCTTATAGTAAAAACAGAGAAATCTCAATGTATCCTTCTTGTAAAACCAGAGAAATCTCAATGTATCCTTCCTGGAAAACCAGAGAAATCTCAATGTATCCTTCCTGGTAAACCAGAGAAATCTAAATGTATCCTGCTGGTAAAACATGAGAAATCTCAATGTATCCATCTTGTAAAACAAGAGAAATCTCAATGTATCCTTCCTGGAAACCCAGAGAAATCTCAATGTATCCTTCCCGGGAAACCAGAGAAATCTCAATGTATCCTTTTTGTATAACCAGAGAAATCTCAATGTATCCTTCTTGTATAACCAGAGAAATCTCAATGTATCCTTCTTGTAAAACATGAGAAATCTCAATGTATCCTTCTTGTAAAACCAGAGAAATCGCAATGTATCCTTCCTGGAAAACCAGAGAAATCTCAATGTATCCTTCCTGGGAAACCAGAGAAATCTAAATGTATCCTGCTTGTAAAACCAGAGAAATCTCAATGTATCCTTCTTGTAAAACATGAGAAATCTCAATGTATCCTTCCCGGGAAACCAGAGAGATCTCAATGTATCATTCCCGGGAAACCAGAGAAATCTCAATGTATCCTTCTTGTAAAACATGAGAAATCTCAATGGCAGAATTATCGTATCGACAGAATTATCGTTTCAACATAAATATCGGATCCGAAAAACCATTAGTTTACGTCAAAACGAATAGACACTTTGAAACGAGGAGAACAGACGTTGCGAAAAACACTTGGGGTGGCAGCCTGTATGAAAAGAAGAGACATTTTAGGACACACGGACCAAGTTTAGTGATATTTTGGCTAAATTATGGTGAAACCTATGCAGTCTTTGGATGAAAGTAACAATAGGTGCTTTAAAATTGGGCCTTTAGTGTCGGCAACAGTGCCGTCACACCGTAACCCCTCTGTGGTATTGTGGAAGAGTGCAGGGTTGGACCCTGCGGTCCAATATTAAAATGATATGAATCTGGTATAGGCGTCAGTGGCAGTGCACCCAAATATTTTACCTTTGGTGGCAGCAAGTGCCTTCACACCATAACCCCTTTTGTGGTATTGTGGAAGAGTAGAGTGGTGGAGGTTTTGGGAATGCAGAAGAGATCCCCGATCTATTCAGTTACGTCAGCATCAGGGGATTGATAGCTGCTGATCCAGAACTGATTCATTTTTATAAATGTCAGCCGGTCTACAGACTCTTTTGTCTGTGACAAAACCACCAGCGGCACTGAACGCCCTTTCTGAAAGCACGATGGATGAAGGGCAACCTAGTAGCTGCATAGCATATTGGCTAAGTTCTGGCCAATGATCCAATCTCAACACCCAGTAAGCCAGTGGATCATCTGCTGTAAAAGGTATCCAGGTCTGCCCTTGCCCCTAGGTAGTCCTGCACCATATGGTGAAGACGCTGGCAATGGGTGCCTACATTTGACGTCACTGGGTGTCGTGGACTAAAAAAATGTAAAAAGGCATCGAGCGGCCCCGGCCTTCACCGCTCTTCCTCTGATCATCCGCAGCCTCAGAAGCACCTGTGTCATCACTTGGTAACCTACCAGTGCCTGGAAAGGTGTTACACAAGTGTCTTTAGAGAGTACTAAAGTTGTTTCATCCTGTCCTCCCTCTGTGTGGGCAGGATGAGCTCTGCAACTTTACCCCTTGTATCGTAGATCAAGAAGGCTTGCCAACCAGTAATGATCCCTCTCCTTGATAGCACAAATCCTGGGGTCCTTTAGCAGGCTTTGCAGGATAAGGGAGCCCATGCAGCGTAGGTTGGAGGTGGCATTAGCTTCCGAGTCTTCCTGGTCAATGAGGATGACCCCATTGTGCACTTCCTCCTCCCAGCCCGTACTAGTCCTTGGGTTTATGGGCACACAAAACCCTCCCTTGAGGAATCCCCACCTTCAATGCCCCCACTACTTAAATATTCCTCCTCCTTCTCATCCTACTCCTGTCTGATCTGAGGAACCACAGGAATGCTGTCTGCATAAAGACTGGGGCCTTGAGATCTAGGGAAGGCCTCCTCTTCCTCCCACTGCTCTACCTCTAGTGACACATCTATAATTCCCTGCAGGGTGTGTTCCAGCAGGAACACTAAAGGAACTGTGTCACTGATGCATGCACTGTCCCTGCTCACCATCCTCGTTGCCTCCTCAGATGGTGACAGTACAGTGCATGCATCCTTGATCATCAGCCACTGCGGGGGGGAAACAAGTTGACCTGAACCTGTCGTTGTGCCATACTCACACAGGTACTCATTGCTGGCCTTCTGCTGCTTGTACAGAAGGTGCAGCATTGCTAATGTCGAGTTCCACCTGGTGGGCATGTCACAGATCAGACGGTTTGTGGGAAGGTGGAATTCTCTTTGAATTTCTGCCAGGCGAACACTTGCTGGGAATGACCGTCTGAAGTGGCTGCAGACTTTTCTGGCCTGGCTGAGAAGCTGTGCCAGCCCTGGGTACCTGGTTAGGAAACGCTGTACCACCAGATTTAGGACGTGTGCTAGGCATGGTACATGCGTCAACTTACCCTGGCATAGGGAGGAGAGAAGGTTGCTGTCATTATCACAGACGACCATTCCCAGCTGAAGCTGGCGTGGTGTTAACCATCTCTGCACCTGCCCCTGCAGAGCTGACAGAATTTCTGGCCGGTGTGGCTCCTGTCCCCTAAACAAACCAGCTCAAGCACAGTATGACATCTTTTTGCTTGAGCCATTTTGTAGCCCCTGCCACGCGTCGGTTTAATTGCCACTTCACCAGAGACAGAGGAGGAGGAGGAAGAGGTGGTAGAGCAGACAGATCTCATACAAGCAGCTTTCTGGAGGCGTGGTGGATGAACAAGCTCCAGCACAGAGCCCCGTCTTGGATCCCTCCCAGCTGCAATCAGAGTTACCCAGTGTGCTGTGAAGGAAATGTAATGGCCCAGTCCATGCTTGCTGGACCACGTGTCTAAATTCATGTGCACCTTGCTGCTGACTGCCTTTCCCAATGACTCCATAACATTGTGTTCCACGTGCTGGTATAGTGCTGGAATGGCCTTCCATGAAAAGAAATGGCGTTTTGGAACCTGCCACTGTGGTACAGCACATTCTGAAAATTCACGGAAGGAAGCAGAGTCCACCAGCTGGAAAGGCAGCAGTTGCAATGCGAGTAATTTTGCTAAGCTGGCATTTAGACGCTGTGCTTGGGGACGTTGGGACTATATTTTTTCTTACGCTGCAGCAGCTGGGGCAACGTAAGCTGACTGCGTAAATCTTCAGCTGATGGGATGCTGTCACATTCTGAGGAAGGACCTGGTACACCCATTACTGTAGCATCATCCCTGTCAGTGGAGGTTGTAGGCAATGACATGGCAGGACATATAGTGGGGGTAGAGACAGATGAGGAGGAGGACCTATGCAAAGTGTTGTGCCAACGGGATGCGTCGCAGGTGGTCATATGTCACCTCAAGCACGTGGTACCCAAGCGTGGGATGTCTTTCCCATGCTTGATCCTTATCTGATATAGATTACAAATAGCAACAGTGCAGTCTGCTGCACATTTCTTAAAGAACTCCCAGACAGCAGAGATCCTGGACGTGTGCTGCGAGACAACAGCACTCTGCACCTGAGCAGCTCTGACATCTGATGCCTTGGACTGGCTACGGTTGGTCATAGAGGACGTTGTGCCTTGTGTTTGTTGTGCCTCCTCCTCACTTGACTCTTCTGTTTGATCAGGCACCCAGGTGGAGTCAGTGACCTCATCATCATTGTCATCACCCCCTATCTCCTCGTCACTGGAGCAAACTTGGCAGTATGCTGCAGCTGCTGGGGCAACATGAGTGCCAGTTATTTGTGTGTCACTGGCACCCCCTTCTTCTAGGTTGATTATACTCCCTTCCTCAACCTCAGAGTTTGAATCAGAACACTGTAGTTGCTGCGCAACCTCAAGCAGCATGTCACTGCCATTGTAGTCAAACAATTTAGCTGACTCCTCCGTGTGTGATAGTGAGGCTACGGCAGGAGTAGCTGTGGTTATGGAGGCTGCATTAGATGCTTTGGCAGCTGAGGTGGACTGTAAAGCACTACAAGCCTGGCTGGCAGAGGACTCTGAGGATGAGGATGACCTGGTTAGCCAATCCACCAAATCCTCTGTATGTTGCTGCTGCTTAAGATGGCCAGCACCAGTTAGAAAGGACAAGCGTGCCCCTGCAGAGGATGCACCACGTCCACGACGACCATATGCACAGCCTCCCGACACAGAGGCTGCTTGCCTTCTTATCTGTGTCTGGGAGCGTCTGCCTGTCCTTTTTGGTCTTTCTGACATGGTGAGTGATATAGATTAAATATATACAGAACTCTGATTCAACTCTGGTATTAAAAATTGGAGATATGCAGAACTCTGATTCAACTGTGTTATCTAGATTAAAGATTTCCAGAACTCTGGTATAACTCAGTGAGACACCCTGATAGCTGGCAGCCAGTGACAAGACACAGATTAAAATTCCCAGAAACCGCCTATAAATCATTGAGACCCCCTGATGGGTGGCAGTGACAAGTCACAGATTACAATTCCCAGATATCTGCTAGAAGTATGTGGTACCCCCTGATAGCTGGCAGTGAGAAGACACAAATTACAATTCCCAGGACCTCCTATAAATCAGTGAGACCCCCTGATGGGTGGCAGTGACAAGACACAGATTACAATTTCCAGGAACCGCCTATAAATCAGTGAGACCCCCTGATGGGTGGCACTGACAATTCACAGATTACAATTCCCAGGAATCTCCTATAAATCAGTGAGACCCCCTGATGGGTGGCAGTGACAAGACACAGATTACAATTCCCAGATATCTGATAGAAGTGAGACTCCCCCAATAGCTGCTGGCAGTGAGAACACACAGATTACAACAATTCCCAGATATCTTGTTGAAGTGAGACCCCCCCAATAGCTGCTGACAGTGAGAACACACAGATTACAACAATTCCCAGATATCTTGTAGAAGTGAGACCCCCCAATAGCTGCTGACAGTGAGAACATACAGAGTTCAACAATTCCCAGATATCTTGTAGAAGTGAGACCCCCACAATAGCTGGTGGCAGTGAGAACACACACTAACAGAACAATCTCCTCTCAAAAAATACGTTCTGAGGGCTTATATAGTGTGCTGCGGGACTTAGCTCTGTGAGCCCATGGTTGGGCAAAATTTGCCCAATCAGGACTCTGAGCCGTGATTGGCATAGTCTGGCTGTAGCCAATTACAAGCTTCAGGCCAGTGGAAAAGTGCATTGTGGGTGAACATGCGGCGAACACGCGGAAATGTTCGGAGTTCGCGAACAGCCGAACGGCCGATGTTCGAAGCGAACTCCGAACAGATTGAACCGAACAGCTCATCCCTAAGCACAAACCAGCAGTGAAAGATTCCCGAAATGCCCTGCCATTCGGTGGTTTAATTCGGCAGGTTTATTCAGGCAAATCCCATAGGCTTCAATGTTAAAAATTTTCCCATTTTAATTCAATATCTAATAAACTATTCAATATAAAATTCTGCAATAAAGAGCCTCTTTATTTATAGATTTTATAGGATATTTTAAGCATTTTAATTTATTTATTTTTTTAAATTTACTTATTTTTTCTGTAACAGCCCTTTTTATTATCATTCCTTGGACCTCATTTGTAAATTTCAGACATTTTCGCTCAGTAGTTTCTTTGCAAACAGCGTTTCACTTTTCAAACATTCAAGCAAACTGTTTTTCTAATTTATTCACTGCATTCGTCTGCGGTGTCGGCTTTTTCCGGCGGCTTCGCTGCGTGTGATCGGCTCCTGCTCGGATTTTCCGACTTTTTTGGTGGGTTAATCCAGATGTTTTTGCGGGTTTTCGGTGTGCATTCGCTGGGTTTTGTGGTTAGTTTTCGTCGGGTTTGCGGCGGCCTTTCCCTGCAATTCGGGGACCCTGTGTTGCTTGCTGAATACACCGCAGGGTCGCCGAAATGGGTTCGGCAAAACGAACCGAATTGAAGAGAACAAAAAGCCACCTAACGTGCGGTGACTTTTCAATTCTCTTTGAATTACCCTGTATGTATAAAACACTGACCTTGCTCCCAGCGTGGGAAATAAGAAGATGAGTAATGGCAGTGATATTGCTCATTTTATACGTGACAAATGGACTATGCCATCACTTTGGAACTAAAAATAAAAAACTGTTTTCTTTTCTTTTAAATTTTACATGGTCATGTTGTGTATTAATGCAAATGCAGAGAACACAAACCAGCAGTGAAAGGTTCCCCTAATGCCCTGCCATTCGGTGGTTTCATGCGGCAGATTTATTCAGGCGAATCCCATAGGCTTCAATGTTAAAAATATTCCGGTTTTAATTCAATATCTAATAAACCATTCATTATAAAATTCTGCAGTAAACAGTCTCTTTATTTATATATTTTTTAGGATATTTTTAGCATTTTTCTGTATTTTTTTTAAAAAAAAAGTCCGATTTTTTTTTTTTTTAAGTTTACTTATTTTTTCTGTAACAGCCCTTTTTATTATCATTCCCTGGACCTCGTATGTAAATTTCAGACATTTTCGCTCAGTAGTTTCTTTGCAAACAGCGTTTCAATTTAAAACATTCATGCAAACTGTTTTCCTAATTTATTCACTGCATTCGTCTGCGGTGTCGGCTTTTTCCGTTGGCTTCGCTGCATGTGATCGGCTCCTGCTCGGGTTTTTTTGTGGTTTTCGGTGGGTTAATCCAAATGTTTTTGCCGGTTTTCGGCGTGCATTCGCTGGGTTTTGCGGCTAGTTTTCGTCGGGTTTGCGGCGGCCTTTCCCTGCAATTCGGGAACCCTGTGTTGCTTGCTGAATACACCGCAGGGTCACCGAAAATGGGATCGGCAAAACAAATCGAATTGATGAGAACGAAAAGTCACTGAACGTGCGGTGACTTTTCAATTCTCTTTGAATTACCCTGATAGCTATCCTTTCTCTGGGCCTATTCTGAGGCATGGGCCTGGAGCTGCTGTTTCATCTGCCCCTATGTTAATCCGGCCCTGCACATAATAGTGAGATAGACGCTCTAAATAATAAGCTAATTGGTGGCCCTCGAAAGAATGGTTGTTGTAAGGAAAGATCATACTCCTTTATTATTTAGCCTATTCCAGATGTTGACATATTGCATACTGACCTGTTTGAGATTCCTTCTAAACTGATGAATAGTGGCTGGTTATAGCTGCAGGGCTATGTGTTGATTAATTATTTTATAGTGTTTGGATGTTATTCCCAAGCTAGAGTCTATATGAGAAGATGCTCATGTCACAGCTCAGCTCCAGTCATGCATATATGTTACATCCTCCACACTTATACAGGCCCAGTGGGAAACATCCTCACAGCTAGAGAGTGTTGATGCATTAAAGAAATGGTGACTGGAGATTAAATTAACTGAACTTTAATTATTTACTTTAAATAAGAAGCTGCAATACAACATGGTGATGATCCTGGCCAAAAGTAAGGTTTGAAAAAGACTGAGAATTACAAAGAAAATGGAGCAATAAGAACTGTATGAACAACAATCATGTATGTGGACTACAGATATATTATTATTATTATCCTTTATTTATACAGCACCACAAATTCTGCAGAGCTTTACAAGAAGTTGATACATTGGAATACCTCACATGGATGATATTGCCTGATTCAGGGGGACCCTGTTCCCAAGGAAACTTACACTCTTTGAGATGTACAAGTATTTTGTGAGGTAGGCACATCCATATCATTACGGGGTCTAGTCAAAGGACACTCGCTGGTGGCATCTTCTGGGTGGGATTAAGTCGTCTTTCCATGACTGTAGATCAACGACCTGATGGTTAGGTTGAACTCGCTTCTCATAAAGTTGAGACTTGCTTCTCCACAGTTGTATTGGAGGGATGTGCTGAACGGGATTTTGACTTGCTTCTCCACGGTCGAAGGGCAGAGATGTTATCACTGGACTCCACAGCTGATATTGTGTGGTAGGCAAGTATGTACCTTTAGGACAAGGACACTTACTGGAGAGGTGCTCTAGCTTGGATTTGAACCTGTGTCTCCACGGTTATAGAGAAGTGATGTTACCTCTACTCCATCCAGCCAGTACAAAGCAGTGCTCAACTCCCCATTTCCCTTTTTTGTTAGGTTTCGTGCAGTGGTTTATGTTTACAAATCTTTTGCTTTACAGCGACTGATGAACAGCTAAAGGGCTCTATTAACTTCTTCGTGCAAACGTTAATGCGTGAGCAAAAACGCATTAACGCGAGGGGAAAAAACCCTTCGCGCAGAACGTCGTATTACAAGGTCCGTGCAAAAAATGCATGTTAACGTCTACCACTGGTGAACCTGCGCGAACCCTTTGCGAGCGTAATGTACGTTGCATGTCCTATACTTACCATTGTGAGCGCAAATGCGTTTGTGCGCTGGTACGCGGATGGCATTACAATCTATCGCAAAGTTTAACGGACAACATTTGCGCGCATAATTTTAACGTCTTTGAAAAGCTGGTGGTAACGGCAAATCTGAACGTCCTGGCCGAAACCAAAGACACCACCCCGAAAAAAAAAATACAGCAAAGAATAGTTACACATTCTACGCATACCCAAACAATAAAATTGAGAGGTTGTGCGTGTTTTTATTATTGCTGCAGCATATATACTCAGATTGATTTTGACAGGCGCAAAAACGTAACGGGAGACAATTGTGGTTCTTAATTCTGATTGTCTGAATCGCGTGAAAAACAGTCCGCCCACCGATTTCTGCGAGCAGCGTTAAAGCGTGAGCGTTTTTGCACATCTTTTTTACGCGCGGTATTTTTTGACAGATGGAAAAATGCGCTCGGATTTTAATACCAGCGTTAATTTACGCGCATAAATGTTTAACGCTGCTGACAAAAAAATAACGCTTCGCGAACGCTTTTGCGCAAGGCAGTTAATAGAGCCCAAAGTTTTTTATTTCATTATTATAAAAGGTTTTAGAAATTAATCCTAAATTATTCCAGAATTCCTTTATTATCATTCAACCAATGTCGATGAAAGACACCCTGTGGATGTAAACCAGGAATTGCGGATGTAAAACAATGTTAGGAATGGCAATTATAAACCATTGTCTGGAAACCTATTCATTAATAGGACTATACACAGGACACAAGGTCACCCATTTAGACTGGACAAAAGGAAATTTAGCCAAAAGCATAGGAAGGGTTATTTTACGGTGAGAGCAATAAAGCTGTGGAATTTTCTGCCTGTTGAGGTGGTTTGGTCAGAGTCTACACAGACTTTTAAACAGCGACTGGATGACTTCTTGGAAAAACATAATATTAAGGGTTCTAATATTTAGTATGCGGGTAAAAGCTGCCTGATCCAAGAAGAAATCTGACTGCCATTCCGGGGTCAAGAAGGATTTTTTTCCCAGTGTGTTGCATATTGGTGAGCGCTTCAGACTGGGTTTTTTGCCTTCT
The DNA here is from genome assembly GCA_009667805.1 of Leptobrachium leishanense. Lineage (NCBI taxonomy): Eukaryota > Metazoa > Chordata > Amphibia > Anura > Megophryidae > Leptobrachium > Leptobrachium leishanense. The sequence goes on from CM019065.1 coordinate 135,469,391, forward strand.
TTTGGATCAACAGCAGTAGGTAATGTGAGAAAAGCTGAACTCGATGGACTCATGTCTTTTTTTCAGCCTATGTAACTTCAAATCAGAGCCAGTACAAAAATTTTTGATAAGAAAGGCGTAGGTTCATATGCTGCCCCCCAAACCTCATGACTAATCCACAAACCTAACTATCCAACCAAATACTCCACCAGTAACCCTATACTTCATGATCAAACCTATTATTCCACATTCTTCCTGTGTTTCTATCTCGTGAGTGTGCCATTACCGTTTAATATTTGATTGACCTCTTCTGTTATCTCTGTGTCTCCTGGCCTCCTCCTCAGTTCCCACTTTCCTGGCTGCTAAACCTCCGCAAACCCTCCTCTACCCCCAGGCACCTTCCCCACTGTGATCCTTGCCACTCTGCTCAGCTTCCTGTAATTCCTGTCAGACACCAGTGCATCTTGTCACACCCAGTGATCCCATACTGGTATCCACTGCCCCAGTGTCTTGCCACTCTCAGCCTCTACTAAGCTCTTTGCCATCCTCCTCGGCTCCCACTCAGCACTCTGCCACCATTCTGAGCCTCAAATGTGCCCTGTGTCATTCACCTGCCCCACATGTGCCCTCTGAAACCCTCGCCAGGGCCACAATGAGTCAGCTCCACTCACTGCCTTCCCCAACCACTCACTGCCTTCCCCCTTTCTCTTTCATCCCTCTCTCTGGGACCCCTTTTTCATTTTTCTGTGACCCCCTCTCTCTTTCATTTCTCTCTGTGACCCCCGCTCTTTCATCCCTCTCTCTGTGACCCCTTTTTAATTTTTCTGTGACCCCCCTTTCTTTTTCATTTCTCTGTGACCCCCTTTCTCTTTCAACCCTCTGTGACCTTCTTTTTCATCACTCTGTGACCCCTCTCTTTCATTTCTCTCTCTGTGACCCCTTTTATTTTTCATTTCTCTCTGTGACCCCTTATTTTTCATCACTCTGTGACCCCCCCTTTCATTTCTCTATGTGAACCCCATTATTTTTAATTTCTCTCAGAGACCCCTTATTTTTCATCACTCTGTGACCCCCCTCTCTCTTTCATTTCTCTCTGTGACCCCTCTCTTTCATTTATCTCTCTGTGACCCCCTTTCTTTTTCATTTCTCTCTTTGTGACCCCCTTTTTCATTTCTCTCTGTGTGGCCCACTTTATTTTTTATTTCTGACTGACCCCCTTTCTTTTTAATTTCTCTCTGTGACCCCTTCGTTTTCGTCGCTGTGACCCCCTCTCTCTTTAATTTCTCTGTGACCTCCTTTCTTTTTAATTTCTCTCTGTGTGACCCACTTTTTTCATTTCTCTGTGACCCCTTTTCTCTTTCGTCCCTCTGTCTCCACTGTGTACTGCCCCCCACATGCTGTCCCCTCCTCCTCCCTGGTGAGTGAGATCAGAGGACAGCTGCAGGTGGCGGGAGCTGCGAGGGGGGCTCAGTAAGTTAAAAAAAACGCTGCCCAAAAGAATCAACTATGTAGGGGGATCTTAACTTTCTCCCTGGCTGCTGGTCCTGTATTTCCTCGCCTCCCTTCCACATGGCTGGAAACAGGAAGGCTTGCAGGAGGATGGGGAGGAGCATCCAGTGTGTCTTCCTCAGCAGCTGATGAGCGACACCTGCTGGCTGCTCCTCCCCATCCTCCTGCACAATCCAAATAGCTACATCAGCCATGTGGTGTGTGTGTGGCAGGCCTGTTGGCCTCGTGGTGAGTGCATGTGTCCTGTCAGCTGGCCGGCTAGCTTATCTATTCTTGGGGCAGCAGTGGGCCTATTTAATGGAAGGGGCCTGAAGTGGCCGCTCCATCCGCTGCTACATTAATCCGGCCCTGAATACAGGGCCGACATCTAGATACTTGGCAAAAAAATGGCTTTATGAGAACAATGAGAAAACTTATGTCATAACTTACTACATTATATAACTCATTTTGCCGCTTTGTGCTACAATGTAACTACATGACCCACCATTGTGACATGTTAAAAGAGCTAAACTGGCCTTCTCTGAATCTAGACGCAGCCTTCATCTTTCCAACCCGGTGTTTAAGAGCTTATCTGGGAAGCTACCACCCTACCTGAATAGGCTGCTTCCCCCGGCAGTTCCCTCATCCTTTAACCTCCGATCCAGGACCAGCACCTTACTTGCAGTGCCACAATACAAAAAGAAAGTGGCTCATTCCTCATTTCCTACAGAGCACCACAATTATGGAATAACCTCCCAGACGCCATCAAATCTTCCCCTAGTCTAAAGTCACTTAAGAGATCACTATTAACTTACCTTGATACAGAATGCACCCATAAACATGCAACTAACAGGGTTATTCAAAGAGATCCGAATTGTGGCCGAAAGGTAACCGAACAATGAAATTCAGCGTACAGTTACATTTCCTGGCCATTCGGCTATTCAGAGAGCAGGCAGTTCGCCAAATCTTGGAGAATTGCCTGCACATACGGTGTGTGTTCGAGGGCAGTGAAATCCCCATAGAGAAGCAATGCTTCGTCTATTCAGAGAACACACAACGGTAGGGAAAAGTTGCCGAATTGCCCATCTGTTTGGTGGTTTAATTCGACATGTTTATTCAGAGGATTCCCATAGGCTTCAATGTTAAAAATATTCCCGTTTTAATCCAATATCTAATAAACTGTTTATTATAATATTCTCCCTTAAAAAGTCCCATTAATTATAGATTTTTTAGGATCTTTTACCCTGGGTTCAAACCTGCGTGTTTTTTTACGCACGCAATACACGATTTTTTGTTAACGCGCGTATCGCGTAAACGTAAAAAATGCGCGAACGCGCATTGCAGTGCATTCACGGCCATAAACTGCAGAGTCAACATGCTGCAAATACGCCCCAAAGAAGCTCCCGTACTTCTTTGGGCATCGGACATTTTACAGCGCGTTCCTGCGCGCTGTAAAATGCCCAGGTGTGAACGGGTCCCATAAGAAACCATGGGATTTCCGTGTCTCGACATTTTACAGCGTGCAGGAATGTGCTTTAAAAAGCTGAGGTGTGAACCCAGCCTTAGGCATTTTTCAGGATCTTTTTGCAAAAATTATTTTGTTAGGGTTTTTTTAATCGTTTTTTTCTTTTTTCTGTAGCAGCCCTTTTTATTATCATTCATTGGACCTTATATGTGAATTTCTGACATTTTCGTTCTGTAGTTTGTTTGCAAACAGCGTTTCACTTTTCAAACGTTTCACTTTTTCAAGCATACTGTTTTTTTTTCACTCCATTCGTCTGCGGTGTGGGGTTTTTCCGGCGGCTGCTCTGCGATGTGATCGGCGACTGCTCGGGTTTCTCCGGTGTGTTCGGCGGGGTTAATACAGATGTTTTTGCAGCTTTCGGTGAGCATTCGGCGGGTTTTTGCGGTGAGTGTTCGTCGGGTTTGCGGCGGCTTTTCCCTGCACTACGACGGCCCTGTGGTGCTTGCTGAATACACCGCAGGGTCGCCGAAATGGGATCATTAAATCGCACCGAATTGAAGAGAACGAAAAGTCACCGAACGTGCGGTGACTTTTCGATTCTCTTTGAATAACCCTGATAGTGACTATATTTCCTACATATTTATTTTCTGTTAATCTGTATATTTGTTTTTAATATCTTGGATTCACGCTAAGTGCTTAATAAATGTTGCGTGCTACCCTCCTTGTGTATTCTGTATGAATAGGGCTAACACTCCTTTGGCAAGCACCCCTTCCTGCCACAGGTGTCCCACCCACAGGTTCTATTTAACCTTGAACTGCAAGGAGCTCCAGTAAGGACTCAGTCCTCAGTAAGTGGTAAGTAATCCCACCAGGGCAGTCAGTAGGTAATAAGGATATGACGTGTCACAAGGAATACATTGGCGATTGTTAACAGGCTTAAGCAATTTATGGCCATATATTGTGAACTAAATTTCCATCATTTTCAACAGAGTTTAGGGTTATAAACCTATGAAAAGTCTTGAATGAGTTAACAACTGTTGTAATCCTGAAGGGGTAAGAATTGTTGGAAGCTTTGAAGGGTTAAAATTCTGGTAAAATCTTTAAATGGTTAAATGTATAAAGCTGTTGTTATCTTTTGAGTGTGTTGATTGGAGTGCTCTCCGACCCGGTTTGTTATATATATATATACAGTTGTGTTCAAAATTATTCAACCCCCAATGCTGTAAAGGGTTTTAGGGAATTTAGTGTACATTTGTAATTGTATTCAGAATGAAATCCTACAAGGACTTTTTAAAGAACCATATGCAACTAAAATGACATCAATTGGTTTTGTAATACAGTAGTAAATGTTTCTTTTGTGAATTCTTCATTGACACAATTATTCAACCCCTTAAAGACTACCACTCTGAAGAACAGAGGTTCATTCAAGTGTTTTCAATCAGGTATTGAAAACACCTGTGGATGTCACGGAGCAGCAATAAAGCATAATAAGCACCAATTAGGCAGCTTTAAAATGACTGTGATACTCAGCTCCTTCTAGACATTTACTGGTGTGGTTACAAACATGGTGAAGTCAAGAGAATGGTCCAGGAAGACAAGAGAAGAGGTGATTACTCTTCACAGGAAGGGCAATGGCTATAAGAATATTGCAAAGATGTTAAACATACCAAGAGAGACCATAGGAAGCATCATTCGCAAATTCAAGGCAAAGGGCACTGTTGAAACGCTACCTGGTCATGGCAGAAAGAAGATGCTGACTTCGACTGCTGTGCGCTACCTGAAGCATAGAGTGGAGAAAAGTCTCTGTGTGACTGCTGAGGAACTGAGAAAAGATTTGTCAGATGTGGGTACTGAAGTTTCAGCTCAGACAATACGGCACACACTGCGTAATGAAGGACTCCATGCCAGAACTCCCAGGCGCACCCCCTTGCTGTCTCCAAAGAATAAGAAGAGTCGACTGCAGTATGCCAAAAGTCATGTGGACAAACCACAGAAGTTTTGGGATAGTGTTCTGTGGACTGATGAAACAAAATTAGAACTGTTTGGGCCCATGGATCAACGCTATGTTTGGAGGAGGAAGAACAAGGCCTATGAAGAAAAGAACACCTTGCCTACTGTGAAGCATGGCGGGGGGTCAATCATGCTTTGGGGCTGTTTTGCTTCTGCAGGGACAGGGAAGCTTCAGCGTGTGCAAGGTACCATGAATTCTCTTCAGTACCAGGAGATATTGGATGACAATGTGATGCAGTCCGTCACAAACCTGAGGCTTGGGAGACATTGGACCTTTCAACAGGACAATGATACCAAGCATACCTCCAAGTCCACTAGAGCATGGTTGCAGATTAAAGGCTGGAACATTTTGGAGTGGCCATCGTAGTCACCTGACTTAAATCCGATTGAGAACCTCTGGTGGGACTTAAAGAAAGCAGTTGCAGTGCGCAAGCCTAAGAATGTGACTGAACTGGAGGCTTTTGCCCATGACGAATGGGCGAAGATACCCGTAGATCGCTGCAAGACACTTGTGTCAAGCTATGCTTCACGTTTAAAAGCTGTTATAACTGTAAAAGGATGTTGTACTAAGTACTAAGATTGAATGTCACTTGGGGGTTGAATAAAACTGATAATGATGTGAGCACAGAAAAGACATTTGTGGTTATTTCATTATAAATGTTATGTTATATTTGTCTGACCTACACGTGCCTCTTTGATTTAATTGTAAGCAAGATGACTGAATGATCAAAATCAATGTCAAACTGGCCAAAACACTCAATTTCAGTGGGGGTTGAATAATTTTGAACACAACTGTATAGCTATAGAGAGAGAGATTTTTTTTCATATTCTTTTCCTTCATTTCTAGAATATATTTATCCCATACGTGCTACAGCATTCATCATCTGGAAATATTTTTTCTTGATACTGTCAATCCGGTGTCACAAACACACACATCAAAGCTGAATTACTTAAATATTAAGTGTGAAATTGTTATTTAAATAAGCTTTTGCCATCTCCTTCTTCCAGGGAAAAGGGAAAAGGAGGGGGGACATGTATGTTTCAAAAGGGTGTCAGCTAATTGGTGGAAATTGACAAATCCATGCTCATTAATTCAGAGTACACGTGAGTATTGCTTGTGAGACGCCTGTAAATATGACTTCTAATGGAGTTATGACATGATTGCCAATAAAAGTCATTTTCTTCACTGCATAATAGTTAATTATATGCAGCTGGAGTCATTTATTTTACATCCCTTGTTATGTTTGACTGGACTCATTAATAGGGAATGTCGCGATGGTAGACCAAGTCTTTTCTTGCATGTTTAATGAGGACAAAAAAGGATTGTGGTTAACTGTTGTTCCCCTTTATAGTCATATTTAGGAAACGATTTGATTGCTGGAGGTGGTTCATTAAACATTAGATTGTTTGATCTGATTTAGGATGAGTTGTAACTATACAGCATACATACAAATTTGCTTAAAGAATTGATTATACATCGATCAACTTTATGGTTATATCAACTGCTGATATTCAGTTGACTCTTATCGTGTCCCATTTGTGGGAGTTAAAACTCCCTTGGAGCATTCAAGTCAAACAGCATACTGTATTGAATAGGAATATGTTGTTTTTTTAGAAGAATAACTCTTAAAGACTAGCCCAAGTCTACATAACCCCTTCACTACCAAGATCAAGAATAATTGGGGCCCTATTACATTCCTATCACTAAAACGGGGACGCTATGGAGAAAAACCTGCACCTGCAGGTTCTCCTTTGCGTCCCCGTTTTAGCGTGATATTAGGATGCAGGTGCTAGAAAAGCAGCCTGCATCGTAATCCGGGTAATCCGGCGTTAAATCCCAGGATGTGCATGGCGGCGCTAAGCGCCTCCGCGAACATCCACTCGATGGAGTCCATAGGACTGCATAGTACAGTAACCACTCACTGAAAAGCACAAGATACCAATCGCTAACGGGTTATTTAACCCATTAGCATTTGGATTGTAATATGGTGTGCCCGCGCTAGCGCCACCAGGGCTAATGTTAACGCTCACACAGGTGAGCGCTAACATTAGCACGAAGAATGTAATAGGGCCCTTGATCTTCCAAAGCACCTACAGGAGGCTTAAGATTGAGCATACTCAATCTAGTCTTTTTCAGGAGCAATACAAAGTAATTTTGGTTAGTGCACACTAAATTAATTTGTATATTGTCTTCAGAGCATGTTTCCACAATTGCAAAATACCATACCTTGCTGCTAATGTGCTGCAGCTCAGGGACTTGCTTTATGACTCAGAGATGACACAGACGCTCAGCCTATACTGTAGTATTGAAATTTGGCCAGTATGGGGGACCATCTGTCTGTCAAATGAATTTATGGCTGTGTATTTTAATGTAAATCTGTAAATATAGACTACATGAATATAGTTTAGTCAATGAAAAGTGAATTTCTAAAGAACTGCTGAGTCCTGCAAGTGGTTTTATGGAGAATCACTTGGTAATGATTGGGTTTATGGGTTGCCATTTACTGTAGTGTCTATCATGTTTCACCTCTTAAATTAAAGCTGAGACCCATGGTAACTTTCTTGTCTTCAAAAATCTTGAAAGCAAATCCACAGTTTAGCTACCTTAATCTAAAAATCTCCTCTGTCTCTCTCTCTGCCTGTTACAAGGTCACTCCTGCCTGCCGCCAACATTGGGAAATACAGGTGAAAACAACTGACCAGTTGACTCTTTCTTGTGCCACTTTCTGCTCCTGACCATAAATAAAATATATCTACTCCATTATTAAGAGCCTGCATGTAGTTATGACCTGGTAATGAAAACGATATGTTGATATATGATATAGACCAGTAGTAGCAGTAGGATTTTAAGTTCTACTTAGTGAATCACTTTAGGAAAGTCAACATTTCATTAGAAAAAAATTTAGGGTTTCTTAGGTAACAATATTGAATTAATGATGATGCTGAAGTGTTAATTGCATTTATAAAAAGTGTGAAGATCATCCAATTGATGGAACAAGGCCTACTAACAGCTTTTTAATGCTTACATCAATGTTGTTGTATATGCTTCTTACTCTGCAGGCAAGTATTTTGTCATCTGAGTGTCCCTAATATTTGTGTTTAGTTTAACTTCGCCCACCTGTTATGCCTCGCGCCACCACAGGAAGGCTCAGGCCGATACTGCTCCATAGTAATGAGCCTGGCAGCAGCTTTTCTGCAATTGCCCTGCTTGTTCAGTCCACAGCTGTCATCCTTTGCCAGTAATTGGGAAACAGGAAAAGGAAGCCACGTTTGAACCACAATGCTTCTGCAATGTTCAGCGTGCCTGCAAGCTAGAAGCCTGCTTGCCTCTGGGTTTTCTTTCCTGATCCTGCTTGCTATCTGCCTGCCCCAACCTATGGCTTGTTTTCACGTCTTGGTTTTCCCCTTCTGGATACCTCACCTACATTGCTCCACTGCCCAGTGACGTGCGGTGAGGTCAGTGACTGGTGAGGCACTGACTAGTATCAGAGCCAGATATACATGGGTTACATAGGTTCAGGTTCAGTGCTCCCCAGGAACTGGCTGCTGTTATAATACCAGAGTGCCAGCAGTGTGCCATATACATTCGAGTGTGCCATAATACCAGAGTGCCGGATTGCAGTCCTTTCCCGGAGGTGACCGACATCGTGGATGTAGGCCAAGCCTCTGGGATCTCCCCCCGCCTACTTAACTCATCACGCATGGACTCGATGACGTCAGTTTGGGAATTAACCCCTAGCTGCCACCTATGGTGTAGATAAAAGGGTCATTGAACCCCCCCCTATCTCCCAATCCATGGGAGTAGGGGTTACTTTTTGGCAAGGAGCATGGCCTTTCCAGTGATACCAAACATGACCATGTTATGTGTAAATGGGAAAAAAATAAATAGGGTTATTCAAACAGATCCGAATTGTGGCCGAAAGGTAACTGAACAATGAAATTCAGCGTACGGTTACCTTTCCCGGCCATTCGGCTATTCAGAGAGCAGGCAGTTCGCCAAATCTTGGCAATTTGGCTGCACATACGGTGCCTGTTCGAGGGCAGTGATATCCCCATAGAGGAGGAATGCTTTGTCTATTCAGAGAACACAAAACAGCAGGGAAAAATTGCCAAAATGCCCTGCTGTTTGGTGGTTTCATTCGACTGATTTATTCAGACGAATCCCATAGACCTCAATGTTAAAAATATTCCAGTTTTAAATCAATATCTAATAAACCGTTTATTATATTCTGCAGTAAAAGGTCTCCTTATTCATAGATTTTTTAGGTATTTTTGGGGTTTTATTTTTCAAACTTTTTTCTGCTTTTTGTTTTATCGTTTTGTCTTTTTCTGTAACAGAACTTTTTATTATCATTCACTGGATCTTATATTTAAATTCCAGACATTTTCGCGCAGTAGATTTTTTGCAAACAGCGTTTCAATTTTCCAACATTCAAGCGTACTGTTTTTTTTTCCTTTTCACCTCCTTCATCTGCATGTCGGGTTTTTCCAGCGGCTGCTCTGCACTCTGATCGGTGGCTAGTTGGGTTTCTCCGGCGTGTTCGGTGAGGTTAATCCAGATGTTTTTGCGGGTTTCAGTGAGTGGTCGCTGGGTTTTGCGGTGAGTGTTCGTCGGGTTTGCGGCGGCTTTTCCCTGCAGTACGGCGGCCCTGTGGTGCTTGCTGAATACACCGCAGGGTCACTGAAATAGGATTGCTGAATCGCACCGAATTGAAGAGAATGAAAAGTTACTGCACATACGGTGACTTTTCGATTCTCTTTGAACCCTGTAAATAAAAAAAATTGAAAAACTTGTTTTGTGGTTTTTTTATTAATGCAGCATTATTGTTCTCATTTCAATTATAATGTGAACAATGATGCTGCACTAACGATATTTTTTGGTTTTTTTAGCTAAAATCTCATAATTTCTCAGAAAAATTAAAAGTAACGGGTTCCCAGTTCTAAATTTTTTAACATGCATTCCCCATAGAATTAATAACCGCAAAGGTTCGGATGGTAAAATGTGAAAAAAATCACTTTACACGCTGTAGATGATTGAAAATTCAAATATTATTGGATTTTTTGATATACAGTAATATTCAGGCAGGGCATGACGTATTCGTATAATAATAATATATTATCAATCTGCTGAAAAAAATGTATATAATTTGTCTGGGCTGTGTAATAAAACGTGACTTCAAATCGCGTTTAAACATGAGGAGTGAAACTGGTAAAAATTAGCTCAGCACACAAATGTGAAATGGCTCAACAGCGAAAGGGTTAAGAGTACTATGCATGCACTTACAATAGTGACCAATAGACTGCGGCATTTGTCGCCCTCTATTGGTCACTAGTGTAAGTGCATAAGCTTAAAACAGTAAAAAGCAATTTGTAATTTCTGTTTATATATTACAAAAAGCCATGAGAGAAGAATAAACTTTGGCATGTAAAAGATTATCAGGTGACCTCACCTCAGTACTACTGTAATCTTTTACATGCCCAAATTATTCTTCTCTGTCATGGCTTTTTGTAATATATACCATAGATACTCGAGTATAGCGTGACCCGAATATAGCGCAATGGATAGAGATTTATTATGGAAATGAGAAAATATTCAATACTCGAATATAACGTGAGGAACACAATTTTACTGTACCGGTAAACAATTAACCACTTCAATGCGGAGGACGCGCTCAGCGCGTCCTCCGCATGGCTGCTGGTATGCGGAGGACGCGCTGAGCGCGTCCTCCCTTTGGGGTCAGCGTTCGGCCGGGTTCCGGCTGATCGCTGGCCCCCCCGGTGCGGGCTGACATCCTCGATGTCAGCCCAGCATCCGGAACCACAGCCGCTGAAATTAGGTGTCATCGCGGCAGCGCGATGACACCTAATTCAGGCGCCCCCCCCGCATGTGCGGAGGAGGCGCCTGAAAGGGAGGGGGGAGGTCCTTCGGACCTCTCTCCCTCCCGATCGGCGGCATGCAGGGGGTTAACCCAAGCACCATTTGGAAGGGCACAGCCTGCCCTTCCAAATGGTGCCTGGCATTAGCCCCTGGGGAGCTGGATCGCGAATCGGCGCTGAAAAGCGCCGGTTCGTGATCCTTTCCCGGAGCTGGCCGACATCTTGGATGTCGGCCAAGCCTCCGGGAACTCCCCCTGAGGACTGGCGTCATCGTGCGTAGCACGATGATGCCAGTCCTAGAGTTAACCCCTAACTGCCACCAACGGTGGAGATAGGGAGTTCCAATGAACTCCCTATCTCCCGATCTGTGGCAGCTAGGGGTTAAAGTTTGGTATGGTTGGATCGGCCAGAGCATGGCCGTTCCAACGATACCAAACACTACAGTGAAAAAGTTTTTTTTAAAAAAAAAAATTAAAAATAAAAATATATTTAAAAACAAAATTATAAAAAAAAAATAAACATTTTTTTTTCTTTTTTTTGGTTTGTTAATGCAGCAATATTGTTCCCATTTCAATTATAATGTGAACAATGATGCTGCACTAACGATTTTTGTATGCGGTGCGTTTGTTAAAAATGGTGTAATTTTCCCCAAAAAAATGTAACGAGACCCCATCTCAATTTTTTTTAACAAGCGCACCCCATACAAAATATAACCACAATTGCTTGCATGTTAAAAAAAACACTTTACACGTTGTAAATTATTGAAAATACATATTTTATTGCATTTTTTGTTATAATATACAGACATGACATAACGTATACCTATAATAATGACATATTATGAATCTACCGAGTCTGACGGAAAGAACGATATATAATATGTCTGGGTCATATACTAAAATAAGCCTTCAAAACACGTTTAAACATGATGAGCAAAACCGGTAAATATGACCTCAGCACAGAGGCGTGAAACGCCTCAGCAGCGAAAGGGTTAAAATCCTTCCAGGTTCACTTAACACAGTCAGGCTCCCCCTCAGGCCAGGGTGCTATGCTCTAGAATGATTGCAGTTGATACTAAGTATGAAGCCGTCGGCCGCTCGTCTTCTTTACTAGCAATTAGATGGCTGGTGGAGGTGAGCGAGTTGAATGATTGGCTTAAACCAATCGTGCCCTCTGGCCGAGATGGAATCCACCTCTCCAGAATCTGGGAGTTCCTGAAGTGTTTGCAAGCATCAGGGTGCCCGCATTCACTTTAGCGAGACTACCATACCAGACTTGGGGTCCCTGAGCAAGACAAGTTTATTTATTTTTTTTACACGCAAAGCAGTCTCGAATATAATGTGACCCCTCCATTTTTAAGGTAAATTTTTGTCACCAAAATCTAGCGTTATACTCAGGTATCTACAGTAAACTGTAGTACGTGTATGCACTTACAATAGTGACCAATAGATGGCTCCAAATGGCACCCTCTATTGGTCATTGTTGTAACTGCATGCATAGTACTCTTAATGTCCTGTGTCAATCAATCCAAATATTTTTTTTAAGGAAAAAAAAAGCAGAGGACAGAGGACGGCGAGGGAGCGTGGAGCAGGTCAGTATGAGAACTTTTCTCACTATAAAATTTTATTTTACAGGTTAATACAAAGACAACAGCACATTGATTTTTACTGGAATGGCATGTGAGGCTCTGCCTCACCTGCCACCCCTGACTGCACGGCCCTGCCACTGCCCCCTATGTTTCTGCTCTGCTGTCCACTATGTTTCTGTGCACCGAGTCCAAGGCCAGATTTATAACTAGACAGAGTAGGCATGTGCCTAAAGACGTCTGCCACAAGAGGTTCCTTGCTCTGTAGAAAAAAAAATATATAGATTTTTTTACAATTTACAATCATTTAGACCACTGTATCTCTGGAGCCCTAAGAGCTAGATGGACATATGCGGTATCATTTTGAAAGGCCAGATTATGGTTAGATTTATGTACAAATAAGTAACAAATAAAATAATATACAGTATATATATTTTTTAAAGCTGCACTGTTATTCAGTTTGCAGTTATAAAGTGAACAGTGATGCTGCGCTAACTCACCGTCTCATTTCCTACACTGCCAGCAAGTGTGGAGCTGATGATGCCACTTATTGTTTCATTGACAACCTAGACCATAGCACTGCAGTGAGGACAGAAAGGGGGGCTTTGGAAAATGCATCTCTGAATTGTACACCGTACAGGTTAAGTGAGGCATCATTGGAAAGGTCAGAATCTGGTCTTTACAATGATACCAAACATGACCATGTAATGTGTAAATATAAAAAACTGAAAAAACGTAAATGCAAAATTATGTTTTTCTTTATTCTACAGCAGAGCCAATATATGCTTTTACATATAAAACAAACAATGCCACTGCACTAACTCAACTAAGGCAACAGATTCTGCCCCTTCTTTAGATTTGAGCACAGAGAGAAACTGTTTTTAGTTTTTTAAAATGTTTTGTTTTTTTTTTAGTTTAGTTTTGGAAGCACTAATATAAGCTGAATAAAGTCCATTCAATATGGCATCAAAATTGTGAAATGTTTGATAATATGTCACATTGTAGGTGACAGTTCACAATATTCCAGAAGGCTAATTAAGGGCTAGAAGTCTGGAAACCAATTTCAATATATGTAGACATGAATGATCCTGGAAATATTTGGCTTACATTTATCAACAGGAGCAAAGGTTTGACTCTCACTTGCATAAATGCAAGATAAGGGGGCTGCTTAGCTCTCCTTAATATTTCTTGGCTTGTGTGCCTAGTTAACTGTCTGTAATGAGAACATATTACCTTTCTTCCCGTCCCTCCTTTTCAGCCTGCCAGCCTTGGTTGAATGCATGAGTGTGTTCCAAACATAATTGGAAATTGCTTTGCAATTGAAAGTAGCTACATAAATTCAAGACATGATTATATTATTCATAAATATACACTTTTTTTTCTAGCAAGGTTTTCTGAGATATTAAACTCTTTTTTTCCCCTCACTGTTCATTATAAGCTAATAATTACAGGGCATGTTAATAAAATATCAGGTTTTAATCATGTATTTGATTCATTTAGACAGCGGGTGCTTTTTAATGCTCTATTAAGACAGTCCTCCCACCATATTCTGTTACACGAACAAAAGTCCTACTTTTATGTTCTTATTCTTTTCTCCCAGCAGTGTTTTGCTTTCAAAATATGCCATGTATGAAATTTTATGATAATGTAGCTAGTTTCCGCTTAATAAATGCAACTGCCCAAAAAAATGAGCTTATTGATCCATGCATGACCTCAGAGATAGATCTGACTGTTTGTGAGATTTCTAGAACTTGTTTTATCTGCACTGAGCTGCCACTTTTAATCTGCAGAGAAATTCATGAAGTACTAGATCAAATGGACCCTTTGTAATGTGTGAATGTGTGCTGTATTAGGGAAAATTATGTTATAGATTTCTGCTACTTTCATGGCTTTGAACAATGTACCATAAACGGTATAGAAAAGAAATAATACATAGTATGCTTGGTGACCACTCTCTCCTTTGACAAACCCTTTACAACTCTTCAAGTGGAGTTCTGTCCCTCTTTCACCCTTTCTATACCAATATTCTATGGGCACTATCACCTGGTATGAGCTAACCGTAGCATCGGCATGTTTTTGCGTTAGCGCCACGCCGCCAGGTAAGATAAATCTAGTGCCTGACCAACAGATCATTTGCCTCCCGCTAGAAAAGGGAAAAAAATCACTTAGCACAAGCTTACTGTACTTACCACATCCTATAAATAACATGGGCAGCGCTAGAGAGAACTTGCGCTATTGAAACCCTAGGAACTCTTGGTGCCTGCGCTATTTTTTAGACTGACACTAATCACAACATTTTACCTACTGCTCAACCCTGGTGGTAACTCGAAAACTGGTGGTAACTTGAAAGGAATGCAGCGCAGGTGTTCTCTTTGCTCCATACACCATAGTAATGGATCTGGTGAAACTTATGCAGGCTTTGGATGAAAGTAACAATAGGTGCTTTAAAATTGGGACTTTAGTGACGGCAACAGTGCCGTCACGCCGTAACCTCTCTGTGGTATTGTGGATGAGTGCAGGGTTGGACCCTGCGATCCAATATTAACATGATATGAATCTGGTATAGGTGTCAGTGGCAGTGCACCCAAATATTGTGCCTTTGGTGGCAGCAAGTGCCTTCACACCGTAAGTATCCCCTCTGTGGTATTGTGGAAGAGTGCAGGGTTGGACCCTACGGTCCAATATTAAAATGATATGAATCTGGTATAGGCATTAGTGGCAGTGCACCCAAATATTGTGCCTTTGGTGGCAGCAAGTGCCTTCACACCGTAAGTAACCCCTCTGTGGTATTGTGGAAGAGTGCAGGGTTGGACCCTGCGGTCCAATATTAAAATGATATGAATCTGGTATAGGCGTCAGTGGCAGTGCACCCAAATATTTTGCCTTTAGGTGGCAGCAAGTGCCTTCACACAAAAACCCCTCTGAGGTATTGTGGAAGAGTGCAGTGGTGGAGGTTTTGGTAATGCAGAAGAAATCCCCGATCTATTCAGTTACATCAGCAGCTATAACAAAACCGGGTCAGCAATGTTTAGGCACTTGTACTGCGCTACTGTATATGTGAGAGTCGGCGCACAGCAGTAGCAACAGGAAGCAAACAGAACAGGTAGGGAATACACAGAGAGAATATTCAAATGGCAGGCAAAGTCGGCAACAGATCGGGTCCTCGGAACAAGCAGGGTCAGTAACAAGTATACAAACTGATTCGGTAAACTAGCGATGCGGGAATAAAGGCTAAGACACACTGAGCCTGTAGCGACGCACAGCGTAGCGAAGCAAACATTTTGCAGACTTGACTTCACTCCGCTCCGCCTCGCAGCATGTCTACACTGCATGACGTTTGCTTTTTACCGCACTGGACAGGAATCCACTAACTAAACTAAAATGTACACACAAAACCGTTTTATTTTCACAAAGCACATGTTATATAGGCAAAAAAGTTTCTACTCAATAAAATACATTAAAAATTACTGTTAATTTATTAGTAATAGTATAAAAATATAAAAAAAGGTAACCCCTGATCATATATATTATAGGGACACGGAGCTCTGTGTATAGAGTAGGGATGCATTGATACCACACACAGACATATACGTATATATCAACACGCAGACCTATATATACGTATATATCAACACGCAGATATATATATACACCCACCCACAGACCTCAGACCATATATACACATACGCACATGGGGGGGTGGCATGTGGACAATCTCAACTAAATGCGCCCCCCCCCCCCAATTTGGCTGATTCCTCCAGAAGAAATGTTGAACCCGACAGAGCAGAGAATATATATATATTATTCTCTGCTCTATCGGGTTCAAGATTTCTTCTGGAGGGATCAGCCAAATGGGGGGAGGGGGGCAATTAGTTGCCAAAATGTGTGTGTAATACAAGTCTGGATATATATATTTATAAAAATATAGAGATATATATATATATATAGATAAGATATATATCATACCTGCCCTTACCTTCCCCTATAAATTTGCTAAAAATATACACACAAAAAAACAAACCACTGCCTGAGACCCTGCGCAGCCCACATGCCACCCCCTCTACCTGGCTGAATGTATCTAATATACATAATTAAATACATTCAGCCAGGTAGAGAAAGAAAAAAAAGTTTTTTTATGTTCCCGGGGACATTTAAAAATGTCCTCGGATTTTATTTTTTTTAGAAATGTGTCGCCTTACCTTAGCCTGGTGGTCAGTGGGGGCTCCCTGGATCCTGGTTGTGGGGGGAGGGTCTGCCGTGGCCACAGGTGCAGTGGCTCCCTACCTGCACTGCCTGTCTCTGCCACATGCACCCGAGTGGCTAGCCCGCACAGTCGCAGCTCTGTCATCCGGCGGCCGCATGCACCTCAAGGGGATCCTTGGGAGGCCCCGGCAGGCTGCCCTCTACAGTGCCTGATTAGAGGGCCGTGTCTGCCTGATGTTTTAGTAACAAGAATGTTTTATCCCTGTCACGGGGGTCCCGGGCAGATGCCAGGGAAGGCCCTTCATCGCGCATATATTTGAGCCCTTGAGGCAGGTTTGTGGTTTGTTTCATAATGTTTAGTCCAGCACACACTAACAGAAACAGAGCTAGAGGTGATAGTGCAGGTGATGGGCACAAGAGAAAGCCCTGCACTGGTATAATTTCTCACTCTAAATACAGATTCAGGGCAAGGGTAGACAGAATGCAGAAACCAATCGTTTTGGTACATACAAGGACTAACTTGAATTGTCTCTAAATTCGGAAGGTTTCGAGACCAACAGATTACCTAGGACACAATCAAAAACAACAGACGTGGAATGACAGTCCGTGAAGTACTCAGGGTGCAGGGCAGTCAGAAATGCAGAAATGACATAAAACAGAAATGAACAATAGTTTGTGATCGTGGTCTTAAGCAAAAACATAAACATAAGTTGTAACCTGGGAACAAGGACCCCAGAGGGTTGCAAACGATACCCCTAAAACGTAAAGGCGTAATATACACACAGTAATTCTCAACAGGACAGACTGAAGTTTGAATGGATTCAACGGAGTGCAGGGCAGAACTCGTTGGTACCTGAAAAATACTGTGAACAGAACTGCTGATCCTGGCACTCCCTCCAGGGAGATCAGAACAACAAGAGAACACTAGATACTGCTCAGTAGCTATTGATTTCGTGACCAAAAGATCTACTGAGCAAATACACATAAACTAAACACATACAAGAGAATGGTCCAAAAACATAAGCCAGGTCATACACGAGAAATCCAGACAGAATATCTTTAGGGGACAGACGTAACAGTAATCCAAGGGCCACAACCAGAAGTCATACACGAGTAATCAGGAATACAATATTATCAAGGACAGTGAGTAACCTATAACAAGAACAGGAACTTAATAGGTGTAACCTATCCAGACAGAGAGAGCAAAAGACTTACTGGGCCTATATATAGGGCTGAGAAGGTCATGTGACGGCAGACCAATCAGCCAACAGATAGATGTAGAACCTGAAACCCCAAAAAAGCATGAATCCCTGCTACAACCAGCAGGGGGCAGGACCGAGATGTGACAATCCCATAGGCTTCAATGTTAAAAATATTCCCGTTTTAATTCAGTATGTAATAAACCCTTGCTTATAATATTCTGCAGTAAAGAGTCTCTTTATTTCTAGATTTTTTAGTATTTTTTAAGCTTCTTTAATACTTTTTTTTAAAAAAAAAAATTCAAACTTTTGGGGAACGTCCCAAAAAGTTTGAAGTTCGCAAACTGTCGAACAGCCGATGTTCGATGCGAACTCCGAACAGATCGAACCGCACAGCTCATCCCTATCAGGCACTACCTTTCAGTAAGTAGAGTTTTTCGGTGGTGATGGCATTTTAGCTTACACCATGTTTTTTTTGGGGGGTCCCTGGCTTTGGTCTGCTGCCATGTTGCTACAAACCTTTTATATACTTGCTCCCTTTCAAAGTTTCATTCTGGGTTAACATCCTTTTACATTTTTTTAATGCATTTTCTGTACCCAAATCATGTGACAAAGTGCAGATGGGTGGCTGGAGCCTTCAGTTTTGCTACAAACATAAACTATACACATAATTATAACATAAATATAAAAAATGACATCAGTATTTTCGATTTCAGTATAATTCTTTTAGAATTATTTAAATTGTGTAATTGGTATAATGTGAACTGTAATAATTAACATACATTACAAAATTTGGCGGTGGGCAGTGGTGTAATTAGGGGGTAGTGGGGGATGGGCCACCACGAATGACAACCTGGGAGGGATGCATCTAACCGGCTGTCGCCTTGCATCTAACGGCTGCCTGTCCATGCAGTAATGAGGTCTGTGCTTCCATAAAGAACGTACCGCATGCATCTGGGGCTGCCAGGCAGACAGTCTGCCTTCTTGACTCCTCCCCATCCTCCTGCACTTCCTGTCCCCAAGCGGGAGGAAGAAAAGTGAGGAGTGAGGTGAGCAGGGCAGCAGGAGGAGACATCTATGAGTAAGTGGGGTATGTGGGGGCTTGTGAGAGTGTTTTGTGTGATTGTGTGCAGTGTCAGGGGGATGATACATGTGTAGGTGCACCGTTTGGGTGTTGTTTGTGCAGTGTCAGGGGGCAGGGCCGCCATCAGGGCATTACGCCCCATGCTGCCGTAAGGAGCACCAGGGCCCCGTCGGCAGGGGCGGCACCCTTTTAAACAGCTCCGGTACCGGACTCTATGAGTCTGAATCCGGAGCTGTACTGTCTTGGTCTCCTGGCTCTGGCTGGCTGGGCGGGCCAAGCAGCGTGCGTGGGCCTCCCAAGCATGCTGCTTTGGCGCCGCCCCCTCCAGTCACGTGTGTGACGCACGCGTCACACACGAGCAGCTGCCTGCAACAAAGGGCCACGCCAGGAGAAGAGCGGAGAAGACTGAGTGCCCGGGAGAAGAAAAGAAGAAGGAAGAAGAGAGAAGAAAAGAAGAAGGAAGAAGAAAGGAGAAGGAAGAAGAGGAGAAGGAGGAGCAAAGGCAGGGACAGAAGACGGCAGAGTGGTGAGCCAGGGCCCAGCCAGACCCCAAGGTCCAACCTGACCCCCAGGGCCCAGCCAGACCTCAAGACCCAGCCAGACCCCCAGGGCCCAGCCGGACCCCAAGGCCCAGCCAGACCCTCAGGGCCCAGCCAGACCCCAAGGCCCAGCCAGGGCCCAGTCAGACCCCCAGGGCCCAGCCAGACCCCAAGGCCCAGCCAGACCCCCAGGTCCCAGCCAAGGCCCAGCCAGACCCCAGGGCCCAACCAGACCCCAAAGGCCCAGCCATATCCCAGCCAGACCCTAGGGCCCAGCCAGACCCCAAGGCCCAGCCATACCCAGAGGCCCAGCCAGGGTCCAGCCAAGGCCCAGCCAGACCCCCAGGGCCCAGCCAGACCCCCAGGGCACAGCCAGACCCCAAGGCTCAGCCAGACCCAGAGGCCCAGCCAGGGTCCACCCTAGGCCCAACCAAAACCCAAGGCCCAGCCAGATCCCAGCCAGACTCCAAGGCCCAGCCAGACCCCAGGGCCGAGTCAGACCCCAAGGCCAAGCCAGATCCCAGCCAGACACCAGGGCCCAGCCAGACACCAGGGCCCAGCAAGGGTCCAGCCAAGCCCCAGCCAGAATCCAGGGCCCTGCCAGATCCCACGGCCCAGCCAGACCCCAGGGCCCAGCCAGACCCCAAGGCCCAGCAGGGCCCCAGGGCCCAGCTAGACCCCAGGGCCCAGCCAGGGCCCAGCCAGACCCAAGGACCCAACCAGACCCCAAGGCCCACCCAGGGTCCAGTCAGACCCCAAGGCTGAGCCAGGGCCCAGCCAGACTTCAGGGCCCAGCCATACCCCAAGGCCCAATAAAGACCCTGTCAGATCCCAGGGCCCAGACAAACCCAAGGGCCCAGTCAAACCCCAGGGTCCAACCAAGCCCCAGTGCCCAGGACAGCCCCAGGGACCAGCCAAGCCCAAAGGCCATCATACAGACAGCACATTACTGTGAGTTTTATTGCTGTGGATTCTGTGATATGCTCATACACACTGCACATTACTGTGAGTTTATTGCTGTGGAGCTCTGTTATATGCTCATAAACACCA
Source organism: Leptobrachium leishanense (assembly GCA_009667805.1). Classification (NCBI taxonomy): domain Eukaryota; kingdom Metazoa; phylum Chordata; class Amphibia; order Anura; family Megophryidae; genus Leptobrachium; species Leptobrachium leishanense. The sequence continues at coordinate 135,489,870 of CM019065.1, forward strand.
CACATTACTGTGAGTTTTACTGCTATGGAACGGTGTTTTGTCCTTTTTTTGCTTTGGAATGGGGAGAAAAGCTGTTAAAGGTTGAGGAAGTTTACAGGGGGCCCATCTTCAGTTTCAGTAAGGGGCCCCATCATTTCTGATGGCTGGCTGCCCTTTCAGGTGGGGATGTGTTACACGTGTAGGAGCAGTGTATGCAGTGTCAGGGTGCCATATGAGAGTAGGTGCCATATGAGAGTGTTTTGTGTGCGGTGAATGTGTCCTGTCCTGTGTGTCCTGAGTGTGTGCAGTGTAACTATTTGTGTGCTGTGTGAAAGAGACTGCTGTATGATGCTTGCGAATGAAACCTGTATGAAAGTGTTTTATTGCTGTGTAGCTCTGTGATACACTTATACACAGGGGCGTCGCTACGTGGGGGCAGGGGGTGCGGCCCGCACCAGGTGACACCCGCCTTTAGGGTGACACCGTCACCCTAAGGGCGGGTGTCTCACCCTGCGATGCGTGTTCGCTCCCTGCAAGCGTCCAAAACATGCAGCTTCGGCGCTCGCCTGGGGGAAACACGTCACCAGCCAATCGCGGCTGGTCACGTGGCTCCCCCAGGTGAGCGCCCAAGCTGCACGCCGCCGGGCGCTCAGAGGGAGCGAACACGCGGCGGAGGTGAGCTGGAGCATATCCATGAGCTGCTGGGGCATATCCATAAACTGCTGGGGCATTATCCATGAGCTGCTGGGGCATATCCATCAACTGGGGCATATCCATGAGCTGCTGGGGCATATCCATGAGCTGCTGGGGCATATCCATAAGCTGCTGGGGCATATCCATCAGCTGGGGCATTGTCCATGAGCTGGGGGCAGTATCCATGTGCTGGGGCAATATCCATGAGCTGGGGGCATTATCCATGAGCTGGGGCAGTATATCCATGAGCTGCTGGGGCATATCAATGAGCTGGGGCAATATCTATGAGCTGGGGGGCATATCCATGAGCTGGGGCATATCCATGAGCTGGGGCAGTACCCATGAGCTGGGGCAGTATATCCATGAGCTGGGGCAGTATCCATGAGCTGGGGCAGTATATCCATGAGCTGGGGCATATCCATGAGCTGGGGGCATTATCCATGAGCTGGGGGCATTATCCATGAGCTGGGGCAGTATCCATGAGCTGGGGCAGTATCCATGAGCTGCTGTGGCAGTATATTCATGAGCTGGGGCAATATCCATGAGCTGGGGCAGAATATCCATGAGCTGGGGCAGTATATCCATGAGCTGGGGCATTATCCACGAGCTGCTGGGGCAGTATATCCATGAGCTGGGGCAGTATATCCATGAGCTGGGGCAATATCCATGAGCTGGGGCAGTATATCCATGAGCTGGGGCAATATATATACATGGGTGGAGCTGCTGGGGGAAATATATAATTGTTAACTGGGGCAATATATCCATATGTGAGCTGGGGGCAATATATATCCATGGGTGAGCTGCTGGGGGCAATATATCCAGAGCTGCTGGGGGCAATATATATCCATGTGTGCTTTCACTGCCTTCGAACAGGCACCGTACTTGCTGGCAGTTGGCAAAAATTTGTGCGAGCATATGAGAGAGCTCCACAGCAATAAACCTCACAGTAATGTGTGCTGTGTGTATGAGCATTCAGTGTTATATGGGAGTACTGATTTAGGAGTAAGAGTAGTTAAAAAAAAATCCATAAAACTCGGGGGGGGGTGACACCATAAGTTACCGCAGCGGGTGACACCAACCCTAGTGACGCCACTGCTTATACACAACGCACATAAATAAATCTCAGTGATGTACAGTGTGTACGTGCATATCACAGAGCTGCACAGCAATAAAACTCTGTAATGTGCAGTGTGTATGAGCATATCACAGAGCTGCACAGCAATTAAACTCACAGTAATGTGCGGTGTGTGGATGTGAGTTTTATTGCTGTGGGGCTCTGTGATACGCTCATTCACACTACTGTCAGCATTAATGCTGCAGAGATCTGTGATACTACTCTCCTATACACTGTACATTATGTACGTTTTATAGCTCTGGAGCTCTGTGAAATGCATGGGTGCAATATTTTACATTTTTTTAAATTATTTTTTATTTGGGAGGGCAGCATTTCATTCTTGGACCCAGACAGCACAGTGTCTTGGGCCGGACCCATTTGTGTTTTGCATAAAATCACCTCATTGGGGGGTGGTTCATTGAACTTCATTATTGACATTTTTGCACAGGTGGTGGTAGGGGAGCTGGTACAAAAGGGAGTATTTGCCCCGGGTGCCAAATACCCTAAGTACACCTCAGGGGATACGTTAATGTATTTTTATGATGGTTGTGGTTTCACTGGTTATACAATTTAAATAAGACAGGTGGTTGAACATTTGTGATATGAGAAAACGTTTTATTGAGAATGTCAAACATACAGCCTGCCTATGAAGCCTATGGGTGGCATTTATTAGCCAGCAATTATTTGGAAAATGCGGTTTTCTGATAACTCAGAGACTCGCTTTTTACGATTACAAGCTAAGTCTCTAACTTTTAAGCCAGTGGACACATGCGATAATGCACAACTAACAAATGTGGACTTTACAAGCTGACTTGTTCATTGTGCAAAATGGTGCCGCGATAATCCCACCCACCACAAAACAGCTTTCATCTCCAAAATACAAGATTAAAAAAGTTGGTGAATAAACACCAATGGTACAAAAGACTTTTATCACAAAAAAATTACATTCCTGTACAATCCGGGAGCGCAATTTCTTAAAACAAAAATTCAGTCTTTTTCTTATCCAATAATGGAGATGTCAGAAGTCCATCTTGGGTATACCATAAAGGGTCTTTAGAATAACGTTCTAATGTATTGATATGTCATTTTAATCTTATCTCTTTCTTCAATAGATATTCCATTCTATTGGTTAACCTTTTCTTATCTTTGATGTTATTCTGAATGCCATCTCTCTTTAGGTCAGGTTCACTATGGCCAAATATATCAATTGTGTTTATCCCAAATTTGTTCCTAAACTCCATAATTATACCCTACAGCTGCCAGCACTTGGCAAAAAGCTTTTGTCAATACAGAGAATATTGTGAAACAGCTGAATATTATGTGGTTTCCAAGATATAGAGGAACGCCACGAGTCTCTACTGATAGAACACCATCAGGGTTATTCAAAGAGCTCAGAATTGCTGGCGAAAGGTAACCGAATGCTGAAATTCAGCATACAGTTACCTTTCCTGGCCATTCGGCTATTCAGAGAGCAGGCAGTTTGCCAAATGTTGGCTAATTGCCTGCACATACGGTGCCTGTTCGTGCCTGTTCGAGGGCAGTGAAATCCCCATAGAGAAGCAATGCTTCGTCTATTCGGAGAACAAAAACCAGCAGTGAAAAGTTGCCGAAATGCCCTGCCATTCGGTGGTTTCATTCGACAGGTTTATTCAGGCGAATCCCATAGGCTTTAATGTTAAAAATATTCCCATTTTAATGCGATATCTAATAAACCGTTTATTATAATATTCTGCAGTAAAAAGTTTCTTTATTTTTAGATTTTTTATGATCTTTTAGGCATTTTTCAGGATTATTTTGCGAAAAAAACACTGTTTTTTTTTAATCTTTTTTTTTCTGTGACAGCCCTTTTTATTATCATTCATTGGATCTTATATGAAAATTTCAGACATTTTCGTTCTGTAGTTTCTTTGCAAACAGCGTTTCACTTTTCAAACATTCAAGCGTACTTTTTTTTTTCACTCCATTCTTCTGCGGTGACGGGTTTTTCTGGCGGCTGCTCTGAGCTGTGATCGGCTCCTGCTATGCTTTCTCCGGCGTGTTCGGCGGGGTTAATCCAGATGTTTTTGCAGGTTTCGGTGTGCATTCGCCCTGGTTTTGCAGTGATTTTTTGGCGGGTTTGCGGTGACATTTCCCTGCATTGCGGCGGCCCTGTGGTGCTTGCTGAATACACCGCAGGGTCGCCGAAATGGGATCGCCAAATCACACTGAAATGAAGAGAACGAAAAGTCACCAAACATGCGGTGACTTTTCGATTCTCTTTGAGTAACCCTGCAAGTTTAATGTAAAGTGCAGGTCTTATTGTATGGACATTGCAAGATACATGTTTAATGTAAAAATGCAGATTTATTTATTTGCAAAGGATTTTACCAGGAACAATACATTAAGATTTCTCTCATTTCAAGTATGTCCTGGTTTCAAAAACATTGAATTGTTACAGAAATACAAAGTAATAAAATGCAAGATAGTACAGTACAGACATTGCGAGTTACATATTTAAAGTAATATTGTGTATTTTACAGAATGGACATTGCAAGTTACGTATTTAAAGTAAAATGTTGGATTTTACAGTATGGACGAGTTATGTGTATAATATATTAGTGTGGCTACACACTGTAGTAATTGCATTTCCCCAAATATAGGACAAAAAAAAGTGCCCAGTAAAAAACCCAAATAAAAAAATAAAAAAACCTTCAATGGAAAAATAGGAGCAATCTCACCGAATGTTCTTCTGCAAAACAGTATTTCCAATTTTTATCCCTATTCCTCTACTACGGCAAGTGTTATCACCTCATTAACCTCTACTGTTACCCTCACCTCTCCAGACTTGCAGTCACTATCCAAGAAATGATGTGTTGGTACAGCAATTCTTATATAGCTATTTTTTCCTCCTATTATTTACTTCACTCTTTTTAATGGGATCCTTCCTTCGTTGGTGACCATTAAATTTAGTCATTTCAAACATAATTGTATTTTTTGTTGGCTAAACTTTGCCTTTATACAACTGCTGATATTTGATGACATCTGGTGAACCCCAATCTTCTGTTGCTGCCTTTGCCTTTTATTTTCACTTATTTGGCATCATTTCTAGAAAGCAGAGTGTCAGTTCTCCTTCACAACATTACTTGATTAAATTATTCCATTTCCATTAGGGAATAATTCAAGTGACATCCTTTCTCTATATTTATCTGCAGCATGCCAGCACCTACCCGCAATCACTTATGCTCACGCTCTGTCCATGGTCCACACACCAATGATTCATGCTGCGCTCACGATACTTTGTTGCAACTGATAATTTTTACAGCATTTCCTTTGCATTTCATTTTCAGTCAGGCATAAAATTTCACACCTCTAACTAATCCCGTTAGCAAAACAAATCTTTCCCTCTACTGACATTTTCAGATTTTGACAGCCCTGTTCTTCTCAAAGATCTCTCTCATTTTTTTCTTCATATTTTATCATTAGAATGGCTGGAGGAATTCTAGGGAATCTGTTCCAGGACACATCCAAATAATAGGTCTGTGTTCTGATAAATCAGAAGCCGTACACAATGTGCGGTGTAATTACAGGACAGATGGTACCTATTCATTAAATTGTCAAAATGTTTTTGTTATGAAAGATTATGGATAAACTCTATTAATGTGCGAAATCATCTTATTTCACTCTAAGTGAGTCAAATCTAAAATATGCCCCCCCCCCGGAACCAGGAACTCTACATGATGTGTAATGTATTATTATTTAAATATTTTAAAAAAGCACCAATGTTGTTTTGGATTGGTTTTCTTTATGTGAAGATGATGGTTAAGCTAAATATTATCTGTGCTAAGGATCAATGTATAATGTGGCAGCCTGATGCATTCTACATTAAGATCCCAATGCAACTGCCTAAAATGTCAGTTTTCTAGTGCTCAATCCTTTGTCTCTCACTTACAATGCAGTTCATGGCATTATTAAGAATGAATTGGAACAAAAGGTTTTTGCAAGGGAAATGTGCTTTTTCCTGAAGCAGGTGTAACCCAATCAGAATACCAGAGGAAGAGGGTATCAACCCCTATGTACTTGTGCTGGCTTATGTCTGTGGTATCAGCAATGAAGGAAATGGTGCTGGCTGGGTGAAGTAGAGGTAACATCACTGCTCTATAACCGTGGAGAGAGACTGGAGACACAGGTTCGATCCCAGCAAGAGCACCTCTCCAGTAAGTGTCTTTGAGCAAGACACCTAACAGGTACATACTCACCACCCAGGACATACTTGAATGCGAGAGAAATATCAATGTATCCTTCCTGGTAATATCCTTTCTCAATAAAAAATAAATATTGGGTAACCAACAATATCATGTACTATGCCTGCCTAGGCTTCAAAACTGTGGAACATTTCCATTCTCTGATAGAAGGGTCAACATCCTTGGCCTTAAAGATGTTTTGAAACTACATGTCCCAAAAGGCTCAGTCAATCTAATGAGTACATAAGCATCACAAGAGAGGTAGTTTCCAAACATCGGGAGGGCCAAGGCTACTTTTGGCAGTGACCACAGCACATAGATGCAGAGATGGACGGCGATACAGAGGTCTGAATGAAGTAGGGGAAGATAGATGCTGACCCCTGGCGGGGGGTAAGGAGCAACCTTCGGGGAGGCAATTGCCCCCCCTGCCTGCTTGTAGTGACGCCTATGCAAAGAAGTAACTCAACGATAGAGAAAAACCCTGATGAATTGGCCAGGTTTTTGAGTAGAGTTTAGAGCCTGTAAATAAGCCAAGATTTAGGAACACATCAACATAAACTTTTAAACAAGCCAAAAGACAGATCAGGAATCAACAGCAGAGTCAGGATAACATTTCAGGTTGGTACACAGTAGGATAATATAGAAATGATACACACAATGCACTCTTGGGTATAAAGACTACAACAGGGCAACAAACACCACAACAAGTTATTGGGTAATATACAGAGGCAAAAAAAATACATAAGCCAAAAGGAACTCAAAACACAACAAACATTTGTACATGCATTAGGACTAATGGATACACTCAGAATCCAATAAGCATACAGGGCTATATCCAGGCTTAACAAACCCAAATAACATATACTCTGCTCGTAGATTGTTATAGAGGAATCTGTAGAGAAAGTAGGGCTAAACTAGATTAGTATTGCTGTGTTTATTACAACATTGTAAGATTATTTTGTTTACAATTACATGTTGAAGTTGTTAAAGTGACCACATTAATTCACATAAAACTTTAGTACCAGGAGTTTTTCTGCTACAACACATTTACATTTAAGTTACTGTAAGTAATTTGCCTTTGTGCCCCTTCAGAGTGTCTTGAAAATAATATGACACCAGATTGTCTGTAACTAGTTTTCATATCACTTTACTATAATTTCATACCCTAAATATAAATAAAATAATTAATCCCAATAGTAAAATTAAGTCTTTTGAAATTAAACTAAAACAATGTTTAGTCTTTTTTTCCCCCTGTATTGATTCAGAAATAAGCAACACTTCATAGATTCAAAGTGACACATTAATAAGGGCCCAACAAGAAAAAAATATATACATTTATCCATTCCCACATACCATGAAATAATTTAAAGCAACACTACCACTAACATAGGCTAAAACTAGATTATTTGTGCATTACAAAAAACAACACATAAAACACCTGCTACTGGTTTTAATTTTGTTTTAAGTAATTGCATATAAAAAATAAAAGAAAAGTTAGGTGTTATCTCCTGCTTCCATTTTGTGGATCTTTTCCATGAAGACAAACAAAACCACACAGTATTATACAAATAATACAGAGAATAATGGTAAATACAGTATCACGTTAGCATCCAATATACCTTGCTTTCAAATTTATATAAACATGAGAGGGATGGCCAAATGGAAACTCCTATAATAGGCTGGGGTCAGATGAGTGTATTGCAGAGTGGAAGGTAACGTCCGTGAGAGTGGACGTTCCTTCCACTCTGGCGCCCATCTGGCCACCTTGCTGAGTGCAGTTAGTGCACTCAGTGCTACAAGGCTCGATCCTCCTATGGAGGATCTCACTTTGCAGCCCCATCAAACGTGCGTCGTAACGCTTCATCAGGGAGGCTCTCAGAATGTCTGCAGCACACCCGCTGTAGCTCAGCAATTCATGCGTGCGCTACAGCATGTGGCCGGCCCCGTCGAGGCATCACGATGCTGCAATGGATGCCGAGAGCCAGTACGGGTGCACATAGTGTGCTTGTCTGACCCCGGCCATAGTGAGCCAAGACTGGGCTCACAGTATAGATGCTTGTTGGTTCTTTATGGCACGCCCATGGTGGCAAGGTACACCTACCATATGTGACTAGTTACGCTGGTTTATAGCTCCAAGTCATTTTGTATTTATCATACCCCTTTGATTTTGCATATTTTTAAAACTTTTTACTAGATTTTGTTTCCTTCCAAAAGCAATGTCTCCAGTTCGTATAAAATAGTGACTGTCTGAATCATGCTATACAGTTTATGTTATTTTAGTTGTTTTTTTCCCCCAATATCTTAAAAGTCAGGCTGGCAAGTAAACTTCTGCATGAGCAGATTTGTCAAGTTGTCTTGACCTCCAATGCGTTATGTCTCAGAGGTCTTTACTTATTTGTTCTATTTCAGGTTTTAAATTACTGTACTGTATTAAAAATAAATGTCAACATGTTTATTATTTAGCTGGTATATAATAAAATGCAATAGTTCTTCAGTGGTAGAATGGCACCAAATGAATTGTTTGTAAACCCCCTGATCTTTTCTTTGTGTGGCAACAAAGACCGTATCCATTGGGAATTGCTGAACTGAAAAGAGATTTTGATGTAATTAAAGCTTCTTATAGCGCGTTTCAAAGAAACAAACAAGTTGATAATAGATATTTAGATACAATTAGCCTTTTTTAATCTATTTGTTAATAAAATTCAATTCGAGAGTAACCACTTAATTAATTATTGTTCCTTTTCAAAATCCTTCTTCGCAATTATCTGATGCTGTAACACAAAAGTCAAACAACAAAACGCAACTCATGCACGATTTGTATCAAGAAAGAACAGCAATTTGCAGTCATATGAAACTGAGGCACGTTCACAAGATTTTTGCTCAATGCAAAATAATGAAAACCACAAGTTTTGATATAGAGAGAGGAGTGTGGGGAAAAACTGCCCATTTTGGGGCATGATAAATTACATTAAGGAATATTGCCTTTGCAATTCTCCACTGATTCAATGTTCATATATAGTTAAATATTTCTTATGGATGAGGATAATGCAAAAAATGTTCAAATTTGTGTTAAGAAACGGTGGAATATATCTTTGGTGGTATTTGGTATTGTCAGTGAGTTGTCATTCCAAACCTTTTCATGAAATACCTCAAGCACTCACCTTCAGTTGCAATTAACATGCTTTTTTGGCAACTTTTATTTGAAAACTGATTGGAAAGTTAAGCCTGTATATGCACATTTTTATACTTTTACTAATCATATTATAAAAACAAACGGACAATTACAGTCATGGCCGAAATTGTTGGCACCCCAGCCATTTTTCCAGAAAATCAAGTATTTCTCACAGAAATGTATTGCAGTAACACATGTTTTGCTATACACATGTTTATTCCCTTTGTATGTATTGGAACAAAACAAAAAAAGGGAGGAAAAAAAGCAAATTAGACATAATGTCACACAAAGCTCCAAAAATGGGCTGGACAAAATTCTTGGCACCCTTTCAAAATTGTGGATAAATAAGATTGTTTCAAGCATGTGATGCTCCTGTAAACTCACCTGGGGCAAGTAACAGGTGTGGGCAATATAAAAATCACACCTGAAAGCAGATAAAAAGGAGAGAAGTTCACTTAGTCTTTGCATTGTGTGTCTGTGTGTGCCACACTAAGCATGGACAACAGAAAGAGAAGAGAACTGTCTGAGGACTTGAGAACCAAAATTGTGGAAAAATATCAACAATCTCAAGGTTACAAGTCCATCTCCAGAGATCTAGATTCGCCTTTGTCCACAGTGCGCAACATTATCAAGAAGTTTGCAACCCATGGCACTGTAGCTAATCTCTCTGGGCGTGGATGGAAGAGAAAAATTGATGAACGGTTGCAACGCAGGATAGTCCGCATGGTGGATAAGCAGCCCCAAACAAGTTCCAAAGAAATTCAAGTTGTCCTGCAGTCTCAGGGAGCATCAGTGTCAGCGCGAATTATCCATCAACATTTAAATTAAATGAAACGCTATGGCAGGAGACCCAGGAGGACCCCACTGCTGACACAGAGACATAAAAAAGCAAGACTACAGTTTGCCAAAATGTACTTGAGTAAGCTATAATCCTTCTGGGAAAACGTCTTGTGGACAGATGAGACCAAGATAGAGCTTTTTGGTAAAGCACATCATTCTACTGTTTACCGAAAATAGAATGAAACCTACAAAGAAAAGAACACAGTACCTACAGTGAAATATGGTGGAGGTTCAATAATGTTTTTTTTTTTTTTTTGCTGCCTCTGGCACTAGGTACCTTGAATGTGTGCAAGGCATCATGAAATCTGAGGATTACCAAAGGATTTTGGGTCACACTGTAGAGCCCAGTGTCAGAAAGCTGGGTTTGCGTCTGAGATCTTGGGTCTTCCAGCAAAACAATGACCCCAAACATACATCAAAAAGCACCCAGAAATGGATGGCAACAAAGCACTAGAGAGTTCTGAAGTGGCCAGCAATGAGTCCAGATCTAAATCCCATTGAACACCTGTGGAAAGATCTTAAAATTGCTGTTGGGAAAAGGTGCCCTTCCAATAAGAGAGACCTGGAGCAGTTTGCAAAGGAAGAGTGGTCCAAAATTCCGGGTGAGAGGTGTAAGAAGCTTATTGAGGGTTATAGGAAGTGACTGATTTCAGTTATTTTTTCCAAAGGGTGTGCAACCAAATATTTAGTTAAGGGTGCCAAGAAATTTGTCCAACCCATTTTTGGAGTTTTGTGGACATTATGTCCAATTTGCTTTTTTTCCTCCCTTTTTTTGTTTTGTTCCAATACACACAAAGGGAATAAACATGTGTAAAGCAAAACATGTGTTACTGCAATACTTTTCTGTGAGAAATACTTGATTTTCTGGAAAAATGTCTGGGGGGGCCAACAAGTTCGGCCATGACTGTAATATCTAACTCAGGCTCCCCCAGATGTCTCTGAACTACAACTCCCATGATTCTCTGGCTTTTTTGCATTCTAAGAAGAATGGGAATTGTAGGCCAACAACATCTGGGGGGTAGAATTTGACACCCCTGATCTATACTATACAGGTTAATATTATGAAAATCTGTTTTTTTTTTTTCCAGTATGACTTGACACTCTCGTCTTGACCAGCTTTTATAATAAAATTTGTCTCCTTAAAAAAAAAAAAAAACTTTTTTGGGGTGAATAAATACGTACATACAAAGAATAAGAATTCAAGAAAACATTTTCTTTGTGAGTGATGGGAAAATTAATGAGACAATAAATATTTTGAAACTGCACTTTTTTCATTTGCTATACAGAAAGGGAACCTTAGTTTTTTCAAAGACGGAATTCTATTCGGCTTGGACCTTGTTCGCAAAGAGAAACGTTAGTTGTTTATGTCTATAACACACATATATATATATATACATATACACACACACTTCTCTTCACAAAGTGATTTGGACTGTAATAAAACTAGTCTAAAATTACTCTGACATAAAAATGTTTTGCAGGAACCCAAAAATTATTATGAGCAACTTTAAGTAGTTGTTGCACCCATGTTGTGAATATAAACACTTTATTATAAATGTATCTGAACTCTTCTGTTTGTAAAAACATACACATATCAATTTGTGGATTCTCTGTCTCCATAGTTTGGTGATTTTTTTTTCCCCTTTACTCTCATCATGAGCATCCTGCAATATATATCAGATTGCTTTTAACATTGATGTGAACCTTAGAAACTCCATTTGTCCGCACTGCTCTTTCATTTTATTTCTGTTATGCCGCAATCAACCAATTTCAAAACCCCAAACATTTCTGAACAGGACCTGCATGGCCTTTTCAGTGATGGAGTCATTTACCAAGTGAGTTCCACCTCTGAGCAGTATCATTTCCCGTCATATTAAGTGTCCCTAAAGATTGCCCATGGAGTGCAAGCTCCCTCCTTATCGCCCTTGGCAGTTGGCAAATTGAAAGAATGGCTGGAACACAGCACCACAAATGAAAAGTAAATTGCTACCTGCAACCATTTGTCAGATTTTAACAAGGACTTCAAATTCTCTGCAGTCTAAAATAACTTCTTCTGAGCTGGTGAACAACAAGAGATGAAATGGACCTGTACAGCGTACGTCATAAAAGAAACTAGCCTCTTTTAAAGATATATAAACATAACATAATTAACAAGAGTAATTTTATCATTTAATACATTCTGTTAATATTTAACTGATTACAACAACCAGAATTTGAGAGTCATAAAAACTTTATTCAAAATTTATAATGGTTTTATTCAGGGTGCGTGAACACCAAATCCTCAGATATGCTCCTTCACTTTGTTCCTTTCTTTTACAATTGGCTTTGATGTGTTTATGTTGGCTCATGAGACAAAATGAAATCAGTTGTTTAAAAATTACCAACTGACACCTATTTTGTGACCAGTTCTGAATATATTTATATACAAAAAGCATACAAGTTGGTTATCCGGACTGTTGACACAGCCATGTTTCACCACTGACTACAGTATGCAGGACACATCAAGAGACTCGATTTTCAGTATCCTTGAAAGAGAAAGAAGTGAAGGTCTTCTAATAAAACACTCAAAATACTTTCAATCAATAACAAAACATCAAAATTATGAATAAACGTGGGTGATATGACATTTGTTGTGTGATTTTGGAATTCGGTAACTTAAAACACTTTAAAAACAGCTTGCAGACCTGTGTTATTTGTCCTAACAGCAAACAAAGGAAACAACATATGAATGTAAACAGCTTAACCTAATGAACATTTTCTAGATAAGAATATTTCAAAACTATAATTGGACTACAGAAAATTTTAAAAGAATCATTTGAATGACATAGGTAAAAGTAAATACTGTAGATACTCGAGTATACCCCTAGATTTTGGCAACAAAAATTTACCTTAAAATTGGAGGGGTCGCGTTATATGCGAGACATCTGCATCACGTGTAAAAAATAAAAAAAATCTTGCCTTGTTCTGGATCCCAAGTCTCACGGGAGTTACGGTAGTCTCGCTGAAGTGAATGCAGGCTCCCTGATGCTTGCAAACACTTCTGGAACTCCCGGATTCGGTAGAGGTGGAATCCATCACGGCCAGAAGGCAAGCTCGGTTTAAGCCAATCATTCACCTCGCTCGCCTCCGCTGGCCATCTAATCAATAGTAAAGAAGACGGATGGCCAGCGGCTTCATACTTCTTAATAGACATGTGCACAGCACAAAATTTCGTTTTGAACTAATGGATTAGTCCTAAAACACAATTTATTCAGTTGCTAAAGAAATTTGTTTTCAGTTCTTTAGTATGAAAACTAATTTCATTCATCCAAAAACCAGCGGATACAATTACTATTGCAGTGGCTCCTCAGAGGGCGGAGATCAGCTGCTTGTTAAAGTATCTCTCAGTCTCAGCACAATGTGTCAGGCAAAGCTGTTACAGTAACTGAATGCTGCTCATCACAGCACTCATAGTTTCAGTAAAATTAGTAAATATTTTTATATATAAGAGGGTATAACAATATTATTTCCTTGTTTTACGGAAACTCTGAGTGCTGTGATGTGTAGCAGTCATTTACTGTAACAGCTGAGCCTGATACATTATACTGAGAGATAATGTAACAAGCAGCCGATCTCAGTGCTCACAGCCACTGGATTTATAGAGCTAAAAAAAAATGCTCCTCTCTGTATAATGTATAGAACATCCTCCTGCATTAATTAATACCCCTCTCTGTATAATGTATATAACATCCTCTTGCATTAATTAATACCCCTCTCTTTATAATGTATAGAACATCCTCCTGCATTAATACCCCTCTGTGTAATGTATAGAACATCCACCTGCATTAATACCCCTCTCTGTATAATGTATAGAACATCCTCCTGCATTAATTAATACCCCTCTCTTTATAATGTATATAACATCCTCCTGCATTAATACCCCTCTCTGTATAAAGGGGTTTTTACTATCCAGCCCTCCTCTGTCATTAGCTTTCAGTGTAATTTATTTGAATGTTTTCCCTCTCCAGCTGCTTTTATCATCTCATCTGTCTCATAGATATGCAAGGGTTTAGTAAAGGTTTCGTCTCCTGTTCTGGCTGTCTGCAATGTGAGTGAGTATTCTGGAGCTCTATCACTGTCAGATTTTCAGGTAGGGGTCGGGAAGGATTACACATACAAACTTTTTCTGTAGCTTTGCGATGATGCGTTCTTCATTGCTGGTCTCTTTGACTCATCAATGTAATATTACAAAAAGGACTGAAACTAAAATGTAGTGCATTTTCCTTTAGTTTCTTTCGTTTTTTGGACTTGGCAGTTTCGTATCTCTTGAGTCATACGAAAACTAAATTATCCCAAAATTCAGACTAAATCGTTTTAGTACTAAAACGAATGCAAATGTCTACTTCTTAACAACTGCAATCATTCTAGAGCAGAGCACTCTGTCCTGAGAGGGAGCCTGACTGTGTTAAGAGAACCTGGAAGGATTGTAATTGTTTACCGGTGCAGTATAATTTTGCTCCTCGCGTTATATTTGAGTCTTGAGTATTCTCTCATTTCCATAATAAATCTCTATCCATTGTGTTATATTCGGGTCACGCTATATTCGAGTATCCACATATATATATATATATAAAAAAGAATGATAGCTGCACTCAAGGAAAATAAAACGAAAAAGTTCATTTATAACTTTAAAATAGAAACAACGTTTCGTCTCTCTCTGGAGCCATTTTCAAGGTTGAAAATGGCTCCAAAGAGAGCCAAAACGTTGGTTCTATTTTAAAGATATCAATAAACTTTTTTTGTTTTATTTTCTTTGAGTGGCAGCCATCATCCTTTTTTATATGTAATTTTTTTTTCGGCACTACACCAGAAATACTTCCTAATTTTCTTGATTTGAAAGGCTGTGCTGGAATATACTTTGGAGATATATATATTTAATCTTTCGAGGCACTTATTGGTCAAATACAAGCTACAAATCAAGGAGCCTTCTTGACATATTTTGATTGGAAAACACAGATGAATACATAAAATTTCCAATGCTATCACTAAACCAGAACGTATGTGGTAAAAGTGCGTGGTGCTGAACTTTCTATTGTGTGGTTATGTATAATTTTAACCCCTTTACTCCCGAGATAACTCAGGTCTTCAAAAAGGTACCATTGGGTACACCTAGTTCAAGTTATCTCAATACGCAACTGAGCAGGGCAAAAGCAAATTAAATTTGTTTTTCACTATAGAAGGTGCCACTAAAGTTTTAGCCCTTTGGGCATAATGCTCAAGGTGCTAACAATTATTACAGTAATAAATACACTGGGAATATTTCCTAATATTTGAATTTAGAACCAATAGACATGTGTGATCTGGTTCGGTCCAAATCAATATTTGGGCAATATATTGGCAATTCGGAAATTAGCATCGGTAAAAATTCTAATTCGCCAATAGCCAAACTGAATCGTTTTTTGAATAAAAATATCCGTAATTGATCTGACCTCATCCAGTTATATTGAGATCTATTCTGATTCCTATTCATTTGCAATACGATAAGTAACTAAAAGAATGTGTCATATCTGTCATTCTTCGTGTCATTTTTAACCTATGCATCATTCTGTATCATTTCTGTGCCCATGCACCCTTTTGGAACCTATACATCATTTTTTGCATCATTTCTAACCTATGCGTAATTTCTGAGCCTATGTGTCCTTTTTCAGTCAACACATAATTTGGTTTATCATTTCTAACCTATGTGTCATTCTGTGCGTAATTTCTGAGTTTATGTGTCCTTTTGGAGCCTGTGCATCAATTCTAGCCCATTTGTCATTCTGTGTGTCCTTTCTATAATGCCTTAGATTGTAAGCTATTGAGCAGGGTCCTCTCTCCTTCTGTTCTATGTGTTTAACTTGTATATTTGTCATTCTGCCTCTCCCATTGTACAGAAATATAGAACTTGTTAGCAGACAAAATCTACACCGCCAGTCTTTAGATTAACCGGATTGCTAGATACAGGACACACAGAGTAAAGGAAGTCATGGTAGGCCGAAGTTAGCAAAACAGAGCGAGTAGTCAAACACAGCCGGGGAGTCAGAGCCGGAATACAAATTCAGACTGAGCCAGGAATCAAAGCCAGAATTGTAAATCATTCATTCACACAGGACCAGGTGTTAATGCCAGAATGTGTAGTCACACAGAGCCAGAGGTCGGTACACAGGAGTCTCTCACAAATCAGAAAAATAGGTTAGAGGGAGGGAAAAGCCAGCAAAAATGGCAATAAATCACCACAGAGTCTCAGACAGGACAGAGCTCCTGTGTTCCATGTCCACACACCTCGACAGTCAGCCACGCCCCCCCCACATTTTGATATTTTAATAGATTGTGCTGCTGAATCAAAAAAAACAAACATAACAGCCATGTCTGATATTCTGAGTTGGTCTAATACGGAAATCTAGGTGTTTTTTCGATATTCCAAATCAAATTGTCCCAGCTATTGCAGAAACATTTTGGGCCCTATTATGCTCTTCGTGTTAAAACGCGTGCGCAAGGGAGGAAAAACTGCGCCCTTCAGTTTTCCCCCTTTCGCCCTCGTTTTAATGCCAGATTACAATGCAGGTGCAAATAATGCTGCCTGCATTGTTTCCGAGCGTAGAAATCAGGGATGCTCGCGGCAGCGCTGAGCGCAGCCGCGAGCATCCACTCGCTGGAGCCCGGCGAGATCCGGCCGGTCAGCGTAGTGATACTGGGACTTTCTCCCTCAGTCTTTCCCTGCTCCTGCCAGGCCGGAGGAGGCATACTGAGCCGCGGTTCTTGCCATGGGACAGAGGGTGAGTATGTGCTGCTTTTTAAAAAAAAATTAGCCCGCTGTTTACGGATTCTGCTGGAGCGGAATCCGTTAACACCAAGTCCTGGCTCTGGTTAACTTTTCCAGAGCCAGGCGTTAATCAGCACTGGGACCTTCTAATCCAGGGCTGATTAACACTTTGCACTCCCCATGTTAAGTCTAGGGAGTACAGAGTACAGTAACCTCGCGTAGAGGAGCACAAGATACCAAACGCAAACAGGTTTTTTAACCCATTTGGATTGTAATATGCGGTAAATACCGCTGCAAACGTTAATGCTCATGCAAGTGAGCGTTAACGTTTGCATGAAGAATGTAATAGAGCCCTTTGGATTTTGAGATATTCCAAACAAGACTAAAAATGTTCCCTGTGCATATGTCTAATAACCAAGTACTTCTGCAAACAGTGACCTCAATTACGTGCAGTCCATTAATGTTTGAGAGAAGCCTGGTAATTTTATTATTGTGGTGCCCACTCTTTCCTCAAAACATTAACAACCCACTTAAAGTAACCTCTCAGCTTTAAAAAGCACCTACTTACTTTTATACTGTACATTTTGTGTTATATGCTAATAGCATATTCAATGAAATTCACATTTCACAGTGAAGACCCGCCAATTTAGACTAACATTGGTATTTTTTTCCCATCATGTCTGCTGGGTGCACCTAGTGAATACTATGCCATTTAAATGATTGTTCTACAATCGTTGAAGATGTTTAATCAGTTGGAAAACACACTGTTAAACCCTTTTACCAAGAAGATTGACTATATACGCTGGAGCACTGCTATCAAATGTTGTTCTCCTGGGTGGAGCATTGCAAAGGTTATTGCAAACAAAATTCATATCCAACTGTGCCACAGAACATGCCCCGAAAGCTTTAGCACCAAGGTGCTATCACTCTTTAAAACCATCAGGGACGTGTATCTAAAGTACATATCCCTAACTGGTCTAGCACAGGGGCCAGTAATGCATGACATTCTTTTGGCCAGCAGATGGTGACATCCCCCTGCCAAATAGGTTTTAATAGTAATAAATAGATTTGAAAGATTTGAAATATTTCCAAATATGTCTTACTGTATAATTCAACAAAAATTTCAAATTTCAAAAAGTTAAAAAAAATCACGGTTCCTGACAGTGCTTTTTTTAATTCCTTGGTATTGAAGGGGTTAAATAAATGTGTATTTAGTACAAATAATTATATCAACAGTAATGGATAAAAGACAATTTAGCATTGCACAATTAAAGTAAAAAAAAGCACACTCTCATACAATGGCCCTAGCAATAATGTTTTGTCTTATTGAAAATGTGTTATTTTTTTCTAAATTAAACATTTATAGACTGATACTTTAGACATCTGTCGCTTCTGTTTTTTAGAACAAATATCACATGTCACGGATTATATTTCCCTCTCCCAAGGGCCAGTTTTGAGAAATATATTCATAATCATTGATGCTATTTAATATTTTAAAAGCATAGCGCTTCTAAAGAAACGTTTTAGAGCGGATCCCTTTGGGATGCCTTTAAAAGCCTTCAAATAGCAGACAATACAACATTATTTTGTATTAAGAAGATGACTAATTTGATTACCATATATTATTTTACATTTTCAGAGATCTGCTTGATGCATTTATGAACTTGATTTTTTTTTTTGTTTGTTCACTTTAGACTTGTTTTTTTTTTATTATTATTTTTACAAACAGCCCTATGCGATACAAATATTTTAACATTGATCTTCAAATTTTTTTTATACCTACTGATGCAATTGTAAATTCATACCTCGTTGGTGACTCACTACAGAGTTAATAGGTCGCCAAAGGATCAAGGTGACTAATGATTTAGTTGCTGCTAAAACCAAACGTCACATCTCCTTGCTTATACTTCTTGATCTTTACTCTGTAATTGACACTGTCGACCACTCTCTTTTGCTCCTCACTCTTGTTAACTTGGCCTCCGCAACACACTGCTCTTTCCTGCTTCTCTTAATATCTGTCTTTGCTCCAGCAGTGTCTCCTTCATTGGTGCCTCTTCCCCCCCCCCAACGATCCTCTCTCAGTTGGAAACCTCAAGGCTCTGCTCTGGGTCCCCGACTCTTCTTAATCTATACTGCTTCTTTTCCTATGGATTCCAAATATCACATCTGTGCTGACGACACCCAAATCTACCATTTCTCTGCCAATCTCTTTCCTCCTATCAGCTGTCTCTAACTGGTTGATTTCCCAATTCCTTAAGCTCAACCTCTCTAAAACTAAATTTTTCGTGTTCCGTCCCTCTAAAGCCAACATTCCTGCAACCATTTCCCTTCAGATTAATAATGCCACCATTACTTCTACCACACAGGTTCATTGTCCTCTTTGACTCTGTACTCTCCTTCACTCCTCATATTCAGTCAGTTACCAAATCTTAAACTAAACTAAAACCTCTGTTTTGTTTAGCATGGAGCAATAGGAATAAGTGCAAATGACAACCTTTTCCCTTGTTATGTTTTATACATGAAGTGGGCTGGATAATCCTGGTTCAGATAGGGAATACTGCATGAAACTAGGGATGAGCCGAACACCCCCGAGTTTGGTTCGCATTCGAACTCGAACTTTTGAAAAGTTCAAATTCGATCACGAACTCAATACAAGTCAATGGGACTCAAAGTTCGATTTTTAGAGTGCCCTCCAAGAGGGCATATTTGCTAGATATTTGCCATAAAAGGTGTATGGGGGTCCGGGTAGTGCCCTGGGGGACAGGAAACAAGGACAAAAAGTAAAAAAAAAAACGTTTTTAAAGGGACAGTGAGTTTTCCATGAAATAAGGCTTAAAAATAAAAACGAAAAATTCCTTCAAATATCGTGCCTAGGAGGTCCCCATAACCTGCCCGTGAAGTGGCGGATTTGTAGGATTTATAGAAACATTTAAAAACAATGTCCGGGTCCGGGTAGTGCCCTGGGGGACAGGAAACAAGGACAAAAAGTTTAAAAAAAATAAGTTTTTAACCCCTTCACTGCTGATGACGTGTGGGACATGCCCTCAGTTACTCCCGCTGTATGCTGAGGAGGACGTGTCCCACACGTCATCAGCTTTGCGGGACCCCCGGCGGAGATACTCACCTCTCTGTCCGGGGTCCCGCGGTGTTCTGACTTCATTGTCCTCAGACGCTGAAGTCAAGCTCCTCCCGACGTAAATGACGTCATTGCGCCATGCGCGATGTCGTCATTTCCAGGCGACCCCCGGCAATGCCGGGAGATCGCCTGGAAGGGTGGGGGGATCCGTTCGGATCCCTCTCCCTCCCGATCGGGAAGGAGCAGCGCTAAAAGCCAGGCACCGCTTAAAAGGGGAGAGTCTCCCCTTTTAAGCGGTGTCTGGCTTTAACCCCTCAAGTGCTGGGTTGCACTTCAGCGCCTTGCGGCGCCGAAGTGCAGCCTATCTCCGGTGGGGGCCGCCATCTTGGATGGCGGCTCCACCCCCGGGACTCCCCTCGCTGTCTGACGTCATCACGCTTAGCTTTAACCCCTCAAGTGCTGGGTTGCACTTCAGCGCCTTGCGGCGCCGAAGTGCAGCCTATCTCCGGTGGGGGCGCCATCTTGGATGGCGGCTCCACCCCCGGGACTCCCCTCGCTGTCTGACGTCATCACGCTTAGCGTGATGACGTCAGATAGCCGGGAACCCCGATATCTCCAGAACCGTAGCAGCTAGGGGGTCATGGAGGGTGTCATTTGAAAGGCCTGAGCATGGCCTTTCGAATGATACCCAACATGACTAGGTAAAAAGTAAAAACAAAATAATAAAAAAAAAAATTAAAATAATAAATAAATTAAAAAAAATAAATAAATAAAAAAAAACATGTTTTTTGTGTGTTGTTTTATTAATGCAGCAATATTGTTCACATTTCAATTATAATGTGAACAATGATGCTGCACTAATGATTTTTTTCTATGGGGTGCGTTTGCTAAAAATCACGTAATTCCCCCCCAAAAAAGTAACAAGTCCCCATTTCAAATTTTTTGTACAAGCGCACCCCATAGAAAACATAACCGCAAACGCTCATGTGATAAAATGTGAAAAAAAAAACTTTACACACTGCAGATGATTAAAAATTTAATTTTTATTGTATTTTTTGTTATAATATACAGGCAGGACATGACGTATACATATAAAAATTATATATTATGAATCTGCGTAGTCTGCCGGAAAGAACGATATATAATATGTCTGGGTAATTTATTAAAATGTGGCTTTAAAATCGCGTTTAAACATGATGAGCGAAAGCGGTAAAAATGAGCTCAGCACACAGTGGTGAAATGCCTCAGCAGTGAAGGGGTTAAACGCGATTTGAAGCCACATTTTATTATGCGACCCAGACATATTATATATCGTTCTTTCCAGCAGACTTGGCAGATTCATAATATATAATTTTTTTATGTATACATCATGTTCTGCCTGTATATTATAACAAAAAATGCAATAAAACTTGAATTTTTAATCATCTGCAGCGTGTAAAGTGTTTTTTTTTACCTTTTATCACATGAACATTTGCGGTTATATTTTCTATGGGGTGCGCTTGTACAAAAATTAGAAATGGGGACCGGAGATAGGCTGCACTTCGGCGCCGCAAGGCGCTGAAGTGCAACCCAGCACTTGAGGGGTTAAAGCTAAGCGTGATGACGTCAGACAGCGAGGGGAGTCCCGGGGGTGGAGCCGCCATCCAAGATGGCGGCCCCCACCGGAGATAGGCTGCACTTCGGCGCCGCAAGGCGCTGAAGTGCAACCCAGCACTTGAGGGGTTAAAGCCAGGCACCGCTTAAAAGGGGAGACTCTCCCCTTTTAAGCGGTGCCTGGCTTTTAGCGCTGCTCCTTCCCGATCGGGAGGGAGAGGGATCCGAACGGATCCCCCCCCTCCCTTCCAGGCTATCTCCCGGCATTGCCGGGGGGTCGCCTGGAAATGCCATGCGCGATGACGTCATTTACGCCGGGAGGAGCTTGACTTCAGCGTCTGAGGACGCTGAAGTCAGAACGCCGTGGGACCCCGGACAGAGAGGTGAGTATCTCCGCCGGGGGTCCCGCACAGCTGATGACGTGTGGGGCACGTCCTCAGCATGCAACGTGCATCAATAAGGACGTGTCCCACACGTCTTCAGCAGTGAAAGGGTTAAACATGATGGGCGAAAGCGGTAAAAATTAGCTCAGCACATAGCTGAAATGCCTCAGCAGTGAAAAGGTTAAAGGAACAGTGAGTTTTCCATAAAAAAAGGGTTAAAAATAAAAACAAAAAATTCCTTCAAATATCATGCCTAGGAGGTCCCCATAACTTGCCCGTGAAGTGGCGGATTTGTAGGATGTATGGAAACATCACCATCACAGACCCACACACGACACCTAGCACTCCCAGTCTGCATACAATGTATCAAATTCATGAGAGCAGACTAATTGGAAGCACATGTTATTTCCAACACTAACCTGTTGTTTACGCCGTTTGAGAGCACAGGTCATTTAGAGGTGAGAATCTTTGCACCTAGACATCAGGTTTTAATTCAATATCTAATAAACCATTGCTTATGATATTCTGCAGTAAAGAGTCTCTGTATTACTAGATTTTTTAGTATTTGTTAAGCATTTTTTATACTTTTTTAATTTTATTTTTTTTCGAACTCGAACTGAACACGCCAAAAAGTTCAAAGTTCGTGAACTTTCGAACTGCCGATGTTCGAATCGAACTCCGAACTGATCAAACCGAACAGCTCATCCCTACATGAAACCACTTTTTGTGTATAGATGTCACCATCTGCTGGCCAAACTGGTTTACTGCACCCAGGGCTATGGCAGAATCAGATGGGATCTGTGTCATAGACACAGATTTTCAGCATTTCAAACAACGTTTCCCAGGGTTTTACTATCTGGGGTGTCATGCCCAAAATGATAAAACATTGGGGGCACAGTCAAGAAACCAAAGAAAATTAATTTGCAGTAAACTGATTTCATTTGCAATGTATCAGCATAGCTCCAGATTGTGTTAACACGATCTAATGCTGCTGTGTCTGGTGCTTCTGATCTTGTAAACACTGTCATTACGGTAGTGAAGGGGTTATCAATCCCACAAAAGCAAAGGATTTTATGCTCACAGTTTGCATAAGTTTATAAGGTGCCACTAGTGCCTTCACTCTCTCCTCCATCCACAGAGGGACAAGTTAGAGGGCTGATTCAGCTCTCTACATGTGCAGGGACTTGGTATCCCCCAGAAGATAAGTGCTGAACTCAGGTACTGGGATTTCTGCACCTAGCTAGCAGCAGTTGCCCCTTGCTCAGCATAGAGAGCCATTAGATTGACTGCATTCCACAGTCACAGGACATTTTGCAGCTTAAAAGAAGCAGTAGCATGTCATATCAGGACCAGTGCAGAGGGAACCCAGTGCTGGATTCCAGGAGAGTTTAAAACTAAACCGTTAAAGTGGGAAGGGATAGGGATTGCTTAGTGAGTCAGAAAGGGTTAATGTTCAACCTCTCTGGTCTCCCTATAGTTTTAACTCACTCTAGAGTATCCCTATCAATTAAAATATTAAATTTGGATCACATAGTGCCTTGTATTTATACTTTATTGTTTTTCTATCTGCCCCAACTAGGTACATTGCAGAAAATATTAAGTTCTTCAAATATAGATTCAAATATTAAAAGCACATATTCAAACCATATGTACAGTTGTGTTCAAAATTATTCAACCCCCACTGAAATTGAGTGTTTTGGCCAGTTTGACATTGATTTTGATCATTCAGTCATCTTGCTTACAATTAAATCAAAGAGGCATGTGTAGGTCAGACAAATATAACATAACATTTATAATGAAATAACCACAAATGTCTTTTCTGTGCTCACATCATTTAAGTCCCACCAGAGGTTCTCAATCGGATTTAAGTCAGGTGACTGCGATGGCCACTCCAAAATGTTCCAGCCTTTAATCTGCAACCATGCTCTAGTGGACTTGGAGGTATGTTTGGGATCATTGTCCTGTTGAAAGGTCCAACGTCTCCCAAGCCTCAGGTTTGTGACGGACTGCATCACATTGTCATCCAATATCTCCTGGTACTGAAGAGAATTCATGGTACCTTGCACACGCTGAAGCTTCCCTGTACCTGCAGAAGCAAAACAGCCCCAAAGCATGATTGACCCCCCGCCATGCTTCACAGTAGGCAAGGTGTTCTTTTCTTCATAGGCCTTGTTCTTCCTCCTCCAAACATAGCGTTGATCCATGGGCCCAAACAGTTCTAATTTTGTTTCATCAGTCCACAGAACACTATCCCAAAACTTCTGTGGTTTGTCCACATGACTTTTGGCATACTGCAGTCGACTCTTCTTATTCTTTGGAGACAGCAAGGGGGTGCGCCTGGGAGTTCAGGCATGGAGGCCTTCATTACGCAGTGTGCGCCGTATTGTCTGAGCTGAAACTTCAGTACCCACATCTGACAAATCTTTTCTCAGTTCCTCAGCAGTCACACGGGGACTTTTCTCCACTCTACGCTTCAGGTAGCGCACAGCAGTCGAAGTTAGCATCTTCTTTCTGCCACGACCAGGTAGCGTTTCAACAGTGCCCTTTGCCTTGAATTTGCGAATGATGCTTCCTATGGTCTCTCTTGGTATGTTTAACATCTTTGCAATCTTCTTAAAGCCATTGCCCTTCCTGTGAAGAGTAATCACCTTTTCTCTTGTCTTCCTGGACCATTCTCTTGACTTCACCATGTTTGTAAACACACCAGTAAATGTCTAGAAGGAGCTGAGTATCACAGTCATTTTAAAGCTGCCTAATTGGTGCTTATTATGCTTTATTGCTGCTCCGTGACATCCACAGGTGTTTTCAATACCTGATTGAAAACACTTGAATGAACCTCTGACCTTCAGAGTGGTAGTCTTTAAGGGGTTGAATAATTGTGGCAATGAAGAATTCACAAAATAAACATTTACTACTGTATTACAAAACCAACTGATGACATTTTAGTTGCATATGGTTCTTTAAACAGTCCTTGTGGGGTTGAATAATTTTGAACACAACTGTACATTTGACAGGTAGATGTGCCATCTACCGTCCAAACTGAACTTCTACATCTTGGGTTTGTTTTATTCTTGTGGGAAAAAATGTCAAACCCAAGCTGTTTAAACTGTTTCAGCACCTAGGGTATTATGCCTAAATTGCTATAAATTTGGGGGCACATTCTGGAAGGCATTGGAAAATGAATTTTGTTTAAAAAAACAAAAACAAAACAAAACTCCTTTACATTGCTCTAATATTACGTATACTCAATATTTCAAACACCAGCAAGTACCATGCAGATCGAGTATACTCGACCTTGGTATTGAAGGGGTTAAATTGAATCTCATTTCAAGTACGAAAACAAAGAGCACTCAGCAGCTGAATTATTGATTTTGCAGCTTAAGAAAATATACTCTTACATTTTGGGCGGCAGTACTGAACCTGTCTTATTTTGCAGTAGTTGCATTACTGGGTTGGTGGAAATTTTAGTTACATGCACCACAGAAACAGCTAAATTATAAGATAAAACAAAGCTGTTTCAATATACGTTTTCACTGTACTTGCCATTTATCTAATGCTAGCTATATATTAAATATTGTTTGTTTTATAGATGGTTTATTCTTTACTGTTTCATTCACCATAAACTAAATATGTCTGGCTTGATACAAGTCAAGGACAGGGTAAATACACTCGCAAAATATTGTGGGCTCAAGAGATCTGGCTGCAATTGTTCAGGTTAATGTCTCGTTTGCTGGAGTTTAGATCCCCCTTGTCTTATATAAAAAGACATTAGAAACACAATGGATTTTAATCAGAGCTTCTTATAAATGAGGTCAATATTGGAGTCCTGATTTGTTTAAATATTTCAGGAGTTGAAAACGTTAGGTATAATGCAGAGATCTGGAAATGTATTCTTGCCCGCACAATGAATGCCTCTGCAAAATGTTAATTGGAAAGATAAAGGTCTTTTAGCGTGTGCATGTCTGCATTTGTTCTTCAAGGACCAGACACTCCATACTCTGCAGAAATTAGCAAGCAAATAAAGCTGCCTGGATAGAGCACCTTCAAACAATATGTGTGTAGTACTTAACTCTATCATGTCCAGTTTTGATTCCTACTCCCTAGTACTACTCTGGCGCCTTAAATACTGTAAATATCGAAAATGCAGTGGAAGTGGTTCCAGTATAATGTATCTGCACGTAGAGTGTCAGAGGTTGTATTCTGCTCTCTCTATTCAAATGGTGTGTATAGAAAAGTGAGTTGGTAACAGAGCATTAAATTAGGATCTGTGAGTCCCCAGTATTTTCACTCTATAAAACTACTTGCATCGGCAAACTCACAGGAAAATATAGCCCAAATATAAAACTTACCCCTCAAAGGATCAAAGGAAACAAAGACCTATTGTTCTCCAGTGTCCTTCTGCTGACCCTTCATGGGCCCACGGGATCAAGGCTCTCCATATACTGTTATGAACTACAGGAAAGGATACCGATGGCAGGGTTTGTTATACGTATACCTGTATCTCTAGGCAACTCTCTAATGGTAACAGGGAGCCACTAATGCTTAACAACTATTACCAACCACCTTTTTCCATTTATGGCTCCCTATTAGTAGCTGAGCTAGAATAGGGCCCATGACGTTTAGAGGGTTCTGACTAGATAAGCTTACGATTTTTAGCTCACATACCACTCATAGTCCTTCTTCCTCCACACTTACTCCACAGGCATATTTGAACTTCTTTTTTTGTATTTAGATATAGTCATTTTTGTTCTACAAATTCATGAAGTATCTTGCTAAATGCAAGAATGATTTTATTTAATAGCTTCAGTGTTTTCTTGTCCAGATTAGCTCTTTAAAGATTGGAAGGAACCATAGTCAGCTAATTCAGAATTTCATACTTTGAGATTACCTAGATGAGACGAGTAGACTCCAAATTAAACTGGAACGTCTGAGCTGATATTTCATCATATAAATTCCTGTACATTCCACATTTAGTTTACTTTTTCTTAATAATCTAGTTCATTGAACACTTAAAAGGGCGCCAAAATAACTTCATCTTACTATAGTTAGCAAGTCCTATACAGGACATGTACAGGACACACTCGCCATCAGTATGAACATGCAAAAGTCGAACGGTAACACAAGTTGCCACTCGATTTTGAATACTAAACAGTACGATAACAATTCCATGAGGCTCCGCTAAATTTACCGAGCCTCATGCAATTGTTATGGCACTCAATGGAATAGAACTCATTGTAACTGATTCTAGTACCCAAGCTCAGTACCTCCGAACTGCTGCCCCTTCTGCTTTACTAGGAGGTCAGAGTGTAGATGATTGTAGCTCTACAGACTAGACGACACGTAGTACCATAACAAAAGTTTTAAGCTGATCCTTGCAGTGTGCAACCCGAACTGTGAATGGCTTTATTCTGGTTTGAAAGTTCCAAACATTCAAAGAAAAAACACGCCCTAGCATTTCCATGGTCCACCCTCCCACACACACACCCTGTTCTACAGACAAAGCATAATGAAACTGGTAGAGAGATCTGGTTACAGCCAGTCCTGGGCGGGGGTGTCAGGACTCACCCATCTAGCGGGGGGCTGCCGGTGTCTCGGGTGTCATGGCGGCGGGCACCGAGTGCAGACTAGAGGTCGGCACCCTCTGCGGCCCACAGCCGCCTGATGCTCTGGGCACTCCAGCGCTCAGGGGTGTAGGGGCCGGGCTCACCCTCTCGGTCGGCTGGCTGGGAATCGTGGCTCCTGGGGGGGGTGCCAAAGATGGCGGCCATCACATGCCCTCGGCGTGGGGGCATGGCCTATCGCGCTGAGGGCAGGGGTGGCCATGGGAGGCGCTCACCGGCGGGGGGGCATGTCCTCAGACCAGTGAGATGGAGAAGAAGGGGGGGCCATGGTACCAGGCACTCCCTTCACCTGTAGGTGGACTGGAGGCTGTGACTCCTCCCCACAGGGGTGTGCTCCTTCAGACTCCCTATTTAAACCCCATTCCTCCTTTGGTCAGGTACCTGGTTGTTGCCTTGTATTGGCTTTCCTGGTTCCTCATTCTTGTTAACCCTTTCTGAGTATTATTCCTCCAGACCCTTCAGGCTTCCTCTTTTTGACCTCGCAACGAACTCCGCCCGCCCTGACGTTTTGACTTTCCACGACTATTCTATTGGATTCTCCCACGGATACCTTGCTTAAAATTAACCCTCCACCCGCCATCTACTGCATACTGGTCTCTGCCCATGGAAGGCATGACAGAACAACCAGGTCACGATCCAGAGACCGCGGAGATGGCTGCCTCCTTAACCACTCTCGTCTGTCAAGTAGGAGCCCTGTCCCAGACTGTGCAGGACCTACAGGCAAACAACGCGTTGTTACTGGCTCAAATCCAACAACGCCCACCGCCCTATGGGTACCCAGTACGAGGCCTTGGAACCCCTCCTCCGTATCCTGTACCTCCTCCTCCAATCCACCCTATGTTTGCAGATGGTACCCCAATACCAGAACCTCCGGTGTTGCTACCTGAACGTTTTACCAGCGACAAGAAAAAATATAGAGCATTTATTACCAACTGCCAGTTGCTCTTCTCGCTAAAAGCACATACCTATTGCACTGAACAAATTAAAGTGCAGAACGTGATCACGCTTCTATCTGGAGAACCCCAGGCTTGGGCTCACCAGCTACTACGCATTAATAGCCCCATTCTAGACACCTGGGGATTGTTCCAAGAGGGACTTGATGACCTCTATGAAGACCCGTTTCAGCGTGACTCCACTCAAAGAGAGATAAGATCACTCCGTCAGGGCAGACGTCCCGTAGAGGAATACATCATGGAGTTCAAACAACACGCTCTATTGACCGAATGGAATGAAGTAGCATTGATCAACCAATTTCGCTGGGGCCTCTCTGATGCTCTCAAAGACGAACTCGTTAGAGTAGGGATTCCTACATCCCTTGAACCACTAATGCAATTTTGTATTTCAGTGGATAGAAGATTACGGGATCGATGCCAAGAACGGACTGCTCCACAAATGGCACAGACCCGTCGTCTCATGGCACCTCCAGCCCCCGCTGATTCGTTAACCACAATGGTTCCCTATATCCATCCTGGGGCTAATGGTGAACCCATGCAAATCGGAGCTGCCAATCATAGACTGCCTCCTGAGGAGATGACACGCCGAAGAGAGGGTCGTCTTTGCCTCTATTGTGGTTGCCCGGACCATCAGCTCCGTTCTTGCCCTGTAAGAGGCCAGAGAAGAGGTAAGCCCAATGCCAAAGATATCTCTACTGACTCAAGCAACACGTCTAAAGTCTCTCCTCTTCTTACAATGCCTGTTGTCTTACAGTGGAATAACCATCGTATAACCGTAAAGGCGATGATCGACTCTGGAGCAAGCAGTTGTTTCATTGACGTAGACTTTGCTGCTAAATCTTCTATACCTGTACAAAATAAACGCCTTCCTATAAGCATACATCTTATTGATGGATCTTCTTTGAAAACAGGGCCGGTGTTTCAAGAAACAATACCACTTCAAGTACACATAGGTTCCAAACACGTTGAATCTTTGTCCTTTGATGTACTTCCCTCTCCCATGTTTCCTCTAGTCCTGGGGATTCCTTGGCTCCATCTCCACGATCCAGTAATTCGCTGGAGTTCTGCCTCCATCATTTTTCCTTCAAAACACTGCACGACTACATGTCTCCTTCCCAAGAGTCAAATCGTTGCACCACTATGTTCCATATTGGATATCCATATGAAATGTGACAAAATTACAATTCCCGCGGTTTATCACGAATTCCAAGATGTGTTTGATGAGAAAGGGGTAGAGACCCTACCACCTCACAGGTCTTACGACTGCCCTATTGACATCATCCCTGGTGCCCCTATCCCGTACAGACATATATATCCGTTGTCCGAACCAGAGCTTAAAATCTTGAAAGAATATCTGAGAGAAAACACCGAAAAGGGCTTCATTAGACCCTCTACATCTCCAGCCGGTGCCGGTATTTTCTTCTTGGGAAGAAAGACGGTGGCCTGCGGCCATGCGTCGATTACCGAGAATTAAACAAGATCACCATAAAAAAACGATACCCACTCCCTTTAATTCAAGAATTGATGGAACGCCTTCGAACTGCAACTATCTTTACTAAATTGGACCTAAGAGGGGCCTACAACTTGTTACGTATCAGAAAAGGAGATGAGTGGAAAACAGCCTTCCGTACTCGATACGGCCACTTTGAATATCTGGTGATGCCTTATGGTTTGTGCAATGCACCCGCTTCCTTTCAATATTTAGTAAACGATATCTTCCACGACATCTTAGATCAATACGTTATAGTGTACCTGGATGACATCCTGGTGTACTCCGATAACCTCCAAGAACATCACATCCATATGAAAGAAGTATTATCAAGGCTACGCAAAAACCACCTGTATGCCAAGGTCGAAAAGTGTCTCTTCGAGACTTCTTCTGTTTCCTTTCTGGGCTTCATCATAACACCAGGTAACATTAAAATGGATCCAGAGAAGATAAAAGCCATTGAGTCATGGCCTATCCCCGTTACTAGAAAGGAGACACAACGTTTCATAGGATTCGCCAACTTCTATCGAAAATTCATTCGCTCCTTTTCCAGTGTCATCCGCCCACTTACCGAACTTACATGTACCACCACACCTTTCAAATGGACCGATAAAGCAACAAAAGCCTTCCTGGACCTCAAACACCGATTCAGCACAGCACCCATCCTTACACTACCTGACCCTACAATACCGTATTACCTAGAGGTCGATGCTTCTGAAGTTGCCACCGGAGCAATCCTCTCTCAACGCGATAAGAACAATGACCACCTACATCCGGTAGCCTTTTCCTCCAAACGGCTATCACCAGCTGAATCCAACTATGATGTAGGTGATAAAGAATTATTGGCGATAAAAAGAGCTTTCGAAGAGTGGAGACTCTACTTGAAGGAACTGAACACCCTATAACTGTCTACACAGACCATAAGAATTTGGAGTACCTAAAGACAGCCAAAAGAATGAGACCACGTCAAGCACAGTGGGCCTTATTCTTTTCTCGGTTCCACTTCCATGTCACTTACCGCCCAGGATCAAAAAATCAGAAAGCAGATGCTCTTTCACGTCTATTTTCAACCGATCAATCTTCCGACGATAAAACATCTATTATCCTCCAAAAAGGGCACTTTCTGATCACCCAGTCATCCCTCCTCTCCCGTATCAAAGGTCTGACCCCATCAACACTTTCGGGACTATCTCCAGACGGTCTCCTTCGAAAAAACAACAAAATCTTTGTACCACAGGAGGCACGTCCTGAAGTCCTTTCCCTGTGTCATGATTCTACCATAGCAGGTCATGGAGGTATAAAACGCACAAGTGCACTAGTTTCCCGGTATTTCACATGGCCTTTGATGAGGGGATCAATCAACCAATATGTAAAGGCTTGCCCAGTTTGTAACGCATCCAAATCATTGACCTCTAAACCTGCCGGTCTTCTACAACCTCTACCCATACCAGTCCAACCCTGGTCAGATCTCTCCGTAGACTTTATCGTTGAACTACCACCTTCCAAACATCATACAGTAATAATGGTAGTTGTCGATAGATTCACCAAAATGGCACACTTCATACCAATACACAAACTGCCTACTGCCAAACAAACGGCTGACTTATTCTACCATGAAATATTCAGGTTACACGGAGTCCCAGACCGCGGATCCCAATTTACATCCAAATTCTGGGCTGCCTTCTGTAAAGTTCTACGTATCCAAGTTAAGTTATCTACTGCTTACCACCCACAGACTAACGGCCAGACCGAAAGAGTAAATCAGACACTCGAACAGTATCGCCGGTGTTTTACTTGTCATCTACAAGACAACTGGTTGGATTTATTACCAGCAGCAGAATTCATCACATCATTCTTCTCTTAACCAATCACCTTTCTTTGCTTCATACGGATATCATCCTTCTCTTCTACCCGATCTTCCCCGAACCTGCCAAGTACCTCATATAAATATCCACATACAAAACCTACAACGACACTTCCGTTTGCTTCGAAAACATCTCCTTCAGGCTCAACGAGATCAAAAACATGCCGCTGATACCAACCGATGCCCCTCAGACAACTACACTGTAGGACAGAAAGTATGGTTGTCTACCAAAAACATACACCTCTCCTGCCCCTCCAAAAAATTAGGACCAAGATATATCGGTCCATACATTATCCAAAAACTCCTATCTCCTGTTACAGTCTGTTTAAAGCTACCCAGAACGGTACGTCTCCATCCAGTTTTTCAAGTATCCCTCCTGAAGCCATGGACACCTTCACTGAGCCCCTCTGATGTACCACCTCCTCCAACCGTGATTGATGGTGAACCCGAATACAAGATCGAGTCGA
Source organism: Leptobrachium leishanense (assembly GCA_009667805.1). Lineage (NCBI taxonomy): Eukaryota > Metazoa > Chordata > Amphibia > Anura > Megophryidae > Leptobrachium > Leptobrachium leishanense. The sequence continues at coordinate 135,522,115 of CM019065.1, forward strand.
TCCTGGATTCCAGATACCGTGGCCGCAGACTTGAGTACTTTCTCCATTGGAAAGGCTATGGCCCCGAGGAGAGATCCTGGGAACGGGCCTCGGAGGTGCATGCCCCTCAGTTGCTTCGCTCCTTTCACTGTGCACATCCGAGGAAGCTGGGTCCTGGGCTCCCCCAGAGGTCTCGCCTTGGGGGGGGTTGTGTCAGGACTCACCCATCTAGCGGGGGGTGCCGGCGCACTGGGCGTCATGGTGGCGGGCACTGAGTGCAGACTAGAGGTCGGCACCCTCTGCAGCCCACAGCCGCCTGACGCTCTGGGCACTCCAGTGCTCAGGGGTGTAGGGGCCGCGCTCACCCTCTCAGTCGGCTGGCTGGGAATCACGGCTCCCGGGGCGTGTGCCAAAGATGGCGGCCATCACATGCCCTCGGCATGGGGGCGTGGCCTATCACGCTGAGGGCAGGGGTGGCTGTGGGAGGCGCTCACCAGCGGGGGGGCGTGTCCTCAGACCAGTGAGATGGAGAAGGAGGGGGTGCCATGGTTCCAGGCACTCCCTTCACCTGTAGGTGGACTGGAGGCTGTGACTCCTCCCCACAGGGGTGTGCTCCTTCAGACTCCCTATTTAAACCCCATTCCTCCTTTGGTCAGGTACCTGGTTGTTGCCTTGTATTGGCTTTCCTGGTTCCTCATTCTTGTTAACCCTTTCTGAGTATTATTCCTCCAGACCCTTCAGGCTTCCTCTTTTTGACCTCGCAACGAACTCCGCCCGCCCTGATGTTTTGGCTTTCCACGACTATTCTATTGGATTCTCCCATGGATACGTTGCTTAAAATTAACCCTCCACCCGCTATCTACTGCATACTGGTCTCTGCCCATGGAAGGCATGACAGGGGGTTAGGGGGAAGCCGAGCAAATGGTTACATGTAGATTGCACATAGGCAAAACAGCACAGTATAGGCCACATGACACTACACTAAATACGTAAGGGAACAAAAATATAACCCAGACATCATGAAAGAGGGCACAGAAAACACAACAACTCTGCAAACGAGAGGGCAAAGGTCCGTCACAGTCATCGTCTCTGGGGCTTGCTCTCTTGCCAATTGATCTAGTGAGGGGTGCACTAACTCCCTCCCATATTGGTGGCCAAAGCTCTCCACATGTGCCATCAACAATTGCCATACTCAATCTATCTCTGATCTCGTTGCCAGTTATCCGTCACAGGTTGCTATCAAGCTGGAGACAACATTGGGGAACTCTTCTTAATTTAACCAAGGCCAGCAAATGAAAAATAAGCGGTGAATCACACCCCTTAATTTATATCCTAAATGTATCATATTTTTTTCCATTTTAAGCTCATTATCACCACCTTTATAACCAAATCATTTGGCAATGCATTATAGCAGTTGTGTCCCATTTTCTTATTTGTAGCAGTGGACTGATTTTTAAACCCTTATGTTAAGTGATTGTGCTTCAGCACAATCTCTTAACAAATTAATATAACCCCATACTCACCTCAGATCCCTTGGTGTAGAGAGCGGTGTGATCTGCTACTTCTTTGCTCGGCGGGCAGCAGAAAACTGGGAAGAAATAGTGTCCCAGTGTCCCACTGTTTTTCTGCATATCCCTCTGCCACACAGGCTGGATCTTGCCCACGCGAGCACTTGCAGAGCTCACAAGAAAAAAAAGATGTCATACGTCTTTATCCCTATAGCTCCATGTGAAACAAAACACTATCAGAGGCTTTAGTTTACTTAAATGGCCATTGAAGTGTAAGCTCACCTGCCATGTCACAGCACCTCTGGTAGATGAGTCCAACCTAATGAAACCAAAAGCTGCTTTCTAAGCAAGCCACATATGCTCATGCTGCTTTTCAGAGACTTTTCATTTAATACCTTCCCCAGAAACAATTTCACTTGGGGATTAGAAACAAAACCGTGGAATGGGACAGAAGCAAGGAAGCCCCAGCTGGAGATACAACAAAATATGCACACGTACAGAAAAAAAGGCGTTGCGCCTGATCCCTATCAGGGTGGCTGTAACTACCAAAAGTATCCAGCCCAGTAACATGTATAAAACATGCCACGTCACGGCACCTTTGGTAGATGAATTCTACCTAATGAAACCAAAAGCTCCTTTCTAAGCAAACCACATATGCTCATGCTGCTTTTCAGTCATGAGAGAGAAGGAGCATATGTGGCTTTGCTTAGAAAGCAGCTTTTGGTTTCATTAGGAATCACCTTCCAGAGGTGCCTTGTCATGGTAAGTGAGCTTACACTTCAATTTCCATTTAAGTAAACCAAAACCTCTGATAGTGTTTTGTTTCACATTGAGCTATAGGGATAAGCGCGTACAACATCTTTTTTTTCTTTTTATGTTTTATACATGTTACTGGGCAGGATACTTCTGGTAGTTGCAACCACCCAGGGATAAGGCGTGACACAGTTTTTTCTGTATACGTGCAGAGCTCACGTTTTTCTCCATGGCTTCCTAAGGACTACTGAAGCTGATAACAATGCGACACATTTAGTTCTGCTGATGTTAACACCCTGCTGCTCATAAGTATTGTAACTTGAGCTGCTGACAGCGCAGGTCGGTCCTAATACAGACGTTAAAGGTGATGGTAAATGGCTGATGCAAACATTTCCCACTTGTGTCTTACATTTAACTCAGTTCTTATATTGTTATTCAATGCCATGCACCCTACATGATGTATATCAACATGATGCAAATGCCTTAGGTTAAAAGAGGCAAAGTATTATTTTATTTGTGCATTCATTTTCCTGCCCTTGCATCTTGTTATTATGCTGCTTGATAGTTAGTACATACAAATAAATGGTGAATATGCTGCCGGCTTCCTTGACATGAAGGGTTTTAGGACCAGTGGGGCAAAAATGAAGTCATTGTAAATTAGAACAGAAATCAAATCCTTATGATTTCATCTGGGAATTTAGCCAATTTAGGAATATGCCAAGCTATACATAATCTTTACAAATCATAAATATTTAAGGTGCTGCTCAACATCCATACATCTTGTGGTACGTGTCAGCCTACACTGTTCATTTATTGTTGCATACATTCCGACACCCCTGCAATACTCAGAGCTGTCAAAGAGCACAAGCACTGGAGGTTTTCTTTGAAAAACTTAAATTTAGGCCAAATTAGCTGAGCTAGTGAATAACAGAGAAAAAAGAATCCAAACTCATTTATTTAAAAATTATTTTGCAGCTTGTCTGTTTGTGTTCAGCTTATAGTTCAGTAAAAGCACCTGAAAATGTATCAATCAGTAATGTAAGGGAATGACAGCATGTGGTTGCATGTGTGTAAGATGTTTGCTCTATCTATCTTAATATCCATAATAAGGTCAACAGATATGGGGGTCCAGGATTGCACCTGTTATTTGTGGATATTTGCATTAAAATACCATTGTCAAGAACGGGGCAAGATGATTAAGTGGTTGATGATTAAGTGACTTTTAAGTGGACCATGAACGCATAACCCTTTTGGAATCTATCTCCCATATTATTAACAGGGCCGGTGCAAAGTCTTTTGGCACCCTAGGCAAAAACTTATTTTGGTGCCCTCCCCCACCATCACCACGCCAGCCCATTCACGTAATGTGCGGTGTGTATGAGAATATCGCAGAATCCACCGCAATAAAACTCACAGTAATGTGCAGTGTGTATGAGCATATCACAGAATCCACAGCAATAAAACTTACGCTCATACACACTGCACATTACTGTGAGATTTATTGCTGTGCAGCTCTGCGATACGCTCATACACACCGCACATTGCTGTGAGTTTTATTGCTGTGGCGCTCTGTGATACGCCCATACACACTGCACATTCCTGTATCAAAGAGCGCCACAAAAATAAAACTCACATTAATGTGCGGTGTGTAGGAATTGTCTGTGTGTGAGGTCTGTGGGTGCCTGTATGTGATGTGAGTCACACTTCAACCTAAAAGAGGAAAAAAACAATGTGTTGGACAGTGGAGAGAGAGAAAAGTGGAGAGAGAGGAGTGAGGGAAGGGGGGTGTGAAGGAGAGAGGGAAGGGGGTGAAGTAGAGAGGGAACGGGTTGAAGTAGAGAGGGAAGGGTGTGAAGGGAGAGGGAAGGGGTGGTGAAGGAGAGAGGGAAGGGGTGGGGAAGGAGAGAGGGAAGGGGGGTGAAGGAGAGAGGGAGGGGGAGAAGTGCGGGAGGGGGGTGAAGGAGAAAGGGAAGAGGGGGTGAAGGAGAGAAGGAAGGGGGGTGAAGGAGAGAGGGAAGGGGGTGAAGGAGAGAGGGAAGGGGGGTGAAGGAGAGAGAGAAGGGGGAGAAGGAGAGAGGGAAGGGGGGTTAAGGAGAGGTGCGGGGGGGGAGAGGTGCGGAAGGGGGTGTGAAGGAGAAAGGGAAGGGGGTGAAGGAGAGAGGGAAGGGGTGAAGGAGAGAGGGAGGGTGAAGGAGAGAGGGAAGGGGGGTGAAGGAGAGAGAGGGAAGGGGAGGGAAGGAGAGAAAGGGAAGGGGGTGAAGAGAGAGGGAAGGGGGTGAAGGAGAGAGGGAAGGGGTGAAGGAGAGAGGGAAGGGGGTTGAAGTAGAGAGGGAAGGGGGTGAAAGAGAGGGAAGGGGGTGAAGGAGAGAGGGAAGGGGGTGAAGGAGAGAGAGGGAAGGGGTGGTGAAGGAGAGAGGGAAGGGGGTTGAAGGAGAGAGGGAAAGGGAGTGAAAGGAGAGGGAAGGGGGTGAAGGAGATAGGAAAAGGGGTGTGAAGGAGAGAGGGAGGGGGGGGAGAGATGGGAAAGGTGGTGAAGGAGAGAGGAAAGGGTGTGAAGGAGAGAGGGAGTGGGGAGGTGCGGGAAGGGGGTGAAGGAGAGAGGGAAGGGGGTGAAGGAGAGAGGGAAGGGGTGAAGGAGAGAGGGAAGGGGGGTGAAGGAGAAAGGGAAGGAGGTTGAAAGGAGAAAGGGAAGGGGGTTGAAGGAGAAAGGGAAGGGGGTGAAGGAGAAAGGGAAAGGTGTGAAGGAGAGAGGGAAGGGAGTAGGAGAGAGGGAAGGGGGTGAAGGAAGAGGGAGGGGGAGAAGGTGAGGGAGGGGGAGAGGTGCAGATGGGGGTGAAGGAGAGAGGGAAGGGGGGTGAAGGAGAGAGGGAAGGGGTTGAGGAGAGAGGAAGGGTGAAGGAAGAGAGGGAAGGGGGTGAAGGAGAAAGGGAAGGGGGTGGAAGGAGAAAGGAAAGGTGTTGAAGGAAGAGGGAAGGGGGTTGAAGGAGAGAGGGAAGGGGGGTGAAGGCGAGAGGGAGGGGGAGGGTGAGGGGAGGGGGGAGAGTGCAGAGAAGGGGGTGAAGGAGAGAGGGAGGGGGTGAAGGAGAAGAGGGAAGGGGGTGAAGGAGAGAGGGAAGGGGGGTGAAGAGAGAGAGGAAAGGGGGTGAAGGAGAAAAGGGAAGGGGGGTGAAGGAGAGAGGGAAGGGGGTGAAGGAGAGAGGGAGGGGGAGAGGTAGAGGAGGGGGGTGGAAGAGAGAGGGAAGGGGGGTGAAGGAGAGAGGGAAGGGGTGAAGGAGAAGAGGGAAGGGTGAAGGAGAAAGGAAGGTGTGAAGGAGAAAGGAAGGGGGGTGGAAGGAGAGAGGGAAGGGGGTGAAGGAGAGAGAAGGGGTGAAAGAGAGGGAAGGGGGTGAAGGAGGAGAGGGAAGGGGAGTGAAGGAGAGAGGGAAGGGGGTTTGAAGGAGAGGAGGGAAGGGGTGGTGAAGGAGAGAGGGAAGGGGGTGAAGGAGGAGGAAGGGGGTGAAGGAGAGAGGGAAGGGGTGTGAAGGAGAGAGGGAAGGGGGTGAAGGAGAGAGGGAGGGGGAGAGGTGCAGGAGGGGGAGAGGTGCGGAAGGGGGGTGAAGGAGAGAGGGAAGGGGGTGAAGGAGAGAGGGAAGGGGTGAAGGAGAGAGGGAAGGGGTGAAGGAGAGAGGGAAGGGGGTGAAGGAGAGAGGGAAGGGGAGGTGAAGGAGAGAGGGAAGGGGGTGAAGGAGAGAGGGAAGGGGTGAAGGAGAGAGGGAAGGGGTGAAGGAGAGAGAGGGAAGGGGGGGAAGGAGAGAGGGAAGGGGGTGAAGGAGAAAGGAAGGGGGTGAAGGAGAGAGGGAAGGGGGTGAAGGAGAGAGGAAGGGTGTGAAGGAGAGAGGGAAGGGGGTGTGAAGGAGAGAGGGAAGGGGAGGTGAAGGAGAGAGGGAAGGGGTGAAGGAGAAAGGGAAGGGGGTGAAGGAGAAAGGGAAGGGGGTGAAGGAGAAAGGGAAGGGGGTGAAGGAGAGAGGAAGGGGGTGAAGGAGAAAGGAAAGGGGTGAAGGAGAAAGGGAAGGGGTGAAGGAGAAATTGAAGGGGGTGAAGGAGAAGGGAAGGGGGTTGAAGGAGAGAGGGAAGGGGGTGAAGGGAGAGAGGGAAGGGAGGTGAAGGAGAAAGGGAAGGGGTGAAGGAGAAGGGAAGGGGTGAAGGAGAAAGGAAGGGGGGTGAAGGAGAAAGGAAGGGGGTGAAGGAGAGAGGGAAGGGGGGTGAAGGAGAAAGGGAAGGGGTGAAGGAGAGAGGGAAGGGGTGAAGGGAGAAAAGGGAAGGGGGTGAAGGAGAAAGGGAAGGGGGTGAAGGAGAGAGGGAAGGGGGTGAAGGAGAGAGTGAAGGGGGGTGAAGGAGAAAGGGAAGGGGGTGAAGGAGAGAGGGAAGGGGGTGAAGGAGAGAGGGAAGGGGGTGAAGGAGAAAGGGAAGGGGGTGAAGGAGAAAGGGAAGGGGGTGAAGGAGAAAGGGAAGGGGGTGAAGGAGAAAGGGAAGTGGGGTGAAGGAGAAAGGGAAGGGGGTGAAGGAGAAAGGAAGGGGGGTGAAGGAGAAAGGGAAGGGTGGGTGAAGGAGAGAAGGGAAGGGGGGTGAAGGAGAGAGGGAGGGGTGAAGGAGAGACGGAAGGGGGTGAAGGAGAAAGGGAAGGGGGTGAAGGAGAAAGGGAAGGGGGTGAAGGAGAGAGGGAAGGGGAGTGAAGGATAAAGGGAAGGGGTGAAGGAGAAAGGAAGGGGGTGAAGGAGAAGGGAAGGGGGTGAAGGAGAAAGGGAAGGGGGGTGAAGGAGAAAGGGAAGGGGGTGAAGGAGAAAGGTAAGAGGGGTGAAGGAGAGAGGGAAGGGGGTGAAGGAGAAAGGGAAGGGGGTGAAGGAGAGAGGAAGGGGGGTGAAGGAGAGAGGGAAGGGGGTGAAGAGAGAGGGAAGGGGAGGTGAAGGGAGAGGAAAGGGGAGTGTGAAGGAGAGAGGAAGGGGAGGTGAAGGAGAGAGGGAAGGGGAGTGAAGGAGAAAGGAAAGGGGTGAAGGAGAAAGGAAGGGGGTGAAGGAGAAAGGGAAGGGGGTGAAGGAGAGAGGAAGGGGGAGGTGAAGGATAAAGGGAAGGGGGTGAAGGAGAGAGGGAAGGGGGGTGAAGAGAAAGGGAAGGGGGTGAAGGAGAAGGGAAGGGGGTGAAGGAGAAAGGGAAGGGGGGTGAAGGAGAAAGGGAAGGGGGTGAAGGAGAGAGGGAAGGGGGTGAAGGAGAGAGGAAGGGGTGAAGGAGAAGGGAAGGGGGTGAAGGAGAGAGGGAAGGGGTGAAGGAGAGAGGAGGGGTGAAGGAGAAAGGGAAGGGGGTGAAGGAGAAAGGAAGGGGGTGAAGGAGAGAGGGAAGGGAGGTGAAGGAGAAGGGAAGGGGTGAAGGAGAAAGGGAAGGGGTGTGAAGGAGAAAGGGAAGGGGGGTGAAGAGAAAAGGAGGGGGGTGAAGAGAGAAGGAGGAAAGGGAAGGGGTGAAGGAGAAAGGAAGGGGGTGAGGAGAGAGGGAAGGGTGAAGGAGAAGGGAAGGGGGTGAAGGAGAAAGGGAAGGGGTGAAGGAGAGAGGGAAGGGGGTGAAGGAGAGAGGGAAGGGGGTGAAGAGAGAGGGAAGGGGTGAAGGAGAGAGGAAGGGGGGTGAAGGAGAAAGGGAAGGGGGGTGAAGGAGAGAGGGAAGGGGTGAAGGAGAAAGGGAAGGGGGTGAAGGAGAAAGGGAAGGGGGTGAAGGAGAAAGGGAGGGGGTGAAGGAGAAAGGAAGGGGGTGAAGAGAAAGGGAAGGGGGTGAAGGAGAAAGGGAAGGGGGGTGAAGGAGAAAGGGAAGGGGGTGAAGGAGAAAGGGAAGGGGGTGAAGGAGAGAGGGAAGGGTGAAGGAGAGAGGGAAGGGGGTGAAGGAGAAAGGGAAGGGGGTGAAGGAGAAAGGAAGGGGTGAAGGAGAAAGGGAAGGGGGTGAAGGAGAGAGGGAAGGGGAGGTGAAGGATAAAGGGAAGGTGGTGAAGGAGAAAGGGAAGGGGGTGAAGGAGAAATTGAAGGGAGTGAAGGAGAAAGGGAAGGGGTGTGAAGGAGAAAGGGAAGGGGTGAAGGAGAGAGGGAAGGGGGTGAAGGAGAAAGGGAAGGGGTGAAGGAGAAAGGGAAGGGGGTGAAGGAGAGAGGGGAAGGGGGTGAAGGAGAAAGGGAAGGGGGTGAAGGAGAAAGGAAGGGTGAGTGAAGGGAAAGGGAAGGGGGTGAAGGAGAGAGGGAAGGGGTGAAGGAGAGAGGAAGGGGGGTGAAGGAGAAAGGGAAGGGGTGAAGGAGAAAGGGAAGGGGGTGAAGGAGAGAGGAGGGAGGTGAAGGAGAAAGGGAAGGGGTGAAGGAGAAAGGGAAGGGGGTGAAGGAGAAAGGGAGGGGGTGAAGGAGAAAGGGAAGGGGGTGAAGGAGAAAGGAAGGGGTGAAGGAGAAAGGTAAGGGGGTGAAGGAGAGAGGGAAGGGTGTGAAGGAGAAAGGGAAGGGGGTGAAGGAGAGAGGAAGGGGGTGAAGGAGAGAGGGAAGGGGTGAAGGAGAGAGGGAAGGGGAGTGAAGGAGAGAGGGAAGGGGAGGTGAAGGAGAGAGGAAGGGGAGGTGAAGGAGAGAGGGAAGGGGAGGTGAAGGAGAAAGGGAAGGGGGGGGTGAAGGAGAAAGGGAAGGGGGTGAAGGAGAAAGGAAGGGGGTGAAGGAGAGAGGGAAGGGGAGGTGAAGGATAAAGGGAAGGGGGTGAAGGAGAAAGGGAAGGGGGTGAATGAGAAATTGAAGGGGGTGAAGGAGAAAGGGAAGGGGGTGAAGGAGAAAGGGAAGGGGGTGAAGGAGAAAGGGAAGGGGGTGAAGGAGAGAGGGAAGGGGGGTGAAGGAGAGAGGGAAGGGGGGGAAGGAGAAAGGAAGGGGGTGAAGGAGAGAGGAAGGGGTGAAGGAGAGAGGGAAGGGGGTGAAGGAGAAAGGGAAGGGGATGAAGGAGAAAGGGAAGGGGTGAAGGAGAGAGGGAAGGGGAGTGAAGGATAAAGGGAAGGGGTGAAGGAGAAAGGGAAGGGGGTGAAGGAGAAATTGAAGGGGGTGAAGGAGAAAGGGAAGGGGGTGAAGGAGAAGGAGAAAGGGAAGGGGGTGAAGGAGAAAGGGAAGGGGGTGAAGGAGAGAGGGAAGGGGGTGAAGGAGAAAGGGAAGGGGGTGAAGGAGAAAGGGAAGGGTGAAGGAGAGAGGAAGGGGTGAAGGAGAGAGGGGAAGGGGGTGAAGGAGAGAGGAAGGGTGGAAGGAGAGAGGGAAGGGGGGTGAAGGAGAAAGGGAAGGGGGGTGAAGGAGAGAGGGAAGGGGGAAGGAGAAAAAGGGAAGGGGGTGAAGAAGAAGGAAGGGGGGTGAAGGAGAAAGGAAGTGGGGTGAAGGAGAAAGGAAGGGGTGAAGGAGAAAGGGAAGGGTGGGGTGAAGGAGGAAGGAAGGGGTGAAGGAGAAAGGGAAGGGGTGAAGGAGAGAGGGAAGGGGTGAAGGAGAGAGGGAAGGGGGTGAAGGAGAAAGGGAAGGGGGTGAAGGAGAAAGGGAAGGGGGTGAAGGAGAAAGGAAGGGGGTGAAGGAGAGAGGGAAGGGGAGGTGAAGGAAAAAGGGAAGGGGGTGAAGGAGAAAGGGAAGGGGGTGAAGGAGAAATTGAAAGGGGGTGAAGGAGAAAGGGAAGGGGGTGAAGGAGAAAGGAAGGGGGTGAAGGAGAGAGGGAAGGGGGTGAAGGAGAAAGGGAAGGGGGTGAAGGAGAAAGGAGGGGGGGTGAAGGAGAGAGGGAAGGGGGTGAAGGAGAAAGGGAAGTGGGGTGAAGGAGAAAGGGAAGGGGGTGAAGGAGACGGGAAGGGGGGTGAAGGAGAGAGGGAAGGGGGTGAAGGAGAACGGGAAGGGGGGTGAAGGAGAGAGGGAAGGGGGGTGAAGGAGAGAGGGAAGGGGGGTGAAGGAGAGGAGAACGTAATAGTGAGAGATGAAATGACAGAAAGGGAAAGAAAACAGAGAGAGATCATGGTGAATAGAATAGAGAGAGTGTGACAGGGAATCCTTTCTGTTTACCTGCCTGCCAGGACCTGCTGCTGCTGGGCTGGAGGGGGCAGGGTCAGCACGCTGGTAGGCACAGACAGGCAGTCTGTGCAGTCTGTCCCTCGGTTCCCTGAATAATGCAGGCAGCGAAGATGGAGCCAGCCTACAGTTCCTGAAGGGATTCAGGAGTTGGGCTGTGAAGGGCAGGGATCCAGGCACCCTCTGGCTCCCCTGAATTGTGGCCATGTGTAGGGGTGGGTCGCGCCCTAATGATGTAATTGAGGGGGCCGACCAACTCGCCGAGATCTTGGTGGAGACCAAGATAGCGGCAGTGCAGTGCCAGGTTTGAGGGTTGTTATGAAATCAGGATTCCCAGACAGTGACAGGGGATCCTGATTTTTTGCGCCCCTTGTCCTGGCAACAGGCCGGCACCCTTAGGCGGCCGCCTGTGCTGCCTTACAGTAACGCCGGCCCTGTGCTTATGCCGCATATTGAATACGGAGATGTTGTGTATGCAGCGGCCCCGCAAACACACCTTCAGAAATGTACTACATTGTAGCACAAAGCTGTAGAGTGAGTTATACAATGTAATTACATGACCCACCATTGTGACATATTAAAAGAGCTTAAATGGCAGTCGCTGGAATCTAGACGCACCCTTCATCTTTCCAACCTGGTGTGTTTAACCTCCCTGGCGGTCTAATTTTTTCAAAATTTCGTGTCTAAAAGCGTCTCAATTTTTCTATAAAGGAAACGTGTTATTGTACATAGTTAGCCTGTAATAATTAGGAATCACGCACTGTAATCCGTTAAATCAAGTGTCCTTACTGGTAAAATCCTTTATAAATGAATAAATAAATAAAAAATAGTAAATACACTGAGTCCGATAAAGTTTGAAACACAACATAATAATTTACCTCCTGACGAGGCCCAAGAAGGCCGAAACGATCGTCGGGGGTTGCTGCACCTCTCGTGCAGGGATGACGTCCTTGGCAGTCAGCACTGGCCACCCTTTCTGGGTGAGAGCAGGCTGATTTGCATATGGAAAATTCATCCCTGTAATGGCACAAGCAAGCTAAAACCTTGTTTGTGAGACCTGAGCGGGCACCCACCGTAGAGCAGGCCATTGTGCTGTTGCTCGTTCTCAGGACCCTCACAAACACCCCCCTTGCTTCTCATAATAATTTATTATCACAAAAATAATTATCCAAAATAATGATAATGATAATAATGATAATAAATGATATTCAATAAAATAAACTGAAATCTGTCTGAAAACAAGGGTGATTACAGGATCAGAAACAACATGGGTTTACCTCAGGGAGATCATGCCAAACTAATCTTATTGATTTTTTTGATTGGGTAACAAAAATAATAGACAAAGGTGGTGCAGTTGACATTGCTTATTTAGATTTCAGTAAGGCTTTTGATACTGTTCCGCATAGAAGGCTTATCAATAAATTACAATCTTTGAGCTTGGATTCCAATATTGTTGAATGGATTAGGCCAGTGGCGTAGCGTGGGGGGGGCTGGAGGGGGGCCGTGGCCCCGGGCGCAAATTTTCTTAGGGGCGCATAATTTCAAAAGAAAATTTGCACCCCTAAAAGTTCCCAACAAGCAGGGCCCATGTTTCCCTGACTCCAGATGGCATGTTGATTTGGGGTGGTGTTTTGCCGCTCCTCTCTGAGGCCTCAGCAACTCCCCAAGGGTGCCAAAGATTGTAACCCTTTACTCTATCGGGTTTGTGGCAGGGGAGCAGAGAGGCTGCTGCACGCGAAGCTGCTCCGCCCCCTGTCACTCTGTGCCGGTGTTCTGAGAACAGGAAGTGAGAGCTGCCCACGTGAGTGAGCTCCCGTGCTTTGCCTGCCTGGGAGCTGCGTGTCTGCAAGCAACATGTCCAGTAAAGAGCCCTACCTCTGTATCCTAAGGAGCAGAGTAAGTTTTTTTAAAGATTTGCCTCAAGCTATTTTATAATTGCAGGTGCGGGCTGGGAGTCTTTAATGCACAGCTCTGCACCTTCTGATGGGATGGGAGCAGGGGGTTAATGGAGGCTGGGGAGCACTCGTTTATGACACCTGGCGCAACAGCAGGAGAAACTTACACATCTCATCATTAATCATCAGTGCATATCAATCAACATGCCTGACATAAAACAGGAGTTCCAGGCTTGTCCAAACAACTAATAAGCTAAACATGCATAATGCAGGCTAAGTTTGTTTTGTAAAATAAGACCAGAAAAATATTATGCTAAAAAAATATTTAAATCAGCTTTGCTTGAATAAGAGGTATCCGCACATACACACACACCTTGTTTGTTGATTTTTCATTGTTTTAAATCTAGTAATTATTTGCACCTTCTAATGGGGGAGCACTCATGTTTAGTATGACACCCAGAGCAACAGCAGGAGAAACACTTTAATAAAATTATTTGGTGGTAGCAGGCCAATTGCCAACGAATTGCACCAAATGGTGAATTTCACCATATTGTGCAATTTCGTGGCAATTTGTCTATTCACAACACTAAGGGGGGCGCAATTCTTGCCTTGCCCTGGGCGCTGACAACCCACGCTACGCCACTGGATTAGGCAGTGGCTGCGTGACAGGCAACAGAGGGTTGTGGTAAAGGGAGTTTATTTGCCGCAAAGTCTTCTTACCAGTGGGGTACCTCAGGGGTCAGTACTTGTACCCATTCTCTTTAATATTTTTATTAGTGATATTGCATAAGATATTAATGGTAAAGTATGTCTTTTTGCTGATGACACAAAGATTTGCAACAGGGTTGACGTTCCTGGAGGGATCAGCCAAATGACAAATGATTTAGGTAAACTAAAAATATGGTCGGAGCTGTGGCAATTGAGTTTTAATGTGGATAAGTGCAAGATAATGCACCTGGGACGTAAAAACCCAAGGGCTGAATATAGAATATTTGATACAGTCCTAACCTCAACATCTGAGGAAAGGGATTTAGGGGTTATTATTTCAGAGGATCTAAGGGTAAGTAGTCAATGTAATAGAGCAGCAGGAAATGCTAGCAGAATGCTTGGTTGTGTAGGGAGAGGTATTAGCAGTAGGAAAAGGGAAGTGCTCATGCCACTGTACAGATCACTGGTGAGACCTCACTTGGAGTACTGTGTGCAGTACTGGAGACCGTATCTCCAGAAGGATATAGACATCTTAGAGAGAGTTCAGAGAAGGGCTACAAAAATGGTGTATGGCTTGAAGGAGAAAAGTTACCAGGAAAGGCTTAATGATCTTAACATGTACAGCTTGGAAAAAGGACTAGACAGAGGAGATATGATAGAAACATTTAAATACGTAAAGGTAATCTACAAGGTAGAGGAAGGGAGTATATTTAAAAGGAAACAAAGTAGCAAAACAAGAGGACATAATTTTAGATTAGAGGGGCAAAGGTTTAAAAGTAACATCAGGAAGCATTATTTTACTGAGAGGGTGGTGGATACATGGAACAGCCTTCCAGTTGAAGTGGTAGAGGCCAAAACAGTAATTGAATTTAAGCATGCATGGGATAGGTATAAGGCTATCCTAAACAAAAGATAAATCCAGGTAAAGTATCTATGTAATTGGGCAAACTAGATGGGCCGAAAGGTTCTTATCTGCCGACATTTTCTATGTTTCTATGATGTATGGTCTATTTCTTATCCTGTAGTGCCACCTAGTGGCCGTTCATAAACATTGCACTTTGGATTCCAGTGTAAAATTATATTTTTCTAAGTTTGCTGCTGGTCCCACCCCCCTGCATCGTGTAACTCGCAGAGAGTCTTGCCAGGAAGCAGCTCGCCGCTATCACACTGCGGGGGACAGTGAGGGAGCTAGGAGGAGGTGATTATGCATCCAGCCCGAGTGTGGCTCGGGGTTACCGTTCACGGTAGTAAAATTTAACCCCAAGTCACACTCGGGAATACCGCCAGGGAGGTTAAAGGGGTTTCTGGGAAGCTACCACCCTACCTGAATAGACTGCTTCCCCCAACATGCATTTGGCGGGCTTTAATGCCGCAGCACGGTTTGGAACGTCCTCGGCGTTAGGAGCCCAGCTGGAGGTTATACTCACCTCCCGGCGGCTCCCACGCAGATCTGGCTTCTATGAAGCCTGATCTGCATTTTTTGTAGCCTCCCGGCGCACTGACGTCATTGCGCTGGCGCGATGACTTCAGTTTCAGGCGCACCCCCCTCCGGAGCATGGGGAAGCGCCTTCGGATCCCTCTATCTCCCCATCGACGGGGGCTAGAAGGCTGTGGCCAGCATCGCTGGAACGGTCACAGCCTGACCTTTCCAGCGATGTTAACCCCTTAGTTGCCAGATTGCGACCAGGCACTAATTCGTGCCCGATCGCAGCCTATTTCCGGTGGGGGCCGCTATCTTGGATGGCAGCCCCCACCTCTGGGTCCCCCCCGTGTCAACTGACTCATCGCGCCATGCGCGATGATGTCAGTTAACTGGGGAAGCCCCTGGCTGCAAAGGGATTTCCTACGGAAATCCCATAGAGGAGATAGGGGGCTCTTTGAACCCCTTTATCTCCTGATCGGTGGTAGCTAGGGGGTCATGGTCATATCGTTGGAAAGGTCTGAGCATGGCCTTTCCAACAATATCAAACATGACAATGATAAAAGTGAAATAAAAGTGTTAAAAATAAAAATAATAAAACAATTAATTTATTAAAAAATAAAAACGTGCCTTTTTTTTTGATGCAGCATTATTGTTCACATTTCAATTATAATGTGAACAATGATACTTCACCAATGATTTTTTTTTGGGGGGGGTTTAGCTAAAATCACGTAATTTCTCCCCCCTCAAAAAAAAAAGGGTTCCCAAGTCTACCCCATAGAATATAACCGCAAAGGATCGGATAATAAAATGTGAAAAAAAAAATCTTTACACACTGTGGATGATTGGAATTTTATTGAAAAATTAAATTTTTTTTTACATTTATTGTTATAGCATTCTGGCAGGACATGACGTATATATATAATTATGATATATTATTAATCTGCCGAGTCTGCCGGAAAGATCGATATATAATTTGTCTGGGTGGTATAATAATACGTGACTTAAAACCGCGTTTAAACATGATGAGCAAAAACGTCAGCAAGCTTAATTTCCGAAAAGCGCCGAAGTTGTAAAATTGCTCCCGTCCTTAAGGGGTTAATATACCTTGATACAAAATACACCTGTAAACAAGTAACATACGGAGTATATTTCCTACATATTTATATTCTGTGCAAATCTGTATATTTCTGTTATTTTTAATATCTTACGTTTAATACTTTGTATTTCTGTAATGACTGTAAAAATTCAATGTTTCTTGAATCCAGGACATACTTGAAAACGAGAGAAATCTCAATGTATCCTTCCTGGTAAATTACATTATAAATAAATAAATGTACACTGTAACAAGTGTGAGTCTTTAATCTTTGTACTCATTGCTATACTACTGTAAAAATGTTAATATTGAACTAATTATCCTACACATCTGTTAGGCAGTATTCTTTGTTTTTACTGATAATTTACTCTACAGTCACTTATACCTTTCATTAAAGAGGACTGCTCCTATTATTTTTTTTGTATAAAATAGAGAAATAAAATGAAAAGAGTAGCACTTTCTTTAATTGCACAAAATTAAACTGACCCCTGTATGCTTTACTATAATGTAAGAAATTAAAGGTATCTGGGCACAGTTTGATGTCCAGCTGTTCGTCCGCCCCACCTGCTGTTATTATTTGGTCTATTGTAACTATTCTAGTTTATAAACTACACACTCATACAAAAATAGATCGCAGAAACAAAATAGGAACAAGTCTTCTATATCCAACTTTGGTAAAAATTCAGACTCGTGCTGTGCCTTTCTCAGTAAACAGACTGAAATGATTTATCTTGTAGTGCTCAATGCTTCTCTGGATATCTGTTAATGTCAACAGTTTCAATCTCTTTGATCAAACCGTATGAGATTCAGATGCAATGTATGTTTGCACTCTAGATACCTTAGTTATTATAAAATATTTTTAGAACAGATCATAATCTCAAAAAAAAATGAGAATTACTTTTGCATTGTAATGCCATCTACTCAGTGAAATACCTGGGCCGTCTCTAAACGTGATCCATTTTCCAATTTAGGACCCTTTGATTCCAATGGTCAAAAGCTGGTGTTTCTATAATTGAAGCATCTTGTAATGCCCAAAGGTTACCTAATCTATTTAAATTCTATTTAAAATGGACATGTAGTTCCAGATTATTCAAAGGCGACCTCCAGTGGTACATGGTTTTCCTGCAGTTTGTTTATTTGTTTGAGCACTTTGTTTGTTCTTCTTTATTTTACCCTGTCTATTCATAGTTACATAGTTACATAGTTATATAGGCTGAAAAAAGACATGCGTCCATCGGGTTCAGCCTCTCCCACATAACCTACTGCTGTTGATCCAAAAGAAGGCAAAAAACCCAGTCTGAAATATGCAACATACCGGGAAAAAATTCCTTCTTGACCCCAGAATGGCAGTCAGATTTCTCCTTGGATCAAGAAGCTTTTACCCACATATTAAATATTATAACCCTTAATATTCTGTGTCTGCAGGAAGTCATCCAGTCGTTTTTTAAAAGTCTGTACAGACTCTGACCCAACCACCTCAACAGGTAGAGAATTCCACAGCTTTATTGTTCTCATCGTAAAATAACCCTTCCTATGCTTTAAGCTAAATTTTCTTTCTTCCAGTCTAAATGGATGACCCCTTGTCCTGTGTATAGACCTGTTAATGAATAGGTTATCAGACAATGGTTGATAATGGCCCCGTATATATTTATATAAGGTTATCAGATCCCCTCTAAGGCGCCGTTTCTCTAAACTAAACAGGTTTAAGTTTGTTAGTCTTTCCTCATAACTTAACCCTTCCATTCCCCTTATTAATTTAGTTGCCCG
This sequence comes from Leptobrachium leishanense, assembly GCA_009667805.1. Taxonomy (NCBI): domain Eukaryota; kingdom Metazoa; phylum Chordata; class Amphibia; order Anura; family Megophryidae; genus Leptobrachium; species Leptobrachium leishanense. Next base: position 135,539,298 of record CM019065.1, read on the forward strand.
TCTCTGCACTTTTTCTAGCGCTATAATATCTTTTTTTAAGACAGGTGCCCAAAATTGCACGGCATATTCAAGGTGCGGCCTGACCATTGATTTATACAGAGGCAAAATTATGTTTTCATCCCGTGAGTGAACTCCCCTTTTAATGCATGCCAATACTTTGCTGGCATTGGCGGCTGCTGTTTGACATTGCACATTGTTACTTAGTTTGAAGTCTATGATTATTCCCAAATCCTTCTCCTGCTTGGATTTCCCTAACTCCGTACCATTTAGGGTATAAATTACTTGCGTGTTCTTCACTCCAAAGTGCATAACTTTGCATTTATCTAGATTAAATCTCATCTGCCATTTAAGTGCCCAGTCCCCCAATTTATCTAAATCCCTCTGCAGCGAAGTAACATCCTGCTCACATTGTATTATTTTTCCTAGTTTTGTGTCATCTGCAAACACTGATAAATGACTTTCAATGCCTATTTCAAGGTAATTTATAAATAAATTGAATAGTATTGGTCCTATAACAGACCCCTGAGGGACACCACTTACCACTGGTGTCCATCTTGAAAATGTACCATTTATGACCACTCTCTGTACCCTATCTTTTAGCCAGTTTTCTATCCAAGAACAAGTATTTTCATCTAGACCATTTTTTCTCAATTTAAATAGTAACCTTTTGTGTGGAACTGTGTCGAAAGCTTTGGCAAAATCTAAGTAAATCACATCCACTGCAACCCCCTGATCTATACTTCTACTTACTTCCTCATAGAACGTAATTAGGTTAGTCTGACATGATCTGTGTTTCATGAAACCATGCTGATTTTTGCCAATTACATTATACCTCCCAATAAATTCCTGAATATTATCCCTTAGTAACCCCTCAAATACTTTCCCAGCCACAGATGTTAAGCTCACAGGTCTATAATTTCCAGGCACAAATTTTAAACCTTTCTTAAATATAGGGACCACGTCAGCTTTTCTCCAATCCTCTGGTACTATTCCTGAAAGAAAAGAATCTTGAAAGATTAAGAACAGAGGTTTACATATTTCAACACATAGCTCTCTCAGTACTCGTGGGTGAATTCCATCTTGCCCTGGGGCTTTATTCACATTCACATTGTTTAATTTCTGCAAAACCTTGTCCTGAGTCAACCAGTCACTTTGTATTAGTAAGTTTTTATTAATGAATTTCATGTCTCCTGTTATAGGTTTCTCTTTGATAAATACTGAAGAAAAATAATCATTTAAAATTTCTGCTTTATCCTGATCTTCAGTTAACAATAACCCTGACTCAGATTTTAGTGAACCTACATTTTCACTCTTGGGTTTTTTAGAATTTATGTACCTAAAGAATCTTTTAGGGTTGGTCTTGCTCTCTTTGGCTATTTCTTTTTCCTTTTCTAGTTTAGCCCATCTAATCGAATTTTTACATGCTTTATTGGCTGCCCTATATGCTTTATAGGATGCCTCAGATTTATCAAATTTAAAAGCTTTAAATGCCTTCCTTTTTATTTTTCATTTTCTTAGTTACCTTCCTACTAAGCCACATTGGTTTCAGTCTGTTTCTTTTATATTTATTAACCAGTGGATTATATTGTGACGTGTACTTTTCTAGTGTTAGTTTAAAGATATTCCACTTATCCTCAGTGTTTTTTCCCGTGAAAGAGTTTCTGCCAGTCAATGACATTGAGAGCTTCCTTTATTTTAATAAAGTTGGCCTTTTTAAAATTATATGTTTTAGCATGCCCCTTATGAATGTTTTTTTTTGAGTTAATTTCAAAAGTCACCATATTATGGTCACTGTTTCCCAACTGTTCCTTTACATTAATATTTGAGAAAAGATCCACATTATTTGTTATAACCAGGTCCAGACAGTTATCCTCTCTAGTTGGTGTTTCTACCAGTTGTGACATGAAGGTATCATTTAAAATGTTCAGAAACCGGATTCTCTTTGCTGAATTACTAGTCCCACTATCCCAATTAATGTCCGGGTAATTAAAATCTCCAATAATTAAAGTGCTACCATGATCTGCAGCCTTCCTAATTTGCTCTAACAGTTGTTCTTCCTCATCATTATCTATATTAGGTGGTTTATAGCATATGCCAACCAATAGTTGACTTCCCTGTTTATTCCCCAACGAAATATTTACCCATAAGGATTCCACATTTCCCTCATCACTTACCAGTTGTGTAATATTAGGCTTTAAATCCTGATTTACATATAAACACACTCCACCCCCTTTCTTATGTTTCCTATCCTTTCTAAACAATGTATAACCGTTTAAGTTTACAGCCCAGTCATGCGTTTCGTCCCACCATGTTTCTGTTATTCCTATAATGTCGTATTGCTTAGTGTATGCTATTACCTCTAGTCATAGGCGACTCTACAGGGGGGCAAGGGGGGGCAATTGCCCCCCCTAGGTTATTCCTTGACCCCCCATGTGCCCCCCCACCAAAAATCAGCATCCAGCTTACCACACTTATTCGGACCACTGTATCTCCATCCCTGTGCATCGTATATGCATGCCCTAGGTGTCATTGGAAAGGACAGATTCTGGCCTTTCCAATGATACCCAACATGACCATATTTAATTTGAAATAAGTCATAAAACATTAAATAATACCCGGCACTTAAACTTAAGCATTTTCACAGGGTTGAAATGTCTCAGCAGTGAAGTGGTTAATGTTCAGACTATACATTACATTGTGTATTACGTTAGTTTTTGCCTTGGTTTAGTTGTATATTAAGGGTTAATGGGTAGGCTTCATCCCTCACGGTATACATTTTATTTTTACCTTGATTAATGGCATTGTAGGGGTTAATCGGTAGCTACATGCCTCACAGTGTATTCATTTCATGTTTTACCTTGATTAATGGCATATTAGGGTTAATGGGTAGCTAAATGCCACATTGTGTGTTATTTTTATTGTATTTCCCTGAGTTTATAGCATTTTAGGGGTTATTATGGAAGTTAGAATCTAAAGGGTCTAATCATCTTTAGATCCTTTGCTTTTCGTCACATTTCGGGGAATTAATTTCGCCGAAAATATAGTGAATTCCTATTTAGCGAATGGTCACTGTAATTTGTTAAAAGTGGAGTCGCTGAAGCAGCAATCAGACATTCAGCGAAAATTGCCGAATTGCGGCAAATAAAGTATCAGGTTAGTACAATAAAAAGGCATCATTGCATCACGTTACTCTGGGGTTTTGGAATCTTATCTATACTATAATAGAATAAGCCTAAAAACGTCCGTCGCCAAAAGCCGTCTGCGCATGCGCGACGGACTTTTGAAAGCGGCCGTTAAAACACACAGGTAGCTGCGCGTGCCGGCCGCGTGAAAAAAAAAAAAACGGCACGAGCCGCGCGCAGCTACCCGTGTTTACACGGCCGCCAGATGCCCCGATCCTCCAGCGCTGACCGTCCTCGGCTGCCGGCGGGCCTCCAGGCTCAAGGAGCCCCCGGCTCGGTTTGGGCCTACAGGCCCAGCCGAGCCGGGGACTCGCCTGAGCCTAGAGGTCCGCCGAATAGGCCGCCGGCAGTCGGTCAGCGCTGGAGGTTCGGGGCTGAAGTTCACAAAACATACTCACCTAAATCGGCCCCGATCCTCCAGCGGTGACCGGCTGCCGAGCGGGCTGCTCAGCCGGCCTCTAGGCTCAGGCGAGTCCCCGGCTCGGCTTGGGCCTACAGGCCCAGCCGAGCCGGGGACTCGCCTGAGCCTAGAGGCCGGCTGAGCAGCCCGCTCGCAAAACATACTCACCTAAATCCGCCCGATCCTCCAGCGCTGAGCGGCTGCCGAGCGGGCTGCTCAGCCGGCCTCTAGGCTCAGGCGAGTCCCCGGCTCGGCTGGGCCTGTAGGCCCAAGCCGAGCCGGGGACTCGCCTGAGCCTAGAAGCCGGCTGAGCAGCCCGCTCGGCATCCGCTCAGCGCTGGAGGATCGGGGCCGAAGTTCAAAAAAAACATACATAACTCCATACGTCGTCCCTGAGCTCCAACGGGGACCGGCGGCCTGCTCGGCGGGCCTCCAGGCTCGGGCGAGCCCCCAGCTCGGTTTGGGCCTACAGGCCAGCCGAGCCGGGGACTCGCCTAAGCCTGGAGGTCCGCCGAGCAGGCCGCCGGTCCCCGCTGGAGCTCAGGGACGAAATACCCATAACACAATCGAAAAATTCGGCCCAGAACTCCAGCGGTGACCTCCTCCGGTCGAGCGGGCTGCTCGACCGGCCTCCAGGCTCAGGCGAGCCCCCGGCTCGGCATGGGCCTACAGGCCCAGACCGAGCCGGGGACTCGCCTGAGTCTAGAGGCCGGCCGAGCAGCCCGCTCGGCCGGAAGAGGTCACCGCGGTACACAAAACATACATAACCCCCTACTGCGTGTCCTGAGCTCCAGCGGTGACCGGCTGCCGACCGGCCTCCATGCTCAGGCGAGTAGCCAGCAGTTGGCCGACTGTTGCAGGCTGCTCGGCCGGCCTCCTAGCATAGGCGAGCCCCCGGCTCAGCTGGGCCCGTAGGCCCAAGGCAAGCCGGGGGCTCGCTTAAGCTAGGAGGCCGGCCGAGCAGCCTGCTACAGCCCCAGCTGGAGTTCCGGGCCTATGTAGGGTGTAAGTTGCCAAAACATACTCACCCACATCGGCCCTTACATCCTCCAGCGATGGCGGTCTCAGCTCACAGCGCCCTCTCTCTCTTCTCAGTTGGTCGCCGGCATGATGTCACGAAAGCCTTTGACCCGGGGTCAAAGGCTTTCGTGACATCATGCCGGCGACCAACTGAGAAAGAGAGAGAGGGCGCTGTGAGCTGAGACCGCCATCGCTGGAGGATGTAAGGGCCGATGTGGGTGAGTATGTTTTCAACTGGCGCAGGACTCGAGGCCGATGTAGGTGAGTATATGCTCTCAAAACCCACCCTTTATAGCTCGGCCGGTATCCAGGATTAAGGCAAGCCCCGGTTCGGCTTGGGCCTAGAGGCCCAGTCGAGCCGGGGACTCGCCTGAGCCTCCCGGCCCAGGCGAGTCCCCGGCTCGGCTGGACCTCTAGGCCCACGCCAAGCCGGGGGCTTTCCTTAAGCTTGGATACCGGCCGACTTAGAAAGGGTGGGTGTTGAGAGCATATACTCACCTACATTAGCCCGGAGCTCCAGCGGTGGTTGTCACAGGCTGCTCGGGCGGCCTCCAAGCTCAGGCGAGCTCCCGGCTTGCCTTTGGCCTACAGGCCCAGGTGAGCCGGGGGCTCGCCTGAGCTAGGAGGCCGGCCGAGCAGCCTGTGACAGCCACCGCTGGAGCCCCGAGTCAATGTAGGGGGATTGTAGGCTAAACATACTCACCCACATGGGCCCTTAGCTTCTCCGGCGATGGCGGTCCCGTTTGCAGCGTCCTCTCTTTCCGCTGGTCGCCGGCATGATGTCACGAGCCCTTTGACCCTGGCATGTTGACCCGGGGTCAAAGGCTTTCGCGACGTCATTTCCGGCGTCCAATGGAGATTGAAGATGCTGGAAGCGGGCTGACCATCGCTGGAGGAGCTAAGGGCCCATGTGGGTGAGTATGTGTACATCGGCCCGTAGCTCAACCGGTGGCAGTCATTCGACTGTTGCAGGCTGGTCGGCCGGCGTCCAGACTCAGGACAGTCCCCGGCTCGGCTGGGCCTGTGGCCCAAGCCGAGCCGGGGGCTGTCCTGAGTCTGGAGGCCGGCCGACCAGCCCGCTCAGCTGGAGGAGGTCACCGGTCGAGCTCTGGGCTGATTTATGGGCGTAAGTTTTGGGTATTTAGTCCCCGATTCTCCAGCGGTGACCGGCTGCCGAGCGGTCTGCTCGGCCAGGCTCAGGCGAGTCCCCGGCTCGGCTGGGCCTGTAGGCCCAGGCCAAGCCGGGGCCTCGCCTGAGCGTGAAAGCGGGCCGAGCAGGCCGCTCGGCAGCCGGTCACCGCTGGAGCACAGGGACGCATTAGGGGGATATGTATGTTTAGTGTACCACGGCCTCTGATTCCCCAGCGGTGACCACATTCATACACACCACACTTTTCAATAGACTGCCCTCTGGGCAGGCTTTACATCTAGTTTATATATACTTGTTTAGGGCACTATTACCTGGTGTGGGTTAACCCTTGCATTCGCATGGTTTTGCGATAGCGCCAGGTTAATTGAGTCTAGCACCTGACCAACAGATCATTTGCCTCCCGTTACAAATGGGAAAAATCACTTAGTGCGTTGCTGTTAGTGATTTGTACCGCGATCTTACTGTACTTTCCGGGTCCTATACTTAACACGGGGAGCGCTAGAGATCTCTAGTGCTTTTGCAGCTCACTTGGTGCCAGCGCTTATTTTTTGAGGGGCGCCAATTGCAACATTTTACCTACTGCTCAACCCTGGTGCTAACTCCAAAAAGCCAGAAAAAGCAGATCTTCGCCTAAAATTAACAGACAATTGAAAGGAATGCAGCACAGGTGTTCTCTTGGCCCCATACACCATAGCAATGGATCTGGTCCGCATTGTCGTTGCAGTAGGCTCTATTATAAATGTATCCTTTATCCACATATATCCTAATTCTAATATTTTGCCTAATTTTAAACATTTTATGCTGGGGGTTATTCATAGTATGGAAGTGGTTGATTATTAGGGTGACCGTGTGGACCATGTTTAAAGGGACACGTGAATAATTCTTGCCCTGAAACATGTATTATTTATATGCTGCAGCAGGGAAATTTTTGTCTCTCACCTGGCCTTCCTTTTGGATCTATTAAATGCAGTGTAAGGATTCTACATGCTGCTGGGTGGCATTTACTGTAACACTTCAATGGTCTTGAACCCAGGACATACTTAAAAACGAGAGAAATCTCAAAGTATCCTTCCTGGTAAAATCCTTTATAAATAAATAAATAAATTTATCATGCAATGTCCATCAGCCTTAATATATGTGTGCATCAAAACATGGATGATACGGCCACCTTGGAGGATTTTAATAATGCATGGGTGTGAGGTTATTCACTGGATGTGTTCATATTCAAGCTTGTGAGAGCGGGGGATAGGTATGGCCCGGCACTCTGCACTGGAAAAAAAAAACAGTTCTATCCTGTACACAACTGTATTAGCGCTGGGTCTCAGCTCGGGTCTTAGAGTTTTCCTAGCGTGCGCCAAATGACCTTGTTCATGGACTACTGCAGACAAGGTGATCTGTTAGTAGGTCGTCAGGCACTAAGTTTTAGCGAATCGCGGTCATTTTTCCTTTAGTGATGGTGTTTTAGCTCACACCAGGTGATAGGGCCCTTAGTTTTATTCAGTGGTATGATTTAGTGGTGAAAATTATTAGTGCCCCCCCAGTTTTGACTGCAGTATCTTCTGTGCCACCCCTAAATATTGTTCCTAGAGTCGCCACTGCCTCTAGTTCCCCATTCATTTGTGTTTTTATTTTATCCTGGCTTTGACTGCTACAATCTACAGTGCGTACAGTTTATTCTTTTCAAATTAATAGATATTCTTTTGTGCAGCTGTCTTCATAACCCCCTAAACCTCCTTTTAAGAGCCATTGAGGCAAAGTGTTTTTTAAGGCAAAAAAATTCCATTGTTTTCCTTCAATCTGAATTTTCTACTATGTTTTGAACAGGCCACTAAACAAAAGTCTCTCATAATCTATAAATACATTTTATCTATTTATGTAACATCAGATAAATATTCTCTTTATCTATTTTAGACACAACTATTATTTTAAGATAAGGGGGACTGCATATCTCACCTGTGAACATTCATGTCTCTGCCCATGACTGGAATTCGCGAAAACAAAGATCGCAAATCAACATGCAATGTATATATAAACATACTGTATATTTGCTGAACACATGTCAGAAGGTGCCTCACTAAGGTGCCTTTTCAGGCTGTGTAATGGTTGGGAGGGTGGTCTGAGCCAGTTATGCAAGGATTCACAGGTTTACAGACAGGAAGGACCAGGATTCTTGGGAGACACTAGGAATGTACCTTGGAGTGGTAGACAGGATACAAGGGGGACTCCAGGCAAGGTAAAAGTGGATATTCCAAGAGAATGGTCAGGACAGTCCATTGGTCACAGGCTGGTAGATGGCAGTAATTGGTTGGCAAAGCAGGGGGTCTTGTACCCAGGAAGTCGAGTGGTTCAGGGAGCTTCAGGAAGGTCAGACTGGTTAGTAACACAGTTAGGACGTTAATGCTGAAGCATTGCTGGGAGGGAGGAGTAGACCTTTATTTTGGCAAGAAGATGTGGTGTATGTTTGCTGTGCTTAACTATTTGAGAACCAGATGTCATTGCTGAGCATGGTTAGCACTTTACATGTGCTGTCTGAGCATGGAAAGATAAGCACAGTACGGTCAGCAGCGGGGGCATGACAGGCTGAGCCGGTAATAGCGAGCATCTAATGGACAAATTTGGAGCAAGCTGTTTTTCATAAGCAGGTTTTCATTACTTTATTCTGAGTGAGCCACTATTTGCAGACCTGAAAAGTCACACTGTTTGACTTTTTGACACAGTTGTCTCTCATTCCTCTTGGTTGTCACCAATTTTTTAAGTGGACAGAGGGCAAATGCATCACGAGAACCTGTTTAATGATTCTCTTGGGCTTTGCTGATGTAACATTCATGTATGAGAAGCCCTGATTGGTTGCTCTACTAGACAACTTGTCATTGTGATTGTAGTCACTTGAGACCTGGGGTATATGGACCTCAAAATGCATTTGGGAGGTGAGGGCCTGATGTGTTATATTGTTTTCCAGCCCTCTCTTGTGTTAAAGTCACCCTGTAGCTACAATACAGAGTGTCTGTTTTCTGTGCCCTATTCCCCGATGTATCTGTTATATTATTATTCCCTGGTGCATTTATTGCAGTGTCATGTACTATACACTGTATGTAATTGATTCCTTTGTTTCCTCATGCTTTCATCCAAACCTCAGGAACTGGCTTAAAACAGATCTCTCTGCACCTTTCACAGCCGTTGTCTATTACACAATGGCATATGTGTGGGAGGGGGAGGGCTATTGGGAGACTATTACAGTTACAAGTATTTATAAAGCGCCAACAAATTCCTTAGCGTTATACAATGGGAGAGATGGAATAACAAATATACATACATGTTACACACATGGAATGGAAGGACGGAGGACCCTGCTCCAGAGCTTACAATCTAAGAGGAGAGGGGTTATCCATTAGGTGAGGGTGAATAGGGTAAGTAAGTATAGAAACAACGGGGCATGTTTTACCATTGTATTCTGCACATCACCCTGTTTGTTTTTGTAATTACCAACTCTAAATAAATACATTCTTAGGCATACTGATGGTGAGGGGAGATTTCTGCACGTGGGTATGGGCCCCACATTACAGTCATCATGGCAGGAATAGAAGCCAGGATGGCAGCCACCTTTGGTAATGTGTGATTTCCACCCCTTCACATGGACACCCCCAAAAAACCAATCTGAGATCTGCCAAAGCCTTAGCATCGTAATAATTGTGAGTAACTAAACCTTACCGGCAAACACTTATGCAAAGACATGAGACGAAAACGTGTGTGCTGCTATCCAGTACTAAATCAAATTTTAAAGGAAAGTATGAATTTACACAGTTTGCAATCACAGACCCTAATATCATAGTAAAGACATCTACCTGATTTGAGAGGATCCCTAGTTTGTGACCTATTTTGCTTTTGTATATTTTGATATTGCATGTATTCATAAAGGTTTCCAGCATTTTGTGTATACAATATACCTTGTATATCATTCATGGTTGGAAGCCTTGCCTGCAAATTATTCTGAAGATTGCTAACCACTATAATATGGGCACGTGAGGGCTTCATGACTGGTAACCCGGTTCATTTTCAGAAAAAAACAAAACCTTCTTTTTTTCCCTTTGTAATTGTGGTTTTGAATGTAAGCAAAATCCAATAATCATTTGGGACCCGTTTCCATTTTCCTTTCAAGCTATGGATTTTTGCAGAATATGGGTTTAACTCAATCCTTATTTATTTGCAAAGTATTTTACCAGGAAGGATATCCCTAAAGCCGTACATCACACCCAGTTACTGGGGATTTATTACCATTATGCTGTTCATTGCAAGATATTTCTTGAAACACCCAATGATTTTACTCTATATAAGTCAATTATCGGTAATTATTTGTTTTCTTTTCTTTTCAACTCGGCAACACTAAATGTAGCCCCGGTAGATCTATACTTATATTAATTTGATACAAATCAGCTGACACTAGAATATAATCAGAGGTTGCTGATTAAATTTCAACCCCATGAAACAGTAGGACTGCAATTTACACTCCGTCACTTTGCACTTACCATACCCACTTTGAGGGAGACCGCAACAGGCCATGTGGGAAATGCAATTATCTGTGAAACTAAAACCAAACAATGACATTAGATTGATACATTATTCATGAGAGAGATGCTAATTTTAGGATATTGTTGCTTGTCTGACAGAAAAGAATGCTATAGTAGACAAGGGCCTGATTGATCCTAACAAATGTACTATTGCTGCTACAGTAGGCTATCTTTTCTCCTTTTCCATAGAATACATTATTTTTTTGACTATCAGCAAATCTAATTTCCCCAGCAGGGGTCAACATGTAACACACTTTTACTTTCCATGAACAAAAGACATTGATGTGGGCAAAAAAACATTGACTACAATTTAATTTAGTGGCAGAAGTCTGGTAAATTATTCGCGTTTAGCCTGTGTTTTTTTCCTTAACTAGGTTCCTGAATTGATTTAAATCTATTATATTACACCACTATTTAGTTTGTTTCTGAGCATAGATTGTGGACTAACATTAGCTATTCCTTACCTGTTTACTTTGTCCTTGTTTTTTTATAAGTGTATACCAGGGGCAAACTGTGCCTTTTCGCCTTCGCTGCTCAGGTCTATATATATATATATATATACATATATAGATAGATAATATACTGAGACTGTAGCAAAAATGGCCACTGGATTATGTCCTTGCAGTGTATGCATGAAGACCGCTTGTCATTGGTGGTGACCAATATTTGTTCTCTGGTTTATTTGTGTTATGTTGTTTTGAGACGGTTTGAAAGCTTAGTTCAGGTTGAGTGCTGCCTCCATGTGTTTTGCATATGAATCTCTTGGGTAAGCACCCCTCCCTGCCACAGGTACTCCTCTTCCAGGTTCTATTTAACCTTGATCTGCGGGGAGCTCCAGGAAGGACTTGTTCCTCAGTGGGTGAGTTTATCCTATGAAGGGCAATCATTAGGTTTGCAGAGTAGGACCTGCCAGAAGGTGGTTTACATTGACGTTGTTGGCAGTATTAAGCGTTCATTGCAAACTAAATTTCCACCATTGTTTTCAACAAAGCTTAGATTTTAGAATTTTTCAATATGTGGTAAAATCTGGTACAATGTTCACATGCATGAAGCTGTTGTTGTTGGTTTTTGAGTGTGCTGATTGGAGTGATATATATATATATATATTATACTGGAGACTGTAGCAAAAATGGCCAGTGGATTGTGTCCTTGCCGTGCATGCATGAAGATGGCTTGTCATTGCTGGTGACCAATTTTTGTTCTGGTTGCTGGCATATTATAGGCAGCATACATGACCATCAAATGCCCACTGCTGCATCTCCTTATGTGACAGTGACGCTCACTGTGATCAGCCTCCTGACTTCCCACCCGGTATGATACTGATCTAGACTAACTTTAACACTATAGGGGTTATTCAGAGAGCACAAAAATGTCACTGACATTTCAGTGCTCTCTTGTTTCCCCACATTTTGGGGAATTCCCAGACCCTACAGTAGCATTCAAAACAGGGTCCCGAAGTGCAAGGAACAGATCTGAAAATCCGGTAAATCCTGCCGACAAGCCACTGAAATGATCCGAAAAATCAGATTGATCTGAAACGCCGTAGAAAAGCTGTCGAACGTACCCATAGATCCGCCGCAAACCCACCAACCGCGTCCGAAAAAAGTCGATGATCCGCTGAACACAGCACCGACCAGCCACCAGAGAAAGCCGACATACCGACGATCGGGGGGAAAAAGAAAACACAACGATTGAAAGTTTCAAAATTTAAAACGCTGTTTGCAAAAAAACCTTCTTTAAGTATCAGGAAACAGCAGTAGTATAAAATAATTTAAATACATAATAAAAATTATTACCAGAACGCGTTTCACTCCTCAGAGCTTCTTCAGCTGGTATCGCTGAAGAAGCTCTGAGGAGCGAAACGCATTCTGGTAATAATTTTTAGGTTTTTGGAATTACCTTATAATTCCTATGCGCCATCTTGGAGTCAAATGCAGCTCAATTACATGTGAGTGTGATATATATACACATTTATTCCCAGTATATTGTAACGGTGTTGCACTAGGGGAGTGCCTTGGTATTTTCTTGTGATACACTGCAGGGGAGATTCGGTTGAAGATTACGAATATCGGAGGTTTAGGGGCACCTGAACACAACTAAAGACCCATACTTGTGATCCACCCTAGATCCTAGGTTAGGCTCAACAATATGTGAGTTGAATAACATCCTTATATATCCTTCGCTATAATTGAATCTACATATCGCGCTATTTGTGGCTCTTTCCTCCATTGTAGAGACTTTCGTGTGCTGAAAAGAGCAGATTCTGGGAGGATTCAGAAGAAATACAGATGGACATGTTGATTGCCTAACCATACACACCGGTTTTTACTGGCGCTCCATCGATTTCTTGTCATTTATTATAGGATACAGCAAAGTGTTCGTCACACTTCTAGGGCCCTATTACATTCTTCACGCAAAAACGCTCACGCAACACGTGAATTTGTGCGCCCAGCGTTAAATGTTAATGCGCGTAAATCAACGCTGGAATTACAATCCTCGTGCATTTTTTCATCCGTCGAACAATAACGCGCGTAAAACGGACCCACACAAACGCGTGCAGCAACATATCGTGCAGAAATCAGTGTGTGGACTGTTTTTTTCACACGATTCAGCCAATCAGAATTAAGAACCACAATTGTCTCACGTTAAGTTTTTGCGCCTGTCAAAGTCAATCTGTGCATATATGCTGCATCAATAAAAAATGCACACACAACTTCTCAAATTTATTGGTTTGGTATGTTTAGAATGTGTAACTATACTTTAATGTGTTTTTTTTTTTGGGCTGGTGTATTTGGTTTCGGCCAGGTTGATAGAATTTGCCAGTAACACCACCTTTTAGGAGTTGCTAAAATTATGCGCACAAAGGCTGTGCGTTACAAACTGCGCATAGATTGTAATTCCATCCGCGTACCAGCGCACAAACGCATTTGCGCTCACAATGTTAAGTATAGGATGCGCGACGTACAGTAAGCTCGCGCAGCGTTCGAGCAGGTTCACCCGCGGTAGACGTATACGTGCGTTTGTTGCATTGACATTGTAATACGACGTTCAGCGCAAAGGGTTTTGCCCCTCGCGTTAATAGACAAGTTCCATAGCTCCTGCACAGAATGATGGATCGGAACTGAGCGCAAACATAGATGCGATCCATTGGCTGCCTCTTTGAGACCAGTCGCTGCAGAGGGTGGTGTCACGTTCTACGTTCCCAGCTCTGTTCCATGTCCTCTGTATACGTATAACCTGTATTTGCCTTATGTTTCTGTTCACTATTCCTGGGTTGGAGCTCAGGGGTTAATATGGTTTCTGTTCTCCCAGCTCAGGTGTTTGCCCTTGTCCTGATTCAGTTCCCATAAGAGAGCAATGTGCCCCTGTGCCCCTCTAGTGTGTGTTTCTGAGAGCTGTTTGCTAATTGGTTCCTGTTGCAATTGTATTTTGTTTTCTTTAACCTTTGGTACTGTTTCCCCATCTGTCTGTCTGTCATTGTGTTCCTGATGTAGTTTTGCTTTTCCCTATGTTATTTGGCTCTTAGTTTGTCCTACCTGTGGTTTTGTTTTCTGTGTATTTATTTTGTATTCTGATTCCCTGGTTATGATCTCTGTCTAGTCTTACTCTTCTCCTGGTTCTGAACCCCAGCTCTGGTATAATGTATATTCTCTGGCATACTGACCCCTGGCTCTGTATTATTTGCGATTCTGGTTTCTGACTTCTGGCTTTCCTTCATGACTATGCTTTTGTATGCTCCGTGACTGTACTGCATGTATTGATATTTCCTGTTGTCTGTATTTATCGAGAGACTCTGCACGGCTTCTAGGTACGTTTCCTTTAGAATAGATACGGCTCCCGAAAGACCAGCCTGTCAGATCAGGAAATCTTTTGTCTTGCCATGTAGAGGTCTCTTACTTTCTTTGTATTGTTTTGTTCATTCCTGTCTCAGCGTATCCCTGAATATAGGGGCTTTTCATCTGTACCTGGGCCCCACCTTGGCGCAAGCCGGGTGGCACCGTGACAGGTGGTCTCAGAGAGGATGACAGCAGCATTGTCTCTGCTTGCTGATGCCACTAGTAATCGAACTGGTGACCGGGCAGTCAGGAGATTAGAAATCTCGGCTTCTGGTGATGATGGGTGGGGTGGAGGAAACTCCTCCTTAAAACAATAATGTGGTCAGGATGAGAAGAATGTTCCTTTAATGTTTCCTGCTGCAATATAGTAAATTTGGTGCATACAGGTAAAATTATTTGGATTGAATGATATCCTAACTCTAACTCTGAAACTAACCATACCACTAACACTAACCCTAAAACTACCCTTAACACTAACCTTAATCCTAGGGTAAACATAACCCAGGAGTGTAGCTCTGGCCGAGCAGGATGTATGCAATATTGAAAGCCTCTCAGAGGTTCCATAGATGCATTCCTTCCGATGGCAGGGGTCCCTACAACTAATGCTTGCACGCAGGCCCCAGCTGGTCTTATGACATGAGCATGACGTAGACACATCAATGGTGTTACATCTCGTCCTGCCATGCCATAATTGTCATATAACACCCCTCTATAAGGGGTAAGAAAAATTGCAAATAGTGAATCCTTGCTCTTATATTGTTGCTACAATAGAACAGTCATATATATTGTGCCACATAGCTTCCTTGATTGGTTTTCTGGAATTGGCCCTGCTTGTTCTCTGGACTCTTCCTTCTTGCTGCAAACTATTGACACTGCTTGCTCTCTGGCGTTTGCCTGTTTGCCACCTGCCTACATGACCCTTCATTTGTTACGTGACCTTGCCTTGTATTTGCCCTGTTCTGTACCTTATACATCAATATACCTGGCACCACAATCACTAGTAGACCAGACTGTGTCACACTGATATCCAGCCAGTCTTTAGTGTTTGAAATGTAAAGGCTGATGTCTTGAACACCGGTTTCTGCTACTAAAACCACAACAGATGTAAAGGTTGTCCTTTTAATTGCTGACCTTGTCTCGGTTAACTTTCTTGACATCATGTTGGTTTGTTATTTATTTATAAAGTATTTTACCAGGAAGGATACATTGAGATTTCTCTTGTTTTCAAGTATGTCCTGGGTTCAAGAACATTGAATCGTTAAAGTTGTTACAGAAATACAAAGTTACAGTTACAAGTACTTATACAGCGCCAACAGATTCGTAGTATTGGTGTTTTGTCCTCCTTAAAATGATTCAATCAATTAGTCATAGGAACTTGTACTTACATATAAAAGTTTTCTATTAAAGATAACGATAAAAATGTTTGAGTTATCGGGAATGAAAGGGATTATTTTTTATTCTATGCATAGTCTTGGCATAATATTCCCAAATTAGACATACAGGTGGTTGTTAGATTATGGAATGCTGAGTGATAACAAGAATTGGTGTCTTTGATTGTTCTCTCACCTATGGAGGTTCTGAAACCAGTGGCTTTGCCATCAGCTGCTATTTTCCTGATGAGAGAACATTCAGTTCCAATGCATTTAGCACATAGTTATTTTCTCAGAGGGACAGAATCCCACCATTTCTCTGCAAACTGACAAAACAAAAACTCCGGCTTACGTTTAGGAAAATGCACACAGCAGTTCTACAAATTATCTACATAGGGGGTGTCCATTAAAACAACTGGGTACCTAATATGTCAAGGGGATTTATGCTGCATGTGGACAAATGTTGTGTAAGAAATCAAAATTAATCAATTGTAGGAGTGTTCTGCTAAAATTGAGTGACTATATTTTGCCTGTGTTAAAACAACTTACTGAAGTGGAGGCTAAACTTCTGTATCTTTTGAAAAGTTTCACTTTATTTTTTTTATTTGTACACGCTCATAGGTTTAACCTAGTAAAAAGAACCAAACAGCTTGTCCAGATTTATTTGACATTTAGGCCCCGTTCACACCTGGGCGTTTTAAAGCGCGCAGGAACGCGCTTTAAATCGTCCTATGCCCAAAAAAGTACGGGAGCTTCTTTTGGGGCGTACTGCAGTGTGTTCGCAGCCATAGACATGGACGTCAACGCGCTGCTATGCGCGTTTGCATGTTTTTTTTAACATTTACGCAATACGTGCGTAAAAAAGCTTGCATATTGTGCGCGTAACAAAACGCTTAGGTGTGAACCCAGCCTTACTGTGAAAGTCTGTTCTTGTGTTCAAAGGTACCAAGCCAGTAAGAACAACAGGTCGGGGCCTATTGCAAACATGACGTTAAAATGGAGTCCGTAAGCAGGAAAATCTGCTCCTGCTCTTGCAGATTTTACCTTACTGTCTCCACTCTGACGTCATATTCCAGGGTAGGTGCTAACCTATCTCCTCACTCCGGGAACACAGCGCAAATCGCCAAATACCAGCAGCGGCAGCACCGCGAGTATCAGCTCATGGAGACCATAGGACTCCATGGAGCTTTGCACGTCCTGGCCGTGAGCTCTCTGCAAGTTCGCTCTCGCAAAATCGCGCAGTGCCATGGACTGATCGCTGAGGGCAACTAGGAACTATTTGTTGTACTCTGCTCCTGGTAAGAAGAAGCGGCGTATTGTGCCACCCTTTTCACCGTGAGATGAGTGGTGCGTATGAGATTTAATGTGGGGTTTTAGAGTGTGCTAAATGATTTTGCACAATTTGTATAATTAAGTAAATATGATTTTTTTTAAAAACTCCACTCGTTCCTGGTAGTTTTGTTTAAAAATCACTTAGTAGTGAAGGAGTTAATGGTGAGTATTAAAAATATTTAATAAAGAAATATATGTTTTCATACCTTAATACTTGTTAGAAGACAATCAGATAAAAAAACGAAATTAAAGTGTAGTTTTAAAAGAAGAAAAATTTAGGGATGAGCTGTTCGGGTTCGGACGGTACGGGGTTCGACCCGAACTTAGCCTGTTCGGGTGGATCGTGAACCCCGAACCTTTCGACCACAATGGACCACAATGCATTTTCCCACTGCCTGAAGCTCGTAATTGGCTACAGCCTTGCACCTGACCGCAGGTCTGGTGCAAGACTGGTTGAACACTATGCCAATCACCGCTCAGAGTCCTGATTGGGCAAATTTTGCTCAATCATGGGCTCACAGAGCTAAGTCCCGCAGCACACTATATAAGGTTTAAACGCGCCGATTCTGCACGCATTTCAGAGGAGATTTCAAAGAAGATAGTTGTGTGTGTTGTTACTACCGGTCTGCCACGCTACTGGGGGGGTCTGGGGGGACTCATTTCGACCATATATCAGGGAATTTAGGTGATGTGTGTCTTGTCACTGTGCCAGCAAGTTTTTTTGGGGTTTACAACTTTATTTAAAACATTTGTGAATTGAGGTGATTTTCTGGGTCTTGTCACTGTGCCAGCAAGTCTTTTTGGGTCTCATTTATACCAAATATCATTTAATTTAGGTGATGTGTGTCTTGTCACTGTGCCAGCAAGTTTTTTGGGGGTTTACAACTTTATTTAAAACATTTGAGAACTGAGGTGATTTTCTGGGTCTTGTCACTGTGCCAGCAAATCTTTTTGGGGCTCACTAATTTCTTTAAAGCACTTGTGAATTAAGGTGATCTGTGTCTCGTCATACAAAAAGTACCCACGCTGTATTTTGGGGCTCACTAATTTCTTTAAAACACTTGTGAATTAAGGTGATCTGTGTCTCGTCATACAAAAAGTACCACGCTGTATTTTGGGGCTCACTAATTTCTTTAAAACACTTGGGAAATAAGGTGATCTTCTGTGTCTCGTCACACAGCCAGCAATTTTTTTTGGGGCTCACTAATTTCTTTAAAACACTTGGGATTTAAGGTGATCTGTGTCTCGTCATACATACAGTACCACGCTGTATTTTGGGGCTCACTAATTTATTTAAAACATTTGTGAATTAATGTGATCTGTCTCTTGTCACTGGCTGCCAGCTATCAGTGTGTCTCACTGAGTTATACCAGAGTTATTTAAATCTTTATACCAGAGTTGAATCAGAGGTCTGTATATATTAATCTATATATCACTCACCATGTCTGAAAGAACAAAAAGGACAGGCAGACGCTCCCAGCCACAGATAAGAGGGCAAGCAGCCCCTGTGTCGGGAGGCTGTGTCTCTGGTCGTGGTGGACGTGGTGCATCCTCTGCAAGGGCACGCTTGTCCTTTCTAACTGGTGCTGGCCGTCTTAAGCAGCAGCAACATACAGAGGATTTGCAGGATTGGCTAACCAGGCCATCCTCATCCTCCGAGTCCTCTGCCAGCCAGGCTTGTAGTGCTTTACAGTCCACCTCAGCTGCCAAAGCATCTAATGCAGCCTCCATGTCCACAGCTACTCCTGCCGTAGCCTCGCTATCACACACGGAGGAGTCAGCTGAATTGTTTGACTACAATGAGAGTGACATGCTGCTTGAGGATGCGCAGCAAGTACAGTGCTCTGATTCAATCTCTGAGGTTGAGGTAGGGAGTATAATCAACCTAGAGGAAGGGGGTGCCAGTGATGACACACAAATAACTGGCACTCATGTTGCCCCAGCAGCTGCAGCATACTGCCAAGTTGGCTCCAGTGACGAGGAGATAGGGGGTGAAGATGACATTGATGATGATGAGGTCACTGACTCCACCTGGGTGCCAGATCGAACTGAGGAATCAAGTGAGGAGGAGGGGGAGGAGGAGGAGGCACAGCAAACACGAGGTACAACATCCTCTGTGACCAACCATAGCACTAGCCAGTCCAAGGCATCACATGTCAGAGCTGCTCCGGTGCAGAGCGCTGTTGTCTCAAAGAACACATGCAGGAAATCTGCTGTCTGGGAGTTCTTTAAGAACTGTGCAGCAGACCCCACCGTTGCTATTTGTAATCTATGTCAGAGGAGGCTGAAGCGTGGGATAAACACCGGACACTTGGGTACCACGTGCTTGAGGCGACATATGAACAAGTGCCACACATCCTGTTGGGGCAAAACTTTGCATAGGTCCTCCTCCTCCTCATCTGTCTCTACCCACACTGTATGTCCTGCCATGCAATTGCCTACAACATCCACCAACAGGGATGATGCTACAGTAATGGATGTACCAGCAGGTCCTTCCTCACAATGTGACATCATCCCAGTAGCTGAAGATTTACGCAGTCAGATTACGTTGCTGCAGCTGCTGCAGCGAAAGAAAAAATATAGTCCCAACCATCCCCAAGCACAGCGTCTAAATGCCAGCTTAGCAAAATTACTCGCATTGCAGCTGCTGCCTTTCCAGCTGGTGGACTCTGCTCCCTTCCGTGAATTTGCTGAATGCGCTGTACCACAGTGGCAGGTTCCAAAACGCTATTACTTTTCACGCAAGGCCATTCCAGCACTATACCAGCACGTGGAAGACAATGTTATCCAGTCATTGGGAAAGGCAGTCAGCAGCAAGGTGCATGTCACTTTAGACACGTGGTCCAGCAAGCATGGACAGGGTCGTTACATTTCCTTCACGGCACACTGGGTAACTCTGATTGCAGCTGGGAGGGATCCAAGACGGGGCTCTGTGCTGGAGCTTGTTCATCCACCACGCCTCCAGAAAGCTGCTTGTATGAGGTCTGTCTGCTCCACCACCACCACCTCTTCCTCCTCCTCCTCCTCCTCCTTCTCTGTCTCTGGTGAAGTGGCAGTTAAACCGATGCCTGACAGGGTGTACGCAATGGCTCAAGCAAAAAGATGCCATACTGTGCTTGAGCTGGTTTGTTTAGGGGACAGGAGCCACACCGGGTCAGAAATTTTGTCAGCTCTGCAGGGGCAGGTGCAGAGATGGTTAACACCACACCAGCTTGAGCTGGGAATGATCATCTGCGATAATGGCAGCAACCTTCTCTCCGCCCTACGCAAGGGTAAATTGACGCATGTACCATGCCTAGCACACGTCCTAAATCTGGTGGTACAGCATTTCCTAACCATGTACCCAGGGCTGCCAGAGCTTCTCATCCAGGCCAGAAAAGTCTGCAGCCACTTCAGACGGTCATTCCCAGCAAGCGTTCGCCAGGCAGAAATTCAAAGAGAATTCCACCTTCCCACAAACCGTCTGATCTGTGACATGCCCACCAGGTGGAACTCGACATTAGCAATGCTGCAGCATCTGCACAAGCAGCAGAGGGCCATCAATAAGTACCTGTGTGAGTATGGCACAAGGGCAGGTTCAGATCAACTTGTTTTTTTTTCCCCCCGCAGTGGCTGATGATCAAGGATGCATGCACTGTACCGTCACCATTTGAGGAGGCAACGAGGATGGTAAGCAGGGACAATGCATGCATCAGTGACACAATTCCTTTAGTGTTCCTGCTGGAGCACACTCCGCAGGGAATTATAGATGTGGCTCTAGAGGCAGAGCAGCGGGAGGAAGAGGAGGCCTTCCCTAGCTCTCAAGGCCCCAGTCTTTCCGCAGACAGCATTTCAGCGGGTCCTACTCAGATCAGACAGGAGGAGGATGAGGACTATTTAAGTAGTGGGGGCATTGAAGGTGGGGATTCCTCAAGGCAGGGTTTTGTGTGCCCAGAAACAGAAGGGCTTGTGCGTGGCTGGGAGGAGGAAGTGCGCGATACGGTCATCCTCATTGACCAGGAAGACTTAGCAGCTAATACCACCTCCAACCTACGCTGCATGGGCTCCCTAATGATGCAAAGCCTGTTAAAGGACCCCAGGATTCGTGCTATCAAGGAGAGGGATCATTACTGGTTGGCAACCCTTCTTGATCCACGATACAAGGGGAAAGTTGCAGAGCTCATTCTGCCCACACAGAGGGTGCACAGGATGAAAAAACTTGAGGACGCTCTAAAGCGACACTTGTGTAACACCTTTCCAGGCACTGGTAGATTACCAAGTGCTGACACACGTGCTTCTGAGGCTGCGGATGATCAGAGGAATAGTGGTGAAGGCCAGGGCCACTTGACTGATGCATGCAAAAGGGTAAAAAACAATCTGCCTGATTGTCCCCAATACTAAATCGGAGGGTGCAAGCAATACCGCAATACAAAAAGAAAATGGCTCGATCCTCATTTTCCTACAGAGCACCGCAAATATGGAATAACCTCCCAGACACCGTCAAATCTTCCCCCAGTCTAAAGTCCCTTAAGACTTCCCTATTAACATACCTCAATACGAAATGCACCTGTAAACATGTAACATAATGACTTTATTTCCTCCATATTTATTTTTCTGTTAATCTGTGTATTTGGTCTTGTGTTAATATCTTGCATTTTACTATTTTGTATTTCTGTAACCACTCAATGTTCTCGAACCCAGGACATACTTGAAAACGAGAGAAATCTCAATGTATTTTTCCTTCCTGGTAAATTCCTTTATAAATAAATAATGCGGGGAAAAAAATGACAAGCTCAGAGTCGTGTCTATAAATGCTCGCAGTTTAGTCAATAAAATCAATGAACTGGAGGCAATGATGGCAGTTGAAAAAGTAGATTTAGTTGCGGTTACTGAGACATGGTTCAGTGAGAAAAATAACTGGGACATAACAATACCGGGGTACTCTTTATATAGAAAAGACAGAAGGTAGGAAAGGAGGAGGAGTGGCCCTGTATGTGAAAAACAACATAAAAACGAACCAAATAAAAGTGAGTGAGGTGAACATAGAGTCAGTTTGGGTTACGCAAACATTTGGCAATCATACAGTAGCTCGTGTAGGTGTGATCTATAGACCCCCTGGACAAGTGGAAGAGCTAGATAATCTGCTGCTTGAGGAAATAGCCAAAATGGCAATGAAGGGGGAAGTTATTATCATGGGGGACTTTAATCTTCCTGATGTGAACTGGAAAACCAAAACAGCTGGGTGCACCAGGAGTACAATATTCTAAACTCCCTACTGGGATTATCTCTAACACAAGTAGTTGAGGAGCCGACCCGTAAAGAGGCCATATTGGATTTAATACTCACAAATGGAGGTTTGGTATCGGACGTAGTTGTAGCTGAAAATTTGGGATCTAGTGATCACCAGTCAGTATGGTTTAATATAAGAACAGGGATGGAGCCGCACCACACAAAAACAAAAGTTTTAGACTTTAAAAAAACAGATTTTTCTAAAATGAGATTTTGTGTGAAGGAGTCATTATCAGACTGGAGGAGTTTAAAGGGAGTCCAGGAGAAATGGGATTATTTAAAGGAAGCATTATTGAAGGCCACAGGCAATTGCATTCTACTTGTTAGCAAAAACAAAAAAGGGAAGAAACCACTGTGGTACTCTGCAGAAGTGGCCAAAATAGTGAAGAACAAAAAGACAGCATTCAATAATTATAAAACAACTCAGAGTGAAGAAGATAGGCAAACCTATAAGATTAGGCAGAAAGAGGCAAAGCAATTTATAAGGGCTTCCAAAGCACACGCAGAAGAGAAAATAGCTCAGTCAGTAAAAAAGGGGGACAAAACATTTTTTAGATACATAAACGAGAAAAGAAAAGTAAAACAAGGATTAGTTAGATTAAAAACAAAGGAAAGAAGGTATGTAGAAGAGGATAAAAGTCTCGCTGACTGCCTCAATGAAAATTTTTGTTCAGTCTTTGCAGAAGAAAAGGAAGGAAAGGGACCTCAGTTAGGAGGAAACACTAACGAGACATTTACATATCAGTTTACAGAGGAGGAGTTTCTACAGCAGCTGTCTAAAGTAAAGACAAATAAGTCAATGGGGCCTGATGGGATCCACCCTAAATTATTAAAAGAGCTCAGTGATGTAATAGCAAAACCGTTAACAGATTTATTTAACCAATCCTTGCTAACGGAAGTCGTCCCAGAAGACTGGAAATTAGCAAATGTTGTGCCCATTCACAAGAAGGGTAGTAGAGAGGAATCTGGGAACTATAGGCCTGTTAGTCTTACGTCAGTAGTGGGGAAATTAATGAAAACCATGTTAAAGGAAAGGATTGTTGAACATCTAAAAACACATAGATTACAGGATCAGAAACAACATGGGTTTACCTCAGGGAGATCATGCCAAACTAATCTTATTGATTTTTTTGATTGGGTAACAAAAATAATAGACACAGGTGGTGCAGTAGACATTGCTTATTTAGATTTCAGTAAGGCTTTTGATACTGTTCCGCATAGAAGGCTTATCAATAAATTGCAATCTTTGAGCTTGGATTCCAATATTGTTGAATGGATTAGGCAGTGGCTGAGTGACAGGCAACAGAGGGTTGTGGTAAATGGAGTTTATTCGGCGCAAGGTCTTGTTACCAGTGGGGTACCTCAGGGGTCAGTACTTGGACCCATTCTCTTTAATATTTTTATTAGTGATATTGCAGAAGGTATTAATGGAAAAGTATGTCTTTTTGCTGATGACACAAAGATTTGCAACAGGGTTGACGTTCCTGGAGGGATCAGCCAAATGACAAATGATTTAGGTAAACTAAAACAATGGTCGGAGCTGTGGCAATTGAGTTTTAATGTGGATAAGTGCAAGATAATGCACCTGGGACGTAAAAACCCAAGGGCTGAATATAGAATATTTGATACAGTCCTAACCTCAACATCTGAGGAAAGGGATTTAGGGGTTATTATTTCTGAGGATCTAAGGGTAAGTAGTCAATGTAATAGAGCAGCAGGAAATGCTAGCAGAATGCTTGGTTGTGTAGGGAGAGGTATTAGCAGTAGGAAAAGGGAAGTGCTCATGCCACTGTACAGAGCACTGGTGAGACCTCACTTGGAGTACTGTGTGCAGTACTGGAGACCGTATCTCCAGAAGGATATAGACATCTTAGAGAGAGTTCAGAGAAGGGCTACTAAAATGGTGTACGGCTTGAAGGAGAAAAGTTACCAGGAAAGGCTTAATGATCTTAACATGTACAGCTTGGAAAAAAGACGAGACAGAGGAGATATGATAGAAACATTTAAATACGTAAAGGGAATCCACAATGTAGAGGAAGGGAGTATATTTAAACGGAAACAAAGTAGCAAAACAAGAGGACATAGTCTTAGATTAGAGGGGCAGAGGTTTAAAAGTAACATCAGAAAGCATTATTTTACTGAGAGGGTGGTGGATACATGGAACAGTCTTCCAGTTGAAGTGGTAGAGGCCAAAACAGTAATTGAATTTAAGCAAGCATGGGATAGGCATAAGGCTATCCTAAACAAAAGATAAATCCAGGTAAAGTATCCATGTAATTGGGCAGACTAGATGGGCCGAAAGGTTCTTATCTGCCGACATTTTTCTATGTTTCTATGTTTCTATGATACTTGATGGCCTGGCATTAAAGGCACAATATCTGGATGCACTGACGCCTTAACCAGATGCATATCTTTTCAATATAGGACCACATGGTCCACCCCTGCACTCTTCCGCAATACCACAGAGAGGTTACTGTATGATGATACTTGATGGCCTGGCATTAAAGGCACAATATCTGGGTGCACTGCCATTGACGCCTGTATCAGATTCATATCCTCAGAGGGGTTACGGTGTGACGGCACTGTTGCCGACGCTAAAAGCCCAATTTTAAAGCACCTATTGTTACTTTCATCCAAAGCCTGCATAAGTTTCACAATAATTTAGCCCAAAATAACACTAAACTTTTTCTGCGCGTCCTAAAATGTCTTTTCATACAGACTGCCGCCCCAAGTAGTTGTTTATGGATAGATTAAAGGAAAAGCATTTACCGTCATATGAAACGTCATTTATTTGTTTTTAAGTGTTTCTATACATCTTAGAAATCCGCCACTTCACGGGCAGGTTAAGGGGACCTCCTAGGCACGATATTTGAAGGATTTTTTCATTTTTATTTTTAACCCTTATTTCATGGAAAACTCCCTGTCCCTTTAAAAACGTTTTTTTTAAAACATTTTGTCCTTGTTTCCTGTCCCCCAGGGCACTACCCGGACCCCCATACACCTTTTATGGCAAATATGTAGCATATATGCCCTCTTGGAGGGCACTCTAAAAAACCGAATTTTCAGCCCTATTGACTTGCATGGGGGTTCGGGTTCGGTCCCGACCAAATGGGAAGTTCGGGTTCGGGCTCGAACCGAACTCGGGGAGTGTTCGGCTCATCCCTAGAAAAAATACCTAGAAGGCGAATTATACTAGAGCTGGTATCTGGGTTCTTTGTTTGTAAGTTTACAATTTTGAGACATATATATTGAGAACCAGTGAAACGTACTGCACAATTGTTTTTTCTCATTTATTTATTCTATGTCTGAACATCCCATGGAGAATATGTGAACATCCGTCTTAACACAGAGGGCCCTATTGCACTTTTCGCGCAAATTGTTTTTGCGCACAGCGTTAAGCGTTATCTTTGCGAAAATTAACGGCGGTATTACGATCTGAAAGCATTTTCTCATTCGTCAAAAAATAACGTTCGTAAAAACGACACGCAAAACGAAGAGTAATACGAGCGCAGTATTGTAGCGCACGTAAATCAGTGTGCGGAGTGTTTTCTTTCGCGAAATTCAGCCAATCAGAATTAAGAACCTTAATTGACATCAATTTACCTTAATTGACTCACTTAAAGGGATACTCTAGGCAACAGGACCACCTAAGCTTTTTTAGGTGGTCATGATGCCCTGAGTATGCCCTCGCCTTTCCCCCCTCCCTCCGCTGAGCCGATCGGCTGAAACAGATGAGAGACGCGGAGGACTTTCCTCCGCCCTCCCATCTGTCAGTCAGCAGAGCGGGATTTGTATTTTCCGCTTCTGCCGACTATTGCCGAGTAGGAGACGTCATTGCGCCTTCAGCGCGATGACGTCTCCAACTCACTGCAGTAGCTGGCGGGAGTGAGCCGTCGGCAAGTCAGCGGCTGTGATTAGTGTTGCGCGCATCCTCTTGCACATAACACTAATCAAAGAAGGTGGAGCTGTCAAACTTCTGGGTTCAGAAAGCTTGAAGTGAAAGAGGAGAGAGGCGCGGGATTAGAAAAAAACCACCGTGTGAAAATGCCTCCGTTTTAAGGTAAGTATAACAAAAAAAAAGTAGAACGACTAGGTAGAGCAGTAGCATATTTATAATGCAAAAAAAATTCTCTATCATTTTCAGCATAGAGTGTTCCTGTAAGTTTTTGCGCCTGTCAAAGTAAATCTGAGTATACATGCTCAGGGGTGTGGGAATTATATCGCCCGACGCCCAGGACATGAAGATCCGGGTGCCGGGCGAGTAGTTTTTTTTGAGATGCAGTCTGGCGGGCTAGAAGCCCGCCGGACTGCGGACTAATTCCAAGGACGCCCCCGATACCAGAAGCCGGCATTGAGCCAGCTTGCCGGCACCCGAGGGGCTTGAGCGCCTGTTCGAATGCTCTATCGGCATTCGGACAGCCACCCCTGGAGCTCTCCGGCATACTTACCTTCCTGAGCGGCGCCGGAGTCCCACGTGATCACGGCTAGGGTCCTTCAACGAGCGCACGCGAGAAGACTTTGTCGGCGCCGCTCGGTAAGGTAAGTATGCCGGAGAGCTCCAGGGGCGGCTGTTCGAATGCCGATAGAGCATTCGAACAGCTGCCCCATGTCTGGTCTGGGGTCTGAGCTGGGGATCAATATCCATGAGCTGGGGCATATATCCATGAGAGCTTGGGGGCAGTATCCATGAGCTGGAGCATATATCCATGAGAGCTTGGGGGCAGTATCCATGAGCTGGGGGCATATATCCATGAGAGCTTGGGGGCAGTATCCATGAGCTGGGGGCATATATCCATGAGAGCTTGGGGGCATATATCCATGAGAGCTTGGGGGCAGTATCCATGAGCTGGGGCAATATCCATGAGCTGGAGCATATATCCATGAGAGCTTGGGGGGCAAATATCCATGAGCTGGGGAGCAATATCCATGAGCTGGGGCTGTATATCCATGAGAGCTTTGGGGGCATATATCCATGAGCTGGGGCAGTATATCCATGAGCTGGGGCAATATCTCCATGAGCTGGGGCAGTATATCCATGAGCTGGGGCATTATCCATGAGCTGGGGCATTATCCATGAGTTGGGGCAGTATCCATGAGCTGGGGGCATTATCCATGAGCTGGGGCAATATCCATGAGCTGGGGGCAATATCCATGAGCTAGGGCAGTATCCATGAGCTAGGGGCAGTATCCATGAGCTAGGGGCAATTTCCATGAGCTGGGGCAATAGCCATGTGCTGGGGCAATAGCCATGTGCTGGGGCAATATCCATGAGCTGGGGCAATATCCATATATCTCAGGGGGGATATATACATGTGAGCTGGGGGCATTTTTATGAAGTCTGTTCTTATTGGAAAGTGGTCACATGACATAAAATGAAAGTATCGGTGAGTACTTGAAAAAAGTATCGGTACTCGGTCTTAAAAAAGTGGTATCGGTGCATCCCTAATATACACATACATATAACAAAATAGTGTTTAAATAAAGGTCTTTATTCATCACATGTATCTGACGCTGCCTCTATAGGCTGTTATGAATAAAGACCTATTTAAACACTATTTTGTTGAAATTATCAGGACAAGTTGATCGTCCTGAGGGACAAGTAGATTGGACTACTACTTAGTCCGTTGGACAAGTAGATTTTTTAATATTTCCACACCCCTGATGCTGCAGCAACAATAAAAACATGCACAAATTCACAATTGTATTGTTTGGGTATGTGTAGAATGTGTAACTATACTGTGCTGTATTTTGTTTTTCGTGCTGGTGTTTTTCGCTTCGGCCAGAACGTTCAGATTTGCAGTTACCATCAGCTTTTCAAAGACTTTAAAATTATGCACGCAAACGTTGTTCGTAAGAAGATGCGCATCGATTGTAATACGATCCGCATACCAGCGCACAAACGCATTTGCGCTCACAATGTTAAGTATAGGACGCGCACAGTTCATCACGCTCGCGCAGGTCCATCCGCGTTAAACGATAACGCGCATCGTTTGCGCGAACGTTGTAATACGACGTTCTGCCCAAAGGGTTTTGCCCCTCGCTTAATGCATTGTTGCACAGGCGCACTTTTTTGTGCAAAGAATGTAATAGGGCCGAGAGACTTTGACTAAAAATATTTATTTAGTTGTCTGTGGCTGAAAATTGTATGGAACGGGGTGTGACGGCATCACACACAGTGACAGAGAGGTATTCAACAAAGTTAAACTGGACAAGCTAGAAACAAACTACCTGCCATGCAACTGTTCGAAAGAGCAGCCGTATCTTTTTGCCCATGGAAAAATGTCAAGCGACAGCAGAAAAAAGGATCACACTCACACAATATACTTATCACAGTTCAGGTTCCACAGTTACTCCCAGGTATTGTACTCTCCCTAAAATAGAGTCAGAGCTACCCCATGGTTAGAAACAACAACAACCTGTACAGTAGCCCAGGGCTCAAAATTTCCACTCGCCTACTCGCATTTGGCGAGTGGAAATTGAGTGAGGGTGAGGAAATGCACACGAAGGCTGCAAAGTAAATTATTTTGTGCTGCATATTCCGTTAGTGCCACCGTGCAGCCCCCCCCTTCCCCAGGCTGCACAGTGGCGGGGATCAGCTGCCTAACCTGACCCAGCTCGTCTCTGTCACTGGCAGGGGGGTGGAGAGGAGCTTCTTTGCCTCCTCGCTCTGCTCACACTGGTGTCTGACTGGGTATACATGTATCTGGGGTCTGATGTTTGTGTATTATTGTTATTTTTGTAACTTTATTCTAAATAAAACTTTTAACAGTGTTATTTCATAAGATAATTTAAGGGGTGTGTTTAGGGGCAGAGTTAAGGGCTGGGTAGGGGTGAGGTGAAGCAACTGGTGGCGAGTAACTCTTATGGTTTGGTTAGTAGCTTGGGACTTGAAATTTTGAGCCCTGCAGTAGCCTATACACTAGCAGGGTTATTCTGTGAATTTCCTCATACGGTGCAATTTCGGAGCCATTCGGCTATTCAAAAAAGCAGGCAGAAATACGATGCTGCTCGATGGCAGTGAACGCCCCATAGATAATGGTTAATCTATTCGGAGAAACAGCAGAGAAATGTCAGTGAAATGCCATGATGTTTGGTGGTTTCACTCTGCAGGTTTAATCAGGAGAATCCCATAGGTTTCAATGTTAAACATATTCCCGTTTATATTCAATATTTATTAAACCATTTATTCTTTTAATCTGCAGCAAAAACTCTATTTAATTTATTTTATTAAGATATTTTAAGATTTTTTTTGTCATTTTTCAGGATTTTTTTTCGGCAAAGTTTTTTTTTCCAATTTTTTTACTTTTAATTTAAATTTTTTTTTTCTGCAACAGACCTTTTTATTAATCATAGGACCTTTTATATATAAATTCCAGGCATTTTCATGCAGTAGTTTTTTTGCAAGCAGCTTTTAAAGGTTGCAGTGTTTAACCCCATCTTACCCCATTCGTCGACTTGTTGGCTTTTTCCGGAGGCTAGTCGGCGCTCCGTTTGTCGGATCATCACCTTTATACAGATGCGTTCGGTAGTTTTGTGGCAGATCATCGGGTGCGTTTGGCTTTTTTTTCGGAGGTTTATCTGATTACTCCGATTTTGGTTTTTTTGCAGCGTTAATTGCGTTTTGGTGGCTTTTCCCTGCGCTCCGAGGACCCTGTGGTGAGTGCTGAATTCAATGCAAGGTTGGGGAATTTGGCTCCTTGAAGTGCGGGCAACGAAAGAGCATTGAAATTGCGTTGGAAATTCGGTGCTCTTTGAGTAACCCTGTTGGTGAGTATTGTTAGAGATTATTGACTTCTTTAATAGGTCAGGGATATATTAATTATGACGTATATTTTTCTTATTGTAGATATATATAGATATATATTATTGACAGTGCCTCCAATACCAGTGGTATAAATTGGTATTTTACCCTTAAGAAAATAAGATAATAACCAATCAATGAACATACGTCTTAACAAATATATGGCGCGTTATCCCGAGTTCTTTTGATGCTATCTAGATATTTTTAAACACAATAAAATCAATAAAGATGATATGAGACTGCGTAACGGTAAAACAATTCAAACCAAAATTTATTCACACGTCAAGTTTCATACAATCATATGTTATCAACGGATTAGCAAAATACAATTTACAAGTGATTATAGATCGTGATTAGTAGCGATACTGCGACACGCAATAATCTAATGGACAAATATTTTAGGTTTATAGACCGCACCACAGATATACACGCCTCAGTTCTTAAACACCAGGCTCTATTCTATTCACTTAAACCTTTCCCATTATAAACCAATCCTCCACCTGGCTAAAATAAACACTCAGTTACTGGGCATCACCTGCAGCACAATTTATTATTGTGGGGGCCTATTCACTAAATGCAACTTCCTTCAGGGAGATACATAACACACGCGATAGGTAGACTATCTCTTCCACAGATCAATCACAGCACTTCATTCAATATACGTTAACCCAACGCTTCTTATTGACTTACAGTACATGCATTCAATCGAAAGGGCTGCAAGATGGATATGGAGGGAGTTATGCTAGTTTTACGAATGGGGCTGACGGCACTTGACATATAAAAGCTATTTCACGGTCCCAGCGTATCTCACTATAGGTATACAATTGATCTTTAGGTGTCCACAACCAGGATTCTTGGAATATAAATAATTTCACTAAATTATGGCTCAAGTATTTAGCCGGGAATAGTTTCTTCCTTAGCAATCCTCTGCAGGGGAATGGAAGGTTGATTACTATTCTACTGAGTAGGCTGAAACAGCAAAATAATTTATTTATATTCCTTTAGTTTGTGATGGACATCTAAAGTAAGGACTATGCAATTAGAAAATGGATATCAAGGTATTCAGGCATACTTTACCATCCGGTTAGTGAAGATAGAGTGGTGGAAGATTAGGGTGTGGTCACGTCTTAAGGGGGGCTGGTGATATTTGCCCTTTCTCCCCTCCAAGCGTCCCTCAGGTCTCTCCCCAAGGTTTTCTCAGTGTGTTGATCATTCTGCTCTGGATTGTCCCCTCTATATAGTGGTCTTCCGCCCAGTTTTAGATCTAGCCCATCACTATGTGGCCTCATTTGATTGGAGGATATATATATATTCATCAACTCCAGTGGTCTGTCCAGGTGTTATATTACCTGGCCAGCTGATGGCGCTCTCAGATCAACCATCAACCTTCTGCAGGAATTAATTTATGTGTTTGGCCAATCTTTTACTGGTTTGGGCTCGTTTTGTTCCTATATCCTGGGACTCTATAGGTTTTATTAACAAATCAAAATTTATTTCTATTATGGCATTGCCGGCATACTTCGCCACGGCGTGTGTGCATTTCATACCCCTTTACTTACATCCACAGGGATGTGTATATGAGAGGATCCTGCAGACATACATTAATTCATTCATTCGTGATATCGTCTTTAACATTCACAATTACCACACTTAATCTGTTTCATGCATGATAGTACACCAGACATTTGAAATAATCAACTGAATATGGTAGGGCCTCTGTTTTTATAAGACGCCAAGGTTATCTATTCTAACTGACCACATAAATTAAATATTCAAATGCCATATAGTGTTAGATCATATCGCCGAATAGCATAGCATTACAAACTGGTTTATCCAAGCCATTTAACCTTCTCTGTTTTTTTTTTTTCTTTATTGGGCAACCCATTGTTCAATGTTTAAGTGGCTTTCAGAGTTTCGATCTGACAAAATAAACACAATACTGAGATACCTATCCTAGGGTAAGATCAGCTGTCATTGTGTTCCCTTACTTTTAAACCATTTGATCTAACATCTGGTTATTTTTCTTACAACCAGAATTAATTAAGGACAATGGATGTTTGCTGATAGATAATGATTCTCACTTGTTACATTGTCTTTAGAACGCATATTCTTGTTATATATTAACGAGTTGTCTGGGTGAAGTACTTCCTGGCCCCAAATTTAAATAGTCCTGTGAAATATAGAAATTTCATATCTGAAAAGGTCTGACAGTATACTCAGTCATTCAAGGGATCAAGAAACATTTTCTCATGATAATTTAAGCTTTGAAGAACAATAATGACGTTTGCACCACCCATGGTAGCAGCTGAAGAATAGTTTCACTTTCTAGATGGTTTAAATCCTAAAGGTACTTTGAAAACAGGTGATACAAAAATGAAAGATGGATTCCATAGGATCCAAACACCAAAACTGGCAGCACAGCTTAGGATGTGAAAATAAAATAATTGAGCTACAACATCCGTGTCCTTTACTGTCATGGTCATCAAGGGGTATGCCTGTCTCAAATTCTCTTCCTAAAGTTGAAGTTTATGTAACTGTATCCATTGTTCTTACTGTTCGGAAATCCTAACATAACCATTTTCTAGATACTGAGGTATACAGGAAATCCTTGTTACTGAATGAACTTGAGGGCTAACTTAAAAATGGAAACGTATGCTTTATTCTTGAAAGCTCCAGCCTACTTTATAAGTAGTGTTTCTTGTACGTAATTCTTTGCGCTCAACACAATTCCATTGACCTACACATTACTACAGCTAACTATCAAAATTGTTCAACTAAACCCAAATTAAAGTTTCAAGTGGGAAGAAAATAAGACTTCAGTTGATGGTGGATCTGCTAGGTAAGGCATGTCCTGATGATCTGGTTCCCACTATGATCCATCCAAAATGGTACCAATTTATAACATTCCCACATAAACAACAAGAAGCCCCATTCTATTCTCATGGACCTTGAGACGTGTTGCTGGTGACAATTACAGAATGATATCATTGTAATTCATTGTAAGGTATTTTGAAGCAATTCATTGCTTTATACTGAAGCTAGCTTTTTTGCAGAGAGAAGAGAACAGTTGGTAACTTTGCTAAATCAATAACATGTCTCTCATAACATAACAGTGAAATGAGAATTTTATGCACAGCAGCACCCGAATCAATGAGAAAATTACAATGTGCCTTATAAGACTCTATTGAAATGTAAATAAGATTATATAACATTTTCATAGATTCCATTTATTTTTACAGTTTGCTATTATGGTAAACTCTTTCATGTAATGCATTGATGCAAAACACCACAAGATGAAAAGGCTGCTTTATGAATTCTAGTCTTGCAGTGCTGCCCATACTGCTCGAAAAATGATGATAATAATGCTCAAAATCTGCGTTGATCAACAATATAAGCAATGAACATGCTTCAACCGGTTGTGTTTTTGGGGTTTCTTGGCTCACACAGTGAAAATGAGCAGCATATCTGAGAGGCAATGAGAACCAGAAAGCTTGCTCAGGCAGGATTTTTTTTCTTTGCAGAAACAGAAGTTATTGACTATTAACTATTCTCTGTTCGGCAGACTGTTTATACAAATTTAGAGTTATCATGTACTGCCTTTTAGTACAGAGATGAAAACATTATTCAAAGAGCTGAATTGGCTCCGAAGTTGCACCAACATTTTTTTTAAAGTGTTTTTTTTTCCGTATCAGACCGTTTCATAATTATTCATAGGACCTGATATATTATTTCCAGACATTTCCTCCAGTAGTTTTTTTTTCCAAATGCGTTTTAAAAATTGCGGTGTAGGTGGTTTTTTTTTTTTACCTCGTTCGGCAGCTGATTGCACACTTTTTCAGGTGGTTTTTTATTCTCTGATGCTCTGAAGTCCCGGGGCGGGACGAAATGCGTCAGTAATACGTCATTGAAGTACACAGACCGTGACCTACCAGACGCCACTAGAGATATGCGCTGAGAGCTCCCTAGCGTAAGCAAGGTTAAACGTGTTACACACGGTGTTACCATTCGTGCATTTTAGTGGGTGAGATCATGTCAATAGCCCACATGCTTTTAATGTACGTGGAATTTTTTATGTAGCAGGGTGCTTGGTTAATAAATGATATAAGCACTATTGTTTTATCTTTTTCTTTCTCTATATGGTTTTGGAGACGAACAGCTATCCGAGATTGCTAAGGGCCGCACGGCGGATTGCTGCAGAGTTTGGAAAATTCTGTATAAAGGACTAAGGACGTTATATAATTTGGGCCACACCACCAAGAACAATAGGAGAATGTTTTTATTGTAGGTGGTTGTGGTTAGAAGAACGTCGCATGAACATATATATTTTTATATACAAGAGATGGTGAAGCGCCACACCACATGCATCCACCACCAAGGCACCTCAAATGGCCAGTACCAGAGATTCAGAGGTTTCACCCACACCAAAAGCACATAATATAAAGATATATAACCTGGTAAGGCGCAGATAAAGCTGTTAGAGGTCCTTGGGTCACACATGTTCACAAGTTCATGAAATTACAAAATTGCAGAATAATAGTGCAGTACAACGTGGCAGTACAACATGGGTGCTTTTCCTAGAGCTATGTGGCTCCTCTAAATGCAGTTGAGGAGTTCCCGATAAAGGTGGGGGTCACCTGAGAATTTGGAAGAAAATTAACCCGCATGCGTGGACCCACTCTGAGCCAGTGTTCGGGCTCTACCTTTGTGAGTGAGACACTACCTGAATTTTACTCAATATGTATCTACCACGTTGTACTGCACTATTATTCTGCAATTTTGTAATTTCAAGTACTCGTGAACTTGTGTGACCCAAGGACCTCTAACAGCTTTATCTGCTCCGTACCAGGTTATATGTAAGTATTTTTATGTATATCTATATCATACAATGTGTTGTTGATATATAGCATAAGATCATATCCCATACTGGACAATACTATATAGCGCAAAACCACCAATATTTGTTCGTAGGGTTTTTTATTCAATTCAGCGATTTTGCTGTGTTTTTTTTGGATGCGTTTCCCTGCACGTCACTGGAATTTTTGCTGATCTTTGAATAACCCTATGGTAAAGAAAGACAATACAGTGAGACATTATTGCCTGCCAGAGTTTTCATATGGTCTCACCTTTTAAAAAAGACTGCTAAAACATGAATTGTCAGATCTGAAAAAAACTGTATATCTGTATATTCTTCCACCTCAATACTTGAGGTTACATTGAGACAATTGAATACTATTTCCGGGTTATCTCCTTCCTTTGCAGCCATTAGGCCAGAAAATTAATCAGATCTTTAAACACTGAACTGGCCCTCAAGGTTATTAGTAGGTTTTTTTTGTGTCCCTTTAGCCCTTGGTACATTTTTCTGCACGTAGTTTCAGCAGGTTAGGAGCCATTCCCCCTATTTTTACAGACTGAACAATTCTGAGGTAGCCTTGTCGCTGTGGAGAATTGCACTTCATCATTGTTGCTATTTTCATTGTCAATTGCCTTATTTGTATTTTTTGATCTGATCATATTCCATATTCCACGGAAAATGGCAGGGCATGTGCTGAAGGATCACAAATGTAAACGCCAGACGTACACAGGGTTATATAGTGGTAAGTAATGGTAGTTGGTTACATGAGCTTTGCATTTTGGCATAAGTATGCATTGCTGAAAGTGTCTATGGGAAAAATCTCAGGAATTATGACCTACTTCCTCAATCCCTCCTATTTAACACATTTCCAGATTTAAGCTTTGTTTGCTGATCTAGTGCAGTTAGATTTTTGCGGTTACACAACTTTTGTATCAACCAGCAAACACTGAAGATAACATGTACAGTAAGCATTTGTGTGAGACACCGTCAAACCTTTATGCAAGATCTAAATAGTTCACATCTTCAGCATCACCTCGATCGTATTCTTTACTTTCACTCAATACCTGAGAAGTCAATAAAATTAGTCTGACATGATCGATCCTTCACAAAACCATTTTCCATTCTGCTGGGATTGTAGCTTAAAAAGGATTCACGAATATGAGCCTTTAATAAACTCTCAATTTCATCTATGAATGTTGAAATCAATGGGCTGGGTATTACATGACTCGAGCCAGTATTCAAGAATGAATACCAGCTTAGAGGCCCTGATGTTACGGGATTTCATTTTTGCAAAGCACTTAACACATTAAAATATATACATCTAAAAATCGCTTATCTTTAGTTCCACAGTGCTGAAAGACGCGCAATCCCTTGCCTCCTCTGGCCATGTGTAGTGAAACACGAAACATGAAACAAATAGCTCTGCAGATTGTATGATAAACACATACTGCTATTTAGTGTCTCTTCTGGTTCCAAAGAATCAGCAGCAACATTGCTTCAATTTAGCCAAAAAATATTCAAACCAATACAATCATATTATAACCAGGGTCCACCGAGGGACTTTCAGTACAATCAAATTGTTGAAAATTTATTGATTTATCGCATATTTATAAATGGCTATACCGCATTAGGAATATATAATTGTTAAAGTTATTATGAATGTTCTGTACTGTTTAATGAATAAGATCCAAACAATTAGTAGGGGAACAAGCACTCCTTAAAGCAGTGCCACCCAAACCTGTGCTCAGGACCCAATAACAAGCCCTGTTTGCTGGATACCTGAGGCAAAGCACAAGTAACATGTGTGAAGTAAGTCACTTTGGACTTGGGGTACATGAACCTGCAGGCATATTTGTAGGGTGCAGGTCTGATGTTCTATATCATTTTCTTCCCCTCTCTTGTGTGCAAAATATTTGTGTAATAGGAGTTATGCAAGAATAATGTTATTGTCTATATTGTTATCTGATGATAAGATTAGCCTTCCAGTATTCACAGTCTCAGGAATGTGTTATTATCTTTTTATATTTGAGTTAATATGCGTTGTCAGGCAAACATTGCCTCATTATCTGTTTGCAAATTATGATGGCCATTATCCTGCCTCATTTAGTAATTTTACGCAATGTTTATTCCATTATTTGTCCTAGTTAATTATGTCTTCCAACATTTTCTAGGGAAGGTTTTTGTGTATGTAAATAACCCAGGTTGACCATATAAATATGCGTACCTGTCCCCAATGAAAAGAGTTCCATTCTGAACCTGAAAACCTCCAGATATACAGCCTCGTCTTATTTCTGGGGAATGCTAGCAGGCTCTCTACGTGTCCCGGTCCTTAAACTTCGTCTGAGGACTGGAGAAAGGCACGAGAGTCTGCCTGGGGAGAACACAGCAATGACGGATGTGTCCTGGACTGGGTGCAAACATCTGCTACAGTATGATTTGCTGCTAAGTGATTGCAGTATTCAGTCTGCTTTTCCCCTAGGTAACACTGAAAATGTAGCCTGTTAGATGGTCCTGAGGACAGGTTTGAGAAACATTGCCTCAAAATCCAAAAAGCACTGTATTTAAAAATAAGAAATTGTGGCTCCTAGTGCAGCTTTTCTCAAGCCTTGGCCCTTATAGAAAGGCTTATACAACATATGATCATATTTTGTAACTAACAGGGTTATTCAAAGATATCTGAATTGCTTGAGAAAGGTAACCGAACGCTGAAAATCAGCGTTCGGTTACCTTTCTTGGCCATTCGGCTATCCAGAGAGCAGGCAATTCGCCAAATCCTGGCGAATTGCCTGAATATACGGTGCCTGTTCGAGGGCAGTGAAAACCCCATGAAAAAGCACTGCTTCGGCTATTCAGAGAACACAAACCATGCAGTGAAAGTTCCCCTAATGCCCTGCCATTCTGTGGTTTAATTCGGCAACTTTATTCAGGAGAATCCCATAGGCTTCAATGTTAAAAATATTCCTGTTTTAATTCAATATCTAATAAACCGTTCATTATAAAATTATGCAGTTAAGTGTCTATTTATATATTTTTTTAGGATATTTTAAGCATTTTTCTGAATATATATATATTTTTTTTAAAAGTCCGATTTTTTTTTTTTTAAGTTTACTTATTTTTTCTGTAACAGCCCTCTTTATTATCATTCCCTGGACCTAATATGCAAATTTCAGACATTTTCGCTCAGTAGTTTCTCTGCAAACAGTGTTTCACTTTTCAAACATTCATACAAACTGTTTTTCTAATTTATTCACTTCGTTCTGTCTGCGGTCTCGGCTTTTTCCAGCGGCTTCGCTGCATGTGATCGGCTCCTGCTCAGCCTTTTCCGTGGTTTTCGGCAGCATTCGCTGGGTTTTGCGGTTCGTTTTCGGCGGGTTTCGGCAGCTTTTCCCTGCAATTCGGGGACCCTGTGGTGCTTGCTGAATACACCGCAGGGTCACCGAAATGGGATCGGCAAAAGGAACCGAATTTAAGAGAACGAAAAGTCACCGAACGTGCGGTGACTTTTCGAATAACCCTGTAAATCCCCATATGTTCATTCCTACATCGGGGTTTTTTAAAATCTGGAGTTCTCTGAATTTGGAATGACATATATTAGCGGCTGGACATGTGCTTTACTTTTCGACAGAAGACAGGCTTAAATATCTATTAAAAAACAAAGCTCTAATGTTTGTCCATTCCATTAAAATTAATTTGCAAGTGTTTAAGAGCAGAAAATGGTGCAAATTAATCCTGTGTAATGATCTGCTGTTGTTATGCTTTAAGTACTAATAGTGACAAATGTTTCTTAATGTATAATCTGGTCTCATTTTAATAATATATACAGTGTCATTTATTCTTGAAGCAATTTTGTATATGGAAATTACTTTAAGCTAACTCCTGATAAGCTCACACTTTACAAACAAGATTGTTTGCAGTTCATCAATGGTAGGGTGAGAAAATGAACATGAAGCCTTTGCTATTATGCTAGGTGATTCAGTCAAACAACACCTACAAAAGCCGTGTTTAAAATGGGAATGTGGAAAAATTAAACAATTAGAATCCACTGTCTGACTGGTAAAGTGGTGGCTACAAGTCCAATTTAGGATAGCAATGCTTCTTGAAGGCCTGAAGATCAGGGGAGAGTTTGATGGGCTGAGTTAAGTCATTCCACAGGGCCAGAGCTGCCCTTGAGAAGTCTTGGAGGTGAGAGTTGGCAGCTTGGGTGTGAACAGAGTAAAGGTGGAGGTCGCCCACTGATCGGAGTTGTCGAGACAGGATGTGCTTTCTGAGTAATGAAGACATGTAAGGAGGGATCGAGTTATTTAGCGATTTGAGCATGAGCATCAGTATTTTAAACTGTATCCTGAAATGTACAGGAAGCCAATGGAGGGGCCGGCAGAGAGGGGAGGTACGCGAGGTGCATCTGGTGAGAAAAAAAGGCCTGGCACCTGCATTCATTAGAGATTAAAAAGTGGTGTTGGGGAGGCCAATAAGGAGCGAGTTGCAGATATCAAGCCATGAAATTACAAATATTGAACCATGAGGATGCATTTATTAGCAAATCGTATTCACTTTGAACATTTGAGAGAGCATATCAATTCATTGGACTCCTGGTGGAGGATATTGTGATGGGTTTGGATGTATTTATTCCAGCTGTCGTGATTAGGGATGAGAGTTCGATTCGGATCTGTTCGGAGATCGATTCGAACATCGCCCGTTCGGCTGTTCGTCGAACTCCGAACATTTCCGTGTGTTCGCCGCATGTTCGCCCACAATGCACAACAATGGACCACAATGCACTTTTCCACTGGCCTGAAGCTTGTAATTGGCTACAGCCTTGCACCTGACCACAGGTCAGGTGCAAGACAGGTGCAAGACTATGCCAATCACAACTCAGAGTCCTGTTTAGGCAAATTTTGCCCAATCATGGGCTCACAGAGCTAAGTCCCGCAGCACACTATATAAGGCTTCCCTGCCTGCAGCCCCAGCGGGTGTTTGCAGGAGTGAATCAGAGAGGAGAGGAGATTGTTCTGTCAGGGTGTATCAGTGACTTTGTAGGAGATTCCTGAGAATTTGAATCTGTCTTGGCACTGCCAGGCTATCAGGGACAGTGTGTTTCAGTGAGTTCTACCAGAGTTCAGCAAATTAGAATCTGTCTTGGCACAGCCTGTTATCAGTGTGTATCAGTGAGTTATACCACAGGTCAGCAAAATATTGGACCGCAGGGTCCACCACTGCACTCTTCCACAATACCCCAGAGGGGTGACGGTGTGAAGGCACTTGCTGCCACCAAAGGTAAAATATTTTGGGTGCACTGCCACTGACGCCTATACCAGATTCATATCATTTTAATATTTGAATGCAGGGTCCAACCCTGCACTCTTCCACAATACCACAGAGGGGTTACTTACGGTGTGAAGGCACTTGCTGCCACCAAAGGCACAATATTTGGGTGCACTGCCACTGATGCCTATACCAGATTCATTTCATTTTAATATTGGCCCGCAGGGTCCACCACTGCACTCTTCCACAATACCACAGAGGGGTTATGGTGTGACGGCACTGTTGCCGACACTAAAGGCTGAATTTTAAAGCATCTATTGTTACTTTCATCCAAACCCTGCATAAGTTTCACCATAATTTAGCCCAAAAAATCACTAAACATGTTCTGCATGTCCTAAAACGTCTCCTCTTTTCATACAGGCTGCCGCCCCAAGCAGTTGTTTATGAATAGATTAACGGAAAACCATTTACCGTCATTTGAAATGTCATTTTTTTGTTTTTAAAGGTTTCTATACATCCTACAAATCCGCCACATCACAGGCAGGTTATGGGGACCTCCTAGGCACGATATTTGAAGGAATTTTTTGTTTTAATTCTTAACCTTTATTTCATGGAAAACTCACTGTTCATTTAAAAACTTTTTTTAAAACTTTTTGTCCTTGTTTCCTGTCCCCCAGGGCACTACCCGGACCCCCATACACCTTTTATGGCAAATATCTAGCATATATGCCCTCTTGGAGGGCACTCTAAAAATCTAACGTTCAGGTCCCATTGACTTACATTGAGTTCGGATCGTGTTCGAGTTCGAACTCTAACTTTTGAAATTGTTCAAGTTCAGAGACGAACCGAACACGGGGGCGTTCGGCTCATCCCTAGTCATGATCCTACATGCATCATTAAATGAATGAACATGGTCCTTCTTTCTTATGTTTGGGCCAAAGAGTTCGCAAACTATATGTCCCCTTAATCCATGAGCCACATAGATGACCATGTGCTGGCATGATCCTGCTCCAATGCATAACCTATACGAAAGCAGATTGGTAAGGTATTGTAAGAATATTGGTACAGGAAGCGGTTGAGGTGACGGATACACAGTTAAAGAGATGGGACTAATGGAAAGTAGTTATGGGGTCAGTTGATTCAATGGATGAAAAAGATAGTGAAGAAAAATATTTCAAGGGAGAAGAATAGAACGTTATGAGAACTGAAATGGTTTGTTAAAATTATTTATTTAATACAAGCCAGCTTTTTTTAAAGTCATAATGTGATGACTAGTGATGAGCCGAACACCCCCGTGTTCAGTTCGCATTCGAACTCGAACAATTTAAAAAAAATGACATTTAAAAATGTCAACGGATTTTATGTTTTTTAGAAATGTGTTGCCTTACCTTAGTCTTGTGGTCAGTGGGGGCTCCCTGGATCCTGGTTGTGGAGGGGGTCTGCCGTGGTTGCAGGTGCAGTGGCTCCCTCCCTGCGCTGCCTGTCTCTGCCACATGCATCCGGGCGGCTAGCCCGCACAGTCGCAGCTCTGTTATCCGGCGGCCGCATGCTCCTCAAGGGGATCCTTAGGAGGCCCCCGGCAGGCTGCCCTCTACAGTGCCTGATTAGAGGGCTGTGTCTGCCCAATGTTTTAGTAACAAGAATGTTTTATCCCATAAGCTTCAATGTTAAAAATATTCCCGTTTTAATTCAATATCTAATAAACCGTTGCTTATAATATTCTGCAGTAAAGAGTCTCTTTATCTCTAGATTTTTTTTTGTATCTTTTTAAGCATTTTTTATACTTTTTTTAAAAAAAAAATCGAACTTTTGGTGAAAGTCCCAAAAAGTTTGACGTTCGCAAACTGTCGAACAGCCGATATTAGATGCGAACTCCGAACAGATCGAACTGAACAGCTCATCCCTAGTGATGACCAGCCTTTTTTGCATGTCACAATATACTTTGCATATTTTTTATATGAAACACATGACCTGTAATTCTCTGCTATGATTCCATGACAGAGACATATTTTTTCACCATGTGTATAGGTTATGAATATGCATTCTAGCTTTGAATTGTTTGTGACAGACCATGAGCAGCCCATGTAGCTTGAAAGAACTGTCATAGCTTTGAAATCAGTGCTGACCGTTCAGGATTCCCTGTTGCACCCATCAAAGTTCGGGATGTGGACTGTGACATCTGTTCTGTAAGTTTTGGCTGTGTTTTCCAGAAGCTGTGATTTAAGAACCACAGGCAGTGAATTATGGAGCTACATTTTGAACATGTTTACCTCCTTTTCCGTAAGCAAAAACATAACAATTAGAATTTTGTGAGGGTTGTGATGCCAAAATAAAAATAAAA
The DNA here is from genome assembly GCA_009667805.1 of Leptobrachium leishanense. NCBI lineage: Eukaryota > Metazoa > Chordata > Amphibia > Anura > Megophryidae > Leptobrachium > Leptobrachium leishanense. The sequence goes on from CM019065.1 coordinate 135,581,677, forward strand.
GCTCCGCATTGAGTTTGAAATTACAGAGTGGCATTTTTTCTTCTAATTGGCTTGCGTAAAAGTTCAGTTTTGTGTGTTTCAACTCAACCATTACTAAAATTTCTTTGGATTTAAAAGGGTCAATAGAAGAAATCTTTGACAGAAGAAACAATGGGTGTCCCAGCATGAATTTATGCATTTTTTTTTAAAGTAGACAATAATTGCTTAAGACTGACCTTATTTACAGTTTCCACCAGCTGGGTGGAGGTAACATCACTGCTCTGTGACTGTGGAGACCGTAGAGACACAGATTCGAATCCCGGCAAGAGCACCTCTCCAGTAAGTGTCCTTGAGCAAGACACCTAACGGTACATACTCGCCACCCAGGACATACTTGAAAACGAGAGAAATCTCAATGTATCCTAAAGTTTCATAGTGCTACAGTACAATATTAAGGGTCTTTAAAGTCAATGCATTTATGATGTAAACGTTATGTCATTGGTCCTTACGGGGTTAAACATGTTTAAATGCTTCCAGTAGCTGCAGGGAAAAAATGGAAATGATTGGAAATTGAACTGGTTTGCAAGGGGAGAGATCAATTGTGTACACAAGACAATTTGTTAGAAAATTGAAACAGACACCGTACAATCGAACAGACACCGTACGTGCAGGCAGTTCGGCAAAATTTGTCGAATTGCCTGCTCTCTGACTAGTTGAATGGCCCCGAAATGTCACCGTGCGCTGAATTTACATTCCGGACCTCTCTGAATAACCCCTTTAATCACAATAATGTGTATTAGCTAATTAAATTTGAGACCATTCGCTTCTCCCCATGCGTCCAGTCTTTCATAATGTCCTTAAAAACACATTAGTTTAGAGAGGTCTAAACTGACTCTATAGACCCCATTGTACCTTCCCTGCTCCATTTTTCCACACAGCCCCCATCCATCCCATTACTTCTCATACTCAGCTACTTACCCTCACTTCTGTGTGTCATCCCACTCCTCTTAGATTGTAAACTCACTGGAACACGGTCCTCTTTCCTATCGTTTTCTGTGTCTCAATGCTATTTCTTAATTTTGTGTTTGTTTTGAGTTACCCATTTTTTTTTTAAATTCAATAGATTTTTATTAAGGAAGAATAAACAATACAGAAAAGAGGAAATACAGTAGAGTCTCGTATCAGATATGGTGCATGCGCGAGACCCGTCATCAAAATATGTATAACAGCGAACATTTCAAACTACTCCCTCAATTATTCTTTAGTTTAAAGAGCAATGCGCGGACGAGACCACAACATCTAATGTTGAAAGATAAAGACCGTGAGAGAAGCATCAAAAAAAATAAACATCCGTTGCTTGGCGTACTGTCATTACAGAAGGAAAAACCTCACATAGATGCCACCAAGAGGTACTTAAGGGAAAAGAAGAAGAAAAGGAAGGAGAAAAGAAAAACAGGGGAGGGGAGAGGGAGTAAAACCGCGGGCCCAACCTCGCCGGACCTTCTTCTAACCTGAGAAAGCAATGCGAGCAGAGGCCGGGAAGGCAAACGCCGCCAGCCATGGCAACTAAACCGTCTCAAAGTGGGCCATTCTGTCGAGAACCACTGCCGTCAGGCGTTCCATCGTAACCAGGTGCCAAATTTTGGCCTCTATCAGCTGGCGCGGGGAGGGGGGCCCTTCCAGGTCTTAGCCAAACAGATGCGTACCGCAGCACACACCCTAGAGACCAGAGAATGCTCACCGCGTGTAAGCCGTGCCTCAGGGTGCGGACGGTTAAGGAGTGCTGTCCAGGGGTCCAGACATAAGTGTATCCCTAGTGCCCTGCTCAAATCACCAAACACCTCCGTCCAAATAGTCCTGACATGCCACAGTCCCACCATGCATGCAGATATGTCCCCTCTTCGCCACATCCCCTGAAGCAAGTCGACGGCATCCCCGGGTACATCTTTGCTAGGCGCCGCGGGTGGATATACCACCTCGCCATGACCTTGTAACAGTTCTCGCGAACCGCGGTGCAGATTGTGACCCGGGAGGTCCTGTCAATAATGTCTGCCCACTCATCGCCCTCCAGAGAGCTCCCTAGATCATCTTCCCACCGTGTAACGTAAGGCGCCTCCTGCGGAAAGGTCGCAACAAGAACGTGGGAATAGAGCAAGGATATCAAGCCGCGCCCTCTATACTTCCAATGACAGCAGGTCTCGTAGAGCAGTGGTCCCCAACCCTGGTCCTCAGGGCCCACTAACAGGCCAGATTTTGTAGATCACCATGGGGAAAAGCAGACTGAATCCTGCAATCACTGAGCAGCAAATCATAACACCTGTGCTGTGCTTCAGATATCTGGCAAACCTGGCCTGTTAGTGGGCCCTGAGGACCAGGGTTGGGGACCACTGTCGTAGAGGGTCAGTCTGCGGTCCGGCATCTCTCTAAGAGTTCCTCTGACAAAATGTAGCAGTTGGAAGGCTCTAAATGTCTCTGAGGGGGGTATCGCTTTCGACACCCTTAGATAGCCAAGGGTGACCGGGCGACCCTGCAAAGTCAGATCGCGCAGCTCTGTGATATCAGATCTGAGCCACCAACTGAACGCCCTAGGAGGGTTACCCTCCGGGAACTTTGGATTATAGAATAAAGATTGGAGGCCCGAACCCGGAGGGGACAGACCATCTCCATCTCTATATAGGTTCCAGAGGCGCAGTGAATGCTGTAGCGTGGGGCTATTGTGGAGTGTCCGGCGAGTGGCTTTAGGGGCCCATTGAAGCGTGCGCAATAGCTGTGGTCCCCCCATATCTTATTCAAGGGTAGTCCAGAGTGGGGCCCCGCTTCTTTGGTTAATTATTGAGAGCATCGCAAATTGGGTCGCCTTGTAATAGGAGTAGAGGTGTGGGACTCCCATGCCTCCCCGTCGCCTGAATTGAAACATAAGGTTTTTAGGCAACCAACCTTGACGCCCTCCCCAAATAAAAGAGTGGATAGCCGACTGAAGGAAAGTCAGGTCCGCCCTGCGAATAGGAATTGTCAGTGTTCTGAAAAGGTACAGCAGCTTCGGGAGCAGGGTCATCTTGACCGCATATATCCGACCAAAGAGCGAAAGGTGTAAATGGGACCATGTCGACAGAAATGCGTGGAGGGTAGGAAGCAGTACCCCGGAATTTGCCGTGTACAGCTGATCCCAAGTGGGAGTCAGCTGGGTCCCCAGGGAGCCCATAGATGAGCGGCACCATTGAAAAGGGAACCGATCTCGAACCACCGCCCTCTCCCCCTCTGTTAGGTTAAGGTCAAGCACCTCGCTCTTATCCGCATTAAGTTTATAGCCCGAGACCCTACCGAAGTCCGTCAGGGCCCTCATCAGATTGGGGAGAGTGGTGATGGGCGAGGTCAGGGACAAGAGGACATCGTCAGCAAAAAGAGACAGCTTATATGGTTTTCCCCTTACTTCCACCCCTCGGACATCAGGGTGGTCCTTAATATACGCCGCCAGGGGTTCTATAGATAGGGCGAATAGGAGCGGCGACAAGGGGCATCCCTGTCAGGTCCCGTTTAAAATAGAGAAGGGGGCCGAGAGGAACCCCCCCCGTGTCAACCTGCGCCCTGGGGCCCGCATATGAAGCCCGTATTGCAGGTCAAAAGGTCTCCCCGAATTCCGGAGGAGGCCAATGTCGCCCATAAATAGTTTCAATCAACCCGGTCTTTTCGGCGTCTAGAGAGAGTAGAAAAGAGCCTCTACCCGAGGTTTTAGCTACCTGAATCAGATTAAGGGCCCATCTGATATTATCCGGGGCCTCTCTACCAGGGCTGAGTTACCCATTTTAAAGAGCTGCAGAATATGTTGGCACCTTATAAATAACTTTAATTTCCTCATAAGAAAAAAAATTGATGGTTAGTGCTCACGGCATTGAATCGTACATCATGGAGCCTTCATGGGTTCATAGAGCTCAACAGAGCTTTTTTGGCCAAGTTTCTCTTGATTTTATTGTTTGTCTTCTTTTATAGGTACAGTTGCAGAAAGTTCTACTTCACATGATGTTGAAAAGAAGAAAAAAACACCAACAGGAAAACATTCTCTAACAGGGTAATTCAAAGAGAATCGAAAAGTCACCGCACGTTCGGTGACTTTTCGTTCTCTTCAATTCGGTACGATTTGGCGATCCCATTTCGGCGACCCTGCGGTGTATTCAGCAAGCACCACAGGGTCACCGAAATGCAGGGAAAAGCCGCTGCAAACCCGCCAAAAACTAACCGCAAAACCCGGCGAACGTACACCGAAACCCGCAAAAAACATCTGGATTAACCCGCCGAAAACGCCGGAAAAACCCGAGCAGGAGCCGATCACATGCAGCGCAGCCGCCGGAAAATGCCGAGACCGCAGACGAATGCAGTGAATAAATTAGAAATACTGTTTGCTTTTGTATGTTTGAAAAGTGAAACGCTGTTTGCAAAGAAACTACTGAGCGAAAATGTCTGAAATTTACATATGAGGTCCAAGGAATGATAATAAAAAGGGCGGTTACAGAAAAAAAAAATAAAGTTAATTTTGTTTAAAACAAAATCGGAAATTTAGAGACACTTTACTGCAGAATATTATAATGAATGGTTTATTAGATATTGAATTAAAACCGGAATATTTTTAACATTGAAGCCTATGAGATTCGCCTGAATAAACCTGCCGAATTAAACCACCGAATGACAGGGCATTTAGGGAACCTTTCACTGATGGTTTTTGTTCTCTGAATAGCCGAAGCATTGCTTCTCAATGGGATTATTACTGCCCTCGAACAGGCACCGCATGTGCAGGCAATTCCCCAGGGTTTGGCGAATTGCCTGCTCTCTGGATAGCCGAATGACCAAGAAAGGTAACCGAACGCTGATTTTCAGCGTTCGGTTCCCCTTCGGCAGCCATTCAGATCTCTTTGAAATACCCTGTAAATTTTAATGTAACAACAATAATCTAAGATGCTTTATTTGTATATTTTCTTTTATTCATGGTTAAAAAGACAACACATAACAATACTGCAATAAAAACCAAAACATAAAAATGTATGGGCTCTACTTCATAGTTGCTGTTATTAGGGATGGGCTGCCGGTTCGATTCGAACGTGAGTTTGAATCGAACATCGGCGGTTCGTGTGTTCGGCGAACGCCAAACATTATGGGATGTTCGCGGTCTGTTCAACCGCGGACATTCCATAATAAAAAATGCCTGCAAAATTCATTCACAGGTCTCCTAAATGTACCAGCAGCTGCCAGTACATTTAGGAGACCTGTGGCTGCAGCCCCCCGGCCCCCGTACCTCCCCTGTCCTGCAGCTGTCCTGGCCTTCTGTTTCTCCGGTCTGTCTGCTCCTCCATCCGGCCATGGCTCCTCTGCCCCACGCCTCGTCTTCATGCTGATCTGACTGGGCAAAGTCCTGCGCCTGACCTGGACTTTGCTCAATCAGGGCTCTAATTCAATATTGAGCCCTGATTGGGCAAAGTCCAGGTTACGTGCAGGACTTTGCCCAATCAGAGCTCAGCATGAAGACGAGGCGTGGGGCAGAGCTTTAACCAAACTCTGATTGGTTAAAGTCTTGCAGTGGTTTCCATAAAACCACTGGCAGTTCCAAGTGGATTTGTGGAAAAACAACTTTCCAATTTAGACCGTGTTAAAATTAAAGTTCTCTTTATAAAATACACCTTAGAGACAATAAGCTTATTCGACAGGCGGGGACTGCCCCTGCTGGCAAAATAACTGCTATTACATCTACAGTAATACAGCTGGGAATCCATGATTCTCTGAAGGAATAAAATCAAACCCTAAGATGTTCAAGCGACTTCAGCACCAAGGCTGTGTTAATTGCAATATTTTACATGATCAGTTTCTTCATTCCAAAGCTTGCGGTCACTTTTTATTGTTCAGAAGTGAAGGTTGTAGCCCCCTTGATCCAAAGCAAATGGTTCTCTTTAAATGATTCTAAGCAGATATCTGACTATTTCTCAGAAAAGCTTTGAATCCTTAACCCTTTCGCTGCTGAGGCATTTCACACCTCTGTGCTGTCGTCATTTTTACCGGTTTCGCTCATCATGTTTAACCGCGTTTTGAAGCCTTATTTTAATATATGACCCAGTCATATTATATATCGTTCTTTCCGGCAGACTCAGCAGATTCATAATATGTCATTATTATATGTATACGTCATGTCCTGTCTGTACATTATAACAAAAAATGCAATAAAATTGGAATTTTCAATAATTTACAACGTGTAAAGTGTTTTTGTTCACATTTTAACATGCGAGCATTTGCGGTTATATTTTCTATGGGGTGCGCTTGTTAAAAAAAATTAGAAATGGGGACTCGTTACATTTTTGTTTGGGTAAAATTTAGCTGTTTCTAACAAACGCACCGCATACAAAAATCGTTAGTGCAGCATAATTTTTCACATTATAATTGAAATGGGAACAATATTGCTGCATTAACAAATCAAACAAAAAAAAACTTGTTCATTTTTTTTAATTATTATTTTTTTAAATATTTTTTTTTTCTTTTGTTTAATTATCTCATGGTTATGTTTGGTATCATTGGAAAGGCCATGCTCTGGCCGATCCAGCAATACCAAACATTAACCCCTAGCTTCCACGGATCGGGAGATAGGGGGTTCATTGGAACCCACTATCTCCACCATTGGTGGCAGTTAGGGGTTAACTCCAGGACTGGCGTCATCATGCTATGCATGATGACGCCAGTCATCAGGGGACATTCCCAGAAGCTTGGCCGACATCTAAGATGTCGGCCAGCTCCGGGAGAGGATCACGATTTGGCGCTTTTTTGGCGCCTAATCGTGATCCGGCACCCAAGGGGTTAAAGACAGGCATGGTTTGGAAGGGCAGGCTGTGCCCTTCCAAACCGTGCCTGCCTTCAGCTGCAGGACCCCGGCGATCGTAAGGGAGAGAGGTTCGAAGGACCCCCTTCCCTTTGAGGCACCTCCTCCGCACTCGCAGGGGGGCGCCTGAAATAGATGTCACCGCGGCGCTGGCGGGGCCCAGCAATCAGCCGGAATCCCGGCTGATTGCTGCCTCCTGTGCTAGGACGCGCTCAGCGCATACGTAGCACAGGAGGAACACTTGGCAGGACACGCTGAGCGCGTCCTTAGCAGCCAAGTGGTTAATACAATGAATACTTTGAACTAGAAAATGATAATACATATTTTAAATACTTCACTCTATATATCTTGGGTAATAGAAGTTACAAAAACTTCCACCACCCATGCAGATAAATGCCAAGAACTTCAAACCAATGTTTGTCCTTCACAATGAAAGAAGAAGAATATTATATTTTATAGAGAGGAGGTTGACATCCACCAATCTCTCAAAGAGTTAAAAAGGGACCCAAAACTTTAACTTCATAAACAAAAGTAAAGTGTACAAATGCTGCATAAAATTAGAAAGACAACTTGAATCTATTTGCTTCTGGGCCCTGTTAATTAGGTGGGCTTTCTGTCCCTTGTATTTAAAAGGAACGAAGAGTTCCTTTGTATTTCAGGCAACATAGGGACTTCAGAGGGTTTTCCTTCGGAACTCATGAGGATGGGTTTTGATCTTCTTTTAAGTAATGCTTTTATCATTCTCTGTCAAATAGAAATGCACAATTAACTCAAAGCTCCAGCAGGGTTCTTGAAGCCCATGAAACATCTCATGAAGCAAATATTTCTACCACACTGGGATGAAATCTGACCTTTGTCACGCTAGACTTCTCTGAGGTCTGGTCTAAGGTTTTGATATGCAAACCATTCTTGCATAGTTTTACTAAGGTAACTGCAACATGTTGCTTTGCCCAAACTTCAGTGATGAAGAACGGTAACACAAGTAAGAGTCATGTATAAATAGGGGACAGCATTCATGTAACAAGTGAATCACAATTGTTCGGAAAAATAATAACTTTCTCATATACTGTATAGAACATAAGATAAGATTAAGATAATTCCATTCAACAATTTTAATTGTTACTTGTGTCTCTTATGACTGTTTGATTCTGTTCTCCCTCCTTCGTAACATTTGACTATCCCTGGGCCTCCAGTCTTTCATAAAGTCTCTAACAACATACACAGGGTTATTCAAAGAGCTCCGAATTGGGGCCGAAGGGTAACCGAATGCTGAAATTTAGCGTACGGTTACCTTTCCTGGCCATTCGGCTATTCAGAGAGCAGGCAGTTCGCCAAATTTATTTATTTATTTATAAAGGATTTTACCAGGAAGGATACATTGAGATTTCTCTCATTTTCAAGTATGTCCTGGGTTCAAGAGCATTGCAATTTAACAGTTGTTACAGAAATACAAAGTAATAAATGCAAGATATTAAAAACAAAACACAAATATACAGATTAACACGGAAAATATGTAAGTTACATAGTTACTATGTTACATGTTTACAGGTGCATTCTGTACCGAGGTATGCTAGTAAGGAGCTCTTGAGTGACTTAAGACTGGGGGAAGATTTGATGGTGTCTGGAAGGTTATTCCATAAATGTGGTGCTCTGTAGGAAAATGAGGATCGAGCCACTTTCTTTTTGTATTGTGGTATTGCAAGTAAGGTGCTGGTGCTGGATCGGAGGTTATAGGATGAGGGAACTGCTAGGGGAAGCAGCCTATTCAGGTAGGGTGGCAGCTTCCCAGAGAAGCTCTTAACCACCAGGTTGGAGAGGTGAAGGGTGCGTCTAGATTCCAGTGATGGCCAGTTTAGTTCTTTTAAGATGTCACAATGGTGGGTCATGTAGTTACATTGTAGCACAAAGCGGCAGAATGAGTTATACAATGTAGTAAGTTTCTGAAGGTGTGTTTGTGGGGCCGCTGCATACACTACATATCCGTATTCAATAGCTGGCATAAGCATTTGTTGTACAATCTGCTTTTGCCTGGTCGAGGTCAGTGAATTCCCCATAGGGAAGCTATGCTTCGTCTATTCAGAGAACACAAAACAGCTGAGAAAGGTTGCCGAAATTCCCTGCCATTCGGTGGTTTCATGCAGCAGATTTATTCAGGCGAATCCCATAGGCTTCAACGTTAAAAATATTCCCGTTTTAATACAATATCTAATAAACCATTTATTACTTTATTCTGCAGTAAAAAGTCTCTTTGTTTTTAGATTTTTTAGGATCTTTTAGGCATTTTTCGGGATTTTGTTGCGAAAAAAATTCTGTTTTTTTAAATCGATTTTTCTTTTTTCTGTAACAGCCCTTTTTATTATCATTCATTGGATCTTATATGTAAATTTCAGACATTTTCGTTCTGTAGTTTCTTTGCAAACAGCGTTTCACTTTTCAAACATTCAAGAGTACTGTTTTTTTTTTTTCCACTCCATTCGTATGCGGCGTCGGCTTCTTCCGACGGCTGCTCTGCGCTGTGATCAGCGGCTGCTCGGGTTTCTCCGGCATATTCGTGGGGTTAAGCCAGACGTTTTTGCGGGTTTCGGTGTGCATTCGCCGGGTTTTGCGGTGAGTGTTCATCGGGTTTGCGGCGGCTTTTCCCTGCACTACGAAGGCCCTGTGGTGCTTGCTGAATACACCGCAGGGTCGCTAAATGGGATCACCAAATCACACCGAATTTAAGAGAACGAAAAGTCACCGAACGTGCGGTGACTTTTCGATTCTCTTTGAATAACTCTGATAGAGGCATATCAGTAGGGTTGCCAGATCGGCCATATTTTCCTGAGCACCTATTACTATTTCAGTCAGAAGAGAGCTCAGGGAAAAGTGCTTCCCTGCAACATGTATAATGCAAATGCTGTAGGAAGGAAATCAAGGCAGATCACCTGGAATTCCATATATGCAGTGTATGGATTCTAGGTAATCTCTTAATTTAGCGTATTTAATTAAGACCAACAGGCCAATTTAATATTTTAGTGTCTTGGTGTATTGGTGAGTGATTTCGATTTTTGTTTCAAACAGATCTTTTCTATTCATTTTAAGGTTTTAAGTTAGGTCTGGTGTGTAAATTAGGTTAGGCTGGTGACTCATTCCTCTTACTGATTAGCATAGAATTGGAATCAATTGGGTGCTATTTGCTAAGGTGGTTAAACTTGTCCACGCCTTGCTGGGGGAGGTGTTCTTAGGTGACTATATAAAGCTTGGGGAATATTAGCTTGTCTAATTGAGCTTGGGAAGCCTTCTAAGTGAGCACTTAGAGATCTTCTGGAGATACTCTGGAGGTAGTCTGAGGTTAGACAGGAGGTAGAAAACCTACAAAAAGGTAAGATTTGTTGGTTTAAATCCATTCTTTTATAATGGCAGGCTTGGTACAGTGTAAGAGCTGTCATGCATTTGTTTTTAGATCCAATTTTTGGAGGTTTGGAGTGTGCCTGATATGTAGGAAGCTCTCTTTATTGCAGCAGGAAATTGCCTGTTTGATGTCTGAGATTTGTAAATTATCTGTTAGACAAACTCAGGCTATGGCTATGACTGTTACAAAGCCACTGCCACAGAGGCCTCCTAGGAGCAGCAGATGGACTACTGTAGGATCTGGTAGACTTAGAGTTGTGGAAAAATAGCATGTCCCACAGTCTGTGGCTCTTCTTAATTCTTTTGAGGCACTTTCAGAGTGTAGTGGTGAGATGGAAGTAGGCTCAGACACCATAGTTGAGGAACCACTATCCCCTATGCCTAAGGTATGCAGGACTGCAACCAAGAACAAAAAGGAAAAGGTGGGACTTGATAGAAGGCAATTGTTGCTGGGTGATTCTATCATAAGAGGTGTTGAGCTGGAGAGTAGTGGTTTGGTGAGATGTCTTCCTGGGGCTACTGCTCGTAGAGACAAGAGACGTATTCTCAATATTGTCAAACAAGCAAAGCAGCAAGGGGAAGTGGACGTTCTAGTCGATCTAGGGACAAATGACTTGGCTAGCAATGAGGTTTCTGAGATTAAGGAAGATTTTTGTGTTCTTGGAGGTGAAATACAGCAGATTGCGTCCACTGTGTCATTCTCTGAAGTTTTGCCTGTGCATAACGTTCAGGATAGGCAGATGCGCAATAGGGAATTTAATTTGTGGCTTCGGGAATGGTGTCGGGAGCAAGGATTTGGCTTTGTGTCCCATGATAGCTCTAATTGGAGCAGAAAGAAACTGTATAAAAAAGATGGTTTGCATCTTACTCATAGGGGAACATATGTTCTCAGTGAGAAGTTCAAAGGGTTCACAAAGAAATATTTAAACTAGGAGGGGGGGACAAAAGGGTAAAAAACAATCTGCCTGATTGTCCCCCAAAACTAAATCGGAGGGTGCAAGCAACATGCGGGGAAAAAAATGACAAGCTCAGAGTCGTGTCTATAAATGCTTGCAGTTTAGTCAATAAAATCAATGAACTGGAGGCAATGATGGCAGCTGAAAAAGTAGATTTAGTGGCGGTTACTGAGACATGGTTCAGTGTGAACAATAACTGGGACATAACAATACCGGGGTACTCTTTATATAGAAAAGACAGAGAAGGTAGGAAAGGAGGAGGAGTGGCCCTGTATGTGAAAAACAACATAAAAACGAACCAAATAAAAGTGAGCGAGGTGAACATAGAGTCAGTTTGGGTTACGCTAACATTTGGCAGTCATACAGTAGCCCGTGTAGGTGTGATCTATAGACCCCCTGGACAAGTAGAAGAGCTAGATAATCTGCTGTTTGAGGAAATAGCCAAAATGGCAATGACGGGGGAAGTTATTATCATGGGGGACTTTATTCTTCCTGATGTGAACTGGAAAACCAAAACAGCTGGGTGCACCAGGAGTACAAATATTCTAAACTCCCTACTGGGATTATCTCTAACACAAGTAGTTGAGGAGCCGACCCGTAAAGAGGCCATATTGGATTTAATACTCACAAATGGAGGTTTGTATCGGACGTTGTTGTAGGTGAAAATTTTGGATCTAGTGATCACCAGTCAGTATGGTTTAATATAAGAACAGGGATGGAGCCGCACCACACAAAAACAAAAGTTTTAGACTTCAAAAAAACAGATTTTTCTAAAATGAGATTTTGTGTGAAGGAGTCATTATCAGACTGGAGGAGTTTAAAGGGAGTCCAGGAGAAATGGGATTATTTAAAGGAAGCATTATTGAAGGCCACAGGCAATTGCATTCGGCTTGTTAGCAAAAACAAAAAAGGGAAGAAACCACTGTGGTACTCTGCAGAAGTGGCCAAAATAGTGAAGAACAAAAAGACAGTATTCAATAATTATAAAAAAACTCAGAGTGAAGAAGATAGGCAAACCTATAAGATTAGGCAGTAAGAGGCAAAGCAATTTATAAGAGCTTCCAAAGCACGCAGATTAGAAAATAGCTCAGTCAGTAAAAAAGGGGGACAAAACATTTTTTAGATACATAAACGAGAAAAGAAAAGTAAAACAGGGATTAGTTAGAGTAAAAACAAAGGAAAGAAGGTATGTAGAAGAGGATAAAAGTCTCGCTGACTGCCTCAATGAATATTTTTGTTCAGTTTTTGCAGAAGAAAAGGAAGGAAAAGGACCTCAGTTAGGAGGAAACACTAACGAGACATTTACATATCAGTTTACAGAGGAGGAGTTTCTACAGCAGCTGTCTAAAGTAAAGACAAATAAGTCAATGGGGCCTGATGGGATCCACCCTAAATTATTAAAAGAGCTCAGTGATGTAATAGCAAATCCGTTAACAGATTTATTTAACCAATCCTTGCTAACGGGAGTCATCCCAGAAGACTGGAAATTAGCAAATGTTGTGCCCATTTACAAGAAGGGTAGTAGGGAGGAATCGGGGAACTATAGGCCAGTTAGTCTTATGTCAGTAGTGGGGAAATTAATGGAAACCATGTTGGGTTTACCTCAGGGAGATCATGCCAAACTAATCTTATTGATTTTTTTGATTGGGTAACAAAAATAATAGACACAGGTGGTGCAGTAGACATTGCTTATTTAGATTTCAGTAAGGCTTTTGATACTGTTCCGCATGGAAGGCTTATCAATAAATTGCAATCTTTGAGCTTGGATTCCAATATTGTTGAATGGATTAGAGAGGGGCTGAGTGACAGGCAACAGAGGGTTGTGGTAAATGGAGTTTATTCGGCGCAAGGTCTTGTTACCAGTGGGGTACCTCAGGGGTCAGTACTTGGACCCATTCTCTTTAATATTTTTATTAGTGACATTGCAGAAGGTATTAATGGAAAAGTATGTCTTTTTGCTGATGACACAAAGATTTGCAACAGGGTTGACGTTCCTGGAGGGATCAGCCAAATGACAAATGATTTAGGTAAACTAAAACAATGGTCGGAGCTGTGGCAATTGAGTTTTAATGTGGATAAGTGCAAGATAATGCACCTGGGACGTAAAAACCCAAGGGCTGAATATAGAATATTTGATACAGTCCTAACCTCAACATCTGAGGAAAGGGATTTAGGGGTTATTATTTCAGAGGATCTAAGGGTAAGTAGTCAATGTAATAGAGCAGCAGGAAATGCTAGCAGAATGCTTGGTTGTGTAGGGAGAGGTATTAGCAGTAGGAAAAGGGAAGTGCTCATGCCACTGTACAGAGCACTGGTGAGACCTCACTTGGAGTACTGTGTGCAGTACTGGAGACCGTATCTCCAGAAGGATATAGACATCTTAGAGAGAGTTCAGAGAAGGGCTACTAAAATGGTTTACGGCTTGAAGGAGAAAAGTTACCAGGAAAGGCTTAATGATCTTAACATGTACAGCTTGGAAAAAAGACGAGACAGAGGAGATATGATAGAAACATTTAAATACGTAAAGGGAATCTACAAGATAGAGGAAGGGAGTATATTTAAAAGGAAACAAAGTAGCAAAACAAGAGGACATATTCTTAGATTAGAGGGGCAAAGGTTTAAAAGTAACATCAGAAAGCATTATTTTACTGAGAGGGTGGTGGATACATGGAACAGCCTTCCAGTTGAAGTGGTAGAGGCCAAAACAGTAATTGAATTTAAGCAGGCATGGGATAGGCATAAGGCTATCCTAAACAAAAGATAAATCCAGGTAAAGTATCCATGTAATTGGGCAAACTAGATGGGCCGAAAGGTTCTTATCTGCCGACATTTTCTATGTTTCTATGATGTATGGTCTATTTCTTATCCTGTAGTGCCACCTAGTGGCCGTTCATAAACATTGCACTTTGGATTCCAGTGTAAAATTATATGTTTCTAAGTTTGCTGCTGGTCCCGCCCCCTGCATCGTGTGACTCGCAGAGAGTCTTACCAGGAAGCAGCTCCCCGCTATCACACTGCGGGGGACAGTGAGGGAGCCAGGAGGAGGTGATTATGCATTCAGCCCGAGTGTGGCTCGGGGTTACCGTTGACGGTAGTAAAATTTAACCCCGAGTCACACTCGGGAATACCGCCAGGGAGGTTAAAGGGGTTTCTGGGAAGCTACCACCCTACCTGAATAGACTGCTTCCCCCAGCAGTTCCCTCATCCTATATCCTCCGATCCAGGACCAGCACCTTACTTGCAGAGACACAATACAAAAAGAAAGTGACTTGATCCTTATTTTCCTAGAGAGATCCGCAATTATGGAATAACCTCACAGACACCATCAAATCTTCCCCCAGTTTTAAAGTCACTCAAGAGATCTCTATTAACCCCTTAACGCCGCAGGACGTTCCATGCCGTCATGCATTTGGCGGGCTTTAACGCCGCAGGACGGAATGGAACGTCCTCGGCGTTTGGAGCCCAGCTGGACATTATACTCACCTCCCCGGCGGCTCGAAAAACTCTCATCTAAACTTTAGTACAAATTAGGTGACCTGTACAAAAAAAATCCTGCCTGAGCCCCGCGGTAAAAAAACAGATTGTACAACAAATTCTTATGCCGCATATTGAATACGGAGATGTAGTGTATGCAGCGGCCCCGCAAACACACCTTCAGAAACGTACTACATTGTAGCACAAAGCTGTAGAATGAGTTATATAATGTAATTACATGACCCACCATTGTGACATGTTAAAAGAGCTTAAATGGCCGTCGCTGGAATCTAGACGCACCCTTCATCTTTCCAACCTGGTGTGTTTAACCTCCCTGGCGGTCTAATTTTTTCAAAATTTCGTGTCTAAAAGCATCTCAATTTTTCTTTAAAGGAAACGTGTTATTGTACATAGTTAGCCTGTAATAATTAGGAATCACGCACTGTAATCCGTTAAATCAAGTGTCCTTACTGGTAAAATCCTTTATAAATAAACAAATAAATAAAAAATAGTAAATACACTGAGTCCGATAAAGTTTGAAACACAACATAATAATTTATTATCCCAAAAATAATTATCCAAAATAATGCAAATAAATGATATTCAATAAAATACAACAAAATACACTGAAATCTGTCTGAAAACAAGGGTGATTACAGATTTAAAAGTAACATCAGGAAGCATTATTTTACTGAGAGGGTGGTGGATACATGGAACAGCCTTCCAGTAGAAGTGGTAGAGGCCAAAACAGTAATTGAATTTAAGCAAGCATGGGATAGGCATAAGGCTATCCTAAACAAAAGATAAATCCAGGTAAAGTATCCATGTAATTGGGCAGACTAGATGGGCCGAAAGGTTCTTATCTGCCGACATTTTTCGATGTTTTCTATGTATTCTCAGTGCTGCAAATTGAGTTTAATGTTGGAAAATATTGTACATACATACAGTACTAAACAAATTAAAGAATGAGCAACGCAAGACACAGACATTTCTAAATGCTAAATGATGCTCTATGATTCAGTAGAGGAGATATCTCGTTAATTGCTAGTTAATTGGTAGACAACAGTAGTGAAGCTTTGCCCAAAATATATTTGTGTTGTGGATGGACTGTGTAGATTTGTTGACTTTAACATGTGGACAAAGAATATTAATATGTATTATGTAGTTAATTTTCTTGTTTTATTTATCAGTATGCCTTTGTGGTCTGTGAAATGTGGAAGGCTTCAAATGGTTTATTCCCTTAGTCCGGGGGGGGGGCAGGACTTGGTCCATGGTGGGAATATTGCACTCTCATATGATGGAGAGGCCATAATGTGGTCCTTTGATGTCTTGTCTCTTTGCCATTTGAAACACAAAGTAGTTGGTGACAGAGATATGCTTTTATGTAAGTAAACCCCTGCAAAGCTTTCCCAGTGAATTAAGTATTGAATGTGAAAGAGTGTCTCTTGTTTATTTGTAAGGAGAAACTAATAGCATCTGACCTCTTCACAATCTCTTCAACCAAAGTAAAATTGATGTCAGAGAGGCAGGGAGCTAACCTTTGCTTCTATCTCATCTGCTTTCCTGGAATGTAAAGCAATTCTGGTACCTGTATGTCAAGGCTGTTTGTAGTTTGTTCATTAGCACAAAGTTAAGATAGGTGTGTCTCTTTAAATAGAATTAATAGCATTGAATTTATCCAAACACTTTGCATGATACATCGCTTTCCCTAGATGAAGGGGTTGTTAGATGGACTGACAGTTTGTGCATGCAGATAACTGATATAATGACAACATTCATTTGTGCTGCCGGCTTTTTTGAATCAATTATCAGTGTGGTTTATGTTTGTGTATTCTATGTCATCATTTTTATTCTTCCAGTGGATATTCAACCATGAACTGTGCCTCCGAGTCTCACAACTTTCAACCACAGCTGACATTTTCCTCCCTTGTGCTACAGTCTGAGAGCGTTTTGGGGCCATGTGAAAACTGCCGCCGTGTTATTATTAATAGCTTTCATTTTTAATTTTTTGGTTCAGCAGAAACATACCAGCCCGAAGGAATTTGAAGCAGGTCTTAAATCTCTGTGTCTCTCATGGAGCTGATTCTTATTTTTCTTGCTAATGGCATAGGGCACAGACAGCCAATTTGAAGACATTTAAAAGCAAGATGTCTACTATTTAACACTTCAATCTCTGGGTGGAATATTAAACATGTCTTGCCATTTTTTTACTCAAATAATGGGCTCATCAAAAAGGTGCCAATTACCATTTGCAGCTCTATATATCCATATGTGTATGTTCTATTCGATTCTATATACTATATAATATATCCAATGACTAGATACTACTAGTGGATGTAGTCTCTGCGTGTGCTAGTTTTAGCAGACATAAACGGTTTAACACGTCAACTCGAATATGATCTGTAAGTCACAAACCTTCAGACCACTGCTCCTCCTGGAATAAGGCTGTGGCTGTTTTTGTTCCACAGATTACCCCAAATATACTTTGTTTCAGGTGGTCCTTGACCATGCTATCTATAAATGTGTGTGAATAAGAAGCTCCAATAAACATTCATAATAGTATTCACTCTAGGCATCATAACAAGGTTAGCTTGTTATGTACAAGAACGGGGGCCTTATGGATCATTTTGGTGCTTTTTAAATACTTGGGAGTTGTAACTATTCCAGCAGTTATAGGGAGCTGTAAAGACATACAGTACATTTGGAGCAAACTAGTATGCTTTTGCAGTTTCCTAACACCGACTCAATTCCAAGCAAGTCATTATAATAGCACCTGGATCCATAAATGTACCATCTGAAAAAAAGCAGAGCCCCTCTCCACTGATGGTATTACTCCTGGAGTCCATAGAATCAATGCAATGTCGAGGGGTTGCACTTTATGGATGCTGAGAGTGGAAGAACATTGGTGAACTGTTTGTTCTCCATGTCCTTTGACTTAATGAGAAGAGAGATAGGGAATTATACCTTAATCTTCACCAAGAAACCAGACATTAGCCTGTTATGATCTGGGTTTGCGGTATGGGAATATTCCAAAATGACAATGACAATGCAAGTATTCATCAGGGTTAAATTGTGCAAGAGTGGTTCATGGAGCATGAGACATAATTTTTAGATGTTCAGACCTTAACCCTTTTGAGAATCTTGGAAACCCATCACTAATACAACATCTTGGCGACTCTGGGATAAAATAAATGTTCTGACATAAGATTATCGCAATGATGCCACAATTAATGTGTGCCAAAATCAAAGCAAAAGGCAGTCCAACAAAATATAACAGTGTGTGATTTTTTTCTGTGGTCAGACAGTATATAATAATTAAATTTTTTAAAAATTTCACTGTTTATAGTATGTGTGTCTGTGACATATATGTGCTTTATATATATATAAATGTGAGATTATGATTGAGGTCAGATTCCCCATGGTTTTCTGGACACGGTAATCCCAATCCTAAAAAAGCCGTCTCTGGATCTGACTGCTCCCTCACCGCCACATGTCCCTGATCCCTTTTGCCTCCAAACTCCTTGAAAAGCTTGTGTATGCCCGTCTGATTGACTACCTCAACACCCACTCTCTCCTTGACCCTCTGCAATCTGGCTTTAGCTCAATCCACTCGAAAATGGCACTTGCAAAACTGACCAATGACCTTGCACCTGCTAAATCTAATGGGTGCTACTCTCTGCTGATCCTTCTTGACATCTCTGCCGCCTCTAATAGAGTTGACCACTCACTCCTCCTTCAAACTCTTAATGATATAGGCCTTCAAGGTACAAGGCTCTTCCTACCTGTCCCAATGATCGTTTAGTGTCTCATTTTCTGGAAGCACCTCCTGGCAGCCTGTGTCTGTTGTGTTGCCGCAAGGTTCAGTACTGCGCTCTCTTCTTTTTTGATCTATACTGCCTGTCTAGGCAAACTGATCTGCTCCTTTGGATTCCAGTACCACCTATACACTGATGACACTCAAATTTACCTATCCTCTCCTTATCTCTCTTCTGCTCTACTGGATCAGGCCATTGACTGTCTCTTTGCTGTCTCGAATTTGATGTCTTCCCGCTTTCTTATACTCAATCTTGTCAAAACAGAAATTCTCATTGTTCCTCCCTTCAAGAAAAACCCAATACCACCTAACGCTCATTAGTCCGACACCTCAAGCTCGCTGGATTTGTGTCAATTTCAATTCTGACCTAACGTTCTCTACACCTTGTCATTGACCAAATCCTGTCACTATCAACTCAAGAACATTGCATGCGTCTTTCCCTTTCTGACACAAGACACCACAAAGGTGCTGGTTCATGCTTTTGTCATTTCACGACTTGATTACTGCAACTCACTCTTTATTGGCCTCCCCAACTACCGTATTGCCCCTTTGCAATTTGTAATGTTGCAGATGCCAGGCTTATTTTTCTCATCAGGCACACCACATACATTCCTTTCTGTCAGTCCCTCCATTGACTTCCTGCACGTTTCAGGATACAGTTTAAAATACAGACGCTCACATTCAAATCACTCAATAACTTGACCCATCCTTATGTGTCTTCGTTACTTCCCAAGCACGTCCCATCTAGACAACTACGGTTGGCAGGCGACATCCGCTTGTACTCTGTCTACACACACAGTCAACTCTCGCCTCAAAGACTTCTCAACGGCAGCTCCAGTCCTGTGGAATGACCTGCTTTGCCCTATCAAATTCTCCCCTGATCTACGGGCCTTTAAGAAATCCCTAAAAACCCATCTCTACAGATTAGTGTACCACATCACTGATGCAACTCATCCCTCTGCTCACCTACTCACGCAGGATTGAAGCTGCTTCTATGGCCCCACCATTCCGAAACCACTGGCACTAATGATCCTGACATCCAGGAAAATTCACCTGGTCTACCTCATCCCCAATCCCTCTAGAATGTAAGCTTCTGTCTCCATCCTATGTATCTCATTTTGTTTGGTTATTGTAAAGAGCTGGGGAAACTGTTGGAGCTATGTAATTGATGACAATAATAATAATAATAATGATAAACAGACATGCTGATAGGTAGTGATGAGCCGAACACCCCCGTGTTCGGTTCGCATTCAAACTTGAACAATTTCAAAAATTCGAGTTCGAACTCGAACACTAAACCGAACTCAATGCAAGTCAATGGGACTCGAAAGTTAGATTTTTAGAGTGCCCTCCAAGAGGGCATATATGCAAGATATTTGCCATAAAAGGTGTATGGGGGTCCGGGTAGTGCCCTGGGAGATAGGAAACAAGAACAAAAAGTTTTTAAAAAAACGTTTTTAAAGGACCAGTGAGTTTTCCATGAAATAAAGGTTAATAATAAAGACGAAAAATTCCTTCAAATATCGTGGCTAGGAGGTCCCCATAACCTGCCCGTGAAGTGGCGGATTTGTAGGATGTATAGAAACATTTAAAAACAAAAAAATGACATTTCAAATGACGGTAAATGTTTTTCCTTTAATCTATTCATAAACAACTGCTTGGGGCGGCAGCCTTTATGAAAAGAGGAGACGTTTTAGGACACGCAGAACAAGTTTAGTGATTTTTTGACTAAATTATGGTGAAACGTATGCAGGCTTTGGATGAAAGTAACAATAGGTGCTTTAAAATTGAGCCTTTAGTGTCGGCAACAGTGCCGTCACACTGTAACCCCTCTGTGGTATTGTGGAAGAGTGCAGGGTTGGACCCTGCTGTCAAATATTAAAATGATATGAATCTGGTATAGGCGTCAGTGTACCCAAATATTTTGCCTTTGGTGGCAAGTGTCTTCACACCGTAACCCCTCTGAGGTATTGTGGAAGAGTGCAGTGGTGGAGGTTTTGGTAATGCAGAAGACATCCCCGATCTATTCAGTTACATCAGCAGCTATAACAAAACCGGGTAAGCAATGTTTAGGCACTTGTACTACGCTACTGTATATGGTGAGAATCGGCGAACACTAGTAGCAACAGGAAGCAAACAGAACAGGCAGGGAATACACAGAGAGAATAGTCAAATGGCAGGCAAAGTCGGCAACAGATCGGGTCCTCAGAACAAACGGGGTCAGTAACAAGTATACAAACTGATTCGGTAAGCTAGCAATGCGGGAATAAAGGCTGAGACACACTGAGCGTGTAGCGATGCACAGCGTAGTGAAGCGAAGAGAAGCAAACATTTTGCAGGCTTGACTTCACTCCGCTCTGCCTCGCAGCGTGTCTACACTACATTACGTTCGCTTCTCACCACACTGGACAGGAATCCACTAACTAAATTATAAAATGTACACACAAACCCGTTTTATTTTCACAAAGCACATGTTATATAGTTTCAGGTCTCACCCGTCCAGCGAGGGGGGGTCCCAGCACACCGGGCATCATGGCGGCGACCAGGAGATGGGGGTCGGCATCCTCAACAGCCAGCAGCCGCCTGACGCTCCCAGCGCTCCAGTATCCAAGATGCAGGGTCCGGGCTTCCCTTCTGTCTCCAACTGGCCAGAAGCTCGCGGCGCTCGGAGGGTGGTGCCGAACATGGTGACCGTCACGTGGTCCCAGTGTGGGGGCGTGTCCTACCACACTGGGAGCAGGGGGAGAGCCAAGGGAAGTGCTCACCAACCCAGAGGGGCGTGGCTTCAGGCTGGCGGGGCGGAGAGGGGAGCTATGGCAACCAGGCATCCTCCTAACCTGTGGAGGTGTGACTGGAGGCTGCGGCTCCTCCCCGCAGAGGTGTGTTCCTTGCAAACTCCCTATAAACCCCATTCTTCCTTTGGAAAGGTACCTGGTTGTTGCTTCCTAGAGGCTTTCCTGGTCCCCTCATATCTATTGCTATATTAAATTCCTGAGACCTATCCTTTTGACCCAATTGGCTTACCCTTTGACCTTGCTAAGAACTATGCCTGCCTCGACCTTTTTGACTTCCCACGACTACTCTATTTGGATTCTCCCACGGACACCTCGCTTGGATTAACCCGTCATCTACCATCTACCGCATACTGGTCTCTTGGAAAAGAAAAAGTGGAGCGTCACACCAAAACAACAATCCCCTCACGATACCTTACGAGTTATAACATCGCTATGTCCCCTCTTGGAGGTTTCCTCAATGAAACCAGATATTCAGACCATACAGTCCCAATAAATTCAGAAAAATGGGTACAGCGCACTCCAATCTCTGTCAAAGTCTCTGTATTCAGATGGATGTTCACATATTCTCCGTGGAATGTTCAGACAAACAAAGAGCCCAGGTACCGGCTCTAGTATTATTCGCCTTCTAGGTATTTTTCTTCTTTTACAGGCACCTATACAGCCTGTTAGGATATTCTTTCTCCAGATATTCCATATGCAAGGGAAACATAAAACAGAAAGAGAATCCCCTAGTGTAATTCCACAACAAATACTTATTATACAGTATATGCAAAGCAAGGGCCAAGGGCTTACTCACTCAGAGGAGAGCCTCCAGGCTCTTGGGGTATCCGTAGATGAATTTTTAGGAAAAAATTCACAAAAGCCACTCCAAGCGCAAAGAAGCAGGAACGGCAGGATTCAAAAAGCGTATTTATTAAGATAAAATAAAATTCCAGAACGTGTTTCGACGGAGCACCGTCTTCATCAGCTGGTAATTACAATTAGCATACTGGTCTCTGCCTTCGGAAGGCATGACAGAACAACCAGGTCACGACCCAGAGACCGCGGATATGGCAGCTTCCTTAACCACCCTTGTCCGCCAAGTAGGAGCCCTGTCCCAAACCGTGCAGGACCTACAGGCAAACAATGAGCTGTTGCTGGCTCAGATCCAACAACGTCCACCGCCCTATGGTTACCCATTACGTGACCTCGGCGCTCCTCCTCCGTACCCAGTACCTCCCCTTCCAAGCAATCCTATGCTTGCGGATGGTACCCCCATACCAGAACCTCCGGTGGTGCTACCTGAATGGTTCACCGACGACAAGAAGAAATATAGAGCATTTATTACCAATTGCCAGTTGCTCTTCTCCCTAAAACCACGTACATATTGCACTGAACAAATTAAAGTGCAGACCGTGATCACCCTCCTATCTGGAGAACCCCAGGCTTGGGCTCACCAGCTACTACGTATCAACAACCCCATTCTTGACTCCTGGGGGTCGTTCCAAGAGGCTCTCGACGACCTCAATGAGGATCCGTTTCAGCGTGACTCCGCTCAACGAGAGATAAGATCACTTCGCCAGGGCAGACGCCCAGTAGAAGAATACATCATGGAGTTTAAACAACAAGCTCTATTAACCGAATGTAACAAAGCAGCATTAATTAATCAATTTCGCTGGGGTCTTTCTGATGTTCTCAAAGATGAACTCGCGAGAGTAGGGATCCCTACCTCTCTTGAAGCGCTAATGCACTTTTGTATTTCAGTGGATAGAAGATTAAGGGATCGACGTCAAGAGCGGGCCGCCCCCCAAATGGTGCAGCCCCGTCGTCTCATGGCACCCCCGATTCCCATTGATCCATCAACCGCCATGGTCCCCTATATCCCTCCTGGGGCTAATGGCGAGCCGATGCAAATAGGAGCTGCTGATCACAGACTGCCTCCAGAGGAAATAACACGCCGAAGAGAAGGTCGTCTATGCCTCTACCGTGGTCGCCCGGGCCACCAAATCAATTCTTGCCCTGTCAGGGGCCAGAGAAGAGGTATGCTCAATTCCAATGATACCTCTATTAACCCAAACAGCACCCCTTCCGTCTCTCCTCTTCTCATGATGCCTGTTGTTCTACAGTGGACTAACCATCGTATACCAGTAAAAGCGACGATCAATTCCGGAGCAAGTAGCTGTTTCATCGACGTCGACTTTGCTGCTAAATTCTCCATACCTGTACAAAATAAACGTCTTCCAATAAGCATTCATTTGATTGATGGATCTTCTTTGAAAACAGGGCCGGTGTTCCGAGAAACAATACCCCTTAAAGTACACATAGGTTCCAAACATGTTGAATCCTTGTCCTTCGATGTACTCCCCTCTCCCATGTTTCCTCTGGTCCTGGGGATTCCCTGGCTTCGTCTCCATGACCCCGTAATTCGTTGGAGTTCTGGCTCCATCACTTTTCCTTCTAAGCATTGCACGACTACATGTCTCACTCCAAAAAACCAAACCTCAATACGCCTTTGCTCTATATTGGATATTCATATGAAACATAACAAGGTTACAATTCCCACAATTTATCACAAATTCCAAGACGTCTTTGATGAAAAAGGGGTAGAGACCCTACCACCTCACAGGTCATATGACTGCCCCATAGACCTCATTCCTGGAGACCCTATTCCTTATGGACATATCTATCCGTTGTTCGAACCGGAGCTTAAAATTTTGAAAGAGTACTAACGGGAAAACACAAAAAAAGGCTTTATTAGGTCATCTACATCTCCGGCTGGTGCCGGTATCTTCTTCGTGGGGAAGAAGGACGATGGCCTACGGCCATGTGTCGATTACCGGGACCTAAACAAAATCACTATTAAAAGAAATCGATATCCACTCCCCTTGATTCCCGAATTGATTGAGCGCCTTCGAACCACCACCATATATACCAAGTTAGACCTACGAGAAGGGTATAATTAGCTACGTATACGAAAAGGGGATGAGTGGAAAACTGCCTTCCGAACTCGGTACGGGCACTTCGAATACCTTGTAATGCCTTATGGTTTGTGCAACGCACCCGCTTCCTTCCAGTACTTGGTTAACGACAACTTCCGTGACATATTAGATCAATACGTTATAGTATATTTGGATGACCCGAAAGGAGACACAACGTTTTATAGGATTCGCTAACTTCTATAGAAAGTTTATTCGCTCCTTTTCCCGTATAATCCACCCACTTACTGAACTCACGTGTACTAGAAAACCATTCAAATGGACCGAAGAAGCAAAAGGCCTTTCTTGACCTCAAACATCGATTCACCACAGCACCCATCCTTACTCTACCTGATCCTACAAAACCATATTATCTGGAGGTCGATGCCTCAGATGTCACCAATGAAGCAATCCTTTCCCAACGCGATAAAAACAATGACCACCTACACCCAGTAGCCTTCTCTTCCAAACGACTATCAACAGCCGAATCCAACTATAATGTAGGTGATAAAGAATTGCTGGCTATAAAAAGAGTCTTTGAGGAGTGGAGACATCTGCTTGAGGGAACTGAACACCCTATAACAGTCTATATGGACCATAAGAACCTGGAGTACCTCAAGACAGCAAAAAGACTGAAACCACGCCAGGCAGGGTGGGCCTTATACTTTTCCCGGTTCCACTTCCATGTCATTTATCGTCCAGGATCCAAAAATCAGAAAGCAGATGCCCTCTCCTGTCTTTTTTCACCCGAATCGCCTTCAGATAATAACACATCCACTGTTCTTCAAAAAGGCCACTTCCTGGTTACCCAGTCATCCTTCCTCTCTCGCATCAAAGATTTAACACCATCAACTCTTCCTGGATTGTCTCCAGATGGTCTCCTTCGACAAAACAACAGAATCTTCGTACCACAAGAGGCACGTCCTGAAGTTCTTTCCATTTGCCATGACTCTACCATGGCAGGTCATGGAGGCATGAAACGTACAGCCGCCCTTGTTTCCCATTATTTCACATGGCCTTCAAAGGGTAGATTGATCAATCAATACGTGAAAGCTTGCCCAATTTGCAGCGCATTGAAATCACTGACCGCAAGACCTGCAGGCCTCCTTCAACCCCTACCTATACCCATTCAACCCTGGTCCCATCTCTCAGTGGACTTTATCGTGGAGCTACCACCTTCCAAAAATAATACTGTTATAATGGTGGTAGTTGATAGATTAACCAAAATGGCCCACTTCCTACCTATACGTAAACTACCTACTGCTAAACAAACAACCGACTTATTCTACCGCAAAATCTTCCGGCTACACGGATCCTCCATCCTCCATAGTATCAGACCGTGGATCCCAGTTTACATTCAAATTCTGGGCTGCCTTCTGCCAAGTTCTACGTACGTATCCGGGTCAAACTGTCCATGGCTTATCACCCACAGACAAACGGCCAAACCGAAAGAGTGAATCAAACACTCGAACAGTATCTCCGACGTATTACTTGCCATCTACAGGATGACTGGTTAGACTTATTACCAGCAGCAGCAACTCATCACATCATTCCTCCCTTCACCAATCTCCCTTCTTTTCCTCATATGGATATCATCCTTCCCTTCTACCCGACTTCCCCCGGACCTGCCAAGTACCAGATGTAAATATCCACATACAAAACCTGCAACGAAAGTTCTGTCTGCTAGACAGCATCTTCTTTGGGCTCAACGAGACCAAAAACGTTCCTCTGATACAAACAGACGTCCCACACATAGCTATACAATAGGCTAAAAGGTATGGTTTCTATCATATCTCCACTGTCTCGTCTTTTTTCCAAGCTGTACATGTTAAGATCATAAAGTTACCAGGAAAGGCTTAATGATCTTAACATGTACAGCTTGGAAAAAAGACGAGACAGAGGAGATATGATAGAAACATTTAAATACGTAAAGGGAATCCACAAGGTAGAGGAAGGGAGTATATTTAAAAGGAAACAAAGTAGCAAAACAAGAGGACATAGTCTTAGATTAGAGGGGCAAAGGTTTAAAAGTAACATCAGAAAGCATTATTTTACTGAGAGGGTGGTGGATACATGGAACAGTCTTCCAGTTGAAGTGGTAGAGGCCAAAACAGTAATTGAATTTAAGCAGGCATGGGATAGGCATAAGGCTATCCTAAACAAAAGATAAATCCAGGTAAAGTATCCATGTAATTGGGCAGACTAGATGGGCCGAAAGGTTCTTATCTGCCGACATTTTTCTATGTTTCTATGTTTCTATGGTTGTCTACCAAAAACATACGCCTCTCCTGTCCCTCCAAAAAATTGGGACCAAGATTTATCGGTCCATACATCGTCCAAAGAATCCTTTCTCCTGTTACAGTTCGTCTGAAACTACCCAGAACAGTACGCCTTCATCCAGTATTTCACGTGTCCCTCCTGATGCCTTGGACACCACAACTGGGCCCCTCTGACACACCACCTCCTCCAACCGTAATTGATGGTGAATCTGAGTACGATATCAAATCAATCTTAGACTCCCGCTACCGTGGTCACAGACTTGAGTTCCTCCTCCATTGGAAAGGCTATGGTCCCAAGGAGAGATCCTGGAAACGGGCCTCAGATGTGCATGCCCCTCGGTTGCTCCGTTCCTTTCACCGTACACATCCAGGGAAGTCGGGTCCTGGGCTCCACCGGAGGTCTCGCCTTGGGGGGGATGTCAGGTCTCACCCGTCCAGCGAGGGGGGGTTCCGGCACGCCAGGCGTCATGCCGGCGGGCAGTGACCAGGAGATGGGGGGTCGGCGTCCTCAGCAGCCAGCACCTGCCTGATGCTCACACGCTCCGGTATCCAGGATGCAGGTTCCGGGCTTCCCTTCTGTCTCCAGCTGGCCAGGAGCTCGCGGCGCTTGGAGGGGGGGCCGAACATGGCGACCGTCACGTGGTCCCGGCATGGGGGCGTGTTCTACCACACTGGAGGCAGGGAAAGAGCCATGGGAGGTGCTCACCAACCCGGAGGGGTGTGGCTTCAGGCTGGTGGGGCGGAGAGGGGAGCTACGGCAACCAGGCATCCTCCTAACCTGTGGAGGTGTGACTGGAGGCTGCGGCTCCTCCCTGCAGAGGTATGTTCCTTGCAAACTCCCTATAAAACCCCATTCTTCCTTTGGAAAGGTACCTGGTTGTTGCTTCCTAGAGGCTTTCCTGATCCCCTCATATCTATTGCTATATTAAATTCCTGAGACCTATCCTTTTGACCCAATTGGCTTACCCTTTGACCTTGCTAAGAACTCTGCCTGCCTCGACCTTTTGACTTCCCATGACTACTCTATTTGGATTCTCCCACGGACACCTCGCTTGGATTAACCCGTCGTCTACCATCTACCGAATAGTGGTCTCTGCCTACGGAAGGCATGACATATAGGCAAAAAAAAGTTTCTACTGAATAAAATACATCAAAATTTACTGTTAATTTAATAGGAATAGTATAAAAATATAAAAAAAGTAATCCCTGATCATATATATTATAGGGACACAGAGCGCTGTGTATAGAGTAGGGATGCATTGATACCACACACAGACATATACGTATATATCAACACGCAGACCTATATATACGTATATATCAACACGCAGATATATATATACACCCACCCACAGACCTCAGACCATATATACACATATGCACATGGGGAGTGGCATGTGGACAATCTCAACTAAATGCGCCCCCCCCCATTTGGCTGATCCCTCCAGAAGAAATGTTGAACCCGACAGAGCAGAGATTATATATATTATTCTCTGCTCTATCGGGTTCAACATTTCTTCTGAAGGGATCAGCCAAATTGGGGGGCAATTAGTTGCCAAAATGTGTGTGTAATACAAGCCTGGATATATATATATTTATAAGAATATAGATATATATCTTATCTACATAGGCGTGCGCACATGGGGTGCCGGGGGTGCCTGGGCACACCCTAATCAGACGGCTTCTTTTTTTTTTGCAGCCGCTGGATTCAAACCCCCAGCTCCAGCGCTCATCGCTGACAGCTGCGCTGGAGGATTCCGTTTGCTGCTGATCCAGCAGCAGACACACCCCTGCCTGTGTCATTTGAAATGACCAGCAACATGCAGTGGCAAGATTGGCAGCTGCTCTGGGGGGGACGGGGACTCTGGGTCTTTTGAATGCCCTTACCCTAGTGACAGGCAGTAGCTGTACCTCCTGGTCTGTTTCCCATCTTCCTAGACTCCCATTCGATTGGGGGGTGGGGGAATAGTACAGAGGAGGGAGAAGTCATACAGCGGGGCAGGAACTAGCGGCAGGATCCACTCCACAGGGTTTGGCAGGAGATGTAGCAGTCGGACCTGTCTGAGGGTATGGATGCACCTATTTTTTTTTTTTTTTTTATAAATTCTTTATTTTTGAATTTTGCATGTACAACAAAAGACAAGCATAGGTAAATATGGCCTCGCAGGGCCAAAACTATTCATCGGTACATCAAGTGAAGTCAAAAACATCCCCGATTGGGGGGTCTCATCTAGAAAACAATAAACATCCCCAGTTAGGGGGGTCTCCGCGAAAAAGAACAAATCAATGTAAACCAAAAATAAGAAGAAAAAAAAAAAAGAAAAGGAGGGGGGGGAGGGAGTAAAAAGATGGCAAAGGCCAAAAATGTGCCTGCCTTGGCGACTACCCAGACGGTCCATAAGGCCGCAGGGAGGCCAAGGGGGAATAACGGCACCTGGCCCGGGCACTCAGGAGCAAGCCGGGCACCTGGCCACGGTTGCGTCCCCGAGATGTCCCAGAATTGCCAAAAAAAAAAAAAAGGGGGGTGTCCTCATAGCGTCTCAAGGAAACAAACGTCCCCAGCCGGGGAACAGTAACGTTTAGGCAGTAAGAGGGTTTCAAAATTGAAACTCAGCAGGGGGGGGGAACAAAAAGCAAAAATAAAAAATAAACTGATGAGGGCTAAAGAACAGCGGGAGGGGGGCACACATCAAAAGAAGTCCCTGGAAAAGAGCCGGCCACCATGAGGGTAAAAGACAGTCCCGTCGGACAATGTAGCACTTCAGCCCGTGTCCAATAGCGGAATCGGGGTCGCAACAGGCAGCTCTCCACAGAGCGCTTCGATCCTTCCTATCACCTCAGACATAGAAGCGTGTAGTGTCGGTGGGCTCGATCGCATCCCCCACATGCCGTGGCCATCAAGCATCTCCGGTAGTTTCCATGGTGGAGCTATCACAGCTGATAACATGCCGCTCGACCAATTCGCACTCCGCAGCTTCCCAAAGGGACGATCTTCATTGCCCGGCAACTCCTCTGCTCCAGCCTGCAGTAGCGGGCACGCAGGAGACGCCCCAGGAACCTCAACTCCCGTTGTCTCCCCCACTCGTTCAGCAGGGATCTTCGTACTTCCCTTCCCTATGGCTGTATTCATCTCGTCAGGGCGTCAGACCACTCGCAGCGCAGCGACCAGACCTCCATCGACACAGCAGCTCTCGTCCGCATCCCGCAGCTCTCCCTCCTCCATTGCGAAAAGTTCATCCATGCGGCCGGCAGGGTATGCATCCCCTGACGCCGCTTCAGCTAAGGCCTCCGTCCTCCGGTCCACCCCCAGCGCAGACATCAGGCGGCGCCAAGTACCTCGTGTAATCGGGGTCTCGTCATCTCCCGGCAACTGCTCCAGACATGCCTCCAGATCGTCCAGCACATCTCCCAGGCTCCTGGTGGAGGGTGAGCAAGTCAGCTGCCACCAATCCATGTCCTCCTCCACCTTCCCCGTTAGGGGGGCACCCGCTGCAGCCGAAGGATGGGGGCCCTCCATCCACGCGGCGTACAGCATCCGACAGCCTGGGTAATCCAGCCAAACGAGGAGCAGGCCGCAAAGCAGGCCTCAAAATGGCCACCGACAGGGTGCACCAGGCAGGGAACAAAGGCCTATCTCTCTGCTCGGCTCCAGAGGGGGGGTCAAAACGAGCTCCGGAGCCTGCCACCCGATGGCCAGCCTCCCAGGGGCACTCAAATGTGGGAATCCACTGGAAAAATCAGACAGAAATCCCCGTTATCTGCAAGATCTGGCGGAGCACACTCAAAGCACGTCTGCTCCCCTGCTCGGCCGGCCACGCCCCCTATTTTGGGTTTTTTAAATTCTACTACTGCCTGTAAGGGTTAAGCCTAGCTGCTCCAGGGAGCACAGATGCACCAGGTTGTAGCATTCTGGCCTCTCCCAGCACCTAAAAGTCACTGGCAGCAAGGGGAAAGCGTGTAAACAGTGAGAGAATACAGTGAGATGGTGAGAAAGGGAGAATGCATGCATGCAACTAGAAAGCAGAGGGGAAAATGAATGTAGAAAGAAGGGATGCAGAGAAATTCAAAGAGAAAGGCTTCTGAGAGAAAAATACAGAAAGAATGTTTAAAGAAAGAAGAGAGGAAGAAGAATTAATACAGAGAGAAAGGATGCAGGGATAAAGAATACATACAGGGTTATTTAGAGAGAGGTGAAAAGCAGGAGAATGACTGGAGAATGGAAAATTCTAAGTCAAAATAGGCAAACCAGAAAAATTCTCCCATTCATCTCACTTTCCAAATCGGCTATTTTGACCTAGAATTTTCCATTTTCCAGTCGTTCTCCTGCTTTTCACCGTTCTCTGAATAACCCTGTTCGAGACAGAAATGCAGAGTGAGAAGAAAGAACACAAAGAGAAAGACACCGAACGAAAGGATGCAGAAAGAAAGAATAGAGAGAGAAGAGAGAAGGAAAGATTACAACGAGAAAGAAGGCAAACCATACTGATGAAAGCCTACCACTAGAACACAGGGAGAGAACGGCCTGGGGGAGTCAGGTGAGTATGGTGAAGGGAATCCTTCTATTTTTTTTATTGTAACTATTTGTATTTTTTCTATGTATTTATTTACCCCTACCTACCTACCTACCCTTTATAGTTATGTCTGCTAACTGAAAAATCTCCCACTTGTCCTGTCTCTGCTGACTGCAGAGAGTCCAAGCCGGGTTCCAGCCGCACAGAATTACTGAGTTTTATTACTGTGGCACTCTGATATGCTCATACACACTGCACATTAGTGTATCACAGAGCTCCACATCAATAAATCTCCCGGTAGTGTGTGTGTGTATCACAGAGCTCCATAGCAATAAATCTCCCAGTAGTGCGTGTGTGTATCACAGAGCTCCACAGCAATAAATCTCCCAGTACTGCGTGTGTGTATCACAGTGCTCCACAGCAATAAAACTCACTGTAATGTGCAGTGTGTAAGGGTGTATCACAGAGCTCCACAGCAATAAAACTCACTGTAATGTGCAGTGTGTATGGGTGTGTCACAGAGCTCCACAGCAATAAATCTCCCGGTAGTGCGTGTGTGTATCACAGAGCTCCACAGCAATAAAACTCACAGTAATGTGCGGTGTGTATGAGCGTATCACAGAGCTCCACAGCAATAAAACTCACTGTAATGTGTAGTGCGTGTGTGTATCACAGAGCTCCACAGCAATAAATCTCCCGGTAGTGTGTGTGTGTATCATAGAGCTTCATAGCAATAAAACTACTGTGCGGTGTGTATGAGTTTTATTGCTGTTGAGTTCTGTGATACACTAATACACCGCACATTACTGTGAGTTTTTTTGCTACATACTGGGGGGCCTATATAGCTATGTGTGTAAATGTATGTATTTTATCTTTAAACAGCTTGCTGTGCATATACACCTGCTTTTTTTTGTTTGTTTTTGTTCCAGTCTGACCTTGCCCCATTGTCATGCACTCAAAAGGCCAGTATCACTGGAATCAACAAACACACAGGGTTATTCAGAGAGGTGAAAACCAGGAGAACTGGAAGGAGAAGAGAACAATCTAGACCAAATAGCCAATTTGGAAAGTTGAGAAAATGGGAGAATTTTTCTGGTTTGGCTATTTTGACCTTACATTTTCACTTCTCCAGTCATTCTCCTATTTTTCATCTCTCTCTGAATAACCCTGACCGTATATGCCCTCCGTAAACTAAGACCGATTGCAGGCATGATAAATTCAATGTGAGGAACAGGTAGGATACTAAATAGTGTTGCTGGGCAGCAAGAGGTTAATGGCCACTCTCCTCAAATTTCATCCCTCCCTTTTTTCCCCTGACAGGGACACTACCACATAAGATGTAACTAGATTACTTGTGCATTACAAATAAAACCACCTTATAAAACACATACTGCTGTTTATTTCTTTGAAGTAAAATAGCATGTAAAAAAAAGGAAAAATAAACTTGGGTTATTTTATCTCCTGTTTCCATTTTGTTTATTTTTCCCATGGTGTAACATTTACAAAAATCTGTGCAAAAGTTTTACTTTACTGCTGTTGTTTATCTAAACAACAGCAGTAAAGTAAAACTTTTGCACAGATTTTGCTCATTAATCTACAGTTAGTGAGGTGGAGGAGGAAATGTTTAGATACTGTTGCAGGTGGTGTATTGTGTTCTCCAGGCTACCTGAGGCTAGGGTCAGACTGAGGCAGTGCGAACGCGCGTGCAGGCGCACTTAATCACGGCCGCACTAGCAGCAGATGCCGGGCAATGACGGCCAATATACGAAGTACGGTCGCACAAAAGTCCGGCCGCGCAACGCAAGTGGAAAATGAACGCATTTTTTCGAGAACGTTAAACCACTAGTACTGACATACAGAGTGCGCTGCGTCCGCTAGCGGCGTGTGTGCGTGAATTGGAGACATCAGACGCTGCTAATGTCCGGCCAACATAACGTCCAGATGCAAGAAGTGTTTTATTGAAGATCCGTACAAAATCACGGATGAAACTGCGCATAGTATGACCGCTATCGCGTATTCCGTGAAAAAATACGTCCATTCTTCGAACGCACATTTTCACGGACAACGTGAAAAATGCGTTAGTCTGACCCTAGCCTGAGATAAGAGCTGGCAGCTCAATGAGATGAGACAGGGAGCTTAAAAATCTTCTACTCTCCCCCCTGGTGATGTCCTTTGAATACATCCCACACAATACAATGATGTGAGTCGGTGATTGACCCATTCAATGACCAAAGCAACACAGTGAGGAGCAAGTGATGGAAAGATAGAAAATATCAGAAATATGGATGCACCCAGTGTCACACAGAGGAAAATATCACAATGGATGCACCCCGTGACACATATAGAGGAAAATATCACACAATGGATGCACCCCGTGACACACAGAGGAAAATATCACACAATGGATACACCCGTGACACATATAGAGGAAAATATCACACAATATATGTCACTGGGTGCATACATTGTGTGATATTTTCCTCTATATGTGTCACTGGGTGCATCCATTTGATGTCAGCCATTGCTGTGGGACGTCCGCCTCGTACACCGTCTCTATTCCTGATTATGAGTAACCCATAGAATTTATAACCACAAAAGTTTGGATAAGGCTTGAAAAAGTAAATTTACACGCTGCAAATCATTGAAATGCGTATTGGAAATATTATTATTTTTTTTTATATGATATTCTGACATGAACCATACATATAGTAATGATTTATTTTGATTGCACGCAGGTGTGTGTGTGCGTGTGTGTGCGTATATATTATTATACGCGGCACGCACATTTTGCACTTTTGGGTTGACACCCTAATGTAATAGGCTGCGCACGCCTATGCTTATCTATATTATATATATATATATATATATCATACCTGCCATTACCTTCCCCTATAAATTTGCTAAAAATATACACACAAAAAAAACACTGCCTGAGACCCCGCGCAGCCCACATGCCACTTCCCTCTACCTGGCTGAATGTATCTATCCTATAAAAGGATAACGTCTGGCGTGTCCGTCGCCAAAAAACGGACTGCGCATGCGCGCAGCCCCCAGGGTGCTGTGGCGGTTGGATGCGCGCGCAGCCGGGTGCGCGCGCGCCACCCGCCGCAGCACGCCCAAAGCGTCCTACGGAGGTTGGCTGCGCGCGCTTCCAACCTCCGTAGGACGCTTTGGGCATGCTGCGGCGGGTGGCGCGCGCGCACCCGGCTGTGCGCGCATCCAACCGCCACAGCCTGTTACGGAGGTTGCCACGCGCCTCCCCAGCACCGAGCCCAGAGCCCAGCACCGAGCCCAGAGCCCAGCACCGAGCCCTGAGCCCAGCACCGAGCCCAGAGCCCAGCACCGAGCACAGAGCCCAGCACCGAGCACAGAGCCCAGCACCGAGCACAGAGCCCAGCACCGAGCCCAGAGCCCAGCAGAGAGCCCAGAGCCCAGCACAGAGCACAGCACCGAGCCCAGAGCCCAGCACCGAGCACAGCACCGAGTCCAGAGCACAGCACCGAGCCCAGAGCCCAGCACCGAGCCCAGAGCCCAGCACCGAGCACAGCACCGAGCCAGAGCCCAGCACCGAGCACAGAGCCCAGCACCGAGCACAGAGCCCAGCACCGAGCCCAGAGCCCAGCAGAGAGCCCAGAGCCCAGCACAGAGCACAGCACCGAGCCCAGAGCCCAGCACCGAGCACAGCACCGAGTCCAGAGCACAGCACCGAGCCCAGAGCCCAGCACCGAGCCCAGAGCCCAGCACCGAGCACAGCACCGAGCCCAGAGCACAGCACCAAGCACAGAGCCCAGCACCTAGCACCGAGCCCAGCACCCGAGCACAGCACCGAGCCCAGAGCACAGCACCGAGCACAGAGCCCAGCACCTAGCACCGAGCCCAGCACCCGAGCCAAGCACCGAGCCAAGCGCAGAGCCCAGCGCAGAGCCCAGCACCTAGCACCGAGCCCAGCACCCGAGCCCAGCACCGAGCCGAGCGCAGAGTCGAGCGCAGAGCCCAGCACCTGAGCGCAGAGCCCAGCACCTGAGCGCAGAGCCGAGCGCAGAGCCCAGCACCTGAGCGCAGAGCCGAGCGCAGAGCCCAGCACCTGAGCGCAGAGCCCAGCACCTGAGCGCAGAGCCGAGCGCAGAGCCCAGCACCTGAGCGCAGAGCCCAGCACCTAGCACCGAGCTGAGCGCAGAGCCCAGCACCTGAGCCCTGAGCCCAGCACCGAGCCGAGCGCAGAACCGAGCCGAGCGCAGAGCCCAGCACCGAGCCCAGTGCAGAGCCAAGCGCAGAGCCCAGCGCAGAGCCAAGCGCAGAGCCGAGCGCAGAGCCAAGCGCAGAGCCGAGCGCAGAGCCCTGCACCGAGCCGAGCGCAGAGCCCAGCACCTGAGCGCAGAGCCCAGAGCCGAGCGCAGAGCCCAGAGCCAAGCGCAGAGCCCAGAGCCAAGCGCAGAGCCCAGTACCTGAACACAGCCCAGCACCGAGCCCAGTGCAGAGCCCAGCGCAGAGCCCAGCACCTGAGCACAGCACCTGAGCCCAGCACCTGAGCCCAGCACCTGAGCGCAGAGCCCAGCACCTGAGCCCAGCACCTGAGCGCAGAGCCCAGCGCAGAGCCCAGCACCTAGCACCGAGCACAGCACTGAGTCGAGCGCAGAGCCCAGCACCTGAGCACAGAGCCCAGCACCTGAGCGCAGAGCCCAGCACCTGAGCCCAGCACCTGAGCGCAGAGCCCAGCACCTGAGCGCAGAGCCAAGCGCAGAGCCAAGCGCAGAGCCCAGAGCCAAGCGCAGAGCCCAGTACCTGAACACAGCCCAGCACCGAGCCCAGAGCCCAGCACCGAGCCCAGAGCCCAGCACCGAGCCCAGAGCCCAGCACCGAGCCGAGCGCAGAGCCCAGCACCGAGCCGAGCGCAGAGCCCAGCACCGAGCCGAGCGCAGAGCCCAGCACCGAGCCGAGCGCAGAGCCCAGCACCGAGCCGAGCGCAGAGCCCAGCACCTGAGCGCAGAGCCCAGCACCTGAGCGCAGAGCCCAGCGCAGAGCCCAGTACCCGAGCGCAGAGCCCAGCACTGAGCAGAGCGCCAAGCAGAGCACAATAGACGGCACAGAGCAGAGCACAACCCATTAAAGGCACAGAGCAGAGCACAACCCATTAAAGGCACAGAGCAGAGCACAATAAACGACACAGAGCCGAGCACAACAGAATAAACGGCACTGAGCCAAGCACAACAGAATAAACGCCACAGAGCCGAGCACAACAGAATAAACGACAAAGAGCCCAGCACAACAGAATAAACGCCACAGAGCCGAGCACTAAAAAACGCCACAGAGCCGAGCACAGCACAATAGACTGCACAGAGCCAAGCACAATAAACGTCACAGAGCCAAGCACAACAGAATAAACACCACCGAGCCAAGCACAACAGAACAAACACCACAGAGCCGAGCACAATAAACGCCACAGAGCCGAGCACAGCACAATAGACGGCACAGAGCCGAGCACAATAAACGGCACAGCGCCAAGCACAGCACAATATACGGCACAGAGCACAGCACAATAAACGGCACAGAGCCAATCACAGCACAATAAACGCCGCCGAGCACAGAACCAAGCACAACACAATAAACGGCGCAGAGCACAATAAAAAGCAGAGCACAATATACGGCACGGAGCAGAGCACAGAGCCAATGCGCAGAGCACAGAGCCGAGCAAACAGAATAAATGCCACAGAGCCGAGCACAGTACAATAGACGGCACAGAGCCGAGCACAACAGAATAAACGGCACAGAGCCGAGCACAGCCAAACACACCACAATAAACGGCACCGAGCACAGAACCAAGCACAA
Organism: Leptobrachium leishanense; assembly: GCA_009667805.1. Classification (NCBI taxonomy): domain Eukaryota; kingdom Metazoa; phylum Chordata; class Amphibia; order Anura; family Megophryidae; genus Leptobrachium; species Leptobrachium leishanense. Next base: position 135,618,505 of record CM019065.1, read on the forward strand.
CACAATAAAATGCGCAGAGCACAATAAACGGCACAGAGCAGAGCACAATATACGGAGTCGAGCGCAGAGCCAAGCACAGAGTAGAGCACAACAGAATAAACGCCACAGAGCCGAGCACAATAAACGCCACAGAGCCGAGCACAGCACAATATACGGCACAGAGCCGAGCACAATAGACGTCACAGAGCCGAGCACAACAGAATAAACGCCACAGAGCCGAGCACAATAAACGCCACAGAGCCCAGCACAGCACAATAGCCGACACAGAGCCCAGCACATTAAACGTCACAGAGCCAAGCACAACAGAATAAACGGCACAGAGCCAAGCACAATAAATGGCACAGAGCCGAGCACAGCACAATAAACGCCACAGAGCACAGCACAATAAACGGCACAGAGCCAAGCACAGCACAATAAACGGCACAGAGCAGAGCACAATAAACGGCGCAGAGCACAGAACCAAGCACAACACAATAAACGGCCCAGAGCACAATAAACGGCACAGTGCAGAGCACAATATACGGCACAGAGCCCAGCGCAGAGCCAAGCGCCGAGCCAAGAACAGCACAATAGACGGCACAGAGCAGAGCACAATAAACAGCACAGAGCCGAGCACAATAAACGCCACAGAGCCAAGCACAATAAACGGCACACAGCCGAGCACAGCACAATATATGGCACAGAGCACAACACATTAAACGGCGCAGAGCAAAGATCAGAGCACAATAAACGGCACAGAGCAGAGCCCAGAGCCAAGCACAGCACAATAAATGCCACAGAGCAGAGCACAATAGACGGCACAGAGCAGAGCACAATAGACGGCACAGAGCAGAGCACCAAGCAGAGCACAAGAGCAACGATCAGAGCACGGAACAGAACACAAGAGCAGAGAGCCAAGCACAGCACCATAAACGGCAGAGCACAGAGCAAACCACAATAAACGGCACAGAGCCGAGCACAGCACAATAAACGACACAGAGCAGAGCACAGTACAATAAACAGCTCAGAGCACAGAGCATAGCACAATAAACGCTACAGCAACGAGCACAGCACAATAAACGGCACTGAGCAGAGCACCGAGCAGAGCACAATAAACGGCACAGAGCACAGCACCAAGCAGAGCACCGATCAGAGCATAAGAGCACAGAGCAGAACACAAGAGTACAGAGCATAGCACAATAAACGGCACAGAGCACAAGAGCACAGAGCAGAGCACCAAGCGGAGGAAAAGAGCACCGAGCAGAGCACATGAGCACAGAGCAGAGCACAATAAACGGCACAGAGCAGAGCACAATAAACGGCACAGAGCAGAGCATAATAAACGGCGCAGAGCAGAGTACAATATCCCTGAACAGAGCACCAACAAGAGCACAGAGCAGTAACACAAGAGCCCTGAACAGAGCACAGAGCAGAGCACAATAAAAGGCACAGAGCAGTGCACAATAAACGGCAAAGAGCAGAGCACAATAAATGGCACAGAGCAGAGCACAATAAACGGCACAGAGCAGAGCACAATAAACGGCACAGAGCCGAGCACAGAGCCAAGCACAGTAAACAGCACAGAGCCAAGGTGAAAAAACGGCACAATAGAGCACAAGAGCACAGAGCAGAGCACAAGAGCAGAGCACAATAAACGGCACAGAGCAGAGCACAATAAACGGCACAGAGCAGAGCACAAGATCCCTGAACAGAGCACAAAAACAGAGCACCGAGAAGAGCACAAGAGCCCTGAACAGAGCACAAGAACAGAGCACCAACTAGAGCGCAGAGCACAATAAAAGGCACAGGGCAGAGCTCAATAAACGGCACATAGCAGAGCACAATAAATGGCACAGAGAAGAGCACAATAAACGGCACAGATCGCAGAGCACAATAAATGGCACAGAGCAGAGCACAAGATCCCTGAACAGAGCACAAGAACAGAGCACCGAGAAGAGCACAAGAGCCCTGGACAGAGCACCAACTAGAGCGCAGAGCACAATAAAAGGCACAGAGAAGAGCACAATAAACGGCACATAGCAGAGCACAATAAATGGCACAGAGAAGAGCACAATAGCACCGAGCAGAGCACAAGAGCATTGAGCAGAGCACAGAGCAGAGAACAAAAAAAAACCACACTAACCCAACGAAAAAAAAAAGACCTACCAAAAACGGTGCCCCCTCCAAAGAGCCTCCACAACACTTTAACAAGAGAGCATACAAACAACCAGTGCCCCCACACAAATTGTGCAACCAAGAAAAAAAAAATTGTTTTAAAAAACCTCACAGCCACACTAACAGGAATAAAAAAAAAAATCACCAATCAAAAAACAAGAAAATTTAATAAAAAAAAAAATGCCACACTAACACAAGAAAAAAAAAAAAAACGAACAAAGCACCACCAAGAAAAAATAAAAAAAGTTTTAAAAATACTCACAGCCGCACTAACACAACAAAAACTTTTTAAAAAAAACCACCTTGAGGGTCCAAACAAAAAAACAGTGCACCCCTCTGCAAACAACCCAAAAAACACTTAACCCTTTAAATCTAAAATAAAGAAAACTTCACATAAACAAAAAAAATTTAATAGTATTTACAAAAAAAAATGCCACCCAAAAGAAAGATGGATTTACAACTACAATCTGTCGCTAAAAGGAGAGAAAATCACACAGAATCTAACACTAATGACATGCCAAACGAGCAACTACAAAATTTCAGAAATAAAAAAAAACAACAGAAAAGAAAGGAAAGAGCTAATATGGATGAAAATGCACGATGTCAAGAAAGAATCAAAAACACATTGGCACACAAAGTACGACGTGCACAAACAAAAATTAACCCCTTAGTGACCGGGCGGTTTTACACAAATCCGTCTTTTAGTGACCGCTGCTGTTTTTACGTTTCTGCGCTGTTAGTGTTTAGGACAATTTTTCCTCTTACTCGTTTATTCGACCCACACATATTATACACCCTTTTTCCCGCCATTAAATGGACTTTCTATAAATACCATTATTTCCATCATATCGAATAATTTACTATAAAAAAAAATATGAAATATGAGGAAAAAAATTGGAAAAACACACTTTTTCGTAATTTAATCCCCAAAATCTACAACCACCCAAAAAGACCCCGGCTAAATAGGTTCAAAATTTTGTCCCGAGACTAGAAATACCCAATTTTAACATGCGTTTGCTTTTTAACCCCTTCACTGCTGAGACAGTTCACCTATGTGCGCTGCGCTCATTCTGACCATTTTGTGCTAATTATTTTTAGATGACAGCCTAGGTCCTATTTAATTAAACTCCCCCCAGACAAAAAAAACTTTTAAAAAAAAAACCATTTTTTTATTTTATTTAATTTTTTTTTTTTTTTTTTTTCATTTTTTTTTTTTTTTTTTTTAAACCAATCCTGGTCATGTTTGGTATCATTTGAAAGGCCATAATCAGGCCTTTTAAATGATGGCAAATATGACCATCCAGCTGCCATGGATCGGGAGATAAAGGGATCCTTAGGATCCCCTTATCTCTACATGGCAACTAGAGGGTTAACTGGCCCACTGACATCCACACACATATGGTGAGGTTGTCAGTGGGTGGGGGGGGGACCTGGAGGCTTGGCTGACATCCAAGATGTCAGCCCCCCTCCAGGTTTGAATCGCGTTTTGGCACCAATTGGCGCCGAAAAGCGATCCGGCGGTGAAACTGTTAATGCCATACACCGCTGGAAAGGGGAGGCTCTCCCCTCTCCAGCGGTGCAAACGGCATCTCCCTAGCTTCAATGGTTGGGGAGATAGAGGGCTCCGAAGGAGCCCCCCCTCCCCTCCATTGAAACACATGGGGGCACCTTCTGATGACGTCACCACGCAGCGTGGCGACGTCATCAGCCTCGCCTGCCCATGTAAATCACATGGGCAGGCTTCCTCCCTGCCAGATCGCTGTCGGATCTGACGAGGGAGGTGAGTATCGGGCGGGAGGGGGATTTGGCGCCGCTGACGTACCCTGTACGTCCGCGGGTCTAAGGGAGACCCGAGTACAGGACGTACAGGGTACGTCAGAGGTCCTTAAGGGGTTAATAAAATCATTAACAATGAAAAGGGTGATTCAGTTCAGCAACATTATTGTGGAAAACTCGATGTTCTGTGCACCAACTGCAATGCACTGCATTTTAATACACACCAGCCATCCGACAGACTATTCACTCAATGCTGCAACAAAGGAAAAGTATACATGGAGCCCATTAAAGTTGCTCCTTTGATAGAAAGTCTAATGACAGGCACTCATAAGCATTCAAAAAATTTCAAACAAAATATTCGATCTATCAACAGTTCATTAGCATTTGCTTCCATGGGGGCAAACATTACTCCTCCTCCTGGTTATGGACCTTACTGCTTTAGAATTAATGGCCAGATTTACCACCGAACTGCATCTCTTCATCCGCACAATGAGGATAACCGAAAGTTTGCACAACTATATATTCTTGACCCTGATGAGGCTGCTAAACAACGCCTCATGATTAATGAAAATTCAAAATGCAACCCTGAGCTCATGACAGAGTTAAGCACTTTTATGGATAAAAACAATCCATTTGCAGAAGCCTGCAAAATGTTATATGAGGTAGAACAAGAATCCTTACAGGAGGCTATACAAAATGGCACTATAACACCAACTGTCACCATGGCCATAGTACAAGATCGCACGGACGATCAACGCAGATACAATGCACCTCGCAGTAATGAAGTAGCTATTATTTTTCAAAATGATGATGGAGAACCTCCTCTCGAAAGAGATCTTATCATTCATTGCCGAACTCAAAACACAGACAGAAAAACAGAAAGGATAAGCATTTTAGATCCAAACTTAGAGCCGATGCTCTATCCACTTCTATTTCCATTTGGGGACAAAAGTTGGTCACCTCGCATTAAACTTAACTACACCCCTACTACTGTAAAAACCATACGCAATCATTCCTCTGCTAAGCCAAGAGAAAGAGTCACTCAAATGCAATTTTATAGCTACATGCTTTCCATCCGAAAAGATTTCAACCCATTTTTAAATGCAGGCAAATTAACTCAACAGTACTTTGTAGACGCATATGTTAAGACCGAAGGTAACCGTCTAAATTATGTACGACAAAATCAGTCCAAATTACGAGTTGAAAAATACACCGGTCTCATGGACCATCTACAAAACGCTGCCAAAGAACAGGGCTTGATACCAGGAAAAGCAGTAATACTTCCATCAACATTCCAGGGTAGTCCCAGAAACATGCTGCAAAACTACCAAGACGCCATGGCTATTGTGCGAAAATATGGTAAGCCTGACTTCTTCATAACAATGACATGCAATTCAAAATGGCCAGAAATTTTAGAAAATATTACAGAAGGTCAAGCAGTGGAATACCGCCCTGATTTGGTTGCCAAAGTTTTCAACTTAAAGCTAAAAGAACTACTACACGACATCACAAACAAACATGTGTTAGGTAAACCTGTTGCTAAAATTCATGTAATAGAGTTTCAAAAGCGTGGATTACCTCATGCACATATTTTACTCATATTATCACCTCAAGATAAGCTTAAAGATGCTGATGCTATTGATAGCTTCATTTCAGCAGAAATCCCCGACATTCATGCACAACCCCGATTACATGCAATAGTCATCAACCACATGATACATGGACCATGTGGGCCTCAGAATATTAATTCACCATGCATGGCTGATGGTGTTTGCTCAAAAAACTTCCCAAAACCATACCAAGACCAAACTTTATCAAACATGGACGGCTATCCACTCTACCGGAGAACACAAACAGCTGCTTCTATTGAAGTAAATGGAAAAAAAATCAATAACTCTTGGGTTGTGCCATACAACCCATTATTAGCTTTAAAATACAACTGCCATATAAACGTTGAGAGCTGCGCTTCTATAAAAAGTGTAAAGTACTTATTGAAATAAATCTATAAAGGACATGACTGCGCAAATATTGCCATCAAAGAACATGCAACGCTCCATCATGACGAGATCACCTCCTTCATGGATTCTAGATATGTGACAGCTCCAGAAGCGGCATGGCGTCTTCTTGGTTTCAAAATGCACCATCAAACACATACCATCGTGCGTTTACAAATCCATCTTCCTGACGAACAGTCGGTATACTTTAATGAAGATAACATCAGAAATGCTATAGAAAGAACACAATCAAGAGACACAACATTGACAGCTTGGTTCACCTTAAACAGAGTAGATGTGGCTGCCCGCGAATTCCTGTATACTGATATTCCACAACATTTTGTATTTCAACAGAAAAATACCACATGGGAAAGGAGATTGAGACATCGAGAAAATAACACTATTGGACGAATGTACTCTGTTAACATAAATTCAGATGTTGAGAGATTTTGCTTGAGATTACTTTTACTCCATGTTAAAGGAGCCACCTCATTTGAACATATCCGAACAGTTGGTGGTGTGCATTTTCCAACATTCAAAGAAGCTGCTCAAAGACTCGGTCTTTTTCAGGATGATGAATTATGGGACTTGACTCTTCACGAAGCTTCAAGTGAGATGATGCCTCAACTGCTTCGAGAGCTTTTTGCCAACATTTGTGCCCTTGCATCTCCACCAAATGCTAAACAACTGTTTGAAAAATATAAACAACAACTCATTGAAGACTTATCAAGACACCCTGGCCACACACCAGACTGCCAAACATGTCTCAATAATGCACTATTAGACATTCAAGACATTTTAATTGTTAACGGGAAAAAATGTCAGGATTTCGGTTTACCAACGCCTACCGACAATTCAACCGTCAAAACAACAGACATTTATGATGCAGTTCTTCAAAGTCACATAGGAGTACAAATGCAGGCAGCTTTAAATGATCTACAAAGAGAAACTTTTGAAGACATTCTTTCTGCCACCCAAAACGATACATTACCCCAAAGGTGTTACTTTCTCGATGGTCCTGGAGGTAGTGGCAAAACATACCTATACCAAACTTGATTGCATTCATTTAGAGGAAACAAAGAGATAGCATTAGCTGTTGCTTCTACTGGAATTGCTGCTAATTTGCTAGAGGGTGGACGCACATATCACTCACAATTTAAACTGCCTGTTCCTTTGTTGGACACCTCAACATCTTCCATGAGGCAAACCTCTAATGATGCAACAAACCTTAGAAAAACAAAAATTATAATTTGGGATGAATCAACCATGGCTCCAAGTGATGCTCTCAGATGCGTTGACAAACTCTTGCAAGAGCTCATGAAAAACAACAAACCTTTTGGTGGCAAAACAATTATCCTTGGAGGCGATTTCTGACAAACTCTACCTGTTGTGGCACATGGCAGTCGATCCGCAATCGTTGAATCCAGCATTAAATTCAATACACTATGGGATAAATTTAAGATCATAAAGCTGCAAACAAATGTAAGATCTGTGGATCCAGAGTTCAGCTCTTGGCTAATAAAACTTGGCGATGGAAAACTCACTAACGAACATGGCTTCCATCAAGATATATTTCAGATACCACCTAAAATGATCTGCAAAAACTCCATTGTCAAGGAAATTTATGGTGACCATTTACACCCTGATCAAATTTCAACGTTTGAGAAAACTGCAATTTTATGCCCCAAAAATTGTGATGTGGACAACATCAATGAAGAAGTGCTTAGTTTGTTAGAAGGTGAGAGCTACACTTATTTAAGCACTGATTCTATTGATGAAGAATCACAGGAAGACAATGATAATTACCCCATTGAGTTCTTAAATGAATTGGCTCCTTCAGGGATGCCAGTTCATAAACTGAAACTAAAAATTGGCTGTATTATTATGCTCCTGCGTAACCTGAATACAAAGAGAGGCCTGTGTAATGGAACAAGACTGATTGTGACAGCTATGCGACAAAATTTGCTCATTGCTAAAGTATTGACACCTACCTCAGAACGAAAAAACAGTTTCATTCCTAGAATTGATTTAGCCCCAAGTAACACCGAACTGCCATTTGTTTTACGAAGGAGACAATTTCCTGTTAAATTGGCATTTGCAATGACTATTAACAAATCCCAAGGACAAACCTTTGACAGAGTTGGCATCTATTTACCAGAACCCGTCTTCAGCCATGGACAACTATATGTTGCATTCTCTCGAGTCAAGAGCTCTGCGGATGTTAAAATCAAAGTCATCGATGGACGTGAACAAGGCTACTTATTACCAGGGACTGATGCATGCTTCACTAAAAATGTTGTATTCAAAGAAATTTATTCAAAATAGTCACTAAAAATATTTAACTTTTCTTGACGCTGCTGTGTTTTCCTTTCCACCAACATTCATACGCACCACACTTATCAATAGACTGCCCTCTGGGCAGGCTTTACACCTAGTCTAATATATAATTAAATACATTCAGCCAGGTAGAGAAAGAAAAAAAAATTGGTATTTTATGTTCCCGGGGAAATGTAAAAATATTTTTTTAATAAATTATTATATATTTTTTTTTTTTAGAAATGTGTCACCTTACCTTAGCCTGGTGGTCAGTGGGGGCTCCCTGGATCCTGGTTGTGGGGGGGGTCTGCCGTGCCGCAGGTGCAGTGGCTCCCTCCCTGCACTGCCTGTCTCTGCCACATGCACCGGGGCGGCTAGTCTGCACAGTCGCAGCTCTGTCATCCGGCGCCCGCATGCTCCTCAAGGGGATCCTTGGGAGGACCCGGCAGGCTGCCCTCTACAGTGCCTGATTAGAGGGCCGTGTCTACCTGATGTTTTAGTAAGAAGATTGTTTTATCCCATAGGCTTCAATGTTAAAAATATTCCCGTTTTAATTCAATATCTAATAAACCGTTGCTTATAATATTCTGCAGTAAAGAGTCTCTTTATTTCTAGATTTTTTGGTATTGTTTAAGCATTTTTTATACTTTTTTCAAAAAAAAAATTGAACTTTTGGCGAACGTCCCAAAAAGTTCGAAGTTTGCGAACTGTCGAACAGCCGATGTTCGATTCGAACTCCGAACAGATCGAACCGAACAGCTCATCCCTACTGATAGGCAGTGCCTGAAATTACTACCTTGAAGTATGTAAGAATCTATAAACTTCTGGTAGAAAACCATTTCATTAACAGTGTGGGATCTCAAATGAAAAGTCTTGATTAGGCAATGGATTTCACTACTGTAATTTGTACATGGTTCTTCACAGATCTTTCAATGTGTTCTGCCTCTGCATGAAGGAGTAATATGTATCCAGAGTGAAAATGCAGATATGACATGCAGACAAATAGTGAAATGTGTTAGTATAACGGATTTGTGTGTTAAATGTGTCAATATCATATACAAGAACATATTTGTGTGTTTCTGTGTATATGCCCTCTGTATGTCTTCAATGTTTTTCTATGAGAAGTCAGTAACAGGATTTGGTATGAGGTGTCAAGTGGAAAGATCAGCCTTGAAATCCTTCAGATAATGTTTTTTTTTTTACATTTTTATCATTTAAGATACAAATCTCATAGTAATAAAATGAGATATTGCATTACAAATCACTTAACAGCAAATGGTACATTCCATAGTTCTCTTAAGAATTACAACCTTATGAGAAAAGAGGAAAAGAGAAAGAAAGTGGCGTTTGGAGAGAGAGAAGAGAAAAAATAAGGGGTAGAAAGAATGAGAGAAATCCCAGGTCATCCAAATATTTTTTCCAGAGTGTCCTATACACAATAAATTACAACAAGAATTTATGAAATGTCTCCTTAGTGGAAACTTTGTCAGCCACAGCCAGCATCGCACCCAAATGACCACCATGATGAGTATCTAACAAGCATCCATAGAGCAGAGAAATGTGGATTATTTTTAGAATGAGACAACACCTACATAAGCAAGCAAAGAAGCTTCACCACTATGACTTGTTATGTATATATTTTATTTATAAAGGATTTTACCAGGAAGGATACATTGAGATTTCTCTCGTTTTCAAGTATTCAATATACCAAAAAATACGACTTACATAGAGATTGCTGGTCTATTACAGTAAAGTACCTCAGTTGATACACTGGGTCCCTAATATGTGAGCAAAATGCAGATATTCCATCCTGGAATTAACTGAAAAATGCTTCCAACTCTGGCATTGTGTCAAGGGTTCTGGCAATCCAAATCTAAGCTAGGCCTCCCTTGCACAAAATGCAAAGTGCTCCGTGTATCCGTTCCATCTTCCTGGCAAACTTCATATTTGCCCTTAGCCTTAAAAATCGGATTTGAAAGTATAGAGCCAATCGCTCATTGCAAAAGCTGTCGCTGGCAGGCAAATTGATGCAAGGAGTAACATATTCAAAATACCTAATTTGGCGTCAGTATTAAGCCCTTTGGGTAATGTCAATAGAAACAGTTAGAGGGAGTTAAGCGACTCACGTATTCTAATTGGATATATTATATTTTGCTTGCCGTGCATTATTTTCCTGAAGCATTGAAATGCCTGCAGTTCTGAAATAGCTTATACCTGCTTATGTAAAAATCTGTATCCTGTGAAAGGGATTTGATTAATAAGTATCTTGTAATTTATGCAACTGTAGGCAGATTATTTTTTTATTGCTACAACAAACCTCTCTGTCTTTATATACAGATTCCAGTGGTTTAATTACCAGTTATAACATATGCGTTATTATTACCTATCTTCAGGAGAATAATTCTGAAAATATGCACTGAACATTCCTTTAGTATCACAAACTACAATATTTACAGGATGATATCATGTTTATTTAACAAATCACAGTAATTTTTCTAAAAATATTTATTGATTATGTTGGTATTTAGTAGTGATCATGCATATGTTACTGCTGGATTGTAGACTCCTCAACCCTGTTTCCTCTGTGTGTTTAATATGTGTGTGACTGTGTGCATACACACACACACACACACACACTTATAAAAACATAAAATTGTCTAAACAACAGTCAATATACTGTGACCCAGTCATACATATCTTGGACTCAGATAGTCCCATGACCTTGGTGGTAACTTTATTTATTTAGTATTTTACCAGGAAGGATACCATTCAGATTTCTCTCGTTTTCAAGTACTGTATGTCCTGGGTTCAAGAACATTAAATTGTTACAATAGGTACAGAACTACAAAGTAATAAAATGCAAGATATTAAAAAAACAACACATATATACAGATTAACAGAAAAAAATATGTAGGAAATATAGTCACTATGTTACATGTTTACAGGTGCATTCTGTATCGAGGTATGTTAACAGAGATCTCCTAAGTGACTTTAGACTGGGGGAAGATGAGGATCGAGACACTTTCTTTTTGTATTGTGGTATTGTAAGTAAGGGGCAAGTCCTGGATCTGAGGTTATAGGATGAGGGAACTGCTGGGGGAAGCAGTCTATTCAGGTAGGGTGGTAACTTCCCAGAAAATCTCTTAAACAGCAGGTTGAAAAGGTGAAGGGTGCGTCTAGATTCCAGCGACGGCCAGTTTAGCTCTTTTAACATGTCAAAATGGTGGGTCGTGTAGTTACATTGTAGCACAAAGAGGCAGAATGAGTTATACAATGTAGTAAGTTTCTGAAGGTGCGTTTGCGGGGCAGCTGCATACATTACATCACCGTATTCAATAGCCGGCATACGCATTTGTTGTTAAATCTGCTTTCTTACCGCGGGGCTCAGGCAGGATTTGTTTCTGTACAGGGCACCTAGTTTGGGGTAAAGTTTAGATGAGAGTTTTTCGATGTGGGGCGCACTACTCTAGGGATATTTACCTTGGAGGTGAGAGCAGAGCATGGCTTCAGGCAGTTCCACTGTAGCTTACTGTACATTGCACACCAAATGCTTAACACGGGGAACGAGATAGTGTAGGGCTCACGCCCCTGCAGCGCAACCCTCCATGGAGTCCTATGGACTCCAGGAAGTGATACTTGCGGCTTTGCGGATTCGCTAAAGCTAATGTCAGACGAAAGCATTCTGAGCACACTGTGCATCCATGCACAACTGACGTACTTTGGGACTGATGATGCTGTAGACACCACACGGTCCGTTGTTTTTGACTGATGTAGATGGGAAATAAAATTAATATGTAAAATTAAAAAAATTGATACATGATATGAAAACCATGTTGTCCGTCAAAAATGCAGACCGTCAAAAATGCAGTCCATCTGACTAGGTTCCATCACTCGCACACAAAGCTACGTGGACGTGGAGCACTCTGTGCGTCCATCCTAGCAGTTTGACGTTCTTGCCTAAATTGCGTCCGGTGCCACGTGCGTTGTGCGTCCGCACTTCTGTGCGGACATACTTCGTGTGTGGGTCTCTATTGATCATAATTTTATGCTACAACGGACGTTAAAATGTGCGGCAACACGGACGTGATCACTGCGTTCGTCTGACATGGGCCTTATGCGAGTATCACCTATGGTAGCACATGGTTCGCACACTAAAACATGGACGCTACGGGGAAACCCTGTTAGCATCTCTATTTTTGCGTGAGCATAGGACCTCTGAGTTTTAAATTATATGTCAAGGTTTAGCTCTAACCTAGCTCCAGACATGCAAATATCCAAATTTAGGCATTTTACTCTTCTAATTGGGTTTAGGGTTATACTGTGAATATATTGCGAGGGTAGGGCACACTCACATAAATTATAGGGCATAAATTAAATGAAATGGATATATAAATCCAATCAAATGGCATTGAGGCATGAGTTAGATAAAATGTGAGAAAAAAAATCAAAATATGAGTATAACATAATATATAAGGCCATTTTTGCCATACTGTGCTAGAGTGCTCAGGTTTGATTTGAAGAAAAAAGTTACCAGTATGCAGAAAATAGAGAAGAAAAAGAGAAAGTAAAGAAACAAAATATTTCTACCCTTCAGGGATAAGAAAAAAGCCATTGAGAGGGAAACAAAATATTTTCTCTTAAGGTTAAGATACATTTGCCCCAAGGAATTGATCAATTTGTTCCATGTGCTGTGAACAGTTGTAAAGGAATGCTGAACAAAATCTATTTATTTACAAAATAACAGTTTATCCACTGTTTTGCTTTAGAATTTTTTAGGAGAACCACAAGCAGGGAGGAAGCATCCATATCATGCCAATATTTTGATCTTGTCTTACAAGCAAAATGAGAATGTTTGAAAGTAAAAAAAAAATTGATATGTAGAGACTTCCTCAAGACAAGAGAAACAATCATGGATGAATAGAAACATTGTGCCCAGAAACATCAGCTAACAATCAATCCATCTATCCATCCTCTCGTCTTCGGGACGTTCCCTGGTTTCCAAAAAATGCCAACATCCTGTAATGTCAAGAATTGAAGGACCACATAATTGTTATAACACCACATCATGATCTTAATAAATAAGTGTTTAAATCTGAGTCCCTCTTGTGGGATGGTGCTTTTGAAATAAAATTTTGGAATTACAGTTTATGATATTGCAGAATCCAATTATACATTTTTGCAGATTTCTGTGACCACATAGTAAAGGTCCTCAGATTATTCTCTACCAATCTGAGACCATGATAAAGTTTTCTGTGCTCTCACACTTCTATTTTACTGTGACTCATTATATTTGGTTGAAGCTGTATAAGAATCAGCCATGTTTGGAGCGAGATTTATGCCTAGATATATATACAGTATATTATTGGGGAGAGCATATGACCTCAAAATAGACCTGTCAGGCTCTAAGAACAACCGATTTGCCTACATGGTGTAAGCTGTCACTTTATATATTTATTTACCACTTCACCATCTTAATGTTTGAGTAAACCCTAATGTGCATAAGGAATGCTACAATGGAATAGTCAAATAAGATGGGTGAAACAAGGCAGTTTAAGTGGTCATAGTGGCTAAATTGTCCCTTTAAAGCTCGGCATGGTAAATGACAATGGGTTTCTGTTAGAGGGCTAGTCTTCCATAAGTGCCTTGTAGGTATCAGAAAGAAGCATAAAAGAGTGAAATTGACACAAGGTTTTATAAATATGCATTCATGAGAAAAGCTTTACTGTTTTGTCAATGGAAATAAAATGGGCAGTGGTTGCCATGGCAACGTGAATTAGTAACTACACAGAATTGTATGTTTCCAAGCATCTCCTTAAATGCACTGAAGATGAAATGGCTAATAAAACATATGCAGCAGAGTAGAACCACCTACAGCAATTCAAACAAAAAATAAATTAACAAAAAAGGTATGGTATGTTTAGTTTCCATCAAATTACTATCTATCTATCTAGCTCTCTCCAGATTAACATATTATTTATTTTAATTTGTATAGTTACTAAAATATATGTCCAAGGCTAAACAACTGCTTATATCTGCACATTCTTTTTTTCCATTTAAATTGTTGGTTGATTTAGAATGTTTGGTTATGGATTTACACATACCTAGCCTAACTAGCAAATCAGATCAATTTTCCAAATGTAGTCAAAGATAAGGCGCTAACAATGCAGTGGCCATAACTCTGATATACACAACACAAATTATTATTATTATTGTCATCAATTATATATAGTGACAACAGTTTCCACAGTGCTTCACAATAACAAGTGGGAACAATACAAAATTAAGACAAACAGATACAAGTGGTATAGAGGGCTCTGCTCAGATGAGTTTACAGTCTAGAGGAGTTGGGGTAGGCAAAGACAAATACGCTTTATTGGTCATCACCAGGATCACTGGCACTAGAGTCTCAGAAAACAAGCGTCAACCTCCCGCCGGACAACCCCGACAAGTCAACGAACGGGGTAAAAAAAAAGTGATTGAAAGTGTCAAATTTGAAACGCTATTGGCAAAAAAAAAACCTACTAAACAATAGACTTGTGCGCCGATTTTTTTTCGGTTCGATTCGAATCGGCTCGTTTCGGCCAATTTCTGTTTCGGTTCGGTTCGTTTTTCGTATACATTTTTTTTCCGAATATCGGCCATTTTTGTGTTTTCGGGTCACTCTTTTTTGTATCGACTTTTTTTCGTGATTTCGGAAATTTTCGTTTTTTTTTCCGAACGTCTGTTCTCCTCGTTTCAAAGTGTCTAACTCTATTCGTTTTGACGTAAACTACTATGGTTTACTTTTTTTATACTTTATATATTTTTTTATAATTAATTATTGGTTTGTTTTTCGGATCCAATAATTCATTCTGTCGATACGATAATTCTGGCGATTCTATCGGTTTTTTTATTATTAAATAAAGAGATCCTTTTTTTCTTATGAATATACATTTCACAACTTTATTTAATCATATTAAAATGGTATGAAAGGAACAAAAAAAATGAACAAAACGATTTAAAAAACGCAAAACTGACCCAACCCAAATGGTCTGACTTTAAAAATAAAAACCAGAACAAAAGGTTTTAAAACGGAAAAATAGTTGATCAAAATGATCTGAAACGAAAAAATAAACAACAAATAAAATGATTTAAATTTTGAAAAAGACAAAAAAAAATTAACCCTTTCGCTGCTGAGGCATTTCACGGCTTCCCTTCACGCCTGTGTGCGCCTGCGGTCTGCTGCTGAGCAAATTTTTAACAGTTTCGCTCCTCTTGTTTAAACGCGTTTTGAAGCCTTATTTTATTATATAACCCAGACATGTTATATATCGTTCTTTCCGGCAGACTCGGCAGATTCATAATATATCATTATTATATGTATGCGTCATGTCCTGTCTGTATATTATAACAAAAAATGAAATAAAATTAGAATTTTCAATGTTTTACAAGGTGTAGAGTGTTTTTTTCACATTTTAACATGCGAGTGTTTGCGGTTATATTTTATGAGTTGCGCTTGTTAAAAAAAATAGAAATGGGGACTTGTTATATTTTTTTGGGTGAAAATTACACTATTTTTAACAAACGCACCCCATACAAAAATCCTTAGTGCAGCATCATTGTTCACATTATAATTGAAATGGCAACAATATTGCTGCATTAACAAAACAAAACAAAAAACCTGTTTTTTTTTTTATATTTTATTATATTTTTATTTTTTATAATTTTTAACATTGTCATGTTTGGTATCGTTGGAAAGGCCATGCTCTGGTCGATCCAACGATACCAAACATTAATCGATAGCTGCCGCGGATCGGGAGATAGGGGGTTCATTGGAACTCCCTATCTCCACCGTTGAGAACTAACGTCATTGTGACGAGGTCTTGGGACTGTCGGCAGCTGCTGTTCCCCCACGCTGTTGTCTTCTGGCAAAGACGTGACTATGTTGGCGGGCAGCGTCTTAGCAGGCAGCGGTGGGAGAGAGAGAGCTCATAGCTGGGAGGTCTTGCGTGAAGCTGCGAACAGGGACAAATAAACTAGACCTGAGCCGCACTGAGGATCTTTGGGTTGTGTCGGAGAAGACTTCACGCAGTGCTGCCATCAATATTTTTTGATAAATTCTTGCTTATACAATGAATGTGACTGTGGACAAAAATCCATGTTGTTGTGACATCGCCTAAGCTCAACAAAACCATGCCGTGGTAATCAAATCTCAAGGCAGTACAACAAGGTTGTGTTAGTGTGTGACATTTTTGGCCAGGCAGGCAGTGTAGAATGTGCACAGTCACATTCATGGCCACAAATATGTTGACAAATTTATGACAAAGGGTCCATAGAAATGTCAATAAATTTATGTACATATAATTTTAACAGTGTGGAAAGAAACCAAGCAATACATATTAACTTATTAAGTAAGGAAAAGCAACGCACACAAACAGGAAAATATAGAAAAAATATAAAATTTATTTACAACAAGAAATGCCACATGGCATTGGCAAACTGCCCAACAGGGACACAAACATAGGGGAGGAGGAGGCTGGTCTCAGACTCTCTAGAGCCATTCAAGGACGTCAACGGTGTTGTTGATGTGGTTCCTGAACTCCTCAGCAACTCCTGGATGGCTTTGAGGTTGGTGCCAGCTAGGCGTAGCTCGCCGATTGCCATCCTGATGCTGGACCTGTCCGGTCTGGCTTCTCCTTCTATATATCCAATAAATGAAAGAAGGAAAATACAGTAAGTAAAGCTGGTTTCTATTTTTGACTGAAAGTCTTGAAAAAATATAACAGTAGTATATACCAGAGCTGGCGGCCTCCTGAGGCTCCGAGTCCGACTCCTCCTCCACCACCACCGTCAGCACCTCTTCCGGTGCTATATCTAAGAAATTAAAGAAATAAAAAATACAGTAAACAACAAAACTGATTTATTTTTGAACAAAAGTCGATGCAAAATACAACAGTAAAAAAAAAACCTGGACTGGCGGCCTCCTGCGGCTCTGGCTCCCTCTCTCCATCATCGCCCTCCTCCTGCTCCTCCTATTCCTCCACCTGCACCTCTTGTGCTATATATAAAAAAATTAAATGAAAATACAGGAAACAAAAAATGTTTCTGTTTTTGACCAAAAGTCGTTGCAAAATAAAACAGTATATACCAGCGCTGGTGGTCGCCCGTGGTCCCCCTCCTCCTCCACTGGATGCTGCCTTTGCTTTCCTGTCTTCTGCCAAATCCAAAAAATACCACGTAAATAATGCAGACTGGAAAAAATGGAATATCTATACACTATATTGCCGAAAGTATTGCGACACCCCTCCACTAGCCACTAGCACTACCTGCTTGACCCACCACTACTCCCATCTCATAGTTCTAAGGTCACAAAATATTTATTTATTATTTCCCCTGCACATAGACATATATAACTGTTCAATTATATATTTTTTTCAGAAGTAAACATTACGTTTATTCAATAAAATCTATTATTTGTGTTGTGTGCATACAAAACACATTGTGCTGACTGCTTTTAGTTATTTTAGATGGCCTCAGCCTCAGCTTCTCCTAATAAAACTGCGGATATAGCAGAAACAAAAGAAATCGGCCATTTTGTTTTGAAATTTGCATCTAAAGTGTTCAATGACACTGCTGCAGCAAACTGAATTGCTGCGCTGCAACAATTCAGCAGCTGCTGAGGACGTATTGAACGCGGCTACTGTTTGGATGCACTTTCAGAAGAACTACATGTCCCATCCTACCACTTAGCAGAGACGCAGAGATTTTTGTTGATGCGCAGGTGGGAGCCAATATTGGGCAAGCTGTGGGTCATCTCGTATGCATCACTCAATCACAAAAACCTCCCCCCCAGCACACTACAGTACACACAATGCCAAAAGAAATCCAGCATTGTAATTTCATCTACATACATCAAATATCACAATTTTCACGAATACATAAAATCACAAAAAAGAAGAGCTATGGCAAAAATGCATGTATGAGTCCTGAAAACGCAAAGCTATACACATTGCATAAAAAAGGACTAGATCAATCAACGTATTTCTGTGCACATTAGCACATTATTATTATTATACAGGATTTATATAGCGCCAACGGTTTGCGCAGCACTTTACAATATAACATGACACTTACATTTGGCTATGACACGCCGGATGTGCCTCAGCTGCTCCTGCTCGCGTGCCTTGAGGTTGGACCAGCGTTTTTGGAGCTGGTCCTTCGTCCGGTCTTTGTCAAACAACTCCAGGATGGTGGTGCGAACCTTATCGAGGATACAGTCCTTGCGCGCATTATTCTTCCTGCCATAAGGGCCCTTACGGCAGTCGTAATCTCGTCTGTCAAAGATGCGGACCAGCTCCAACATCTCCTCAAATGCCATGTTGCTGGCCCGCTTCTTCCTGGGTGGTGTCTCTGGGGTGGAAGTAGATGAGGAGGTGTCTGAATGGGACTCTCTTCTTTGAGCCATGATCATATACAGTGTAAATTATAAATTCAATTGTTTTTGGCCTGTCAAAAACGTGTCAAAACTCTCTCTACAATGGCTCAATAAAGTTTATGACATCCGCGCGCGCGCATGCGCGACCCGCGGACGAATCGGATCCGATTACGACAGAATTATCGTATCGACATTATTATCGGATCATGGAAACAACAAGTGATACACATTACAAATACAAAATTTACAGAATCAGCGATATAACTGATAATAGACTAGTTAAATAAATATACGATGTCCAAAATTACCGAAATTGAACCGAAATCATGAATAGAGCGAAAATAAATTTTGATTTGACACATTTCAAGTCCATTCGAAAACTCCGAACATTTTTAGTTTCGGCTCGGAAAACTTTTCGGATCTTCCGGTTTTCGGATCTGATCCGATTCGGAAATTTGGCCGAATCCGGAGACACGAATCGGGAAATTTCGTGAAAATTCCAAAATTCCGAAACCCGAAACGCACATCCCTACTGAACAACAATGTCTGGCATTAACAAATAAGGTCCTATGAATAATAATAAAAAGGTCTGTTCCAGAAAAAAAAAGCTATTTAAAAAAAAAAAAAATTGCCGAAAAAATCCTGAAAGATGCCTAAAAGAAATCTTAAAAAAAACAAAGACACTTTTTGCTGTAAATTAGAAGACTAAATGGTTAATTAGATATTGCATAAAAATGGGAATATTTTTAAATTGAAAACTATGGGATTCACCTGATTAAACCTGCCGGATGAAAGCACCGAACATCAGGGCATTTCACTTACATTCCATTGCTGTTCAGTGTTCTCTGAATAGATTAACCATTACTTCTCTATGGGGAATTCACTACTGCCAAAGATCACTGTATTTTGCAGGCAATTCACCAATATTTGGTGAATTGCCATGTGTTTTAATAGCCGAATATCCCTGAAATTGCACCGTATGGGGAAATTCACTGTTTGGTGCAATTTCGGGGCCACTTTGGCTCTTTCTGAATTACCCTGTATGCCCATTGTCCATGACAATCAGAAAATTTGTCATGGTATTTAAGGTGTTTTCTTACATGTCCTTTTGCCATGTTGTGGAGTATTGACTCGTCTCAGCATGTTATACTGCTTGTTGTTTGATTCCCTGGTATTTGTTTTTTTCTTTGTTCTTCAGTACTTCTCCAGTCCTGTTCCTGTGTTCTCCAGTCACCAGCCTTGTTTAGTTTTAGGTAATTCTTTCACTATTATAAGGTCCACTTCCCATTGCATGTTTTCTTGTATGTCCTTGTTCTTTGCATGGGTCTGTGTTACATATCTTAGGTATGACCATGACCTTTAGGCATGAGCATGGTTGGAAAATTTGGTTTGGCAAATCTCAGGGTTTTGATTTTGCAGATTCCGAAGCATTTCAAGATCAGTCAATATTTTATTTACTTCCACGCAATGCTACTACACAAAACTGAATGTAACAAAAAACCTGATAGTTATTTAAAAATACCATTGCATTAGACTGCTCAGTGGAGTGAGAATGATAAAAATATTAATTTCATTTATTCACTGCAGTGCAAACATAGAGAGTGCAAGTTCTTTCAGTCATCTGAATGAAAACAAATTGATCCAAATATACTCATACCGAATCAGTAACATTCAATTCGGATGCATTATGGGTCATCGATTCTGAAATTCGGATGCTTCCAAAATTCTGAAACCCTGACATACGGCTGAACTTCAATTTGTTCCGAATCGAATTGCACATGTCTAGTTACATTGGCACAAGTAATTGTGTGTTTTAACACCTGCAAAGGTGTTCATTTAACTTGAGCTCTTCTCATCACACATACCAACTTGGCTGTATGCCAGCAGTAAAATACTATACTATTAATTTATTCAGGAATTGTCTGTGTGGGCTGAAGAGAGATCAAATTGTATTGTTAAACCAAGTACCTCTAACTCAGGAGAATAGGTAGCTGTAATGAGAGTTATGGGGAAGTACAAATGGAAAAGAGGGATTGGGCAGATGCACGATGATAAAGAGAGGGAAGAGGAAGAGGCTCTACCAAAACCAATGGAATTTCAATACTCTTTTAACAATTGCTCCAGTATTCTTTTAGCTGTGTCTCACAACTTCTTCCTTCTTATGCTTTTTTGTCTGATTGTCTTTACATTTGTGCGTATCGATACATCATGTTTACCGTGTTCTTGATTCCGTCTTTATAGCTGCTGTTTTGCAAATCATTCGCCTGTGGTAAATGTTATTGCCTTCGCATAAGCCACTCTAATAAAGCAGGGGAAATATATATATGATAGCAGTTTACATTTTGTCCTTTGTTTTGTCTGTCAGGGGATTTGCATTTCAATGAATTTTAAGTAGCTGTTTATAATTTATTTTATTATTTTAGAAAGCTAGGCATGACCAACTTTTGATTGGTTATGTTGGCTTAATTCCCGAAAGCTTAAAATAAGTGGAGAATTCAATTTTGGATTACAACTGCATACATGTTTGAGTCTTGTCATATTGGATACTCCATTTTACCACTAGCTGGTTTTGTCCTAAATCCAGCAGCTGGTTGGGTACAAAGGCTGGATGTTTATGCTCAGTCTGGTGAAAGGTTCAAGTACCATGTATATGAAATAAATAATCTAAAATCTAGAAGAAGCTAAATTTCTTTAATTATGCTCCCAAAATAATTCACCACTGATGCTCTCAAATAATGTATCACATTTTTCATGCAATGTTTATTGTATTTGAATTGTTTACTAATGAATTGGGATTTAAATAGGATAAAAATATTATAAAGGGAATGGAATATGAAGATAAAATGGGAAAAAAAAAGTATACCTAAAGGGAAACCAGTCCATGAATTATCAATGTGAATTTAGTTCCTATGACCAATATGTACATAACCATTAATTGAGATAAACTGGACGTTGCTGGAGACTAAACGCACCCTTCACCTCTCCAACCTGGTGTTTAAGAGCTTTTCTGGGAAGCTGCCACCCTATCTGAATAGACTGCTTCCCCAGCAGCTCCCTCATCCTATAACCTCCGATCCAGGACCAGCACCTTACTTGCAATATCATAATACAAAAAGACAGTGGCTCGATCCTCATTTTCCTACAGAGCACCGCAGTTATGGAATAACATCCCAAACGCCATCAAATCTTCCCCCAGTCTAAAGTCACTCAAGAGCTCCCTATTAACATACCTCAATACAGAATGCACCTGTAAAGATGTAACATAGTGACTATTTCCTACATATTTATTTTCTGTTAATCTGTATATTTGTGTTTTTATTTAATATCTTGCATTTATTACTTTGTATTTCTGTAACAACTGTAACATTTTAATGTTCTTGATCCCAGGATGTACTTGAAAAAGAGAGAAATCTCAATGTATCCTTCCTTGTAAAATCCTTTATAAATAAATAAATTAAGGAGAATAGGGATCAGTGAGAAAGAGAAGCAGAAAGATAAAGAAACACTGGGATGTGAAAGGAGGGTAAATAGTAAGGAAAAATGTAGGGAAGTACAGAGATTGGAAAAGCAGCAAATCTACAAATAAAGTCAAAAGAGGAAGAATTAGAAGCAGATTGGGAGATTTTCTAAACCCACACACACTGTGAGGAATGATCCAATATGAGGATACGTTGGGGAATGATCTGACAATAGTCATAATTGATGTGTGGTACAGGGACTGTAAGTTGTCCAGTGGAACTAATGTTGTCAGTAAAATTGTGTTTTCCCTACTGTTGTGGCTTTGAAGTATTAAGGTCCACAACGCTTTTTCTCCAATCCCTATAAGCGGGATGCCTTCGCATTTTACAGCTGGGGCAATAACACATCCTGTTGAAAGGTTAATTAACAATACAGGTTAACATTTAGCCTTTGTAGTCCTTACTCTTCCAACACAGCTGTGTGAGGAATGACAGAAGAATTGTCTCATTGAAAATAGGTGCTAGAGCAATGGAGCTCCCCATGACAAGCAGGCCGGTCTTTTACCAAGAGGCTATGGACTTTGGCAAGGCAAGTTATAGTAGGCAATGCATGAGATGCACCAACCATTTCTGACCACCATGCCTATGTTTACTGGCAACTAGTGTGATACAGAACTTGTTGGCGCTTCATAAATACTTGTAACTGTATTTGACCTCTGATGTTATGCTTGACTGCATATACTTACATATCTAAGAAATAGGCAGGTGTGATCACAAGTTGGTGATTATTAGTTAATGGGATTATTAAGTCAGTGATGATAATGTGAATAAAAAAATACTATAGGTGTTTAGAAGGTCACATGCTGCTCTTAATAAATATATATTAATATTCCCACTTCAGACAGTGTTTCCCTAGTTGTTATAAAAATTATGTTTTGGACTGTGGATTTTCTCTAGAGGGTAGATGTAAGACACTGCGATGCAACACTAAAGAGATTCTTCACTAAGTACCATTCAGGCAAAAAAGTTCACCATCGTTGCATACAATAACAAAAATCACCGTTGATGCAGCTGTGGTGAACTTTACCTGTACAGAGAGGCAAAATTCAACAACGACAGGAGATGTTGTTGTAGACATTGGTGAACAATCCTGAAAATCAGTACCCTCTTTATTCCTCTGTAAAATGAGTAGACTATGGCTATTCTCCATTCAGTGTTGCTTTGCCATCATTTGCAACAAAGGTGTAATATAGTTTGGTTATTTCAAAGTGGCGCTGTACCTTAACCCCTTCATTGCTGAGCCATTTCACATCTTAAAAAAACATTTTCTTTTATTATTATTGTAATTACTTGTTTTCTTTACTTTAAACATGGTTATGTTTGATATCATTGGAAAGGGCATGCTCTGGCCTTTCTAATGATACCAAACATGACCCTGCTAGCTGCCAACAGCCGGGAAATATCAGGTTCAAAGGAACCCCCTATCTCCACCCCATCTTTCCTTAGGAGTCAATGAGGACGTTCCCCACACATCCTCAGCAGTGAAAGGGTTAAACTGTGAAAGAACCACGGTTAAAAAGAGCGCTATACAGATTCAACAGACCCTACAGTGAATACTATGGAGAAATCAAGGCTGATTAACTTAAGAAGCTACAGTGGAAACATTGTACAGTGAAAAGTATTTTTGAAAATTTCAGTGGACATTCCCTGCATAGTGAATTCACTGTACTTGATTCACTGTAGCTCCTTGGCATGACTTGTATTAATACAGTGAGGATACTTGTACCTTCAGGTCTGAATCTGTATTGTGTAATGGATTTCCATACGGAACATACTGCTTCTGCAGCGTAAAGAATTATTATTATCCACTTAAAACTTCCGCCATTCCAAAACAAAAAATATTTTCTATTTTCAACATCCTACATTCCTTCTGAACATGTATACAACATATTAAATCTTCACATGGAGTGGCCTTTGAGTATGGCAATGCTGCATAGTTAGGGACCAGGATATATAATTAAACAGTTTGCAAATGTGGCAGGTCGGATGTTACAGCAGTTCAAGACTTAGCAATTAGCTGAAAATAACAGTTACAGTAATTATAATAATTAAGATTTGGTACTGGCTTTTATTCTCTGACTAGTTTCCAGCGAAGTTGGTCTCTGTTTACCTTGGCTGCTAATGTTTCAATAGCAATGGAAAATTAGATTTTTATAATGGCCTGAATTAATACGCTTTCCAGTTCAGTGTCTCTAGTTAACCATTTAATAAGGGTTGTTTCCTACTCTGAACTTAAACTTAAAACTGCCCTCAGAATACTTTAAACCTTGTTAATTCATCTTTAACCCCTTCACTACAAATATCAAGATATCTCTGCTTTCAAAGGCACCATCTGTTGCCGATATCGCAATATCTCGGTATGCTGATCTGCAGCCCAAAAGCAAATGAAATTTGTTTGCTGCAAACTAATTTTGTTAACTTCTAGGCTGCCGAAGGTTTAGTCCTGTGGGCATAATGAGAAAAAAATTCTTGCCCAAAGAGCTAAAACTGTAAAATCGACAGCTGAAAGCTCTGAAATATCGGGCTTTCAGATGCTGTTAGCAGCCGATGCAGAAGAAATAGAAGACAATAGATCCTCTGTAACTCAATTTGGCAGTAGATGGTGCCATCTACTGGCCAATTAGGTTATTTACAGTAATAGGTATTACTGTACAATTTATTAAAAATTATTTTTCAAAAGACCACTGGTTTCTGACAATGTTTTTATTCTGGAACTCACTTGGTAGTGAAGGGGTTAACCATATTTGTTATTTCTTGCTTGGAAATTATAAAATGGAAAATATATAAAAACAAAGACAAATGATTTATTTTGGATTAGTCATTAACAAATGTGAGGTTTCTGAACTTAGCTAGCAATACTTAATATGTCTCAGCGCCTTTTCAAAAATTGTCAATACGTAATATTCTAAATATATTATATGCATTCATACAATTTCAATTTGGCACACCTAAATTCCCTATGAGATTAGTTCTCATTGAATGCATCTTAGACAAGCTCCCAAAATATACCCATGAAAGAGGCTTATTTCAAATCAGTGATGGTATGCTTCTCTCTCTGCCCTCGGTCACGCTGAGTAGCAAGGATATTTTATAGACGCACCAATGAGATCTTCACATTGTTCATACATAGTAATGCAGTTTACACTTTCTATAAATCCGTACAAAATTGTTTCTGTTTTGGGATGTAGACATCCCCACAAAAAATCCTCCCTGATGTCATTATGACAATCAGATTTTGCTTAAAATGATATGTTGCAGGTAAATAAATATATTGTAAGTCAAGTAAGAGACATTCTAGAGAAATGCTGCAGAAAAGCAAGTGATTAAGTTTTATTTCAGAACAATATTTACATTATTTGTCCTTTTAAGTTTGCTCTATCAAGTGAATAAGTGTACACAGTATAAGTGCAGGATTTCACAAGTTGAATGGAGAATACAAAAAAATCTACTCTATGCTGCCTTCTTGGCTTCCACATTAGGCAACAGAAACAAATAAGAAAAAGGCGCAAACCAAAACACCTAAACAAAACTAAAAGCCTCCTTGTAAGTCGATGCAACAAGACTATCAGGGTTATCCAAAGAGATTCGAAAAGTCACCGCACGTTCGGTGACTTTTCGTTCTCTTCAATTCGGTTCCTTTTGCCGATTGCATTTCGGTGACCCTGCGGTGTATTCAGCAAACACCACAGTGTCCCCGAATTGCAGGGAAAAGCTGCCGCAAACCTGACGAAAACTAACCGAATGCACGCTGAAAACAAGCAAAAACATCTGGATTAACCTTCGAAAAAGCCGAACATGAGCCGAACAGGAGCCGAATCACACAGAGCGCAGTGAATAAATTAGAAAAACCATTTGTATGAATCTGTGAAAAAGAAACGCTGTTTGCAAAGAAACTACTGAGCGAAAATGTCTGAAATTTTCACAGGAGGTCCAGGGAATGATAATAAAGAGGGCTGTTACAAAAAAAATAAGTAAACTGAAAAAATAAATTAAAAAAAATCGGACTTTTAAAAAAAAAATAAAAAAATCTGAAAAATGCTTAAAGTATCCTAAAAAATCTATAAATAAAGAGACTCTTTGCTGCAGAATTTTATAATGAACGGTTTATTAGATATTGAATTAAAACGGGAATATTTTTAACATTGAAGCCTATGGGATTCTCCTGAATAAATTTGCCGAATTAAGCCACCGAATGGCAGGACATTAGGGGAACCTTTCACTGCTGGTTTGTGTTCTCTGAATAGCCGAAGCAGTGCATTTCATGGGGATTTCACTGCCCTCGAACAGGCACCGAACAGGCACCGTATGTTCAGGCAATTCGCCAGGATTTGGCGAATTGCCTGCTCTCTGGATAGCCGAATGGCCAGGAGAGGTAACCGAACGCTGATTTTCAGCGTTCGGTTACCTTTCTCAAGCAATTCGGATCTCTTTGAATAACCCTGTATGTGGGTTATTCACCAACTTCCGAATTTGCCATGAATTGCAGCAAAAAAAGAAAATTTTACCATAGGGGCAATTTTGGGACAATTGAGTATGGCAATGCTGTCAGTTCGCCAAATACAGGCAAATTGAGAGCGGAATACAGTGCATTATGCAGCAATTCACGTGATTTTGGTGCGATTAGACTGCAATCAGCGTCACCGAAATTGTCCCATAGAGGACTATTGATTAGTCTATTCACTGACTGCTGAACTGCACCAAAATTGTGGTGAAGTGACCTGATTTTGGTGATATGGTTTTAAACAGGCAAATCCAATAGGTTTCAATGTAATACATATATATATAGTATTTTTTTTTTTTACAAAACACCCTTTTTATTTTTTAATAGACCATTTTGGATTTTTTTAAATATATATATATATATTATCGAAACCCCAGTGAAAACAGGATGGATGCACTCAGGGTCTTATATAAAAGTTTAAAAAAATGCTATATTCAGAAATCATGTTAAAAAAATGTTTAACATGATTTCTGAATAAAGCATCTTTTTTACTTATAAATAAGACCCTAAGGCTAGGGTCAGACGAACGCATTTTTCACGTTGTCCGTGAAAAAGTGCGTTCGAACGAATGGACGTATTTTTTCACGGAATACGCGATAGCGGTCATACGATGCGCATTTTCGTCCGTGATTTTGTACGGATCATCAATAAAACACTTTTTGCGTCTGGACGTTATGTTGGCCGGACGTGTGCAGCGTCTGACGTCTCCCAATCACGCAAACACGCCGCTATGCGGCCGCAGCGCACTCTGTACGACAGTAGTAGCGGTTTGACGTTCTCGAAAAAATGCGCTCGTTTGCCACTTGCGTTGCGCGGACGAACTTTCGTGCGGCCGTTCGTCGTATGTTCCCCGGCATTGGACGTCATTTGCTGCTAGCACGGCCGTGATTACGTGCGGCTAAACGCACGTTAAAACTGCTTTCGTCTGACCTTAGCCTAAGTGCATCTCCATCCTGTTTTCACTGGGGTTTCTGCATTATCTTACAAATTGTTGCACCTGGGCAGCCTTATATTTGGTGCATGCAGATTCATATTGGTTATATATATATATATATATACATACATATATATATAGAGATATTTTTGAATTTAAAAACTTTTTTATTTTGTAGCAGACCTTTTTATAATTTTTAAAGGACCTTTTTTATTATTTAGACACATTTTTACTACATTTTATTGATTTAACCCTTTGGCTATTGAGTCATTTCACCCCTGTGTGCTGAGCTAATTTTCTTTTACCATTTTCTGCTCATCATGTTTAAACTTGATTTCAAGTCATGTGTTATTGTAAAACCCAGACACGTTCTATATCTTTTTTCATCAGACTCAAAATATATCATTATTATGTGTATACATTATGTCATTAAGAAAAACAAAAGATAGTGTGAAAAAATGTTGTTAAAATTATAATAAACAAGCACTATATATTTTTTTATTTAAACTTTATAACCGGAACGTTTGTGGTTGTTATATGTTGATACATAAAGTGCCTGTTTTAAAATGGGCTAATGGGGAATATTTCATGGTGTTTTTGTACAAAAATATGCAGTTCTCTAAAAGTGATAAAATCAGCTTTTTGCTAATGCCATGACTCAATGTATGTAATGCATAAAATTTGTATGTCTAAAATGATTAACATGGAAAAGCTATACATTTTCTAAAACGACACAAATCCCCCCCCCCAAAAAAGAGACAATAATGACACATTTTGTTATTTATTTTGCGGTTCATGACTTTATTCAAAATGCATGATATTCAATAAAAATAAATTATTTTCA
This sequence comes from Leptobrachium leishanense, assembly GCA_009667805.1. Lineage (NCBI taxonomy): Eukaryota > Metazoa > Chordata > Amphibia > Anura > Megophryidae > Leptobrachium > Leptobrachium leishanense. Next base: position 135,646,956 of record CM019065.1, read on the forward strand.
TACTAGGTCAAGATTTTCATTGTATAACTTCATATTTTTTGAAGTAAAATATTTTTGTTAACTATATAAATATGTCCCTTCAATAAAACAATAGATCCAATTTGATTACTCAGATTGAGTTTAGGCTGCGTTGGAGATGTAATATACACCTTGCACAACAGAAATTTAGAGATGCTTTTTATGACCGTTTTTGAAAGTAGGCATAGCTGCAATTAAATAGCTCTAGCTTAGGCTGGGGTCAGACCAGCGCACTTTTAACATGCGTTCTGGCGCACATAATTACGGCCGCACTAGCAGCAGATGACGGGCAATGACGGCCAATATACGATGTACGGCCGCACAAAAGTCCGGCCGTGCAACGCAAGTGGAATTTGAAAGCATTTTTTTGAGAACGCTGAACCGCTAGTACTGACGTACTGAGTGCGCAGCTGCGGCATAGCGGCGTGTTTGCGTGATTAGGAGATGTCAGACGCTGCTAATGTCCAGCCTACATAACGTCCAGACGCAAAAAGTGTTTTACTGACGATCCGTACAAAATCACGCCCGAAAATGCGCGTAGTCTGACCGTTTTTGCACATTCCGTGTAAAAATACGTCAATGCGTTCGGACGCACTTTTTCACGTTCGCGGGGAAAAATGCTTTCGTCTGACCCTAGCCTAAACAAGGAACTAAAATAGGCCATATAAAGTATATCTGGAGAAACAAGACACCCAGTTGAATCAAATGAGGGGTTACTTAGAATGCTATCATATAAATGGAGCATGCAAAAACTTGTGGAATTTGGCATTTTACTTAACTTGTGGAATTTGGCATTTGTTATTTTTTAAGTAAAATTCCAAATTCCACAAGTTGTTGCAAAATATATATATAGCAGAGACGGGAGCACTCACGGACTTGTATAAAAAAAAATCTAAATTTGTTGGTTACACATTAAAATTACTTGCAGCTGCATACCGTGTTTTTGGGTAATAGCACCACAGCATAAAATACACTGGATCCAGAGCTTTAGTGATGACAAAAAGGATTTGTTTTTATATATATATATATATATATATATATATATATATATATATATAATTACGGGTAAAGCCAGGAGTGCGGTTAATCCTAGGATTACCCGGGTAATCCTGACATTACCTAGGTGTCATTAGCAAACGTCCGAAGTGAAATGAAATTTCGGACTTTACCCGTGTAATCTGCAAAGTATCCAGAGGCCTCTGGGTACCCTGATTTTCTGCTCTATTTTAACTGGGTAATTCGCACATTACCCTAGTGTTGCTGGATAATGTGCATCGAAACATCGGACTTTATCAGGGTAATCTGCAAAGTAACCAAACGCCTCTGGGTTCTCCGCTTTTCTTGGGTTTTCAGCAGGTTACAGTTGACTGAATTCCGAGGATTACCCGGATAAAGTTGCAAACTGTTACCTGACTGATAACAAAATTGTGTTTTCGGTTATTTTTAATGAAATTGTAACCACGGTCACAAACCTCACTAAATAACCATCATGTTACTCTGTGCATTAATAGTCTGAAAATTAATTTATGAAGTTAAAGATATTATATAAAGAGTAACCTGATGGTTATTATGTTTTATAAATGATCTATAAGCACATATGAAACATAATAAAGATCATGTAACTCATTCATATACGAAACATATCCTGTTACTCTGTATATTCATTATATCCTTAATACATTTTAATGTTTGTCTTTTTGCCACTTTCATTGATAATATCCATAGATAATAGCAAAATTCACTTTTACCCAAGCAGGGTTGGATGCTCTGCAGATTACCCAGGTGAAGATGTGGATAGTCCTCAGATTACCCAGGTGAAGCTTCAGACTTGCACATTATCCGGGTAAAGTGCGCATTTTTCAACTCTTCCAGACTGTTACCCAAGGGCAGTTGGTTAGTCCTAAAATTACCTAGGTAAAGTCTGAAATTTTCATTTTTTTTGCAGCTTTACCCAGCGGTTTTGGGTGATGTCAGGGTTACCCGGGTGATCCTAGGATTAACCGCACTCCTGGCTTTACCCGTTACATATACATATGTAGTGTGTTTATTATTGCAGAAGCCACTTGCACATCACAGCAATTCAATTAATTGCATCCCAGAGCTCCTGTGCCACAGTCCCCAAATGCAGCAAGGAATTCTGGGTAGGATATGCAAATGACATCTGTGGCTTTCTAGTAGAGATAAGGTTTATGCAACTGGTCAAAGCCACTCCTAGGACAGCGCTGTTTCGGGTTTGTTGGACCCTCATCAGCTAGGAGCTAGGCATGATGACCAGTTGCAGTGGATGCTTGGGACCCATAGGGCAACCAGTATCTACAAGGGTTGTAGTGGAGGACAAAATGTGAGATAAAAGTCCTCCACACTATAATAAGTGTGTTTATTATTGCGGAAGCCACTTGCACAATCACATCACAGCAATTTGATTAATTGCATCCCAGAGCTCCTGTGCCACATTCCCCATATGCAGCAAGGAATTCTGGGTAGGATATGCAAATTACATCTGTCTCACTTTTATGCATCCTGGGTCTGTCATTACACAGAACCCTTAAATCCATGCTATGCAACACTGTGGCTTTCTAGCAGAGATAAGGTTATGCAACTGGTCAAAGCCACTCCTAGGACAGCGCTGTTAGCGAATCGGAGGCAATCTGTGCGGCATGCTATGACCTCCTTTAAGCTAGCGCTAATGTGAGTGCTAGCGTTAGCTTGAAGGCAGTGATAGTGCCACTTGTGTATATAGGAGTATGGATAATTACAATTAGTTGTGTGATAATTTGAGTTTCTCTCTCATTAAGTAATCAAATGTAGAAAAGGGGCTTTTAGGTAGAGAAGGATGAAAAATTATTGATAAATGCAGAGAAAAATAGGTGATGATTTGGTCCAAAGGGGTTCTGAATCATGCCATAACATCATTAACATAACACAATCATGAAAATATATCAACCTATTTGTAATACTAAAGTAATACATGACAGAAATGTGACTTCAATGGTGTCTATCAATAGCAAAATACCTCTATAACAACAGCCAATATGAACTACACCCTTGTAGATTGTCCTTAAAAATATTTTAATACAACATAGCAGTTATTCAAATGACCCAAAATATTGAATAAATTATCTTAAGGAGCTGCAAATCCCACACAAACTAACTAAAGTGAAATTTACTTTCAAAGTTAACTTCTATGTTAAGGTCTTCCTGTCAACTAAGCCAATCTGTTTTTGAAAATGTAGGCTGGGAAGAGGCAGTGTTTTGCTGTCAGCAGTATAATGGAAGCTTCCCATGCATGCTAAGACTCTGATACTGTAATCACAGCTCTCTCTAACGTAATTAAACAGGTGACTTTGGTTTCCCATTGACAAGAAGCCCAGATAAAATTTGATGTCGATGACAGGGCTTCATCGAGGTAAATATGTGTGAGAGGAAAGTGTTTTCCTCTGAGACAGTGACATGGATGCAATTAGCAGAACAGAACTCTTATAATCTAACAGAGCAGATAGTCTCTGAATGCATCGTGTGACATCCTCCAGCAAGCTGTGACACCACAGTTGGGATTCTGACTATTTACTCGTTGAAGCGCTACTCTCCAAGTTATGGCAAGAAAACTTTTACTGGTGGAAAAGATGTGCTTATATATTTCCTACCTATCTTACTGCCATAGATTTGTTATATATATATATACTCAATGTAGCAAGTAGATCCGCACTCCTAGGACTTTTTGTAATCCAAACTTTATTGCATAAAATCGCCAACGTTTACATTTACGTTTCAGTTACAATTGTAACTGAAATGTAAACTTTGACGATTTTTATGCAATAAATTTTGGATTACAAGAAATCCAAAGCTTGCAGGTCTACTTGCTACATTGTATTTCACTACGATCACAGCACCAGGTGAAATGAAATGAGTAACTCTTGGAGTGTTGTTGTATTATATATATATATATATATAATTTTATTATTGCAGAAGTCATTTACACATCCCAGCAATTCAAAGAACCGCATCACAGACCTCATGTGCTACATGCCCCATATGCAGCACAGAACTCTGGGTAAGACATGCAAATGATGTCTGCAATTTCTCACTTTTTTGCATCCTGGGTCTGTTTTCACACAGAACCCTTCTTTCAATGCCATGTCATACCATACTAGATGGCTTTTTTTTAATGCGACAGAACACAGCCACGCCTTTACAGCTGTTTCGGGTTTATTTTACCTCATCAGCAGGAGATAGGCATGACCAGTTGCAGTTTGATGCTTAACCCCTAGGGCAAATACTCATTTAAATTTTGCTAAAAAAGTAATCTAGTATGGCATGGCATTGATTTTTAGGGTTCTTTGTGAAAACAAAGTGAGAAATTGCAGTCGTCATATGCATGTCTTACCCAGAGTTCTGTTCTGCATATGGGAAATGTAGCAGATGAGCTCTGTGATGCAGCTCTTTGTATTGCTGGGATGTGTAAATGACGTCTGCAATAACTAACTTTATTATTTGCAATGTGGAGGCTTTTAATCTCATTTTTGTCCATCTCCAAAACTTAAATGAGAAAATATATATATATATATATATACACTGATAGATAGATAGATATATATACGAACCGCTGGTTTCTGCACTCGGAAAACTGGTCCCAACGCCCGGTGCCGCACCTGGCCAATATAGCAATCCGTGCGTAAAAGATACGCTGGTGGCACTCTGGGTCTCTTAGAAAAATTCTTTATTGAATAAGGTTTCGACGTTTCAGTCTGCTAACTGCAGACTTTCATCAGGAATATAATCTCTATCTATCTATCTATTGGACTTCATTTGCATGTCCTACCAAGAGTTCCTTGCTACATACAGGGACTGTACCAAATGAGTACTGTAGGCAAAGCAATTCTCGTATTGGCTTGGATGTATAGCTCCATCTATTTATATTATTTCTTTTATATATCTATAAACAAAAAAAAATTAGACCAAGGAAAAACGAATGTTGATTCAGCTACTGTAACAAATTGTTCATATATATTGGTATATTGGTCTTGGGTTCTTGTGAATTGGAGTTTACAGGCAGGTATAAAGCCGTTTGCAGGATATTATTGGTTTTATGTTTTCCTCAGGTATTATGTTGGTCAATGTTGTGGCAGGCTTAAAGATCTTATGATCATAATTTGTGACCAAAACACAATCTTTTTTTCTCTTAGATTGGTAATTTTAATCTTTAATATTATATTCAAGCAGAGTCACGTTTATATGGTACATTGTATTCATTTGTCTCAGTAGCACTCTTATGTGAAATTTGTGTTAAAGTTAAGTGCAGCCTCTCCCAATTCTCTATATAATTTGTTATATGTATGCAGTTATATTAATCTGTAGTTAAGGAGTTAAGTCTAGTTAAGTTTAAGGATAATACATATGTATACACATGACAATGGTATGTCTTTATATATTCAATATAGAGTGTATATGTGGATTATGTTGGAGATTAATGGTTAAGGGGTTAAGTACAGAGAGTTGGTAGTATAGATGGAGTGCATAGGGGTTATATAGGGTATATATGGTGTATATAGAAACATAAAAGGGTGTTATGTGGGATATGGGGGGTTAAAATACTTTTTATGGGTTAACTTTTGTGAGTTTTATTGGACATGGGGTGTTCGGGTTCTAGCCTATGTAATCTCATTTGGCCCCAATGGGTTTTTTGGATGGGAAGTGTGTGGGCTACGATGTGGGCTACCTGTTCTCCATTATTAACTCCTTACTTGCCAGTTAATGGTTGGCATGTGGGAACCTGGTTACCCCTTATGCCATCAACCCATTATGTGCAAACATGTAAATTCACCACAATGTTACGCGACACCGACCTCATTGATGGACAGATCCCAATTTTCCAGGCAGGAATGCCCCATAGTGACACACTCAGATCATTTTGAGATTTGATACATTGTGACTTAGGCAAGCAGCATTGTGTCCATATCAACTCTTAATGAATTGCACCCATAGTCCCCATTGCTTACATATGCAAAACAAACATATTTACAAACATTCCGGTCCAAAAGTACAAAAGATAAATCATAATTTAAATTCTAGTGTAACTCAACATAAGTGTGTTTACTTGTGTAAATGTGTTTTGAGTCTCCTGTAAACATGATCTTTAACTTTCCATTTTGAAACAAGTTAATGTTTGTCAAACTGACTTTGTCCTTCAGTTTGATTGTCTATACTTATAATGGCTGTGACATGCTGCTCTCACTCTAAACTTTGAATCATAGCAATTTTAAGCTGTGATGTCCTTCTGAGAAACCATAGTTTTATTTTAGATATATCAGTAAATAATATTAGTGAATCCAGTGCGATAGCTAGGCCTTGAGCACATAGCGATCCAGCTGCAGGACAGTTACTAAGGTAGCAACAGCATTGTGGCAGATATTTACTTTATTCATTTGATCTAAAATTCTAAATAATAATGTTTGGGGCAGAACCTCAGATCCCATTAACACCTGTTTGGCAGGGTGTATGATCAGCCATTGTAGAAATTATTTGACTGTTGGTCTAAGTAGAACATTTTTCAGCTACTGAGAAGGAAACACTGTGGCCTTCTTCAAAACTTCGTAGATACTGGAAAGCGCGTCCTTAGTGTTACATCTCATATTGGTCCTTTTTCACCCCAAATTTTACTTTTCAAACAATTTCCAGATAACACTCTTAGGGCACTATTACACTCTTCGCGCAAAATTTTGCGTGTGCGCAAAAACGCATTAACGCGAGGGGAAAAACCCTTCGCACCAAACGTCGTATTCCGATGTTCACGCACAAAATGCGCGTTAACGTCTAAAGTGACCCTGCATGAACCCTGCGTGAGCGAAAGTTCGTGCGCGCATCCCATACTTAACATTGTGAGCGCAAATGCGTTCATGCACTGGTACGTGGATAGTATTACAATCGATGAGCAAATTTTAACGAACAACGTTTGCGCGCATAATTTTAACATCTTTTAAAAGCTGGTGGTAACGGCAAATCTGAACGTCGTGGCCGAAACCAAATACACCAGCCCAAAAAAAAAATACAGCACAGTATAGTTACACATTCTACACATACCCAAACAAAAAAATTGAGAGGTTGTGCCTGTTTTTATTATTGCTGCAGCATATATACACAGATTGATTTTGACGGGCGCAAAAACTGAACGGGAGACAATTGTGGTCAGATTGGCTGAATCGCGTGAAAAAACAGTCTGCCTACCGATTTCTGCTCGCAACGTTAATGCTCATCTTTTACGCGCGATATTTCCGGACGGATGAAAAAATGCGCTCGGATCGTAATACCAGCGTTAATTTACGCTCGTTAACGTTTAATGCTGCGCGCAAAAAAAGCTTTTTTGCGCAAGGAATGTAATAGAGCCCTTAAAGTGGATAAAATAATAATAGGACCTCTACTGATTGGAAAACTACCACAACCCCTACATGTGATTAAGTCATTCAAATGATACTTGAAAATAAGGATCATGAGTTGGCATTAAGACAACCGTCTCCATTTACCACAAAATATTTTTTGGAACATATGGGAAGATAATACTGTAGGTAATGTTAATGGCCACATTTTACGGGTTTGACTTGACCTTTTCAGTTTATGTGTGTACTTATGGAAATAACGACAATGTTTAATGTCACTGTATACTTATTTGTACTCATTGTTTTACTGCTTGAATAGTATATAGTAAACATTTTATGAGATGGATGGAATTCTTCCCCTTCCCTCCCTCACTTTCCCGTTTATTTTTTCTTTTTGTAGCCCTAATTAGTTAACTGCTTTTGTTGTGAATATTTCTATTTGTGAACAGAAATGGAAAAAAGTTCAAAAACCTTTAATAAATATTAATTTGAAAAGAAGGAAACACTGGTGCAAGCCAATAACCCTTAGTGGTTCCCTGTTATTGGATCTATTATGACAGAGCTGTTAAGTCAGTGGCGCGAATCATTACAGGAGAAAGCTGGTAATCGATAATAATTTTTGTTGGCTCCGTGGACAGACACTGGTCTACAAGTAGACATTACACCATCCCCTGCCCCGTGGGATCTGAGTTAGGTAGGAGATTTTAGGATGTGTTTACTTTAAAGTGTTAAGTGTTTTTTGCAAAAGCCAAATCAAATACCACCAGAGTCTCCGAACCACTATGCATTCTTAAATACATGTTTGCACTAAGAACAAAGGAGCTACCATGGAATAATTTGCTTTTCTTCAGCTGACCTACAGTATAGTCAACAAAGTATAAGAAGCCTTAGCATATAGTTAAGAACCGTTAAAGCTGAGGTGCAAGGAAAGTTTGCAGTTTGTCTAGAATAGCATTGTAACGATTGGCGCCCGCTTGGGCCATCGTTGTGGCTTGGAACAAGGAGTGTAGCTCTTTAGGCAGGTGAGCTGCTGACTTGATACAGGACAGATCAACAATACAGATTCCAGGTCAAAACAGGAACCAGACTGAGACACAAGATCAGGAGGGCCAGGAAGAAAACGAAAGGGATCCCTATGCTGGGAATGAGTTCTATCTAAGAAACCCTCACAAAGAAATAATGGAGCAAGAGGGATAAGAAGAGCAAGGGTTAACAAGACATACAGAAAGACTATACTAAAGAAGTCCTTGTATGTGGCCTCTGAGTATACTAAACTAAGACAAAGAAAACACACAGTACATGAAACATAAGAATGATCATACAGGCAAAGGTTGGCAACAGATCAGCATACAGAGTACCAGGAGTAGGTAGAAAAGGATCGTCAGGAAATACAGCCAAGGTCAAAACTAGGGATGAGCCGAACACCCCCGAGTTCGGTTTGCACTCGAACTCGAACTTTTCAAAAGTTTGAATTCGAACTCGAACACAAACTCAATACAAGTCAATGGGACTCAAAGTTCGATTTTTAGAGTGCCCTCCAAGAGGGCATATATGCTAGATATTTGCCATAAAAGGTGTATGGGGGTCCAGGTAGTGCCCTGGGGGACAGGAAACAAGGACAAAAAGTAAAAAAAAAGTTTTTAAAGGGACAGTGAGTTTTCCATGAAATAAGGGTTAAAAATAAAAACGAAAAATTCCTTCAAATATCGTGCCTAGGAGGTCCTCATAACCTGCCCGTGAAGTGGCGGATTTCTAGGATCTATAGAAACATTTAAAAACAATGTCCGGGTCCGGGTAGTGCCCTGGGGGACAGGAAACAAGGACAAAAAGTATAAAAAATACGTTTTTAACCCCTTCACTGCTGAACGACATGTGGGACACGTCCTCAGTTACTCCCACTGTATGCTGAGGAGGACGTGTCCCACACGTCATCAGCTTTGCGGGACCTCCGGCGGAGATACTCACCTCTCTGTCCAGGGTCCCGCGGCGCTCTGACCTCCGCGTCCTCAGACGCTGAAGTCAAGCTCCTCCCGACTTAAATGATGTCATCGCGCCATGCGCAATGTCATTTCCAGGCGACCCCCGGCCAGGGCCGGTGCAAGCATTTTTATCTAGTCAGGCGAAGGTGCATTTTGGTGCCCCACCCCATCCGTGTCATGTCAAGCCAATCAGGATAGAGGTGCCATGATAATCTCTATATATACACATATATGTATATACATACACTAGGGTTGCTCATATAAGTATATTTGCCCCCAGCTCATATAAGTATATTTGCCCCAGCTCATATATTGGTATATTTACCCCCAGATCACATGTAGATATATTTGCCCCAGATTACATGGGTATATATTGCCCCAGCTCATATGGAAATATTTGTCCCCAGCTCATATGGGTATATTTGCCCCCAGATCACATGTGGATATATTTGCCCCCTTTAAGAGTCTCCCCTTTTAAGCAGTGCCTGGCTTTAACCCCTTAAGCACCGGGTCGCACTTCAGCGCCTTGCGCGCCAAAGTGCGGCCTAACTCCGGTGGGGGCCACCATCTTGGATGGCTGCTCCACCCCCGGGTCCCCCCTCACTGCCTGGACATCCTCGCGCATAGCGTGATGATGTCAGATAGCCAGGGAACCCCTAGCTGCCCGGAATCCCCTGGTGGAGATAGGGGATTCATTTGAACCTCGCTATCTCCAGAACCGTGGCAGCTAGGCGGTCATGGAGGGCGTCAATCGAAAGGCCTGAGCATGGCCTTTCGAACTATACCCAACATGACCAGGTATAAAGTAGAAAAATAAAAAAAATAAAAAACATGTAATTTTGTTTGTTATTTTTATTAATGCAGCAATAGTGTTCACATTTCAATTATAATTCATAATGTGAACGGCCAAAGTTCGAATCGAACTCCGAACTGATCGAACCGAACAGCTCATCCCTAGTCAAAACCAGAATATACTTGGACAGGAATGCTTTGCAGCAACGCTGGGAACAGAAACTGAACACAACCACCATGAAACTCTACAAACGGTCAATGAGGCTCTGTGCTGCTGGGATATATATAGGGAGTGGGTCTGTGCGATTGGGTCATGTGAACCCAGATCAGGAGATCACAACAGAACCCCAGATCAGCCCCAGATAGCACAGCCAAACACACAGGGAAGAACAGACATGGAGGCCCTTCACCACCAGGGTGCGCGGCCAAAACCAGGGAAAATGTGACAAGCATCTTCAAACATTACATTAAAGAGTGAAGCTCTTAAACTCAATTGCTCACTTGAGAATTTTAATGGCCTGCTTGGAATAGGACGCAGGGAATTCACAAATACCACATAAACATTTGTATCATTTAAAATTATCTCTTTTCCCATCTACTTAAAAATGGGGGATTTTCTGATAGACATCTGTATCCTTTAATACACTGCTCTCTGATACATTATGTTAAGCCAAATGTAACTGCATTCATCCAAAGCAACTTCCTATTTGACGAAGCCCATGGTCATTGACTCCTTATGCCCCCATTTATCACTCCAGGCTGAAACAAAAAAACAAAATCAATTTAACCTTAAGGTACTAGTTATATGTGTTTTTGTGTATTCTCCCAATCCTAACCATGTAATAAACAATCAAACTGCAATCATTATTTCAATCAAACAGATGTTAAAATTATTTTTTTAGATTAAAGAAATGCCATTGGAAATTATTTCACTAGATTAGATTTGATTCCTCCATAAAGTTCTGCAAAGTGATTTATAGAAAGTTGATTTTGATGGCTGGAAATATCAACTTGTCAGAATATCTGGCACTGAGGTGCTCCACATGGTAGAAGAACTCTGAAGAGGGATATGAATGCTTTGTGATTGCCTTCCATTCCATTCCCGATTAGTACTATCTATGCTCAGTGTGCGGCCTAATCATTGGCCTTCAGCATGATTTGTGCTACAGTTCGAAACATCTGGATTAACTTGTGACCTTCTAAATCCAAAAAATATTTAAAATAAATTATGTGCTACTTTACAAGCCACGGCATAACTTTCAAAAAGTCCAGGTATTACAGAAAATCAAATTCATATAAATATATGTATAATGGGGAGCGCACTCGTGAATTTGAGATGATATAACATACACACACACACCCTGTGCTCAAATTGGGTTAAAAAAATTCAAATACTCATCTTTTTTGACAATCGTTATTATCCCAATCTTGTGGTATATTCCTATATGAACGAGAAGAGCAGAGAAAAAAGACTAATCGTGCAATATTGTCAATATCAGTATTTCAAATGCTAAACAGACAATAAAGTTTTCATTCACAAGTCCAGAGCCTGATTGGCTCATATTTTGCACCTGTAAGCCTGTATGGGGGGCTTCTCACATCAATCAATAAGTATATGCCTCAGATTATGTTGGTCAGTCAGAATGTGCCTCAAAGAAAAACAATATATGGCACAATATCGTTTTGGGATCATAGAAGAAAGGAGATATGAGGGGGTACACTATTGTGTCCTAGAGCCTCCTAATTTGATAGCTCCGTATAAGAGCCTTAGACCACTTGTGGGGGGTCGCACCCTCTCTCGGTACCAGATTCAGTGGATACTGCCTTAACCGTAGTGCAGTCTCCAATGGTCACTGATATCCAATGCCGTCACAATGTTGTGGGTCACAATGGTCGGGTCAGAGCCTTTAGATGGTATCGCAAACTTCCTTTATTGATAAACAATTAAAAGCATTAAAAAGGGGAACATATACCGAAACGCGTTTCTCCTGCTATCCTGCAGGCTTCATCAGACGGATTGTCCCTGTCCTATCCGTTTTGTCCATTTATAAGCTCTCTTTAGTATCCCTCCAGCCACATGCCGTGGCGTGCGTGTCCACTCCACTTCCGGTTTGCGTGTCACCTTGTGTGTTTGCACTTCCTGGTGACGTATTTCCACCTGTCACTATCGGCGTGTTACCTACAAGTGGCATTGTTGCTCTTACACTTTCACTCTCTCTCCCGGCAATGCCGGTTTTGGACAGATCTTTTAGTGCACAACCTATGTGTTTCATCTATCAATAACACCATGATTACTTTTTAATTGCACAGTGGGTTTTCTTACCAGATGGGGAGAAAGTGAACTAAAAACCAATTAATATACATGTGAATTCAACCAGATATATATAAGGATACAATCTTTCCCAATAAATTAATTATCTAAGATGGTAAAAAATATGCATATAATAAATATAAAATTCTAAATTTATTAAAATATAAATATGGAGATACCAACCTAAGATCTACATTTTATATCATTTAAAGTATAGTATAATTACAGAATTACAGAAAATATGTTAACCTCCCTGGCAGTATTCCCGAGTGTGACACGGGGTTAAGTTTCGCTGCCGCGAACGGTAACCCCAAGCCACACTCAGGCTGGATAGATACTCACCTCCTTCTGGCTCCCTCGCTGTCCGGTGTTATGGCACATGTGGGAACCTCTCATATGTGGGGACCGGCGCACTTCCGGTGACGTTTCAGCCGCTCACATCAAGGAACCACCAGCAATGCGCATGCGTACCGCCGATTGGTTACCCCAGCTCTCATGCTGGCACACGCAGGCTGCTTGTAGAGCACAGCTGTATGAGGTCCTGCAAGGGCGATACAGTGTTTGTCCTGCCATCTGCTGATATTTTCAGCAAATAACAGGAAGCAGTCCCTTTGAAGTTCTTATTTATATATACCCTGTGTCTCCCCAGCCCCAAATACAATTACAGATGGCTTTAATCGCAGCGAGCGCACGCATGCGCGTTGCTGGTGGTTCTTGACGTGTGCGGCTGTAACGTCACCGGAAGTGCGCCGGTCCCCACATATGAGAGGTTCCCACATGTGCCAGAACACCGCCGCAGTGTGATCGCGGCGAGCTGCTTCCTGGAAGGCTCCCTGCGAGTCACATGTGCAGGGGGCGGGGCTAGCATAAAAGGAATCTTTTTTACAGTTTACAGCATTTTGGATTATACAGTGTAATGTTTATGAACGGGCACTAGGTGGCAGTACAGGATAAGAAATAGACCATACATCGTCTCACCCTTGTTCTCAGACAGATTTCAGTGTTTTTTGTTGTATTTTATTGAATATCATTTATTTGCACTATTTTGGATAATTATTTTTGGGATAATAAATTATTATGCCGTGTTTCAAACTTTATCGGACTCAGTGTATTTACTATATATTTTTTATTAATTAATTTATTTATTTATAAAGGATTTTACCAGTAAGAACTCTTGATTTCACGGATTTTAGTGTGTGATTCCTAATTATTACAGGCTAACTATGTACAAAAACACGTTTCCTTTAAAAAAAAATTGAGACGCTTTTAGACACAAAATTTTGAAAAAATTAGACCGCCAGGGAGGTTAATACTGCCTAGGCTGCCAAATACTTTTTTTATGTAAGAATAAGAGACATGTTAAGGTAAAAAGCTATTATAAGCACCATATATAGAATAGAAAAATAGAATCATTTAATTAACATAGTAGTTTAAACAAATTATAGAAATGTTAGAACCATTTATTCCATATTCTAACCATGTGTTGGTTGTTGCTGTAATCTAATCTATGTTACTTTCTATCTGGAATTCTTTGACTTCAGAATATTTTATATCATGAAGGAAGGGAGGACTACTAGGACTTTAACCCCTTCGTTGCTGAGCCATTTCACGCCTGTGTGCTGAGCTCATTTTTACCACTTTTGCTCATCATGTTTAAACGCGATTTAAAGTCACGTTTTTTTATATGACCCGCACATATTATATACACTATATTGCCAAAAGTATTCACTCTCCTGCCTTGACTCGCATATGAACTTAAGTGACATCCCATTCCTAATCCATAGGGTTCAATATGACGTCGGTCCACCCTTTGCAGCTATAACAGCTTCAACTCTTCTGGGAAGGCACTCTTTAGGAGTGTGTTTATGGGAATTTTTGACCATTCTTCCAGAAGCGCATTTGTGAGGTCACACATAGGGATGGGCTGGCGGTTCGATCTGAACATGAGTTCGATTCGAACATTGGCCGTTCAAAAGTTCTCGAACATCAAACTTTTTGGGACGTTCAGCAAACGTTCTAAAAATATTTTTTTGATTTTTTTTTTTAAAAAAATGCTTAAAAAATCGTAAAAAAAATCTAAAAATAAAGCGACTCTTTACTGCAGAATATTATAGGCAATGGTTTACTAGATATTGAATTAAAATGGGAATATTTTTAACATTTAAGCCTATGGGATAAAACATTCTTGTTGCTAAAACATCAGGCAGACGAGGCCCTCTAATCAGGCACTGTAGAGGGCAGCCCGCCGGGGCCTCCCAAGGACCCCTTGAGGAGCATGCGGCCGCAGGATGACAGAGCTGCGACTGTGCGGGCTGGCCAGCCGTGTGCATGTGACAGAGAGGTGGTGCAGGGAGGGAGCCACGGCAGACCCCCCCCCACAACCAGGATCCAGGGAGCCCCCACTGACCACCAGGCTAAGGTAAGGTGATACATTTTTAAAAAAATAAAAAAAAATCCGAGGACATCTTTAAATGTCCCCTGGAACATAAAATAAAACTCACCTGATTCCTGGATCCACAAACAAGCGCAGCCTCTTGTCAAGGCAACTACGCGCGCTGCTGCAAAAGACGCCAGGTTAAGCCGCTCACTATCTGTCTATCCTAGACCCAGATGACTGTCTGGACAACAATCCCTGTGCGCTCGCTTATCTATCCATCCCCGCCCACTTTCTCTTGCAACAGGCACGTACAGTGCAATAAAGTGGTCCCAGGATTGCAACGCAGTACCAATCTTCTCTTGAATTGGGTACTGACTACGTTTCCCACAATCCCTGTGCCCACTTTCTTATTCTATTAGTTACGCTGCCACCAGTTCCCCTGAACACTATGCGCGTCACAGCAAAAGACACAGGGCTAAGCAACCCACTATCCGTCTATCCTAGACCCAGATAATGACTACGTGGAAAACAATCCGCCACTCAATCGCTTACCCAACCATCCCCAGCGACCGCAACTCACAATTTCAGAGCTACTCGAGCTTAACACAACAGGCAATACTCCAGTCTCTTTAGTTAGCGATGCAAAATGCCCGGCAGTGTGAGGATTCATATGCTGCATTATTATACTGTAAAGATGCTGCCCGACAGTGTGAGGATTCATATGCTACATTATTATACTGTAAAGGTGCTGCCCGGCAGTGTGAGGAATCATATGCTGCATTATTATACTGTAGAGGTGCTGCCCGGCAGTGTGAGGATTCATATGCTGCACTATTATACTGTAGAGGTGCTGCCCGGCAGTGTGAGGATTCATATGCTGCATTATTATACTGTAGAGGTGCTGCGCGGCAGTGTGCGGAATCATATGCTGCATTAATTATGCTTACAAATTTGGTTACTTAACCCATTTGCATTTGGATTGTAATATTGTGACATCCAGGGCCCCGGGTGGGCGATCGAGGGGACCCCTGATGCATGGTGCCGCCTCTTTACTGCAGAATATTATAGGCAATGGTTTACTAGATATTGAATTAAAATGGGAATATTTTTAACATTTAAGCCTATGGGATAAAACATTCTTGTTGCTAAAACATCAGGCAGATGAGGCCCTCTAATCAGGCACTGTAGAGGGCAGCCCGCCGGGGCCTCCCAAGGACCCCTTGAGGAGCATGCGGCCGCAGGATGACAGAGCTGCGACTGTGCGGGCTGGCCAGCCGTGTGCATGTGACAGAGAGGTGGTGCAGGGAGGGAGCCACGGCAGACCCCCCCCCACAACCAGGATCCAGGGAGCCCCCACTGACCACCAGGCTAAGGTAAGGTGATACATTTTTAAAAAAAAAAAAAAATAATCCGAGGACATCTTTAAATGTCCCCTGGAACATAAAATAAAACTCACCTGATTCCTGGATCCACAAACAAGCGCAGCCTCTTGTCAAGGCAACTACGCGCGCTGCTGCAAAAGACGCCAGGTTAAGCCGCTCACTATCTGTCTATCCTAGACCCAGATGACTGCGTGGACAACAATCCCTGTGCGCTCGCTTATCTATCCGTCCCCACCCACTTTCTCTCACAACAGGCACGTACAGCGCAATAAAGTGGTCCCAGGATTGCAACGCAGTACCAATCTTCTCTTGAATTGGGTAGTGACTACGTTTCCCACAATCCCTGTGCCCACTTTCTTATTCTATTAGTTACGCTGCCACCAGTTCCCCTGAACACTATGCGCGTCGCAGCAAAAGACACAGGGCTAAGCAACCCACTATCTGTCTATCCTAGACCCAGATAATGACTACGTGGAAAACAATCCGCCACTCACTCGCTTACCCAACCGTCCCCAGCGACCGCAACTCACAATTTCGTAGCTACTCGAGCTTAACACAACAGGCAATACTCCAGTCTCTTTAGTTAGCGATGCAAAATGCCCGGCAGTGTGAGGATTCATATGCTGCACTATTATACTGTAAAGATGCTTCCCGACAGTGTGAGGATTCATATGCTACATTATTATACTGTAGAGGTGCTGCCCGGCAGTGTGAGGATTCATATGCTGCATTATTATACTGTAGAGGTGCTGCGCGACAGTGTGCGGAATCATATGCTGCATTAATTATTCTTACAAATTTGGTTACTTAACCCATTTGCATTTGGATTGTAATATTGTGACATCCAGGGCCCCGGGTGGGCGATCGAGGGGGCCCCGGATGCATGGTGCCGCCAGATGGCCGAATGCCAGGAGCTCTGGCGGCACCCGGCACAGCTGTGAGTGATCAGGGGGCAGGGCGCGGCGTGATGACGCAGAGCCACCGGGACCTTTAAATCAGGAGTGCGCGCTGTACACCTTGCCTTGCTGTGGTATTTCATTCCCGCATCCCTAGCTTACCGAATCAATTTGTATACTTGTTACTGACCCGGCTTGTTCTGAGGATCTGATCTGTTGCCGACTTTGCCTGCCATTTGACTACTCTCTCTGTGTACTCCCTGCCTGTTCTGTTTGCCTCCTGTTGCTACTGGTGTGTGCCAATTCTCACCATATACAGTAGCGCAGTACTAGTGCCTAAACGTTGTTGACCCGGTTTTGTTATAACAACTACTCTCGCTCTGCGCCCCTGTCTGGTATATTCCGCTGCTTGTTACTGCTGGTGCGCTTCCATCCTGCCATACACTATAGCGCAGTAATATTTGGGTGCACTGCCACTGACGCGTGTACCAGAATCCAATCATTTTAATATTTGAATGCAGAGTCCACCCCTGCACTCTTCCACAATACCTCAGAGGGGTTACGTTGTGAAGGCACTAGCTGGCACCAAAGGCCCAATATTTGGGTGCACTGACGCGTGTACCAGATTCCAATCATTTTAATATTTGAATACTTTCATCCAAAGCCTGCATACGTTTCACCATAATTTAGCCAAAAAATCACTAAACTTGTTCTGCGTATCCTAAAACGTCTCCTCTTTTCATACAGGCTGCTGCGCCAAGCAGTTGTTTATGAATAGATTAAAGGAAAACCCATTTACCGTCATTTGAAATGTCATTTTTTTGTTTTTAAATGTTTCTATACATCCTACAAATCCGCTACTTCATGGGCAGGTTATGGGGAACTCCTAGGCACGATATTTGAAGGAATTTTTCGTTTTTATTCTTAACCTTTATTTCATGGAAATATCACTTTTCCTTTAAAAACTTTTTTTTTTTTACTTTTTTTCCTTGTTTCCTGTCCCCCAGGGCACTACCCGGACCCCCATACACCTTTTATTGGAAATATCTTGCATATATGCCCTCTTGGAGGGCACTCTAAAAATTGAACTTTGAGTCCCATTGACTTGCATTGAGTTCGGATCATGTTCGCATCCGAACTCGAACTTTTGAAATTGTTCGAGTTCGAATGCGAACCGAACACGGGGGTGTTAGGCTCATCCCACACACTGATGTAGGACGAGAAGGCCTGGCTCTCAGTCTCCACTCTAATTCATCCCAAAAGTGTTCTATCGGGTTGAGGTCAGGACTCTGTGCAGGCCAGTCAAGTTCATCCACACCAGACTCTGTCATCCATGTCTTTATGGACCTTGCTTTGTGCACTGGTGCACAGTCATGTTGGAAGTGGAAGGGGCCAGTTCCAAACTGTTCCCACAAAGTTGGGAGCATGGAATTGTCCAAAATGTCTTGGTATGTTGAAGCATTCAGAGTTCCTTTCACTGGAACTAAGGGGCCAAGCCCAGCTCCTGAAAAACAACCCCACACCATATTCCCCCCTTCACCAAACTTTACACTTGGCACAATGCAGTCAGACAAGTACCGTTCTCCTGGCAACAGCCAAACCCAGACTCGTCCATCAGATTGCCAGATGGAGAAGCATAATTCGTCACTCCAGGGAACACGTCTCCGCTGCTCTAGAGTCCAGTGGCGGCATGCTTTACCACACTGCATCCGACGCTTTGCATTGCACTTGGTGATGTATGGCTTGGA
The DNA here is from genome assembly GCA_009667805.1 of Leptobrachium leishanense. Taxonomy (NCBI): domain Eukaryota; kingdom Metazoa; phylum Chordata; class Amphibia; order Anura; family Megophryidae; genus Leptobrachium; species Leptobrachium leishanense. The sequence continues at coordinate 135,665,829 of CM019065.1, forward strand.
TGCAGCTGCTCGGCCATGGAAACCCATTCCATGAAGCTCTCTGCACACTGTTCTTGAGCTAATCGGAAGGCCACATGAAGTTTGGAGGTCTGTAGCGATTGACTCTGCAGAAAGTTGGCAACCTCTTCGCACTATGCGCCTCAGCATCTGCTGACCCCGCTCCGTCAGTTTATGTGGCCTACCACTTGATGGCTGAGTTGCTGTCGTTCCCAAACACTTCCACGTTCTTATAATACAGCTGACAGTTGACTGTGGAATATTTAGGAGCGAGGAAATTTCACGACTGGATTTGTTGCACAGGTGGCATCCTATCACAGTTCCACGCTGGAATTCACTGAGCTCCTGAGCGCGACCCATTCTTTCACAATGTTTGTAAAAACAGTCTGCATGCCTAGGTGCTTAATTTTATATACCTGTGGCCATGGAAGTGATTGGAACACCCAATTCTGATTATTTGGATGGGTGAAGGAATACTTTTGGCAATATAGTGTATCATTTTATCCGGCAGACTCCGCAGAATCATAATATATCGTTATTATATGTATACGTCATGTCCTGCCTATATATTATAACAAAAATGAAATAAAATTAGAATTTTCAATCATCTACAGTGTGTAATTGGGTTTTTTCACATTTTTATATGCAATGCTTTTTTGCGGTTATATTTTCTATGGGGTGCGCTTGTTAAAAAAATCAGAAATTGGGACTTGTTAATTTTTTGGGGAGAATTACATGATTTTTAGCAAACGTACCCCATATAAAAAATCATTAGTGCAGCACCATTGTTCATATTATAATTGAAATGTGAACAATATTGCTCCATTAATAAAACAACACACGTTTTTATTTTTTTATTATTTTTTATTTTATTTGTAAAAAAAATTGAAATTGGTACTTGTTACATATTTTTGGGAGAATTACGTGATTTTTATCAAACGCACTCCATTAATCATTAATGCAGCATCATTGTTCATATTATAATTGAAATGTGAACAATATTGCTCCATTAATAAAAAACACACCAAAAAAAACACACATTTTTATTTTTTTAATTACTTTTTAAAAAAAAAAAATTCTTGACTTTAAACATGGTCATATTTGGTGTCAGTCGAAAGGCCATTCTGAGCTGTTCTGAATGATACCAAACATGACCCCCTAGCTGCCATTGTTCGGGAGATATAGGGGTTCAAATGAACCCCTATCTCCACCAGGAGATTTCCTTGAGAAATCCCTGGGCAGCTAGGGGTTCCCCGGCTAACTGACGTCATCGCGATATGCCTGATGATGTCCGGCAGCAAGCGGGGACCCGGAGGTGGAGCCGCCATCCAAGATGGCGGCCCCCACCGGATCTAGGCCGCGATATGGCACCAGATCGCGGTCCGGCATGTATTTATTTATTTTATTTATTTATAAAGTAGGCATTTAAAGGGTTAAAGCCAGGCACCGCTTTGAAGGGCAGACACTTTTTTTCATAGACTCTCACGATCGGGAGGGAGAGGGATCTGAAAGGTTCCCCCTCTCCATTTCATGCGATCTCCTGGCATTGCCGGGGGGGTCGCTGAAAATGACATCAACGCGTCCGAGGCCATTATGGCGTGGGGTCTATAAAAGCGGCGTCTGACTTCGAGGAAGTCAGAACAATGCGGGACCCCGGACCAGAGCGGTGAGTATCTCTCTGGCCCCCCGCCAAGCGGAAGACGTGTAGGGAACGTCCTCTGCATACAGCAGGAGGCAATGAGACCGTTCCCCACACGTCTTCCGCAGTGAAAGGGTTAAAAGGGTATACTTCTTGTCAAATCGAGTCTTTTTTCCAAAATAGCTTCAGTCAACCATAGCATGCAAACGGAAGGGGTTATTCACTAACCACCTTTTGTTTCATTGAATGGATGGTGGATTTACTTCACAGTAAATCCGGGAACAACAATGGATAAACCAAAGTGACACCACAGTGAATTCACCATTTAAGGACCTATCTCATCTCCATACTTTCCATCTTTCCACAATAGTTTCTTCAAACTTGTATAGTTCTCAGTGTAGTTTTCAATAAGGTTTTCACTTGTATTTCCACTGTAGTTTCTTTCTGCCAAAGTTATTTAATGTAGATTTTAACAAAGTTGGCATCGTACATTAAGTCTAGCTTTGCTTTTAACGTTATTTTCAGTGTTGTGTCTGGAGTCCAATAAAGATCACCACTTTAAAATCACTGATGTTTAATCTCCAGTGTTGAAAACAATAGCAGAATAATGCTAAATGGAGAACAGCCATAGTTTGCTTAATTTACAAAACAATGATGCTGGAACTATTGTCCAGTTTTGTTACGAATTCTTCACCCTTGCTGTCAGGAACTTCACCTGCTGTTGTTGAGTTTCGATTCTGTGGAAAGTTGAAGTTCACTGTAGTTGCAACAGTGATTTTAACCTTTGTTAGTAACAATGGCGACCTTATGGAAAACCACTTGCTAGTGCATAGGGTAAAGGATATTCCTCTAGTGTTCCATTACATCTCAAATTTTGGTAGTAGAAAATTTTTATCATGATCCTCCTTAAACCTCTATAAAATGACTTTTTATAGTTGCATACCTTACTCTCCCAGCTAGTTTCCTTTCACAGTGTCTCGCTGTAATTTCATCCTGCCCCCTCTCCCTGAGCACGAAAGTAAAGTGGCAGAAATATTAACCTACCTGCTATGAACCAGGACAATAATGCTCAAAACTGATTCAGCAAGATTAAAGAAGGCTACTGAAGTATTAGGATCAACTCTACTTAACCCCTTCACTAATGAGATTGAGATATCTCTGGCTTCAAAGGCTCCATCCTGTGCCCGATAGAGATATCTCGATCTGCAGGGAACCTTGAGCTGCAGCTGTAATGGCTGTAACTCAAATTGGCAGTAGATGGCACAATCTACTGGCCAAATATGTTATTACAGTAACACATACATTGGGAATATACACAAATATTTCTTACTGTAAAATTAATTAAAAAATGATTTTATCAAAACGCCACTGGTTCCTGACAGTGTTTGTTTGGAAAATCACTTTGTAATGAAGGGGTTAAGAGGCATCAAATATTAACCCTTCCCACCGCAGGATGTTCCATGTCGTCCTGGCGGCAGGCAGGCTTTGAAGACAGGGTGTACATGTAAGCCCCGCTGTCTTCAATAGGGCCGCCTCGGCCCCTCCATGCAGTCTCCTTGCCGGGTTGCGGTGCACATCATTGGCTGCATGGAGACGGCCTGAAATCAAGCCGTCCCTGCAGCCAATGATACGCGCTGCGTGTCAGCTGCGGGGGAGGGCCTAAATCAGTGCCGCGCGATGGCACCTGTCAGGAAGGCGTACCTGTACGCCGGTGAAAGCCACCCCTTAAGGGTGCCACCCGCGCGTCCTTAAGGGGTTAAAATGCTTATTTTACAAAACTGGATTTTTTTAAGTCTACTTAAAAATATAGTAATAAAATAACTCTCATATCCCAGTTTAAATACAAAACAGGCTAAGATGGACCTATTGCTTAATAAATAGGGAAAAATGCAACAAGGAGCTTTATGATCAAGAGTGGAGTCAAATTAAAGGAACAACATATCAAATTAATGCTAAGGTATGCCAAGGTAGTGACCACAAGCAAAAGAAAAATGCAAAACTATATAGTTTTGTGGAAGAGGAAGAAAGTGTTGACAAAGTTAATGTGTTTATTATACTTTTATTTGGATAAAGAACAATACAGGATTAACAGGAATATGAAATGTAAAATATTAAATAAAATAATAAATTTGCAAATAATTTGAATTTATGCTCATGGAAGTAGTGTACCTTACTGAATGAATTGTATTTAACTTGTCCCAGTGCATATGTGAGAGAACCATATGTCTATGAATGCACAACAGTAATGCAAGGACATTTTCCTATGATGCAAAGGAACACAAACATGTATTATAACCATCACCCAGGGAGGTGAAAGATAAATACCTGATGAAAAAAAATGTTTGTTTGCCTGACCATTATAAACATATTGCTATTTCAAATACCTTAATTGTATGTATTATATGAAGCTATTCATGGGTCTCGATGATACATTTCCTCGGAATATACAAATGATTCAATTATCCAAAAAATGCATTTGCGCATTGATGAAAAGTATCTACAATAGATGCTCTATTCATAAAATAACAGCACATGGGTTGAAATGTAAATCAGAACTGAAGTCTCAGTGTAACCATAGCAACATATTTTATAAAGACACCAGAGAGTAAAAAGAACATTTGTTGAGATAAAATTTAAATAATAAAAGGAAAAAAAAGATGTATGAACTATATTGATGAAAAATGTTCATTTCTTTGCTACAGATCCTTCACATAAAACTGCAAGTCTGCAGAAAAAATAGTAAAAGTTTCCTGCAAATTTAATTTTACAAGTTTTTTTAATTCCATATTTTTTCAATAACAGCATTATAATTACTTATCACCCTGTCAGCCTTTCGAGCTTCTAACGCCTGTAATAAGACGCGTTCTCTCACTGGATTACATGCTTTATCCCCAGGGGATCCCCGCCAATCCTTTCACTGAGTATAAGATTTGATTGTATTTATAAGTCAAGTTTTATTTTAGAAAAAGCAGAACGATTCTGCGCCGGCATAAAGCAATAACAAATTTACTGCGTGTCTGGAGGGGCAGTTGCACTGAGCTTTTTAAGCAATAAGATGCATCGCCACAGAATATTTGCATGGATATTGACAGACTTTCAATGTACATTTGAATTAAGCCCACAGGCAGGAAAAAGCCCAATAAAATGTGTAAGAAAACGGTCAGGTAATGAGAAAAGAGCCATTCACATTACACATGCTTTCTAACAGCTGCACTACTCAATCCCAAAGGTACTAAGTTAACTAAGCATGGGAAAGAACGAAGTCTACTCCATCCGTGAAACCATGAATACCTGACAACAGCCATGAGGGCTTAAAAATAAATGCCATCAATTTTTGAGGATACTGCATTTCTAAATGTCTCGTTACTCACAATTTGCTTATAAAATCTTGCACTTGTATTTTGATTCAGCTATATGTGATTTGATTTGTATTTACTTACAGGACCCCAGGACCTTGGAAGCTATGCATGTTATATCCATTGGTTTTAGGATTTAGGATAAGGCATAACCAATAGCCTAGGATTGTGTTTGGGGCAAATCCATTCAATATTACCAATTGGTTTGATTGCCATTGAAATGTATTACAAAATGTGTAGACGATATAGGATATACTTTGACTTTCATCCATAAAGCTATACTGTATACACTCATATGGTGTATTTGTGTTGGCGCTGGCGATTATTATGTGGATTCAAATTTAGTCAATACTGGGATTGTCCCTAGCATGCAGCTCACCACAGGGTGTATCCCTCACCCGAATAGATAGAACAAATATACAAACACACATATCTGTGAATCAGGAGCGCAACAGTGGTAATTAATCAATGCAATAGTCTTCCTTCATAGAGCATATTTAGATAGAATTCGGATGGATCCAAGAATCGAGCCTATAGGCTCCTGGCTTGAGTGAAATCTTCTGTTACCTTTTAAGATCAATTACAAGATCTATGTTATTGCGCTATTGGTTTTATTTTTGTATTTTAGGTATTATTATGCAAGAAATTCTTGGATCCATCCGAATTCTATCTAAATATGCGATATGAAGGAAGACTATTGCCATTGATTAATTACCACTGTTGCGCTCCTGATTCACAGATTTGTGTGTTTGTATATTTGTTTCATCCATGAAGCTTTGTAAACAAATTCCAAATGCTGATCTGCAGGACTGATATCTCAATCAGAGTGTAAATAGTATAGAGCAATGTTTATTTCTTTGTGTAATATGTATTACATATGCATTTATTTGACTAGTTCTTATGAATAAGGGTTTTGCACTGTTATTAGTATAGGTTTTTACTCCTTATAGGAATCTCATTAGATTTGGATGCAACCTCAACCCATTATGATGATGCAAGAGATTCCCAATGTTAACACAATGACAGATGGACATAACTAGCTTCGCTCGCTTGGATTTTGAGATATGTTACAATTGTTTTTAAAAGAAACATGAGTTTTTTGTCCAAACTGTATGAAATGTAATTTATGGGTTGATGTCTTATAGTAATAGGTAATGTTTATTGCAGACGTTAGTCAGGGTGTATTGGCTACAAAACAAAGTTGTCTCATTTATATGCGTCCATGAATTTATTTTGGTGTTGTATTTACAAACAGACAGTGAGACAGACAAAAAACTATTTGTTTTTTGGCATCTGGAAAATAGAAAAAAAACTATTTGAGTACTTCTTTTTAAACTAGTTTAGTGGTTCTTCTGCAGGTGCTCGGATCAGCAGAACGTTAGGTGAGCTCACTCTGGAACAGGCAACATAAAACTGCCCATGTGAGAAGCAGTCTTCTCCTAGGTCAATCCCTGCTACCTTCCAAGTCTGTCCCTGAGACTTGTTGATGGTCATTGTGAAACAAGCCTTTAGGGTGAAATTAAGTCTTTTGAATTGAAATTGATATTCTGATGCTATAAGAGGTATTCATGGTATGAACACCGATTCCCCTGGACAGAACCAGTTAGCACCATAGCCTCAATCACATTTCTGTGGAGTTCTTTTACTTGCAATCTGGTGCTATTATTGAGCTTAGGGGGGTTGAGATCCTCAATATATCACAGGTAATCCCACACTGGGGCATTGAGTGTGTGTGAGGCCTGCCTGTAAGAGGAAAGCAGTGATGCTGGACCAGTGAGGGAGTGTGTGAGCCCTGGCTGTGAGAGGAGCTGCATAGAGACTCCCTTCTGTGTGAAGTACTGGAATTCTAAGTTGTAAAGTCAGAGTGGTAAATAGAATCAATAGTCACCCTCCATATAATGGATCTGTATCTGGAATGCTGGAAATTCCATGTAAGTACCTACTGTATAAGTAGGGTTTCCATAATTTGGCTGGATGTAAAATCTATCAGTATCCAATGTGAAATTGGAGGGGTGGGTTGTTGGAGTGATTTCTGTGTTTGTTTATGATAGCAAATTGAGGTGGCAATATTTAGCAAGGGGACAATGTGAAGACAATGGGTGTTGGGACAATTATTCGACTACAAAAATAAAATTGCCCGAGGACGGGTTTCTATGACACCCGAAAAAATCAAATACAAATGTTGAGCTGCTGCTAGAAAAGGTCAAAACCTCTTTAGGCACCCAACCAAGAGGTAACAAATCTGATCAGAAGAAATGACGAAACAAAACCTCCAGGGCTGCTTGAATGGTGCAGTCATGCTCCCCAATTTACTTGTACAGGAACACAAACAGTCACAAATGTTTCGGGGGCGCAGCCCCTTCCTCACTGTATAGTCCCCTAAGAACATACATAGACTGAAACCCTTTAAATACATAACCAGCAGTAGGTGGTACAGCAGAACAGACCATTTGGAACACACATGGATAAGATGCTGTGGAGTATAGGCAAAAGTATCCGTTCGATTGCTAGTTAATCCAGCATTATCTGAAAATGACATATTAAAAAAGCTGACACCCCAGAAAAAGATGCGGATGCAAAAATAAGTAGTCAACTACAAAAATACAAGTGCCCATGGTCAGGTTTCTATGACACCTGGAAAAATCTAATTCAAATCTTGAGCTGCTGCTGGAAAAGGTAAAAAAATAAAAAGACAGATGAGACACAATGTCACAATTACGTTATCCCCCCTTAGTGAGGAGGCAATAGAGACAGACTGTTACTATTTATTATTATTTTAATCATTTATATAGCGCCAACAGTTTCCGGAGCGCTTTACAAGAACCAAACGGAACGAGATACAGATAAACGGACATAGGATGGAAACAAGAGGTGTAGAGGGCCTTGCTCACAGGAGCTTACAGTCTAGAGGGATTGGGGGTTGAGAAAGACAAGGGGAATTTTACTGGACGGCAGGAACATTAGTGTCAGTGGTTTGGGAATGGTGGGGCCATAGAAGCAGCATCAATCATGTGTGAGTAGGTGAGCAGAGGGATGAGTTGCATCAGTGATGTGGTACACTAATCTGAAGAGATGGGTTTTGACGGATTTCTTAAAGGCCCAAAGATCAGGGGAGAGTTTGATAGGGCGAGGCAAGTCATTCCACAGGACAGTAGCTGCCCTTGAGAAAGGAGAATGGATGTACCTGGTGGACACAGTGGCTCCTCATGGTCTTAATGAGAAGCTTGAGTGGCACTGGTTCCTGTAGGTGGATCCTCTGAGGCATCTGCAGTCTAAGGTGAGCTTTGTCTTTTTCTTCTATTCATCCCCTAGTAGTTTTGTTTCCTTGTTCTGTAAATGTTTAAAATCATTGGACAATATTTTCGTTTGCCATATGTATGTGTGCTGCCCTATTTTTTGTGGGCCATATATATGTTTTTTTTTTATGTAGTCCTAACAAAAGAGCTGGGTAGATATGTGAGGTTATGTACCCACGTCGTCATGATTTTAATTTTGTTTGTTATATTTCTCAACTATTGCCTTTTCACTATAGTTTTCCACTAGATATTGTCACTATTGTGTCTAGAAGGTATTGGTCTTCTTTCTACAGATAATGCTTGATTGTTATAGCATTGTTGGTCACCATGGAAACCAGAACGCTAGAAGTTTTAGGCAAGCTTATGGACCGCAACAGTTTTTGGTTGCAAGGTGGCTATGTTCAAACGTGAGCTCATAGAAGATCTCTCATGATTCTGGGGGTTGTTCCCAGAGCCGGGGCATGCGCAGTGGACTACTCCCCTGCCATCTTTTGAGAGCGTTCACCCTGGAGCAGTCTGAACACCAGGAGTACCTGGGAATCGTAAGGGGTTTCAATTCATGTATGTTCTTCGGGCACTATACACTGAGGAAGGGGCTGCTTTGATAAACAGGCTATGTGGAAGCTGTCTGTAGTAAATAATACTCAATTAAATTAAAGATACAGTACTGAAAGCTGTGATAATCTTTAAACATACAGTATGTATACATTTCAGTTGAACTGAGAATTGTCCAAATTTTGGGCAATTCAATGAATTGTCCAAAACATAAATGGACCAAAAAATGGATAGTGTGGGACAAAATGTTAATTTGTTCAATTCAGTTTTGTTTCTGTTGATGCATCCACAGTTGGCAGGAACATTGCATTAAACAAATACCAGAGCAGGTTCGCTTCTTGTTAGTCCAGCCCCTCCCTTTCTAACTACCCCTCCAACCATGTCTAGGAGGTATAGCATTAAATCAGAGCAGATAGGCTGTTGTACCTCCTTTGATTTAACCCCTCAACCGCTGTCTTTTGGTGAAAGGTACAAAAGGATCAAGAGTGCCAGGCAGCTCCTCACATGCTGTTAAAAGCTGAGTGTTTAAATTGTTAATTATTTTGTAATATATCTGTGTGTATGCGCACAGGATCAACCACTACCAACCAATTGATTTTAACAATCAAAATAATAGAGATGTGCATTTGTTTAGGAAAAATTCAGAACGAAATCCATTAATCATATTTCGGAAGTACTTCCGAATAACGAATTGATACAATACGAATTCGAAACGAAATGGTATATAATGAATTTATTTAGTTTTACACTGTGTCATCATCATAAAACAAAAATTTGAAAATATTTTTTTTTGGTGTTCCAGAATTCGAATCGATATCAACTATCGAATTGATATATAAACTATCGAATTGATCATAAATTAAAATACATACAAGTAATGCAAACAACATTATGAAACAAATTAATTTTGTTTCACAGTTTCACAAGCACCTTTCCCTGTTAAATTGACTCAAATACTAAATCTGTGAGACAGCTTAATTTAACCCTAGCTTGTCTTTTAACAGCAAAATTTGATTAATTTGGGTTTTATTTAGTGATCTGAAATTCAAATTGATATCAACTAGCAAATTGATCTTAACTTACAATACAAGTAATAGTCAGAAAAGGACTTTATAAAACAAATTAATTTTGTTTCACGGTTTAATTTGACTCAAATACTAAATCTGTGACACCGCTTAATATTTAACCCTAGATTGTCTTTTAACAGCAAAATTTGATTAATTGGGGCTTTATTTAGTGATCCAAAATTCGAATTTATATCAACTATCGAATTGATATATGAAATTTGAATTGATTCGAACGAAATTATTTAAAAACTAAACAAATTTTTCAGCCATGCACATCCCTACAAAATCATCGGTCCAATTTTCAGATGAACCAAATCCACTGTCCAGGGAAATTAGGATAAGCCAAAGTGATCATGACATTCAGAAGAACCGAGAACTATAACCCACATTTTTTTTTTGCCAATGCACATGTCTAATTATAATTAGAAAATAATATTTTATATGAAAATACAAAAATACAGAAAAAATTAATAAAATATTTAAACAATACAACAAAAAAAAATTCTAGGAAATTGTAATAGTCATATTTTTATGGGGAATAGTTGTGGTCAAACACAATGACAGAGTTATAATATAAACACACTTCGTGAACAGTAACATGATTCATTTACATGGTAATATAGTAGTTAGACATAAAAGATTCACTGAGTTGCACTGAACAAATGGAAATATTAGAGCCTAATCATCCAACGGTGTTGCGTTGGCATTATTCAAAATTTAAATCAGAGATGTTACGTTTTTACTTAATATTTTCCTCTTGAAATAAAGTGTATACATATAATATTAGTAACTCGGTAAAACTTACACTTCTTTTTGAGCATTAATAAAGACTAATGAATGAATTGGAAATGTGAAACTGTGGTATAAATAGTCGCAGTAAGAATAGAGTCAGATCAACGATTATATGAGAGTTCAATTTGCTTTTATGGTCTTTAACTGGTGTTACGATGAAATGTCAGGAATTTATATGAGCATGTTGGTTAGCGGAACAGCAAGCATTCACACCGCCAAAGAATTTAAACCTACAGCCTCTGATAATGTAGACTTGGACTAAACTGTTCCCTGTTCGCATCTCTTAACACATTCTTGTTAATAATTGAAACAATTTTACTTTTTTATTTTATTAAGTTATTATGTTGGAAGTTAGTGTGAATAAATGCTATATTTCGTTTGTGTATAGAAAATATGAAGCAACCTCAATTGTATTAGGTGACATTACATAAAACTATGCAGGTTGTATGAGATAAGTATCATGGAGCAGTGAACACATACAGTGTTATTCAAAGAGAATCGAAAAGGCACTGCACGTTCGGTGACTTTTCGTTCTCTTCAATTTGGTGCGATTTGGCGATCCCATTTCGGTGACCCTGCGGTGTATTCAACAAGCACTACAGGGCTGCCGCAAACCCAACGAACACTCACCGCAAAACCCGGCGAACGCACACTAAAATCCGCAAAAACATCTGGATTAACCCAAACGAACACGCCGGAGAAACCCGAGCAGCCGCCGATCACAGCGCAGGGCAGCCGCCGAAAAAAAACCGACACCGCAGACGAATGGAGTGAGCAAAAAAACCAAAAAAACAGTATGCTTGAATGTTTTAAAAGTGAAACGCTGTTTGCAAAGAAACTACAGAACAAAAATGTCTGGAATTTATTTATAAGGTCCAATGAATGATAATAAAAAGGGCTGTTACAGAAAAAAGAAAAAACGATTAAAAAAAACCCAGAAAAACAAGTTTTGCTAAAAAAATCCAAGAAAATAACTAAAAGATCTAAAAATAAAGAGACTTTTTACTGCAGAATTGTAACGGGGGTCGGGGACCTGACATGGGTACAGAATGGTGTGAGCTAAAGCGTAGTGGTAGACTAGATACAGATGTAAACAGATCTCAAAACAGAAAAAAATGGTTTATTTGTAACCCAAATAAACACAAATATAAAATACCAACCAGAAAACCAAAACAGAATAAATGCAAGAAACTAACACAACAAGAGAGGTCTAAACTCTAGAGAAACACATGACAGATATAGCATAGAAGGAAATAAAATACTCGACTGATAAACGCAATGAACAATACATTCAGAAAACAAAAATAACAAGAAGAGGCAGAGGAATATAACAGAACTAGCGGAGGAGACCTAAAAGGTAACTTGAAAACATACAAGAAAACCAGAGCAACAGATCCCATTCCCTACCAGAACTGCAAGGAATGTAATAAGGACCTAGATGAACAAGAGGCTTGGAACAAATCAGACTGAGGCTCAGAACCAAAATGAAGCAGCACCCTTCCTAGGGCGATGCCTGCCTATATACAAAGGTCAATTTAGAACAATTGAGTCCAGGTGAGTGTCCAGGCTTGGAATCCAAAAAATGAACGAAATGAAAAGTCCAAAGCAGCAATGTCCACTACTGCCAGAGGGGGCACCAGAGACTCGGGACGTCACAAGAATATTATAATCAACGGTTTATTAGATATTGGATTAAAACGGGAATATTCCTGACATTGAATCCTATGGGATTCAACTGAATAAACCTGTGGAATGAAACCACTGAACAGCAGGTAATTTTGGCAACTTTTCACTGCTGTTTTTTTTCTCTGAATAGACAAAGCATTGCTTCTCTATGGGGATTTCACTGCCCTCGAACAGGCAACGAACAGGCACCGTATGTGCAGGCAATTCGCCAAAATTTGGCGAACTGCCTATTTTCTGGATAGCCGAATGGCCATGAAAGGTAACCGTACGCTAAATTTCACTGTTCGGTTACCTTTCAGCCAGATTTGGATCTCTTTGAATAACCCTGATAATGTGAACAAGTGAAAAATAAATGCTTTTAAATTGTGTTTTAAAAGCATTCAGGTATCCGATTAAATATCACATCAAACTAATTAATTTCAAAAACTACTGCAGTTCTTCAAAAAGGCTAAGATCTTTATTTTGACCGTCGCACATTCACATTATACTCTTAAAACACTTGTGTTATATTTATTCTTGGAATAATTTTATTGACATGTGAATTGAAATGTTACTGAATATTTGACATTAAAGAGTTAATATTCTTGTCATTCTATGCTATGCCATTCGTATTGCGATCTATAATCAAGATGGGATTCACTAACAGTAAATGTTCCCGCGATAGGGGTCGCCCTCGTTGCGAGCAGACATATGAAAACCACTATCCATTGCATACAGCTGAAACACGAGTTTCTCATTAAAGGTAAGAACCATCGGTAAAGCTGCTGGCTGTGATCTCTGAGTAAAACGCGAGCCTTGAACACTATGGGAGCCAGCCAGGATCTCAACACAACTACTCTCTGCAGTAAAATCCTAGGACATACTTGGCGAGAGAAATCTTAATCTATCATTCCTGTTAAAATACTTTATAAATAAATAAATAGGGCATCCCCTTAACTATACTCCATAAGAAGCCCCAACCAATAAATCTGAAGGTTGAAAGGGACTCGAGGTTCACGATGCACAGGTATAAATGGACAATTCACTTGGGTAAGAGGAAGATTTTACAGCTAGTATATATGAATATAAAAGGCTATAAGGTTTAGTCACATTTTTCGACATACAGTCTTCTAGTCTTCAGGTAAAGGCATTAATTTAAGGTGGCTTTCCATTCCTTGGGACAAAACAAGTGTCCCAAGGCAGACTTGTTTTGGTGCATTTCAGAACTTGAGGTATGTGCCATGGTATCTTATTTTATTTACTATTATTCTTTATTTACAGTATTTTCTGGTGTATAAGACTACTTTTTATACTTAAAAACATCCCCCCAAAAATTGGGGTTGTCTTATACGCGGGATATACAATACAATATGACGAGTATAGCCCAAAACCTATTTTTTTACTTTTCAGCTCCTTATGTACTCCTCATTATCTCTTCACATCTACTCACACATTATATATTTTAATGAAAACATAGAACAAATAGTACTATAAATATCAACATAACAACTCCCTTAGTATGAATGAAATATATAAATAAAATGGTGAGGAAATGAAAAAAAAACTCACACTAATGTGCGGTGTGTATGAGCGTATCACCATTCTATCACAGAATGTATGGGACACATTCACATGGATTTATTCACAAAACTTATGCATAAGTGACAAATATTTAAAGCCAAATATAGTCAATTAAAAATTATTGTGCCATTATCGCGGTTTAGTGAATGAGATCTTGTGTGTATGCTTGTGACAGGACGCGTTCTGTGAAGCAACGAAGAAGACACCTAAATCCACAGAACTGGTTTCTTCTCCAAGATCTTTGGACCTTTACGTTCCTCAAAAAGATCTGTGTGCAAAGGCATGTGGAAGAACTGATGCTATGTGGGAGGGGACGTCAGATGCTGATTCCACGTAGATTTCTCTTCTATAAACACTTCAATTTTTGTATGAGCGTATCACAGAACACCACAGCAATATAACTCACAAGGTGAAGGCAGTCAGTATGTGCGTACACAGCATCCACAGAAATAAAACTCACAAGGTGAAGGCAGTCAGTATGAGCGCATAAATATATAAAAGTTATATAAATGGGTATATGTGGGTGTCTGTATGACGGCCAGTGATGCCAGTCTGCTGTGGCGCCCCTCTCCCGCAGCTATGTCCCCCTGAGAGCTGTTAGGCTGGGGTCAGACGAGCGTAGTGTTCACGTCCGTGATTGCGCCTAAAAGTACGTCCGTGATAGCATGAAAGAAAGTCCATTGGAGCCTGACACATGAAGTACGTCCGCACTGAACTGCGGACGCACAACGGCCGCGGCAAACGGACGCAGGTTAGGCAAGAACGTAATACTGCTAGAACGGACGTGCGGAGTGCGCCACGTCCATAACGTCTGCATAGCTTTGTGTGTGAGTGATGGAGCATGGTCAGACGGACTGCATTTATACGTCCAGCATTTTTGACGGACAGAATGTTTTTTCATTGTAATTTATTTTTCCCTCCTACATCCGTCAAAAATAACTTCAGTGAAAAAACGGACTGTGTGACCACTACTGCGTCATCCGTACTGACGATGTCCGTACTGCACGGACGTACAGTCCGTAGAAATCACGCTCGTCTGACCCTAGCCTAAAGCCACCCTCTGGCAAGTGTGAAGCAGGCTGACATGCTGTACAGGGTACAGTGTGCAGGGCCCTCAACCCAGAGCCATAGTTGCCAATATTTGAAAAACATTTCCAGGCACGCCTCCCACAGCTCTCCTTAGGTAACTGCAGCACATTGCTCCTGGAGCAAGAATCCATCACTAGGCAGGTTTGATTAGGTTCTAGCATCTTGGTGCTGTATCTCAAGTGGTAAAAGCACTCGTCTGGTGAGCTGGGAGGCTGTGACTTCCAATCTCAGCTGGGTATGTGTGGATTTTTTATACTTTTTTTAAACCTCTACCTCTGCAAGCACAATAATAATAGCACAATTATTAGAATGCTGTTAATAATGTAATAATATTAATAGCAGCTGCATTATAACAATATTATTATTATTTTGTTTGCAAAGTTAGATGTTTAAAAATAAATCCAAAAAGGTCCTGCTGAGATTTGAATTCAGGACATCCCTGCTTGCTAGACAGGCACTTCTACTGTTTGAGCCACAGTGCCAGGACATCAAAACATACACAACCCGGATTAATGAGGGATCTATGTCCTGGTAGCAAAGTGATGCAGTTGACTAATGAAGGTTGTGGCCCCTCCTCCAGGTAGGAGGTCTCGGGGAGGGAAATCTCTGGGCTGACATCACCGAGTCACCCTTAAGCAAAAAAAATAAAAAATACACTGTGCAAATCCGTTGGCAGCTATACCAGAGCACCACCTGTCCTGACACAGGAGCCCAGAATCCTTCCTGTCCGCCCAGGCACCTCTCCCTGCACGGCACCAAGCCCAAATATTACCTGTATGCATGGCAGTTCAGGAGGTACAGTGTACCCCCTGAACTGCCATGCGCACAGGTAATGTATGGGCTTGGTGCAGGGAGAGTTGCCTTGGCTGACAGGAAGGATGTTGGGCACCTATGACCGGACAGGTGATGCTCTGGGTGTGAGGGCCCTGCACACTGTGGAGGGGACACTGCACATTAGAACCTATCTGGAGTGTCCTCATCATACAGCAGCTCCTGCTTCCTCCCGCTCGGCAGCTCAACAGGAAAGCCACATGATGTCATATCCCAGGCTCCAACCATGCGAAGCGTGGCGCTCGCGCGCTGAATCAAGGAGGAGTCAGGATTTCTCTGTCCTGCTCCTTCCTCCAGAATTCAGTGCAGCCGTGGTGGATAGGTCCGCCATTAAGTTTTTTGTTACGAGGGCCCCTTGGGGTACGCGTACATACCCCTGGGGGTACGCGTACCACAGGTTGGGAACCGCTGGTGTATGGTGTTCACTCACAAACGTAGAGCCCCAACACTGGATCTACATGGATCAGCGCGTCTGGGTTGTTCTCTCAAGGTCACCCACAACTTTCTCAATGAGAAAAAAGAAAAATCGGTGATCGGCGTGTCCGCGTACGCGGTCTAGGGGAAATATCTAATAATACAAAGGGATATTGATAATACAGAAATGTACCATACAATAATGATGACTGTATAAGCTGATTGAAAGTTCATGAGAAAAGTTCCTAGAACAAAGGAAAAATATAATAGTGAAGTCCAGTCATAACAACAGATGGGAAAATGAAGGGGGGGAGATGAATCCACTCACACTCTCCAGAGCCTCATTAGGCTCGATCACTTCGCCTGTGGGTGTTTCTATGGCTCACCCAATAGCTCTCAGAGGTAGACTCGTCTTACGGCCTTGATATCCTTTCGGGATCCTGGATCGTCCGTAGGTTCTCCAATATTTGGATGCCGATAACCTTTAATAACTGGCTTCTCTCAGGTCTTGGTATTCCTTTAGGGTCCTGGATGTTTTACAGGTCATACCCTATAATGACTTGTAGGAATTAGAAGGAACAGTCCAGGAAAATAAACAGCAGCAACCGGATCAGGCTTGCAGAGATGTGCAGGAGCTCAGGAAGGGGATCCTCTCAGAAGCAATGCAAGTTGAACAATGCCAGATTTCTGTTTAACTTTCTCAATGAGTTTAGCGACTCCACTGTATAAAATGGTATAAAAAACAGAAAGACCGCTTTCTCTGTGTGAAATCCGATTACAAATTTGTGCAGATTTTTTTGCCAATTTTATAACTCACTCTTAGTGGAGCCTCCATAGCTATAGAATGGTCGCCTATGGATTTCTTTGGTCTGGTAAATCCAAAAAACCACCATGGAAATACTGTAACTGCTTAAAAATTATTTATTAAAACATAAAAAAGTAAAATAAAGTGCTCACAGGTCCCCAGGACGCGTTTCGCCACCACATGCGGCTTCATCAGCTGGTTTAATGCTTATTGCCCCTGCGTTCATTAATATAGTGTGTCCAATCAACTAGTAACAAAATTATTCTGTTTTCCACCTACAATTTATTCACCTCTGTGGTCTTTTCTTCTCACAAATGTCACAAGGAAAAAGTATTTTGCTGGCAGAGCTATTGCTCATCACACTGTAATTGCTCATGAAACTGCACTATGTTGTTGTGTAACCATTATTATTATTATTATTCTTTATTTATAAAGCGCCAGCATATTCCGCAGTGCTGTACAATAGGCACAGTATAGACAGGGTTACAATACATTGAACAACATTTGACAAACAGTACAGGAGGAGATGAGGGCCCTATTCCCGTAGGAACTCACAATCTGGGAGGGTTGGGGTTGGAAACAGGAGGAGAGGACTGTAAGGTGAGAGTGATTGATGGTTGCCTCAGTGAGTTGGGTGGTAGGCTTCCCTAAATAGGAACGTTTTAAGGGAGCGTTTGAAGGAAGAGAAGTTAGGGGAAAGTCTGACAGTACGAGGGAGAGCGTTCCAGAGAGTGGGGGCTGCGCGTGAGAAATCCTGCAGTCTATCATGGGAAGAGGTGATGCGGGGAGAAGCTAGGCACAGGTCACTGTTTGACCTTAGGGAGCGGGCTGGGGTGTATTTGGTGATTAGTGAGGACAAGTAGTGGGGAGCTGAGTTAGTGAGGGTTTTGTAGGTAAGGATAAGGATTTTGAACTTAATTCTGCAGTGGATGGGGAGCCAGTGAAGGGACTCGCAGAGGGGAGCGGCAGAGACAGAGCGGCGGGTGAGGTGAATTAGCCTGGCGGAGGCGTTCAGGATGGATTGTAGGGGGGAGAGGCGGGACAGAGGGAGGCCAGATAAGAGATTATTGCAATAGTCGAGTTGGGAGATTACCAGGGCGTTTATGAGTTGTTTTGTGGTGACAGCGGTAAGAAATGGCCGAATTCTGGAAATATTACGCAGTTGGTATCGGCAGGAGGAGGAAAGAGACAGGATGCGGGGAATGAAGGAAAGAGCAGAGTCAAGTGTAACTCCAAGACAGCGAACTTGGTTTGATGGGGAGATGGTGATACCCTCCACCGTGATAGAGAAGTCAGGAGCTGGGTAGGCATTGGAGGGAGGAATAAGTAGGAGCTCCGTCTTTGACATGTTTATCTTTAGGTGGTGGGAGGCCATCCAGCAGGAGATGCCAGACAAACAGTCACTGACTTTTGAAAGGACAGGGGGAGAGAGATCAGGGGTAGAGAGGTAGATCTGAGTGTCATCAGCGTAGAGGTGGTAATTAAAGCCAAAGCTGTTGATGATTTTGCCCAGGGAGGAGCTGTAGATGGAAAAGAGCAGAGGACCAAGGACAGAGCCTTGAGGTACACCAACAGATAGAGGCAATGAAGAGGAGGAGTTACCAGCAAAGGAAACACAGAAGGACCTGTTGGATAAATAGGAGTCAACCCAAGCAAGTGCAGTGTCACCGAGACCCAGAGAGTTGAGGGTCTGTAGAAGGAGCGGGTGGTCAACAGTGTCAAAAGCAGCCGAGAGGTCAAGCAGGATGAGAATAGAATAGTGGCCGTGTTTTTTAGCAGTTAGGAGGTCGTTGGTGACTTTGGTGAGGGCAGTTTCAGTTGAGTGTAGGGGACGGAAGCCAGATTGCAGGGGGTCAAGTAGGGAATTGGAGGACAGGAAGAGGGAGAGGCGGTTGAAGACTAGTTTTTCTAAGAGCTTAGAGGTAAAGGGAAGCAGGGATACAGGGCGGTAGTTGGATGGAGAGTTGGGATCGAGGGATGGTTTCTTTAGTAAAGGGGTAACTAGCGCGTGTTTGAAGGCGGATGGAAAGGAGCCAGTGGAGAGAGAAAGGTAGAAGATGTGTGTGAGAGCAGGGGTGAGGGAGGAGGAGAGGGGAGGAATTAGATGTGAGGGGATGGGGTCGAGCGGGCACGTGGTGAGATGTGAGGAGGACAATAAGGAATTGACTTCCTCCTCAGTGGCTGGGAGGAAGCGGCAGAGGGTGGCAGAGGGGACCTCTGGGAGTGGAGGTGGCAGATAACTATCTTGTGTTGGGATGTTGCTTCTGATAGAGTTTTACTGAGGAAGTAGTCTGCCAGGTCTTGAGCGCTGAAGGCAGCTGAGGGGGGGAGGTGCAGGTGGGTAGAGGAGGGTGTTGAATGTGGACCAGAGCCATTTAGGGATGGAGGACAGCGTAGATATAAAAGATGAGAAGAAGGATTGTTTGGCCAAGTGGAGGGCAGAGGTGTATGACCGAAGAATAAACTTGAAGTGAACAAAATCAGCTTCAGAGCGGGATTTCCTCCAGGCACACTCTGCAGTGCGGGAGCATCTTTGCAGGTAGCGTGTCTGGAGGGTGTGCCAGGGCTGAAGCTGGCGGCGTGGGGCCTTACAGAGTCGAAGAGGAGCAAGAGTGTCTAGAGCAGAGATAAGAGTAGTGTTGTAGTGATTAGTGGCAGCATCAGGGCAGGTGAAGGATGAGGTGTGAGGGAGGTGGTGAAGTAGATTGGAGAATTGATGGGGATCCACAGCATGTAGATTTCTGCGAGTGTGTGTGCGGGGTGGGGGAGCAGGTTGTTTGGGAAGTCCAGATAGGTTGAAAGAGAGAAGGTGGTGGTCAGAGATGGGGAAGGGGCGACAGTTGAACTCAGAAATGGAGCAGAGGTTGGAAAAGACAAGGTCAATAGCGTGACCGTCGCGGTGGGTAGGGAGGAGGGAGGATTGTGTGAGTCCAAGGGAGGACGTGAGTGAAAGAAGTTTGGAGGCAGCAGGGGCGGAAGGATCATCAATGGGAATGTTGAAGTCCCCGAGAATTAGGCATGGAAGATTAGAAGACAGGAAGTGAGAAAGCCAGGTAGCAAAGTGGTCAAGGAACTGGGAATGGACCATAATGAATGGTCTTTTAATTTGAACTCTCCATTCACCCCAAATATTGACCACAACAGACAAGCTTCTTCAATGTCTCGTACAGCAGTGGTTCTCAACCGTTTTCAAGCACCGCTACAGGCTAGATTTTAAGGATTACCTTGTGGAAATGCAGACTGAATCCTTCAATCACTGAGCAGCAAATCATATCACCTGTGCTGTGCTTTAGATATCTGGCAAACCTTGCCTGTTAGGGGTACTTGAGGACAGGGTTGAGAACCACTGTTGTACAGATGTCTGATGGGTGATCAGCCTATTGTCATAGGAAGAGTTTATAATATTTTGAGGAACTTAAAGCAATAAAACAAGTAACATATCACGGGATTGTTTTTCATTTCATTCTGGGATTATAAAGTGCTCAGCACAGCTACAATACCTTGAAGAATGCAGGATTGTTGTTCATATCATACAAAGACTTCTCATGTTGCCTTTCAAAATTTGCTTAATTAGTACAGAAAGTTAAAAATCTTTAATTACATAGGATGTTCTGTTGGTGAGATTGGATTATTTCACAGAAAAATGCAAAATGTAGGTAATTAACTTTGACAATGACTATGTTCCAATTTCATTGATTTCCTGAAGACTCCTTTGTTCCACTGTAGCTCACAGCATCTGTTCATTGTCACTATGCTATGCATTAATAAAATATATTTTACTCCACTAATCAAAGAAATTGGGATGTAAGTAACTTTATTTAAAAATCTTAATCACTGAGCACAATGGTTTTCACAGATACGTTAATATAACATAAAAAATAAACACTTTTACAAGAAAACCTTTTTGAGAAGAGACAAAATATATAGAGAATTGACAAGAAAACATAAAATAGTATTTCTTAATTTCTTGCAAAAAAAATCGAGCTATATAAAATACACAGAAGATGAACATACTTATACTGATTCTCAACAAACTCTTGTGGGGTACAGCTCAAATGGGGGGTACCCTTCCCAGGATAAAGGTAGTCCCAATCTCAGGATTTCTTTATAATGTACAGCCCTCTGTACTTTTACTCAAGAGCTGCATACAGGTCAAGAAACAAAACAAAACAAAACAAAACAATACCCTTGCCTGTCCGGCGCTAACTAAACATTTAAGGTTTTCCCTCACTACCGTTTCAGAAAACAAAGTGTATTCCAACCTTTCCTTTTGCAGCCTGATCTCTGGTTCAGCTTTGCTCCCTCAGTAGCTGGTCTGAGTCCCAGGGTGGAGACTGAATGAACCTCACTTCCTGCTTTTATTTCCCTCTAGCCTCACCCATCAATCAATTAAGCCTCCCCAGGGAGAACTGCAAAACCCGGAGATTTGTGTGCCCCGAGCTGAACCCAAACTCCGGCCTGGAGTGCTAGTCCCAACAATATGACAAAACTCGAGGGGACACATACCGTCCCTCAAACACCACTCCTCTCCTCTCGTCACATATCCCCCCCCTCTGCTCCAGCCCCTGCGGCTGAGCAAACGCAACAATAGGGTTGGGGGCCCGTGACAGAGCATCCGCGTTAGCCTGCAACCTCCCAGCCCTGTGTTCCACCGTGAACCGAAAGGCTTGTAAGGCCAAGAACCATCTCGTAACGCGGGAGTTTCTTTCCTTACTATTGCACATCCACTGCAACGGGCTGTGATCGGTGATGAGCCGGAACTGTCGGCCCAACAGGTAATACCTAAGAGCATCCAGGGCCCACTTAATTGCTAAGCATTCCTTCTCAACGATCGCGTAGTTCTGCTCGTGCCTGTTGAGTTTCCTGCTTAGGTAGACCACCGGGTGTTCCTCCCCCTCCCGTACCTGGGATAAAACCGCCCCCAGACCCACGTTCGAAGCATCAGTCCGGACTACAAAGTCCCCTGAAAAATCAGGGGCCACCAGCACGGGTTGTGTGCATAACGCCCGCTTCAAGGCTTTGAAGGCACTATCAGCCTCAGGGCTCCATCGTACCAACCCCGACTTCGTACCCTTTGTCAGGTCGGTCAATGGGGAGGCCATGGTGGCAAAATTTGGGACAAAGCGGCGGTAGTAGCCGGTGATCCCTAAAAAGGCCCGGACTTGCTTCTTATTCTGGGGCTGGGGCCATTTTTGAATAGCCTCCACCTTGTCAATTTGTGGCTTAACTAGCCCTCGTCCAATGACGTATCCCAAGTATTTGGCCTCTTCCGAGCCTATGGCACATTTCTTAGGGTTTGCCGTGAGACCTGCCTCCTTCAGCGAATCGACTACGGCCTGTACTCGTACCAAGTGCGTCTGCCAGTCAGGACTATGGATCACCACATCGTCTAGATACGCGGCGGCATACCTTCGGTGCCTTCAATAGCCTATCCATTAACCTTTGGAATGAAGCAGGGGCCCCGTGTAAGCCAAAGGGCATTCGCGTATATTGGAACGACCCATCCGGGGTGGAAAAGGCGGTCTTTTCTCTGGCCCGGTTTGTCAGGGGTATCTGCCAGTACCCCTTCGTCAAATCCAGGGTAGTTATATATCGGGCCGTACCCAGTTGGTCGATAAGCTCATCCACCCGGGCATGGGGTACGCATCAAATCTCGATACAGCGTTCAGTTTCCTAAAGTCATTGCAGAAACGGATACTCCCATCTGGTTTTGGCACCAGCACTATGGGGCTCGACCAGTCGCTATGGGACTCTTCAATTATACCCCAAGCTAACATTTTCCCAATTTCTGCCGAGACGGCCTCCCGCCTGGCTTCTGGGATCCTATAGGGTTTAACATTTATGAGAACCCCAGGTTCACCACACTATGTCATGGTGAACCACCGTGGTTAGTCCTGGTATCTCTGAAAAGAAATCGGTGTTTCCCCTCAAAAATTCCTTCACCTCATTGCGTTGAGCCACCGACAATGTGTCGGCGATAGGAACCTCAGGTGTGGGGCGAGCCATGGGGTTTGAAGTAGCTGGGGTGCTCAGCAGGGCCTCCCGGTCTTTCCACAGCTTCAGGAGATTTATATGGTAGATTTGTTCGGTTTTCCTTCTACCGGGTTGGAGGACTTTATAGTTTACTTCACTTTTTTTTTCGACTATCTCATAAGGGCCTTGCCACTTTGCTAGGAATTTGCTCTCAGCCGTTGGGACCAACACTAAGACCTTATCCCCGGGTTGAAACTACGCATTTTCGCCCCCCGATTATACACCCTCCTCTGGGCTTCCTGGGCTTGCTCCATATGTTCCCTCACCAGGGGCATAACGGCGGCAATCCTGTCCTGCATCATGGACACATGTTCAATGACAGTCTTAAAAGGGGTGGTCTGACCCTCCCACGTCTCCTTGGCAATATCTAGGAGTCCTCTGGGATGCCTGCCATATACGAGTTCAAAGGGGGAGTAGCCCGTAGAGGCCTGGGGCACCTCTCGGATGGCAAACATGAGATACGGGAGTAAGAAGTCCCAGTTCCTCCCATCTCTGTCCACTACTTTTTTTAACATATTTTTTAGGGTTTTATTGAACCTCTCCACTAGCCCGTCGGTTTGGGGTGGTATACAGATGTGCGTAGATGGGAGATTTTAAACAACCTACACAACTCCTTGGTCACCTTCGACATAAAAGGGGTACCCTGGTCCGTTAGTATCTCTTTCGGGATGCCTACCCGGCTAAACACTTGGACCAGTTCTTTGGCTATGGTTTTGGCCGAGGTGTTGCGTAGTGGGATCGCTTCCGGATATCGCGTGGCATAATCCATTATCACGAGGATATATTGGTGACCCCGGGCAGACTTCACCACCGGACCCACCAGGTCCATGCCAACCCTCTCAAAGGGAACCTCTATGATGGGCAACGGCACCAGTGGGCTACGAAAATGGGGCACGGGCGCGGATTGTTGACACTCCGGGCAGGACTCACAATAATTCTTTATATCTGCATGCAGACCCGGCCAGAAGAACCTCCGCATATTCTTTCTTTGGTCTTTCTACCCCTAGGTGTCGCCCCAGTACGTGCCCATGAGCAAGATCTAGCACCAACTTGCGGTATGGTTGAGGCACCAGTAGCTGTTCCACCACATCCTCCCCTTGTCTCACGACCTGGTACAACAAGTCTTTCCTCTGTGCCATGTGTGGAAAAGCTAGCCTCATATCTGGGTCAACGGGTTTATTGTCTATAACCTTTATATTCTCCCGGGCTCTGGCCAAGGTGGGGTCCTTCACCTGTTCGCTAAGAAAATCGTCCCTTCTGACTTCTAAATCAGGCACGTCAACCGATCCGTTCACCCCCCCAGGGCCCGGTTCTTCTTCCTGCTCCCCAGCCATGACAGAGAAAGGAAAAGGTACATACCCCTACCCCCTTTGGGACCCCCACAATGCCCTCTTCCGTATCCGGTTCAAACGGTTCGGGGTTAAGATTTGTGACAGGGTCCACACTATCTATTCGGAGGTTTTTCTCTTCCCATAAACTCCAAAACCGTGGAAAGTCCCTCCCGACTAACACCTCATATGGCAGGGAAGGAACCACCCCCACAGACTGTGTCACAATCCCCCAGGACGTACCAATGTCTACCACGGCGGTCTGGTAGTCGCGGGTATCCCCATGGACACAGACCCCACTATGGTACTCGGGTGATACTTGATGGGGTCAACAAACTCGGGTCGGACTAAGGTCACTACGCTCCCCGAATCTAACAGGGCGGTAACTGCCTTCCCATCTACGGACATCTTACACATCTGTCTCTCAATATGCTCCTTGTGTGCAGCAGTGCATGTGAATTGAGCGAAGAAGGATAAGCGTTTCGGCTCCCGGCATTATCACATTGCATTGGTTCGTCCATAACCGGACAGTGAGCAGCAATGTGTCCCATTTCATGACAGCGAAAACACCTTACGGTGTCGAGTCCCGAGGGTGTCCTCAAGAACTTTCCTGACCGATTCGGCCCGATCTTCAGACCCAAGCCTGGGGTTTCTTCCTCCCGACTAAAGGTCTTCTTCGACTCTCCCATGTCCTTAGGGCCGCCGACGAACTTGCCAAGTTTTTTAGGCATACCGCCTTGTGGTGCCGTGGAATGTTCCAGGGCTGAGTTACTTTGTAAATTTGTGGCCGTGGTGTACCGCTCCACCATATCTACAAGCTGGGTGGCAGTTTTTGGGTTCCCGTAGCCGACCCATTTCCTCAGGGGGCTGGAAGCGCCCGCAAATAGTGGTCCATCACTACTCGTTCTACGATCTCCGGTGGGGTCAAGGTCTCTGGCTGTAACCACTTTCGGGTAAGGTGTACGAGGTCAAACATCTGTGACCTCGGGGCTTTTTCCGCTACATAGCGCCATTGGTGCACGCGCTGGGCGTGAACAGCCGTCGTTACTCCCAGTCTTGCTAGGATCTCCGCTTTCAGGGTGTCGTATTTCCGGGCCGCTTCTGGCTCCAGATCGAAGTAGGCCTTCTGAGGTTCCCCGGTTAGAAACGGTGCCAGTAAACCAGCCCACTCCTCCTTCGGCCAGCCTTCTCGTTCGGCGGTTCTTTCGAAAGTCGTGAGGTAGGCCTCCACGTCATCCGTCGTAGTCATCTTCTGCAGGAACTGGTTAGCACTCTTTACTTTGGGCACCACCGGCTCGGAGACCGCACAGTTTTGTCTTAGTTCTATGAGGCCTTGGCCAACTCCTGGAGTACCTCCCGGTCTTCCCGCTGGTTTGCTCTGTCCGTTTGTTGGGCGGCTCGCTGAAGCTCCAGCATCTGGCGGAGGAGATCCCGGTCAGCCTGCATCTGTCGGTTGGTCTCCTGTTGGGCCGCTGTGGCCTGGACCAGGGCTTTCACTACGTCGTCCATATCGTCACTTGTCATGTACTCCGGGCGTTGCCCGCATTCTCCACCATATGTGGGGTACAGCTCAAATGGGGGGTACCCTTCCCAGGATAAAGGTAGTCCCAATCTCAGGATTTCTTTATAATGTACAGCCCTCTGTACTTTTACTCAAGAGCTGCATACAGGTCAAGAAACAAAACAAAACAAAACAAAACAATACCCTTGCCTGTCCGGCGCTAACTAAACATTTAAGGTTTTCCCTCACTACCGTTTCAGAAAACAAAGTGTATTCCAACCTTTCCTTTTGCAGCCTGATCTCTGGTTCAGCTTTGCTCCCTCAGTAGCTGGTCTGAGTCCCAGGGTGGAGACTGAATGAACCTCACTTCCTGCTTTTATTTCCCTCTAGCCTCACCCATCAATCAATTAAGCCTCCCCAGGGAGAACTGCAAAACCCGGAGATTTGTGTGCCCCGAGCTGAACCCAAACTCCGGCCTGGAGTGCTAGTCCCAACAATATGACAAAACTCGAGGGGACACATACCGTCCCTCAAACACCACTCCTCTCCTCTCGTCACACTCTATACAAAAATAAAGATAATTATATACTGTGAAAAACAAATGAGAACATTCAAAATTAAATTAAATTCTGTAACTTTCTTCTTGACACAAATAACACAAATTAAGTGAGAAAAAAATAAAGGCATTGCAGTTGCTGTATTTTTTTAAATATACATTTCTTTGCTTTGACTAATTTACCATAATGTATTATTTATTCATGTTATATCCACCAAATATATATTTCTTATTGATGCTTTTGGATACTCAAACTGTTCTTAAACTAAAACCCATGTCATAACAATAGCCTGGGTTACAGATTGGGAATATTCATATTAAATTGATGTTTCAATATATTGTATTAGTTTGTAGGACTTCTCAAAGCCAAAACCAGGTCTTCATGTAGCCAGAACAGCCCAGTCTTGATTTGAAAAGCACCAAGATGAACTTCAACATTGTCCAATAAAAGGTAGACCCAATTCTTTTTTAAGATGTACAATTTGTTTTGAGAAAGGATTTTACCAGGAAGGATACATTGAGATTTCTCTCGTTTTCAAGTATGTCCTGGGTGGCTAGTATGTACCATTAGGTGTCTTGCCCATGGACACTTACTGGAGAGGTGCTCTTGCTGGGATTGAACCCATGTCTCCACAGGCTCTCTCTATGCAGAGCAGTGATGTATACCTCTACTCCACCCAGCCGGTACAATGAATTTGTTTATCTGATTATTTCTGCATGAAGAAAATCCATTTGGATTCAATGTCAGAATAGCAGGGCTAGTAAACTTAGTAATCAAGAATTATATTTTAAATATGTTGCTGTTTTTCAAAATACCATTTAAACTCGACGGGCACTAGCACCTGGTATGCGCTAACACTACCGTCAGCAGGTTTTCACGTTAGCACCAGGTAAATTCAGTCTAGTGCCTGACCAACAGATCATTTTCCGCTCGCTACAAAGGATGAAAAGTTGAAAACCACTTAGCGTTCAGTAATTAACGATTCGTAGTGCAAGCTTACTGTACTTACCGCATCCTACACTTAACATGAGCAGCGCTAGAGAGCACTTTCCTATTCTTTCTAACCAACAGATCGTTTGGTCCCAGTGCTAGTTTCACAGCGAAGCTAATCGCAAAAATTTACCTACTGCTCAACCCTGGTATTAACTGATGGAAGGGGGCAAAAAAAGGGGGGGAAAATTAACAGGCAATTAACAGGCAATTGAAAGGAATGCAGCACAGGTGTTCTCTTGGCCCCATACACCATAGTAATAGATCTGGTCAGCAATGCTCTATTATGATTTATATATATCCTTTATTGACATGTATCCTAAATCTAATATATTGGCTAATTCTAAACATTTTATGCTGGGGGGTTATTCATAGTTTAACCCCTTAACGCCGCAGGACGTACATTTACGTCCTGCATTAGGCGGGCTTTGACGCCGCAGGACGTAAATGTACGTCCTCGGCGTTTAGAGCCCCCCCGGGAGATACTCACCTTCTCCGGTCGCTTCCCACGCTGTTCTGACTCCCCCGGAGTCAGATCAGTGTGATCCCTCCTCCGGCGTTGTGACGTCATCGCGCCGTGGCGCGATGACGTCAGTTTCAGGCGTCCCCCCCCGCCGGAGCAGGGAAGCGCCTGGAGGGGAGGGGAGGGATCCTTCGGATCCCTCTATCTCCCGATCGCTTGGTCCCCGGCGGCTGTGGCCAGCATCGCTGGAAGGGTCACAGCCTGACCTTTCCAGCGATGTATGGGGGGTTAACCCCTTAGTTGCCAGGTCGCGACCGGGCACTAGTTTGTGCCGATCGCGGCCTATTTCCGGTGGGGGCCGCCATCTTGGATGGCAGCCCCCACCTCTGGGTCACCCCCCGGTCAACTGACTCATCGCGCGCCATGCGCGATGATGTCAGTTAACCGGGACCCCCTTGCTGCAAAGGGATTTCCTATGGAAATCCCTTGCAGGAGATAGGGGGGTTCTTTGAACCCCTTTATCTCCCGATCGGTGGCAGCTAGGGGGTCATGGCTGATATTGCTGGAAAGGCCAGAGCATGGCCTTTCCAATGATATCAAACATGACCATGGTAAAAGTAAAATAAAAGTGAAAAAAGTAAAAATAAAAATAATAAAAAAATAATAAATAAATAATAAAAAAATAATAAATATATAATAAAAAAAAAAATTGTTTTTTTTAATGCAGCACTATTGTTCACATTTCAATTATAATGTGAACAATGATGCTTCACTAATGATTTTTTTTTTTGGGGGGTTTAGCTAAAATCACGCAATTTCTCCCCAAAAAAAAATGGGTTCCCCGTCCTAATTTTTTTAACAAATCTACCCATAGAGAATATGACCGCAGAGCCTCGGATAATAAAATTTAAAAAAAAAAAACACTTTACACACTGTGGAAGATTGAAATTTTATTGAAAATTCACATTTTTTTACATTTTTTGTTATAGCATTTTGGCAGGGCATGACATATACATATAATAATGATATATTATTAATCTGCCGAGTCTGACGGAAAGAACGATATATAATTTGTCTGGGTGGTATAAGAATACGTGACTTAAAAATGGTCAAAATGCGCTCAGCAAACTTCTACTTCCGAAACAGCGCCGAAGTTGTAAAATTACTCCCGTCCTTAAGGGGTTAAGCGGTTGAGTGTTAGGGTTAGGACCATGTTTAAAGGGACACATGGATAAGTCTTCCCCTGGTTTTCTTTTATGGATCTATTAAATGTATTGTAATGGTTCTACTTGCTGTTGGGTGGCATTTATCATGCAATGTCCATCAGCCTGAATTAATATAGGTGTGCATATAAACATGGATGATATGTCCACCTTTTAGAATTGTAATAATGCAGGGGTGTGACGGCTCTTCACTGGATGTGTTCATACTTATACAAGCTTGTGAGGGCAGAGGATAGGTATGGCCCAGCTCTCTGCAATGGAAAAAAAAAACAGTTCGATCCTGTACACAACCGCATTAGCGCTGGGTCTCAGCCCAGGTCTTAGGCTAGGGTCAGACGAACGCATTTTCGCGTTGTCTGTGAAAAAGTGCGTTCGAACGAATGGACGCATTGTTTCGCGGAGTACGCGATAGCGGTCATACGATGCGCATTTGCGTTCGTGATTTTGTACGGATCATCAATAAAACACTTTTGCATCTGGACGTTATGTTGGCCGGACAATAGCAGTATCTGACGTCTCCAAATCACGCACACACGCCGCTAGCGGACGCAGCGCACTCTGTACGACCGTACTAGTGGTTTCACGTTCGACAAAATGCGTTCGTTTGCCACTTGCGTTGCGCGGATGAACATTCGTGCGGCCATACTTCGTGTGTTCCCCGGCATTGGACGTCATTTGCTGCTAGCACGGCCGTGATTTCGTGCGGTTAAACGCACGTTAAAACTGCTTTCGTCTGACCCTAGCCTTAGTGTTTCCTTAGCGTGCGCTAATGAATCTTTTACACTGCCAACCGTGAACAAGGCAATCTGTTGGTGGGTCGTCAGGCACTACCTTTTAGCGACTCGCACTAGATTTTTCATGTAGCGATGGTGTTTTAGCTCACACCAGGTGATAGTGCCCAATGTTTGTGAAGATTGCAGTGGTCAGTGAGAAATATAACATTGTGATGTCTAAAATACTCAGAAGTCACTTAAACCATGCTTGTTTATAACCATTCTGAAGAACTATGCTACAAGAATGATTTAAGTAGACTTTTAAATCTAAAGTAGGAACAATTCATAGAGGATTTTTCTGGATAAGGTTTTAATTCATTGGTGGAATGGTATCTACCAGATAAAAGTCTTTTATACACAAAGACCAGTTGGGTCCTCTGTCATTGCCACATCTGGTGACTTTGACTCAGAACTCAAGTCAACTTTCTGAGATTCCTCAGTGAATTAAGGGAGCCAATGGAGAGTCAACACATGTTTTTAATAAGCCACTGTCGGCGAAACCATATGCTACAACATTCTAATTATGGAATAAGGGTTAAGAGTTGTTAGAATTTTTAAAGGGTTAAAATTTGGTATAATCTTTATTTTTAAATGTATAAGCTACCATTGAAGTCTTTGAATGTGTTAGCTGGTGTTCTCTCCTCTTGGCTTCTTTTGGTTTGAGAAGCACCCGCCCTCCGTGCTTAGCAAAGGTTGAGTGTTGCCCTTCTGGTGTATTCTGTATGAACAGGGCTGACAATCGTTAGCAAGCACCCCTCCCTGTCACAGGTGTTCCACTTACAGGCTCTGTTTAACCTTGAATTGCAGGGAGCTCCAGAAAGTATTCAGTCCTAATCACAGTCATTAGGTGACAAGAATAGGGTTACAATTGGATACATTAACGTGTTTAAAGGCTTAAGCAATTTATGGCCATATATTGTGAACTAAATTCCCATAATTTCTAACACAGTTTAGGGTTAAAAATATTCTAAAAAAATCTTGAATGGGTTAAGAACTGTTGAAATCCTAAAAAGGGTTAAGAGTTTCTAGAATCTTTAAAGGACTACTATTTGGTAAGATCTTTATGTTTAAATGTCTAAGCTACTGGTGAAATCTTTGAACGTGTTAGCTGGTGTGCTCTCCTCTTGGATTGTTGTGTTTTATTGTCTTGAGAAGCACCCGCCCTCTGTGCTTAGTATAGGTGGAGTGCTGCCCTCCTGGGGTATTCTACATTCTAATGATATGAAAGCCTTGAGTTCTTCTGAGTGAACCAGTGCCTGGAAGGCTCAGAAGTCACTATGAACTACTGTAGCATAATACAGCTGAGATCTCTTGCCATTATCAGTATAGGAAGCCACACTCACTGGCATGTGTGGGTGACTTATGCTCTGCCCACAATGTCGTTGCTGTTAAAACAAGAAAATGAAATTGGCCTACTGTGGCTTAAACAAAAGTAAATAACTCACAAAAACGCTATGGGCCATATCACCTGGTAAAGGCTAAAACGCTATCGCTAATGGAAAAATTTAGCGTAAGTCACTAAAATCTAATATCTGCCGACCTACTAGATGATCACCTTGCTTGCATAGGTTTGAGAACAGGATCGGTTAGTGCACGCTAACCAAACGCTAATGCTGCACTAAAGAGGTTGTTTGTGCAGCATAGAGCCGTTTTTTGCCAGTACAAAGTGCCTGGCCAAACCTGTTCACTGCCAATAAGCCGATTGTTACAGCATAGCAAAAGTGTACTCACGGTCATTGGCGAGATGGATCTCAACAGTGGGGTTCTGTAGGTCACTCACCATCCATCATGATTTCCAGGGTTAAATGCACATTAGTCACACATGCCTGACTGCACATTAAAAAAAATATTAAAACACCTGCTTGCATCAGGGAGTGTAGCTACCCGACATTTATTAATTGGAAAATCATGGTTATTACAATTGGCACAAAATGCACATTTTTCAATTGAAATAACGAGCCTGTAATCAGATCCAGGCCTTTTTTATGTGATTCATCCAAAAGAACACCTGTGCTGCATTTCTTTAAATCGGCTTTTGATTTTGATACACATTTTTTCCTGTGTCCACTTATTAGTCCTTCCCACCCTGGAACCTGGATTACATCGCAGGAACCAAGGAAAAGAGAAGACATCAACTAAATATGAGTATTCCAATCTTGCAGTACTTCCATCCTCTGCGTTAATTATTCAGTATGTATTACATTTTCTCTTGCAAACTGCTTTTATTATATATATATATAAATATATACATATATATACTGTATATATATGTAAGATGCTGTTTTACTACATAACCACTAGGGTGCGCCCGGAACCCTTTCTCTTAGTTACAAAAGAGCTAAAGATCTTTAGCGCTCCACGTGTTAAGTATAGGACAAACGAAGTACAGAAAGCTCACGGTAGAATGAACTTTTCACAGTTTTAGCAAGAGGCAGATGGTCTGTTGATCTTGCACTAGACTCAATTAACCTGGCGCTAATGTTTACACAGTATATAGAAATCAAAAAGTTAGTAAAGTTCCTCCTTCGCTGCTGCCAATCCACAGAGATCACCACAAGTCTCTTCCAATAGAAAAACAAGAAACGATATACGTATTGGATGGCGCGTCTTATTGTATCATATTTTTTAACGTCGTCGACCACTTTGAATCGTATTCTCCTTCTTCCTTTAATCCACCACAGACCTGAAATAATGAAGGGCGGTATATGGTGTAGTATTTTTAAAACACAAATAAATTTATTTAAAATCAAAGAACAAACTCACATTCTGTAGGACACATACAAAATGTGCATATAAACCTTGGTCTCAAAGACCCAGACCTCCCGATGTTAATCCTCCAATTGGTCCACGAACTGTCCACAGGTTTTACTGGCCATCTAGATGGATCTTGGGTAACAGTCTGATATTCCTTCTGACCCAATGCAATTGCTCAACGCGTTTCGTGATATCTCACTTCATCAGGAGCATAACTGCAAGTGAAGCCCCACTTCTTTTATAGGCCTCACAACCTAAAAAAACTATTTAATTAAATAGTAACAGCTGCGGGTATTCAAAAAAAAAAATCCCACTGAATCGCGGCCAAAGTTCAGTTCGGTTCAGTTCGGTAATTAGCGTTAGGACTTTGTAATACGTTGCTTATCCTAACACTGGTTGCGCCACCTATGTTAAGCATAGGATGTGCAAAGTATAGCATGCTCTCACAATCACCAATGCGCTGATTTTTTTTATCTGTTTAGCGTTAGTAAGGTAATCTGGGTGGTATACCTTAAAGTCTCTTATCCTGACGTTACCGCTTACTCACCTTAACGCTACAGATAGTGTTCACTAGGGAATAGGGCACTATGTCTAAGAAAATACAAATGAACTTAATATATTGGTCACATAATAAATCATGTCCAGGCTTTGTGATTGTGTACACAGCCATCAGGACTCTCATGACGGACTTTACAGGGTTATCCAAAGAGATTCGAAAAGTCACCGCACGTTC
The DNA here is from genome assembly GCA_009667805.1 of Leptobrachium leishanense. Classification (NCBI taxonomy): domain Eukaryota; kingdom Metazoa; phylum Chordata; class Amphibia; order Anura; family Megophryidae; genus Leptobrachium; species Leptobrachium leishanense. The sequence goes on from CM019065.1 coordinate 135,699,271, forward strand.
GGTGACTTTTCGTTCTCTTCAATTCGGTTTGTTTTGCCGATTGCATTTCGGTGACCCTGCGGTGTATTCAGCAAACAGCACAGGGTCCCCGAATTGCAGGGAAAAGCTGCCGCAAACCTGACGAAAACTAACCGAATGCACGCTGAAAACAAGCAAAAACATCTGGATTAACCTTCGAAAAACCCGAACAGGAGCCGAATCACACAGAGCGGAAGCAGCTGTGGCGTAGAGGAGGCAGTGAATAAATTAGCAAAACCATTTGTATGAATCTGGGAAAATGAAACGCTGTTTGCAAAGAAACCACTGAGCGAAAATGTCTGAAATTTTCACAGGAGGTCCAGGGAATGATAATAAAGAGGGCTGTTACAAAAAAAAATCAACAAAAAAATCGGACTTTTAAAAAAAAAAAAAATTAAGAAAAATGCTTAAAGTATCCTAAAAAATCTATAAATAAAGAGACTTTTTGCTGCAGAATTTTATAATGAACGGTTCATTAGATATTGAATTAAAACGGGAATATTTTTAACATTGAAGCCTATGGGATTCTCCTGAATTAACTTGCCGAATTAAACCACCGAATGGCAGGACATTAGGGGAACCTTTCACTGCTGGTTTGTGGTCTCTGAATAGCCGAAGCAGTGCTTTTCATGGGGTTTTCACTGCCCTCGAACAGGCACCGTATGTTCAGTCAATTCGCCAGGATTTGGCGTATTGCCTGCTCTCTGGATAGCCGAATGGTCAGGAAAGGTAACCGAACGCTGATTTTCAGCGTTCGGTTACCTTTCACAAGCAATTCGGATCTCTTTGAATAACCCTGTTAGTGTCTTGTGCACTTACTGCAGCTGGCTTATTTTCTGGCACGTATGCCCATAACAATTAGGTCACACCATAGTTGTAAGCGATCATCAGTCACTTTATAGATTCTCTTCACACCATGAATGACTCTCATTGTAAAATAATAGTGTCTAGGCCAATGGAACCACCATTTTGTCACTATATTCTCCTCAGGTAGGTTTGGAATAATACAGGGAAAGGGTATATTAGGTGGTGGCATGGACAAAACGGCCAACGGTCCCTGGGTATAAATCTTATAAATGGGTAATAAAACCAATCAGTCCATGGTTCTCAGAATGTTTCCATTTTCAAGGCAGATTAATGGCCTTCAGGCATTTCAAAAAATTTTGCACTACATATTCAACAATCATTTTAATCAGCAAGATATATCACGTTTAACATTATAATTTAAAAAAGCAGTTCAGGGACGTGCCGTCAGGGGCTACAGGTGAGGCAGAGTCTCACCTGCCATTAAGTGCTGAAGCTGCTAAAATTGTTTTATTAAATTCAAACAAACTCACCGGCTCCTCGCTCCCCCGCCATCAGCCCCATCCGTCTTCTGCGCGCGCCACATATTTGATTTTTGTTTTAAAGCAGCAGCCTGAGTCTATGCAAGTTGCGTAGCAGTGCGCTACACAAATCACATAAGCTGCCAAGAAGTCTGCAGCGTGGCACATCTGTTCAATGAACAGACGTCTGAGTGCTGTCTACTTCCTGAACATTGCTTTCTCAGGGCCTCAGAGGCACTGGGAGAGCAATGGAATAGCTTGGACCAATGGGAGAGCGCCATTGGTCCAAGCCATTCAAAAATGACTGAATTGGAGGCTGGCATCCCATGCATTGATTGACGCAGGATAGTCATGTGACTGTCCTCGTCTCACACAGTCAGTGGGGCTGTGCTCAGGGTGTGGCCTCAATCAGTATGACTGTTCACTATGGCGGTGCCTCCTTCCTGTGGGTGGAGGGGACAGTGCGCGACTGACACTCGGCTACCTGGAGTGGATGACACAGGTCCTGGGGAGCACTGAGAGCAGCCAGATCCTGGGGAGCACTGAGAACAGCCAGATCCTGGTGAGTACTGAGAGCAGCCAGATCCTGATAAACACTGGGAGCAGCCAGAACCTGGGGAGCACAGAGTAGCCAGATCCTGGGGAGCAGTGAACCTGAACCTACGTAACCTGTGTATATCTGGCTCTGATACTAGCCATTGCCTCACCAGCCACTGACCTCACCACATGTCCCTGAAGCAGTTGTGCACTGTCTTGCACATTGTCAGAGAAAAAAAATCGAAGTCAATTGTTATAAAGTATATATGCACAAGTAATTTACATCTATATTTTTTTATTATTGATACTGGTGGAATTGGCGTCCTGATAGATCTACCCATACAAAGTTTATATTCTTTCTTTTCGGCATTTCATTGACGATCTACACTGAAGGAGCCGACAGTATGGTGAATTAGCATTCACACAATGGAAGTGTTTATGTAGATTAAGATGGAACCAGTGCCAACCTACTTTGCATTACTTTGACAGAGCACTGAAGATCATTTTAATCATGTTATGAAAGCATCAGCTTTTCTTTATGCCATTCACTGATGCTGAAAGGTCTGCTGTTCTCTGGCTTCAATAGGGTGCTTTGTGTCTGGATGCTTTCTCTTCTTCGGCACAGGTGGCCCATAAACCCAGGAGACAAAATAAAGGTGTAAACAGAGAATCTAGTCCAGATAATGCAAATTATTACATGTACTTAGGCTTCCAAGTTGTTTGTCAAATACATGAATGCTTTTCCAAACCATTCTTTTGTTTGTTGTTTAGCCTTCCTGGATATATGTAGAAACAGTCCTTTGACCCTGAGATACCCGTATTAATATTATTGCAGTTAGAGCAAGAAAACATCTGGAAAAATGAAGATTTATGCTTGTTTTTCCATTTCCAAGTCACAAGTGCTTTTTCAGAGCAGATAAAAATGATAATGCTTCTTTCTGAGTTTGATTGAAGAATAAAGTGTCCCACATTAACATTTTCTTTGAGAAAGTATTTTACCAGGAAGGATAAATTGAGATTTCTCTCATCTTCAAGTATGTCCTGGGTGGTGAGTATTTACCGTTAGGTGTCTTGCCCAAGGATACTTACTGGAGAGATCCTCTTGCTGGGATTGAACCTGTGTCTCCACAGTTATAGAGCATTGATGTTACCTCTACTCCACCCAGCCGGTTTTGCAATCTGTTGAGTGCAGAAGAAGCAGACAATGTAATAGAGCAGCAGGAAATGCTAGCAGAGCACTGGTGAGACCTCACACTGAGTATTGTGTGCAGTATTCGAGACCGCATCTCCAGAAGGATATAGACACCTTAGAGAGAGTTCAGAGAAGGGCTACTAAAATGGTGTATGGCTTGAAGGAGAAAAGTTACCAGGAAAGGCTTAATGATCTTAACATGTATAGTGTGGAAGAAAGACGAGACAGAGGAGATATGATAGAAACATTTAAATATGTAAAAGGAATCAACAAGGTAGAGAAAGGGAGTATATTTAAAGGAATCAAAGTAGCAAAACAAGTTGACACACAGGGTTATTCAAAGAGATCCGAATTGTGTCCGAAAGGTAACTGAACAGTGAAACTCAGCGTACGGTTACCTTTCCTGGCCATTCGGCTATCCAGACAGCAGGCAGTTTACCAAATGTTGGTGAATTATTATTATTTATTTATAAAGCGTCGGCATATTCCGCAGCGCTGTACAATAGGCACAGTATAGACAAGGATACAATACATTGAGCAACATTTGACAAACAGTACAGGACTAGATGAGGGCCCTATTTCCGTAGGAACTCACAATCTAGAAGGGTTGGGGTTGGAAACAGGAGGAGAGGACTGCAAGGTAAGAGTGATTGATGGTTGCGTCAGGAAGTCGGGAGGTATAGGCTTCTAAATAGGAACGTTTTAAGAGAGCATTTGAAGGAAGTACCGGCTGGGTGGAGTAGAGGTAACATCACTGCTCAGCATGGAGAGAGCCTGTGGAGACATGGGTTCGATCCCAGCGAGCAACCTCTCCAGTAAGTGTTCTTGGGCAAGACACCTAATGGTACATGCTCGCCACCCAGAACATAATTGAAAACGAGAGAAATCTCAATGTATCCTTCCTGGTAAAATCCTTTCTCAAAAAAAAAATAGAGAAATTGCCTGCACATACAGTGTCTGCTCGTTGCCTGTTCAGGGCAGGGAAATCCCCATAGAGAAGCAATGCTTTGTCTATTCAGAGAACAAAACCAGCAGTGAAAAGTTGCCGAAATGCCCTGCTTTTCCATGCTTTCAAATCTGTTTATTCAGGCGAATCCCATAGGATTCAATGTTAAAAATATTCCCATTTTAATCCAATATCTAATAAACCATAGATTATAATATTCTGCAGTAAAAAGTCTCTTCATTTATAGATTTTTTAGGATCTTTTAGGCATTTTTCAGGATTTTTTTGTCTATTTTTTTAATCGTTTTTTGTTTTTTCTGTAACAGCCCTTTTTATTATCATTCATATGATCTTATATGTAAATTTCAAACATTTTCGTTCTGTAGTTTCTTTGCAAACAAACATTCAAGCAAACTGTTTTTTTTCACTCCATTCGTCTGCGTTGTCTGCTTTTTCCGGCGGCTGCTCTGCACTGTGATCGGCGGCTGCTCGGGTTTCTCCTGTGTGTTCGGCGGGGTTAATCCAGCTGTTTTGCGGGTTTTAGTGGGAGTTCGCTGGGTTTTGTGTTGAGTGGTCATCGGGTTGGCAGTGAGTGGTCGTCTGGTTTGCGGCAGGTTTTCCTTGCACTTCAGGGACCCTGTGGTGCTTGCTGAATACACCGCAGGGTTGCCGAAATAGGATCGCCAGTTCGGGCAGGAAATGAACGGGGTGGAAAAAAAAAAAACAGTACGCTTGAAAGTTTGAAAATTTAAACGCTGTTTGCAAAAACACGACTGAACGAAAATGCCTGGAATTTCTACATAAGGTCCAAAGAATGATAATAAAAAGGTCTGTTACAAAAAAAAGAAAAAACTATTTCATATATCCTGAAAAATTCTGGCGAATTGCCTGCAAATACGGTGCCTGTTCGACGGCAGTGAAATCCCCCATAGAGATTCAATGGCTAATCTATTCAGAGGACACAGAACAGCAATGAGTAGTTGTTGAAAAAGGAGGTTACAGTAGTTAAGGCGGGAGATATTATGAGCTTGGATGAGCATTTTAGCAGAGGGCCTGTGAGGTTGAAGCAATAGAGGCACCATTCACCTGAAGGGAAATTGGTGCAGGAATGTTAGTTTTAGAGGGAGGGAAGAAGAGAAGTTCCCGTTTTAGAGAGATTAAGCTTTAGGAAACCGGAAGTCATCCAGAGACAGTGCATATCCTAATATTCAAGGTATGTGGGCTCTGTGATTTGCTCTAGCCATCAACCAGATTTAAAATCCAGGGTTAGATAATAGTTTTAGATAGTATACAAAAATTTTAGTTGAGACATACGGTATGCTGTATTCCCACAAGAGCACTAGCGTTAAATCAAATTACAAAGCAGGTTTGTGTGGTGCACAGATTACAGCACAAAATCTTTAAATGGCATTCTAAAGTTTTTAACCCCATAGTGATCGTGCGGTTTTACAAAAATCCATTCGAAAGTGCCTGCTGCTGTTTTTTCGTTTCTGCGCTGTTTGTGTTTAGGTCAAATTTTCCTCTTACTCATTTATGCAACCCACACATATTATATACCGTTTTTCCCGCCATTAAATGGAATTTCTAAAGATACCATTATTTCCATCATATCCTATAACTTACTATAAAAAATAATATGAAAAATGGAAAAACACACTTTTTTAAAATTGAGCCCCCAAAATCTATGACTGCCAAAAAAGACCACAGGTAAATAGTTTTGAAATTTTGACCTGAGATTAGAAATACCCAATTTTTACATGTTTTTGCTTTTTAACCCCTTCACTGCTGAGCCATTTCACCTCTGTGCGCTGAGCTCATTCGACCATTTTATGCTCTTAATTTTTAGATGGCAGCTCAAGTCCTATTTAATTAAGCCCCCAGACAATTTTTACAACAAACCTGGTCATGTTTGGTATCACCATTGGAAAGGTGATCAGGCCTTTCCAATGATATCAAACATGACCCTCTAGCTGCCACGGATTGGGAGATAGGGGGATCCAAAGGATCCCCCTATGTCCACTTGGCAGCTAGGGGTTTAACTGGCCCGCTGATGTCCTCACACATTTGGTGAGGTTGTCAGTGGGTGGGGGTGACCCGGAGGCTGACATCCATGATTGGTGCCGAATGGCGATCCGGCAATTAATGGGGTTAATGCTATGCAACGCTAAAAAGGGAAGACTCTCCCCTTTCCAGAGGTGCAATTTGTTTCCTTCTATGTTTAACGGTTGGGGAGATAGAGGGCTCCGAAGGAGCCCGCCCTCCCCTTCCTGATTTTTACAGCAGACGCCGGGTGGCGCCTGGCGATGACGTCATCACGCACCATGATGATGTCATCGCACCTGCTTGGCCCCCTGAAAAGCCTGCCAGTGCAGGAGCCCAGCAAGGAAGGTGAGTATCGGGAGGGAGGTTAGGGGACCCTTACGTATCACGTACGTCCACGTTCTACGGGAGACGTCCCAATCGGACATACATGGTACGTCAGTGGTCGGGAAAGGGTTAAAGTAAGTCATAACAAACAAAATTCGGTATAGTAAGCCTGCTAGCAAAGTGAACTATTGACTTTTTTTTCCTACCTGCCAGGAGATGATCTTATTTGTCCAGCTGAATTCAGGAGCCTGAAAACCTCAGCTGTGATGATCCTTTTCTTCTTCATTGAAAGCAAGGAGAGTGGGCCCTATTCTGTAAAGGGAAGCCGCTGAGTAATAACTCTGCAAGTCAGTAACCCTTTACAATCCCTTGTTACTAACCTGAGCTGTAATATTGGTAACAAGAGGAGTCTAGAACCCCCACATAAAAAATTTTGGCAAAAAAAACATTCAGGCTTATAGATCTTTGTTAGATCCGGTAAGATCAAGCAGTTTTAACTTTAGATTACACATAATCACTAACTTATTAAGTGATTAATGAGAGGGGGTTCCCTGCCCCCTCATTTTACTGCTTGCCGCTGCGCACCAGATTCTCCTTCTTGCTGCACTTTCTCATTTTTTTTTTTAATATCTTGCATTGTATTACTTTGTATTTCTGTAACTGTAACACTTCAATGTTCTTGAACCCAGGACATACTTGAAAACGAGAGAAATCTCAATGTATCCTTCCTGGTAAAATCCTTTATAAATAAATAAATAAATAAATAAATCTTCAGAGAGCAACCTAAAGTGAAGGCATAGCGTGAACAGAAAGGTAACTTAATGAAAGGAAAAGGATTTTAAAAATCGGAGTCCCCTATCAGTGGCCGGGGAAAAGGGTGAAAATAAGAGATGTGCATTCGTTTCGGAAAAATTCGGAATTTGTAACGAAATTTGATAATTCGTAGTTCGGAAGTACTTCCGAATAACGAATCGATACTATACGGATTCGAAATGGTATGTAACAATTTTATTTCATTTTACACTGTTATCACCATAAAAGAAAAATTTGAATAATTGATATCAACTATCAAATTTGAAATGAACTATCAAATTGATATCAACTATTGAATTTGAAATGAACTATCAAATTGATATCAACTATCTAATTTGAAATGAACTATCAAATTGATATCAACTATCGAATTTGAAATGAACTATCAAATTGATATCAACTATCGAATTTGAAATGAACTATCAAATTGATATCAACTATTGAATTTGAAATGAACTACCGAATTAATATCAACTATCGAATTGATCTTAATTTAAAATACAAGTAATAGTCAGCAAAGGACTTTATGAAACAAATTAAATTTGTTTCACTGTTTAAATTGACTCAAATACTAAATCTGTGACACAGCTTAAAATGTAACCCTAGCTTTCCTTTCAACAGCAAAATTTGATTATTTGGGGTTTTATTTAGTGATCCAAAATTCGAATTGATATCAACTATTGAATTGATATATGAAATTCGAATCGATTCGAAATTTTTCAATCGATTCGAAAATTTCAAATCGATCCAAAACTAAACGAAACACGAAACAAAATTAGTTACGAAATTCTGAAAACGGAATTATTTAAAAACGTAACAAAAGGAAACTGAACTAAACAAATTTTTCAGCCATGCACATCCCTAGTAAAAATGAATCAGAGTAATTTTTTCACCCTTTTTCCTGGCTGTGGCAGCTTCGAGGAGCCTCCGGCAGGGCTGCTGTCAGAAATCTTGGGGCCTCTTACTGAACCACTCGTTGGGGCCCCCTCAACAACCATTCACAGAACCCTTCCTCAACTGCCCCCAAAATACAGACATATACAGAGGCATACCCTCCCAAGCTGTACAATGGGGTCTTCAGGCATCCTAAGACAGAGGTTCCAGGATAGACTGCCACAGTCTTCCATAAACTCCAACGCATGATCCCCCTTCAGATCCAAATACAGGGGTCCCCATTAGGGATGAGACGAACATCCCCGAGTTCGGTTCGCATTCGAACAATTTCAAAAGTTCGAGTTCGAACACGAACCGAACTCAATGCAAGTCAATGGGACTCAAGAGTTCGATTTTTAGAGTGCCCTCCAAGATATTTGCCATAAAAGGTGTATGGGGGTCCGGGTATTGCCCTGGGGGACAGGAAACAAGGACAAAAAGTAAAAAAAAAAAAACATTTTAAAGGAACAGTGAGTTTTCCATGAAATAAAGGTTAAGAATGAAAACGAAAAAATCCTTCAAATATCGTGCCTAGGAGGTCCCCATAACCTGCCCGAGAAGTGGCGGATTTGTAGGATGTATAGAAACATTTAAAACCAAAAAAATGACATTTAAAATGACGGTAAATGTTTTTCCTTTAATCTATTCATAAACAACTGCTTGGGGCGGCAGCCTGTATGAAAAGAGGAGACATTTTAGGAAACGCAGAACAAGTTTAGTGAATTTTTGGCTAAATTATGGTGAAACTTATGCAGGCTTTGGATGAAAGTAACAATAGGTGCTTTAAAATTGGGCCTTTAGTGTCGGCAACAGTGCCGTCACACCGTAACCCCTCTGTGGTATTGTAGAAGAGTGCAGGGTTGGACCCTGTGGTCCAATATTAAAATGATATGAATCTGGTATAGGCGTCAGTGGCAGTGCACAAAAATATTAGGCCTTCGGTGCCAGCTAGTGCCTTCACAACATAACCCCTCTGAGGTATTGTGGAAAAGTGCAGGGGTGGAGGTTTTGGTAATGCAGAAGAGATCCCGATCTATTCAGTTACGTCAGCATCAGGGGATTGATAGCTGCTGAACCAGGACTGATTCATTTTTCTAAATGTCAGCTGGTCTACAGAGTCGGTGGACAGACGCACCTTTTGTCTGTGACAAAACCTCCAGCGGCACTGAACGTCCTTTCAGAAAGCACGCTGGATGAAGGGCAACCTAGTAGCTGCATAGCATATTGGCTAAATTCTGGCCAGTAATCCAATCTCAACACCAAGTAAGCCAGTGGATCATCTGCTTTAAAGGTATCCAGGTCTGCCCTTGCCCCTAGGTAGTCCTGCACCATACGGTGAAGATACTGGCAATGGGTGCCTACATTTGACATCCCTGGGCGTCGTGGACTAAAAAAAGTAAAAACTTAAAAAGGCATCAGTCAAGCGGCCCCGGCCTTCACCGCTCTTCCTCTGATCATCTGCAGCCTCAGAAGCACCTGTGTCATCACTAGGTAACCTACCAGTGCCTGGAAAGGTGTTACACAAGTGTCGCTTTAGAGCGTCCTCAAGTTGTTTCATCCTGCCTCCCTCTGTGCGGGCAGGATGAGCTCTGCAACTTTACCCTTGTATCGTGGATCAAGAAGGCTTGCCAGCCAGTAAGGATCCCTCTCTTTGATAGCACGAATCCTGGGGTCCTTTAGCAGGCTTTGCAGGATAAGGGAGACCCTGCAGCGTAGATTGGAGGTGGCATTAGCTTCCGAGTCTTCCTGGTCAATGAGGATGACCCCATCGTGCACTTCCTCCTCCCAGCCACGTACTAGTCCTTGTGTTTCTGGACACACAAAACTCTCCATTGAGGAATCCCCAACCTTCAATGCCCCCACTATTTAAATATTCCTCCTCCTCATCCTCATCCTCCTCCTGTCTGATCTGAGGACCCGCAGGAATGCTGTCTGCGTAAAGACTGGAGCCTTGAGAGCTAGGGAAGGCCTCCTCTTCCTCCTGCTGCTCTGCCTCTAGTGCCACATCTATAATTCCCTGCAGAGTGCGCTCCAGCAGGAACACTAAAGGAATTGTGTCACTGATGCATGCACTGTCCCTGCTCACCATCCTCGTTGCCTCCTCAAATGGTGACAGTACAGGGCATGCATCCTTGATCATCAGCCACTGCGGGGGGGGAACCAAGTTGACCTGAACCTGTCCTTGTGCCATACTCACACAGGTACTCATTGATGGCCCTTTGTTGCTTGTGCAGATGCTGCAGCATTGCCAATGTCGAGTTCCACCTGGTGGGCATGTCACAGATCAGGCGGTTTGTGGGAAGGTGGAATTCTCTTTGAATTTCTGCCAGGCGAACACTTGCTGGGAATGACCGTCTGAAGTGGCTGCAGACTTTTCTGGCCTGGCTGAGAAGCTGTGCCAGCCCTGGGTACCTGGTTAGGAAACGCTGTACCACTAGATTTAGGACGTGTGCTAGGCATGGTACATGCGTCAATTTACCCTTGCATAGGGCGGAGAGAAGGTTGCTGCCATTATCACAGACGACCATTCCCAGCTGAAGCTAGCATGGTGTTAACTATCTCTGCACCTGCCCCTGCAGAGCTGACAGAATTTCTGGCCCGGTGTGGCTCCTGTCCCCTAAACAAACCAGCTCAAGCACAGTATGGCATCTTTTTGCTTGAGCTATTGCATAGCCCCTGCCACGCGTCGGTTTAACTGACACATCGCCAGAGACAGAGAAGGAGGAGGTGGTGGTGGAGCAGACAGACCTCATACAAGCAGCTTTCTGGAGGCGTGGTGGATGAACAAGCTCCAGCACAGAGCCCCGTCCTGGATCCCTCCCAGCTGCAATCAGAGTTACCCAGTGTGCCGTGAAGGAAATGTAACGGCCCTGTCCATGCTTGCTGGATCACGTGTCTAAAGTCATGTGCACCTTGCTGCTGACTGCCTTTCCCAATGACTCCATAACATTGTGTTCCACATGCTTGTATAGTGCTGGAATGGCCTTCCGTGAAAAGAAATGGCATTTTGGAACCTGCCACTGTGGTACAGCACATTCAGCAAATTCACGGAAGGAAGCAGAGTCCACCAGCTGGAAAGGCAGCAGCTGCAATGCGAGTAATTTTGCTAAGCTGGCATTTAGACGCTGTGCTTGGGGATGGTTGGGACTATATTTTTTCTTACGCTGCAGCAGCTTGGGCAACGTAATCTGACTGCATAAATCTTCAGCTGATGGGATGCTGTCACATTGTGAGGAAGGACCTGGTACACCCATTACTGTAACATCATCCCTGTCAGTGGAGGTTGTAGGCAATGACATGGCAGGACATATATTGGGGGTAGAGACAGATGAGGAGGACCTATGCAAAGTGTTGCGCCAATGGGATGCATGGCAGGTGATCATATGTCACCTCAAGCACGTGGTACCCAAGCATGGGATGTCTTTCCCACGCTTGATCCTCATCTAACATAGATTAAAAATAGCAACAGTGCAGTCTGCAGCACATTTCTTGAAGATCTCCCAGACAGCAGACTTCCTGTACATGTGCTTTGAGACAACAGCACCTGAGCAGCTGTGACGTCTGATGCCTTGGACTGGCTACGGTTGGTCATAGAGGATGTTTTGCCTCGTTTTTGTTGTGCCTCCCTTGACTCCTCTGTTCCATCAGGCACCCAGGTGGAGTCAGTGACCTCATCATCATCATCACCCATATCTCCTCGTCACTGGAGCCAACTTGGCAGTATGCTGCAGCTGCTGGGGCAGCATGAGCGCCAGTTATTTGTGTGTCACTGGCACCCCCTTCCTCTAGGTTGATTATACTCCCTTCCTCAACCTCAGAGTTTCAATCAGAGCACTGTAGTTGCTGCACATCCTCAAGCAGCATGTCATTGTCATTGTAGTCAAACAATTCAGCTGACTCCTCCGTGTGTGATAGTGAGGCTACGGTAGGAGTAGCTGTGGACATGGAGGCTGAATTAGATGTTTTGGCAGCTGAGGTGGACTGTAAACCGCTACAAGCCTGGCTAGCAGAGGTCTCGGAGGATGAGGATGGCCTGGTTAGCCAATCCACCAAATCCTCTGTATGTTGCTGCTGCTTAAGACGGCCAGCACCAGTTAGAAAGGACAAGCGTGCCCCTGCAGAGGATGCACCACATCCACGACGACCAGAGGCACAGCCTCCCGACACAGCGCTGCTTGCCCTCTTTTCTGTGTCTGGGAGCGTCTGCCTGTCCTTTTTTGGTCTTTCTGACATGGTGAGTGATATATAGATTAAAGATATACAGAACTCTGATTCAACTGTGTTATCAAGATTAAAGATTTCCAGAACTCTGGTATAACTCAGTGAGACCCCCTGATGGGTGGCAGTGACAAGACACAGGTTATAATTCCCAGATATCTGCTACAAGTCTCTGAGACCCCTGATGGGTGGCAGTGACAAGACACAAATTAAAATTCCCAGGAACCTCCTATAAATCTGTGAGACCCCCTGATGGGTGGCAGTGACAAGACACAAATTACAATTCCCAGGAACCTCCTATAAATCAGTGAAATCCCCTGATGGGTGGCAGTGACAAGACACAGATTACAATTCCCAGATATCTTGTAGAAGTGAGACCCCCCCCCAATAGCTGCTGGCAGTGAGAACACACAGATTACAACAATTCACAGATATTTTGTAGAAGTGAGACCCCCAATAGCTGCTGGCAGTGAAAACACACAGATTACAACAATTCCCAGATATCGTGTAGAAGTGAGACCCCCCCAATAGCTGCTGGCACTGAGAAGACACACTAACTGAACCATCTCCTCTCAAAAAACACGAGCTGAAGTCTGTGTGAAGCCTTATATAGTGTGCTGTGGGATTTAGCTCTGTGAGCCCATGATTGGGCAAAATTTGCCCAATCAGGACTCTGAGCCGTGATTGGCATAGTCTTGCATCTGTCTTGCACCTGACCTGTGGTCAGAGACACGTGCGCCACGCACAGACGCCGACCAGATCAACACAGACTAGCTGTGGTCAGGTGTAAGGCTGTAGCCAAGTACAACCTTCAGGCCAGTGGAAAACTGCATTGTGGTCCATTGTGTTGCATTGTGGGCGAACTCGAACCGAACACGCAGGAAATGTTCGCAAACAGCCGATGTTCGATGCGAACTCCGAACAGATCGAACCGAACAGCTCATCCCTAGTCCCCATGTCCCTTCCTCCAGCCATCCAGATTGAGTTGTCCCTTCCATTCCCTATAGTGAGAATAGCCACAGTCACCGCTTCCATTTCTCACTTCTCCAGTAGTCAGCCCAATTCCTCCTTCCCTTCCCCAGTAGTTTCCCTCACCCAGGGCCACCCTTGCCATTAGTGGGGCGCTTGGCGGGTACAATTTACACGACCCACCCCAACTGTAGCCATATCACTTTTCTCCACATGTCCCACCCACAAACTCATAGCACATGCTAAAATATGCCTCTCTCCATGTCCACCTGTTTTATCTCTGATCTCAAACCTGTGTCTTTCTTCCCTCAAATTGCCTTGTGCTCCATTCTCTTATTCTATCCCTGGTGGGGATAGATGGACAGTGCACTACTTTGAGCGTGCAGCTAATGCAAATATGTGTGTAACATAGGGATAGGGGTTGTGATGGCAGTTGAGATGAAAGTGTAAGTTTCTAGCTTTTGTAAGAGTTTTAAATTAAACGTGTGTGAGTTTGTAGCTATGTCTGCATGTAAGCACACCATTTGAAACTTCACATGGAAAAAATGTGACACGTGAATTGTTGGAAGAGTGACCATACACACGGCTTGTTTCTCATTTAAAATAATATCTAGATAAAAAAATACATTAGGATTGGAATAGGATGACTGGCTGGATGGAGTAGAGGTAGCATCACTGCTCTATATCCGCGGCGAACACGCTCATGCAAGCGGTTTCCATGGCAACACTACACAACACCATGAGTGTACTCGCATAGGGGGGCGAGCGTGCGCAGTTCGGCCTATTGCCTGATTTGGCCGAGCAGGGTAGGAGCACATCGGCCTATTGCCTATGTTGAGCTGGTCGGCGTCTGTGTGTGGCGCACGTGTCTCTGACAGGTTGGGGGTGCGTGCACACATGCGCATTCCACAGGGAGTTTTCAGTAGAGCAGGTTTGCTGATTTTCCCATAGCGGATTTGGGAAACAGCTGATCCACATCCCCGAGTTTGGGTATGTATCCAGTCACCAGTGAATCATTGATTAGGAATGCGACAGGATTTGCAATTGACAGTGTAGCGATGGTTTTAATTCCCTGTCATAGTAGTACTTATTTTTGGCCACCGGAGGGAGACAAGCGCGATGTGAGACACTGAACATTGGGACTACATTTCCTGGCATGCTTTGGGAGCGGACACAGGAAGTGGGTGGGACACAGACGCTGACATCCTGAGCCTCGTGGAGAGAGCTGGCAGAGCGCGCCAGGGAGTGAGAGAAGCAAGACACAGTGCTGCAGAACGTGACAGTGACCAGGCCGGAGCGCAGCTGGGGCCTGACAGAGCGAAAGACCGGGTTATTCCGCCTCATAAGAGGAAGACCCAGTGCTTCACCAGAATACCCACGCTGATACCAAGTGAGCGAGAGGACCCCGAGTTAGGAGCACAGCAGATCGATCGGACAGGGAGTGGACATCTTGCTGGACATCTTGCGGCAGCTAAAGAAAAGCAAGACAGCGGATCCGGTAACCCATAAAATCCCAGTCAAAATCGAGCGGAGAGACGTCCTGGGTCGAGCAGAGTATCGGGCGGATGGGTGAGAGGCCTTCCAGGCCGTTGTGAAAATAGAAAGCACGCTGCTGTTTGTTTGAAAACCCACAGGGCCCCAACTTGACTAGTCGAAGATACCTCATAAATAATTCACTGGCCAGTTGAATATTGTACCCGGGTACCATCACACACACACACCTACATTCTTGGGACATAACCTGTACGGGACTCACTCCCCAACCACAAAGGGGGTTAAAGATATATTTTTTCCTTTTCTTTTCCGCTGCGCGTTTCTCGAATTACGAAGCATTGTATTTCTTTTCCGCTGCGCGTTTCCCACATTACGAAGTACTGTAAATATATATACGTATACCGTGTTATTCATTATATGCCATTTACTCTAGTAAAATATATAATTTATAAAATCCACGACGGTGCTGGAGTATATTTATTCCCTAGTGCGGGGAGACTGACCAGAGGTTCAATTTCAGCGGCTCCTCCGGGAGTGAGTGCTACAACAGTGCACTGATTTTCAGCAGCATTGCCGGGATTTTATCAGGTCCAGACTGGTATTTCATTTTTTGATTACGGAGAAGTTTAGCAACTACACTGACAGGAAGTGATGCGTGTCTGCTGATTTGGCAGTGCGGATGCTGAGAACATCTGATTCGCGTCACTTCCGGTGATGCGGTTTCGCTAATTTGGCAAGTTTGCTAGCAGGGCAGAACACCGGCCCTGCGGCAAGGTGTCCGCGCACAGACACAGGTGTCTGTGATTGGTCCTTGCATGGTACACTGCCACGGTGCCAGTTTAGCGGTGGGTTGCATGAGTTGGTCCGGGAAGGAGTAGGACAGAGATATATTCGGTGTTCAAAACTTCAGACAGATAGCTGGGAGTCCTGCGCTCATCGCTAGCGCATCTGTTCCTTTATAGTGCAAACAGAAAGGAACGTGTTTATTCCAGTGAGCACAACTGGCTCACCACTGATGAGTTCAGGGCAGTAGCAGGACGTATTATTTAGTGTTCAGAAAAACGTTTGAGAGTTTTTCTCTCTTTCTCAGGTCTGAAGCGATACCGGAGAAAGAAAGCAAAACTCTTGAAAGCTTATCTTTTAAGTATCAGGTTAGTACAACAAAAAGGTATAATTGCAACACATTACTCTGGGATTTTGGAATCTTATTTATATACTTACTTTATTTTTCTTCCAGTGGTATGATTTAGTGGTGGAAATAATTAGTACCACCCCAGTTTTGAATGTGGTATCTTGTGTGCCCCCCTATATATAGTTCCTAGAGTCGCCACTGGTAGTGGCTCCTGGCCTCCCAGTGACCTCTGACAGGCACAGTTGTTAACCCTGTTGTCTCTGGCTGAAGGAAAAAGCAGGCTGGGGGGGTGAATAAACATATCATCATCCCTGCAGGATTACTCTCACTTCTTGCTTCCTAGGGGCCCCTCCACAGTAATGTCATTTCTAAGGAGCAGTCTCTCTCCTGTTACGCTGGGCCAGTCCCTTGCTTGACTAGCCTGTGCCAGTTGAGCTCTGCCTCCTCTCTCTCCCGGCATGCCACTGCCGCTAGTAAGGAAGTGATATTCTAGAGGCGAGTGAAGCAGTGCATCCTCCTGCAGGACCCAGGGAAGCTTCGGGTTTTGGCTCAGAGGGCCAAGCTTGTACATCTCATGGATTGTAAGTTCCCTAGCGAACAGGGTCTCCCTGAATAAGGCAATATAACCAATGTGTGGTATTCTAATGTATCACCCCCTTTTACACTGATCTTGTAAAGCGCTGCGGAATATGTGGCGCTATTTAAAAGGCTAATAATAATAATAGTTCTCCTCCCAAAACTATAACCTTTAAAAGTGTGCTGTACTACAGGGATTTAATTGTCTATAAATATATTTTTTCTGCTTTCGCCTACATTACAATTAACATATATAATTCAGAATTTCAATGTTCTTTGTGTGCGCTCATTAAAATATCTATGTTACTGATTGGTAATAATAAGGTTATTCATAATTATGCCTGTAATTTTGTAGTAACTGTTAATAAGGAATAATGTTTTTTTTTGATGATTATAAGGAGTGTTGCCACATAAATTAACCTTCTTATACATTTAATTGTGTATATAAGGTTTGCTACCTCTGCAACGTGAGCATTGTGAGATTTAATGTATCTGACGTGCAAATTGCAGAAATTTCTAATCTTATCTTATCACTTGCTGCACATTACCTTTTCCATTTTATCCCAGTGAGTGTCAAATACATAAGTAAGACAGTTAGATGTGTCCTTTAACATGTTTAGACATTTTAAAGAACATTTTATGTGATTGAATATAAAGAGTTAAGCTTGCCTTTTCATTTCCTCGTCTGCCCCTGTTCCCATGCCTGCAGCTTCTGTTTCCAGACATCTTTTAAAATTGTGAATAAAAAGTGCACACTACAGTACAATTTAGGCTAGGGTCAGACTAACGCATTTTTCACGTTGTCCGTGAAAAAGTGCGTTCGAACGAATGGACGTATTTTTTCACGGAATACGCGATAGCGGTCATACGATGCGCATTTTCGTCCGTGATTTTTCACGGAGCTGGAAAAAGAGAGATATGATTAACCAAATCAATTGCAGAATGAATCAAATAAAGGGAAAGGGTATAAAAAGGCATTTTGGGAATGGTGGCATTTTTCAAAGATGGATGTAGTCCAAGTGTTTCTTTTTTTGCTGCACTGGGATACCTGTACCTGAAGAAGAAAAGACAACGGTGAACATGGGTTCATCCAATCAACACTGCCAGACACACGCATGGCCACTTTGTGACACTGTACAGGCCACTGCGAGAGAGGGACCCCGTGAAGTTCTTCAACTACCTGCGGATGTCCATCCACACCTTTGATGAACTGTTGATGAAGGTGCGTGAGCCGCTGACCAAGAGGGACACCAACATGAGGGCTGCCATACCACCGGAGGAGATGCTGGTCATCACTTTGCGGTAAGTACTATCAAACACCTGCATTCATGACATCGCTGCCAGTCATCAGACATGTGCTCGGTGTGCAGAGGCTCTATTGTTGGTCAGTAGTTATATGCCCACTAGCACATGCATGCCCACACACACGCATGCATCACCTTCCAGAACACGTACCGAAAGAGTAATGACACTGACAACGATGTGAAACAAATAAAATATTTAGTCCGAAATAATATGACAGAAGATAACAATAACATATTAAACACATAGATTATTGCATGTACAATGAAGGTAATAAAATACAAATAGTAGAACAACATGAATAAACTCTGACAAACATAAACGAACAGACGATACACTTCACATGGTATGATACGAGGAGCATCTGGGTCATGAGGACCGTGCATATGGATGCAGTGGTACTCTGGCTCCGGGGGTGGCCCAGCAACAGGGGACATGGGTGGGTGGGTAGGCAATGCCTGGCAGTGGTGGGAATAACCATGGGGGTATTGTGGCACGACACCGTGATATACAGGTGCCTGTTGTGAATGGGACAGTATCTCGTGTATCAGGTCCAGGCTTCGGTGGCGATAATCCACCTTCTGCACTGGGGTCATCATGTTCAGCAGGGAGAGACAGGAATTAAAAAAGGACATGTCCTCGGAATCTGCGACCATGCAGCGTGGATGTGTATGGTGCGCCTCCATGAATGCGACCATGGCCTGCTCGACATCAGCTGCTGGTGGCTTCTTCCTCCTGGGAGCCGTACCGGTGCTGTCTGTGGGTGCTGTACCCGGCACCTGTTCGGGATCCACATCCTCCACCTGGGACTCCGCACCACCCTGCTCGACCTCCACTTGGCAGCTGCCAGATCCTGCGGGCTGCAGGTCTTGCTCTTGTGAGCCAGAGGTGGATGGCTGGTCAATACTGCTCACGGTGTTGCGCGGCTCCTGGCTCTTCCTCAGGAAGGACAGTTGGTCAGCATACAAATAGCTGCGCCTCTTCTTTGCACCAGCTCTAGAGCGAGCAGCTTCAGCCTCCTTTTTCAGGACCCGGGTATGATTGTCCCTCACCGTGCGCCATTTATTGATTGCTTCATGTGCTGCAAAACATGATGAGAGTGACATAAGGTTAGGTTCATATGATGTGATCATAACACAGCTTCTTTCATGTTCTAGGTATCTCGCTAGTGGATGCAGTTTGAAGGATCTGCATTACAACTTCCGCATTGGCAGATCGACAGCTGGTGAGATCGTCCGCAAGGTCTGCCAAACAATATGGGAAACCATGAAGGACCAATGTTTGCCAACACCCACAGACGAGGCATGGCTGTCAATTGCAGCAGGATTCTTGGAGAGAGCGAACTATCCCAACTGCCTGGGAGCTGTGGACGGCAAACATGTCCGCATTGTGAAGCCACTGCACAGTGGCTCACTGTATCAAAATTATAAACATTATTTTTCAATTGGCCTACTGGCGGTGGCAGATGCCAACTATAATTTTGTGTATGTGGATGTCGGATCATACAGCAAGGACTCTGACTCCACACTGTTCCGGAACTCAACACTGTGGAATGATATTGAGGGTGGGAACCTGAACATCCCCAGACCCGCACCTTTGCCTGGCAGCGACGTGTCAGTCCCCTATGCCTTCGTGGGTGATGAGGCATTCGGCCTATCCACACATCTCCTGCGGCCATACTCAGGGACACACCTGACTGTGAAGAAGCGGGTGTTTAATTACAGGCTGTGGCGGGCGAGACGGTATGTCGAGTGTAGCTTTGGCATACTGAGCAACAAGTGGAGGATTTTTCATCGCCCACTTGATGTAAATGTGGATTTCTGTGTGGATATAGTAAAATGCTGCTGCATCCTACATAACTATGTTCGTGCAAGGGATGGTGTTAATTTCGATGATACCCTCACAGTTACGGGTCTGGATGAGTATGCTAACGATGACATAATACCTGTGAATAGACACAGCAACAGGTTTCGCAATGCTCTGTCTAATTATTTCACTAGCAATGCAGGGCAGGTGCCCTGGCAGATGGACATCATTTGACATGTGACAACAATAATTCGTTATGCCATTTTGTTTGATGTTACATTCAAGTTCTATGCAATTATGAATAAAATTATCATTTACTCACTCTGAAGCTTCTGCTCTTTATCAGACCACGTCTCGTACTCTGGGTACACCACCCTGGACACTGTAGCCCATGAACTGGCCTTCTTCTGTCGGTCTTTGTAGGTGTCGCAGGCCGTGTCCCACAGCTCAGGATGCTCTGCCACTGCATTGATCAGCCTCTCCACGTCGATGTCAGTCCCAGGCATTGTCTACCGCAACTTGCAGCTACCCCCAGACAAGACAGGAAGTGTTTGGACGTTATGTTGGCCGAACGTGTGCAGCGTCTGACGTCTCCCAATCACGCAAACACGCCGCTATGTGGACGCAGCGCACTCTGTACGTCAGTACTAGCGGTTTGACGTTCTCGAAAAAATGCGTTCATTTGCCACTTGCGTTGCGCGGCCGCACTTTTGTGCGGCCGTTCTTCATATGCAGCCCTGCATTGGACGTCATTTGCTGCTAGCACGGCCATGATTTAGTGCGGTTAAACGCACGTTAAAACTGCTTTCGTCTGACCTTAGCCTTAGAGTCCCTCTCTCTCTTGTCTAAAATCCCCATCTAATTCTATTTGTGTCCCAACCATATGTACAAACAAAGCTGCATCTGTCACATTTCGGAAGCTGTTTCTATGGTAGCAAAGAGCTGCTCTCTCGCTGCCGGCACTTGGGAGCTGAATATTTTTCTTGGGACTGATTATTGGCTTTTATTGGTTGAAAAGCACACATTCGTTTTGTATAACCTTTCCCAAATTGATGATGTTGTAATAAACCCCCTTTCACTGATGCTAATATATAATATGTCCATTCACCATCATAAAATGTAATAAGGTACGCGCGGGGAGGCTTCAGGTACTGCCTTGTGATGTTTATTAATCTCAGCATTAATGTCAATATAAATACGCAAGACAACCCTGCTGGGCCTGCTAGAGGAGGACTCAGACAGACATTTTATTGAACAAAACCTGGGCCGTATAAATATGAAAGATGTGTACTAGACATGAACAAATTAGAGACTGCAGACTTTTTAATCTGATTTTGGATTTGATCGGTGGTCCTGCCTGGTATTTACTAAGATGCAAGTTGTGAGTTTACCAATTCATTCTTAGACAATATCTCTATGTAACATAAAAAAATATTGCTATCTGCGCTTCAAGTCCCATATACTCAAGCAAAACAAAAAAAAGTGGTTCTTAATCTACTTAAGTTTTAAGCCCACCTGCCAGTGCCAAGGCAAACCTCCTGCCATTTTTCAACTCAGATATGAAAAGGTGGATTTAATCATACCCTGCGTCAAACAATCACTACTTTGCGGCAAACTCTCGCTCCACTCCTACTGCTCTTAGCAGCAGTATACACTGTTAGTATTTAGCTCCACAGGCTTAGATATTCATCCGTACGCTGTGAAACAAATTGTCTGTTATGGAAACATTTAGTGCTGTGGCTTCTCTCCCTAGAAGTGGTCACTCAGCCAAGATGACTCAATGTTCATATCGCACAGTTCTTGATGAGGTAAAAAAAAAAACTTAGAGTGGCAACTTGTCAAGATCAGCGCTGGAGGGGTACTGGCCTTGCTTGTATGAGCCAGGAATGAAGTGAACTCTAGGACTGAATACTCTCTTGAGGGAAAGGGTGGAGGCAGACGCATTAGAGCCAGCAAGCTATGGTGATATGAAGGGTTAGCAGAGGGTTGACTAAGGTGGATTACAAGAGAGGTTACCAGGAGTCTTGCATACAGCAAGGGTCTTGCGTGTACTTGAAGGGGAACATGATGAGGCTGAAGGTACCAGGACACTTGGGAGACACTTTGGACACTTGGACCCTTTGAAGGTTGAAGGTACCTTGGGGTGAAAGACACAAGGGTGCTGTAGACAGGACACTGGACACAGGAGGGACCCTTTCACAGTACCAATGGGATAATCCAGAAAGGCATAGTCAAGCGGTAAGCAGGGTCTATATACAGGTATCGGGAGCAGATCAGGAAAAGGTCTAACATTCTCAGGGATAGAGTCTCAATGCTGAGGCCATGAGGGATGGGGGAGTGGTCCTGTACTCAAGCAAGTAGGTGTGGTGTGTGTGTTTTGATTAACTGCTTCTGGTTCTGAATCACCAGTGCTGAGTCTGAGCACCACTCTTCATGCGCTGCTCAGTGATAAATAGCAGGCACGGTAAAGGTAGTGGCGGGGAGCCTGAAATGGCTAAAGAATTGAACGTTTTGAAACTGGTTAACATCTCCATTTAGGAGTCTAATATATGGGATACATTAAACAGGCATTTTGTCCATTGCAGGACACTGTGAGGAAACCCACTACTGTGAAAATGTTTTGTGGAGTGATGAAACAAGGTTGAGTTGTATGGCAGGAACATGCAGCATTATTTATGGTGTAAAAAGGGCATCACATACCACCATGAAAGTATCATCCCAACGGTTACATACTGTGGAAGGAGCATAGATTTGGGGCTGTTTTGCTGCTTCGGGGGCTTGGACCATTTGCCATTGCCATCAACAAATGGAAAAATTTATTCCAAAGTTTATCAAGAAATCCTACAGGATAATATCAGGATGGCTATAAATTAGCTGAAGCTCAGTAGACGTTTGTCGATGCAGCAAGACAATGCTCCTAAACATGAAAGTAAATTCAGTATGGCACTTGTGGTCTCTGTCTGCCAAAATTACACAGCAATGTTGGGCTTGACCTATCACTTGCAATCTGCCTGCCTCTTCTTTATGGCATTCACTTTTCTCCTGAGTGTTCACCATGCCTTCACCTAATTTTCAACTGGCCTCAATACCTGCCTTGCCATGGTTCTGCCATCCTTCATTAAGAGGAAAGAAGGGGTTGTCTTTGGCAAGGACAGTCCTTTCCCTCTCTCTCCACCAGCTCTCCTTTCTCCTCTAGCTCCTCTACCTTCTGTTATGTTTCTCTCCTCTTCTGTCGCTCACCCCATATATCCATTCCTTCTTTCAGCCATATTTCACACATTCACCCCAAATGTCGCCCTCAATAACAGTCTCAAAAATACATCTTGTATACATCAATCAAGCTGAAGAAAATAAAAGATTGTGTGCTGTGATAGAAATAAAAGTTACAGTTACAAGTTTTTATAAAGCGATAACAAGTTCCGTAGCGCTGTACAATGGATGAGACAGAATAACAAATCTACATACAGGTTCAACACAAAGAACAGTAGGAGAGAGGACCCTGCCTGAGAGCTTACAATCTAAGAGGAGAGGGGTGACAAGTGAGGTGAGGGTAAATAGAGGACCTGAAGTAGCGGGGTGAGCGAAGTGGTCGGGATGGACTGTACCTGTTATAAGGGAGAAGATGTAGGCAGGGCGCGGTTATGGAGAGCTTTGTAAGTGAGCACCAGTATTTTGAATTGGATTCTAAAGGAAACAGGAAGCCAGTGCAGAGATTGGCAAAGGGGCGAGGTGTGAGAGGTGCGGGATTAATTGGATTCTAAAGGAAACATGTGTTATGTGTGTAAATGTATGTATGTATGAGTAGAATATGCAAAACTTGGATATACATTCTAAGGACACTATTCCCTAGTGAATGCTAACTTTAGCGTTTGGATGTGTAAGCGATATCAGTAAGATAATTGACTTTAACGCATGCCCCCATATTACCTTCCTAACGCTATGCCCGTAAAAAAATCCGTTAGCACATCGGCGATTGCGCTAGCTTGCAGGAGGTTACTGTATTTTGTGCATCCCATACTTAACATGGGGAGTGCAATCTTTAATTAGCGTTTAGATAAGTAAGGTATTACAAAGTCCTAGCGCTAATTACTGCAAGGACGCGCAAGGCAAAATTTTAGCCGCACCTAAAAGTTGGTGCTAAATGATTCTGCTTTTTCAAAATCATTTAGCCCCCCCAACCCGCCCCCCTATAAATTCGATACTCACCTCTCATCCCATGGCGAGAACGATGGCCTGATTCACTGGGAACAAATAATTACACTCTGTTTTGTGTGCATTTTAATTTTCCCTTTTTAAAAGTTGAAGAGTTTATTGCTAAGCGTATAATATTAAAATATAATATTAATAACATACAATGCCCAATAATATAACCTATCCCCTCACCATACTATATGGACTATATGAACTACAAATCAATAGTTTTTATGTGAAACTATCAGGTCTATTCACTGAAGGTGAAACTCAGGAGAATGACTGGAGAAGTAAAAAATCTAGGTCAAAATAGCCAAACTAGAAAAATTCTCCCATTTATATCTCTTTCCAAATCAGCTATTTGGTCTAGATTGTTCTCTTCTCCAACCAATTCACCTGAGTTTCCCGTTTAGTGAATAGCCCTGTAAGTCTCATTAGTCATTGGCACTGTGAACCTTTTTAACTTAGACATAATGATGGCTGGGTGGAAATATTCCATTTTCTGCAGCCATTATAAACCTCTTGCCTAAACCATCCTTTAATTATTATTAATCTATATCATGTAGCCTTAAGGAAGACATTATTAATTATGCATATTTAATACACCTAAATGGGGACATATTATTAAACTTCATTTCAGAATACAAACCGTATGAAATAATCTTAATGATTGATATGTATCCTCCAACCTACTTCACTCTTAATCACTTGTTATTCTTTTTAAATAATTCATTACATGATAATAATAAAGATGACTAATGTTAAAAAACCAAAAGGTGAGCCTGCATTGCAATTACATCTCAGCAGTAGATTTTCTGAATAATTTCCAGGTTAATGGGGATTGTTCTTGAATCACATTTCACCTTTTTCCTCCAGCCTAATGCTGCATCTCTAAAAAAAATAAGGAAACCAGTGAGCTGAGGGTGACGTACTTGAGGGTGAATCATTTCAATTAAATGCATTAAAGGGTGTAGTCATGAACGTCTAAATTGACACTGCAGAGATACGTTGGGCACCGTTGGTTTGGGCACTAAAGAAAAGTATTCTTTCACAAACGTGTATACTGACACCACTGGCATGTACAGCGTGTTACATTAAGGTGTGCACACGTGGAACGTTTATTAATTGAACTTATGTTTAGAAGATTTTGAACATAATGCACATTTTTCATTAGTAATAACAAGCCAATAATCAGAAATACAGCCAGTTTTTAATGTTATTCATCATGAACCAAATACGGGACATATAAAATGTAAATCTAAGAGGTGAAAAAGGATATCGACTTCAATTCAGCTGACATTCGGGCCAGTTCTGGTCCAGTGCAGGGTCATGTATGGGCTTTGATTCGGCTGACAT
Organism: Leptobrachium leishanense; assembly: GCA_009667805.1. Taxonomy (NCBI): domain Eukaryota; kingdom Metazoa; phylum Chordata; class Amphibia; order Anura; family Megophryidae; genus Leptobrachium; species Leptobrachium leishanense. The sequence continues at coordinate 135,724,445 of CM019065.1, forward strand.
TTGAGCCACTTCTGACTCATGTGTTGGCCATGTTTGTAAACCGAATCTGGGCCATCCATGTACCGTCATTCTTTGCAGTAAGTGGGCCAAGGGAAAATTGGTTGTGTGGACCGGAGCTGGGCCAGAGAAAAATTGCCAACAATTTTGTGATCATTAGAATGATCTGGGCCACACATGCCCATCCACAGTTGGCCCTAATATTGTTTTTCGACATGTTTGCAGTGCCATCATTGCCACACATGGCCCACACTTGGCTGACATGATGCATGCTGATGCCAGCACCACGCCAGCAGTGCCATCCTGAAGCCGCATTCGGGCCACCTGCGTCTGCTATGTGGGTTAGTATCACTCAGAATCAATTTTTGGATGTCTTTGGTTGTAAAAACATAATGTCATGGGATATAATAATTATATAACACCAGGTCGTTGACAGAATGAGCAAGCTAATTGTCATTTTGGAGTCAAGATTTGCTTTGGAATCACTTCATTAATTTTACTTATTTGATTTTGTATATTCATTTGTTTTTCAGTGCTATCAAGAGAGTTGGAGGCTCGTAAAGTTGCATTGTGAAAGGAACAGCGGTGAGAAAACCATTGGTAATGACAGTGACACCAGTGGGGAAAATGTTTCCAGTTTTATATGTTGTCCTGACTCCTGATATCTGCCTCAGGAGGTGAGATCAGAAACATTTTATATGGCAAGAAGCTGCCTATACTTAAAATTCGATAGAAAAGATAAAGTTTGACTAGACTGCATTAAGGCTAGGGTCAGACTAACAAATTTTTAGCGTTGTCCGTGAAAAAGTGCGTTCGAACGAATGGACGCATTTTTTCACAGAATACGCGTTAGAGGTCATACGATGCGCATTTTCATCCGTGATTTTGTACGGATCATCAATAAAGCCCTTTTTGCGTCTGGACGTTATGTTGGGCGGACATTAGCAGCGTCTGACGTCTCCTAATCACGCACACACGCCGCTAGCGGATGCAGCGCACTCTGTACGTCAGTACTAGCGGTATCACGTTCTCGAAAAAATGCGTTCGTTTGCCACTTGCGTTGCGCAGCCGTTCTTCGTATATTGCCCGTCATTGGACGTCATTTGCTGCTAGCACGGCCGTGATTTATTGCTGCTAAACGCACATTAATACTGCTTAGTCTGACCCTAGCCTAAAACTTTAAATACGGAAATCTGAAGCTGAAATAACATGACCAAATTTGATTTAATTCTAAAGAATCATAATGAATCTGTAACGGAGAGTGAACATAGATGGTGCATGCTACCAATACACACATGCAGATTTAATAAAGATATCTACAGGTCTATTCAAAGAAAGATGACACTCAGGAGAATGACTGGAGAAGTGAAAATTCTAGGACAAAATAGCCAAACCAGAAAAATTCTCCCATTTATCACACTTTCCAAATTGGCTATTTGATCTAGCTTGTTCTCTTCTCCTGCCAATTCTCCTGATTTTCACCTTTGTTTGAATATACCTGTTAGTGACAGGATTATCACAAGGCTAACAGGTCTATTCACTAAAGGTAAAACTCATGAGAACTGGCAGAAGTGAAAATTCTAATAGGGTTATTCAGAGAGAGGTAAAAACCAGGAGAATGACTGGAGAAGTGAAAATTATAGGTTAAAATAGCCAAACCAGAAAAATTCTCACATTTATCTCACTTTCCAAATCGGCTATTTTGACCTAAAAGTTTCAGTTCTCCAGTCATTCTCCTGGTTTTCACCTCTCTCTGAATAACCCTGTAGGTCAAAATAGTCAAATCAGAAAAATACTCCCATTTATCTCACTTTCCAAATCTGCTATTTCGTCTAGAGTGTTCTCTTCTGCCAATTCTCTTTAGTTTCACCTTTTAGTGAAAAGACCTGTAAGTCATACTCCTCCTGATCAGAATTAGAAAGAATGTTCTCAAAATGCACTAAATTGATTAAAACCCCAACATTTCAATTGGAATAAAAATACAGATCTCTGCCTTTGAATCTACATTCATGCGCTTTCTACAACAAAATATATATTTCACAACCACTCTGAACCATGGGCTCTATTTAGGTTGACCTAGTAATAAGAATCTATTAATGGAAAGATTTGTCAAGACACATTAACCATTAGAGACTCCTATTACCGGGAACTGGTAACAGTTACCAGTAAAGGCACTGTAGCCTGTATTTTTTTTGTCATTAAAGGCACCAAGAAATAATGGAATCACTATTTATTTTCTGCTTTCCCACACAATAGCATTTCTTATACAAAATATAGGAAGTGTTCATATACAGTAACCTGGCATAATTGCAGAACTGCACACTTCTTTGTTATCAATAATGAGTTATATCAGGCCTCAAAATTTCAAATCCTGAGCTACTAGCCAGGCCTTAAGAGTTACTCGCCACTAGTTGCCCCACCTAACCCCTATACAGAAATGGCTCTGCATTCCCACTCGCCCTCATGTAATTTCCACTCGCCAAATGCGAGCAGGCGAGTGGAAATTTTGAGGCCCGAGTTATATTATATATATAATTGCAATGCAGGCTCACCTTTTGGGTTTTTCCACATTAGTTACTTTATTATTATCGTGTAATGAATTAGAGGTCCTATCTAACTTGACCAAGTGTGCACTTACAGGATCAACTCACCCTGGAGCTCCCCGGCAGCTCGAGGCCTTTATAGGCTGCCATGGTCAAGTTAGATAGGACCTGTCAAAGATGGGGTACACTGGCGACTGTGGCAGGCTTAAGCAAATTACGATCATAACTTTGTGAACTGAATCCCCATCATTTTACCTCAGTCAGGTTTTTTGAGCATTTTTAAAACTGTTTTTTTCACAGAAAATGATGGAAGAAGGTGGTCAATATTAATATGGAGTGCTCTTTCTTGGTGTTTTGTATTTGATGTCTTAGATGCACCCACTTAGTTTTGAGGTTGAGTGCAACCTTTTGCGGTTTTGTATTTTATATATAGAGAGCTGACAACTCTCATTTGGTATGCTCCCCTCCCTGTTCACAGGTGCCCTACCATTGCAGCCTATAAAGGTCTCGAACTGCCGGGGAGCTCCAGGGTGAGTTGATCCTGTGCAGACTCGGTCAAGTTAAATAGGACCTGTCAAAGATGGGGTACTTTGGCGACTGTGACAGGCTTAAGCAAATTATGATCATAACTTTGTGAACTGAATCCCCATCCTTTTACCTCAGTCAGGTTTTTTGAGCATTTTTAAAACTGTTTTTTTCACAGAAAATGATGGAAGAAGGTGGTCAATATTAATATGGAGTGCTCTTTCTTGGTGTTTTGTATTTGATGTCTTAGATGCACCCGCTTAGTTTTGAGGTTGAATGCAACCTTTTGCGGTTTTGTATTTTATATATAGAGAGCTGACAACTCTCATTTGGTATGCTCCCCTCCCTGTTCACAGGTGCCCTACCATTGCAGCCTATAAAGGTCTCGAACTGCCGGGGAGCTCCAGGGTGAGTTGATCCTGTAAGTGCAGACTCGGTCAAGTTAAATAGGACCTGTCAAAGATGGGGTACTTTGGCGACTGTGACAGGCTTAAGCAAATTATGATCATAACTTTGTGAACTGAATCCCCATCCTTTTACCTCAGTCAGGTTTTTTGAGCATTTTTAAAATTGTGTTTTTTTCACAGAAAATGATGGAAGAAGGTGGTCAATAATATGGAGTGCTCTTTCTTGGTGTTATATATATATATATATATATATATAAATATTTATAGGCTTGCTCGTTAATGATAATGGCTTGGCATGTAATACGATGCCAAGTGATTACCTGTTTTACTAAAAGCTGTCAGCGTTCTCAGTGATGACGAGATCTACGCCTGTAATTCAGGGAACTTATTTTCCATATAGTATCTCATTTCATCATTTCCAATGTTTGCTATTGAAAGCCTTATTTTCTACAATAATTCTTGAAAGATGTTTTATGAGAATTCTTTAACAATATTTTTCCCAGCTATAAACTCTTCAGTTCTGGTCACCCTTTTGGGCAAAGCAGTCTAATTTGCATATGGTAGGTAGACTTCTCTGTAGTGGCACCATAGTGCTAAAACCTTATTATGATACCTGAGTAGGTAAACACCAAAGTGCAGACCTCAGTACCATTAGCTATTCTGAATACACTCATAAACCTGTGTATGCTGTTCATAGGCCTTCATGGTAATGCAGTTATGGACTCCTTGCTTGAGATGCCTAGAAAGGCATCAGCTATACTCTCCTGACGATGAACAATGACAAAAGTGGGAGGCCACTAAAGCTACTGCCTGTTCTCAGGACTCTTATAAACCTGTTTTAACTTGTTTTCATTCCTCATCTCATCCTTTTCCACAGTATAGGATCATTCACAAAGGGCCCGTGTTTGCTGGTGTTGCAAACTAAGCTTTCCCAAAAGTAAAATCCAAAGAGAAACAAGAGATGCTGTACTGTGTGCCAACTATTATTTTTTGGATTTCAGCTTTGTGAAATGCCACGTTTGGTCTCTGATTGGCCAAATTGGTTACACTTCTAGAAAAAGCTTTCACCCGTCTCTGATTGGTGTGACATAAGGTGCCCGTGTATACACAACTGGCCACTCGAAGAACAGGGATTCTCTGAACGGCCAAAATGAGTTCATATGGCCATTCTGATCAGCCAATGAGCGGAGCTCCATCCTTGCTAAATCGCCCCGGGTCTATCAGCCTCATTGCTGCAGAAGATCAGGGCATGGAAGGACCTCTCTGGTGTCACTAATCGCCAGATGGCAAATATGAATTCCTATGGGGTATTATCGTATTTTTCGCACTATAAGACACACTGCAGCATAAAACACACCTAGGTTTTAGTGGAGGAAAACAAGAAAAAAAATATTCTGAACCAAATGGTATGTACTAAAATATTAATGGCAAAGTATGTGTCGTCAAGTGCAGCTCGGCTGTGATCACTGATTTGTACGTTTCAACCTCAGCTCAGCTAATCACACAATGAAAAATCAAACAGGATTGGTCAGTGAGCACAGCGAGTTGTCAATATTCGCTCCATAAGACACACAGACATTCCCCCCATTTTTTTGGGGGCAAAAAGTGCGTCTTATGGAGCGAAAAATACGGTATTTAATTTTGAAATTAATTTAAGGGATTAAGTGTAGGTTTAGCCTTGGTGCACAAGCAACATTATTTCAATATAGTGTTAAAGGGGAAATATTTTTTTTTTAAATATAATTTTGTGAATTTTATTGGACGTAGGATGTTCAGAGGCCATAGGATTTTGAATGGTGAGCCAGTGGACTGCTCTGTGGCCTACCTGTTCACTATATTAAACCCCTTACCTGCCGGCTTCAGGGTGCCAGAGACTCTACGCCCCGGTTGTTCAGTCTGGGATCAGCATTCAAGGCTGGATCACCTCATTGCAAGGTACTCGGATCGCGTTGCAAGAACGTGCAATGCAAGTGTATTGTAAATGTGGCGAGATGCTTCATGTCGATGTCCGGTGAATTGCATTATGGTCCTTTCAACAACAGGATGCACTATCCAATGCAAACCAGTCTCCAACCAGGACCATGAACTGTGTCATGTGATCATCGGATGCGCAGGCCAGTCTACCATTGGATTTAGAGATTTGGAATCCTTTTACTGCGGGCAGTAAGGAAAAGTTGTTTTTTTGAAAGCATACTACGCACAGATAAACAAACCAGAGTCCTTTTTGTAATGCTAGCTCTGGAGATTTAATGCTTTTGGCCACTTGGAATCAGTGTGAACAGTTAAAGAAGTGTTGCTGCAATGCTTTTCTGCATCCATTTAATTTACATGTGTTTTTCCAATATACATGGGACTAGTTTTTAAAGATTTACAACAACCTTGGACGTTTCTCTGCTCTAATCATGAAACTGGCATTTTTTCACATTTCATTAATCTACTCACCCACGGCATTAATCGATAGAACACCTCCGAATGCTAAGCATATTGATAGCAGTGTTCATTTGGAGAACAGATATTGACAACGAAGGCTTACAGCATGTGTAAGAATGGTATCCTGACCAAATACGTGAACAGGTTAGTTTTTGGAAGGATTGTGAAGAGAGGAGAGTTTTGTAAGGAAGGCCAAAGCTAAATCTATCCTACGAGGCAATGTCCAGTTGAACACTCTCTGCAAGACGGAATTTGTCTGTACTTAAGAAGATGTAATAAATATAATCAAGTTCAATGTGACTGAGATAAGAAGACATGAGAGATGAGAAATCGAAAAGTGTCTTAGGGGCTGCTACTTCTAGATTTATTGGCGGATTTCATCTGCTGGGAAAGCCAGGTGATATTTGTCCAAAAACACCTCTGCAACATTCACAATTTAGGCTGGTGTCAGACGTGTGTTTTAACGAGTGGAAGGAACATCCGTGAGAGTGGACGTTCCTTCCACGCTGACACCCATCTGACCAGTTACTGCACTCAGTGCTGCAAGGCTCAATTCTCCTATAGAGGATCGCGCATTGCAGCACTGCCGAAAGCGCAACGTAGTGCTTCAACGGGTAGGCTTTCTAAGCGGACGCAGCACACCTGCTGTAACGCGCGCAAGTCGTGCTTAGACTTTTGAATTTGTAAGTAAGGATGGGCTGGCGGTTCTATCCGAACATGAGTTTGATTGGAACATTGCCCATTCGGCCGTTCGGCGAACTTCGTAACTTTTCAGGCCGTTCGCAAAAAGTTAAAAAAAAATAATTTTGATTTTTTTAAAAAAATGCTTAAAAAATACTAAAAAATCTAGAAATAAAGAGACTCTTTACTGCAGAATATTATAAGCAATGGTTTATTAGATATTGAATTAAAACGGGAATATTTTTAACATTGAAGCCTATGGGATAAAACATTCTTGTTGCTAAAACATCAGGCAGACAAGGCCCTCTAATCAGGCATTGTAGAGGGCAGCCCACTGGGGCCTCCCAAGGACCCCTTGAGGAGCATGCGGCCGCAGGATGACAGAGTTGCGACTGTGCAGGCTGGCTGGCCGGGTACAATTGGCAGAAAGGTGGCGCAGGGAGGGAGCCTCGGCAAACCCACCCCACAACCAGGATCCAGGGAGCCCCCACTGACCACTAGTGATGATCCGAACACCCCCGTGTTCGGTTCACATTCAAACAATTTCAACACGAACCGAACTCAATGCAAGTCAATGGGACTCAAAAGTTCGATTTCTAGAGTGCCCTCCAAGAGGGCATATATGCAAGATATTTGCCATAAAAGGTATATGGGGGTCCGGGTAGTGGCCTGGGGGACAGGAAACAAGGACAAAAAGTTTTAAAAAAAGCGTTTTTAAAGGAACAGTGAGTTTCCATGAAATAAGGGTTAAAAAAACCCCGAAAAATTCCTTAAAATATCGTGCTTAGGAGGTCCCTATAACCTGCCCGTGAAGTGGTGGATTTGTAGGATGTATAGAAACATTTAAAACCAAAAAAATGACATTTCAAATGACTGTAAACGGTTTTCCTTTAATCTATTCATAAACAACTGCTTGGGGCGGCAGCCTGTATGAAAATACATTTTACGATACACAGAACAAGTTTAGTGATTTTTTTGGCTAAATTATGGTGAAGCAGGTTTTGGATGAAAGTAACAATAGGTGCTTTAAAATTGGGCCTTTAGTGTCAGCAACAGTGCTGACACACCGTAATCCCTCTGTGGTATTGTGGAAGAGTACAGGGTTGGACCCTGCGGTCCAATATTAAAATGATATGAATCTGGTACAGGCGTCAGTGCACCCAAATATTGTGCCTTTGGTGGCAGCAAGTGCCTTCACACCGTAACCCTTTTGAGGTATTGTGGAAGAGTGCAGGGTTGGACCATGCGGTCCTATATTTAAAAGATATGAATCTGGTAAAGGCGTCAGTGCACCCAAATATTGTGCCTTTGGTGGCAGCAAGTGCCTTCACACATAAGTAACCCCTCTGTGGTATTGTGGAAGAGTGCAGGGTTGGACCCTGAGGTCCAATATTAAAATTATATGAATCTGGTACAGGCATCAGTGCATCCAAATATTGTGCCTTTGGTGGCAGCAAGTGCCTTCACATCGTAACCCTTTTGTGGTATTGTGGAAGAGTGCAGGGTTGGACCATGCGGTCCTATATTAAAAAGATATGAATCTGGTATAGGCGTCAGTGCACACAAATATTGTGCCTTTGGTGGCAGTAAGTGTCTTCACACCGTAACCCCTTTGTGGTATTGTGCAACAGTGCAGTGGTGGAGGTTTTGTGAATGCAGAAGAGATCCCCAATCTATTCAGTTACGTCAGCATCAGGGGATTGATAGCTGCTGGTCCAGGACTGATTCACTTTTATAAATGTCAGCCGGTCTACAGAGTCGGTGGATGGACGCACTCTTTTGTCTGTGACAAAACCTCCAGCGGCACTGAACGTCCTTTCAGAAAGCACGCTGGATGAAGGGCAACCTAGTAGCTGCATAGCATATTGGCTAAATTCTGGCCAGTAATCCAATCTCAACACCCAGTAAGCAAGTGGATCATCTGCTGGAAAGGTATCCAGGTCTGCCCTTACCCCTAGGTAGTCCTGCACCATACGGTGAAGACGCTGGCAATGGGTGCCTACATTTGACGTCCCTGGGCGTCGCAGACTAAAAAAATTGGAATAGGCATCAGTCAAGCGGCCCCTTTCACCACTCTTCTTCTGATCAACTGCAGCCTTAGAAGCACCTGTGTCATCACTTGGTAACCTACCAGTGCCTGTAAAGGTGTTACACAAGTGTCGCTTTAGAGCATCCTCAAGTTTTTTCATCCTGTTCTCCCTCTGTGAGGGCAGGATGAGCTCTGCAACTTTACCCTTGTATCGTGGATCAAGAAGGCTTGCCAACCAGTAATGATCCCTCTCCTTGATAGCACAAATCCTGGGGTTCTTTACCAGGGTTTGCAGTATAAGGGAGCCCATGCAGCGTAGGTTGGAGGTGGCATTAGCTTCCGAGTCTTCCTGGTCAATGAGGAGGATGACCCCATCGTGCACTTCCTCCTCCCAGCCACATACTAGTCCTTGGGTTTCTGGGCACACAAAACCCTCCCTTGAGGAATCCCCACCTTCAATGCCCCCACTACTTAAATATTCCTCCTCCTCCTCCTCCTCCTCCTGTCTGATCTAAGGACCTGCAGGAATGCTGTCTGCATAAAGACTGGGGCCTTGAGAGCTAGGGAAGGCCTCCTCTTCCTCCTGCTGCTCTGCCTCTAGTGCCACATCTATAATTCCCAGCAGAGTGCGCTCCAGCAGGAACACTAAAGGAATTGTGTCACTGATGCATGCACTGTCCCTGCTCACCATCCTTGTTGCCTCCTCAAATGGCGACAGTACAGTGCATGCATACTTGATCATCAGCCACTGCGGGGGGGGGACCAAGTTGACCTGAACCTGTCCTTGTACCATACTCACACAGGTACTCCTTGATGGCCCTCTGCTGCTTGTGCAGACGCTGCAGCATTACTAATGTTGAGTTCCACCTGGTGGGCATGTCACAGATCAGACGGTTTGTGGGAAGTTGGAATTCTCTTTGAATTTCTGCCAGGCGAACACTTGCTGGGAATGACCATCTGAAGTGGCTGCAGACATTTCTGGCCTGGCTGAGAAGCTCTGCCAGCCCTGGGTACCTGGTTAGAAAACACTGTACCACCAGATTTAGGATGTGTGCTAGGCATGGTACATGCGTCAACTTACCCAGGCGTATGGCGGAGAGAAGGTTGCTGCCATTATCACAGGCAACCATTCCCAGTGTGGCTCCTGTCCCCTAAACAAACCAGCTCAAGCACAGTATGGCATCTTTTTGCTTGAGCCATTGCGTAGCCCCTGGCACGTCTCGGTTTAACTGCCACTTTGCCAGAGACACAGAAGGAGGAGGAGGAAGAGGGAGAGGTGGTGGTGGAGCAGACAGACCTCATACAAGCAGCTTTCTGGAGGCATGGTGGATGAACAAGCTCCAGCACAGAGCCCCTCTTGGATCCCTCCCAGCTGCAATCAGAGTTACCCAGTGTGCCGTGAAGGAAATGTAACGGCCCTGTCCATGCTTGCTGGACCACGTGTCTAAAGTCACGTGCACCTTGTTGCTGACTGCCTTTCCCAATGACTCCATAACATTTTCTTCCACGTGCTGGTATAGTGCTGGAATGCCCTTCAGTGAAAAGAAATGGCATTTTGGAACCTGCCACTGTGGTACAGCACATTCAGCAAACTCACGAAAGGAAGCAGAGTCCACCAGCTGGAAAGGCATCAGCTGTAATGCGAGTAATTTTGCTAAGCTGGCATTTAGACGCTGTGCTTGGGGATGGTTGGCACTATATTTTTTCTTACGCTGCAGCAGCTGGGGCAACGTAATCTGACTGTGTAAATGTTCAGCTGATGGGATGCTGTCACATTGTGGAAGGAGGTTGGAGTCAATGACATGGCAGGACATATAGTGGGAGTAGAGACAGGTGAGGAGGAGGACCTATGCAAAGTTTTGCACCAACGGGATGCATGGCAGGTGGTCATATGTTGCTTCAAGCACATGGTACCCAAGCGTCCGGTGTCTTTCCCACGTTTGATCCTCATCTGACATAGATTACAAATAGCAACGGTGCGGTCTGCTGCACATTTCTTAAAGAACTCCCAGACAGCAGAGTTCCTGGATGTGTGCTTTGAGACAACAGCGCTCTGCACCTGAGCAGCTCTGACATCTGATGCCTTGGACTGGCTAGTGCTACAGTTGGTCATAGAGGACGTTGTGCCTCGTGTTTGTTGTGCCTCCTCCTCCTTCTCACTTGACTCCTCTGTTCCATCAGGCACCCAGGTGGAGTCAGTGACCACATCATCATTGTCATCACCCCCTATTTCCTCATCATTGGAGCCAACTTGGCAGTATGCTGCAGCTGCTGGGGCAACATGAGTGCCAGTTATTTGTGTGTTATCACTGGCACCCCCTTCCTCTAGGTTGATTATATTCCCTTCCTCAACCTCAGAGATTGAATCAGAGCACTGTAGTTGCTGTGCATCCTAAAGCAGCATGTCACTGTCATTGTAGTAAAACAATTCAGCTGACTCCTCCGTGTGTGATAGTGAGGCTACGGCAGGAGTAGCTGTGGACATGGAGGCTGCATTAGATGCTTTGGCAGCTGAGGTGGACTGTAAAGCACTACTGTCACAGTTCCCAGATCCCACCACGCAGTACTTAACACCCCACACTCCACAGAGCCCAGAAGCTACCAACAGAGTAGCCGTGAAAGATCTCTAACTGTCTGGTCCTTAGAATTGGCCAGGTAAACTAGCTAGACAGAAAGGGTTAACAACACGGGGAGTAGTCAGCCGAGCCAGAATCAGGAATACAGAGTTCAGAATGGTCAAATGGAATAGCCGGGTCGATATCAGAGCAGTGGCGTAGTACAAGAAAAAGGTCTAGGGCAACAGAAGGCAGAATAGTCAGAAACAAGCAGAGGTCAATAACGGGTTAATTCAATATAACAGTCAAATACAAGGAGCTCAGGTATGGATAACCACGATCTGGCAACTGCTGAGAATACACTGAGGGTTTTTAAAGACCTTCACCAGACCACACCCCCCACTCAAGCCGCGCCTCATGCAACCACCTCCCTGCCTGTCTCCATTTAAACCGGGCATTGGTCAGCGAGCAGCATCAGACATGCTGCCCTCAAGCACACAGGTAGGGCTGGAAGCTCCCAACATTACAACTACAAGCCTGGCTGGCAGAGGACTCGGAGGATGGCCTGGTTAGCCAATCCACCAAATCCTCTGTATGTTGCTGCTGCTTAAGATGGCCAGCACCAGATAGAAAGGACAAACGTAACCCTGCAGAGGATGCGCCATGTCCACCACGGCCAGAGGCACAGCCTCCCGACACAGAGGCTGCTTGCCCTCTTATCTGTGTCTGGGAGCGTCTGCCTGTCCTTTTTGGTCTTTCTGACATGGTGAGTGATATATAGATTAAAGATATACAGAACTCTGATTCAACTCTGGTATAAAGATTTCCAGAACTCTGGTATAACTCAGTGAGACACCCTGATAGTTGGCAGCCAGTGACAAGACACAGATTACAATTCCCAGAAACCTCCTATAAATCAGTGAGACCCCCTGATGGTGGCAGTGACAAGACACAAGCTACAATTCCCAGGAACCTCCTATAAATCAGTGAATCCCCCTGATGGGTGGCAGTGTGACAAGACACAGATTACAATTTGCAGAAATCTGCTAGATGTATGTGGGACCCCCTGATAGCTGGCAGTGAGAAGACACAGATTACAATTCCCAGAAATCTCCTATAAATCAGTGAGACCCTCTGATGGGTGGCAGTGAGAACACACAGATTAGAACAATTCCCAGATATCTTGTAGAAATGACTGACCCCCAAAATAGTTGCTGGGAGTGAGAACACACAGATTACAACAATTCCCAGATATTTAGTATAAATGACTGACCCCCAAAATAGTTGGTGGCAGTGAGAACACACAGATAACAATTCCCAGATATTTTGTAGAAATGAGACCCCAAAATAGTTGCTGGCAGTGAGAATACACAGATTACCACAATTCCCAGATATTTTGTAGAAATGAGACCCCCAAAATAGTTGCTGGCAGTGAGAACACACAGATTAGAACAGTTCCCAAACATTTTTGTAGAAGTGAGAACCCCCCCAATAGCTGGTGGCAGACTGGCAGTGAGAACACACGCTAACAGAACAATATCCTCTCAAAAAACACGTGCTGGGGCTGCAAGGGACGCCTTATATAGTGTTCTGCGGGACTTAGCTCTGTGCCCAATCAGGACTCTGAGCCGTGATTGGCATAGTCTTGCACCTGTCTTGCACCTAAACTGTGGTCAGGTGCAGACTGTAGCCAATTACAAGCCAGGCCAGTGGAAAAAGTGCATTGTGGTGCATTGTGGGTGAACACGCGGAAATGTTCGTAGTTCGCGAACAGGCGATGTTCGAATTGAACTCCAAACCGAACAGCTCATCCCTACTGACCACCAGGCTAAGGTAAGGCGACACGTTTTAAACAAAAAAAAAAAATACCGAGGACATCTTTAAATGTGCCCTTGAACATAAAATCAATCTTTTTTTTTCTCTCTAATAGTCACCTGATTCCTGGATCCACAAACAAGCGCAGCCTCCTGTCAAGGCAACTATGCGCACTGCTGCAAAAGACGCTGGGTTAAGCTGCTCACTATCTGTCTATCCTAGACCCAGATAATGACTGCGTGGACAACAATCCCTGTGAGAAAGCTTACCTATCCATCCCTGCACACTTTCTCTCGCAACAGGCACGTAGAGCGCAATAAAGTGGACCCAGGATTGCAACGCAGTACCAATCTTCTCTTTAATTGGGTAGTGTCTACGTTTCCCACAATCCCTGTGCCCACTTTCTTATTCTATTAGTTACGCTGCCACCAGTTCCCCTGAACACTAGGCGCGTCACAGTGAAAGACTCAGGGCTAAGCAACCCACTATCCGTCTATCCTAGACCCAGATAATGACTACGCGGACAACAATTCACCACTCGCTTACCCAACCGTCCCCAGCGACCGCAACTCACAATTTCGTAGCTACTCGAGCTTAACGCAGCAAGCAATACTCCAGTCTCTTTAGTTAGCGATGCAAAATGCGCAGCCGGCTTCCCCGCTACACTAATAGCATATCTTCTCGTTAAAGCTAGCTTCAGACTGTAGAGGTGCTGCCCGGCAGTGTGAGGATTCATATGCTGCATTATTATACTGTAAAGGTGCTGGCTGGCAGTGTGAGGATTCATATGCTGATTATTATACTGTAAAGGTGCTGCCCGGCAGTGTGAGGGTTCATATGCTGATTATTAAACTGTAAAGGTGCTGCCCGGCAGTGTGAGTATTCATATGCTGCATTATTATACTGTAGAGGTGCTGCCCGGCAGTGTGCGGAATCATATGCTGCATTAATTCTTCTTCTTACAAATTTGGTTACTTAACCCATTTGCGTTTGGATTGTAATATTGTGACATCCAGGGCCCTGGGTGGCGATCGGGGGGGCCCCGGACACATGGTGCCGCCAGCTGGTCGAATGGCAGGAGCTCTGGCGGACCCAGCGCAGCTGTGAGTGATCGGGGGCAGGGCGCGGCGTGATGATGCAGAACGTGCGTTCTGGCGCACTTAATTACGGCCGCACTAGCAGCAAATGACGGGCAATGACAGTCAATATACGAAGTACGGTCGCACGAAAATCTGGCCGCGCAACGCAAGTGGAAAATGAACGCATTTTTTCGAGAACGCAGAACCGCTAGTACGGACGTACAGAGTGCGCTGCGCCCGCTAGCGGTATGTGTGTGTGATTTGGAGACGTCAGACCCTGCTCGTGTCTGGCCAACATAACGTCCAGACGCAAAAAGTTTCCTGGTTTGGATTCGTAAAACATCACGCACGAACATGCGCATCGTATGACGTTTTCGCATATTCCGTGAAAAAATACAACAATGCGTTCGGACACACTTTTTTACGTTCGCGTGTAAAAATGCTTTCGTTTGACCCTAGCCTAAATCAGGAGCGCGCGCTGTACATCTTGCCTTGCAGTGGAGTTTCATTCCCGCATCGCTAGCTTACCGAATCAGTTTGTATACTTGTTACTGACCCTGCTTGTTCTGAGGACCCGATCTGTTGCCGACTTTGCCTGCCATTTGACTATTCTCTCTGTTTACTCCCTGCCTGTTCTGTTTGCCTCCTGTTGCTACTGTTGTGCACCAATTCTCACCATATACAGTAGCGCAATACTAGTGCCTAAACGTTGCTGACCCGGGGATTTGTTATAACAACTACTCTCGCTCTGCACCCTGTCTGGTATATTCCGCTGCTTGTTACTGCTGGTGCACTTCCATCCTGCCATACACTATAGCGCAGTAATATTTGGGTACACTGCCACTGACGCGTGTACCAGAATCCAATCATTTTAATATTTGAATGCAGAGTCCACCCCTGCACTCTTCCACAATACCACAGAGGGGTTACGGTGTGAAGGCACTAGCTGGCACCAAAAATCCAATTTTAATGCACCTGTTGTTTCATCCAAAGCCTGCATAAGTTTCACCATAATTTAGCCCAAAAAAATCACTAAACTTGCTCTGCATGTCCTAAAATGTCTCCTCTTTTCATACAGGCTGCCGCCCCAAGCTGTTTATGAATAGGTTAAAGGAAAACCATTTACCGTCATTTGAAATGTCATTTTTTTCTTTTTAAATGTTTCTATACATCCGACAAATCCGCCACTTCACGGGCAGGTTATGGGGACCTCCTAGGCACGATATTTGAAGGAATTTTTCATTTTTATTCTTAACCTTTATTTCATGGAAAAAATCACTGTTCCTTTAAAAACGTCTTTTTTTAAACTTTTTTTCCTTGTTTCCTGTCCCCTAGGGCACTACCTGGACCCCCATACACCTTTTATGGCAAATATCTTGCATATATGCCCTCTTGCAGGGCACTCTAAAAATCGAACGTTTGAGTCCCATTGACTTGCATTGAGTTCGGATTGTGTTCGCGTCCGAACTCGAACTTTTGAAATTGTTCGAGTTCGAATGCGAACCGAACACGGGGGTGTTCGGCTCATCCCTATTTGTAAGTAAACGATGTGCACATGCAAAAGTATTTCATCAAAACTTTAACCCTTTCACTACCAAGTTCTTTTTGTTAACATAACATATTATTGTAACATATATTTGAAACATAGGGTAGGTAGTTAACAAAAAAAAATAGGGTTTGCATAGATTGTTATTCTGAGAGAGCTAAACGATTAAATTTGCTAATTTTTTTAATTTTCGTGCATTCTTTAATTCATTGCAGAATAAAAGGTTCTAAAATCAAGATGTCCTCCTTGCTCCCACCTGGACACATCTATCCAAGGCTCCTGCAAGCATACTCAACTCCATACAGCTTCCAGGGCTAGCCTCTATCACAGTGTCCTCCTAGCTCCCACCTGGACACATCTATCCAAGGCTCCTGCAAGCATACTCAACTCCATACAGCTTCCAGGGCTAGCCTCTATCACAGTGTCCTCCTAGCTCCCACCTGGACACATCTATCCAAGGCTCCTGCAAGCATACTCAACTCCATACAGCTTCCAGGGCTAGCCTCTATCACAGTGTCCTCCTAGCTCCCACCTGGACACATCTATCCAAGGCTCCTACAAGCATACTCAACTCCATACAGCTTCCAGGGCTAGCCTCTATCACAGTGTCCTCCTAGCTCCCACCTGGACACATCTATCCAAGGCTCCTGCAAGGTGATTTGAATCTACGCTTCGCAACGCCTAATACCTTAACTTTCAATGTTTAGTATGTATGCTTTCATAGCACTGTCCATGTTAATTTGTATGTTTATGTTAAAGTAAAATCCCATATAGCGTAACTGTTAAGATATTTTAACTAGACCTGTTTGCTATCATTAATTGCCATATCTTTAATTGCCGTATCTTTACCAGTCCTGTTTGCACTCCAAAATTGCCATCTTTTACCAGTTATATTTATTTCCACTCAGCCATGGGCCTCGTATTCTGTGCCCCCCCCCGGTCATGATTCACTGCATTAGAGAATTTATTGCCCCAACATCCCCCAAAGATGCAATGTAATCCTGGATTTCTGTTTTTTCAGCATACTCAACTCCATACAGCTTCCAGGGCTAGCCTCTATCACAGTGTCCTCCAAGCTCCCACCTGGACACATCTATCCAAGGCTCCTGCAAGGTGATTTGAATCTACGCTTCGCAACGCCTAAGGCTAGGGTCAGATGAGCACATTTTGTACGGACCGTGCATCCGTGCAGTACGGACCTACTTTCTGACTGACGACAAGGTAGTGGCCACACAGTCCGTTTTTTTCACTGACGTATTTTTTGACTGATGTAACAGGGAAAATAAATTAAAATGAAAAAACATTCTGTCCGTCAAAAATGCTGGACGTATAAATGCAGTCCGTCTGACCACGCTCCATCACCCACACACAAAGCTATGCGGACGTTGTGGACGTGGCGCACTCTGCACGTCCGTTCTAGCAGTATTACGTTCTTGCCTAACCTGCGTCCGTTTGCAGCGTCCATCATGCCTCCGCACTTCTGTGCGGACGCACTTCGTGTGTGGGGCTCCATTTAACACAATTGTATGCTATCACGGACGTACTTATGTGCGGCAACACGGACGTTAACACTGCGCTCGTCTGACAACAAGCCTAATACCTTAACTTTCAATGTTTAGTATGTATGCTTTCATAGCACTGTCCATGTTAATTTGTATGTTTATGGTTTATGTTAAAGTAAAATCCCATATAGCGTAACTGTTAAGATATTTTAACTAGACCTGTTTGCTATCATTAATTGCCATATCTTTAATTGCCATATCTTTACCAGTCCTGTTTGCACTCCGAAATTGCCATCTTTTACCAGTTATATTTATTTCCACTCAGCCATGGGCCCGGTATTCTGTGCCCCCCCCGGTCATGATTCACTGCATTAGAGAATTTATTGCCCCAACATCCCCCAAAGATGCAATGTAATCCTGGATTTCTGTTTTTTCAGCATACTCAACTCCATACAGCTTCCAGGGCTAGCCTCTATCACAGTGTCCTCCTAGCTCCCACCTGGACACATGTATCCAAGGCTCCTGCAAGGTGATTTGAATCTACGCTTCGCAATGCCTAATACCTTAACTTTCAATGTTTAGTATGTATGCTTTCATAGCACTGTCCATGTTAATTTGTATGTTTATATTAAAGTAAAATCCCATATAGCGTAACTGTTAAGATATTTTAACTAGACCTGTTTGCTATCATTAATTGTCATATCTTTAATTGCCATATCTTTACCAGTCATGTTTGCACTCCAAAATTGCCATCTTTTACCAGTTATATTTATTTTCACTCAGCCATGGGCCTGGTATTCTGTGCCCCCCCCCCCGGTCATGATTCACTGCATTAGAGAATTTATTGCCCCAACATCCCCCAAAGATGCAATGTAATCCTGGATTTCTGTTTTTTCAGCATACTCAACTCCATACAGCTTCCAGGGCTAGCCTCTATCACAGTGTCCTCCTAGCTCCCACCTGGACACATCTATCCAAGGCTCCTGCAAGCATACTCAACTCCATACAGCTTCCAGGGCTAGCGTCTATCACAGTGTCCTCCTAGCTCCCACCTGGACACATCTATCCAAGGCTCCTGCAAGCATACTCAACTCCATACAGCTTCCAGGGCTAGCCTCTATCACAGTGTCCTCCTAGCTCCCACCTGGATTTAGTTCCCACCCACCCCACAGTTCTCATTTCATTTATACCCAACTAATTTGGTCATGTGATATTTTCAGCTACCAACCTACACCAAACTGGAACTTTACCTACCAGACTCCCTTCCATCTCCTGCTTTCCTTATCAATACCCTACCTGTCCTCTACCTTTCCTTTTTTTCCCTCCCCTTCTCCCACACCACCTTTCTCTAGAAATGTTTTTCCCTCTCTTCCCCCTCTTGCTGCTTCTTTCCACCATCTCCCTTCTCTCTAAATCTACCCTCCCTCCCTATACACCCTACAAATTACAGCAAGCTGGAAAAGAAACCCAGATACACCATAGCCTGCTCAGCTCCTTTAACTTATCAGCTGAGTGCTGGTGGAGAGTGTTAAAATCCAGCCCTCCCACCCCCACACAACAGAGCTTTAAAACCCTTCAATCACTATTTTCCAAAAAGAAAAACCTGTCCAAATTTTTTTTTATTCTGCTGCTTGCACTTGCAAATGATGTTGAATCCAACCCTGGTCCAATAGCTGACACCATATTTAATCTCCCCACTAAAAAAAGCCTCTCCTTTGTGCATTGCAACATCTGCAGTTTACTCCCTAAACTGGATGAGCTTAAAGCTTGGTGCTACTATTACAAACCTAAAGTGCCAGACTCTGCCATAGCAATACAAGGGTATTCATGCTCTAGAAAGGACAGAGCTAAGATAGGAGGGGGAATTGTTATCTATGTTGACAACTCCATAAAGTTCACCCCATTGCAGAATCCTAGCTCCCCGGCCACATTTGATTTCCTTTCTGGTACTATTGAG
Source organism: Leptobrachium leishanense (assembly GCA_009667805.1). Taxonomy (NCBI): domain Eukaryota; kingdom Metazoa; phylum Chordata; class Amphibia; order Anura; family Megophryidae; genus Leptobrachium; species Leptobrachium leishanense. Next base: position 135,743,511 of record CM019065.1, read on the forward strand.
ATCCCATTCAGTAAAACAATTATTGTTGCTGGATTCTACCGCCCACCAAGTTCCCCAGTGCAATCCCTTTCTGACATAACCCAAATTCTTAGTAAATTAGTCACTCAAAACCAAAAAAGAGAACTGCTGGTCCTATGTGACTTTAATGTTGATTGGCTGAATCCTAAAAACAATAAACACTGCTCACTGTTTAAGGCTTTGCAGCTAACACAATTAATCTCCTCCCCCACTCGCATTAATGTGAAAAGCCCTAACCACTCCTTGCTGGACTGGATTCTTTCCTCATATCCTGATCGAATACAGGAGGCAGGCGTTCTCGCTAACAGTTTCAGTGATCACTGCCTAGTGTACTGTGTGTGCAAAATAAGGGCCACAAAATGTCCACCAAAGGTAATAATCACCAGGTCTTTCAAGAAATTTAATCTTGAATCCTTCCTAAATGATCTCAAACAGCTCCCATGGTACAGACTAAGCCTAATCCCAGACCTGGACTGTGCAATTGAATACTTTCAAGCCGAGCTCCTGAAAGTCTGGAACACCCATACCCCACTGCGCAAAGTGCGAGTAAAAGGGGCCCATCTCCCCTGGGTTACAGCTGACCTCATGCATATGTACCAGTTTAGAGACTCCCTGTGGTCAAAGTTCAAGAGTACTGGATCCATGAACGATCACTGTGAATACCGAAAATGCCGGAATGAATGCACAAAAGAAACAAAAATGGCTAAAGCCCAATACTTCAATGAAAATTTAAGCAATAACATATCAAACCACAGAAATTTTTGGAAAATCATAAGTAACATACAAGCACCCCCCATCCACTCCCAACCAGCTGCTTTAAAAGTAAACAACCAAACTGTACAACACCCCCTAGATGTAGCAAATGCTTTTAATAATTATTTTGTTGGATGTGCCACCACCCTGATTGCTAAGCTAGGAAATGACACGCAATCAGAAAGGCTGCACGCAGGTCAGTACCCACCAACAGTGCAAAGACCCCATAACCCAGAGAAATTCAGTTTTAGGCCAGTGCCTGTCAGTGCCATCACTAAACTTCTCTGTAACCAAAAAATTAAATACCAGTCTGGACCTGATCAAATCCCAGCAATGCTGCTGAAAATCAATGCACCAGCAATTGCAAAACCTGTCGCAACCCTGATTAATGAATCACTGGCAACTGGATACATACCCAAACTCTGGAAGACTGCAAGGGTGGTACCTATCTATAAAAGTGGAGACAATACTTTGGTTTCCAACTACCGCCCAATATTACTGCTCCCTGTAATGTCAAAAATTCTTGAAAAATGTGTCTACACTCAATTACGTGATTATTATCAGTATCAGAACTATTTAACCCCAGATCAATCAGGCTTTCGTCCAAACCATTCAACTACAACTGCCCTTTTAAAAGTTTGTAATGATATCCAAGCGGGCATGGAACAAGGAAATCTAACTGGAGCCATCTTCCTTGATTTTGCCAAGGCTTTTGACACAGTAGACCATGGCATCCTATTACAAAAACTTAAGAACTCTGGTATTGGTGATAGTACGTTAACCTGGTTCCAATCATATGTGTCTGATAGGTCTCAATTTGTGTCCATTTCTGACAGCACTTCCCTTCCCCTCCCAGTCACGTGCGGTGTACCCCAAGGCTCGATACTTGGCCCCCTGCTATTCACAATATTCATAAACGATCTGCCCAATGTCTGCAAAGCTTCAACTGTACACATGTACGCAAACGACACTGTAATCTATACCAGCAAACCAAATCTCCCACAGCTGGAGGCAGTGCTGCAAGAACAATTCACAGGGGTAGAAAAGTGGATCGCAAATAACAAACTTTTTCTAATTACTGACAAAACTGTTACAATGCTCTTTGGAACCGCACCTAAACTACACAAATTGCAAACACCCCATCTATGTGTTGGGACAAAATCAAATGGCACACTGACCACAGTCACTTCTCTCAAATACCTAGGTATGTGGTTAGACCCAAATCTATCTTTTGACCCCCACATCGAAAAACTCTCATCTAAACTCTACCCCAAACTAGGTGCCCTGTACAGAAACAAATCCTGCCTGAGCCCCGCGGTAAGAAAGCAGATTGTACAACAAATGCTTATGCCAGCCATTGAATACGGAGATGTAGTGTATGCAGCCACCCCGCAAACACAACTCCAGAAACTTACTATATTGTATAACTCATTCTGTCGCTTTGTGCTACAATGTAACTACATGACACACCATTGTGACATGTTAAAAGAACTAAACTGGCCATCACTGGACTCTAGACGCACCCTTCACCTTTCCAACCTGGTGTTTAAGAGCTTTTCTGGGAAGCTACCACCCTACCTGAATATGCTGCTTCCCCCGGCAGTTCCCTCATCCTATAACCTCAGCTCCAGGACCAGCACCTTACTTGCAATACCGCAATACAAAAAGAAAATGGCTCGATCCTCATTTTCCTACAGAGCACCGGAAATATGGAATAACCTCCCAAACACCGTCAAATCTTCCCCCAGTCTAAAGTCCCTTAAGACTTCCCTATTAACATACCTCAATACAGAATGCACCTGTAAACATGTAACATAATGACTTTATTTCCTCCATATTTATTTTTCTGTTAATCTGTATATTTGGTCTTGTGTTAATATCTTGCATTTTACTATTTTGTATTTCTGTAATCACTCAATGTTCTCGAACCCAGGACATACTTGAAAACGAGAGAAATCTCAATGTATCCTTCCTGGTAAAATCCTTTATAAATAAATAAATAAATAAATAAATCTTGCATAATTTCCAATGGTGACTGCATTATCAGCATACAGGCAGAAATGATCTTTGAGAAATACAGTTAATGTGAGATAATAAAATGGTTAGATATGCAACTTAAGGGGATTTGTAGCGATCATAATTATAATATTAGCAATGCAGCTTCCAAAAACTATAAAAATAAATTCCTATGCAGTCATTGCCTGCATATAGAAATTACAGTGACATTTTGTATCTGTATTGTACAGGGATTTTCAGCAATTATAAGCTACAGAATTTTATCGCTGTACAGCACTGGTTGACCCTAGAGCTTTCCCTGTATTCGGGCTTTTCTCTGGCTGTGGTAATGCAGCAGTAAAGTTAGATTTTTTTTATATAGTGAGGTGGTGCAGCTCCTTATAACTTCTCTCCAATAATACAAAGTGGCAGAGAATTTCATTTCTCTCCAGGTGTACACTAATCTTGATTTAACCCATTTTTGCTCAGTGGTCCAATATTGGTAGAGAATAACATGAATTTTAACCAAGGAGAACAAAAAAAATTGGGCAAAAATGGGTTAAAAGAATATGCAAATGCGTGTACTGAATTTTTATTGAATATTCCAAACAATGCAATATTGAGCATACATATTTTGGAAAGTGAAAGTGGCAGTGTTGGTATACAGCCCCTGTTAGAAAAAGCGATTATTTATGTGTTGCCAAAATCTCCCAAAACCGCAATAGTGCTCTAAGTGAGAGTGAATTAAAATATTTATTTTTAGTGCTTTTATACATTCAAATTTGGTTAACTTATACAGCAAATACAATCCACACTGTTGTTTAAATTGTTTGTTGAAGAAGGTCCTAACTTTACCATTGGCTTTTTATAGATTAGATAGATAAGGGATGTCATTTAAAAGCAGTTAATTGACCAATATTGGATTCTTATCATTAAAATAATACTAAATAACTATTTTAAAAGCTCATTCAGTTCATGTCTCAAAATTAATAAACTATTGGCACAGTTTGATAAAAAAAATGTACATTTCAATCCAATCTGGTGAGCGTCTTGCATTTTGGTTTACACACTATCTATAATATTCGACTGTACACAACAACAAGGGAAAGATAATGGCCCCTATTACGTTCCTCGCGCAGCGCATTTGAGTGAGGAAAAAAACATTAGCGCATAACGTCGTATTACGACGTTCGCGCAAACGATGCGCGTTAACGTCCAACACGAGCGCAAGTTCCTGCACGCATCCTATACTTAACATTGTGAGCGCCAATGCGTTAGTATGCGTATGCGCGCATGGTATTACAATCTTAGTGCAAAATGTAACGCTTGACGTTTGCGCGCATCATTTTAACGTCTTTGAAAACCTGGTGTTAATTTACAATCTGAACGTTCTGGCCGAAACGAAATGAACCTGCACAAAAAAAAATACAGCACAGTACAGTTACACATTCTACACATACCCAAACAATAAAATTAGTAAATTGTTTAATTTTTTATATTTTTTCCAGCACATATACGCAGATTGACTTTGACAGGCGCAACAACCGAAACCTAGCAAATGGTGGTTCCTAATTCGGATTGGTTGAATCCCATGAAAAAACAGTCTGCCCACCGATTCCTGCACGCAATGGTCATTTGCGCCCGGCTTTGCACTTTGGAATTGTGCTTGAAAAAAGTTGGAGGCTGAAAAAATGCGCTCGAATCGTAAAACCGCGTTAATTTGCGCGCGCTAGCTTTTTTTGCGTGCGCAAAAAAAATTGCGCTGCACTAACGCATTTGCACGAAGATTGTAATAGGGGCTAATGTTTTTAATGAAATCTTAGTGTATCTGTGAGGACCCCACTATCAAATGCTAATTATAAGTCGGGGCATCAAAGAGTTATAAAAAAAATTATTTCTGAATTTTAAATTAAAAAATGAGAACGTCTACCCAGAAGTATTTTTTCAAATGAATAAATTCAAATAAAAGAATGTTTTTTTTCAGTCTGTCCTACTTTTATATGTAAACTGTAGATCATTAAGTGATTTGTGAGAGATAATAATTGACAGGCACGATATTAGCCAGTATTCCAAAGGCGGCAAAAAGCTATTAATACATCCAAGATGAAAGGCAAACAGGATGATGGAAATTTTCTTCACTGCCCATATGGTGTGCCTAAATCACATATTGCATAGTGAATTATATTATGAATATGTGTGAATATTTACTTAATGAGTTAACTGTAGGATCGTTGTAGTGGATAATGCTCCATTATATATGAATATTGCATACATTGTATATGTGAATATTAGTGTTAGTTATACCATAATTAATATACCATAATTAAAATCCTCTATTACATACAAAACTAATCTTTGAGCTTTTTAAGTAGCCCTTGGTTGCGGCAATGCTGTTGCTTTTATTTATACAATAAACGTTATGTTTTAATAACGGCTACTCCTATTAATTTCCTTAATCTACAAACCTATAATATATATATATATAAAAATAACGAGTATAGCAGTCTGTAGTGATGCTAAAAGTGAAAAGAAGCGTGGATCTGGCGCTTTTCTTAGTGTTTATAGAGTTATTAAGGTGTGCTCAGTATAGGTCGGTGCTGCGAGCTAGAAAACAACCTCGAAAACACGATTATAATAAAGAAACAAAGAATACTTCCAGGCGCACCTAACTAAAGTTTCCACTGTTTAAACCCAATATTGGCCTATATTCAAACATCAAATAAATTAGCATTTAAGCAAAACAGTGATTATAATGTAATGATAAATGTGTGTAGCTAAAAGAATACTTATAGTTCAGTTGTATTTATTTTTCTTCTCTCAGCGTGGGGTCCTGCAATGTGGCTGTTCAGTATCCCAAGAAGAGAGGGGGGGGAGGGAGGGGGTTTCTCCAAAAAAAGGCAGCAGAGCGGCAAGTAAATCAATTAAAATTGAATTTATTAATTAATAAAAAAGGGTTGATCTTCAACTATAAAATCAATTATAAAGTGCTAAATCAATAGGATCAACAAAAATGCACTTTCACCAATAGGCTTCATCAGTTGTTATCCTTTCTGAATCATCAGTCTGTGCAAAAATGCAAAAAAGTCCAAGAAGAGTCCTCCTTTTGTTGCCGCTTATATACAGGGTTATTCAAAGAGTTCCGAATTGCTTGAGAAAGGTAACCGAACGCTGAAAATCAGCGTTCAGTTACCTTTCTTGGCCATTCGGCTATCCAGAGAGCAGGCAATTCTCCAAATCCTGGCAAATTGCCTGAACATACGGTGCCTGTTCGGTGCCTGTTTGAGGGCAGTGAAAACCCCATGAAAAAGCACTGCTTCATCTATTCAGAGAACACAAACCAGCAGTGAAAGGTTCCCGAAATGCCCTGCCATTTGGTGGTTTCATGCGGCAAATTTATTCAGGAGAATCCCATAGGCTTCAATGTTAAAAATATTCCCGTTTTAATTCAATATCTAATAAACCGTTCACTATAAAATTCTGCAGTAAAGAGTCTCTTTATTTATAGATTTTTTATGATATTTTAAGCATTTTTCTTAAATAGTTTTTCCAAAAAAGTCAGATTTTTTTATTTTTTTTAAGTTTACTTATTTTTTCTGTAACAGCCCTCTTTATTATCATTCCCTGGACCTGATATGTAAATTTCAGACATTTTCGCTCAGTAGTTTCTTTGCAAACAGTGTTTCACTTTTCAAACATTCACACAAACTGTTTTCCTAATTTACTCACTGACTCTTCTGCTGTGTCGAAGGCTGCGATCGGCTCCTGTTCGGGTTTTTCTGTGGTTTTCGGCAGGTTAATCCAGATGTTTTTGAGGGTTTTCGGCGTGCATTCGCTGGGTTTTGCGGTTAGTTTTTGTCAGGTTTGCGGTAGCTTTTCCCTGCAATTTGGGGACCCTGTGGTGCTTGCTGAATACACCGCAGGGTCACCGAAATGGGATCGGCAAAACAAACCGAATTGACTTTTCGGTGACTTTTCGAATCTCTTTGAATAACCCTGATAGTCTGCCTTAATATGCTGCTCATCTGTTGTCCATAATCACTCCACCTAAGGTACTTCCTGGTTTTCGGCATGCGTTCCACCTTGAACTGCATACTTCCGGTTTCACCATGCGTTCCACCTTGACCCGCATACTTCCGGTTCCGCCCTGCATTATGTGTGTGATCAGTGGTTTGTTTGTAAATTGGATACTCTGCCCTCCAGGATGTCTTATCTTCATTTTCCTAGGGGGACAAATAGCAGTCTGTAGTGATACCTTTTTTTATTGGACTAAAGTTACATTTAAAGTACAAGCTTTCGAGAGGATTCCTCCCTTCGTCAGGTATAGAAGCTTACTGATCAGAATAGTAGAATTAAACATTGGGACATTCATAGGGCGCACAGTTGGGGGGTGTTAGATGTTGTATATCGCCAAATGGTATGGTCAGAGGGGAAGAAAACAGCAACACCCCATCTAACACCCCAACTGTGCGCCCTATGAATGTCCCAATGTTTAATTCTACTATTCTGATCAGTAAGCTTCTATACCTGACGAAGGGAGGATCACTTTCGAAAGCTTGTACTTTAAATGTAACGTTAGTCCAATAAAAAAGGTATCACTACAGACTGCTATACTCGTGATTTTGGCATCTGGACTAACACGGCCTACCTAATCTATATATATATATATATATATATATATATATATATATATCCTTGATAAAGGCTCTTGTTTGAGCCGAAACGTCGTTTTTTTTAATGACTTCCTAATAAATAGTTGTTTTATTTTTTCTATAAGCCCGTGAGTGCTCCTTGCCTGGTCTTTATGTTATACTTCTGAGGAGTTTTTGCACCACGGCACCCTTTAAAGACATTTCCAGAGCGTGACTGCTGAGAAGGTGGACTGTTTATATATATATATATACAGGCCTCAAAATTTCAAGTCCTGAGCTACTAGCCAGGCCTTAAGAGTTACTCGCCACTAATTGCCCCACCTAACCCCTTTCCAGCATTGCCTCTGCATTCCCACTCGCCCTCATGTAATTTCCACTCGCCAAATGCGAGCAGGCGAGTGGAAATTTTGAGGCCTGTATATATATACACATTCGAAACACCAGGAAAGAGCACTCCATCTTAATGACCACCTTCTTCCATCATTTTCTGCAGCAAAAAAACACAGTTTCAGAAAATTCAAAAAACCTGACAGGTAATAAATGATGAGGATTCAGTTCACAAGGTATGATCATAGTTTGCTTAAGCCTGTCATAGTCGCCAATGTACCCCATCATTGACAGGTTGTTAGCCACTGCCTAATCCATTCGACAATATTGGAATCCAAGCTCAAAGATTGCAATTTATTGATAAGCCTTCTATGCGGAACAGTATCAAAAGCCTTCCTGAAATCTAAATAAGCAATGTCTACTGCACCACCTTTGTCTATTATTTTTGTTACCCAATCAAAAACATTATTAAGATTAGTTTGGCATGATCTCCCTGAGGTAAACCAATGTTGTTTCTGATCTTGTAATCTATGTATTTTTAGATGTTCAACAATCCTTTCCTTTAACATGGTTTCCATTAATTTCCCCACTACTGACGTAAGACTAACTGGCCTATAGTTCCCTGATTCCTCCCTACTACCATCTTGTAAATGGGCACAGCATTTGCTAATTTTCAGTCCTTTCTTCCTTTGTTTTTAACTAATCCTCGTTTTACTTTCCTTTTCTCGTTTATGTATCTTAAAAATAGTTTGTCCCCCTTTTACAGGTGAAACTCTAAAAATTTGAATATCGTGCAAAAGTTAATTTATTTCAGTAATGCAACTTAAAAGGTGAAACTAATATATGAGACTCATTACATGCAAAGCAAGATAGTTCAAGCCGTGATTTGTCATAATTGTGATGATTATGGTTACAGCTCATGAAAACCCCAAATCCACAATCTCAGAAAATTAGAATATTACATGCAATCAACAAAACAAGGATTGTACATAGAACAATATCGGACCTCTGAAAAGTATAAGCATGCATATGTACTCAGTACTTGGTTTGGGCCCCTTTTGCAGCAATTACTGCCTCAATGCGGCGTGGCATGGAAGCTATCAGCCTCTGGCACTGCTGAGGTGTTATGGAAGACCAGGATGCTTCAATAGCGGCCTTCAGCTCTTCTGCATTGTTCGGTCTCATGTCTCTCATCTTTCTCTTGGCAATGCCCCATAGATTCTCTATGGGGTTCAGGTCAGGCGAGTTTGCTGGCCAATCAAGCACAGTAATCCTACAGTCATTGAACCAGGTTTTGGTGCTTTTGGCAGTATGGGCAGGTGCCAAGTCCTGCTGGAAAATGAAGTTAGCATCCCCATAAAGCTGGTCTGCGGAAGGAAGCATGAAGTGCTCCAAAATCTCCTGGTAGACGGCTGCGTTGACCCTGGATTTAATGAAGCACAGTGGACCAACACCAGCAGATGACAATGGCTCCCCAAATCAACACACACTGTGGAAACTTCACACTGGACTTCAAGCATCTTGCAGTGTGTGCCTCTCCATTCTTCCTCTATACTCTGGGTCCTTGGTTTCCAAATGAGATGCAAAAGTTGCTCTCATCAGAAAAGAGGACCACTGAGCAACAGACCAGGTCTGTTTTTCTTTAGCCCAGGTTGTTGTTTGTTGTTCAGGAGCGGCTTGACAAGAGGAATACGACATTTTGAAGCCCATGTCCAGGATCCATCTGTATGTGGTGGCTCTTGATGCATGGAATTCAGCCTCAGTCCACTCCTTGTGAAAGTCCCCAACACTTTTGAATGGCCTTTTCCTGACAATCCTCTCCAGGCTACGGTCATCTCTGCTGCTTGTGCACCTTTTTCTTACGCACGTTTCCCTTCCACCTAACTTTCTATTAATGTGCTTTGATACAGCACTTTGGGAACATCCAACTTCTTTTGCAATTACCTTTTGAGGCTTTCCCTCCTTATGGAGGGTGTCAATGATGGTTTTCTGCACAACTGTCAGGTCAGCAGTCTTCTCATGATTGTGATTCCTACTGAATCAGACTGAGAGACCATTTCATGGCTCAGGAACCCTTTGCAGGTGTTATGGCTTAATTAGCAGATTAGAGTGGGACACTTTGTGCCTAGAATATTGCACCTTTTCACAATATTCTAATTTTCTGAGATTGTGGATTTGGGTTTTTCATGAGCTGTAAGCCATAATCATCACAATTATGACAAATTACGGCTTGAACTAACTCATATATTAGTTTCACCTTTTAAGTTGCATTACTGAAATAAATTAACTTTTGCATAATATTCAAATTTTTCGAGTTTCACCTGTTTACTGACTGGGCTATCTTCTTTTCTGAGTGTACTTTGGAAGCTCATATAAGTTGCTTTGCCTTTTTCTGCCTAATCTTATAGGTTTGCCTATCTTCTTCACTCTGGGTGTTTTTATATAATTATTGAATGCTATCTTTTTGTTCCTTACTATTTTGGCCACTTCTGTAGAGTATCACAGTGGTTTCTTCCCTTTTTTGCTTTTGCTAACAAGCCTAATGCAATTGTCTGTAGCCTTCAAGAATGCCACCTTGAAATAATCCCATTTCTCCTGGACTCCATTTAAATTACTCCAGTCTGATAATAACTCATTCACACAAAATCTAATTTTAGAAAAATCTGTTTTTATAAAGTCTAAGGGCAGTATTACAAAGCTGGTGCTAACTTAGTCAGAGCTGTTGTAAACTTAACAACCCCATAGACTATAATGGCTCTGGTAAGTTTACAACAGCTCTGTATTACAGCCCAAAAACATTAGTAATTTTGTGATTTGGCTCAGTCACTGTTCTTCTACTATGTAATTCAAGTTTTTTTATTGTGAAGTAAAGTCAGCATGACACACATAAAAAAAAGACCTCGCAGGGCCAAAACGAGTCATTGAAGAAAATGGCCGCGCAGGGCCATAGTCTGTCATGTTATGAGGTCACAGAAAGAGACATCTAAAATACTAACTAGGCATCTAGAAAGCACAACTGGAAAGAAATAAGAAAAAAAGTTTCAGGAATAAATCACGAGTCCCCAAGAATAAAATAAAAAAAAAATCGAAGACATAACATATGAACTCAGAGAAATTCGGCAGGCATACAAAAAGTCTTCAGAAAATAGTACGAACGTGAACGTGGGGTATTGAGAAAATAAAAAATAATAGGGAAGAGAGGGTTTGCTATACACATCACCTGTTAAAAGATGGCAACCCAGAAAAAAGAAAAAAAAATGGGTAAGTGGAGTAGCAAAGGCCATCACCGTGACGCTCCTGGTGCACTCTCAAAGGAGGACATGGAGGGATAATGTCACGAAGCCCGGGAGCCCGAGGGCCAAACATGACAGCCAGAGCCATGGTGGCACACCTCAAGACTGCCCGGTAGATGCCCAAAAAAAAAGGGGGAGGGGGTTACACCGTCGCCAGCAGGGCGAGCACCAAGAAAAGCAAAAGTGCAAGGAAGGTAACAAATAAAAATTAAACAAGAGTCCCCAAAAAGGTCAATAAACCCATCAAGCAAGGGAGGGGGGAGGAGAAAAAACACTTTTACAGAAGTCAGGGAAATATATAACGTCCTCAAGAACAAAACTGTCAATGTAGGGGGATGCTCAGCAAAAACTGGAACTCAGCCCGGGAAAGCAGTCGCCGGGGCTGGCGACAAACCAATGCCGGAAAGCATAGGCCAGGCCTCAGCCGGGTCAGAAACAGTGTACGGCGCGTTTTCATGCGTCACCACGAGGGAGCCAGCCAAGCCCCAGCAATAAGCGACCCTCCGAAGACGGAGGAATGCCGTCACCTCACAGTACCAACGCCGAGCCAGCAGGGTCACAAATGGTAAATCATTGTATAACATCAGCGACGCTCCATCAAATTTCACCGCAGACCATGCCCCGGGTGCCGACATGATCCGTTTCTTGACAGCAGCATTCTTGGTAACTGCGATGACATCCCTTGGAGAATCCTGGGGGCCATCGCTGGCTTACGGATCCGGAACACCGTGTCAAACAGCACTGTCACGTCAGGTGACGAACCAGAGGTATGGTGCGCAGGCGGGTGGCATAAGGGAGCAGGTCTGATTTAGATACCGATTCAGGGATACCTCGTATACGTATATTCCGCCTGCAGTGTAGGGACTCGAGAACCTCCACTGAGCAGGTCAAAAGGTCAACCTGGGACTGCAAGGTGCTCACCTGGGACGAAAGAATCACCTGCTCCGCGGCCACTTCAGCATTCTGCGCTTGCACAGCTGCCACCTGAGTTCTTATCAAGGCCACCTCAGCCCGTACCCCAGACACCACAGCGGACCACATACTCTTAGTTTCTGTGATGAATCTGTAGTAATCCCCCCTTGTGGTGGGGCAGGCATCATCTTCCACCTCAGGGGCAGCTACAGCTCCTCGTCTTGGGGAGGGTGGACCAACACCTGAGGGCGTCTTATTCCCGTTGAAGACACCCACCGTAATCTGCACCACGGGCTTCAGGAGTACAGGGCTCTGGGGTCGTGATACCCGAGTAACCCCCTCAGAGAGCAGCAGGGCATCATCTTCTGAGCAGTGGCGCGAGGGATCAGAGGTAAGCTCCTGGGACCTGCTGGATAACGCTGCCTGTTCTTTATGTTTTTTCTGAGCCCGCTTCTTCGTGGTCGTGCCCACAGCTGCACCCCTTCTGTCTTGGGACGACGGGGCAAGCCAGTCAATGCCAGCCCCGTTACCAAGGGGCCAGGAGCAAAAATCTTCCTCCGAGGACCCAAAATCCAGGGGGAGTGTTAAAGAGGGATCTAGGCTGCCAGTGAGTCGTCTACCCTCCAATGACTCTCGAATGTCCCTTTGACGGGGGCCTCCTGACCCTTCCTGCCATTGTTGCGATTTTTTGCTCATCATCCGGGCCCAGGTAAGCCTCGCGCGACCCAAATTTACTTCCACAGCAATCCGTAGGATACTCCCCAGCTCTGCCACGCAGACTAGGCCACACTAGGCCCGAAACTCACATGGTTGCGTAATACACCAGCGGCCGCACAGCGAACTCCACTGCGGGCACCCCAAGTGGAGGGAAGGTACCAGCACCAGACAGTCCAGATAGGGCACAAAAACCCTGCTATAGTCAGCTTTAAATGCAAATTGCTGGTGGAGCTCCAGGAAATGCATCTGCTCAGTGTCTCAGCTAGCTCCGACTCCCACTGTTCTTATATTAAACCACACTTACTATTGATCACTAGATCCCACATTTTCACCCACCACAATGTCTGATGCCAAAACTCCATTGGTGAATATTAAATCTGATATGGCCTCTTTATGGGTCTGCTCCTCAACTAGTCATTTTAGAGATAATCCCAGTAGAGAGTTTAGAATATTTGTACTCCTGGTGCACCCAGCTATTTTGGTTTTCCAGTTCACATCAGAAAGAGTAAAGGAAAATATATACATATGTAACTACTTGAATGCGGCCATGAGGTGAAGGAAAACATAAAGACAGTGTAGCTTTAAGGCAGAGGGTTATTACAATGAAACTCATATCAATACAATTCACCCCTGGCATAGCTTGTATACTGAAAACTAAAATTACCTCTGCTTAGCCTGCCATCTGGACCTGCTCTTTGTGGCTCACAATCAGTTCTTTTAACTGGTTTGTTTCATGAGCAAAGAGAGGAAGAAACAAATACATTCTTTGACTCAGCCAGAAAAGGAAAAGGATTATTGAGCTGTCCTTTAAAATGTTCCTTGATCATCTTACACAGACCTGGAATATAACAATGAGCTATAATTGAATAAATAATGAGTACAGCAACTGGATTTAATTAAACACAAGATAAGGCAAAGATCTTATGGAAACATGCCAGTAGCTCAAGGCTTTGTTCTGTTAACCCTCACAGAGCCTCGAGAGATTATGGCTTTAAACAGTGTGTTGTGACATAGTCATGGGTAACATAATAATTAAGGAGTTAAAAAAATCCTCTGCTATAAGACATTCACAATTTCTTCACTATTCAGACAGAACACAAGCACACAGCCTTTTTGTTTAAAAAAAAAAACAAATCTGGTCTATTCCACTTGAGCAGATGATAGTCTTTTCGGCACAAGCCATTAACCATTACTACCTCCTTACTACCAACTCCGTTATGTGTAAACTGCCATGTTACAGGCTAGATTTATAATACTAGGGAGCAGCTAGCAGATGCTAGTAGCAGAGCCATGTTGGTATCCTACGTAGAGTTTATAGGACTCTATGGAGATGAGAAAATCTGCAAGATCATGTGGGCAGAAGGATACTGGCCTGGGAACAATGATGCCCCACCAGACAGAGTGGTGCTTGGACATCCAATTCTATTGTTCCTTTGTCCCTATTTTTGGAGTGAATATACATGTGTTATCTGTTCGCAAGTTTCGATAAAATGTTCTACTTTTTACCCCAGTATTAAGTCTTGTCTCATGTTTGGAGAATACTGCTATAATAATTTTTTCTTTACCTGGATGTCTACCTGATCCAAGCGAGACAATTTTGGTGGAAACACCCTACCTGGATCCAGGAGCTCCATCACATACATAAAAAAGCAAATGTACAGTAATCTCCTATAACAGCCTAGAAGCAGCAGAGTTTTGTGGTTGGAGTGGAAAGGTAGGGTAGCTGTTATCAACGATTTAGGCCATGGAATTTAAATTCTCAGCCGTTAATGCTAATGGCTCCAATATAATAGGTCCATTAGTTAAACAACAAAATTCAGTTAAGGAGGAAAAGCAAACAACATCACTAGTGAGATAGTACCCACTGGGCTGGAGCCACAGACTCCTTCAGGCATCATTGGCTCCGAGGATACTTTGTCAGGCTCCCTAGTAAATCCTAAACTACTATGTCTAAGCTTAAAAATCAAATATGAGAGCTTGAGTCTCTCCTTTGAACCCCTTCATCTCTGATTTTTTTAAATGCAGAAAGTCATGTGAGGTGTCATTGAAAAGGTGAGAGACTGGCCTTTCCAATGATACCAAATATAACCCTGTAAGATGTAAAAATAAAAAAATATTAAATTCAAAATTAACTTTTATTGATAAAATGTGAAAAAAAATATTTTTGAAGCTGTAAATGATGGAAATTTGCATATATTTATGTTACAGCATTCTGAAAGAACATGACGTATACATACAGAGTTATTCAAAGAGATCCGAATTATGGCCGAAAGGTAACCGAACACTGAAATTCAGCGTATGGTTACCTTTCCTGGCCATTCGACTATTCAGAGAGCAGGTAGTTCGCCAAATCTTGGCGAATTGCCTGTACATACGGTGCCTGGACGGTGCCTGTTCGAGGGCAGTGAAATCCCCATAGAGAAGCAATGCTTCATCTATTCAGAGAACAAAAATCAGCAGTGAAAAGTTGCTGAAACACCCTGATGTTCAGTGGTTTCATTCGGCAGGTTTATTCAGGAGAATCCCATAGGCTTCAATGTTAAAAATATTCCCGTTGTAACTCAATATCTAATAAACCGTTTGTTATTATATTCTGCAGTATCTTTATTCTTAGACTTTTTAGGATCTTTTAAGCATTTTTTGTAATTTTTTTGAAAACTTTTTTTTCTCAAACTTTCCGCGAACGTCCCGAAAAGTTCAAAGTTCCTGAACTTTCGAACAGCCGATGTTCAAATCGAACTTCGAACAAATTCAAACAGGCAGCCCATCCCTACTAGCTGGCACCAAAGGCCCAATATTTGGGTGCACTGACCCATGTACCGGATGCATACAGGGCAGTCATCATAAATGATGGGGCCCCTTACTGAACCTCACAATGGGGCCCCCATTAACTTCCTCAACTCGTAACAGCTTTTCGCCCCCTTCCAAAGGAAAAAAAGGACATAACAGAGTTCCACAGCAATAAAACTCACAGTAATGTGTGGTGTGTATGAGTATATCTGTCACGTCTGGGGCTCAGAGGGGGCCCCGGCACTCGGCGGCGCCATCGACAAGCCAGGTATCAGGAGTTGTGCCGGCTTCTGGAGCTCGCAGGCTGGTCAGGAGGCGGGGCGCGGCATGATGACACACGCCCACCAGGTTTAAATACAGACAGCGTGATCCGGCTCGACGCCCTGTCGTAGAGTTTGCTTCCCTCAGTGCTGAGTGTCTCCTGGCGATTCACTACTTGGATGATTTTTCAATCTCCGTTGTTACCTGGCTTGTATGAGAACCACCTAGAACTGATGAAACACCGACTGATGAAACTCGCAGGCAAGCGAGTGAAACGCGTCTCGGATTCCATTTTACTTATTTGTATTTTTATTTATTTTCCTGTTAAAAACAAATTAATAAACCCCCTTTTTTATATATACCATTTTGGAAGCAGACGCTTTTATTTACATTACCTTGGAAGCAGTTGATTCATTCTAGTAGACCGGAACTCAATACCATCGATCTAAGGCTAGGGTCAGACGAGCGTGATTTCTACGGACTGTACGTCCGTGCACACGGACGTACGTCAGTACGGAAGACACAGTAGTAGCCACACAGTCCGTTTATTTACTGATGTATATTCTGACGGATGTAGGAGGGAAAATAAATTAAAAAGCAAAACCATTTTGTCCGTGAAAAATGCTGGACGTATAAATGCAGTCCGTCTGACCACGTTCCATCACTCACACACAAAGCTATGCGGACATTGCGGACGCAGCACACTTTGTGCGGCCGTTCTAGTGGTTGTACGTTCTTGCCTGCCTTGCGTCCGTTTGCCTCGGCCGTGGTGCGTCCGCAGTTCAGTGCGGACGTACTTTGTGTAACAGGCTCGAATGGGCTTTCTGTCATGCTATCACGGACGTACTTTTAGGCGCAATCACGGACGTGAACACTACGCTCGTCTGACCCCAGCCTAAGGGTGGAACCCCCCATGGAGTAAGCGGTCCAATGTTTTAATACTGAGCCACTCATAGGGAGGCTCAGTAATACGTGAGTAGTTCTGACTTAGTATATATACGTATATGTGCCATTGGTATTGTTCTATGTATGCCTTTTTCATTTTGAGGTCATCATACACGTGAAATCTAGAACTGTGATACCATCTATTCATACATAAGGAACCATCTGATGGGAGAAGCCCCCCATAGAGGCTTACCTGCGTCCAATACGAACCTATTGGTTCCTCGTTTGTGAGTGGTTTTCCTCCCAACCTATCTTCTTTTAATTCAAATATACATTACAGTATTGCACGATTGTTTTTTCATTTTTATATTATAGTGTATATATTGGATCCAGCTATCACCTTGCAACCCATATTTTGAAAAAATCCATATCCACACTTTGTCTGTGCTCCCAAGAAATACGTTTGTATTTTTTTTTCTATATGGTCTATATGGGTGAGGGACACACATTATGGTGAGCTGCATGATTATATAATCTCTCTCTCCTCACAAAATCCCGGTATACGATTTAATATAGCGCCGAGCACTTTAAACACCTAAGGTGTTATAAACAACTTTGTATGAGAACCACCCCCTGTACCAGTCCTTGGCTATTCCTTGACCATTCTAACTCTAATCGATTTTTGGTTTATGGGATAGACACCCCTTGTGTACCGTTTTGGGTATCCCTGACCACTCTAACACTGTTCGATCTGGGCTTGTGTTAGAATGTGTCCTTGTATACCGTCTGGCCTATTTCAGGTATAGCCTGTCCTGTGTGTTGGTCAAAAATTTCCCACTCATTGTTGGTCAAACATTTCCCACTTGTTTATGGTCAAACATTTCCCACTCGTTGGTGATAAAACATTTCCAATGGCTTCAAATTGCATTTAAACGTGAGCAAAAGCGGTAAAAAATTAGCCCTGGTGCACAGCGGTGAAATGGCTCAGCACTCAGCAGTGAAAGGGTTAAAAATGTTTTTTTTAAAAAAAAAAAAAAAAAAATAATAATAATTCTTTGTTTCCTGTCCCCCAGGGCAGTACCCAGACCCCCATACACCTTTTATGGCCAATATCTTGCATAAATGCCCTCTTGGAGGGCACTTTCATTTTCGGAAGTTCGACCCCCATTGACTTGCATTACGTTCGAGTTCGAATTCAAACTTTTCGGCCGTTTGGTGTGTTCGAGTTCGAACCGAACACAGGGGTGTTCGGCCCATCCCTAATCAAAAGAAGGGGCAGAATCTGTGGCCTTAATGTCAAGCATAAATGAAGCATAATGTTAGGACTAGGTTTAGCACTAAGCCTGAAAAAGCACAAATAGTAACCTAACCCTAACTCATATTTCTAAGCCTACCCCTATCTTTTTATTTATTTATTTTTACAGTTTACATGGTCATATTTGGCATCATTGAAAAGGCAAGGCTCTGACCTTTCCAATTACTACTCACGTGACCTTGGGAGGTGTAAAATTCAGAGATGCAGGGATCCAAAGGCCTCTCCTCACTGCAATACAGCAGTTTAGGTTTTTCATAATAATGCATTTAGCCATCACCTCCACACTTGCTGTTTAAGCGGTATATGAGAAGGTGTGTTAGTTCAGGATCTCGGTTCAATTTATAATTGAAACGTGAACAACAGTGCTGTGTTAGGGAAAAAAATATTTGTATTTTATTTATTTGTTATTTTAATTCTATGTAGCACCTAATAATACTTGATATGTTTGGAACAGTCATATCCTGGCCTTTTCAATGATGCCTCATGTAACAGATCTCAGTACCCAGACAGGGTCACATCTGCCAATGCCGCTTCCTTGCTGGACCCCCGTGTTCTCTTCATGTCTCTCGTGCCTTTCTCCCAGTCCTTAGCCGCAATATAGGTGTTTGTTCATACATTGCTGTAGGTGGTATTCAGTGTGATTTAGGGAAAGAATAGTTCAAAACCAGTCAAATTGTAGCACCTGTAAATATGCCGAATCTTGATTGCAATCAACCTTTCCCTTAAGAAATGCAAAAAAAACTTGAAAAGCAAATAAAATTGGAATAATCTATTTTTTCATAATCTAATTTCCCAAAAAGATTTTTGCATCTTTCCTGTAATCTTCTCAACGTAGGCACCGTCATTGATGTTCTTCTCATCTTTATCTTTGTAATTTATTTTACAGTAACATTTTCTGTATACAAAAAATAATAAATCTTAAAAAAGGTAAAGATGCGCTCACTCCCCTACTTTCGCGCCTCTGGGAAACATGTACACAGTGACAGATGGGAAATCAAAATCTGTTTTATTACCTGCGGTTGGAATGTGGTGGACATTAAAAAAAAAATCTGCAGTGCAGTCTGTGTATAAGTCAAACCTGAAACTTCAGACATTTTTTTATTGTTTTTTTTATCAGTCTCGGCGTCTATGTGAGTGTATACAGTAACTCATATTAAGGCACCCAACACCTCAAGTTGTATATCCATGGCCATTGTAACCAAGGCTCGTTCCAACTTGTACAATATCTCACAATGTTCTTAACGTATGCACACCTTTCTTCTCCCTGAAGAGTTCCAATGGGGAATGTCCTTCCTACGCACAGTCATGTGGGTGACTTAGTTTCATTATTTTTATGCAGCTTTTTATCTGTATGATTATCCTGATGGAAATCATGACTGTTACCAATGTACATTTACATCTTTACTCCAAGAGAGCAGAACTGGCCCCCTAATTGCACCGAATAGTGAATTTCCCTGTACGGTGCAATTTGGTGGCCATCCAGGTATTCAAAAGCTGGCAATTCGCCAAATATTGGCAAAATGCCAGTGAAATGCAGTGATCTTCAGCAGCAGTGAAATCCCCATAGAGAAGCAATGGTTAAGGGGTTATTCAAAGAAAGCCGAACTGGCTCCGATATTGCACCGAAGAGTGAATTTCCCCGTACGGTGCAATTTCATGGCAAGCCAGCTTTTCAAAAGCTGGCAATTCACCATAGGTTTCAATGTAAAAAAGATTCCTGTTTTTATTGAAAATTTATTAAACCGTTTATTCTTCTAATCTGCATCAAAAAGTCTCTTTATTTTATTTTTTTACTATTTTATAGGCATTTTTCTGACTTTTTTCCGAAAATGTTTCGTAGATTTTTTTTAACCCCTTCACTACCGATATTGAGATACTGTATCTCTGGCTCCAAAGGCACCTTCTGGTGCCCCGGTATCGAGATATCTCGGTATGCTGATCTGCAGCCCAAAAGCAAATGAAATTTGTTTACTGCAAATGATTTTCGTTTGCTTTTGGGCTGAAGAAGGTGCCCCCAAAGTTTTAGCCCTGTGGGTATAATGCCCATAGAGCTAAAACTGTAAATCAGCTCTGAAATATAATATTTTTTGGAAAATCACTTGGTAATGAAGGGGTTGAATAGATTTTTTTTCTGTAACAGACCTTTATATTATTATCCATAGAACCTTATATGTAATTTTCAGACATTTTCGTGAGGTCGTTTTTTTGCAAACGGCTTTTCAAAGCTGCTGTGTTTTTTTGGTTTTTTTTTTTACCCTATTTGGCGGATCATTGGCTTGTTTTCGGATGCATTCGGCAGGTTTGTGGCGGCTTAGGTTGTGGATCGGATCCAATATTCAAAGTGTTTTTTCCTTTGAGTCGGTAGTTCTTTGGTGGATTTTCCCTGCACTTCGGATACCCTGCGGTAAGTGTTAAATTCACCTGAGGGTCGAGGAATTTGATTCCCCGAACTGCAGGGAACGAAAGAGCACCAAAATTCCAGTGGAATTTAGGTGCTGTTTGAATAACCCTGTTAATCTTTCAATATCTTTTGGCATAAAAGCTCTTGAGATCCTTTTTCATCTGTATGTCTAATGGCTGACAATATTTTGCTCTGAGGAACACTTACTTGAACATACTGAGTTTATTATTTTTGTGCATTTACATATATAAATATATGGTGTGTGCCGACAGAAAGGAATATTATTGGTTAAATTAAATGATTGTATTATGTTTGATAAGTGAAAAAGTCTAAAGTTTAAATTTTTTCCGCCTAGAAGAGATCAGATAAAATACTGAAGACACAGTAGGGGATGATACTGAAGTATTTTTTTTAACTATGGTATCTGCAGCACTGGCAATGGTACTATGCAGCGCTCAGATGTGCTGAAGCAACTGATGTTAACATACAATTGATAAAAAAAACCTCAAATACTGCAGGTCCTATTAGATTCTTAATGCTACCGTTAGTGCTCAGCTATGTGAGTGTTAGCGTTAGGTTAAGTGACTGTAACGCATACCTTCTGTATTACATTCCGAATACTAACGGGTTAAAAAATGCATTTGCGCAACAGCGATTGCAGTCGTTTGCGCAAGCTTACTGTATCCAGGACATACTTGAAAACGAGAGAAATCTCAATGTATCCTTCCTGGTAAAATCCTTTATAAATAAATAAATTATAAATAAATAAAATTTGCGTTTCCTATGCTTAACATACATGATATATACCCACTGATGAAGCTGTAAGAGCGAAAAGCGTTTTTAGTATATTTTAAGCTTTTATCTGTTAATTTACCAATAAAGTAAATTATTATACTCTATTGGGCTTGTCCTGTTTACTGCCTGGAGACCTCAACCATAACCATCCTTGGAGGACTGGCTGGGAGTGATGGGAGATCCGGTGCTCCCTTAAAGTCACCGGCTGCCTTATCTTTGGTGCCTTTTGAGGAATAGGCACCATGAAATGTGAGTAAAATACCTACCTTACTCTCTCATATAGATATATATATATATATATAAGGAAAACAGTCTGCACAAATTCTGTATTTACACCGAGGTGCACTGACTAAGGAACACCAGAACTGAGGAAAAGAGGATCACGGAGACAGACCTCAATATACCAGAAACCAGTTACATATATAGTACATCACGTGAGTGTGTTAGAATTTTTCTTTCAGACGCCATATAAAATTTCACAAATTGCTGCACTATTTACCTCGCCTTAATTCAAAGTTACCGGATAAAGAAACAGAGACAATCCCTTACCAGCGCTGGTCTCCACTAATTTTCTTGTGGACAATTCCTTATTAGACCCGAAATATCCACTTTGGAGGAGACAGATTCTAACAAAGGTTCAAGGGTGAAAGTGAGCAGTAAAGGCAAAAGGAGGCACCTTTGACTTATGTCATTTTGGATTTTGATATAGAGAGATAGGGTCCTATTTGCCTTCACTCAAGCAGTCGGAGCAGAATAAAGAGTAGAGATCAACAGTAAAAAGTCATCTGGGAGACAAGAAGTTCCGAGTGTCTCAAACAAGAACATCCTATAAACCTGACCCGAGGTCATCTCCATGTCTGTGTGCAGTAGGAGAAGGCACTGACCCCTTGACCAATCAGCTTGAACAATTGCAAAAGAGCAAATAGTCGCACCCTAGCCCTTCCTGCCTGGTATAAAGCCCACTTGCTTGGAGTGGATCAACTATGGGCAGAGATTCTTCATCCTGTGCTCCAGTATCTTCGATAGCAATCTGACATCACAATTGTTGAATGCTATTGGGTATTAGTTAGCAGCACACGTCATAAGGTCTTTGGTTTAGGAATAAACAAGGTGAATACTGAGAACGAATGAGGGTGAAATGCTCTTCCCTCACGAATGGTGTTCCAAACCTCTACTAGGTGGGGCAACAAGACTTTTTTCAAATGCCCAGTAATATTGTACCAAGAGGACGCCAGGTCTTGGACATTTACCCTGTTTAGTGGCTTTTAATGTGGCTGCCACTTCTTTTTGTACTTGGTGCGCATTTGATTTAAGGGCTAATGCATGTTTATTTGATGGAACTCTGTGCTGTATGTGAACTAGCTTGTCACTTACCGAATAAGTGCCCCTGCTTCATCTTTGGACGCAGCATGTGTAGGGCAATTATATGATGAGTGCATTAGACACATGAGAACCATGCACACAAACACATTATTTGCAAATAGGGGACATACATTGTTCCAGAAATGCTTAAGACTTTTGTTTGTTCATTTATTAATAAAAAAGCTTCAAGCCTTAAAGTAGTAGGGGGATTGGGGTTCTTACTGAACACCAACTGCTCCTTAGATCAGAGAGAACCAATGAGGAATTCAGATGAAAGATATATTAGTGCTAAGATTAATTTGTGTTGGATAAATAATAAATATTACATATGTACAAATAAGCATGTTATAGTATAAACAGACATTTCTCTAACAAAATACTTACAGTGAAGTGCAGAGCAATCTGTTCCCTCGGTTCAGGATCCTACTTAATGTGAGCTGCTTCCACATCAGAACATATGTCCTCCTCAGGCAGACTGTCAGTGTAGCAGTTAATGACAAGTGGCACATGGTGACACAAGGCGAAATTATGTAAGATGCAGCAATATGACACTGTCTTCACTGGAGGGTACAGGAGATACCAGCCAGGCTTTACTTTCAAATGAACATGGACTTCAAAACCCATGACACTGATGTTCAGAATCGGCTCAACTTGAACTCTATTGCTTCTCTCAAACTAAAGCATGTGAAGCATTATAGATGTACATTGTACCTATGTTCTTTAAAACTCTCAAATTTCCATGTTAAGTCACCAAACTAGGAAAGCATGCACAATTCTTTTAACTTATAAAACTGAAAAATATATAAATAGAAACCATTAAGAAGACATATAAATATTTATTTGTTTTTCGAAAACCTTAAATTCCAGTTTTGTAAAAGAAACATTTTAGCGGCTTAATTATTTACTAACTTTCTACCTAAATTAAGTAAATCCTCCAATTTCTTTATCACTCTTCAGGTTGGCCATCTACTCCTTATCTACGTGGTTAACACAGCAGGGTGTCTGACATCCTGTCACTTTGCTCAATGGGAAGGAGGAAGTGGGAGAATTAGGAACAATTTATCTGGGAAGAATGATTAAAGGATATTTAAATCAAACATTTAAAGAAAATCGCAATGCAAATTTTTTTATAGATAAAATATATTCTATACTTGAACTCTGTGTTCCATACAGGTGAGAGTGAGAATAAATTTTTAATATTCCTCAATTGTAATTCTGAAAATGTTAAAACCTTGAAAACTGAAGTTTTCAGAACATAATAATGATTCACCTCTGCTGTTCCTGACAGGTTCTACTCTGTCCTGACGTTCCTCTGCCACTGTGTTCTGGAGTGCCAGCAAGGGTGCATCACCAGGGTGGAACATGCTGCATAGCTCCAGTGAGAAACACGCTGGTGCTGCTCACTATTTCCCTAGCAAGTGCTGTGCAGTTGTCCCAGGCTCCCAGCATGTCTCTTGCTGGCACTGCTGCAGCGTGTGCTTAACAGCTCTCCTGCTGTGTCCCTTCCATAAAAGCCAAAATGGCAATATTGACATTAATATTTAGATAATTATAGTTCCGGCATCCTTCTGTTGAAATTATTCCAAAACCACCACTAGTTCATATGTTTATCAGGGCGTAAAGTTATTTTTATGGTGAAATTTCATCAAATAGGCATGGCACCTTTCCCTTTACTTCTCTTTATTCCAGAAGGTTTCCCTGGAAAGTTCATAACCACTTTAATAAGGGTTCAAGATAGAAAGAAATGGTATTTGGAAGAAAAGCATTTGTGTGGCTTCAGAGTATATTGAATTTTGGCTTTAAATAACACAGAATATTGCCAGAGACCATCACGAACCTTGGTTAATAAGATTTCCAACATCCGATCTTATTGAAGGAATTAATATAATTGGAGAAGTAGACACTGCAGGGTTACTGTGTGTTTATTACACTGTGGACCAGGTAAATAAACTGCTTCACTTTCTACTTCTAAATGTCCCGGAGATTTCATATATTAATTCATTTTATCCCTCAATTCCTGGAAAAGGAAATATTACATTGCAATGCCCGGGAGGCAAGTAGGGGTTTAATGCAAAGTAATATAAAGCACATTGATGTAGTTTACAGAAGGCAGGTTATCGGTACCTATACATCAGCAGACAATCACAGTGGTCTTTGAGGTGCTATAAATCAATTTGAGTCCGAATACCTCTGCCATCTGATGACAATCTCTTTACTGACTTACTAATAAAAGTGATGCATGCCTAAAACGGAATATATATATATTTATCCACAGATATATTATTCTCTTTATATTGAATACAAATGTGCATCAACATTCCTTAGGGCAGTGGTCCCCAACCCAGGCCCTCAGGGCCCACTAACAGGCCAGATTTGCAGATCACCTTGGGGAAATGCAGACTGAATCCTGCAATCACTGAGCAGCAAATCATAACACCTGTGCTGTGCTTCAGATATCTGGCAAACCTGGCCTGTTAGTGGGCCCTGAGGGCCTGGGTTGGGGACCACTGCCTTAGGGTTCCGCTTGTTTCTGATCCTTGGCATGTTTTCCAAGGACTGCTTGGAACGCATTACATTACTACAGTCTATAGGCTATTAAAGTTTATGTTTGACTCCTTGCCACCAGTTCATTTGAGAGACTCAAAGATGAGAACACATGGTTTATTGCATATAGAATGGATTAGATTAAGATCATTTAGATGGATTATAGATGATGGCTTGATGCATGTCCATTTTAACCCATTTTGTACCCAGG
Source organism: Leptobrachium leishanense (assembly GCA_009667805.1). Classification (NCBI taxonomy): domain Eukaryota; kingdom Metazoa; phylum Chordata; class Amphibia; order Anura; family Megophryidae; genus Leptobrachium; species Leptobrachium leishanense. Next base: position 135,768,739 of record CM019065.1, read on the forward strand.
ATTCGCATCCAGGGATCACACAGGCTTCTAGATTACCTATTATTGTTTGGGCTACATTTCAGCCGTACCCCCAGTCTGGACTCAAAACGTTTTTGGCCATAGAACAGCAATCAAAATGGCATGTTTACCTAAAATTGTGTATCTCTTACTCTACCAGTAGACAATAAGAACCTCAACATTGTTGCTTCCAGCACATCTATAAAGGAAAATACATACAAGCTGCTTTCCTGTTGGTACAGATATCGAGCAAGAACCCAGTCAATCTGTTCCTACTGAACCTCTTAGTCACCTAGTCCAGAAGTTATGGTGAAGAAGGTCCATGTCTGCCTCAGTGGTGGGATTACCCAGAGGCCCATGATCTATGGAAGACAATACCGAGCAAATTGGGGGTTGCTCAAGAACTAACCATAACCCTTGACACCTGGACAACCTTATAAAAGAGAAACTACTCAAAGGTGAATAAAATAAACTGATCTGGTATATTTTCCACCCATGTTTTAAGTAACAAAAAACAGTGTTACTGTAGTTTTCATATGCAGGCATAATGCCAAAATACGGGTATTTTTATTATATATTTTTTTTCATATAAAAGTTTTATTGAGGTTCACACATAAGTTAAACGCCAGACAACAGGTACGAGGTGAATGAAAAGGGCCGCGCAGGACCCAACAGACCAAATCATGTCAGGCAGGCAAAATACGGAGTATTAGCAATAAAATCATGCGAACCAGGTATTATTTTTATATTCTATCCAAGGGAACATATAGAATGAGAAATGGTAAGAGAGGGCTAGTGCATCAACCTGGGGAGGCGAAGATTCAATATGGTTCTTTATCAGGTAAAAGTTTTTTTTATTCAGTTCGTTATCAGGGTAGGTTGGGAATATAAAAATGTGGCAGCCCTTCTTTTTATTTTTTTATATAAACAAACATGTAGCCAATATTATTATTATTCTTTATAAAGGGCCAGCATATTCCACAGCGCTGTACAATGGGCAAAGTATAGATTGGGTTACAATACAATGAACAACATTTGACAAACTAGTACAGGAAGAGACAATGGCTCTATTCCCATAGGAACTCACAAACTAGGGTTGGGGTTGGAAACAGGAGGAGAGGACTGCTAGGTGAGAGTGATGGACTGCTAGGTGAGAGTGATGGACTGGTTGCCTCAGTGGTTCGGGTGGTAGGCGTCCCTAAATAGGAATGTCTTAAGGGAGCATTTGAAGGAAGGGAAACTAGGGGAAAGTCGGACCGTACGAGGGTATAGCCATATACCTTTAAACGCACATGCATACACCAATATATTCACACCCATAATCCCACAAACATACAAACTTGTGTAAAAAAAAAAACGTATCTGGTCAGCGCGAAACAAATGCAAGGGGACTTGGATGGCTTCTCAAATGACGTCACTCGCAATTTAACATGGTGGAAAAAAACACAAGAGAAAGAAAAAAACTAAGTGCAGTGGAATAACAGGCGAGTAAGTGATGTCAAATCTCTTATGGTTGATCAACTCACAAGCGACAGTGATTGGGCTCTCCGCTTGTGAGTTGATCAACCATAAGAGATTTGACATCACTTACTCGCCTGTTATTCCACTGCACTTAGTTTTTTGTCTTTCTCTTGTGTTTTATTCCACCATGTTAAATTGTGAGTGACGTCATATGAGAAGCCATCCAAGTCCCCTTGCATTTGTTTCGCGCTGACCAGATAAGTATTTTTTGTTCTATTTGTCTTTTGGTTTGGGGGAAACCACTATTCATCTGGTTAGCTGGGTATTTGGAGGTCATATTGTGGGCGCTTACCATTCTCTTTTATACAAACTTGTGTACTCGCACATCCATAACTTTATATATAAAATCACAAACCAGCTGAGCACACCAACTCATACATATAAAAATTTCAATAGTAGCTCATACATTTACAGATTTTAGCAATTTTAACCATTTAGAGAATCTAACAAGTTGTAACTAGTGATGAGCCAAACACCCCCGTGTTTGGTTTGCATTCGAACTCGAACAATTTCAAAAGTTTGAGTTCGAACTCGAACACAAACCGAACTCAATGCAAGTCAATGGGACTCGAAAGTTCGATTTTTAAAGTGCCCTCCAAGAGGTCATATATGTAAAATATTTGGCAAAAAAGGTGTATGGGGGTCCGGGTAGTGCACTGGGGGACAGGAAACAAGGACAAAAAGTAAAAAAAAAATGTTTTTAAAGGAACACTGAGTTTTCCAGTAAGTAAAGGTTAAGAATAAAAACAAAAAATTCCTTCAAATATCGTGCCTAGGAAGTCCCCATAACCTGCCCGTGAAGTGGCGGATTTGTAGGATGTATAGAAACATTTAAAAACAAAAAAATGACGATTCAAATGACGGTAAATGGTTTTCTGTTAATCTATTTATAAACAACTGCTTGGGGCAGCAGCCTGTATGAAATGAGGAGATGTTTTAGGACACGCAGAACAAGTTTAGTGATTTTTTTTGCCTAAATTATGGTGAAAGTTATGCAGGCTTTGGATGAAAGTAACAATAGGTGCTTTAAAATTGGGCCTTTAGTGTAGTCAACAGTGCCATCACACCGTAACCCCTCTGTGGTATTGTGGAAGAGTGCAGGGTTGGACCCAGCGGTCCAATATTAAAATGATATGAATCTGGTATAGGCGTCAGTGGCAGTGCACCAAAATATTGTGCCTTTGGTGTCAGAAAGTGCCTTCACACCGTAACCCCTTTGTGGTATTGTGGAAGAGTGCAGGGTTGGACCCTGTGGTCAAATATTAAAATGGTATGAATCTCGTACAGGCGTCAGTGCAACCAAATATTTTGCCTTTGGTGGCAGCAAGTGCCTTCACACCGTAACCCATTTGTGGTATTGTGGAAGAGTGCAGTGGTGGAGGTTTTGGGAATGCAGAAGAGATCCCCAATCTATTCAGTTACATCAGCATTAGGGGATTGATAGCTGCTGAACCAGGACTGATTCATTTTTATAAATGTCAGCTGGTCTACAGAGTCGGTGGACAGATGCACTCTTTTGTCTGTGACAAAACCTCCAGCGGCACTGAACGTCCTTTCAGAAAGCACGCTGGATGAAGGGCAACCTAGTAGCTGCATAGCATATTGGCTAAATTCTGGCCAGTGATCCAATCTCAAGACCAAGTAAGCCAGTGGATCATCTGCTGTAAAGGTATCCAGGTCTGCCCTTGCCCCTAGGTAGTCCTGCACCATATGGTGAAGACTCTGGCAATGGGTGCCTACATTTGACGACCCTGGGCGTCGTGGACTAAAAAAAATTAAAAAGGCATCAGTCAAGCAGCCCCGGCCTTCACCGCTCTTCCTCTGATCATCCGCAGCCTCAGAAGCACCTGTGGCATCACTTGGTAACCTACCAGTGCCTGGAAAGGTGTTATACAAGTCTCGCTTTAGAGCGTACTCAAGTTGTTTCATCCGGTCCTTCCTCTGTGTGAGTAGGATGAGCTCTGCAACTTTACCATTGTATCGTGGATCAAGAAGGCTTGCCAACCAGTAATGATCCCTCTCCTTGATAACACGAATCCTGGGGTCCTTTAGCAGGCTTTGCAGGATAAGGGAACCCATACAGCATAGGTTGGAGGTGGCATTAGCTTCTGAGTCTTCCTGGTCAATAAGGATGACCCCATCGTGCACTTCCTCCTCCCAGCATCGTACTAGTCCTTGGGTTTCTGGGCACACAAAACCCTCCCTTGAGGAATCCCCACCTTCAATGCCCCCACTACTTAAATATTCCTCCTCCTCCTCATCCTCCTCCTGTCTGATCTGAGGACCCACTGGAATGCTGTCTGCGGAAAGACTAGGGCCTTCAGAGCTAGGGAAGGCCTCCTCTTCCTCTCGCTGCTCTGCCTCTAGTGCCACATTTATAATTCCCTGCAGAGTGCGCTCCAGCAGGAACACTAAAGGAATTGTATCACTGATGCATGCACTGTCCCTACTCACCATCCTCGTTGCGTCCTCAAATGGTCACAGTACAATGCATGCATCCTTGATCATCAGCCACTGCTGGGGGGCGGAAAAAAAAACAAGTTGACCTGAACCTGTCCTTATGCCATACTCACACAGGTAATCATTAATGCCCCTCTGCTGCTTGTGCAGACGCTGCAGCATTGCTAGTGTCGAGTTCCCCCTGGTGGGCATGTCACAGATCAGACGGTTTGTGGGAAGGTTAAATTCTCTTTGAATTTCTGCCAGGCGAATACTTGCTGGGAATGACTGTCTGAAGTGGCTGCAGACGTTTCTGGCCTGGCTGAGAAGCTGTGCCAGCCCTGGGTACCTGGTTAGGAAACGCTGTACCACTAGATTTAGGACGTGTGCTAGGCATGGTACATGCATCAACTTACCCTGGCGTAGGGCGGAGAGAAGGTTGCTGCCATTATCACAGACGACCATTCCCAGCTGAAGCTGGCATGGTGTTAACCATCTCTGCACCTGCCCCTGCAGAGCTGACTGAATTTCTGGCCCGGTGTGGCTCCTGTCCCCTAAATAAACCAGCTCAAGCACAGTATGGCATCTTTTTGCTTGAGCCATTGTGTAGCCCCTGCCACACGTCGGTTTAACTGACACTTCGCCAGAGAAGGAGGAGGAGGAGGAAGAGGTGGTGGAGCAGACAGACCTCATACAAGCAGCTTTCTGGAGGCATGGTGGATGAACAAGCTCCAGCACAGAGCCCCGTCTTGGATCCCTCCCAGCTGCAAACAGAGTTACACAGTGTGCCATGAAGGAAATGTAACGGCCCTGTCCATGCTTGCTGGACCACGTGTCTAAAGTCATGTGCACCTTGCTGCTGACTGCCTTTCCTAATGACTCCATAACATTGTCTTCCACGTGCTGGTATAGTGCTAAAATGGCCTTCCGTGAAAAGAAATGGTGTTTTGGAACCTGCCACTGTGGTACAGCACATTCAGCAAATTCACGTAAGGAAGCAGAGTCCATCAGCTGGAAAGGCAGCAGCTGTAATGCGAGTAATTTTGCTAAGCTGGCATTTAGACGCTGTTTGGGGATGGTTGGGACTATATTTTTTCTTACGCTGCAGCAGCTGCGGCAACGTAATCTGACTGCGTAAATCTTCAACTGATTGGATGCTGTCACATTGTGAGGAAGGACCTGGTACATCCATTACTGTAGCATCATCCCTGTCAGTGGAGGTTGTAGGCAATGACATGGCAGGACATAGAGTGGGGGTAGAGACAGATGAGAAGGAGGAAGAGGACCTACACAAAGTTTTGCGCCAACGGGATGTGTGGCAGGAGGTCATATGTCACCTCAAGCACGTGGTACCCAAGCGTGGGATGTCTTCTCATCTGACAAAGATTACAAATAGCAACAGTGCGGTCTGCTGCACGTTTCTTAAAGAACTCCCAGACAGCAGACTTCCTGTACATGTGCTTTGAGACAACAGCGCTCTGCACCTGAGCAGCAGTGACTTCTGATGCATTGGACTGGCTACGTTTGGTCATAGAGGATGTTCTGCCTCGTTTTTTTGTGCCTCCTCCTCCTCCCTTGACTCCTCTGTTCGATCAGGCACCCAGGTAGAGTCAGTGACCTCATCATCGTCATCACCCCTTATCTCCTCATCACTGGAGCCAACCTCGCAATATGCTGCAGCTGCTGGGGGAACATGAGTGCCAATTCTTTGTGTGTCTCTGGCACCCCCTCCCTCTAGGCTGATTTTACTCCCTTCCTCAACATCAGATTTTGAATCAGAGCACTGGAGTTGCTCTGCATCCTCTAGCAGCATGTTACTGACACTGTCACTGTAGTCAAACAATTCAGCTTACTCCTTTCGTGTATGATAGTGAGGCTATGGCAGGAGTAGCTGTGGACATGGAGGCTAAATTAGATGTTTTGGCAGCTGAGGTGGACTGTAAACCACTACAAGCCTGGCTGGCAGAGGACTCGGAGGATGAGGATGGCCTGGTTAGCCAATCCTGCAAATCCTCTGTATGTTGCTGCTGCTTAAGATGGCCAGCACCAGTTAGAAACAAGGACAAGCGTGCCCCTGCAGAGGATGCACCACGTCCACGACGACCAGGGGCACCGCCTTCCAACACAGAGGCTGCTTGCCCTCTTATCTGTGTCTGGGAGCGTCTGCCTGTCCTTTTTGGTCTTTCTGACATGGTGAGTGATATATAGATTAAAGATGTACAGAACATTGATTCCACTCTGTTATAAAAATTGGAGATATGCTGCAGAACTCTGATTCAACTGTGTTATCTATATTAATGATTTCCAGAACTCTGGTATAACTCAGTGAGATACCCTGATAGCTGGCAGCCAGTGACAAGACACAGATTAAAATTTCCAGAAACCTCCTATAAATCAGTGAGACCCCCTGATGTGTGGCAGCGAAGAGACACAAATTACAATTTTAAAAGAAATGAATCTGTTAAAGGCGTCAGTGCACCCAGATATTGTGCTTTTGGTGCCAGGCCAGCAAGTGCATTCATACAGTAACCCCTATGTGGTATTGTGGAAGAGTGCAGGGGTGGACCATGCGGTCCTATATTAAAAGATATGAATCTGTTAAAGGTGTCAGTGCACCCAGATATTGTGCTTTTGGTGCCAGGCCAGCAAGTGCATTCATACAGTAACCCCTCTGTGGTATTGTGGAAGAGTGCAGGGGTGGACCATGCGGTAGTATATTAAAAGATATGAATCTGTTAAAGGCGTCAGTGCACCCAGATATTGTGCTTTTGGTGCCAGGCCAGCAAGTGCATTCATACAGTAACCACTCTGTAGTATTGTGGAAGAGTGCAGGGTTGAACCCTGCGGTTCAAAAAATTTAAATGATATAGATGTGGCACAGGCATCAGTGCAGCCAAATATTGTGCCTTTCATGGCAGCAAGTGCCTTCACACCGTAACCCTTTTGTGGAATTGTGGAAAAGTTCAGTGGTGGAGGTTTTGTGAATGCAGAAGACAGTCCTGGATCAGCAGCTATCAATCCCCTGATGCTGACGTAACAGAATAGATTGGGGATGATTCATTTTTATAAATGTCAGCCGGTCTACAGAGTCGGTGGACAGACTCACTCTTTTGTCTGTGACAAAACCTCCAGCGGCACTGAACTTCCTTTCAGAAAGCACGCTATATGAAGGGCAACCTAGTAGCTGCATATCATATTGGCTAAGTTCTGGCCAGTGATCCAATCTCAACACCCAGTAAGCCAGTGGATCATCTGCTGGAAAGTTATCCAGGTCTGCCCTTGCCCCTAGGTAGTCCTGCACCATATGGTGAAGACGCTGGCAATGGGTGCCTACAATTGACGTCCCTGGGCGTCGTAGACTAAAAAAATTTAAAAAGGCATCAGTCAAGCGGCCCCGGCCTTCACCACTATTCCTCTGATCATCCGCAGCCTCAGAAGCACCTGTGTCATCACTTGGTAACCTACCAGTGCCTGGAAAGGTGTTACACAAGTGTCGCTTTAGAGCGTCTTCAAGTTTTTTCATCCTGTGCTCTCTCTGTGCGGTCAGGATGAGCTCTGCAACTTTACCCTTGTATCGTGGATCAAGAAGGGTTGCCAACCAGTAATGATCCCTCTCCTTGATAGCATGAATCCTGGGGTCAATTAGCAGGCTTTGCATAATAAGGGAGCCCATGCAGCGTAGGTTGGAGGTGGCATTAGCTTCCGAGTCCTCCTGGTCAATGAGGAGGATGACCCCATCGTGCACTTCCTCCTCCAAGCCACGTACCAGTCCTGGTGTTTCTGGGCACACAAAACCCTCCCTTGAGGAATCCCCACCTTCAATGCCCCCACTACTCAAATATTCCTCCTCCTCCTGTCTGAACTGAGGAGGACCCGCTGGAATGCTGTCTGCGGAAAGACTGGGGCCTTCAGAGCTAGGGAAGGCCTCCTCTTCCTCCCGCTGCTCTGCCTCTAGAGCCACATCTATATTTCCCCGCAGAGTGTGCTCCAGCAGGAACACTAAGGAATTGTGTCACTGATGCATGCACTGTCCCTGCTCACCATCCTCGTTGCCTCCTCAAATGGTGACAGTACAGTGCATGCATCCTTGATCATCAGCCAATGTGGGGGGGGGAACAAGTTGACCTGAACCTGTCCTTGTGCCATACTCACACAGGTACTCGCTGATGGCCCTCTGCTGCTTGTGCAGACGCTGATTTTTTGATTGGGTAACAAAAATAAGACAGAGGTGGTACAGTAGACATTGCTTATTTAGATTTCAGTAAGGCTTTTGATACTGTTCCGCATAGAAGGCTTATCAATAAATTACAATCTTTGATCTTGGATTCCAATATTGTTGAATGGATTAGGCAGTGGCTGAGTGACAGGCAACAGAGGGTTGTGGTAAATGGAGTTTATTCGGCGCAAGGTCTTGTTACCAGTGGGGTACCTCAGGGGTCAGTACTTGGACCCATTCTATTTAATATTTTTATTAGTGATATTGCAGAAGGAATAATGGAAAAGTATGTCTTTTTGCTGATGACACAAAGATTTGCAACAGGGTTGACGTTCCTGGAGGGATCAGCCAAATGATTTAGGTAAACTAAAAAAATGGTCGGAGCTGTGGCAATTGAGTTTTAATGTGGATAAGTGCAAGATAATGCACCTGGGACGTAAAAACCCAAGGGCTGAATATAGAATATTTGATACAGTCCTAACCTCAACATCTGAGGAAAGGGATTTAGGGGTTATTATTTCAGAGGATCTAAGGGTAAGTAGTCAATGTAATAGAGCAGCAGTGTGTAGGGAGAGGTATTAGCAGTAGGAAAAGGGAAGTGCTCATGCCACTGTACAGAGCACTGGTGAGACCTCACTTGGAGTACTGTGTGCAGTACTGGAGACCGTATCTCCAGAAGGATATAGACATCTTAGAGAGAGTTCAGAGAAGGGCTACTAAAATGGTGTACGGCTTGAAGGAGAAAAGTTACCAGGAAAGGCTTAATGATCTTAACATGTACAGCTTGGAAAAAAGACGAGACAGAGGAGATAGAAACATTTAAATACGTAAAGGGAATCCACAAGGTAGAGGAAGGGAGTATATTTAAACGGAAACAAAGTAGCAAAACAAGAGGACATAGTCTTAGATTAGAGGGGCAAAGGTTTAAAAGTAACATCAGGAAGCATTATTTTACTGAGAGGGTGGTGGATACATGGAACAGCCTTCCAGTAGAAGTGGTAGAGGCCAAAACAGTAATTGAATTTAAGCAAGCATGGGATAGGCATAAGGCTATCCTAAACAAAAGATAAATCCAGGTAAAGTATCCATGTAATTAGGCAGACTAGATGGGTTGAAAGGTTCTTATCTGCAGATATTTTTCTATGTTTTTATTGCTAATGTCCAGTTCCACCTGGTGGGCATGTCACAGATCATCCGGTTTGTGGGAAGGTGGAATTCTCTTTGAATTTCTGCCAGGCGAACACTTGCTGGGAATGACCGTCTGAAGTGGCTGCAGACTTTTCTGGCCTGGCTGAGAAGCTGTGCCAGCCCTGGGTACCTGGATAGGAAACGATGTACAACCAGATTTAGGATGTGTGCTAGGCATGGTACATGCGTCAATTTACCCAGGCGTAGGGCGTATAGAAGGTTGCTGCCATTATCACAGACGACCATTCCCAGCTGAAGCTGGCGTGGTGTTAACCATCTCTGCACCTGCCCCTGCAGAGCTGACAGAATTTCTGGCCCGGTGTGGCTCCTGTCCCCTAAACAAAACAGCTCAAGCACAGTATGGCATATTTTTGCTTGAGCCATTGCGTAGCCCCTGGCACGCGTCGGTTTAACTGCCACTTTGCCAGAGACACAGAAGGAGGAGGAGGAGGATAAAGAGGGAGAGGTGGTGGTGGTGGAGCAGACAGACCTCATACAAGCAGCTTTCTGGAGGCGTGGTGGATGAACAAGCTCCAGCACAGAGCCCCCTCTTGGATCCCTCCCAGCTGCAATCAGAGTTACCCAGTGTGCCGTAAAGGAAATGTAATGACCCTGTCCATGCTTGCTGGACCACGTGTCTAAAGTCACATGCACCTTGCTGCTGACTGCCTTTCCCAATGACTCCATAACATTCTCTTCCACGTGCTGGTATAGTGCTGGAATGGCCTTTCGTGAAAAGAAATGGCGTTTTGGAACCTGCCACTGTGGTACAGCACATTCATCAAATTCACAGAAGGGAGCAGAGTCCACCAGCTGGAAAGGCAGCAGCTGCAATGTGAGTAATTTTGCTAAGCTGGCATTTAGATGCTGTGCTTGGGGATGGTTGGCACTATATTTTTTCTTACGCTGCAGCAGCTGGGGCAACGTAATCTGACTGCATAAATCTTCAGCTAATGGGATGCTGTCACATTGTGAGGAAGGACCTGGTACATCCATTACTGTAGCATCATCCCTGTCAGTGGAGGTTGTAGGCAATGACATGGCAGGACATACAGTGGGGTAAAGACAGATGAGGAGGAGGAGGACCTACGCAAAGTTTTGCACCAACGGGATGTGTGGCAGGAGGTCATATGTCGCCCCAAGCGTCCGGTGTCTTTCCCACGCTTGAGCCTCATCTGACATAGATTACAAACAGCAACGGTGGGGTCTGCTGCACATTTCTTACAGAACTACCAGACATCAGAGTTCCTGGATGTGTGCTCTGCACCTGAGCAGCTCTGACATCTGATGCCTTGGACTGGCTAGTGCTACAGTTGGTCATAGAGGATGTTGTGCCTCGTGTTTGCTGTGCCTCCTCCTCTCCCTCGATTCCTCTGTTCGATCAGGCACCCAGGTGGAGTCAGTGACCTCATCATCATTGTCATCATCACACCCTATCTCCTTGTCACTGGAGCCAACTTGGCAGTATGCTGCAGCTGCTGGGGCAACATGAGTGCCAGTTATTTGTGTGTCATCACTGGCACCCCCTTCCTCTAGGTTGATTATACTCCCTTCCTCAACCTCAGAGACTGAATCAGAGCACTCTACTTGCTGTGCATCCTCAAGCAGCATGTCACTGTCATTGTAGTCAAACAATTCAGTTGACTCTTCCATGTTTGATAGCGAGGCTACGGCAGGAGTAGCTGTGGGCATGGAGGCTGCATTAGATGCTATGGCAGCTGAGGTGGACTGTAAAGCACTACAAGCCTGGCTGGCAGAGGACTTGGAGGATGAGGATGGCCTCTGTATGTGTCAGGGACTCCGGATGGTACCAGGGTGGCACCGGGGGAGAGGGGAGTATGAGCCCTGCGTGCAGTGGTCTGCACAGATAAGCAGAGTATCAGGGTAGTGGATTGACACGCAGACTGACCAGGTAGATAGCTGAAGATGATGTGGATGATGATTGCAGAGCAGGAACCAGAGATGGGGGGTCAGGATCAGGAATCAGAGTAGCAGGGATAGCAGAGGTCTTCACTCTTGGTGAGCCTGAGCTGTATGAACCAGCAATGGGTCAGAGAGGGGCAGAGCCCTTTATTATGTCAGTCACGTGTGTTTGGTGCATTAACACATACAATGCTGGATGCTGGTTGCTGGTTTCAGGGCAGGAACAAGCTGGAAAGAACCACCAGGGGGAGTTGCAGGATGGCTACAGCCAGGGATCCTTACAGTACCCTCCCCCTCACGGGCACCCTCTGGGTGACCGCTGGAGATCCTGCAGGATGCAGGGCAGCAGTTTCTGGAGATCCTGCAGGATGCAGGGCAGCGAACAAGAACTTGCTGTGGACCTCAGTGGGCAGGATACCGGCATCAGTGGATAGGCTGCACCGTCCATGTTCCTGATATAGGGTCCCGGACAGGAAAAACAAAAGTTCCCTGCACAGTGTAGCCGCCCGGGTCTACAGGTGGGGCTTCCGGATGGATACAAGTGTCCTGGCCTTGTGGGCTCCTAGGAACAGAGGGACACTGGTAGGAAGCAGGGTCACCAGGGAACTCCGTGCCAACATAGAGAGATGGCATCAGGACAGCTGTAGCCTGTGGGAGGTCCGGGTCATATCAACGGGGAGGTCTGTAACACCAGTCTGGGGACGGTTCTTCCTTTGTTGTCTTCGTGCTCTGGATCTAGAGTTCTTACTGCCAGCAGATGTATCAGAGGTGAGGGTGCCCACATACCCGGATGGCACCAAGGTAGGTACTTCGTAGGTGCCCTGCACCGTATCCTCAGGTAAGGACTCTGGAGCAGCAGGAATGCCCCTTGCCCATCTGGCGTTGGCGACAGAGGGCGAGAAATAGGGGGCAGAGTCACCGTTGAATCTGGTGCCCACATAAGAAGATGGCATCGTGGTAGGTGTCTCCTCTTCTTCCTCTTTGGTAGAATAAGTATCCCAGGTGGTACCCCTTGGTACCTGGTCTGGATCCCAATACTCTGAGGGGAGGCGGCCAAATGGCAAGAAGTCATCCAGAGAGTGATAGCTAGCAACGTCCACTTCACCGATCGCCAGGTCTCGCTGGCTGAGAGTGGTGGGAGTGGTTGTTACACCCGGAGCCTGGATGTAGTTAATCTCCATAGGGATTGGAGGTTCTGGTTCCATCGCCGTACTTTCAAAGTCCACAGGAATTACAGACTCTGATTCCACGGGCATGATGGTCTCCATAGGGTTTTCCAAATCGTCTTCAGAGGTAAACTCCGGAGACACCCTTCTTCTGGGCACAACGGGCATAGACTTTCTGGGGACAGGTCTGGGTACAGGGAGTTTGGGTTCCAGAGTTCTCCTGGGGGCCGGTTTGGGTAGGGGTACCGGCTTAGGGACAGCAAGTCTCTTAGACACAGTACCTGTAGCAGGAGTGGGAGCCTGAGGTCGCTGTAGAGTTCTACACACAGGAGCATGCTTGGAGCGAACAGCAGATTTAGACACAGGTGCTGGCTTGACAACCGTAGATCTGGGGGGGTTTTCTGGGCAATCAGATATCCAATGCGATCCTTTCCCGCAATACAGGCAGAGATTGTCCGCCAGTCTCCTGGCACGTTCTTCAGGGGACAGGGAATCATGATGTTTGTTAGGAGGAGCGCACACCTTAGTCGAGGTGCCCAGAATCTTTTGCAGCATTTGCACCAGGGAATCAGCTAGGGTTTTGAATAGCTCCTGGAAGGCGGTCTTAAGCAACTCCACCAGTAAGTGCAGCACTGCGGGCTCATTAGTATTAGGCTGGTTCATTCTGTCAGGGACTCCGGATGGTACCAGGGTGGCACCGGGGGAGAGGGGAGTATGAGCCCTGCGTGCAGTGGTCTGCACAGATAAGCAGAGTATCAGGGTAGTGGATTGACACGCAGACTGACCAGGTAGATAGCTGAAGATGATGTGGATGATGATTGCAGAGCAGGAACCAGAGATGGGGGGTCAGGATCAGGAATCAGAGTAGCAGGGATAGCAGAGGTCTTCACTCTTGGTGAGCCTGAGCTGTATGAACCAGCAATGGGTCAGAGAGGGGCAGAGCCCTTTATTATGTCAGTCACGTGTGTTTGGTGCATTAACACATACAATGCTGGATGCTGGTTGCTGGTTTCAGGGCAGGAACAAGCTGGAAAGAACCACCAGGGGGAGTTGCAGGATGGCTACAGCCAGGGATCCTTACAGTATGTTGCTGCAGGTTAAGAAGACGGCCAGCACCAGTTATAAAGGACAAGCGTGCCCCTGCAGAGGATGCACCACGTCCACCACGACCAGAGGCACAGCCTCCCGACAAAGGGGCTCCTTGCCCTCTTATCTGTGTCTGGGAGCGTCTGCCGGTCCTTTTTGTTCTTTCAGAAATGGTGAGTGAGATATAGATTAAATATATACAGAACTCTGATTCAACTCTGGTATAAAGATTTACAGAACTCTGGTTTAACTCAGTGAGACACCCTGATAGCTGGCAGCCAGTGAAAAGACACAGATTACAATTCCCAGAAACCTCCTATAAATCAGTGAGACCCCCTGATGGCAGTGAAAAGACGCAAATTACAATTCGCATAAATCTGCTAAAAGTATGTGGGACCCCCTGATGGGTGGCAGTGAGAAGACACAAATTACAATTCGCATAAATCTGCTAAAAGTATTTGGGACCCCCTGATGGGTGGCAGTGAGAAGACACAAATTACAATTCGCATAAATCTGCTAAAAGTATGTGGGACCCCCTGATGGGTGGCAGTGAGAAGACACAAATTACAATTTGCATAAATCTGCTAAAAGTATGTGGGACCCCCTGAAGGGTGGCAGTGAGAAGACACAAATTACAATTTGCATAAATCTGCTAAAAGTATGTGGGACCCCATGATGGGTTGCAGTGAGAAGACACAGATTGCAAGTATCAGAAACCTACTATAAATCAGTGAGACCCCCTGATGGGTGGCAGCCAGTGAGAACACACGGATTATAACAATTCCCAAATATTTTGTAGAAATTACTGACGCCCAAAATACTGCGTGGCACTGGCTGTGTGACAAGGCACAGATCACCTCAATTCCCAGATATTTTGTAGAAATTAGTGACCCCCAAAATACTGTGTGGCACTGGCTGTGTGACAAGACACAGATCACCTCAATTCCCAAATATTTTGTAGAAATTAGTGACCCCCAAAATACTGCGTGGCACTGGCTGTGTAACAAGAAACAGATCACCTCAATTCCCAAATATTTTGCTGAAATTACTGAGCACCCAAAATAGTTGCTGGTACTGAGCACAATGATTACAACAATTCCCAGATATTTTGTAGAAATGAGACCCCCCCAGTAGCTGGTGGCAGACTGGCAGTAAGAACACACTAACACAACAACAATCTCCTATGAAATCTCCTCTCAAACGCGTGCAGAAGTGCTGTGTGGAAACCTTATATAGTGTGCTGCGGGATTTAGCTCTGTGAGCCCATCATTGGGCAAAATGTGCCCAATCAGGACTCTGAGCCGTGATTGGCATAGTGTTGAACCTGTCTTGCACCTGACCTGTGGTCAGGTGCAAGGCTGTAGCCAATTACAAGCTTCAGGCCAGTGGAAAAGTGCATTGTGGTCCATTGTGATGCATTGTGGGCGAACACGCGGAAATGTTCATAGTTCGCTAACAAACGAACAGGCTATGTTCGATGCGAACTCCGAACCGATCGAATCGAACAGCTCATCCCTTATAGTGACAAGACACAGATTACAATTCCCAGGAACCTCCTATAAATCAGTGAGACCCCCTGATGGATGGCAGTGACAAGACACAAATTATAATTCCCAGGAACCTCTTATAAATCAGTGAGACCCCCTGATGGGTGGCAGTGACAAGACACAGATTACAATTCCCAGATATCTGCTAGAAGTGAGACCCCCAATAGCTGCTGGCAGTGAGAACACACACTAACAGAACAATATCCTCTCAAAAAACACATGCCGAGGCTGCGAAGTATGCCTTATATAGTGTGCTGCGGGACCTAGCTCTGTGAACCCATGATTGGGCAAAATTTGCCCAATTAGGACTCTGAGCCGTGATTGGCATAGTCTTGCACCTGTCTTGCACCTGACCTGTGGTCAGGTGCAAGGCTGTAGTCAATTACAAGCTTCAGGCCAGTTGAACAGTGCATTGGGGTCCATTGTGGGCGAACTCGAACCGAACACGCGGCAATGTTCGGAGTTCGGTGAACAGCCGAATGGCCGATGTTTGATGTGAACTCCGTACAGATCAAACCGAACAGCTCATCCCTAGTCGTAACCTTTTAAAGACTAACAATATTTAACCCTTTAAAGATTTATTGCAGATTTTTAACCCTAAACACTTAAAAAATTACAGGAATTTAGCTCTCAAAATATGGCGATAATTTACTTAAGCCTGTAACAGCATCAATGTATCCCAGTCCTACTGTAAAACACCTAGGGCAGTATTACAATGTTGGTGCTAACTAAGGCTGGGGTCAGACTAACGCATTTTGAGCGTGCATTGAGCCGCACTTTATCACTGCCGTAGTAGCAGCAAATGACGACCAATGACGGGCAATATACGAAGTACGGCAGCACGGAAGTTCAGCCGCGCAACGCAAGCGGCAAACGAACACATTTTTGCAAGAACATCGAACCGCTAGTACTGACGTACACAGTGCGCTGAGTCCGCATAGCGGCGTGTGTGCGTGATTAGGAGACGTCAGACACTGCTAATGTCCGTCCTACATAACGTCCAGATGCAAAAAGTGTTTTATTCACGATCCGTAAGAAAACACACACGAAAATGTGCATCGTTTGACCGCTTTCGCGTCCACCGTAAAAAAAATACGTCAATGCGTTCGGACACACTTTTTGACGGTCGATGCAAAAAATCCGTTCGTTTGACCCTAGCCTTAACCAGAGCAGTTGTAAACTTAAAACCTCCATAATACAAGGTAAGGGTACAGCGCACTCAAAATTTTGGGTAAATACCACATACTACTATAACAAGAATTTAAGTGTATCTTCATCTCCACATATCATATATGATATATGATATGTGGAGATGAAGATACTACTATAACAAGAATTTAAGTGTATGTGGTATTTACCCAAAAATCTTAAGTGCGCTGTACCCTTACCTTGTATTGTGATTTTTTGACTGTGTCAAAACAGTTTTTTTGGGGAAACCACCATTGGGGTACTTGGCGACTGACATCACAAGGTATGAAGGGGACATTCTGGTGTGGCGCTCCACTGATCCTGGTTGTATTAAAACCTCCATAGGCTATAATGGCTCTGGTAAATTTACAACAGCTCTGGTTAAGTTAGCACCAACTATGTAATATGGCCCCTAATATTAATATTTAACCCTTTAAAGATTTATTGCAGATTTTTAACCCTAAACTCTGGTAAAAAATTATAGGAATTTAGTTCTCAAAATATGGCGATAATTAGCTCAAGCCTGTAACAGCATCAATGTATCCCAGTCCTACTGTAAAACACCTAATGACTGTATTTATGAGATTAACTCACTGAGGACAGAATCCTTTCTGGAGCTCTCAGCGATTCAAGATTAAATAGAACCTGCAAATGCCAGAGAATTGTCAGTCCTTTTCATACAGAATACAATAGGAGGGCAGTACCCACTCTTTGCAAAGCATAATGGGCGGGTGCTTCTCAAGATAGAAAACGACAACAAACCAGGAAGAGAGCACTCCAACTCAAACATTTAGAAATTTCAACAGTAGCTCATACATTTAAAGATTTTAACAATTTTTAACTCTTTAGGCTGGTGTCAGACATGCGCCCTCTGTGTGCTTGTACTGACATGCCTCCCGGCGTTGGGATGCTGCGACAGGGCCAGAAACACGCTGTAGCGTGCGCACAAATTGCGCACGCTACAGCAGCCGTGCTGTCTCCGTTCAGAAAGCCTCCCTGTCGAAGCGCGTTGATGCGCATTCAACAGGGCTGCAAAGCATGATCCTCCATAGGAGGATCTTTGAAGAGTTAAAAATTGTTGTAATCTCTAAGGCTGGTGTCAGACAAGTGTTTTTACGAGCGGAAGGGACCTCTGTGAGAGTGTTCGTTCCTTCCACTTAATGACGTGGTGGACCATACGTCAAACGCATGGCGTTCGAAGCAGGCGCGACGGCTTTCGAGCTTATCGCGTGTCCTGGGACGCAGTGGCACACCATTGGGGGGTGAGTTTATGCTTTAATTATTTATTCATGTATTTATTTACAGTATGTACACAAACACCTTGATAAAGGCTCTGAGGAGCCGATACGTCGGTTTTCTCTTAATGATATCTCAATAAAGTCTTGTGTTTTAGATTAAGTCCCAGAGTGCTCCTTATCTTATTTTCTAGTTGCTGTATTTGCTTTTGCATGACAGCACCTGGGCATCTTTTGTTTTTCTTGCGCTTGAGAAAGTGCTGCTCCCTTTCTGGATAAATATATATATATATATATATATATATTTTATTATTATTATTATTATTATTTTTGCAGAAGCCATCTGCACATAACAGCAATTGAAAGAACTGCATCACAGAGCCCCTGTACCGCATTCCCCATATGCAACAAGGAGCTCTGGGTAGGATATGCAAATGACCTCTGTCTCACTTTTATTGCATCCTGTGTCTGTTTTTACACAGACCCCTTAAATCAATGCCATGCCATAATATGGCTTTATTTTTAAGCAGAGATCAGGTTTATGCAACTGGTCAAATCCACATATATATACCATCCTGCATACACTCTCATATATCAGAAAAGAAGAACTTTTGCCTCGAGGACAATGGAGTCAAACCAGCACATTTAAGGATTAAACCTATATTTCATAACAAAAAAAACAACAACAAGAGAGATTGTGGCAAATACAACACAGCTATAATAAGCTGGTTAAAACCACTTGCGCTGGTATCAAATAGAAGACATAAATTAAACATAAATTTTATTAGATTGATTCTAAAAATAAATAGACATACAATTCTATATAGAAAAATACTCCGTATACTGAAAAACAGTGAGAAAATGTGTATAATCAGAGACCAAAATAGTACGTGATACAAAACAACTGCTACAATTGATGAATAATTTTGCCTTTCCTGCACAAGCATGGCTATGCAGTTTTGATGTGGAGGCACTGTATAGTTCCATTCCTCATACACAGGGTTGTAAGCACGTAGAGATGTCTTTACGGGACTCTGGGGAACTAACAGGTGCAACAGTAGCTTTCATTTTGGATATGCTCACATTTATCCTTAAACACAATTACTTTACCTTTGACCAAAAGTTCTATCACCAGATACAGGGGAATGAGATGGGCACTACTTGTGCCCCAGCATATGCTAACATTTACCTGGGTATCTGGGAAAAACAACTGGTTTTCTCCGAATTAAACCCCTATTGTTCCAAAATTTTATTTTGGAAAAGATTTATAGATGATATATTTCTGGTTTGGGGAGGAACACAAGAAGAATTCCTAGAACTAGCTGACTATCTAAATCAAAATGAATTAAATTTGAGGTTTACCCATGAAATCCACAATAGTCACCTGAATTTCCTAGATGTGACCATCACAAATAGCCATGGACAAGCTATTACCACCCTCTATAGGAAAAAGACTGCAACGAACAACCTACTTAATTGGACAAGCTTTCATCCAACTCCCCTGAAAAGGGGTATACCTTATGAACAATATCTTAGGTTGAAGCGAATCTGCTCATCTGATGAAGAGTATGAGAATAAAGCTAGGTTGTTGAGGGCCAATTTTAAGGAAAAAGGCTATCCAAATAGGGTGATTAAAAAAGCGTATCAAAAAGCAGCACTGAGTACTAGGTGTCACGGTTCCCAGATCCCACCACGCAGTACTTAACACCCCACACTCCACAGAGCCCAGAAGCTACCAACAGAGTAGCCGTGAAAGATCTAACTGTCTGGTCCTTAGAATTGGCCAGGTAAACTAGCTAGACAGAAAGGGTTAACAACACAGGGAGTAGTCAGCCGAGCCAGAATCAGGAATACAGAGTTCAGAATGGTCAAATGGAATAGCCGGGTCGATATCAGAGCAGTGGCGTAGTACAAGAAAATGGTCTAAGGCAACAGAAGGCAGAATAGTCAGAAACAAGCAGAGGTCAATAACGGGTTAATTCAATATAGCAGTCAGGTACAAGGAGCTCAGGTATGGATAACCACGATCTGGCAACTACTGAGAATACACTGAGGGTTTTTAAAGACCTTCACCAGGCCACGCCCCCCACTCAAGCCGCGCCTCATGCAACCACCTCCCTGCCTGTCTCCATTTAAACCGGGTATTGGTCAGCGAGCAGCATCAGACATGCTGCCCTCAAGCACACAGGTAGGGCTGGAAGCTCCCAACGTTACACTAGGGAAATATTATTACAAGATATATCAAGGAATAATCCCTCAACAATACGGTGCATTGGCAATTTTGATGTGGGAAGTTCAATGGTGAAAAATATTATGGAGAGGTATTGGCCTCTCCTGACCCTTGATCCGCACTTAAAGGAGTCAGTAGGAGCCCATGCAACGATAACATATAGACGTTGCAGAAATTTAAAAGATGTTTTGGTTACGAGCCACTATAAACCTATACACAGAACAAAAGGTTGGCTTACCAATAATCTCAAAGGTACCTATGTTTGTGGTAGATGTAAGAGTTATGCACACATCCTAAGAGACTCTAAGACTATTCAAGACGCTAGAAATGTTAACACATATACCATACGCTCCTTTTTCAATTGTAACACAGCTGGCTTAGTATATTTACTTATTTGTGGTTGCGGGAAAAAATATGTTAGCAAAACCTTCCGTCCTTTTAAACTAAGAATTAGGGAGCACATTAGATCAATCAATGGTCCTCATGATATGCCAGTAGCCAGACATGTTAGATCCTGTCAACAAGGCGACACTAGCCATATTAGGTTTTGTGGCATTGAACTGGTTAAACATCATCAGAGGAAGGGTGACTATGATCTCTTTCTGAGACGCAGGGAATGCTTCTGGATATATACCCTGCATACTCTGGCTCCAGAAGGACTTAACGAGGGCTTCACATATACTCCTTTTATTTAAATAAAACAAAATATATGAATGCAACCCGTCTAATAGTTAGCCCCTTATTTGACATTTTTTAAAAAAGATACACTATCTATGTAGATTACTGTATAACTCACTTATTCTTTCAATCTTTTAATTTACAGAACTCTAATCAATACCCTTTAACCCATATATGAGACATGTTGGTCTAGGAGTTGGTTAATAGCCAATCTTTCTAGAAACCACAATATATCTCACTAGATGGGATGTATACCCATGATCCCAGTTAATTGAGCATATTGCTGCCCTTAAGCATCTAAATGAAAGCCAAACTAGTGAGGAACGCTGGTTAATATATGTATCTAAGAAACGGCAACAGAGTAGTATTATTAGCCCATGTGTTACTCTGAACCATTATCTGATTGGTTCAGTGGAGTCACGTGGTTATTCTGTTGGCTTCTAGATGCGGAAGTGCTGGTATGCTACGGGCAATCGAGCTCCAGCTGACACAGGTGGGGTGCGCCCAACTGATGGGTATAAATATGGGTAAAGGACGAGATTCTGGTCACGCTCTGGACGAAGCTGCTCTTGTTTAGTGGCGAAACGCGCGTTAGCGTTTGTTACTGATCATGTCACATTATTTTTAGCAGTTGGCTCATGTATACTGTTGTCACTGGTGTTATGGTTACAAACAATTTATTGCCATTGGGGCTATTTCACTGCAGCAACCAACTTGAATAATCCATTGTGCAGTACTGTGTGTTTTTGTAGATTGGGTCAGCACAAGATTCTCCATTTTATTCAGGGCAGCACCTTCTGGACACGAGTTACTTACCAATTAAATGGTGTATTTGTCCATGGTATGTGTCGGCGATACCAATCTATTCAATACAGTTCATTGATCCCCTTTTTTTGAATTTATTCAACTATTCAACTTTGATACAATATTTATAAACAATTTATTGCCATTGGGGCTATTTTACTGCAGCAACCAACTCTGCAGCAACCAACTTGAATAATTCATTGTGTAGTACTGTGTGTTTTTGTAGATTGGGTCAGCACAAGATTCTTCTTTATTCAGGGCAGCACCTTCTGGACACGAGTTACTTACCAATTAAATGGTGTATTTGTCCATGGTATGTGTCGGCGATACCTATCTTTATTCAACACAGTTTATTGACCCCTTTCTTGTATGTATTTAACTACTCAACTTTGATATAACATGTTTTCCAAATGAACGTTCGTATTTAGGACTGTACCTTCTGGACATGAGATATTGACTAATTGAATGGTTTAATTGTCCATTGTATAGGTTGGTGATATTTAATCATTACCTAACTTAGCTCATTGGTGCTTGGTGTATCCCTTTTAGGACTGAGACCAAGTTTATTATAGAAGTTAATTAATTGTTCAATCTAGGATCCTTATACTGCAGTACATTAGCTCATCCAGTTGTCTACTCTACACCCTCTATCTACTGTTAAGTGATATTCTAACCATACACTAATGTCTTAAGGAGACCAGCTATCCTGCTAACTAATCAACCAATTAAGTTGTATTTGCTGAATTGAGGATAGGGATAATTCATACTATTTTGGTCTCTGATTATACACATTTTCTCACTGTTTTTCAGTATACTGAGTATTTTTCTATATAGAATTGTATGTCTATTTATTTTTAGAATCAATCTAATAAAATTTATGTTTAAGTTATGTCTTCTATTTGATACCAGCGCAAGTGGTTTTAACCAGCTTATTATAGCTGTCTTGTATTTGCCACAATCTCTCTTGTTGTTGTTTTTTACACTCTCATATACCTTACCGTTTACACAAATCGCTACCATGAATTAATACACCCACACCTATATTCACAAAAAATCATAAATTAGAATATTTTGATGGCTTGCTTCACTGATAGTGACAGCTCGTTGGATCTCGTCTTGAGAGTTGACAGCACCAGATTCCAAATGCAAATAGCACACTTGAAATGAACTCTGGGCCTTTTATCTGCACATTGTAATTGGGGTAATGAAGGAATATCACACACCTGGCCATGGAACAGCTGATAAGCCAATTGTCCCATTACTTTTGGTCCCTTAACAAGTGGGAGGCACATCTGCAAACTGCTGCAAGTCCTACACCGTTCACCTGAGTTGGATGTACATACCCTCAAATTAAAGCTGACAGTCTGCAGTTAAAGCACATTGTGTTTGTTTCATTCCAACTCCATTGTGGTGGTGTATAGAGCCAAAGATGTTAGAATTGTGTCAATGTCCCAATATTTCTGGACCTGACTGTATACATCTTGTAGATTGTAAGTTCCCACGGACATAGGGCCCTCATTTCCTCCTGTGTTGGTTTGTCAAATGTTATCCGGTCTCAATGTATTGTAACACTGTCTATATTGCACCCATCGTTCAGCACTGTGGAATATGTTGACTCTATATAAATAAATAATAATAATATACACTCCTTTCCACTGCTGTTCAGAGATCTCCCTGATTTATTTTAAAATATAACTCTTACTTCAACAGGGTAAAATATAATCCATTGTCAATGTTTCAGTTTGATTCAGAACGCTCTTCAGGATGTTTTTCTTTGTCATAGGGAAACTGACCATTTGAGAAGAAAAACAAAGATGGAGGAGCTTTCAGCTCACAGAGTAACTCTTTCACTATCAAAAGGTGTGTATATGGAGCTAAGCATTGTAACACGACATAAAAGGAAATTTATTATATAAAAACCTGTTTGTCTATCTTTGTTTCGGTAATAGCTCCATCGGGCTAAAACTGTATGAGCCCTGAGTGTATACATGCCAATGTGCAGGTCTCTAGTGCCATTGCCTGTACTCATTGTTCTCATGAACATATTTTGTCCATATTATAAGGTTCCCCCATGACAACCTAAAAACTGAAGTCAACAATAACAAAAACAGGTGTTTCATGAACATGCGAGTCCCTTTGCTTTGAACATGCAATTTACATCGTCCTACCAAACAATGTAATTATTAGGTTCTGCCTCACAACAGGGCCATGTTTCTCCATTCTCTCATATGTTTTCACATCACACAATTGAACTTTACAGAAATAATCAAATCCGTCGAATCATATATATTTTTCTGCGATATAGTGCTTAGGCTCTGCTCGCTCATGGTCTTGCCTCTTTCAATTCCACTGTTTACCACCATCTTAAATGAAAGGTCATTTAGATAGCAAGTCCTAGGTCTGGTCATTGCTAGACCATAATGATACTATGATACAACAAGATATAGATCCAGCAATGAAGGTGCTACCAGTATCCCAGGGTTAGGCGGTTCACTCCAGAATGTAATAGATTCTGCCTTGGAAGCTTTTTGATGAGGTTTAATCTTGGCCAGCAAAGTAGCTGAAGCAATGACCTTTAAAGCTCATATCAATCCATGTCTTGTAGTTATTTCTTTAAAGACGCAAGGCATATTTTCATTGCAATGCCAATTGCTTTGGATCTGGAGGCAATGCCTGGGACACATTTTTTCTCCTTTCTCTTTAACCCCATGAGAGTCAGTTTTGCAGTGTAAATATACAGCCTTTTGGGCTTTGTAAATAGCAGAAACGGCTCACTATTACTGTTATAAATCAGAAACCATTTTTGAAACCAATTCCTCTAGTTTGTCACATTTCCCATAAAACGTTTATAAATCATCTGCACCTATAGTTGAAAATGTTATACAGATAATTGCAATGGTAGACTGATCATCATGCTAGTCTTGTTGGTTGCAATTGTAATTGCTTACTTATGACATCTTCCCTCTTTTTTCTGATATTGTATTTTTTTTAAACCGTCACAGTTGTCATCTACTGCTTTCGATAATTCTCCACATTTATTGAAGGAGATAAGTTAATTAGAATTAGATTTGCAGTCCAAGAATATTAAGGATCACAAACCGAGGGTCTGATTATACCTGAGACATCAGTGTTAATGAGTGAGGCTGTTACACTTAATGGATCACTCATTAACTCTAATGGCTCGATATGCTATTCCAGCCGAGCCACAAACTTTGCTTGCGACTCGGCTGCAGCAGTTGCTTACTGTAAATTAACACAGGGGAATACAGTTTAACTCTGTGGTTCCTTTTTATTCTTCTGTTGAGCCAGTATTTAAAATACAGGCTCTGAGACTGGTGTTAAATGATTTTGTAAAAGTAAAACCTCTTGTCATTTTAAATAATGAAAGCTTAAAATATCCCTGTCGATCTGCAATGCCGAAGTCTGTGCAATCCACTGCCTTCTAGGACCGTATGCAACTGGTAACACATAGCTCCAGTGTTCTTCCACCGACCCTGCACACTCAAATGATGCCAACCAATGGGATGCAGTGTACACCTATATAAACCCCTCCTTGGCATCCTTACCTTGCCTTGTTGTGGTTTCTGCTTAGTACCCAATTGCATGTTCCTCTGTGTTGACCTTTCTGTTATTTTTTTTTTTTACTTGGCTTGTTTATCAACAATTCTGCCCTCTGTACTCCTGAGCCTGCTTTGCTATTTCATATTTTTTGATTTCTGGTATTCTTGACCTCAGCTACAATCATTAGACCATTCTTATTGTTTTTGCCCTGTCTATCCAGTCACATTTAAGGACTGGTTTCCTTTTTCTATCTTGTCTTCCAGGCTACATTGCTTAAGTTTATTACCGTGCAACCCAGTCAATACTAAGAACCAGCATCAGGTTTCATCTTAGGTGTCTCACCTGTGTGCTTGGGTCATGTCTGCCATGAAAATTTAAGGCTACCAATTTTAGGTGGTTATCTCCCAAAAATGTGTAGATAAGGATAAGTTCTGTCCAGCCACTAATAAAAACATAATGCACTGTGTGACATTTGAAATTATAGATAGAACCTTTGTAGCGCATCAAAAATAGATTTAAAGGTACACTTCAACAAAGAGGTATATCAAACATAAAGTGCTTCAGTCTTAAAGTGCTTCAATCTTAAGGTGACAAATATTCAATCAATGTACACATATAAAAGTGCAATGTGCCATAGAACACAGTAAAGTGCAACAATATATAAAATTCCAGCAGTGCGATGGGTATAAGAGAGTCTATAAAGTGCAACAGTGTCCGAATGTGCAAAATGTGCAAATTCAATGATATCCAATACAACAGTATGAATACCAGTGGGAAAAATTCCTTAAAATTTACTTCTCTTTATGTTCAAGCGATGCACAAATATAGTCCTCCTTTCTTGGTCTGTGTATCTCTTGCCGTCTTTCAATAGTGGAGAGGATAGCCAGAAAGGAGAAAAAAGTGAGAGAAAGGAAAAAAAAATAAAAAATTTGGAGGGGAGAGAAAAAACGAAGAAATAATCGTGCAGAAAATCCCAATTAAATATGGCAAATAAATCACTCGTAGGAATATGGAAACTCACATTTATAAGAGCCCAAAAAATCCCTGGCTCTAGGTTTAGGAGCTTCCATTAACAAGCCTTCCTCAGTCGGTATATTTAGGTGCACTATTGACAATAGTGCACCTAAATATACCGACTGAGGAAGGCTGTTAATGCCGAAATGCGTTTCGGTAACGCATCTGTCCATTTTTTAATATGCAATTAATTTTTTAATAAATTTTATATGGTTTATATTCTATTGACTACTCTCCTTGGATATATACTTGCCACGTCTTGAAAGCTCCTGATATCTGGCCCTCAGACGGTTGAGAAGAGGTTCTGGGTATCCACCATAGTGTACCTGACACTGTATTGAGTGAGCCTGTGTGGAAGAGGCTCCATATCTGGTGAGTTCAATACATTATCACCTCTTTTTTATCATAATACGGTAATATACTATGGGAGCGCTGTCTATTATCTTATTGTAGCCATCGCAACCAGAGTTGAAGATTTAAGAAGGGATACGCCACCCTCTATATGGCTGGAAGCTCCTAAACCTAGAGCCAGGGATTTCTTGGGCTCTTATAAATGTGAGTTTCCATAATCCTACGAGTGATTTATTTGCCATATTTAATTGGGTTTTTCTGTACGATTATTTCTTCATTTTTTCTCTCCCCTCCAAATTTTTTTTTTTTTCTTTTTTCCTTTCTCTCACTTTTTTCTCCTTTCTGGCTATCCTCTCCACTATTGAGAGACGGCAAGAGATACACAGACCAAGAAAGGAGGACTATATTTGTGCATCACTTGAACATAAAGAGAAGTAAATTTTAAGGAATTTTTCCCACTGGTATTCATACTGTTGTATTGGATATCATTGAATTTGCACATTTTGCACATTAGGACACTGTTGCACTTTATAGACTCTCTTATACCCATCGCACTGCTGGAATTTTATATATTGTTGCACTTTACTGTGTTCTATGGCACATTGCACTTTTATATGTGTACATTGATTGAATATTTGTCACCTTAAGATTGAAGCACTTTAAGATTGAAGCACTATATGTTTGATATACCTCTTTGTTGAAGTGTACCTTTAAATCTATTTTTGATGCGCTACAAAGGTTCTATCTATAATTTCATTTTTGGTTAATGCAGATTTTGGTTGTTTTTTCTGTATATTGCGCTTACCCCTTTGGGCAGCATCTCACTACTTATTAGTTATAATTTAACTACTTCATAACACTATAGTAATCTGGTTTATAAATAGGCGCCTACGCTGTATGAGATATATATATATATATATATATATATCTTTCTTCTTTACTGTGTGACATTTGTTCTTAAATTTGTCAGGGTTATCTTAAATAATGGAATTTTTGCACCATGGCTCAAAGGTTATTAATGAGATTCTAACGAGTCATTTTCAAAAACTTCCTTTTTTCCCTAACTATGATATTACTTGGTGCTGAACACAATGAACAGGTAATCATGGTTAGACCTTTTTAAAGTAACAGGATTTTAGGATTTATCAAAGCTCATTTCTACAACATAATTATCTCTCTGGTGAATTTTCTAGATCCTTTACATTTTGATTGCATCAATCTCTACTCCTGAAAGAGGTTATACACATAAGGGTCTCAAATTGCCAGCTTTACAACTTTTTTGAAACTATATAACCCCTACATTTAACAGGTTGTCTCCTCGCGACCATCAATTTATATTGTTTAGTAGTTATTCTTATTATTTTTTATTAATTGTGAAACACACTGCTTTCAGCTCAAGAGAATGTAGCATATTAGTATGGTATTAATACACACAAGCACGTACAACATTGAAGCCGGAGGGATACCATATGGAAGGGACTCATCCATTAATTCTCATCTTAAATGTTCTGTAGCTGGTTGTTTCAGGAATTGAGCCAAAAAGGAATTGTATGTGTGTAACTTTTACTTGCCAACAATAAATCTTCCCATCCCCATGATAAATAAAGTGAATTTTCACATCTGCACATTCATCTGATAAATGAGTAGGAGTAGAGTGAAAAAGGAGGGGTTGAAATGAGGAGTGATGCTGCTTGGAAACTAGCCTGGTACTTATAGTGTAACATAAATATTTTTTAGCTATTTCTCTTATGATATAGAGCAAATTTAATTCTACAAATATTATTAATCTATCATATCAAATAGAAAAGGGATTTTTATATTTACAGATAAGAATAAATAGAGATTTAGCCATATATAATATTTTTGAGGCATTTATGGCTGTGTCAATACAGATACAAAGGTTTAGATTGAATTATCATAAGGGGATAGACTCGGGGTTAATCACTAATCCATCCTTACCCCCTCTGCATTTCCTTCCCTCCCATTTTAACTTATAAGAGCATTTTTAAACGTACTTCTTCCCAGTACAGAGCTCATCCTCCTATCCTTGCTGTCAGCTTCCTGCAAGCTCCCCCATGTTCAGGGAGCCTCCTGCCAATCCAATAGCTGGGAGGGAGGTGGGCCCCAAATTGATTCCTACTTCCAAGTTCCAATGCCTGAATCTCAGGTCAGTTTTTGCTGTTCTGAACTTCAGAGAGAAGCTAAGCCCCTAAATGCCAGAGGAGGGAGAGGGGAGGATACTCTGGGCAGTGTGATCACTCAATTTACATTTAACTGTCACACTGGCTAGAGCAGGCCTCAAAATTTCTGCTCGCATTTGGCGAGTGGAAATTACATGAGGGCGAGTAGGAATGCAGAGGCAGGGCAGGAAAAGGGGTTAGGTGGGGCAACTAGTGGCGAGTAACTCTTAAGGCCTGGCTAGTAGTTTTGGACTTGAAATTTTGAGCCCTGGGCTAGAGTATCCTTTTAATGTTTGTTTGACAGGTATAAAGTTTTATCTGAGTAATCGTGAAGCATTGGTAACTGTAGGAACCATACACAGTAGGGTTACAGGTCACATAGTAAAAAGGGGGCATAAATACAACACTTACAACATCAAAGTCAATGGCTGACCTACCATTAAACTAATTTACAATCTAGACCTAAGAAATCCAAGATCCATAGCCTCAGTTCTCTGATTAGTGTAGTAAAATCTCTGAGGCTGATACAGACACGTCGGGTATTGCAAATGATGGTTTGCAGCGGACACCCAACAAGCCATGGTTGCACAAAACACCAGCTAAAATATCCCCGGGGAAACACTCAGGGCTAAATTACAATCCTCCCGTTAAAACTGCGTCCACAGTTTTCTCCCTAACACCCCCGTTTTAATGGGAGATTACAATGCAGGCACTTAAAAAGCTGCCTGCATTGTTAGCGGGGGCTACGCTAAGCGCTGCTGCGAGCATCCACTCGATGGAGTCCATAGAACTCCATTGAGTTTCCCCCTGCTGGTCACATGGCCTGCTGGATCTCACCTCGCGAGATCCGGCAGGTCGGCAAAGTGATCTGCAGGGAGACCCCAGTCTCTCCCTTGGTTCCCGGCGACAGAGGCGGCGGACGGAAACGCGTTCCTCGCCGTGGGATAGGAGGTGAGTATCTGACTTTTTACATTTTTTTGCCTGGTGCTAATGGATTCTGCATTAGCACCAGGTCCAGGCTGTGGCTACCTTTTTAGCTAACCACAGCCAGATGTTAATCAGCTCTAAAACTTTGTAATCCTAACCCTGATTAACACTTTGCGCTCCCCATGTTAAGCATAGGGAGCTCAAAGTACAGTAACCTCGTGCTGAAAAGCGCAAGGTACCAAACAGTAATGGGTTACACTTATGTGTGGTGGCCACCAGGGCTAACGTTAACGCTCACGCAGTTGAACGCTAACGTTAGCACCAAGATTGTAATGCGGCCCTCACTGTCAGTACTGGAGTCACTATAGTTGTTAATGATATTGGGCTGCCACATTGACCTCCTGCACGTCATCCCTCAAGAAAAGGGTCTGCCCTACAATATGTATTAGTCAGACTTGCTGCACACCAATAATTATACACAACGTAATAAAGTTTCAAGGCTCCATAACCAACTAAATGATATGAATTCAAAATTATATATACCCACAAAATTTTCATTCACTTGTAAATCCTGTGCAGAAACATTGAGAATTAGATATATATTAAGGTCTAGAACATATCTGTAGAAGTGTTATTGCATTTTTTGTAATCATATGTTATGTAAAAAGGATAAAATAATGCAATAAACTACCTTATGGTTCATAAAAGAAATCTGTTGGAATTTTTAAAAATATGTCTACTAAAAAAATGATGTGGCAAAATTATTACTTTATAAATGTGCATAGCAAACACATACAATAACTATACTGTACATATACCACACAATTGTGCAATGCAGGGTCTTGCAACTTGCATAGAATCTCTGGAATATTTAGTGACTTTTTCCCATTTTCTAGAATGTAGTGATGAACTTTGATATGTAAAGGTTCATGGGAAAGATTTGTGTGTGTAGCAACAATTTCATAAAATGTAACGGTCATAAGGTGACATATGGCTTACATTAGGCTAGATTCCGAAAACCAGCAGACACCGCCACAAAAACTCCGCCGAACAAGATGGGAAAAGCCGACGAGCCACCGATCACAGCACAGAGCAGCCAACACGCTGGCGAACGGGGTAAAAAAAAAACCAGTAGGCTTGAACGTTTCAAAATTGAAACGCGGTTTGCAAAAAACCTACTGAACGTAAATGCCTGGAATTTACATTTAAAATTATATGAATGATAATAAAAAGGTCTGTTAAAGAAAAATGAAAGAAACACTTTAAAAAAAACTGATTTTTTTTTTTCGAAATATTCCTAAAAGATCCTAAAATAAATCTATAAATATAAAGACTTTTTACTTCTTCAGAATAAAATAATAAACAGTTTATTAGATATTGAATTAAAATTAAAATGGGAATATTTTTAACTTTGAAGCCTATGGGATTCGCCTGAATAAACCTGTCAAATGAAAGCACCAAACAGCAGGGCATTTCGGCAACTTTTCACTGCTGTTTGGTGTTTTCTGAATAGCTTAACCATTGATTCTCTATGGGGGATTTCACTGCCTTTTTAAGCCACCGTACTTGCTGGCAGTTCGCCAAAATTTGGCAAACTGCCTGCTCTCTGAATAGCCGAATGGCCCAGAAATGTCACCATCCGGGGAAATTCCATGTTCGGTGACATTTCGGGGCCAGATTGGCTCTCTTTGAATAACCCCTACAGTTTCCCTCATCTGGACTCACCTTTCAGGCTCCACCAAGAGCCTTATGCCAATCTGCCTTTGCTTTTGTTTTCTGCCAAAAACAGGAGACCGATGAGAAATAATTCCTTGGTCTCCTTCCACCAGACCTTGAGCTGCACGAGATCTCTTATACATGATCTTGCACAGCTCAGGTGGGAACACTCAATAGAATCTTATGGACTCCAGAGCATATCCCACAAGTGTTGTCTTTTATCAGTCGATTTTGTAGGGTGTAGCATGAAATGACTTGTACTACTGCTCAGATTGCTTTGGTAACCCAGTCGGGTTACAGGGAGCAGTAATTCAGCTTGCATTTGCAGATTACTGCTCCTAAAAGAAGAGAACTCCATAGATGTTAAAGGCTCTGGGAAGCTTACACCTGACTTAATATAGCCAATAATATGCATATAAAACTCATGGACAATGAATATGACACAACTTGGTAAGGGATGACTAAGAGGCCAGCCTAAATTTGAAAGCTGTAAACATGGATCAACAAAGTGTTAATCGGCACCGGACTACAAAGTCCCAGCGCTGATTAACATCTGGCTCTAGTTAGCGAAAAGTTAACCGGAGCTAGGACTTGTTGTTAACGGATTCCGCTTCTTAAGAATCCGTTAACACCAGGCTAAAAAATAAAAAAAAATAATCCTATACTCACCCTCTGTCCAGCGGCTCTGACCGCCTCCTCCGTTCGGCGAGAGCAGGGAAAGACTGGGGGAAAAAGTCCCCCCAGTCTCTCCCTGCGTATCACTACGCTGAACGGCTGGATCTCGTGAGGCGCGATCCGGCTGGTCATGTGACCAGCAGGGGGGAACTCAGTGGAGTCCCATGGACTCCATCGAGTGGATGCTTGCGGCTGCGATTCAATTTGGTGCGATTCGGTGATCCTATTTCAGCGACCCTGCGGTGTATTCGGCAAGCACCACAGGGCTGTCGTAGTGCAGGGAAAAGCCGCCGCAAACCCGATGAACACTCCTCGCAAAACCCGGCGAACGCTCACCGAAACCTGCAAAAATATCTGTATTAACCCCGCTAAACACGCCGGAGAAACCCGACTAGCCGTCGATCACAGCGCAGAGGCCGGAAAAACCCGATATGCAGACGAAGGAGGTGTGAAAAAAAACCAGTACGCTTGAAAGTTGGAAAATTGAAATTCTGTTTGCAAAAAGCTACTGAGCGAAAATGTCTGGAATTTACTTTTAAGATCCAATGAATGATAATTAAAAAGGGCAGTTACAGTAAAAGAAAAAACGATTAAAAAAAAAGAACGGAAAAAAGTTTCGCAATAAAAATCCCCAAAATTTCCTAACAGATCCTAAAAAATCTATAAAGAGACTTTTTACTGCAGAATATAATATTAAACGGTTTATTAGATATTGAATTAAAACGGGAATATTTTTAACATTGAAGCCTATGGGATTCATCTGAATAAATCTGTCGAATGAGACCACCGAATAGCAGGGCATTTCGGCAACTTTTCCCTGGTGTTTGGTGTTCTCTGAATAGACAAAGCATTGCTTCTCTATGGGGATTTCACTGCCCTCAAACAGGCACTGAACAGGCACCGTATGTGCAGGCAATTCGCCAGCATTTGGCAAACTGCCTGCTCTCTGAAATCCAGCGTATGGTTACCTTTCCTGACCATACGGCTATTCAGTGTTCAGTTACCTTTCCGCCACAATTTGGATCTCTTTGGCAATGGCTTGAAATTATTGGAAGGTCCATGAAACTTACAGGGTTATTCAATGATGCCAAGAGGTTCCTCCCCACCACCACCTCCACAGAATACCATGCTGTATATTGGACAGATATCTGAATGGAGATACGCAGGGAGAATTCCGGGGATGAGAAGTAACAGCACCATGTATTGATACATTTTTTTCGCTTGTGTTTCCTTGCTGATGAGCGTATGGAGCCAGTCCATACAAAACAGATGATAGTGGGGTGGGATAGTATTGAATAGGAAAAAGTGGAGTTGGAAAGGGTTCCAGGTATGAAGTATGGTTTTACAACCCACTACCACAACAATGGATAAAAATGTCCTATGTTCCATTTTTAGGTAGGTTATAGACCCAAAAAGAAGACACTCTGGATTTAGGGTTAACAAAGTTTCGGTGGTGGAAGATATATGTGAGCGGAAAATGGTCCAGAACCTCTGTGCTACCGGGCAACTCCAAAAACAATGGTAAAGATCAGCTTGTGACTCAGGGCATTTTAAACAGGACGCAGAAGGTTTCCAAACCGTGTTAAACAATCAGCGTGGAGAATGATATGCATGGTGAAATATTTTTAAAAGCATTTCTAGCATTTGACAGGACTCCGTGGGCAAGAGTTTAATCATATAGACATGGGCTGATAGGTCATCAATTGTGTATTTTGGAAGACGGGTCAGCCACAGCGAGGCTGATATCAGTCTAGGCCAATCTTCGACATAGAGTAGTTGTGGTTGTGTCTCTTTCAGATGTGGTTGTCAAGACGATTTGTCCACTCCAAATCTGTAAAAGGAGAGGTCACCTTTTGAAAATAAGAACAGACTTGAAGTTATGCAAACCACGGGAAAGGCTAAAGTGAGATGTTTGGCCATCAAAGCTGATAGTGGTAGAAGTGACTTCTTGTTTGTGTTCAGAAATTGATGTAAACGTTATAGCACTCCCTTCTCCCAATCCATAAAGGGGACAAATGAAGCTCCCTCTCTGAATTTGGAGTTTGCCACTAATCGGAGGAAAAGGGATAAAGTGGGATGAGTAGGTAGTTTTAGCCGTGCAAGTTTCCAAGCCTTAATGGTGATGGTTAGAAGAAGGTTATCCTGTAGGGATGAGTTCATTTCTAGAGAGAGTGATGAAGTAAGTAAGAAAAAGATATTTGTGGGGTCAATGCTGACTCTAACAGAACATCTGAAAATTAAGCGTTATTATGGATGGCATGTCAACATTGTGGTGCTAACAGTTTTATAGAGATGGGCTCTGCCAAAAGGTAAAAGAGGGAGATTATGCCACCTCATTAATTCTTCAGTGACCGTGCGTATAACTGGAGGGATGTTAATGGTATAGAGGGTATGAAGATAACTGGGGAGATGGATTCCTAAATATTTAAGAGATGTCTTAGCCCAGTCCAAGGATACATCACGGGGCAACTTTGGTGGGGTTGTGGTACAGATGGAACGAGCAGTAGACTTGTGCCAATTGACTTTTAAACTTGAGATACTGGCAAAGGTATTAAGAAGATTTATAGGGTTATTCAGAGACAGCCAATCTGGCCCCAAAATGGCACCGAACAGGGAATTTCCCCATAGGGTGCCATTTTGTGGCCATTTGGCTAATCAGAAAGCAGGCAGTTCACCAAATTTTGGTGAATTGCCTGCAAATAGGGTGATGTTTGACGGCAGTGAAAGTCCCCACAGAAAAGCAATAGTTAATCTATTCACAGGACATCGAACAGCAGAGAAAATTCAGTGAAATGCCCTGATGTTCGGTGGTTTTATTTGGCAGGTTTATTCAGGCAAATCTCATAGGTTTCAATGTTAAAAATATTACTTTTTCTATCCAATATCTAATAAACCATTTATTATTTTAAGCTGCAGTAAAATGTCTCTTTATTTATTTATTTTTTAGAATCTTTTAGGCATTGTTCATGATTTTTTCGGCAAATTAGTTTTTTTCATTTTTTTTTAAATAGTGTTTTTTTTCTGTAACAGACCTTTTTATTATCATTCATAGGACCTTATATGTAAATTCCAGGCATTTTCTTCAGTAAATGAAAACACCGTTTAAATTTTGACACTTTCAATTGTATTTTTTTTACCCCGTCTGTCGGATTTTCTGCTTTTGTTTTAGATTTTTCAGCAGTTTTGCGGCAGATTTTCGAGTCTGTATCCTGCACTCCAGGGACCCTGCAGTGAATGCTGAATTCACTGCAGGGTTGGAAAATTTGATTCCCCGAAGTGCAGGAAATGAGAGAGCATCGAAATGTCGGCAACATTTCGGTGCTCTCTGAATAACCTCTTAAGAAGGGAGGGTAAAGTGTTTGACAAATAGAAGGTCATATGCAAATGCTGACAGTCTCAATTCCCTTCCACCCACTAAAATATCCTTGAGGCTGGTTAATGAATTATATTTAAAATGAATTGTATGAACATTTGACCAAAACATTGAAGGCGAAGGATTCAAAGTAATTTTCAGGGTGGCATCCAGCGAGAGGGTTGGGACCCATATTGCAGGACTAAAAGCCCTAAAGGCAGGGGTGCAAGCACCAGAGAAACACACAGACCGTAAATGAGGACAGCACACTGCTGGGCAGGACACAAGACAAAATAATAACCAGAAAAGGAATAATAACCATAAAAGGAAGACAAGGGTTAAGGGTAGCCAGAAACACAGATACACACAGCAGCAACCCAATAGGGAACCCTGAACTAATACAACTGTCCTTAGGTGGCCTGTGATCTATGTAGGGGAAAAAATTAAATCAGCACGATGCTGGGTGATACTCGGTGAGAATACAATAACCAGGAGAACAGGCAAGGCTTAAGAGAAGCCTTCTAAGTGCAAGTCTTCAAAGTGAGCACTTATAGATCTTCTGGTGAGTGATTTAGATTTTTGTTTCAAACAGATCTTTTCTATTCATTTGAAGGTTTTAAATTAGGTCTGGTGAGTAAATTAGGTTAGGCTGGTGACTCATTTTCATTCTGATTAGCATAGAATTGGAATCAATTGGGTGCTATTTGCTAAGAGGTTTAGCTTGTCCATGCCTTTCTTGGGGAGGTGTACTTAGGTGACTATATAAAGCTTGGGGATATTAGCTTGTCTAATTGAGCTTGTGAAGCCTTCTACTTGCAAGTCTTCAAAGTGAGCAATTAGAGATCTTCTGGAGATACTCTGGAGGTAGTCTGAGGTTAGACAGGAAGTAGAAAACCTACAAAAAGGTAAGATTTGCTGGTTTTAAATCCATTCTTTTATAATGGCAGGCTCAGTCCAGTGTAAGAGCTGTCATGCATTTGTTTTTAGATCCAATTTTTTGAGGTTTGGAGTGTGCCTGATATGTAGGCAGTTGTCTTTATTGCAGCAGGAAATTGCCTGTTTGAAGTCTGAGATTTGTAAATTATCTGTTAGACAAACTCAGGCTATGACTGTTGTAAAGCCACTGCCACAGACGACTCCTAGGAGCGGCAGATGGACTACTGTAGGATCTGGTAGACTTAGAGTTGTGGATAGAAGGCATGTCCCACAGTCTGTGGCTCTTCTTAATTCTTTTGAGGCACTTTCAGAGTGTAGTGGTAAGACGGATGTAGGCTCAGACACCATAGTTGAGGAACCACCATCCCCTATGCCTAAGGTATGCAGGACTGCAACCAAGGACAAAAAGGAGAAGGTGGGACTTGATAGAAGGCAATTGTTGCTGCGTGATTCTATCATAAGAGGTGTTGAGCTGGAGTGTAGTGGTTTGGTGAGATGTCTTCCTGGGGCTACTGCTCGTAGAGACAAGAGACGTATTCTCAATATTGTCAAACAAGCAAAGCAGCAAGGGGAAGTGGACATTCTAGTCCATCTAGGGACAAATGACTTGGCTAGCAATGAGGTTTCTGAGATTAAGGAAGATTTTCGTGTTCTTGGAGGTGAAATACAGCAGATTGCGTCCACTGTGTCATTCTCTGAAGTTTTGCCTGTGCTTAACATTCAAGATAGGCAGATTCTCAATAGAGAATTTAATTTGTGGCTTCGGGAATGGTGTCGGGAGCAAGGATTTGGCTTTGTGTCCCATGATAGCTCTAATTGGAGCAGAAAGGAACTGTATAAAAAAGATGGTTTGCATCTTACTCATAGGGGAACATACGTTCTCAGTGAGAAGTTCAAAGGTTTCACAAAGGAATATTTAAAATAGGAGGGGGGACAAAAGGGTAAAAAACAATCTGCCCGATTGTCCCCCAAAACTAAATTGGAGGGTGCAAGCAACATGCGGGATAAAAAATGACAAGCTCAGAGTCGTGTCTATAAATGCTCGCAGTTTAGTCAATAAAATCAATGAACTAGAGGCAATGATGGCAGCTGAAAAAGTAGATTTAGTGGCGGTTACTGAGAAATGGTTCAGTGAGAAAAATAACTGGGACATAACAATACTGGGGTACTCTTTATATAGAAAAGACAGAGAAGGTAGGAAAGGAGGAGGAGTGGCCCTGTATGTGAAAAACAACATAAAAACAAACCAAATAAAAGTGAGCGAGGTGAACATAGAGTCAGTTTGGGTTACGCTAACATTTGACAATCATACAGTAGCTTGTGTAGGTGTGATCTATAGACCCCCTGGACAAGTAGAAGAGCTAGATAATCTGCTGTTTGAGGAAATAGCCAAAATGGCAATGAAGGGGGAAGTTATTATCATGGGGGACTTTAATCTTCCTGATGTGAACTGGAAATCAAAAATAGCTGGGTGCACCAGGAGTACAAATATTCTAAACTCCCTACTGGGATTATCTCTAACACAAGTAGTTGAGGAGCCGACCCGTAAAGAGGCCATATTGGATTTAATACTCACAAATGGAGGTTTGGTATCAGACGTTGTTGTAGGTGAAAATTTGGGATCTAGTGATCAGATCATGTCAGTGTGGTTTAATATAAGAACAGGGATGGAGTCGCACCACACAAAAACAAAAGTTTTAGACTTTAAAAAAAACTGATTTTTCTAAAATTAGATTTTGTGTGAATGAGTCATTATCAGACTGGAGGAGTTTAAAGGGAGTCCAGGAGAAATGGGATTATTTAAAGGAAGCATTATTGAAGGCCACAGGCAATTGCATTCGACTTGTTAGCAAAAACAAAAAAGGGAAGAAACCACTGTGGTACTCTGCAGAAGTGGCCAAAATAGTGAAGAACAAAAAGATAGCATTCAATAATAATAAAAAACTCAGAGTGAAGAAGATAGGCAAATCTATAAGATTAGGCAGAAAGA
This sequence comes from Leptobrachium leishanense, assembly GCA_009667805.1. Classification (NCBI taxonomy): domain Eukaryota; kingdom Metazoa; phylum Chordata; class Amphibia; order Anura; family Megophryidae; genus Leptobrachium; species Leptobrachium leishanense. The sequence goes on from CM019065.1 coordinate 135,806,659, forward strand.
GGCATAGCAATTTATAAGAGCTTCCAAAGCACAAGCAGAAGAGAAAATAGCTCAGTCAGTAAAAAAGGGGGACAAAACATTTTTTAGATACATAAATGAGAAAAAAAAAGTAAAACAAGGATTAGTTAGATTAAAAACAAAGGAAGGAAGGTATGTAGAAGAGGATAAAAGTCTCGCTGACTGCCTCAATGAATATTTTTGTTCAGTCTTTGCAGAAGAAAAGGAAGGAAAGGGACCTCAGTTAGGAGGAAACACTAACGAGACAATTACATATCAGTTTACAGAGGAGGAGGTTCTACAGCAGCTGTCTAAAGTAAAGACAAATAAATCAATGGGGCCTGATGGGATCCACCCTAAATTATTAAAAGAGTTCAGTGATGTAATAGCAAAACCGTTAACAGATTTATTTAACCAATCCTTGCTAACGGGAGTCGTCCCAGAAGACTGGAAATTAGCAAATGTTGTGCCCATTCACAAGAAGGGTAGTAGGGAGGAATCTGGGATCTATAGGCCAGTTAGTCTTACGTCAGTAGTGGGGAAATTAATGGAAACCATGTTAAAGGAAAGGATTGTTGAACATCTAAAAACACATAGATTACAGGATCAGAAACAACATGGGTTTACCTCAGGGAGATCATGCCAAACTAATCTTATTGATTTTTTTGATTGGGTAACAAAAATAATAGACACAGGTAGTGCAGTAGACATTGTTTATTTAGATTTCAGTAAGGCTTTTGATACTGTTCCGCATAGAAGGCTTATCAATAAATTGCAATCTTTGAGCTTGGATTCCAATATTGTTGAATGGATTAGGCAGTGGCTGAGTGACAGGCAACAGAGGGTTGTGGTAAATGGAGTTTATTCGGCGCAAGGTCTTGTTACCAGTGGGGTACCTCTGGGGTCAGTACTTGGACCCATTCTATTTAATATTTTTGTTAGTGATATTGCAGAAGGTATTAATGGAAAAGTATGTCTTTTTGCTGATGACACAAAGATTTGCAACAGGGTTGACGTTCCTGGAGGGATCAGCCAAATGACAAATGATTTAGGTAAACTAAAAAAATGGTCGGAGCTGTGGCAATTGAGGTTTAATGTGGATAAGTGCAAGATAATGCACCTGGGACGTAAAAACCCAAGGGCTGAATATAGAATATTTGATACAGTCCTAACCTCAACATCTGAGGAAAGAGATTTAGGGGTTATTATTTCAGAGGATCTAAGGGTAAGTAGTCAATGTAGGGGGGCATGGCTTGGGCGCCATTCGGGATGGCCGCGTGAGTGCAGAGCTCCGCACAGACTCCGGCTTTATTGGGCTCTCCTGCACTCCCTGACCGGCGATGGGGAAATCCAACAAAACCCCCGGCACCCAGAAACCTCAGGGGACAGACCGGGTGACTGACACCCCCTCCCTGCGCCGATTCCTGGTGGGGCCTGCAGATCCCCCGGCGGGTCCACCGGACAAGATGGCGGCTGAGGCGAGGACATCACCAGAGCCTGAGATCTCCCCGATTCCTGTGGCAGGTACTATTGAGGCGGTCTCGATGGATCCGGCGACGTGGCTTCCCCTGCTGCGCAATCTACCCACCAAAAACGATTTAAAAGAAGCCAATACAGAACTCCGCTCTTCTATCATGGCCGAACTGCAGCACGTGCGCCAAGACATCCAGGGCCTAGCGCTCCGGGTTGACACGCTGGAACAAGGGTCAGATTCATTGTGGCTAGCCCACGAAGTGACAACATCAGTTTTACACCTGCGCTCCAATCAGCTGCGTAACATGGCCCTACACCTGGCCGACCTGGACAACAGAGGCCGCCGCAACAATCTTAGGCTGCGCGGCTTACCCGAAACAGAGACGTCTGCGGAACAACTTAAGGGTATGCTCTCCTCCATTTTTAATTCCTTGCTGGACAGGCCCGAACCCTCGGCCATAGATTTTGTCCGAGCCCATAGAGCTCTCAGAACGAAAGGCCCGCCGGGTAGCCCGCCACGAGATGCGATATGCTGTCTATATGACTTTAACCTCAAGGAAGACATTTTACGCAAAGCTCGAGAGGCAATGCAATTTTCTTATGAAGGGACCGAGCTTCAATTATATCCTGACCTGTCACCAGCCACTCTAGCCTACAGACGTGCCTTGAAGCCCCTCACCTCGCTCTTACGTGATCAACAACTCCGCTACCGTTGGCACACCCCAACAGGTCTAGCAGTCATCTCTGAACAGGGCACCCATATCCTGCAGACCCCAGAAGATGTTGAGGCCTTGTCGGAGGACCTACAATTACCCCCCTGCAATTCATATGGCCAGACCCTCTTGCCTTATATAAACAGGCGGCACGGGCTCGCGCCAGACCCCACTCCCCCGCACACGGGGAGAAGCCGCAGTCAAGCGGGGAGACGTACTGGCTCACAGTCGTGAATTGATGACCATCCGCCTTACTTGTACACCCTCAGGAACTGGTCCTCTGTTTTCTATTTTTTTGTCCCACTGACGGAACACATCGCACCGCGACCCCTCTTCAGCTGTACCCCCTGCGGCACTGCTTCTTGCCTCTCTCTTTAACACATGACTACAAGCGGACTTGGAGGATACCCTCAGGAGGCTCCCCCACACGCGGATCATCTTGGGGATTTTTCCTCGGATCATCATGGGACCTTGCCCCGTCCTCATGCTGACCTCTCACGAGTGCGTCTTTCGGAAACGACGCCGACGGGGACCTATGCACATTCTGGAATGCCTCCGCGGCCTAGTCCTTGTGGGAATGGAACGCACCACTATTCCACATGGGCAGGAGTGCCCTCCTGGGCAGTCACTTGAGCTCTACTCATCCGAGAGCTGAGGGCCCACTCTCCGCTATCTTAGCGAAGAAGCATTCTCACGGCCAATCTGGATGCGATAACTTGTCACACTCTACAGCAAGACTGGCCTCGCACTGGGACTATTTTTTTTTTGGATTCTGTCAGAGGGCCTCCGCACCAAACCTGGTCAGGTTCGTTTCAATCCCTACAGTTGGCCTATGGCCTCCAGCACGTTTGTTTGCCCACAATGTTTTTCTTAGCTAATTCATGAGTCATATTACTGCTCTGCAAAGTTTGGTTTATCTTTAAGTACTTAGTTGTCAGTCCCGGGTGGGGCTCGACCACGAACCCTGTTGAGGTTAGCGGTCCCACAGAGTGCGGTCACCATCTGGTGTTTTCACTGGGATTGTCCCCGCACCCGCCGCTCGTCACCTCCTTGTGCTTGTATATAGTTACCCCTGATTTTCTGTTCCTTTTCCGTTACCCCTGTCCCCCCCTGAGGATATAGAAATGTCAGCTGTATGTGAAAAACAACATAAAAACGAACCAAATAAAAGTGAGCGAGGTGAACATAGAGTCAGTTTGGGTTACGCTAACATTTGGCAATCATACAGTAGCTCGTGTAGGTGTGATCTATAGACCCCCTGGACAAGTAGAAGAGCTAGATAATCTGCTGTTTGAGGAAATAGCCAAAATGGCAATGAAGGGGAAGTTATTATCATGGGGGACTTTAATCTTCCTGATGTGAACTGGAAAACCAAAACAGCTGGGTGCACCAGGAGTATAAATATCCTAAACTCCCTACTGGGATTATCTCTAACACAAGTAGTTGAGGAGCCGACCCGTAAAGAGGCCATATTGGATTTAATACTCACAAATGGAGGTTTGGTATCGGACGTTGTTGTAGGTGAAAATTTGGGATCTAGTGATCACCAGTCAGTATGGTTTAATATAAGAACAGGGATGGAGCCGCACCACACAAAAACAAAAGTTTTAGACTTTAAAAAAACAGATTTTTCTAAAATGAGATTTTGTGTGAAGGAGTCATTATCAGACTGGAGGAGTTTAAAGGGAGTCCAGGAGAAATGGGATTATTTAAAGGAAGCATTATTGAAGGCCACAGGCAATTGCATTCGACTTGTTAGCAAAAACAAAAAAGGGAAGAAACCACTGTGGTACTCTGCAGAAGTGGCCAAAATAGTGACGAACAAAAAGACAGCATTCAATAAGTATAAAACAACTCAGAGTGAAGAAGATAGGCAAACCTATAAGATTAGGCAGAAAGAGGCAAAGCAATTTATAAGGGCTTCCAAAGCACACGCAGAAGAGAAAATAGCTCAGTCAGTAAAAAAGGGGGACAAAACATTTTTTAGATACAAAAATGAGAAAAGAAAAGTAAAACAAGGATTAGTTAGATTATAAACAAAGGAAGGAAGGTATGTAGAAGAGGATAAAAGTCTCGCTGACTGCCTCAATGAATATTTTTGTTCAGTCTTTGCAGAAGAAAAGGAAGGAAAGGGACCTCAGTTAGGAGGAAACACTAACGAGACAATTACATATCAGTTTACAGAGGAGGAGGTTCTACAGCAGCTGTCTAAAGTAAAGACAAATAAGTCAATGGGGCCTGATGGGATCCACCCTAAATTATTAAAAGAGCTCAGTGATGTAATAGCAAAACCGTTAACAGATTGATTTAATCAATCCTTGCTAACGGGAGTCGTCCCAGAAGACTGGAAATTAGCAAATGTTGTGCCCATTCACAAGACGGGTAGTAGGGAGGAATCTGGGAACTATAGGCCAGTTAGTCTTACGTCAGTAGTGGGGAAATTAATGGAAACCATGTTAAAGGAAAGGATTGTTGAACATCTAAAAACACATAGATTACAGGATCAGAAACAACATGGGTTTACCTCAGGGAGATCATGCCAAACTAATCTTATTAATTTTTTTGATTGGGTAACAAAAATAATAGACACAGGTGGTGCAGTAGACATTGTTTATTTAGATTTCAGTAAGGCTTTTGATACTGTTCCGCATAGAAGGCTTATCAATAAATTGCAATCTTTGAGCTTGGATTCCAATATTGTTGAATGGATTAGGCAGTGGCTGAGTGACAGGCAACAGAGGGTTGTGGTAAATGGAGTTTATTCGGCGCAAGGTCTTGTTACCAGTGGGGTACCTCAGGGGTCAGTACTTGGACCCATTCTATTTAATATTTTTGTTAGTGATATTGCAGAAGGTATTAATGGAAAAGTATGTATTTTTGCTGATGACACAAAGATTTGCAACAGGGTTGACGTTCCTGGAGGGATCAGCCAAATGACAAATGATTTAGGTAAACTAAAAAAATGGTCGGAGCTGTGACAATTGAGTTTTAATGTGGATAAGTGCAAGATAATGCACCTGGGACGTAAAAACCCAAGGGCTGAATATAGAATATTTGATACAGTCCTAACCTCAACATCTGAGGAAAGGGATTTAGGGGTTATCATTTCAGAGGATCTAAGGGTAAGTAGTGAATGTAATAGAGCAGCAGGAAATGCTAGCAGAATGCTTGGTTGTGTAGGGAGAGGTATTAGCAGTAGGAAAAGGGAAGTGCTCATGCCACTGTACAGAGCACTGGTGAGACCTCACTTGGAGTACTGTGTGCAGTACTGGAGACCGTATCTCCAGAAGGATATAGACATCTTAGAGAGAGTTCAGAGAAGGGCTACTAAAATGGTGTATGGCTTGAAGGAGAAAAGTTACCAGGAAAGGCTTAATGATCTTATCATGTACAGCTTGGAAAAAAGACGAGACAGAGGAGATATGATAGAAACATTTAACCTATGGTCTGGGAGGCTCACAAATGTGTGATCAGAGGCTACTTCATCCGTAAGGGCGCCGAACGGGCTAAACGCTGCTCGGCTGACATACGAGATCTCCAGCAACAAATATCCCAGGTCTCCTCTGACCACAAGTGGGATGGAGATCCGGAAACCATGGCCCTTCTGACCGAGTTGCGCAGATCCCTAGCTAAACTTTTAAACACGCGCTACCACAGGACATACCTGCGCTCCAAGGTCCTTTTTCACTCACATGGGGACAAGAGTGGGAGACTACTTGCTCGAATGATAGCCAAAAAAAATCCGCAGCCTACATTGCTAAATTACAAGATAAACAGGGCACACTGCAGCGGTTGCCGGTAAAATTGCTTCAGATAGTTCGTGACTATTATGCTGCACTATATGACTTGCGAGGGACCACCAACCCCCAAGACCTGGCGCACAAACGCTCTGACATTCTATCCTATCTGACCAAGTACTCCACTAAAAAAGTTTCCAGGCAAACATCCGACCTCCTTGATCGCCCCTTGAACACAGAAGAACTGGCCTTGGCACTCAAATCCTCTAAACCCGGTAAAAGTCCTGGCCCAGATGGCCTCCCGGTCAGGTATTATAAATGCTACGCTGCGATCCTCTTCCCCCATCTTTTAATGGCTCTTAATGACTTGACGGACGGACTGCAACTTCCCACACAGACCCTCAGTGCCAATATCACAATTTTGCCAAAAGAAGGCAAAGATAATGAACTTTGCACCAGCTATAGACCCATCTCCCTACTAAACTGTGACCTGAAGCTCTTCGCAAAAATTCTGGCGGACAGACTGAAGCCCTTCCTCCCAGCTTTTGTCCACGTGGACCAAGTGGGGTTTGTTCCTGGCCGAGAAGCCCGGGACAACACCATGAGGACCCTGCAGCTTATGCACCATGCCCGTCGCTCCTCTCAGGCACTGGCGCTCCTGTCCACAGACTCGGAGAAGGCCTTCGACCGGGTGGACTGGGACTTTATCTCCCTCTCCTTACATATATCGGCCTAGGCCCTCATCTTCGTGCCTGGATAGGTGCCCTGTATGGGGATACAACCGCGCGTATGTGTCAACGGGGTGTTTACGGCCCCATTCACCATCCGCAACGGCACACGGCAGGGATGCCCTCTCTCGCCGCTACTGTTTGTACTGACTTTAGAGCCATTCCTGGAGGCTATAAGATCCGATCTCAATATAACAGGGGTCACGGTAGGATCTCAACAACACAAAGTGGCGGCGTACGCAGACGACCTCCTGTTTTTTATAACTAGGCCGGAGATTTCCCTACGTGGAGTACTGACAGCTTTCGAGGAATACGACAGACTCTCTAACCTGAAGATTAATTTCTTGAAATCACATATCCTTAATGTCACAGTACCAGAATCTAGAGCTCAGGCGATGAGACCACACTTTGCCTTTAAATGGATGACTGATAAAATCAAATACTTGGGCATATGGCTCCCATCACAACATTCCCGTCTTTACCAGGATAACTTCCCACCACTCCTCGGATTCTTGCAACGCGACCTAGCCAACTGGAATCACCCGCATATCTCCTGGCTCGGTTGCATTGCAGTGGTCAAAATGAATGTGCAACCCAGACTCCTATACCTCATGCAAACGATACCTATCGATCTTCCCAAGGTGTTCTTCACTTCCCTTCGATCTATGGTAGCCACCTACATCTGGAGAGGTAAACGCCCTAGATTGAGCTATCAAGTCCTTACCAGATCCAGAGTAACGAAGGATTAGCCTTACCCAATTTTAGCCTCTATCACCAGGCTTGCCACCTCCAACGGGTGGTGGAATGGTCGAGAGAGGGGTCGGTTAAACTATGGAGGGCAGTAGAACAGGAGCTGGTGGGAAGACCGCTGACTGTCCTTCCCTGGCTCACATTGAAGGAGGGTCGGAGACTGGCCAGTTCATCACCATACCTGCAGGCGATTTTTGGGATATGGTGCCGGTCTGCCTCTAAATTTGGCCTCACATCTTTCCCTTCCCCTATGACACCGGTGGTACACAATGAGGAATACCTTCCCGGACTAGATCCCCACTCGGTAAGAAGACTGGTCCCGGCTCCCACACCACGCATATTACACTTCTTCCACGACTCGACCTGCCGGCCTCTGACGGACTTAATAAGAGATAGTCCCATCTCGTTTCTCCACATGTTCCACTATGCGCAGCTCCGACACTATCTTGACAGTTTACCTCAGAAACATCAGCTGGGGCGCCCACTACGGCCTTTTGATATATTATGCTGTACCAAAAGACCTCTCTCACATGGTCTATCCCTGCTTTATTCTCTACTTAGGGAGGAGGCCTCGGATGTGCCACCGCCGTATATGGGAAAGTGGGAAAACATGCTAGACGTGGTTCTTTCCGATGCACAATGGTCCAAGATTTGCGAACTGACGCATCATTGTTCGGTCTCCTCCAAAGCACAGGAAACTGCAGATAAAGTCCTCAGCCTATAGTACCGCACCCCAGATAAGATTAATCGCTATGACCCCCAGGTACCAGCACAATGCTGGAGATGTAATGTGGCACTGGGAAACATGCTACACATTTGGTGGGAGTGCCCGAAACTACAACCTTTCTGGTCCAGGATTTATGACATACTTAAGGTGTTCACGGATCCTCCCCCAGAGTTCACACCAGCCGCGTTCTTAACATGTACAGCTTGGAAAAAAGACGAGACAGAGGAGATATGATAGAAACATTTAAATACGTAAAGGGAATCCACAAGGTAGAGGAAGGGAGTATATTTAAACGGAAACAAAGTAGCAAAACAAGAGGACATAGTCTTAGATTAGAGGGGCAAAGGTTTAAAAGTAACATCAGGAAGCATTATTTTACTGAGAGGGTGGTGGATACATGGAACATCCTTCCAGTAGAAGTGGTAGAGGCCAAAACAGTAATTGAATTAAAGCAGGCATAGGATAGGCATAAGGCTATCCTAAACAAAAGATAAATCAAGGTAAAGTATCCATGTAATTGGGCAAACTAGATGGGCCGAAAGGTTCTTATCTGCCGACATTTTTCTATGTTTCTATGTTTCTAAACCAGAATATACAGACACACAAAGACAGCAGGAAAGCAAAAGGAAATCCTAAACTAAGCGATCCTTAGTTGGCTGTAACAGATCTAAATATCAGGAAAACAGAAGTGCTGGTTACAGCAAAATAAATAAAAATATAAATCACAGAGTACGGCACAAAAAAAAGTGAAAAATGCAGAGAGTAGTCCAGAGTATAAATCAGGTTCGGTACACAGGAGATTAACAAGGAATAAAGCAATAAGGAGCAAGGAGGGGAAATAAACCAAAATAACGGGAAGCAGCAAGGTATACGAGAAGGAAGGGCAAGGCAAACAGAAGGAATAATCAATCAAAGGGAACAAAATAAACAAAGATACAAAAGAGGAAGATATAACTGAGGCAAATGTACAAACTACTGGGACAATGGCAAATTCATAGGAAACAGGAAGATCCTATACAAGAGCCTGCAGCATAAGAGGTGAAATCTTGTTACTCTGCAAGCACGTCCCATCTAAACAACTCCGGTCGGCGGGTGATCTCCACTAGGGATGAGCTGTTCAGGTTCGGACGGTTCGGAGTTCGACCCGAACTTTGGCAGTTCGAAAGTTTGCGAATTTCAAACTTTTTGGGTGTGTTCGGTTCGGGTTCGAAAAAAAAAAGAAATTTTGAAGAAAGTATAGAAAATGCTTTTATAAAATACTAAAAAATCTAGAAATAAAGAGACTCTTTACTGCAGAATATTATAAGCAACGGTTTATTAGATATTGAATTAAAAACTAATGTGTACGTGGAAAGATTATCAACTCTAAATGACCTCTGTTCACAAACGGGCATAACACCAGGTGTTTTTAGTCTGGTAATCAATTTGATACATTGTACAAAATACTGAGGGTGGGGTGGTGTCTGCTTCTGATTGAGATTTGAGAATTAATTTCCCTAAAACATCCTAATATGCTGCATTTAACTGGTGTTTGAAAAAAATCTAAAGCAATATTATTTTTCACCTCGGGATTAAACATTCACAGGGTTATTCAGAGAGCGGTGAAAAGCAGGAGAATAACTGGAGAAGTGAAAATTCTAGGTCAAAATAGCCAAACCAGAAAATTCTCCCATTTATCTCACTTTCCCAATCGGCTATTTGGTCTAGATTGTTCTCTTCTCTTGCCAGTTCTCCTGGCTTTCACCTCTCTCTCAGGGTTGTTCAGAGAAAGGTGAAAACCAGGAGAATGGCAGGAAAAGAGAACAATCTGGACCAAATAGCCGATTTGGAAAGTGAGATAAGGCTAGGGTCAGACTAACGCATTTTTCGCAGCGACCGTCAAAAAGTGCGTCCGAACGCATTGCTGTATTTTTTCACGGATTGTGCGAAAACGGTCATACGATGCGCATTTTCGTGCGTGATTTTTTACGGATCCAAACCAGGAAACTTTGGGTGTCTGGACGTTATGTTGGCCGGACATGAGCAGGGTCTGACGTCTCCAAATCACGCACACACGCCGCAATTGGACTCAGCACACTCTGTACGTCCGTACTAGCGGTTCTGCGTTCTCGAAAAAATGCGTTCATTATCCACTTGCGTTGTGCAGCCGGTCTTTCGTGCGACCGTCCTTTGTATATTGGCCGTCATTGCCTGTCATTTGCTGCTAGTGCGGCCGTGATTAAGTGCGCCTAAATGCACGTTAAAAATTCGCTAGTCTGACCCTAGCCTAAATGGGAGAATTTTTCTGGTTTGGCTATTTTGACCTCGAATTTTCCATTCTCCAGTCATTCTCCTGCTCTTCACCGCTCTCTGAATAACCCTGACAGGGTTATTCAGAGAAAGGTGAAACTCAGGAGAATGACTGGAGAATGGAAAATTCTAGGTCAAAATAGCCGAACCAGAAAAATTCTCCCATTTATCTTCCTTTCCAAATCGGCTTTTTGGTCTAGAAGTTTCCATTCTCCTGCTTTTCACCGCCAAAAAATCAGTAAACTTTTTCTGCGTGTCCGAAAATGTCTCCTCTTTTCAAACAGACTGCCGCCCCAAGCAGTTGTTTATGGATAGATTAAAGGAAAAGCATTTACCGACATTTGAAATGTAATTTTTTGGTTTTTACATTTTTCTATACATCCTAGAAATCTGCCACTTCACGGGCAGGTTATGGTGACCTCCTAGGCTCGATATTTGAAGGAATTTTTCATTTTTATTTTTAACCCTTATTTCATGGAAAACTCACTGTACTTTTAAAAACTTTTTTTTAAAACTTTTTGCACTTGTTTCCTGTCCCCCAGGACACTACCCCGACCCCCATACACCTTTTATGGCAAATATGTAGCATATATGCCCTCTTGGAGGGCACTCCAAAAAACCGAATATTCAGCCCCATTGACTTGCATGGGGTTTCGGGTTTGGTCCCGAACAAATGGGAAGTTCGGGTTCGGGCTCGAACCGAACTCGGGGAGTGCTCGGCTCATCCCTAATCTCCACCTGTCATCTGTCTACACTGCCAACTCTCACCTCTAAGACTTCTCAAGGGCAGCTCCGGTCCTGTGGAATGACTTGCCTCGCCCTATCAAACTCTCCCCTGACCTTTAGGCCTTCAAGAAATCCCTCAAAACCCATCTCTTCAGATTAGCGTACCACATCACTGATGCAGCTCACCTCTGCTCACCTACTCACACATGATTGAGGCTGCTTTCATGGCCTCACATTTCCAAACCACTGGCACTAATGATCCTGCTATCTAGTAAAATTCCTCTCATCTTTCTCAACCCCAATCCCTCTAGACTGTAAACTCCTAAGAGCAGCTGATCCTTCTCCACCCTTCTGCACAATGGGAGACAGAATAACAAATATACATACAGGTTCAACATACAGTACAGTAGGCGAAAAGACCCTGCTCAAGAGTTTACAATCTAAAATGATAGGGGTGGCACACTAGGTGAGGGTTAATAGAGAATGTGAAATAGCGGAGTGCACGTGTGCTGTGTGGTGAAGATGCAGTAGGAAATTAAAAGTGGGGGATTAGGGAGTGAGATGATAGGCTTCCCTAAAGTAATGTGTTTTCAGAGACTTCTTGAAGGGCTGAAGAGATGGGGAGAGTCTAATGTAGGGGAGGGAATTCCATAGAAAGGGGACAGCTCGGGAGAAGTATTGAAGGAAGGAGTTGGGGGTGCGGGTGCGTGATGCTGATAGCATCAGATCATTGGCAGAGTGAAGTGGTCGAGATGGGATGTACCTGTTAATAAGGGAGGAGATGTGGGCAGGGGCGTAGTTATGGAGAGCTTAGGGTCTAGTGTTTTAAGCTGGGGCAGTCACTCCCAGGCAATGAGCCCATTCAATTTGAATTGGGTGGAGTTTGTCGATAGGAACGCAAAGAGCAGAGGGAAGCCACTCCTGTAGGATAATGATCTAGTCTGGAGTATGCACCGATTCAGGAATGCAGATGACACAGGTTATAGTGACGGCTTCTGTTTTCCAAATCATCCAGCTTATCTTGAAGAGACTCAATAGTGGATTGCTGGGTTTGGACCATTGTTTTAAGTGTGGTCAGGTCGCCGTCAATTGAGTTTTGCCTGGCTTCCAGCACTGGAAATTGTGTTGAGTGAGATTGGAGCAATAAAAGGATATTGTCTATGGAAGATTTAAGTTCTTGAAGTTGATTCCTGAAGAGATAGGTTTAAGGTCAGAGGCAACCTCTTTGGCATTTTCACAGCAGGCATAGAGGTCGGGCAGGAAATCGTTAGAGGGTAGTGGCATCGTCGTCCTTCGAATCTTGTGAGATAGCGTGTGAGGATGGTGACAACAAATTCATAAAGGGTTGTTTCGTCACGGGTCTATGGGGTTTCGGTGCGTGTTTTTTGGAGGAGGACTTTGCTACAAATTTATCCACAGACAAATTTGATACAGAAAAGGAAAAACAATGTTATATTGTGTGGAGGGGGTAAGAGATAGTACAGACCACCATAGGGGGGGGTCTAGAAAAATTAGGATGAAAACCTGTAATAATTTTTTTTTGGGGGGTGGGACGTTTAGGTTTGTGAATATTGTTCCCAAAGAGAGGGAATGGAGTGTGGTAGAGTCAGGAAATTTTATTTTTACCCTGCTTGTATGGAAGCCTAGCCAATAATAATAATAGGGATTGCTGCGTCAAACAATGAAGGGGGCCCATTGTAAAGTGTACCTGTTTATTAGGCCACAGGAGCCTGCAGCATGCTTCACCAACATGTGAGAGCAGTGGTCGTAGTAACAGTTCTGCCCCGACCGAGAGATGGATCCACGCTAGTTGCTTGATTGTGGTAGCCAGCTGATTGCCTCGCTAGTAGGCCTCAAAATGGTGGAAAGAGCTGCAATTCTCTCGCCAACTGATGTGAGTTCGGCGGTTACTTATGCTGAAGCATTGTGGCAACAGGAAAGAGCCGGTGCGCAGCAGAGAGAGACCGCTGAAAAAGAGCTCCACTCGCTGCTCAGGCGATCACACGTGCAAGTGGCAGGTGTTCGGCCTTGCTCCTGGTCCGAGGCATGGAGAGGGTGTTTCAGTCTTGAGGACAGCACGTCAATGCCTGGATACAATCAGAGGGATAGTTTCCCTGAGATGCTACTAGTTTCTGGGCTGGGTAGAGCAGAGACAGCCAACTCTGGAGGTTTCGAGGACGGAGCTGATGAAACATGTGACCATCATAAATTGGCTGTTAAGGCTGGGGTCAGACGAGCGTGATTTCTACGGACTGTACGTCCGTGCAGTACGGACATCGTCAGTACGGATGACGCAGTAGTGGTCACACAGTCCGTTTTTTCACTGAAGTTATTTTTTGACGGATGTAGGAGGGGAAAATAAATTACAATGAAAAAACATTCTGTCCGTCAAAAATGCTGGACGTATAAATGCAGTCCGTCTGACCTCGCTCCATCACTCACACACAAAGCTATGCAGACGTTGTGGACGCACGTCCGTTCTAGCAGTATTACGTTCTTGCCTAACCTGCGTCCGTTTGCCGCGGCCGTTGTGCGTCCGCAGTTCAGTACGGACGTACTTCATGTGTCAGGCTCCAATGGACTTACTTTCATGCTATCACGGACGTACTTTTAGGCGCAATCACGGACGTGAACACTACGCTCGTCTGACCCCAGCCTAAACCGGAAGACTGGACTTGTACTTTTTCCCGCAGATGTGTATTAAACATGTTGCTTTTGGATTTCATAATTTGTTTTCATAATGATTTAGGCTACCCTGATAATTATCCCCTATCCTCCCCTATTTTGCAAATCTATCCCTTACTACTTATTACCCCTAAGGCTAGGGTCAGACTGAGGCAGTGCGAACGTGCGTTTAGGCGCACTTAATCACGGCCGTAGTAGCAGCAAATGACGGGCAATGACGGCCAATATACGAAGTACGGTCGCACAAAAGTCCGGCTGCGCAACGCAAGCGGCAAACTAACGCATTTTGTCGAGAACGTAAAACCGCTAGTACGGTTGTACAGAGTGCGCGGCGTGTGTGCGTGAATTGGAGATGTCAGACACTGCTAATGTCCGGCCAACATAACGGCCAGATGCACAAAGTGTTTTATTGATGATCCGTACAAAATCACGGACGCAAATGTGCATAGTATGACCGCTATCGCGTATTCCGTGAAAAAATGCGTCCATTCGTTCGAACGCACTTTTTCACAGACAACGTGAAAATGCGTTCGTCTGACCCTAGCCTAAAGGAGCTACTCTTGTGTTGCTGATTAAAGGTTATTAGCTATTTATTTTTCATTTCCCGTGAGTGCGGTTTTATTTTGTATCAATAAAGATGTCAATAGTATCTGAGAACTCCTGGGGTATTGTTAGGGATTCTATGTTTAGGTTCCTACAGGTGGTTTTGATTTATGCATATGTTTATTAGGTTTAGTAGTACTATCTAGGAGTGCTCACCCCGAGTTTGGGGTGGGGTGACCATTCTTCGCTCAGAGAGTGTTTTCTGGGGTCATTTTGTCTGCCCTGATAATTATATCTACACGGTAACTTGAGAGAAGTTGGTAGATATTTGTTTTCCCTGATTACCTACACTTAACCTAATAATGAATACAATATATGCAAAGGTCAAATACAACATTACCTCATAAATGAATATACTGTTCTGTTCCAATGCTTTGAATAATGTACCCTGTCTGACAGCCAGAGGTGTCCAATGTGCACTTCAGACCTCTGTGTTTCATTAACTGCCAGCAGATTTATTTTGTATCGGTTGACCAGGAAATTTGTATCCTGATTAAAATTTTATTAGTGGTGTTCCACTGCACATTAACTAGACCGCTCCCTCAAACCAAAATAACAGGACATATTAAATATTAATCAGTCTGCTCCCCGAAGCTAGAAGACTAACGTTCATCCTGTACTTCCCTGTTTTTACTTTTTCTGAAATAAAAGTCATTAAAAAGGCCATAATTGTCACGGAGGTCAGATTATCTGTAATTAGAAGTTAATTTACTGGATATTAAGAATTAAATATGTGCATACTTCGGTAAAACGCATTTTACTATAATTTTCAGAGGCAGATGAAATATTTAAACAGTAAGAGCATCGGGGGTATGATTTGTCTTATAACACATAAAAGGAAATTTAAGTTTTGTTGTAACTTTATACAAGAACTGTAATAGCAGAGTAGCTAGACTTTATGAGCCATCGCTTAAAAAAAATAATTTTTACTTGGTTACTAATAATAATGCATGGAAGCGTTGCACTGTTATTTTGATCTTTCATACCATAATCAGGCTGCTATCTGGTATAAAAATAATGGACAGCTACCATTAAGAAAAGTGTTAGAAATTCTGTTTTGGCTTATTTCTTAATCTTTAGAGTGACATTCTAGTGGTGTGAACTTTACCTAAATCGATATATATATATATATAGTGTGTTTATTACTGCAGAAGCCACCTGCACATCATAGCAATTCAAAGAATTGCATCCCAGAGCTCCTGTGCCACATTCCCCATATGCCGCAAGGAATTCTGGGTAGGATATGCAAATGACCTCTTTCTCACTTTTATGCATCCTGGGACTGTAGACACTAATTTTCCGTACGGTCCAAGTATCCACTGCAACTGGTCATGCCTACCTCCTAGCTGATGAGGGTTCTACAAACCCGAAACAGTGCTGTCCTAGGAGTGGCTTCGACCAGTTGTATAAACCTTATCTCTGCTAGAAAGCCACAGTGTGGCATAGCATTGATTTTAAGATTCTGTGTAATAACAGACCCAGGATTAGGGATGAGCTGTTCGGTTCGGATGGTTCGGCGTTCGGACCGAACGTAGCCTGCTCGTTCTGTTCGCGAACTCCGAACATTTCCGGGTGTTCGCCGCATGTTCGACCACAATGCACCACAATGGCCCACAATGCACTTTTACACTGGCCTGAAGCTCGTAATTGGCTACAGCCTTGCACCTGACCACAGGTCTGGTGCAAGACAGGTTCAACAGTATGCCAATCACGGCTCAGAGTCCTGACTGGGCAAATTTTGCCCAATCATGGGCTCACAGAGCTAAGTCCCGCAGCACACTATATAAGGTTTCTACGCAGCGCTTCAGCATGCATTTGAGAGGAGATTTCATAGGAGATTGTTGTTGTGTGTTCTTACTGCTGGTCTGCCACGCTACTGGGGAGGTCTGGGGGGTCTCATTTCTACCAAATATCTGGGAATTGAGGTGATGTGTGTCTTGTCACTGCCATTGGCTTTCAGCAAGTATTTTGGGGGTCACTAATTTCTACAAAACATTTGGGAATTGAGGTGATCTTCTGTGTCTTGTCACTGCCAGCAAGTATTTGGGGGTCACTAATTTCTACAAAACATTTGGGAATTGAGGTGATCTGTGTCTTGTCACTGCCAGCAAGTATTTGGGGGTCACTAATTTCTACAAAACATTTGGGAATTGAGGTGATCTGTGTCTTGTCACTGGCTGCCAGCAAGTATTTTGGGGGTCACAAATTTCTACAAAACATTTGGGAATTGAGGTGATCTGTGTCTTGTCACTGCCATTGGCTTTCAGCAAGTATTTTGGGGGTCACTAATTTCTACAAAACATTTGGGAATTGAGGTGATCTGTGTCTTGTCACTGCCAGCAAGTATTTTGGGGGTCACAAATTTCTACAAAACATTTGGGAATTGAGGTGATCTGTGTCTTGTCAAAGGCTGCCAGCAAGTATTTTGGGGGTCACTAATTTCTACAAAACATTTGGGAATTGAGGTGATCTTCTGTGTCTTGTCACTGCCAGCAAGTATTTGGGGGTCACTAATTTCTACAAAACATTTGGGAATTGAGGTGATCTGTGTCTTGTCACTGCCAGCAAGTATTTGGGGGTCACTAATTTCAACAAAACATTTGGGAATTGAGGTGATCTGTGTCTTGTCACTGGCTGCCAGCAAGTATTTTGGGGGTCACAAATTTCTACAAAACATTTGGGAATTGTGATCTGTGTCTTGTCACTGCCATTGGCTTTCAGCAAGTATTTTGGGGGTCACTAATTTCTACAAAACATTTGGGAATTGAGGTGATCTGTGTCTTGTCACTGCCAGCAAGTATTTTGGGGGTCACAAATTTCTACAAAACATTTGGGAATTGAGGTGATCTGTGTCTTGTCAAAGGCTGCCAGCAAGTATTTTGGGGGTCACTAACTTCTACAAAATATTTGAGAATTGTTATAATCCGTGTGTTCTCACTGGCTGCCACCCATCAGGGGGTCTCACTGATTTATAGGAGGTTTCTGAGACTTGTAATCTGTGGCTTCTCACTGCCACCCATCAGGGGGTCACACTGATTTATATGAGGTTTCTGAGACTTGTATCTGTGGCTTCTCACTGCCACCCATCAAGGGATCTCACTGATATATAGGAGGTTTCTGAGATTTGTAATCTGTGGCTTCTCACTGCCACCCATCAAGGGATCTCAATGATTTATAGGAGGTTTCTGAGACTTGTAATCTGTGGCTTCTCACTGCCACCCATCAAGGGGTCTCACTGATTTATAGGAGGTTTCTGAGACTTGTAATCTGTGGCTTCTCACTGCCACCCATCAAGGGGTCTCACTGATTTATAGGAGGTTTCTGAGACTTGTAATCTGTGGCTTCTCACTGCCACCCATCAAGGGGTCTCACTGATTTATAGGAGGTTTCTGAGACTTGTAATCTGTGGCTTCTCACTGCCACCCATCAAAAGGTCTCACTGATTTATAGGAGGTTTCTGAGACTTGTAATCTGTGGCTTCTCACTGCCACCCATCAAGGGGTCTCACTGATTTATAGGAGGTTTCTGAGACTTGATGGGTGGCAGTGAGAAGCCACAGATTACAAGGGGTCTCACTGATTTATAGGAGGTTTCTGAGATTTGTAATCTGTGGCTTCTCACTGCCACCCATCAAGGGGTCACACTGATTTATAGGAGGTTTCTGAGACTTGTAATCTGTGGCTTCTCACTGCCACCCATCAGGGGGTCACACTGATTGAAAGGAGGGAATTGTAATCTGTGTCTTGTCACTGGCTGCCAGCTATCAGGGTGTCTCACTGAGTTATACCAGAGTTCTGGAAATCTTTAATCTTTATACCAGAGTTGAATCAGAGTTCAGTATATATTTAATCTATATATCACTCACCATGTCTGAAAGATCAAAAAGGACAGGCAGATGCTCCCAGACACAGATAAGAGGGCAATCAGCCCCTGTGTCGGGAGGCTGTGCCTCTGGTCGTGGTGGACGTGGCACATCCTCTGCAGGGGCACGCTTGTCCTTTCTAACTGATGCTGGCCGTCTTCTAAAGCAGCAGCAACATACAGAGGATTTGGTGGATTGGCTAACCAGGCCATCCTCATCCTCCAAGTCTTCTGCCAGCCTGGCTTGCAGTGCTTTACAGTCCACCTCAGCTGCCAAAGCATCTAATACAGCCTCCATGTCCACAGCTACTCCTGCCGTAGCCTCGCTATCACACACGGAGGAGTCAGCTGAATTGTTTGACTACAATGACAGTGACATGCTGCTTGAGGATGTGCAGCAAGTACAGTGCTCTGATTCAATCTCTGAGGTTGAGGAAGGGAGTATAATCAACCTAGAGGAAGGGGGTGCCAGTGATGACACACAAATAACTGGCAATCATGTTGCCCCAGCAGCTGCAGCATACTGCCAAGTTGGCTCCAGTGACGAGGAGATAGGGGGTGAAGAAGATGACATTAATGATGAGGTCACTGACTCCACCTGGGTGCCAGATCAAACAGAGGAATCAAGTGAGGAGGAGGAGGAGGCACAGCAAACACGAGGCACAACATCCTCTATGACCAACCATAGCACTAGCCAGTCCAAGGCATCAGATGTCAGAGCTGCTCCGGTGCAGAGTGCTGTTGTCTCAAAGCACACACGCAGGAACTCTGCTGTCTGCTGGGAGTACTTTAAGAAATGTGCAGCAGACCCCCCCGTTGCTATTTGTAATCTATGTCAGATGAGGCTTAAGCATGGGAAAGACACCGGAAACTTGGGTACCACGTGCTTGAGGTGACATATGACCTCCTGCCACACATCCCGTTGGCGCAAAACTTTGTGTAGGTCCTCTTCCTCCTTCTCATCTGTCTCTACCCCCACTGTATGTCCTGCCATGTCATTGCCTACAACCTCCACTGACAGGGATGATGCTACAGTAATGGATGTACCAGGTCCTTCCTCACAATGTGACAGCATCCAATCAGTTGAAGATTTACGCAGTCAGATTACGTTGCCGCAGCTGCTGCAGCGTAAGAAAAAATATAGTCCCAACCATCCCCAAGCACAGCGTCTAAATGCCAGCTTAGGCTAGGGTCAGACTAACGCATTTTTCACGTTGTCCGTGAAAATGTGCGTTCGAAGAATGGACGTATTTTTTCACGGAATACGCAATAGCGGTCATACTATGCGCAGTTTCATCCGTGATTTTGTACGGATCATCAATAAAACACTTCTTGCATCTGGACGTTATGTTAGCCGGACATTAGCAGTGTCTGACATCTCCAATTCACACACACACGCCGCTAGCGGGCGCAGCGCACTCTGTACGTCAGTACTAGTGGTTTAACGTTCTCGAAAAAATGCGTTCATTTTCCACTTGCGTTGCGCAGCCGGACTTTTGTGCGACCGTACATCGTATATTGGCCGTCATTGCCCGGCATCTGCTGCTAGTGCGGCCGTGATTAAGTGCGCCAGAACGCGCGTTCGCACTGCCTCAGTCTGACCCTAGCCTTAGCAAAATTACTCGCATTACAGCTTCTGCCTTTCCAGCTGGTGGACTCTGCTCCCTTCCGTGAATTTGCTGAATGAGCTGTACCACAGTGGCAGGTTCCAAAATGCCATTACTTTTCACGCAAGGCCATTCCAGCACTATACCAGCACGTGGAAGACAATGTTATTGAGTCATTGGGAAAGGCAGTCAGCAGCAAGCTGCATGTGACTTTAGACACGTGGTCCAGCAAGCATGGACAGGGTTGTTACATTTCCTTAACGGCACACTGGGAAACTCTGATTGCAGCTGGGAGGGATCCAAGACGGGGCTCTGTGCTGGAGCTTGTTCATCCACCACGCCTCCAGAAAGCTGCTTGCATGAGGTCTGTCTGCTCCACCAACACCACCTCTCCCTCTTCCTCCTCATCCTTCTGTGTCTCTGGCGAAGTGACAGTTAAACCGACGCCTGACAGAGTCTACGCAATGGCTCAAGCAAAAAGAAGCCATACTGTGCTTGAGCTGGTTTGTTTAGGGGACAGGAGCCACACCGGGCCACAAATTCTGTCAGCTCTGCAGGGCCAGGTGCAGAGATGGTTAACACCACGCCAGCTTCAGCTGGGAATGATCGTCTGTGATAATGGCAGCAACCTTCTCTCCGCCCTACGCAAGGGTAAATTGACGCATGTACCATGCCTAGCACACGTCCTAAATCTAGTGGTACAGCGTTTCCTAACCAAGTACCCAGGGCTGCCAGAGCTTCTCAGCCAGGCCAGAAAAGTCTGCAGCCACTTCAGACGGTCATTCCCAGCAAGTATTCGCCTGGCAGAAATTCAAAGAGAATTTAACCTTCCCACAAACCGTCTGATCTGTGACATGCCCACCAGGTGGAACTCGACAATAGCAATGCTGCAGCGTCTGCACAAGCAGCAGAGGGCCGTCAACGAGTACCTGTGTGAGTATGGCACAAGGACAGGTTCAGGTCAACTTGTTTCCCCCCCCCAGCAGTGGCTGATGATCAAGGATGCATGCACTGTAGTGTCACTATTTGAGGAGGCAACGAGGATGGTGAGCAGGGACAGTGCGTGCATCAGTGACACAATTCCTTTAGTGTTCCTGCTGGAGCACACTCTGCGGGGAATTATAGATGTGGCTCTAGAGGCAGAGCAGCGGGAGGAAGAGGAGGCCTTCCCTAGCTCTCAAGGCCCCAGTCTTTCCGCAGACAGCATTCCAGCGGGTCCTACTCAGATCAGACAGGAGGAGGATGAGGAGGAGGAGGAGGAATATTTAAGTAGTGGGGCATTGAAGGTGGGGATTCCTCAAGGGAGGGTTTCGTGTGCCCAGAAGCACAAGGGCTAGTGCGTGGCTGGGAGGAGGAAGTGCACGATACGGTCATCCTCATTGACCAGGAAGACTCGGAAGCTAATGCCACCTCCAACCTATGCTGCATGGGCTCCCTTATAATGCAAAGCCTGCTAAAGGACCCCAGGATTCGTGCTATCAAGGAGAGGGATCATTACTGGTTGGCAACCCTTCTTGATCCACGATACAAGGGGAAAGTTGCAGAGCTCATCCTGCCACACAGAGGGAGCACAGGATGAAAAAACTTGAGGACGCTCTAAAGCGACACTTGTGTAACACCTTTCCAGGCACTGGTAGGTTACCAAGTGATGACACAGGTGCTTCTGAGGCTGCGGATGATCAGAGGAGTAGTGGTGAAGGCCAGGGCCGCTTGACTGATGCATTTTTAAATTTTTTTAGTCCACGACACCCAGGGATGTCAAATGTAGGCACCCATTGCCAGCGTCTTCACCATATGGTGCAGGACTACCTAGGGGCAAGGGCAGACCTGGATACTTTTCCAGCAGATGATCCACTGGCTTACTGGGTGTTGAGATTGGATCACTGGCCAGAATTTAGCCAATATGCTATGCAGCTACTAGGTTGCCCTTCATCCAGCGTGCTTTCTGAAAGGACGTTCAGTGCCGCTGGAGGTTTTGTCACGGACAAAAGAGTGCGTCTGTCCACCGACTCTGTAGACCGGCTGACATTTATAAAAATGAATCAGTCCTGGATCAGCAGTTATCAATCCCCTGATGCTGATGTTACGGAATAGATCGGGGATGTCTTCTGCATTCACAAAACCTCCAGCACTGAACTCTTCCACAATACCACAAAAGGGTTACGGTGTGAATGCACTTGCTGCCATGAAAGGCACAATATTTGGCTGCACTGATGCCTGTGCCAGATTTATATCATTTAAATTTTTTCACTCTTCCACAATACCACAAAAGGGTTACGGTGTGAAGGCACTTGCTGCCATGAAAGGCACAATATCTGGGTGCCCTGACGCCCATTACCAGATTCATATCTTTTTAATATAGGACCGCAAGATTCACCCCTGCATTCTTCCACAATACTACAGAGGGGTTACTGTATGAATGCACTTGCTGGCCTGGCAGTCTGGCACCAAAAGCACAATATCTGGGTGCACTGACGCCCATTACCAGATTCATATCTTTTTAATATAGGACCACATGGTCCACCCCTGCATTCTTGCACAACACCACAGAGGGGTTACTGTATGAATGCACTTGCTGGCCTGGCACCAAAAGCACAATATCTGTGTGCACTGATGCCTTTACCAGATGCATATCTTTTTAATATAGGACCGCAAGGTCCACCCCTGCATTCTTCCACAATACCACAGAGGGGTTACTGTATGAATGCACTTGCTGGCCTGGCAGTCTGGCACCAAAAGCACAATATCTGGGTGCACTGACGCCCATTACCAGATTCA
Source organism: Leptobrachium leishanense (assembly GCA_009667805.1). Classification (NCBI taxonomy): domain Eukaryota; kingdom Metazoa; phylum Chordata; class Amphibia; order Anura; family Megophryidae; genus Leptobrachium; species Leptobrachium leishanense. The sequence continues at coordinate 135,829,333 of CM019065.1, forward strand.
TATCTTTTTAATATAGGACCACATGGTCCACCCCTGCATTCTTCCACAACACCACAGAGGGGTTACTGTATGAATGCACTTGCTGGCCTGCCACCAAAAGCACAATATCTGGGTGCACTGACACCTTTACCAGATGCATATCTTTTTAATATAGGACCGCAAGGTCCACCCCTGCATTCTTCCACAATACTATAGAGGGGTTACTGTAGGAATGCACTTGCTGGCCTGGCACCAAAAGCACAATATCCGGGTGCACTGATGCCTTTACCAGATGCATATCTTTTTAATATAGGACCACATGGTCCACCCCTGCATTTTTCCACAATAACACAGAGGGGTTACTGTATGAATGCACTTGCTGGCATGGCACCAAAAGCACAATATCTGGGTGCACTGACACCTTTACCAGATTCATATCTTTTTAATATAGGACAGCATGGTCCACCCCTGCACTCTTTCACAATACCACAGAGGGGTTACTGTATGATGGCACATGCTGGCCTGACACCAAAAGCACAATATCTGTGTGCACTGATGCCTTTACCAGATGCATATCTTTTTAATATAGGACCGCAAGGTCCACCCCTGCATTCTTCCACAATACCACAGAGGGGTTACTGTATGAATGCACTTGCTGGCCTGGCAGTCTGGCACCAAAAGCACAATATCTGGGTGCACTGACGCCCATTACCAGATTCATATCTTTTTAATATAGGACCACATGGTCCACACCTGCATTCTTCCACAATACTACAGAGGGGATACTGTATGATAGTACTTGCAGGCCTGGAACCAAAAGCACAATATTTGGGTGCACTGCCACTGAAGCCTGTATCAGATTCATATCCTCAGAGGGGTTACGGTGTGACGGCACTGTTGCCGACGCTAAAGGTCCAATTTTAAAGCACCTATTGTTACTTTCATCCAAAGCCTGCATAAGTTTCACAATAATTTAGCAAACAATTCACTAAACTTTTTCTGCGTGCCCGAAAATGTCTCCTCTTTTCATACAGACTGCCACCCCAAGCAGTTGTTAATGGATAGATCAAAGGAAAAGCATTTACCGTCCTTTGAAAGGTAATTTTTTTGTTTTTATGTGTTTCTATACATCGTAGAAATCCGCCACTTCACGGGTAGGTTATGGGGACCTCCTAGGAATGATATTTGAAGGAATTTTTCGTTTTTATCTTTAACCCTTATTTCATGGAAAACTCACTGTCCCTTTAAAAACGTTTTTTTTAAAACTTTTTGTCCTTGTTTCCTGTCCCCCAGGGCACTACCCAGACCCCCATACACCTTTTATGGCAAATATCTAGCATATATGCTCTCTTGGAGGGCACCCTAAAAACCGAATTTTCAGCCCCATTGACTTGTATTGAGTTCGAGTTCGGGTTCGGATTCGAACATTTGGAAAGTTCGGGTTTGAATACGAACCGAACTCGGGCGTGTTCGGCTCATCCCTACCCAGGATGCATAAAAGTGAGAAGGAGGTAATTTGCATATTCTACCCAGAATTCCTTGCTGCATATGGGGAATGTGGCACAGGAGCTCTGGGATGTAATTCTTTGAATTGCTATGATGTGCAGGTGGCTTCTGCAATAATAAACACACTTATAGTGTGGAGGCTTTTTATCTCACTTTTAGTCCTCCACCACAACCCTTGTAGATATAGTCATGGCCGAAATTGTTGGCACCCCAGAAATTTTCCAGAAAATCAAGTACTTCTCATAGAAAAGTATTGCACTAACACATGTTTTGCTATACACATGTTTATTCCCTTTGTCTGTATTGGAACAAAACAAAAAAAGGAGGAAAAAACAAATTGGACATAATGTCACACAAAACTCCAAAAATGGGCTGGACAAAATTCTTGGCACCCTTTCAAAATTGTGGATAAATAAGATTGTTTCAAGCATGTGATGCTCCTGTAAACTCACCTGGGGCAAGTAACAGGTGTGGACAATATAAAAATCACACCTGAAAGCAGATTAAAAGGAGAGAAGTTCACTGAGTCTTTGCATTGTGTGTCTGTGTGTGCCACACTAAGCATTGACAACAGAAAGAGGAGAAGAGAACTGTCTGAGGACTTGAGAACCAACATTGTGGAAAAATATCAACAATCTCAAGGTTACAAGTCCATCTCCAGAGATCTAGATTTGCCTTTGTCCACAGTGCGCAACATTATCAAGAAGTTTGCAACCCATGGCACTGTAGCTAATCTCTCTGGGCGTGGACGGAAGAGAAAAATTGATGAAAGGTTGCAACGCAGGATAGTCCGGATGGTGGATAAGCAGCCCCAAACAAGTTCCAAAGAAATTCAAGCTGTCCTGCAGGCTCAGGGAGCATCAGTGTCAGCACAAACTATCCGTAGACATTTAAATGAAATGAAACGCTATGGCAGGAGACCCAGGAGGACCCCACTGCTGACACAGAGACATAAAAAAGCAAGACTACAGTTTGCCAAAATGTACTTGAGTAAGCCAGAAATCCTTCTGAGAAAACATCTTGTGGACAGATGAGACCAAGATAGAGCTTTTTGGTAAAGCGCATGATTCTACTCTTTACCGAAAACGGAATGAAGCCTACAAAGAAAAGAACACAGTACTTACAGTGAAATATGGTGGAGGTTCAATGATGTTTTGGTGTTGGTTTGCTGCCTCTGGCACTGGGTGCCTTGAATGTGTGCAAGGCATCATGAAATCTGAGGATTACCAAAGGATTTTGGGTCGCACTGTAGAGCCCAGTGTCAGAAAGCTGGGTTTGCATCCGAGATCTTGGGTCTTCCAGCAGGACAATGACCCCAAACATACATCAAAAAGCACCCAGAAATAGATGGCAACAAAGCGCTGGAGAGTTCTGAAGTGGCCAGCAATGAGTCCAGATCTAAATCCCATTGAACACCTGTGGAAAGATCTTAAAATTGCTGTTGGGAAAAGGCGCCCTTCCAATAAGAGAGACCTGTAGCAGTTTGCAAAGGAAGAGTGGTCCAAAATTCCGGGTGAGAGATGTAAGAAGCTTATTGATGGTTATAGGAAGCGACTAATTTCAGTTATTTTTTCCAAAGGGTATGCAACCAAATATTAAGTTAAGGGTGTCAAGAATTTTGTCCAGCCCATTTTTGGAGTTTTGTGTGACATTATGTCCAATTTGCTTTTTTTCCTCCCTTTTTTTGTTTTGTTCCAATACACACAAAGGGAATAAACATGTGTATAGCAAAACATGTGTTACTGCAATACTTTTCTATGAGAAATACAATACAATACAATTTCAGCCATGATTGTATATATATATATATATATATATATGTACAGTGGCAAGAAAAAGTATGTGAACCCTTTGGGATTACGTGGAGTTTTGCATGAATTGGTCATAAGTGAACATAAAAAACAATACCATTGGCACTGCCTAGTAGCCTAACTGGCTACTAGGCAGTGCCAATGGTATTGTTTTTTATGTTTTAATAAATTTCTTTTAATTTTATTTATCTTATCCCCGTTTCTTCGGAAGTCCTGGGAGTTTTAAAGGTTTTTTGGACTTAACCTTCAATAAGTCCATACGCGCGCACACCTCGAGCTTGGTCCATAAGCTCCAGCACATGTGAGTTGGCAATTTATATATCTTTATATGCTGTCACATTCACGAGATCTGCACGAGAAAGTTTCTCTTGTCTTTTGCTCTTTTTGGGCTGCATGTGAGAAGAATCTCCTTCCATGAATGAGTATGGGTCACCTTCTCAAGTAAAGAACTTAAGTACCCGAATGCGTTGATCCACTTAGAACCAGTGTTCGGGCTCCATATTTGTGAGTGTAAACACTATATAACCTTCTCTTGGAATCTATACAAACATTCTGCACGATTATTTTGTTCTGTTTTTTCATATGATCCATGTGGACAAGTGAACTAAGAGAACCACCGGCTACCCTTAGGCGGTTTCCATCGCGCCACCAGATACGTACTGTATTGTTATTCATCTACTGGTTTGGGGGAAACCACTGAATTTCTGGTGGGCTTAGGTAAACTGGTGGCGGTATAGGTTTGGGCGCCGTCCACTTTTCGCTTGTTAATGTCGCTACACTAATTCACCTTTTCATTTCCCACAGTGAGCAAATTTGAAAGTGATGGCATAATAGGTTGCTATGCATTATTTCATCTAAAACATGGGAGAGCACTAAGCGGAGACTTGCCCCCCGGGTGCCTCATGACCTTGCTACGCCTCTGCCTCGAGTGTCAACTAGACACAACAAACTAAGGTGAGACTACTCCATTACACAAACTACACCATCACAAAGCTCATGAAATTAAAGGATATTGTGTATACACAGTATATATATGCAAACACTGACGGAAGTCACCCTTGCTGTAATGGCTAGGGATGGGCTGCCGGTTTGATTTGAACATGAGTTTGAATCGAACATCGGCCGTTCGAGTGTTCGGCGAACGCGAACATTATGGGATGTTCGTGGTCTGTTCAACCGCGGACATTCCATAATACAAAACTCATTCACAGTTCTCCTAAATGTACCGGAAGCTGCCGGTACATTTAGGAGACATGTGGCTGTATCCCCCGGCCCCCGTGCCTACGGCCTTCCTGTTCCTCCTCCGTCCGGCAGCGGCTCCTCTGCCCTACGCCTCGTCTTCTTGCTGGCTGAGCCCTGATTGGGCAAAGTCCTGCGCCTGACCTGGACTTTACCCAATCAGGGCTCTAATTCAATATTGGACTTTGCCCAATCAGGGCTCAGCATGAAGACGAGGTGTGGGGCAGAGGAGCTGCGGCCGGACAGAGGAGCAGACGGACCAGAGGAACAGGAGGCCGGGACAGCTGCGGAACAGGAGGCCGGGACAGCTGCAGGACAGGAGAGGTACAGGGGCTGGGGGCTGCAGCTACACGTCTCCTAAATGTACCGGCAGCTGCCGGTACATTTAGGAGAACTGTGAACACATTTTGCGTGTTCGACCCTCATTGAGTTGCATTGTGTTCGAGTTCGTATTCGAACATTTGGGCTGTTCTAATGTTCGAATACGAACCGAACATTGCGGTGTTTGGCCTATCCCTAGTAATGGCGACATATACTGGCATTTCACAAACGAAGACGACAAACTGTGGCAAGACAACTGTTTAGATGTTCTGTTTTGAATCGCCAGTATTAGCAACGTCAGAAAATATCAGCACTTTTTGACTAACACCCTAAATAATAAATTGTATTATATTAACATAAGATGTTTGTAGTTTGTTGCAACTACACCCTTAAATGCACCTGGGTTAATTAATGAAGGTAACGTATGCACTTACAAGCACACTCTATGATATAGTTAAAAAAAAAAAAGAAATCAAGTTATTATTATTTGTTTTGTTGAGTGTTACAGTGGGGGGTTTTTCTCAGCCGAAATACATTCTTGCAGCTGTTGTGATGAGGTGACAAAATATATTTAGAATAGGGAAACATTATCAGTAAACTTGGTGGTGGGTAGTGAAGGTAATAAAAAATGAGAAACTAAGATATAAATCACGAAGAAAGCCAAGAAAATGATTCATAATATATTGTAAACAACAATGTACTATTTATGAGTTAAAGGCAAACACAATTAATTATTCTACTCTGTAGTTTTGCAGTTTAATGTTGGTCAATCAATATATATCAAGCTCGTGCTCTCCTGAGCAAGCATGTTTTACACACATACACTTTCAACTAATTTGTATAAGTTCCATTTTCATCAGGTTACACATTTATGAAGTGTTTGATTTATTGACTTTCTGCCTACATATGATTGATCTGCGTTGATTGGACTCCTATACTGGATTTCCTGCTGGAGGTTCAATGACAATCTTTGCTGTTCACAAATAATTCAGCAAAAGGGTGAGTGCTTGGATTTTATTAATTTCCGCACTTCCATTCAATCACTTTCTTGCCACAACTGCTAATTCCGATACCATAGGTGTACACACATTGTCATTGCTTTTATTGAGAAAAAATAAATAGCTTGCGCATTTTTTTTTAAAAAAATTCAATCATAATTATCAAACTAAAACCTTCATGATGGAAAACTAATGGTCTTGACGTCCACTCAGCTGTGATGGGACCTGCAGGCAATGAGTTACATCATATTACGCTTTCTTAACCTCGTAACTATCTATAGAGTATACTTAATCCTCACTAGCAACTGTAGGTATACTCAATCTGGTCGGATTCTGTATTATTGCAAAGGCATCATGTTCATTGCAAACAAAATTCATGTAGAAATGTGCTCCAGGACACGCCTCTAAATAGTCACACATTGCACGTGACAGCCAAGAGGTTAAAATATTTTGAATAGCTTGCAGGGTTAATTTTTTCCTCCATAGAAACAAATTGTCCAAGCCTAATTAAAAAATTATTAAAGCTAATCAAATTATTAAAATCACTATCCACATTTTAAAATAATTTTATTACTTTGATTAGTTTATTTAATAGTTTTAATAATTAGGTACTAATAAACAAAAATATTTAATTAATAGTTTGCAGGAAATTAATATTAAAAACATATTTTTTTCAATAATTTACAAAGGATCTGCATTTACAGTAAAAACGTTGCATCTTCAGCAAAGTTAATTTAGGCTAGGGTCAAACGAAAGCATTTTTACACGCGAATGTAAAAAAGTGCGTGCCAACGCATTGACGTACTTTTTCACGGAATACGCGAAAACGGTCATACGATGCGCATTTTTGTGCGTGATTTTTTACGGATCCAAACCAGGAAACTTTGGGTGTCTGGACGTTATGTTGGCCGGACACGAGCAGGGTCTGACGTCTCCAAATCACACACACACACCGCTAGCGGACGCAGCACACTCTGTACGTCAGTACTAGCGGTTCTGCGTTCTCGAAAAAATGCGCTCATTTTCCACTTGCGTTGCGCGACCGTACTTTCGTGCGACCGTACTTCGTATATTGGCCGTCATTGCCCATCATTTGCTGCTGGTGCGGCCGTAATTAAGTGCGCCAGAACGCACGTTAAAAGTACGCTGGTCTGACCCCAGCCTTAAGTCCTGTGAATCCAGGTGTCATCATTTACATGTTTAGAGTCATAAAGCACAAGTCTGCAAATTAGTATTTCACTCTTACAGTAAACACGCAAAGTTAGAACTTCAATATTTGATAGTCATATTTTCAACACGCAAGTCCTAATTTAATATTTCGCCATTTATTTACAACCCCCAGTTCCCTGCTTTAATATTTTGTTAATGTACAATCCGCAAGTCCATAATCTAATTTTTCAACTTTTAAACGCAGAAGTCCAGGGTGTAGAGGAAGACTTACATTTGCGGGAATAAAAATGAGACTTGCATTTATATGATGTACATTGACCCCTTCGCTGCTGAGCTATTTCACCGTTGTGTGCTGCTGAGCTTATTTTGACCGTTTTGCGCTGATCATGTTTAAAAGCGATTCAAAGTCATGTTTTATTTTAGGACCCAGACAAATTTATCCTTTTTTCAGCAGACACAGCAGATTCAAAATATATCATTATTATCTGTATAAGTCATGTTCCGTCAGAATGCTATAAGAAAAAAATGACAAAAACTTGTAAATTTCATTTCAGATTTCAATGATTTACAGCGTGTGAAATAATTTTTTCACTTCTTGCTGGTTATATATTCTGTGTGGTATGTTTGTAAAAAACAATTAGAAACGAGACCCTGTTAGTGCATTTTTCTGAGAAAATACAGAATTTTAAACAAAACTGAAAATATTTTTTCGCTTGTGTTTTAGGAGTATTGCGTTTTAAGAATGTTATGATGCTGTATAAAACACTGAACTGGCTCTTAGCAGGAGAAATGAGAAAGTGAGAAATTCCAGTTGTACTGCTTATTTTATACAAGAGAAATGAACTGCTGTTGCTTTAGAACAAAAAAATTAAAAATAATAAATAAATTATATATATATATATATATATATATATAAAGGCCAGACTCTATCCGGTCCAATAAGACCTAACTTGACTGTGTGGATTGTAAAGAACTGAGATACATGGGTCCAAAGTACCCCCACTCTCCTTGCTGCAGTGCATCATCTTGTGTCTAAGATGGATCAGTGCATAATAACACAGTGTGTCATCACCTCCATATTTGCTTCCGGTGTAGGAAATGAGAAGGTGAGTTAGTTCAGTGGTATTGCTTGCTTTATAAGTAAAACCACATAATGCCACTGCCTTAGAGCAAAGAAAAGAAAAGTATTTTGCATTAATTTGTTTTCTATGTTTACACTAGGGGTCGACCGATTATCGGATCTACCGATATTTTGGGCCGATTTTGGGGTTTTTTGAATTTATCCGTATCGGTGTTCAAGTCCCCGATATTACCGATTTCTACTTGCCACACCCCAGCGCGCTAGGTCACTGCAAAGCACATGCGATGTTCTTGTTCCGTTGCAGGAGAAGCCGACCAATGAGGAGCTACGCCGCACACCACATGGTCCTCGCGTCAGCATATCCGGAAACCCTGCCCCTGCATTTAGATCTCAGAGAGAGCAGGGTAAGACCCGGTCACCGGCCTGAAAAAAAGTTTACTGTATGTTTAACTGTAGATCGCTAGCTGGCTGTCTGTTCCTTTTTAAGTCTGCAGTGCACACACAGCTGAGGGCCATTTTTTATTCACCTGCTGCAGGTTGAACTTCAGGCAGGGCTGTGTTTAAGGGGGCTTCAGGTCAGGCTGAGCTCTGGGTTGCAGTGCTGTGTCCCGGGGATGTAACTGCTCATTATGGATGGAGTCAGTGGACGGAGCAACGGGGCTTTAAAGATGGAGCTGAGGAAGGAGGGGGAGCTGCTGCAGCTAGTGGGGTTGGTTAGTGCGTGACTGCGTGGGGCTAGTGAAGGGAGCAGAGCACTCAGCAGCACACCCTGGTTGTAATTACTTAAAAAGGAACAGGCAGCCAGCTAGCGATCTACAGTTAAACATACAGTAAGACTGGGTCTTACCCTGCTCTCTCCGAGATCTGCATGCAGGGTTGGTCGACCCCCTAATTTAATGTTTAAAATATGAATAAACATGTTCAGTTTATACCAGATTTGTGTGAAATTGTGTTTGTTTTCAAAAATTTAAGTGCACAGAATATCGGCCCCTGATATCGGTATCGGCCTGGAAAAAACCATATCGGTCTATCCCTAGTTTACACAGGCTCTGACCTTTCCAATGACCCGTCACTTGACCCTGTGTGGTTATAAAAATCAGAGATGCAGGGTTCCAAAGGACCCCCTGTGCTCCACACAGCAGTACAGTGGTTGAGGTTTTTAATGAAACAATGTTTAATACAACAATGTGCCATCACCTCCAAACTTTCTGGGATTGTGGAAAATGAGAAAGTGAACTAGTGCAGCATCATTGTTCACATTATAATTAAAAATTGGACAATAGTGTTGCATTAGAATAGCAAAAAAGAAAAGAAACAACAAATTTTTGTTTTTAGTTATTTAGTGTTACATAACACCTGGTCATGTTTGGTATCATTGTGAAGGCAATGAGGTGTAAGTCTGTTTTGAGTGATGCTGGTTGAGTGTGGTGTAAATCTGTGTGCGATGACTGTTGCTGGTTGAGTGGGTTGTGAGTCTATGAGCTTTGAGTGACGCTGGATGTGTGTGATAGCGACTTGCTCTGTGAGATGCAATGTGGTCAACTACAGACTAGTGGCTTCTTAAACCCTTTAACGCTGTGGGGCGTGCCATGCCATCATTGTGGCAGGTGGGACTCATCTCCGTAGGGTGGCATAGCACTTCCCACTGGTGTCTATGGGTCGCGACTGACACTCCTGCCAGCCGGCATGCGTAGCATTTCATTTGCTGCCTTGGAAAAGCCTGTGCTCAGGCTGTCCCCCTGGAGCCATTGAAACAAGTCAGGTGTGTAGGCAGGCCGGAGTAGGGGCTTGTCGCATCATCTGGAGAGCGGGTAGTAGTAGTACCACCCACCCAGTGGTAAGTGGTTAAACCAGGCTGTTGCCTATATAGTATATGGTAATAACAGGGAGGAGGGGTTTCAGCACCGGGTGTCACCAACCCTAGTGATGCTGGGGCTATCCAATGATACCTCAACTTTTATGGTTCCAAAGAGCCCCTGTATCTCCTCCATAGGGAATTTCCTGCCAGGCAAGTGGAAGTCTGTTTCTAACATCATCATGCCAGTGTGTGATGATGTCAGTGGATGGAGGGAGGTCTCACTGTAGAAGAAGTCCGCAATCAGCCCATTTTGGCACCTAACTGCAGAACGTTGACAATGTGTTGGGCACAGTTTTCACAACCTTGTGGGAAAACGGAGGATGTGCTCAGCAGATCGTCCAAAGCGAAGGAGTTAAAAAAATGCACATGCCCAGATGGTAAAGTAAAACGTGCATTCACAGTAAATGCATATTACTGTAAGACACATGTCTTCAGGACTTATTACTACAATATACATGTCCAGGGTTTGATTTTGAGACTCGCAATCTCTGTATAGTAAGAGCGGGGCAAAACATTGCTTGGCACTACAAGCATCCGAAAAGCCAATTATCAACAGCTTTGGTACTTGTTATGTTTTGGAAATTGGCATCCCGAAAAGCTGGATTTGAATCACTCAAGCCAATGAAATGTATAGCCACATGAGCTGATAATTGCAAAACATACTGTAGATGTGAGATAGGATGCCCCATAATGGCAGGCAGATATTTAAGAGGCGATTCAAAGAGAGCTGAAATGGCTTAGACATTGCACCGAATGGTGAAAATTATTCATACGATGGAAATTTGGAACCATTCGGCTATTCAAAAAGCTGGCACTTCGCCAAATATTGTCAAATTGCCAATGAAATACAGTGCTGTTCACCGGCAGCGAAATTCTCCATAGAGATATAACGGTTAATCTATTCAGAGAACACTGAACAGCAGTGAAATGTCAGTGAAATGCCCTGATTTTCAGTGCTTTAATTCGGCAGGTTTTATCAGGTGAATCCCATAGGTTTCAATATAAAAATATTCCCATTTTTATTAAATATTTATTAAACCGTATTCTTTTAATATGCAGCAAAAAGTCTATTTTTTAGGATGTTTTAGCAAAAAAAAAATCTGTAACATATTTTTTTTTATTATTATTCATAGGACCTGATATTAATTCCAGGCATTTTCATGCAGTAGTCTTTTTGCAGACAGCTTTTAAAAGTTGCGGTATGGTTTCTTTTGTGCGTTATTTCACACATTCTTCAGCTTGTCAACTCTTTCCGGCTGCTGGTTGGCGCTTTGTTTGGTGGATTGTCATCTTTTTTCGAATGCGTCCAGCGGTTTTGCAGCAGATTGTCTGGTGTGTTCAGATTTTTTTTCCGCAGTTTATCGGATCACAGTTTTTGCAGCAGTTTTTCGGATCCGTTCAGCAGATTTTCTCTGCACTTCGAGGATGCTGTGGTGAATGCTGAATTTACCTCAGGGTCAGGGAATTTGATTCCTCGAAGTGCAGGGATGGAAAGAGTTTCAGTGCTCTTTGAATAAAACCGTCAGGGCGCGTGCTCTGTCATCAGCTATCTTATTGAAAATTACTGCTTATTAATTGATTCTGTTGTACAACATATGTCGATGATGTTGAAATGTAGGGATGAGCCGAACAGCCCCGTGTTCGGTTCGCATTCGAACAATTTCAAAAGTTTGGGTTCGAACGCGAACACGATTCGAATTCAATGCAAGTAAAATGGGACTCGAACGTTCAATTTTTAGAGTGCCCTCCAAGAGGGCATATGTTACGTCTCGACCCTGCCCCATGGTGGTGGGAGCAGGGATTTTCCATTTTGTCTGGTTTTCATGTTCAGGCTCTACAGACCATTCCCACTGGGCTGAAGGTCTGCAGTCACATGATCTGCTTAGCCCTATATATAGGGCCAACCAGGCATTTGATCCTTGGACCAGGATAGACTAGTCTGAGATCCTCTAGTTCCTGTTCCTCGTATTTATTCTAGTTCAAGTTCTGATAATCTGTGTATGACTCTTTGGCTCTGATTTCTGGTTATTCTCTAGTCTGCTCCCTAAGTATTTTCTGCATCTGATAACTTGTGTATGACCTGGCTTGGCTTCTGAAACTTCTTCTGTATGTATCTTGTCTGTTTAGATGTGTCTGTACGTGTCTAGTTCAGTTGTTTTCACTCTACAGGCATGTGACCACGTAGCCATATGGTGTGAGTGATTCTCAGGGCTTTGTCTGAACTCCCTGGCTGGGAGTGTGTGGATTTGCACTGTGCTGCATTCATTGGGCATTTACGTAACAAGTTCAGTCTTGCATTATATTATTCACATTTTTCAAGTATTGGGTCCTGTCCTGCAGTGTGCAGAATTCATCGTGTTCCTAAGTACCAAGTTATATCTTGCAGTGTGCTGTATTCATTGTGCATTCACCTATCAAGTTCTGTCTTGCATTGTACTGCATTCGTGTTTTCAAGTTCAGGGGTTTTCACTTTACAGGCATTTGGCCACGAAGTCATATGGTGTGAGTGATTCCCAGGGCTTTGTCTGAACTCCCTGGCTGGGAGTGTGAGGATTTGCAGTGTGCTGCATTCATTGTGCATTCACGTATTAAGTTCTGTCTTACCTGGTATTGCATTTATGTTTTTCAAGTCCTGTCCTGCAGTGTGCGGAATTCATCGTGTTCCTAAGTACAAAAGTATACCTTGCAGTGTGTCTGTATTCCTGCACTGTCATTTTTGTTTTTCAAGTACTGCAAGAATATGCTAAAGTCTGCTAACTATCCATATACCTGCCCTAAAGGTTTCAATCCTCACAGCCTGGGGGCTACCCAGCACCCTATAGGGGGCCCACCGTTACAGCATATATGCAAGATATTTGCGATAAAAGGTATATGGGGGTCCGGGTACTGCCATGGGGGACAGGAAACAAGGACAAAAAGTTTTAATAAAAAAGTTTTTAAAGGACCAGTGAGTTTTCCATGAAATAAAAGTTAAGAATAAAAATGAAAAATTCCTTCAAATATCGTGCCTAGGAGGTCCCCATAACCTGCCCATGAAGTGGTGGATTTGTAGGATGTATAGAAACATTTAATAACAAAAAAAGGACTTTTCAAATGACTGTAAATGGTTTTCCTTTAATCTATTCATAAACAACTGCTTGGGGCGGCAGCCTGTATGAAAAGACATTTTAGGACACACGGAACAAGTTTAGCGATTTTCTGGGCTAAATTATGGTGAAACTTATGCAGGCTTTGGATGAAAGTAACAAAAGGTGCTTTAAAATTGGGCCTTTAGTGTCGGCAACAGTGCCGTCACACCGTAACCCCTCTGTGGTATTGTGGAAGAGTGCAGGGTTGGACCCTGCGGTCAAATATTAAAATGATATGAATCTGGTACAGGCATCAGTGCACCCAAATATTGGGCTTTTGGTGGCAGCAAGTGCCTTCACACCGTAATCCCTCTGTGGTATTGTGGAAGAGTGCAGCGGTGGATCCTGCGGTCTAATATTAAAATGATATGAATCTGGTATAGGCGTCAGTGGCAGTGCACCCAAATATTGTGCCTTTGGTGGCAGCAAGTGCCTTCACACCGTAAACTCTCTGTGGTATTGTGGAAGAGTAAAGCGGTGGACCCTGTGATCCAATATTAAAATGATATGAATTTGGTATAGGCGTCAGTGGCAGTGTACCCAAATATTGTGCCTTTGATGGCAGCAAGTGCTTTCACACCATAACCCCTCTGTGGTATTGTGGAAGAGTGCAGCGTGGACCCTGTGGTCCAATATTAAAATGATATGAATCTGGTACAGGCGTCAGTGCACCCAAATATTGTGCCTTTGGTGGCAGCAAGTGCCTTCACACCGTAACCCCTCTGTGGTATTGTGGAAGAGTGCAGAGATGGACCCTGTGGTCCAATATTAAAATGATAAGAATCCGGTATAGGTGTAAGTGGCAGTGCACCCAAATATTGTGCCTTTGGTGCCAGCTAGTGCCTTCACAACGTAACCCCTCTGAGGTATTGTGGAAGAGTGCAGGAGTGGAGGTTTTGGTAATGCAGAAGAGATCCGAGATCTATTCAGTTACGTCAGCATCAGGGGATTGATAGCTGCTAATCCAGGACTGATTAATTTTTATAAATGTCTGCCGGTCTACAGAGTCGGTGGACAGACGCACTCTTTTGTCTGTGACAAAACCTCCAGCGGCACTGAACGTCCTTTCAGAAAACACGCTGGATGAAGGGCAACATAGCTTCATAGCATATTGGCTAAATTCTGGCCTGTGATCCAATCTCAACACCCAGTAAACCAATGGATCATCTGCTGTAGAGGTATCCAGGTCTGCCCTTGCCCCTAGGTAGTCCTGCACCATATGGTGAAGACGCAGGCAATGGGTGCCTACATTTGACGTCCCTGGGCGTCGTGGACTAAAAAAATTTAAAAAGGCATCAGTCAAGTGGCCCCGGCCTTCACCACTCTTCCTCTGATCATCCGCAGCCTCAGAAGCACCTGTGTCAACACTTGGTAACCTACCACTGCCTGGAAAGGTGTTACACAAGTGTCGCTTTAGAGCGTCCTCAAGTGTTTCATCCTGTCCTCCCTCTGTGCGGGCAGGTAGAGCTCTGCAACTTTACCCTTGTATCGTGGATCAAGAAGGCTTGCCAAACAGTAATGATCCCTCTCCTTGATAGCACGAATCCTGGGGTCCTTGAGCAGGCTTTGCAGTATAAGGGAGCCCATGCAGCGTAGGTTGGAGGTGGCATTAGCTTCCGAGTCTTCCTGGACAATGAGGGTGACCCCATCGTGCACTTCCTTCTCCCAGTCACGTACTAGTCCTTGGGTTTCTGGGCCAACAAAACCCTCTCTTGAGGAATCCCCACCTTCAATGCCCCCACTACTTAAATATTCCTCCTCCTCCTCATCATCCTCCTGTCTGATCTGAGGACCCGCAGGAATGCGGTCTGTGAAAAGACTGGGGCCTTGAGAGCTTGGGAAGGCCTCCTCTTCCTCCCGCTGCTCTGCCTCTAGTGCCACTTCTATAATTCCCCGCAGAGTGCGCTCCAGCAGGAACACTAAAGGAATTGTGTCACTGATGCATGCACTGTCCCTGCTCACCATCCTTGTTGCCTCCTCAAATGGTGACAGTACAGTGCATGCATACTTGATCATCAGCCACTGCGGGGGGGAGAAACCAAGTTGACCTGAACCTGTCCTTGTGCCATACTCACGCAGGTACTCTTTGATGGCCCTCTGCTGCTTGTGCAGATGCCAGGCGAACACTTGCTGGGAATGACCGTCTGAAGTGGCTGCAGACTTTTCTGGTCTGGCTGAGAAGCTGTGCAAGCCCTGGGTACCTGGTTAGGAAATGCTGTACCACCAGATTTCGGACGTGTGCTAAGCATGGTACATGCGTCAATTTACCCTGGCGTAGGGCGGAGAGAAGGTTGCTGCCATTATCACAGACGACCATTCCCAGCTGAAGCTGGCATGGTGTTAACCATCTCTGCACCTGCCCCTGCAGAGCTGACAGAATTTCTGGCCCGGTGTGACTCCTGTCCCCTAAACAAACCAGCTCAAGTACAGTATGGCATCTTTTTGCTTGAGCCATTGCGTAGCCCCTGCCACATGTCGGTTTAACTGCCACTACACCAGAGACAGAGAAGGAGGAGGAGGAAGAGGTGGTGGAGCAGACAGACCTCATACAAGCAGCTTTCTGGAAGCGTGGTGGATGAACAAGCTCCAGCACAGAGCCCCGTCCTGGATCCCTCCCAACTGCAACCAGAGTTACCCAGTGTGCCATGAAGGAAATGTAACGGCCCTGTCCATGCTTGCTGGACCACGTGTCTA
Source organism: Leptobrachium leishanense (assembly GCA_009667805.1). Lineage (NCBI taxonomy): Eukaryota > Metazoa > Chordata > Amphibia > Anura > Megophryidae > Leptobrachium > Leptobrachium leishanense. The sequence continues at coordinate 135,845,118 of CM019065.1, forward strand.
AAGTCATGTGCACCTTGCTGCTGACTGCCTTTCCCAATGACACGATAACATTGTCTTCCACGTGCTGGTATAGTGCTGGAATGGCCTTCGTTGAAAAGAAATGGCATTTTGGAACCTGCCTCTGTGGTACAGCACATTCAGCAAATTCACGGAAGGAAGCAGAGTCCACCAGCTTGAGAGGCAACAGCTGTAATGCGAGTAATTTTGCCAAGCTGGCATTTAGACGCTGTGCTTGGGGATGGTTGGGACTATATTTTTTCTTACGCTGCAGCAGCTGGAGCAACATAATCTGACTGCGTAAATCTTCAGCTGATGGGATGCTGTCACATTCTGAGGAAGGACCTGGTACACCCATTACTGTAGCATCATCCTTGTCAGTGGAGGTTGTAGGCAATGACATGGCAGGACATATAGTGGGGTAGAGACAGATGAAGAGGAGGAGGAGGACCTATGCAAAGTGTTGTGCCAACGGGATGCATGGCAGGTTGTCATATGTCGCCTCAAGCACGTGGTACCCAAGTGTGGGATGTCTTTCCCACGCTTGAGCCTCATCTGACATAGATTACAAATAGCAACGGTGCGGTCTGCTGCACATTTCTTAAAGAACTCCCAGACAGCAGACTTACTGTACATGTGCTTTGAGACAACAGCACTCTGCGCCTGAGCAGCTGTGACTTCTGATGCCTTGGACTGGCTACGGTTGCTCATAGAGGACGTTGTGCCTCGTGTTTGTTGTGCTTCCTCCTCCTCACTTGACTCCTCTGTTAAATCAGGCACCAGGGTGGAGTCAGTGACCTCATCATCATCATCACCCACTATCGCCTCGTCATTGGAGTCAACTTGGCAGTATGCTGCAGCTGCTGGGGCAACATGAGTGCCAGTTATTTGTGTGTCACTGGCACCCCCTTCCTCTAGGTTATTTATACTCTCTTCCTCAACCTCAGAGTATGAATAAGAGCACTGTAGTTGCTGCGCATCCTCAAGCAGCATGTCACTGTCATTGTAGTCAAACAATTTAGCTGACTCCTCCGTGTATGTTGGTGAGGCTACGGCAGGAGTAGCTGTCTACATGGAGGATGCATTAGATGCTTTGGCAGCTGAGGTGGACTGTAAACCACTACAAGCCTGGCTGGCAGAGGACTCGGAGGATGAGGATGGCCTGGTTAGCCAATCCACAAAATCCTCTGTATGTTGCTGCTGCTTAAGACGGCCAGCACCAGTTAGAAAGGACAAGCGTGCCCCTGCAGAGGATGCACCACGTCCATGACGACCAGAGGCACAGCCTGCCAACACAGGGGCTGCTTGCCCTCTTATCTGTGACTGGGAGCGTCTGCCTGTCCTTTTTGGTCTTTCTGACATGGTGAGTGATATATAGATTAAAGATATACAGAACTCTGATTCAACTCTGTTATAAAAATTGGAGATATGCTGCAGAACTCTGATTCAACTGTGTTATCTAGATTAAAGATTTCCAGAACTCTGGTATAACTCAGACACACTGATAGCTGGCAGCCAGTGACAAGACACAGATTAAAATTTGCAGAAATCAACTACAAATCTGTGAGACCCCCTGATAGGACCCCTGATAGCTGGCAACAGTGACAAAACAGATTACAATTCCCAGATATCTGCTACAAGTCTGTGAGACCCTCTGATGGGTGGCAGTGACAATACAGATTACAATTCCCAGATATCTGCTTCAAGTCTGTGAGACCCCCTGATGGGTGGCAGTGACAAAACACCAATTACAATTAGCAGAAACCACCTATACTTCGTGAGACCCCCTGATAGCTGGCAACAGTGACAAGACACAGATTACAATTCCCAGATATCTGCTAGAAGTGAGACCCCCCAATAGCTACTGGCACTGAGAAGACACATTAACAGAACAATCTCCTCTCAAAAAACACGTGCTAGGGCTGCGAGGGATGCCTTATATAGTGTGCTGCAGGACTTAGCTCTGTGAGTCCATGATTGGGCAAAATTTGCCCAATCAGGACTCTGAGCCGTGATTGGCATAGTCTTGCACCTGTCTTGCACCTGACCTGTTACAAGCTTCAGGCCAGTGTAAAAGTGCATTGTGGTCCATTGTGGTACATTGTGGGTGAACATGCAGCGAACACATGGAAATGTTCGGAGTTCGACGAACAACCGATGTTCGAATCGAACACCGAACAGATCGAACCGAACCGCTTATCCCTATTGAAATGGAGAGATGGAAAAGTATCATATCAATTGAAATATTTAAATCTGTCATTCTAGGGGTTTTAAAACCTTAATAAAAGTGAGTATTATAAAAGAAGCATTTCAGTAGTTTAAACAACTACAGTGGCAAGAAAAAGTATGTGAACCCTTTGGGATTACGTGGAGTTTTGCATGAATTGGTCATAAAATGTGCTCTGATCTTCATCTAAGTCACAACAATTTACAGTACAACAATAAACATTCACAGTGCAGGGTGGAAAAAGTATGTGAACCTTTGGACTTAATAACTGGTTGACCCTCCTTTGGCAGCAATAACCTCAACCAAACGTTTCCTGTAGTTGCAGATCAGACCTGCACAACGATCTGGAGTAATTTTGGACCACTCCTCTTCACAAAACTGTTTCAGTGTAGCAATATTCTTGGGATGTCTGGTGTGAATCGCTCTCTTAAGGTCATGCCACAGCATTTCAATCGGGTTGAGGTCAGGACTCTGACTGGGCCACTCCAGAGGGCGTATTTTGTTTTGTTGAAGCCATTCTTTTGTTGAATTACTTGTATGGTTTGGGTCATTGTCCTGTTGCATCACCCATCCTCTGCGGAGCTTCAGTTGGAGGACAGATGGTCTTATGTTTTCCTGCAAAATGTCTTGATAAACTCTGGAATTCATTTTTCCATCAATGACAACACTCCGTCCAGGCCCTGAGGCAGCAAAGCAGCCCCAAACCATGATGCTCCCTCCGCCATGTTTTACAGTGGGGATGAGGTTTTGATGTTGGTGTGCTGTGCCTTTTTTTCTCCACACATACAGGGTTATCCAAAGAGATCCGAATTGCTTGAGAAAGGTAACCGAACGCTGAAAATCAGCGTTCAGTTACCTTTCCTGGCCATTCGGCTATCCAGAGAGCAGGCAATTCGCCAAATCCTGGCGAATTGCCTGCACATACGGTGCATGTTCGAGGGCAGAGAAATCCCCATGAAAAGCACTGCTTCGGCTATTCAGAGAATGAAAACCAGCAGTAAAAGGTTCCCGAAATGCCCTGCCATTCGGTGGTTTGATTCGGCAAGTTAATTCAGGAGATTCCCATAGGCTTCAATGTTAAAAATATTCCCGTTTTAATTCAATATCTAATAAACCGTTCATTATAAAATTCTGCAATAAAGAGTCTCTTTATCTATAGATTTTTTAGGATACTGTAAGCATTTTTCAGATTTTTTTTTTTTAAAGTTTACTTATTTTTTCTGTAACAGCCCTTTTTATTATCATTCCCTGGACCTCCTGTGTAAATTTCAGACATTTTCGCTCAGTAGTTTCTTTGCAAACAGCGTTTCATTTTCACAGATTCACACAAACTATTTTGCTAATTTATTCACCTCCCTCGTCTGCGGTCTCGGCTGCTTCGGCTGTGTGCGATCGGCTCCTGCTCGGGCTTTTTCCGTGGTTTTCGGCAGGTTAATCCAGATGTTTTTGGGGGTTTTCTGCGTGCATTCGATGGGTTTTGCGGTTAGTTTTCGTCGGGTTTGCGGCAGCCTTTCCCTGCAATTTGGGGACCCTGTTGTGTTTGCTGAATACACCGCAGGGTCACCGAAATAGGATCGGCAAAAGGAACCGAATTGAAGAGAACGAAAAGTCACCGAACATGCGGTGACTTTTCGAATCTCTTTGAACAACCCTGATAGTGTTGTGTGTTTTTTCCAAACAACAAAATTTTGGTTTCATCTGTCCACAGAATATTTTGCCAGTAGTGCTGCGGAACATCCAGGTGCTCTTTTGCAAACTTCAAACGTGCTGCAATATTCTTTTTGGACAGCAATGGCTTCCTCTGTGGTGTCCTCCCATGTACTCCATTCTTGTTTAATGTTTTCCTTATTGTAGATGCGTCAACAAAAATGTTAGCATGTGCCATAGATTTCTGTAAGTCTTTAGCTGACACTCTAGGATTCTTCTTTACCTCATTAAGCATTCTGCGCTGTGCTCTTTCAGTCATCTTTACAGGACAACCACGCCTAGGGAGAGTAGCAACAGTGCTGAACTTTCTCCATTTGTAGACAGTCTGTCTTACCGTGGACACATGAACATCAAGGCTTTTGGAGATACTTTTGTAACCCTTTCCAGCTTCATGCAAGTCAACAATTCTTGATCGTAGGTCTTCTGAGAGCTCTTTTCTGCGAGGCATGGTTCACATCAGGCAGTGCTTCTTGAAACCAGTAAACCCAAAACTGGTGTGTGTTTTTAAAGGGCAGGACAGCTTTTAGCAACACATCCAATAATATCACACTGATTGGACTCAAGGTTGGCTCACTCCTGGCTCCAATAGCTCTTGGAGAAGTCATTAGGCTAGGGGTTCACATACTTTTTCCACACTGCACTGTGAATGTTTATATGTTCAATAAACACATGAAAACATATAATGTTTATTTTGTATTATTTTAAGCAAACTGTGTTTTTCAAATTGTTGTGACTTAGATGAAGATCAGAGCACATTTTATGACCAATTCATGCAAAACTCCACGTAATCCCAAAGGGTTCACATACTTTTTCTTGCCACTATATGTTGTGTAAAGAAGAGGAGTAGGAGGGAGCAGGAAAGAAATTATGCTACAGAAAGGTATAGAATGTTAGAAAACTGTAGTGCAAAACAGAAATGAAGCAGGACTTACATGGTAGGCATTTAAAATGGTAATAAATGTAATAAATTTTGCAATGTTTACAAAGATGTAAAGGGAATCAGAAGATGATACATATATATTGTTTAGAGTATAATTAAACCCCAAAAGAACACCCCTATATTGGAAACTTTATGTAATAACAAAATTAGGATTTGATCACACAAATTACATTGTTGGAGTGTTAGCGTTACATCAACAATAAGAGTCCTAGTGACATTTCCCAGTGTATGTTTACATCATAAAACAAACGTCATCGAGATTAAACAACAACTGGAAGTACAAATTTGACCATCTGTATTAAACAATCACAAACGTTTCTCTTTCCTATCTCTGCTTTGAGCTATGATGGATACATTGTATACAGTCACTTCTAGAACTATATAAAATGGCCACATGAGGGCCCAAGAAACTGTTGTCTGTATCTTGCATTAATTTGTTCTTACCATCTGCCATTCTCTGAATGTTAGATCTTTAGTGTTGCTTTTGGAACACATTCCCCTCGGAGGCAAATATATGAAAAAGACTAATCACTTTTGAAGCTAAAAATGGTTTAAACAATACAATGTTTTGTTGATTATGGTGGCATATGATAATAATAGCAATACAATACAACAGTGACTTGAATATAATTATACATTTTATGGCATGTTCTACGACTATGCAACATCAGTTAATAATGTCACTCAAATATACCTCTACTCCCCTGATCTCACTCCGGCTCTCCTGGATCACGTCACTGACATTCTCTCTGCCATCTCAAATTGGATGTCTTCCCGCTTCCTTAAACTCAATCTTGCCAAAAATGAGATTCTCGTTATTCCTCCCTCCAAGAAGAACCCAAAACCACCTTTCTCTCTACTAGTAAAAGGAACGCTCATTAGCACGACGCCTCGAGCTCGCTGCCTTGGTGTCACTTTTGATTCTGACCTAACGCTCTCTCCCCACATCCAGACTGTGACCAAATCCTGTTACTTTCAACTCAAAAACATTGCCCGTGCCCGCCCCTTTCTGACACAAGATATCGCAAAGGTGCTGGTTCATGCTCTTGTCATTTCACGGCTTGATTAATGCAACTCGCTCCTTATTGGCCTCCCCAACTCTGGTATTGCCCCTTTGCAATCTGTAATGAATGCAGGGGTCAGGCTTATATTTCTCACCAAATGTACTTCGTGTACCTCCCCACTCTGCCAGTTCCTTCATTGGCTTCCTGTATGTTCCAGGATACAGTTTGAAATACTGACGCTCACATTCAAATCGGGCAATAACTCAACTCCTCCCTACATGTCTTTGTTACGACGCAAGCACGTCCCATCTAGACAACTCCGGTAGGCAGGCGATCTCCACCTGTCATCTGTCTACACACGCACGGTCAACTCTCACCTCCAAGACTTCTCAAGGGCAGCTCCGGTCCTGTGGAATGCTTTGCCTCGCCCTATCAAACTCTCCCCTGACCTTCAGGCCTTCAAGAAATCCCTCAAAACCCATCTTTTCAGATTAGCGTACCACATCACTGATGCACCTCATCACTGTGCTCACCTACTCACACATGATTGAAGTTGCTTCTATGACCCCACCATTCCCAAACCACTGGCACTAATGATCCTGCTATCTAGTAAAATTCCTCTTGCCTTCCTCAACCCCAATCCCTCTAGAGGGCCCTCAACACCTCTTGTTTCCATCATATATCCATTTATCTCGTTCCCTTTGGTTATTGTAAAGCGCTGTGGAAACTGTTGGCGCTATATAAATGATGCTGATAATAATAATAATGGGGTGGGAAAGAGAAAGTAAGCAGTGAGAGACCATTTTATGGCTGAATATTCTGAAAGTTAAGAAAACAAGGTAAGTGTAACTACCAGAGTGACATGGGAACAATACCGTATTTTTCGGACCATAAGGCGCACCGGGTTATAAGGCGCAATATCAATGATCGACTGCTAACGGGTTTATTTTCATACATAAAGCGCACCGGGTTATAAGGCGCATTAAATGAAACAAAACTCTGATAAGTCAAATTTTATTCAACTCTTTATTCAACTCTTTCACAATAACCATAAAATGGTCTTTCACAATAACTCTCAACATTGTTCAGTAAAATAAAATACAAAATACACACTTTTTCAGTTTATTCCTCTACCGCAAATCCATCAAATTCTTCATCTTCAGTGTCTGAGTTTAACAGTTGGGCGATTTCGGCATCAAGCACGCCCGGATCCCTCTCATCATTATCCGAGTCAGTCTCGTTGCTGTTACTTAGCTGTTCAGTGATAATTCCGGCCTTCCTGAAAGCTCGGATGACACTGGAGACTGATACCTTCGACCAGGCATCCACGATCCACTGGCAGATAGTGGCGTAACTCGCCCGGCGTTGCCTCCCTGTCTTGGTGAATGTGTGTTCGCCTTCTGTCATCCAATGCTCCCACGCAGCTCGCAATTTAACTTTAAATGAACTGTTGACACCAATATCTAGCAGCTGGAGTTGTTTGGTTAATCCACCCGGTATGATGGCAAGCACCGAATTAGTTTTCTTCACTTGGGTTTTGACAGTATCGGTCAGATGGGCGCGCATGGAGTCACAGATCAATAGGGACGGAGATTTGTGGAAAAAGCCATCCGGTCTCTAAGGCTAGGGTCAGACTGAGGCAGTGCGAACGCGCGTTCTGGCGCACTTAATCACGGCCGTGCTAGCAGCAGATGCCGGGCAATGACGGCCAATATACGAAGTACGGTCGCACAAAAGTCCGGCTGCGCAACGCAAGTGGAAAATGAACGCATTTTTTCGAGAACGTTAAACCACTAGTACTGACGTACAGAGTGCGCTGCGTCCGCTAGCGGTGTGTGTGCGTGAATTGGAGACATCAGACGCTGCTAATGTCCGGCCAACATAACGTCCAGATGCAAGAAGTGTTTTATTGATGATCCGTACAAAATCACGGATGAAACTGCGCATCGTATGACCGCTATTACGTATTCCGGGAAAAAATACGTCCATTCTTCGAACGCACATTTTCACGGACAACGTGAAAAATGCGTTAGTCTGACCCTAGCCTTAACGTAAACCTCTCTCAGCCACTCACTCATCTTCTCCTCATCCATCCAGCCCTTCGGGTTAGCCTTGAGGATGACGCCAACCGGAAACTTTTCTTTTGGCAAAGTCTTCCTCTTGAAAATTACCATGGGTGGTAGTTTCTGGCCATTAGCCTGGCAACCGAGAACTACAGTGAAGGATGACTTCTCGTTTCTTGTAGTACGTATAGATACCGTACTGGTCCCTGTTTTCTCGACAGTACGGTTTACGGGGATATCAAAGGTGAGGGGGACCTCGTCCATGTTGGTGATGTGTTCTGGCCGGATCTTCTTTTCATTGATCTTGTTCTTGCAGTAGGTGTGGAAAATGGCCAGCTTTTCTTCGTAATCCTTTGGCAGTTGCTGCGAGATAGTAGTTCTTGTGCGGATGGAGAGATTACGCCTTTTCATAAAACGGAAGCACCAAGAGGGACCTCCTCGAAAGTCGTTGATCTCCATGTCACGTGCTATCGCTGTTGCTTTGAGTCGAATAAAGACAGTAGAGACGCTTCTACCTGCGGTTCTCTGTTCAATAACCCACTGTTCAATTTTGTCCTCCAACTGTGGCCATCTTGCTTTGTTTCCTGGGAAACTCAGTTTGGTCTTCTTTACGTGTCTTCTTGCTTCCTCCACTTCCGTACCATTGATTCATTAATGTTGAATTCTCTCGAAGCTGCTCGATTTCCATGTTGTACTGTGTGACTGATAGCGTTGAGTTTGAAATCCGCTTCGTAAGCATGTCTCTTAACAGGAGCCATTTTTGGGGCAGCGGGTATAGAAAATGAATGCACACACCTCCTGACTACCATGGCCGTAATGCTCAATCCAAGCAGTGCAGCTTCGTAGCTTACCTAAAACATTGACAGGTTTTTGAGCGCCGTGTACCACATAAATCAGTTCTAGGTCAGAAAACACAGCCATACATTAGGCGTACTGCATTTTAAGGCGCACTGTCGATTTGTGAGAAAATTTAAGGATTTTAAGTGCGCCTTATGGTCCGAAAAATACGGTACATTTATAAGAACCCAAGAAATCAGATAGAAAAAAATTGAAAAGCCAAATATGTTTTATTCAATTTATAACACCTAAATTATTAAGCGACAGGTGCTTTCATACACTTGTGCAATTTCTTCTTTCTCAGTCAGTGGTTGGATGATTTAAAATTAAATGATCTAGAACACAGCTCAGTGTTACTTTTAGAAAAGTTGTTCAAAATGAGGACAGTATTGTAATGATGACAATAATGCTCTTGCAATGAGCCCATTAGCAAGAGTTCAATGTGGAAGACACAAACAAATACAGTAATACCGGAAACGTGCTTGTAATAAATATCACTTGTATATCAAAGTGAATTTCTCCATAAAAAATTATGGAAACTGATTACAGGAATACAAAATACTATACAGTATAAAGAAAAAATAAAACAAATTAACCTGCATTTACCTTTAAGTAGAATTGTGGCTGGTGTGAGGGAGGGAGCGAGGGAGAGAGAGGAATGAAGCAGCCTGATACCGATAACATGAAAAATGCTGAATATCAGTGGTACCGATCGGTCGACCACCTTCTTGATATTACAAATATGTTAGAGCAGGGCTCAAAATTTCAAGTCCCAAGCTACTAACCAGGCCATAAGAGTTACTCGCCACCAGTTGCTCCACCTAACCCCTACCCAGCCCTTAACTCTGCCGCTATACACACCCCCTTAAATTATCTTATGAAATTACACTGTTAAAGGTTTTATTTAGAATAAAGTTACAAAAATTACATTAATAGCCAGACATCAGACCCCAGATACATGTATACTCAGTCATCAGAGCCAAGTGTAAGCAGAGCGAGGAGGCAGGGAAGCTCCTCTCCACCCCCCTGCCAGTGACAGATATGAGCTGGGTCAGGTTAGACTCCCTGCCACCATGCAGCCTGAGAAGGGGGGCTGCACAATGACACCGCTGGAATACGCAGCATAAAATAATTTATTGTGCTGCCTGTGTCTGCATTTCCACTTGCCCTCACTTAATTTCCACTCGCCAGATGCGAGTAGGCGAGTGGAAATTTTGAGCCCTGTGTTAGAGTTCTCTTACTCAGCATAAATGGGTAACTTTGCAGACATCAAACACAGCTATCATGATAATCTAGCATTTGTTATTGAATTATTTTCCATTATTCTGCCATATCAGGGCCCTATTACATTCTTAACGCAAAAATGCACGCTAAACGCGTGTTTTTTTGTGTGAAGAGTTAAGCATTAACGCACGAAAAGCACCGTTGGAATTACATTCCTCTCGCATTTTTTCATCCGTCGGGAAATTGCGCTCGTAAAACCGACACGCAAAAATGCGCACAAAGTACCGTTGCACACAGAAATCAGTGAGCGCAATGCAATTTTTAACCTGAGTCCGTCATTTTGTGCAGACTGCGCACAACAGACGTACGTGCTGATGGAAGACAAGGTAGTGGCCGTCATTTTTGACAGATCTAGTAGAAAAAAAATGTGCACATTGACGTTCTCCGTTGTGAATCCACAGTTTGGTACAGTCAGGTTGTTACAATTTGCCGTTACCACCAACTTTTCAAAGACGTTAAAATTATGCGTGCAAACGTTGTCAGTTAAATTTTGCGCTAAGATTGTAATACTATGCGCGTACCAGCGCAGAAACGCATTTGCACTCACAATGTTAAGTATAGGATGTGCTCACTAAATTGTGCTTGCAAAGGGTTCGCGCAGGGTCACTCGCGTTAGACGTTAACACGCATTTTGTGCACGAACGTTGTAATACGATGTTCAGCGCAAAGGGTTTTGCCCCTCGCGTTAATGCATTTTTGTGAGCGAAGATTGTAATAGTGCCCTCAGTATTTTGTGAATTATGAGTTTTCTTTAATATAGGTGGATGCACATTCTCATTCAGGCAAATTTCATATCCTAGACATTTATTTATTTATAAAGGATTTTACCAGGAAGGATAGATTGAGATTTCTCTCGTTTTCAAGTACGTCCTGGGTTCGTGCTTTATTAAGGTTTTTTTTATTTTTTAAAACCGCATACTTTAAATATATTATGGCTTGCCTCCATAAGACAACTATAGTGTAGATAGATGCCAGTCGACAAGGTGTGTGACTGTAAGTATTAATTTTTATGGAATTAGTCTGTTTCAGCTAGATTGTCAGTAAGCAGTAAGTGGGAAGTGAGGGAAAGATCGATCATGCACAAGACCACTTACTCAGCAGAATTGGACACTGAGTTTTGAAAAAAGTCAATGTGTTAAAGTCGACCTGAAGCAGACCCTCTTTCCCAGCAATGTCACATAAGGGGACAGATCTTACATTAATCATAAATATTAATGTAATCTACTTTACTCTTTCCAGCATCAGGTGCCACAATCATACTACTTTGTGTTCACAACACAGAGATTGACGTCACACAATTGGCCCCCAGAGGTGATGACAGTGTGCTTACCGGTATGTTATTAACTAAAAATGTGCTGGAAAACTGTAGAAAACAGAATTTCAAAAATCACAACTTCCTCCTGAAACAACTTGTATATAAATAAGAATTTTAATAGAGTATGAGGGTATTTTGGCCATGACTAGTGAACCTGATCAAGTTGGGCAGAAACGCTTTGGAACGTAGTTCCTTCACTAATTTTTCAGGAGGAATGGCAACAACATATCATTATTTTTAAACATTATATTTATCACATCTGAGTATGGAGTGGTGGGTTTCATGTTAATGTCAAAGGTTAGTTGGTGAGAAGAAATATTGGACAGTTCCCACACTTATGTTTTTAAGACTAGAACACTGCTAGTGACCATTATATTTCACTTCATAATATAAGAGAAAAAATTGGGATATTGCCCCCTAGTACTGTTGAAATTGACTGAAATATGGGGACTTCTTTTCAAAGAGGATGCTATATGAATAAGGTTAGATATGAAAAAGAAGAGGAGTTCTATTAAGGAGGAGCGGCATGGAAATTATAGGATTGCCTTTGGCCTCCATCCACTGATCGGCCGCAAACTCATGTATACATAGGGAGATACACACATATGTGCAGTAGGATCCTCCCAGCCATACATTTTCCACTTTTGGTTTTGTTTCAAGGACATTGTAGGCTGTTATGGATAGCAGAGATGGAAAGGCTTTAATTCTCCCATGTGGGAGATCAGGTCATCAACATGGGACGAGAACAAAAGCGCATGACGTTTGCAACATAACAGGATTGGTTAATTACCAAGCTGGACTGGATAAATGGGGGCCACTTGGCTGGAGTGCTCAGAAGCCACTGAGGAAGTCATAAGGGTTGGATGCCCGAGGTGAAACGCATTTGCCAGGTTATATATTATTTGTTTTTATATTTTGATGTTTTTACGTTTTATGGTTGAATAAAGTTCCTTTACCTTGGGTTGGATGAATCCTTGGGGGCTTTTGTAAGAATTGTCCTGACTGAAACAACTCCTGGGCGTAGATACTGAGCCAGCTGGGCTCTAAGTAACGTGAGTGCATGCTCTGTAACTACTAGACAAATATATATGTAAACACGGGTTCACACTATTGGGCTATTAATTCTTTCCTTTCTGAGGTACACCTGAAGAATCATTAGAAGGAATGAAGGCTGATGGGTGGCCACTAAAGAAAACCCATAGGTGATTAAAGTGTGAGCCACATCTTGTCTCTGAAAAGTGTGAGTGTAGTACACTGTAGTACTCATGTTTCATACATTATATTGTTTATAGTCACGCTATGGTGTCTACCTTTTTTCATTGTATTGAAGTATTGAAAGAGATATACAACATCACGTCACAGGTCTGGGCCACTAAGAAGCACCACACTCTATCCTTTTTCTTTGATGTATGGTTGATGTTACTGGTGGTTATAACACATTGGGTGTGATAAGCGATTGTGGCTGGTTATAGATATTTTTTCTTTGATAGCCTACCCCTACTTTCTTTGTTTTGTATAAGAGAAAAATGGTTTAATTGGCAAGGACATTATAAGTGTTGTTCTTACACAATATACTATTAGCTACATGCAGGTAATAAATGAAACAACCAATGCTAGAAAATGTCAGTTTTTACCTTGCAATGCGTGTGTTACATAAGAATTTCTTTTTTTATTATTATTTTTTTTGGAGTTGCCTTTCTAAGTCCTGCACAATACCCCATGGAGCATATAGGGGAAAAGAACAGTTAAAGTCTGAACAGGATGTTTAAATAAACAACAAAAACTAACTGAATTTGACCCAGGTGAGATCTTGGATTTGATTTGCTCTGGAAATAGCTGTCTTTGTTCGTTGAGGGTTTGTAGACTGTAGTTTGCTTTTGCAAGTTGTTTTAAGGAGGGAAGTGGGAGCTTTTCAAAGCTGCATGAAGCATATATCAAAGTTACAGCAGTGAAAGTCCTGACGTGTGAGTAAACTGTGTGCTGCACGAAGCAAACCATTGAACTCTTATTGTGTCTCAGAACAAATTGGTCTACTGGACCTTCACATTCTTTTTATAAATGTTCATTTTTTTACATCCTTTTTATGTGTTCTCAGAAAAAGGAAACAGGCATTAATTCTATCAGGGTTATTCAAAGAGAATTGAAAAGTCACCGCACGTTCAATGACTTTTCGTTCTCTTCAATTTGGTGCGATTCGGCAATCCCATTTCGGCGACTGCCTGCTCTCTGGATAGCCGAATGGCCAGGAAAGGTAACTGTACTCTGAATTTCACTGTTCGGTTACCTTTTGGCCACAAATCGGATCTCTTTGAACAAACCTGTGTGTGTATTTTTTAGCAATTCAAATATAATTTGAAGAGTTACAGGACGCAAATTATATGGTCAAAGATGTAATTTGCTTTATACACAAGGCTATTTTACTTTACAAAGATTTGCCAGGCTTGTGGCAAGCCAAGGCAATGTGCTCCATAATTTGGGTATATGATGAGGTTTTAATCTACTAGAGGCCAAAAGTAGACACCCATGAATAAGTGAATGGGATGTGCATATTGGTATTGGATTACCAGAAATAATCATACAGTGCACTGCTAACTAAGTAGAAATTGTGAAAAAAGCTTATATTCATAAAACTACATAAAAACCAATAAAGAGCAAAAAAGATGCTGAGACTTTGTTGTTATTTTAGTTTCCAAACTTCATACAATGCTTTAGAGGTGTGCATTTCGTTTTGTAATGAATCGTAATTCGTCCAAAATTCCACAGATTCGTATTTCGAAAGTACTGCCGAAATAACTAATCGATTTCGTCAGAATCGCATTTGAAGCTAACCAAAACGATTTGTCACAAATTGATTTGGATCCATATAACGAATCAATTTGTTATGACAGTTTGCACAGGAAAAAAAAGGATTTCCCTGTCAATTAACCTGTGCAGTGGCACCAGATGGTGCCTTCGAAGCCCGAGACATCTCAATCTTGGTAGTGAAGTGTTTAATTAGCGTTAGTTTAGGATTAGATGAGGGTTGAAAGCTAGGGTTAATAACTTCTGGTTCAACGCACTTTGATGATTTGTACATAGAGGAATCATTCAATCAATGGTTCTCCATGGGTCAATTTCACTGCCACAGAAGTGCACCGAGCAGCACCGTATTTCACTATCAATTAGTCTGTGGTGCTGAATCTTTTGGATTCAGCACCACAGACCAATTGATAGAGGAATCATTCATTCAATGGTTCCACTATGTACAAATCATCAAAGTGCGTTGAAACAGAAGTTATTAACCCTAGCTTTCAACCCTCATCTAATCCTAAACTAACACTAATTAAATGTGTCACTACCAAGATTGAGATGTCTCGGGCTTCAAAGGCACCATCTGGCACCGTCTTGAAAGCTAGGATTAATAACTTCTGTTTCGACGCACTTTGATGATATGTACATAGAGGAATCATGTGTGGGACCCGTCCTCAATTACTCCCGCTGTATGCGGAGGACGTGTCCCACATGTCATCAGCTTTGCGGGACCCCCGGCGGAGATAATTACCTCTCTGTCCGGGGCCCCTTGGCGGTCTGACTTCAGCATCCTCAGACGCTGAAGTTAAGACCTGCCCGACGTCAATGATGTCATCGCGCCATGCACGATGACGTCATTTCTAGGTGACCCCCCAGCAATGCCGGGAGAGAGCCTGGTAGGGAGGGGGGATCCATTCGGATCCCTCTCCCTCCCAATAGGGAGGCCCCACAAAGAAAAGCCAGGCACCGCGTAAAAGGGGAGGGTCTCCCCTTTTAAGCGGTGCCTGGTTTTAACCCCTTAGGCCTAGCTCCGGTGGGGGCCGCCATCTTGGATGGCGGCTCAACCCCCGGGTCCCCCCTCGCTGCCTGACGTCAACATGCAATGTGATGACGTCAGATAGCCGGGGAACCCCTAGCTGCCCGTGGATTTCCCAAGGAAATCCCCTGGTGGAGATAGGGGGTTTGTTTGAACCTCGATATATCCAGACCCGTGGCAGCTAGGGGGTCATTCGAAAGGCCTGAGCATGGCCTTTCGAATGATACCCAACATGACCAGGTATAACGTAAAAAAGAAATAATAATAATAAAAAAATAATAATAATAAAAGAAAATAAAAACACGTATTTTTTTGTGTGTTGTTTTCATTAATGCAGCAATATTGTTCACATTTCAATTATAATGTGAACGATGATGCTGCACTAATTATTTTTTTCTATGGGGTGCGTTTGCTCAAAATCACGTAATTCCCACCAAAAAATGTAACAAGTCCCCCATTTCTAATTTTTGTACAAGCGCACCCCATAGAAAAAATAACCGCAAATGTTCATGTGATAAAAGGTGAAAAAAAACACTTTACACGCTGCAGATGCTTAAAAATTCAAATTTTATTGCATTTTTTGTTATAATATACAGGCAGGACATGACGTATACATATAAAAATTATATATCATGAATCTGCCGAATCTGCCGGAAAGAACAATATATAATATGTCTGGGTCGTATAATAAAATGTGGCTTCAAATCGCGTTTAAACATGATGAGCGAAAGCAGTAAAAATTAGCTCAGCACATAGCGGTGAAATGCCTCAGCAGTGAAAGGGTTAAATTGCAGAAGGTGCCCCTAATGTTTTAGCCCTATGGGCATAATGCCCAAAGAGATAAAACTGTGTAAAATCAGCTAGCTGGATGTCCTGACATCAGACATTCAGCAAGCTGATACATTTGTTGTAGTGAACTGCAACTGTAGCTCAATTTGGCAGTAGATGGCACCGTCTACTGGCCAAATATGTTAGTAACAGTAAAAGATTCATTGGGAGTAATTCTAAATATGTCTTACAGAATATTTAAAGATGATTTTTCAAAAAAAACTACTGGTTCCTGACAATGTTTTTTTGTAAAAATCAAGGGTTAAGTAGCTCTTTTTGATTGTTTAAGTCATCTGAATTTATCCAAATCTAAACGAAGCAGATTGATACGAAAAAACGTAACAAAACAGGAGGTGAATGAATTCTGTTTCGGATGAAAAAGAAAATTTGACCGAAATAAAGCGAATTATATTACCATGTACACCTCTACAATGCATATGAAGGTGTGATACTTGGCTGTTACTGTTGCTAAAATTATAAGAATGTGTGTCAGGATAAACAGTTAAGGCAAAGGAAGACGGAGAGGCACAACTGACCCCAAAGATTTCATCATCATGTCGCAGTTAATATTATCTGATCATAAATGACTCAGGTTGAAGGCTATTGCTGTACTACTAAGAATGTGCTCCTTGATCAGCAATACATCTGTATATATATCGAGCAATAAGTGACAGATGAGGATTAAAAGAAATAAAGGGACGCTCTAAACACTGTGACCACTCAATGTAATTTGAGTCCTCATGTTGACTTGAGTAGGGATGAGCCGAACACCCCGTGTTCGGTTCGCATTCACACTCGAACAATTTTGAAAATATAAAATGATATAAATCTGGTACAGGCGTCAGTGCACCCAAATAATGTGCCTTTCATGGCAGCAAGTGCCTTCAAACTGTAACCCTTTTGTGGTATTGTGGAAGAGTTCAGTGGTGGAGGTTTTGTGAATGCAGAAGAGATCCCCAATCTATTCCATTACGTCAGCATCAGGGGATTGATAGCTGCTGATCCAGGACTGATTCATTTTTATAAATGTCAGCCGGTCTATAGTCGGTGGACAGACGCACTCTTTAGTCTGTGACAAAACCTCCAGCGGCACTGAACGTCCTTTTAGAAAGCATGCTGGATGAAGGGCAACCTAGTAGCTGCATAACATATTGGCTAAGTTCTGGCCAGTGATCCAATCTCAACACCCAGTAAGCCAGTGGATCATCTGCTGGAAAGGTATCCAGGTCTGCCCATGCCCCTAGGTAGTCCTGCACCATACGGTGAAGACGCTGGCAATGGGTGCCTACATTTGAAGTCCCTGGGCGTCGTGGACTAAAAAAATTTAAAAGGCATCAGTCAAGCGACCCCGGCCTTCACCACTATTCTTCTGATCATCCGCAGCCTCAGAAGCACCTGTGTCATCACTTGGTAACCTACCAGTGCCTGGAAAGGTGTTACACAAATGTCGCTTTAGAGCATCCTCAAGTATTTTTATCCTGTCCTCCCTCTGTGCGGGCAGGATGAGCTCTGCAATTTTACTCTTGTATCGTGGATCAAGAAGGCTTGCCAATCTCTCTCCTTGATAGCACGAATCCTGGGGTCCTTTAGCAGGCTTTGCAGTATAAGGGAGCACATGCAGCGTAGTTTGGAGGTTGCATTAGCTTCCGAGTATTCCTTGTCAATGAGGATCCCATCGTGCACTTCCTCGTCCCAGCCACGTACTAGTCCTTGGGTTTCTGGGCACACAAAACCCTCCCATGAGGAATCCCCACCTTCAACGCCCCCACTACTTAAATATTCCTCCTCATCCTCCTCCTGTCTGATCTGAGGAGGACCCGCTGGAATGCTGTCTGTGGAAAGACTGGGGCATTCAGAGCTAGGGAAGGCCTCCTCTTCCTCCTGCTGCTCTGCCTCTAGAGCCACATCTATAATTCCCCGCAGAGTGTGCTCCAGCAGGAAAACTAAAGGAATTGTGTCACTGATGCATGCACTGTCCCTGCTCACCATCCTCGTTGCCTCCTCAAATGGTGACAGTACAGTGCATGCATCCTTAATCATCAGCCACTGTGGGGGGGGAAACCAAGTTGACCTGAACCTGTCCTTGTGCCATACTCACACAGGTACTCGTTGATGGCCCTCTGCTGCTTGTGCAAATGCTGCAGCATTGCTAATGTCGAGTTCCACCTGGTGGGCATGTCACAGATCAGGCGGTTTGTGGGAAGGTGGAATTCTCTTTGAATTTCTGCCAAGCGAACACTTGCTGGGAATGACCGTCTGAAGTGGCTGCAGACTTTTCTGGCCTGGCTGTGAAGCTCTGCCAGCCCTGTGTACCTGGTTAGGAAACGCTGTACCACCATATTTAGGACGTGTGCTAGGCATGGTACATGCGTCAACTTACCCAGGCGTAGGGTGGAGAGAAGGTTGCCGCCATTATCACAGACGACCATTCCCAGCTGAAGCTGGCGTGGTGTTAACCATCTCTGCACCTGCCCCTGCACAAACCAGCTCAAGCACAGTATGGCATCTTTTTGCTTTAGCCATTGCGTAGCCCCTGCCACTTAAACTCGGTTAAACTGCCACTTCGCCAGAGACACAGAAGGAGGAGGAGGAGGAGGAAGAGGGAGAGGTGGTGGTGGAGCAGACAGACCTCATACAAGCAGCTTTCTGGAGGCGTGGTGGATGAACATACTCCAGCAAAGAGCCCCATCTTGGATCCTCCCAGCTGCAATCAGAGTTACCCAGTGTGCCGTGAAGGAAATGTAACGGCCCTATCCATGCTTGCTGTACCACGTGTCTAAAGTCACATGGACCTTGCTGCTGACTGCCTTTCCCAATGACTCGATAACATTGTCTTCCACGTGTTGGTATAGTGCTGGAATGGCCTTCCATGAAAAGTAATGGCGTTTTGGAACATGCCACTGTGGTAATTAGCAAATATTGTGCCCATTTACAAGAAGGGTAGTAGGGAGGAATCGGGGAACTATAGGCCAGTTAGTCTTACGTCAGTAGTGGGGAAATTAATGGAAACCATGTTAAAGGAAAGGATTGTTGAACATCTAAAAACACATAGATTACAGGATCAGAAACAACATGGGTTTACCTCAGGGAGATCATGCCAAACTAATCTTATTGATTTTTTTGATTGGGTAACAAAAATAATAGACACAGGTGGTGCAGTAGACATTGCTTATTTAGATTTCAGTAAGGCTTTTGATACTGTTCCGCATAGAAGGCTTATCAATAAATTGCAATCTTTGAGCTTGGATTCCAATATTGTTGAATGGATTAGGCAGTGGCTGAGTGACAGACAACAGAGGGTTGTGGTAAATGGAGTTTATTCGGCGCAAGGTCTTGTTACCAGTGGGGTACCTCAGGGGTCAGTACTTGGACCCATTCTCTTTAATATTTTTATTAGTGATATTGCAGAAGGTATTAATGTTAAAGTATGTCTTTTGCTGATGACACAAAGATTTGCAACAGGGTTGACGTTCCTGGAGGGATCAGCCAAATGACAAATGATTTAGGTAAACTAAAAAAATGGTCGGAGTTGTGGCAATTGAGTTTTAATGTGGATAAGTGCAAGATAATGCACCTGGGACGTAAAAACCCAAGGGCTGAATATAGAATATTTGATACAGTCCTAACCTCAACATCTGAGGAAAGGGATTTAGGGGTCATTATTTCAGAGGATCTAAGGGTAAGTAGTCAATGTAATAGAGCAGCAGGAAATGCTAGCAGAATGCTTGGTTGTGTAGGGAGAGGTATTAGCAGTAGGAAAAGGGAAGTGCTCATGCCACTGTACAGAGCACTGGTGAGACCTCACTTGGAGTACTGTGTGCAGTTACTGGAGACCGTATCTCCAGAAGGATATAGACATCTTAGAGAGAGTTCAGAGAAGGGCTACTAAAATTGTGTACGGCTTGAAGGAGAAAAGTTACCAAGAAAGGCTTAATGATCTTAACATGTACAGCTTGGAAAAAAAGACGAGACAGAGGAGATATGATAGAAACATTTAAATACGTAAAGGGAATCCACAAGGTAGAGGAAGGGAGTATATTTAAAAGGAAACAAAATAGCAAAACAAGAGGACATAGTCTTAGATTAGAGGGGCAAAGGTTTAAAAGTAACATCAGGAAGCATTATTTTACTGAGCGGGTGGTGGATACATGGAACAGTCTTCCAGTAGAAGTGGTAGAGGCCAAAACAGTAATTGAATTTAAGCAAGCATGGGATAGGCATAAGGCTATCCTAAACAAAAGATAAATCCAGGTAAAGTATCCATGTAATTGGGCAGACTAGATGGGCCGAAAGGTTCTTATCTGCCGACATTTTTCTATGTTTCTATGGTACAGCACATTCAGGAAATTCACGGAAGGGAGCAGAGTCCGCCAGCTGGAAAGGCAGCAGCTGCAATGCGAGTAATTTTTCTAAGCTGGCATTTAGACGCTGTACTTGGGGATGGTTAGGACTATATTTTTTCTTACACTGCAGCAGCTGGGGCAACGTAATATGACTGCGTAAATCTTCAGCTGATGGGATGCTGTCACATTGTGAGGAAGGACCTGGTACATCCATTACTGTAGCATCATCCCTGTCAGTGGAGGTTGGAGTCAATGACATGTCAGGACATATAGTGGGGGTAGAGACAGGTGAGGAGGACCAACGCAAAGTTTTGCGCCAACGGGATGGGTGGCAGGTGGTCATATGTTGCCTCAAGCATGTGGTACCCAAGCGTCCGGTGTCTTTCCCATGCTTGAGCCTCATCTGACATAGATTACAAATAGCAACGGTGGGGCCTGCTGCACATTTCTTAAAGAACTCCCAGACAGCAGAGTTCCTGGATGTGTGCTTTGAGACAACAGCGCTCTGCACCTGAGCAGCTCTGACATCTGATGCCTTGGACTGGCTAGTGCTACGGTTGGTCATAGAGGACATTGTGCCTCGTGTTTGTTGTGCCTCCTCCTCACTTGACTCCTCTGTTCGATTAGGCACCCAGGTAGAGTCAGTGACCTCATCATCACTGTCATCACCCTCTATCTCCTCGTCACTGGAGCCAACTTGGCAGTATGCTGCAGCTGCTGGGGCAACATGAGTGCCAGTTATTTGTGTGTCACTGGCACCCCCTTCCTCTAGGTTCATTATATTCCCTTCCTCAACCTCAGAGATTGAATCAGAGCACTGTAGTTGCTGCGCATCCTCAAGTACCATGTCACTGTCATTGTAGTCAAACAATTCAGCTGACTCCTCCGTGTGTGATAGTGAGGCTACGGCAGGAGTATCTGTGGACATGGAGGCTGCATTAGATGCTTTGGCAGCTGAGGTGGACTGTAAAGCACTACAAGCCTGGCTGGCAGAGGACTCGTAGGATGAGGATGGCCTGGTTAGCCAATCCTGCAAATCCTCTGTATGTTGCTGCTGCTTAAGACGGCCAGCACCAGTTAGAAAGGACAAGCGTGCCCCTGCAGAGGATGCACCACATCCACGATGACCAGAGGCACAGCCTCCCGACACAGAGGCTGCTTGCCCTCTTTTCTGTGCCTGGGAGCGGCTGCCTGTCCTTTTTGGTCTTTCTGACATGGTGAGTGATATATAGATTAAATATATACAGAACTCTGATTCAACTCTGGTATAAAGATTAAAGATTTCCAGAACTCTGGTATAACTCAGTGAGACACCCTGATAGCTGGCAGCCAGTGACAAGACACAGATTACAATTCACAGAAACCTCCTATAAATCAGTGAGACCCCCTGATGGATGGCAGTGACAAAACACAGATTACCACAATTCCCTGATATTTTGTAGAAATTACTGACTCCCCAAAATACTTGGTGGCAGTGAGAACACACGGAGTATAACAATTCCCAAATATATTGTAGAAATTACCGACCCCCCAAAATACTTGGTGGCAGTGAGAACACACAGATTATAACAATTCCCAAATATTTTGTAGAAATTGCTGACCCCCCAAAATACTTGGTGGCAGTGAGAACACATGGATTATAACAATTCCCAAATATTTTGTAGAAATTACTGACCCCCCAAAATACAGGGTGGCAGTGAGAACACACGGATTATAACAATTCCCAAATATTTTGTAGAAATTACTGACCCCCCAAAGTACTTGGTGGCAGTGAGAACACACAGATTAGAACAATTCCCAGAAATATTGTAGAAATGAGACCCCCCCCCCAGTAGCTGGTGGCAGACTGGCAGTGAGAACACACTAACTAACAGAACAATGTCCTCTCAAAAAACACGTGCTGAAGCGCTGTGTGAAGCCTTATATAGTGTCCTGTGGGACTTAGCTCTGTGAGCCCATGATTGGGCAAAATTTGCCCAATCAGGACTCTGAGCCGTGATTGGCATAGTCTTGAACCTGACCTGTGGTCAGGTGCAAGGCTATAGCCAATTACAAGCTTCAGGCCAGTGGAAAAATGTATTGTGGTCCATTGTGGTGCATTGTGAGCGAACACGTGGAAATGTTCGTAGTTCGAATTGAACTCCGAACCGATCGAACCGAACAGCTCATCCCTAGACTTGAGTGACTTCTCCCCTTTCCACTCTCCAGGGGACTCTCTGAGGGCTGAGTATGGAGGTTTAGTCTGCCCAGAACAGGAGACTCATCTTTACTGAGTTACTGGAAGCAGGACTCTTTTCAGGACTCAGCTCCCACCAATGACTCTGTGACTGCACTGACAGTTGTTGGATTGGCTGGAAACGTGCTGGAGTGTCCAGCCTCACCGCAGTCAGCCTCAGTTGACTGCTGCAGCCTACAGGAAACTGGCTGCTTCTGGAACAGCACCGAGGGTAAAGATCAGTCTATGTACTGAATAAGGGGTTAAGACGGGAGGGAATGTGTGGCGAGGGTCAGGAAAGTTTAACAGAGAATTCCTTTTGATAATGCCTCTATTGCCTCTATTTTTTCTCCCACAAATTTAAGAATACAAAGCCAATCTATGTGGCAAAATCCTAGGTACATTAAAGAAATATCATATCCACTTAAATTGCAGGAAAGAAGTCATCCATTGGTACCTTCACCACATATTGACAGTGACAAATCGCGATTCAGTGAAATCGGATAGTGGCACAGGGAACAATCATGAGATGCTGCCCCTGGAAACCTAGACATAGAAGGTACACAGATCGATATCCCTGTAACAAACCTAAATCTGCCTACATGCATTGTTTAATTCTGTAACTATATCCTGCTACTTGTTCCCTTTCAGGCTAGCATGAATTGTTCTGATATATTCGCCGTGTTCATTTTCTTTACCTCAAGCCCAGTTTTCCAATAAACTGCAATATGCTTGTGCTATTTGTCCTAAATGTCCAGACAAAGCTCTGTCAGTTTACAAAGATCAGCTTGGTGTCCCTACACAGCTCTCTCTTGGACGGAGAACGGATTTTTGCCGTATTCTTGTCATGCAGAGGAGAGCAGCTTTCAGGAATTGAGCAGGATTAGATTTACGTGACTGTGCTGCACAGTGAGAATGATCTATGGGTATTGTTTGATAAGCTTTTCCCTGAACTTTACTGAAGTGAAAAAAAATAAAATATATATATATATACACATATGTGTAGCAACCGTAGTCGAGACCGGATGGACGCACTCAGGGTCTTAGGGAAACGATAAAAAAGATGCTTTAGTAAATCATGTTAAAAAAGTTGCCCTTGAGCTACTCCCAATGTTTCGGCCCTCTCAGGAGCCTTTATCAAGGTCCTGAAAGGGGTGACACGTCAGGAGAAGCTCACGGGGCAACTTTTTTAACAAAATTGAATAAAGCATCTTTTTTATGGTTTCCCTACGACCCTGAGTGCGTCCATCCGGTCTCGACTGCGGCTGCTACATTTTCTTTGGATTTTTTTGCACTTGGGCAATTTCTCTTTTGGTGCATGCAGGTTTATATTGGATTTTTATATATATATATGTATATATACTCCATGGTTGTAAGAAATAATTTATATGTATCCTATGTTAACGTACCGAAGGCCATCATTTTGTATACTGTATATCTATATGCAAAGTGTATAAAAGAATTGATTTGCTAAAGTGGAGGTGTCAAACTACAGCTCCTTAGTAGGGATGAGCCCGAACCTGAACTTCCCATTTGTTCGGGACCGAACCCGAACCCTCATGCAAGTCAATGGGGCTGAAAGTTCGGTTTTTTAGAGTGCCCTCCAAGAGGGCATATATGCTACATAACTGCCATAAAAGGTGTATGGGGGTCCGGGTAGTGCCCTGGGGGACAGGAAACAAGGATAAAAAGTTTTTAAAAAAAGTTTTTAAAGGGACAGTGAGTTTTCCATGAAATAAGGGTTAAAAATAAAAACGAAAAATTCCTTCAAATATCGTGCCTAGGAGGTCCCCATAACCTGCCCGTGAAGTGGCGGATTTCTAGGATGTATAGAAACACTTAAAAACAAATAAATGACGTTTCATATGACAGTAAATGCTTTTCCTTTAACCACTTCACTGCGGAGGACGCGCTGAGCGCGTCCACCCGCAGTATTGTTCCTTGCGGAGGACGCGCTGAGCGTGTCCTCCCTTTGGGGCCAGTGTTCGGCCGGGTTCCGGCCGATCGCTGGCCCCCCCGGTGCAGGCTGACATCCTCGATGTCAGCCCAGCACCCGAAACCGCCGCCGGAGTAATTAGGTGTCATCGCGGGGGCGCGATGATACCTAATTCAGGCGCACCCGCATGTGCGTAGGAGGCGCCTGAAAGGGAGGGGGGGGAGTCCTTCGGACCTCTCTCCCTCCCGATCGGCGGCATGCAGGGGGTTAGCCCAGGCACCGTTTGGAAGGGCACAGCCTGCCCTTCCAAATGGTACCTGGCATTAAACCCATGGGGGCCGGATCACGAATCGGCACCGAAAAGCGCCAGTTCGTGATCCTTTCCCGGAGCTGGCCGACATCTTGGATGTCGGCCAAGCTTCCAGGAATGCCCCCTGAGGACTGGCGTCATCGTGCATAGCACAATGACGCCAGTCCTGGAGTTAACCCCTAACTGCCACCAGTGGCTGCATAGCATATTGGCTAAGTTCTGGCCAGTGATCCAATCTCAACACCCAGTAAGCCAGTGGATCATCTGCTGGAAAGGTATCCAGGTCTGCCCTTGCCCCTAGGTAGTCCTGCACCATATGGTGACGACGCTGGCAATGGGTGCCTACATTTGACGTCCCTGGGCGTCGAGGACTAAAAAATTTAAAAATGCATCAGTCAAGCGGCCCTGGCCTTCACCGCTATTCCTCTGATCACCTGCAGCCTCAGAAGCATGTGTGTCAGCAGTAGCACTTGGTAATCTAACAGTGCCTGGAAAGGTGTTACACAAGTTTTGCTTTAGAGCATCCTCAAGTTTTGTCAACCTGTGCTCCCTCTGTGCAGGCAGGATGAGCTCTGCAACTTTCCCCTTGTATCGTGGATCAAGAAGGGTTGCCAACAAGTAATGATCCCTCTCCTTGATAGCACGAATCCTGGGGTTCTTTAGCAGGCTTTGCATCATTAGGGAGCCCATGTAGCGTAGGTTGGAGGTGGCATTAGCTGCCGAGTCTTCCTGGTCAATGAGGATGCCCGTATCGTGCACTTCCTCCTCCCAGCCACGCACAAGCCCTTCTGTTTCTGGGCACACAAAACCCTGGATTGAGGAATCCCCACCTTCAATGCCCCCACTACTTAAATAGAACTCCTCCACCTCATCCTCCTCCTGTCTGATCTGAGTAGGACCCAATGGAATGCTGTCTGCGGAAAGACTGGGGCCTTGAGAGCTAGGGAAGGCCTCCTCTTCCTCCCGCTGCTCTGCCTCTAGAGCCACATCTATAATTCCCCGCAGAGTGTGCTCCAGCAGGAACACTAAAGGAATTGTGTCACTGATGCATGCACTGTCCCTGCTCACCATCCTCGTTGCCTCCTCAAATGGTGTCAGTACAGTGCATGCATCCTTGATCATCAGCCACTGCAGGGGGGAAAAAAAACCAAGTTGACCTGAACCTGTCCTTGTGCCATACTCACACAGGTACTCGCTGATGGCCCTCTGCTGCTTGTGCAGACGCTGCAGCATTGCTAATGTTGAATTCCACCTGGTGGGCATGTCACAGATCAGACGGTTTGTGGGAAGGTGGAATTCTCTTTGAATTTCTGCCAGGCAAACGCTTGCTGGGAATGACCGTCTGAAGTGGCTGTAGACTTTTCTGGCCTGGATGAGAAGCTCTGGCAGCCTGGGTACTTGGTTAGGAAACGCTGTACCACCAGATTTAGGACGTGTGCTAGGCATGGTACATGCGTCAATTTACCCTTGCGTAGGGCGGAGAGAAGGTTGCTGCCATTATCGCAGACGATCATTCCCAGCTCAAGCTGGCGTGGTGTTAACCATCTCTGCACCTGCCCCTGCAGAGCTGACAAAATTTCTGACCCGGTGTGGCTCCTGTCCCCTAAAAAAACCAGCTCAAGCACAGTATGGCATCTTTTTGCTTGAGCCATTGCGTAGACCCTGTCAGGCGTGGGTTTAACTGCCACTTCGCCAGAGACAGAGGAGGAGGAGGAGGAGGAAGAGGTGGTGGTGGTGGAGCAGACAGACCTCACACAAGCAGCGTTCTGGAGGCGTGGTGGATGAACAAGCTTCAGCACAGAGCCCCATCTTGGATCCCTCCCAGCTGCAATCAGAGTTACCCAGTGTGCCATGAAGGAAATGTAACGACCCTGTCCATGCTTGCTGGACCACGTGTCTAAAGTGTCATGCACCTTGCTGCTGACTGCCTTTCCCAATGACTGGATAACATTGTCTTCCACGTGCTGGTATAGTGCTGGAATGGCCTTGCGTGAAAAGTAATGGCGTTTTGGAACCTGCCACAGTGGTACAGCGCATTCAGCAAATTCACGGAAGGGAGCAGAGTCCACCAGCTGGAAAGGCAGCAGCTGCAATGTGAGTAATTTTGCTTGGGGATGGTTGGGACTATATTTTTTCTTTCGCTGCAGCAGCTGCGGCAACGTAATCTGACTGCGTAAATCTTCAGCTACTGGGATGATGTCACATTGTGAGGAAGGACCTGCTGGTACATCCATTACTGTAGCATCATCCCTGTCGGTGGAGGTTGTAGGCAATTGCATGGCAGGACATACAGTGTGGGTAGAGACAGATGAGGAGGAGGAGGACCTACGCAAAGTTTTGCCCCAACGGGATGTGTGGCACTTGTTCATATGTCGCCTCAAGCACGTGGTACCCAAGTGTCCGGTGTTTATCCCACGCTTCAGCCTCCTCTGACATAGATTACAAATAGCAACGCTGGGGTCTAATGCACAGTTCTTAAAGAACTCCCAGACAGCAGATTTCCTGCATGTGTTCTTTGAGACAACAGCGCTCTGCACCGGAGCAGCTCTGACATGTGATGCCTTGGACTGGCTAGTGCTACGGTTGGTCACAGAGGATGTTGTGCATCGTGTTTGCTGTGCCTCCTCCTCCTCCTCCTCACTTGATTCCTTAGTTCGATCTGGCACCCAGGTGGAGTCAGTGCCCTCATCATCATCAATGTCATCTTCACCCCCTATCTCCTCGTCACTGGAGCCAACTTGGCAGTATGCTGCAGCTGCTGGGGCAACATGAGTACCAGTTATTTGTGTGTCATCACTGGCACCTCCTTCCTCTAGGTTGATTATACTCTCTTGCTCAACCTCAGAGATTGAATCAGAGCACTGTACTTGCTACGCATCCTCAAGCAGCATGTCACTCAAACAATTGAGCTGACTCCTCCGTGTGTGATAGCGAGGCTACGGCAGGAGTAGCTGTGGACATGGAGGCTGCATTAGATGCTTTGGCAGCTGAGGTGGACTGTAAAGCACTACAAGCCTGGCTGGCAGAGGACTCGGAGGATGAGGATGGCCTGGTTAGCCAATCCACCAAGTCCTCTGTATGTTGCTGCTGCTTAAGACGGCCAGCACCAGTTAGAAAGGACAAACGTGCCCCTGCAGAGGATGCACCACGTCCACCACGACCAGAGACACAGCCCCCTGACACAGGGGCTGCTTGCTCTCTTATCTGTGGCTGGAAGCGTCTGCCTGTCCTTTTTGTTCTTTCAGACATGGTGAGTGATATATTATTATTATTATTATTATTCTTTATTTATAAAGCGCCAGCATATTCCGCAGCACTGAATAGATTAATATATACAGAACTCTGATTCATCTCTGGTATAAAGATTTAAATAACTCTGGTATAACTCAGTGAGACACACTGATAGCTGGCAGCCAGTGACAAGAGACAGATCACCTTAATTCACAAATGTTTTAAATAAATTAGTGAGCCCCAAAATACAGCGTGGTACTTTTTGTATGACGAGACACAAATCACCTTAATTCCCAAGTGTTTTAAAGAATTTAGTGAGCCCCAAAATACAGTGTGGTACTGTATGTATGACGAGCCACGGATCACCTTAATTCCCAAGTGTTTTAAAGAAATTAGTGAGCCCAAAAATACAGCGTGGTACTTTTTGTAAGACGAGACACAGATCACCTTAATTCCCAAGTGTTTTAAAGAAATTAGTGAGCCCCAAAATACAGCGTGGTAGTTTTTGTATGACGAGACACAGATCACCTTAATTCCCAAGTGTTTTAAAGAAATTAGTGAGCCCCAAAATACAGCGTGGTACTTTTTGTATGACGAGACACAGATCACCTTAATTCCCAAGTGTTTTAACCACTTCGATGCGGAGGACGTGCTCAGCGCGTCCTCCGCATGGCTGCTGGTGTGCGGAGGACGCGCTGAGCGCGTCCTCCCTTTGGGGTCAGCGTTTGGCCGGGTTCCGGACGATCGCTGGCCCCCCCGGTGCAGGCTGACATCCTCGATGTCAGCTCAGCATCCGGAACCGCCGTTGGTGAAATTAGGTGTCATCGCGACAGCGCGATGACACCTAATTCAGGCGCCCCCCCCCGCATGTGCGGAGGAGGCGCCTGAAAGGGAGGGGGGAGGTCCTTCGGACCTCTTTCCCTCCCGATTGGCGGCGTTGCGGGGGTTAACCCAGGCACCATTTGGAAGGGCACAGCCTGCCCTTCCAAATGGTGCCTGGCATTAACCCCTGGGTTAAT
Source organism: Leptobrachium leishanense (assembly GCA_009667805.1). NCBI lineage: Eukaryota > Metazoa > Chordata > Amphibia > Anura > Megophryidae > Leptobrachium > Leptobrachium leishanense. The sequence goes on from CM019065.1 coordinate 135,874,200, forward strand.
CGCTGGCCCCCCTGGTGCAGGCTGACATCCTCGATGTCAGCTCAGCATCCGGAACCGCCGCCGGTGAAATTAGGTGTCATCGCGACAGCGCGATGACACCTAATTCAGGCGCCCCCCCGCATGTGCGGAGGAGGCGCCTGAAAGGGAGGGGGGAGGTCCTTCGGACCTCTTTCCCTCCCGATTGGCGGCGTTGCGGGGGTTAACCCAGGCACCATTTGGAAGGGCACAGCCTGCCCTTCCAAATGGTGCCTGGCATTAACCCCTGGGGAGCTGGATCGCGAATCGGCGCTGAAAAGCGCCGGTTCGTGATCCTTTCCCGGAGCTGGCCGACATCTTGGATGTCGGCCAAGCCTCCGGGAACTCCCCCTGAGGACTGGCGTCATCGTGCATAGCACGATGACGCCAGTCCTAGAGTTAACCCCTAACTGCCACCAACGGTGGAGATAGGGAGTTCCAATGAACTCCCTATCTCCTGATCCGTGGCAGCTAGGGGTTAAAGTTTGGTATGGTTGGATCGGCCAGAGCATGGCCGTTCCAACGATACCAAACACGAAAGTGAAAAAAGTTTTTTAAAAAAAATAAAAATTAAAAATAAAATTTAAAATATATTTAAAAAAAAAATTATAAAAAAAAAATTAACATTTTTTTTTTCTTTTTTTGGTTCGTTAATGCAGCAATATTGTTCCCATTTCAATTATAATGTGAACAATGATGCCGCACTAACGATTTTTGTATGCGGTGCGTTTGTTAAAAATCGTGTAATTTTCCCCAAAAAAAAATGTAACGAGACCCCATCTCTAATTTTTTTAACAAGCGCACCCCATACAAAATATAACCGCAATTGCTCGCATGTTAAAATGTGAAAAAAAACACTTTACACATTGTAAATTATTGAAAATACATATTTTATTGCATTTTTTGTTATAATATACAGACATGACATAACGTATACATATAATTATGACATATTATGAATCTACCGAGTCTGACGGAAAGAACAATATATAATATGTCTGGGTCATATACTAAAATAAGCCTTCAAAACACGTTTAAACATGATGAGCAAAACCGGTAAATATGACCTCAGCACAGAGGCGTGAAACGCCTCAGCAGCGAAAGGGTTAAAGTAATTAGTGAGCCCCAATATACAGCGTGGTACTTTTTGTATGACGAGACACAGATCACCTTAATTCACAAGTGTTTTAAAGAAATTAGTGAGCCCCAAAAAAAAATTGCTGGCTGTGTGACGAGACACAGAAGATCACCTTAATTCCCAAGTGTTTTAAAGAAATTAGTGAGCCCCAAAATACAGCGTGATACTTTTTGTATGACGAGACACAGATCACCTTAATTCACAAGTGTTTTAAAGAAATTAGTGAGCCCCAAAAAAATTGCTGGCTGTGTGACGAGACACAGAAGATCAGCTTAATTCCCAAGTGTTTTAAAGAAATTAGTGAGCCCCAAAATACAGCGTGGTACTGTATGTATGACGAGCCACGGATTACCTTAATTCACAAGTGTTTTAAAGAATTTAGTGAGCCCCAAAATACAGCGTGGTACTGTATGTATGACGAGCCACGGATCACCTTAATTCCCAAGTGTTTTAAAGAAATTAGTGAGCCCCAAAATACAGCGTGGTACTTTTTGTATGACGAGACACAGATCACCTTAATTCCCAAGTGTTTTAAAGAAATTAGTGAGCCCCAAAATACAGCGTGGTACTTTTTGTATGACGAGACACAGATCACCTTAATTCACAAGTGTTTTAAAGAAATTAGTGAGCCCCAAAAAAAATTGCTGGCTGTGTGACGAGACACAGAAGATCACCTTAATTTACAAGTGTTTTAAAGAAATTTGTGAGCCCCAAAATACAGCGTGGTACTGTATGTATGACGAGACACAGATCACCTTAATTCCCAAGTGTTTTAAAGAAATTAGTGAGCCCCAAAAAAAATTGCTGGCTGTGTGACGAGACACAGAAGATCACCTTAATTCCCAAGTGTTTTAAAGAAATTAGTGAGCCCCAAAATACAGCGTGGTACTTTTTGTATGACGAGACACAGATCACCTTAATTCACAAGTGTTTTAAAGAAATTAGTGAGCCCCAAAAAGATTTGCTGGCACAGTGACAAGACCCAGAAAATCACCTCAATTCACAAATGTTTTAAATAAAGTTGTAAACGCCAAAAAAACTTGCTGGCACAGTGACAAGACACATATCACCTAAATTCCCTGATATTTGGTATAAATGAGACCCAAAAAGACTTGCTGGCACAGTGTGACAAGACCCAGAAAATCACCTCAATTCACAAATGTTTTAAATAAAGTTGTAAACGCCAAAAAAACTTGCTGGCACAGTGACAAGACACATATCACCTAAATTCCCTGATATTTGGTATAAATGAGACCCAAAAAGACTTGCTGGCACAGTGTGACAAGACCCAGAAAATCACCTCAATACACAAATGTTTTAAATAAAGTTGTAAACCCCAAAAAAACTTGCTGGCACAGTAACAAGACACACATCACCTAAATTCAATGATATTTGGTCGAAATGAGACCCCCCAGACCCCCCCAGTAGCGTGGCAGACCGGCAGTAACAACACACACAACTATCTGCTTTGAAATCTCCTCTGAAATGCGTGCAGAATCGGCGCGTTGAAACCTTATATAGTGTGCTGCGGGACTTAGCTCTGTGAGCCCATGATTGGGCAAAATTTGCCCAATCAGGACTCTGAGCGGTGATTGGCATAGTGTTCAACCAGTCTTGCACCAGACCTGTGGTCAGGTGCAAGGCTGTAGCCAATTACGAGCTTCAGGCAGTGGGAAAATGCATTGTGGTCCATTGTGGTCGAACATGCGGCGAACACCCAGAAATGTTCGGGGTTCGCGATCCGCCCGAACAGGCTAAGTTCGGGTCGAATCCCGAACCGTCCGAACCCGAACAGCTCATCCCTACTCCTTAGAAGATATTGATCTGCAACTCTCATAATTCTCTGACTATTGATAGGGTAAGGTTGATATGTGTTCGCGCTCCACCTTGCATTCTCTGTAATCTTTTTCAGAATGCTTTGCTTTCAATTAACACTCAGAGTTATAAGGGTCCTGTGGTACCATCAGTTACATGTATTAGCGGTTTCCTTCCTAGTGAGTAAGCTTTTCTTTAATCCAACTCATTATGTTTGGTTAGCACATTTTAGCAGTTTAACATGACTGCTTTTTATCTGCTTTTTCTCTTTAACACTTACATGTGATAACACTTCAACATTTAAGTATAATATTTTGATGCAAATTAACTGGTTACTTCACCAATTATTATACTTTTCAGTATTATGACTTTATTGAAAAGTTTTTCTGTGATTTAATGGCTACATTGTATACTACATTACTTTTTTTCTCTTCAGTTAACTATCCTCAGTTTTCCCCTCATTTTCTGTAGCATACTACTGTTTGACCGTCATCTAATGGATGACTATTTAGATATTGCCTTTAAAAAAAAAACCTGGTAATAACAAAATAGAATTTAATTTCAATAAATGAAATTAGCATTGTACTTAACAGAAAATTGTCAAGAATAGCATGTATACAGACGACAGTGAACAATAATATCCCTGTAGTTTAGAAAAAGTTTACTTTTTTGTGTAAAATAATTAATGTTTTTAAGGCTTAAGAAAATGGAGTAAAGGTTGCATTAGAGTTAAGGATATAGGTTGCTTTATTTTTTTTGTTAATTTTCATATGTTTAACCTCTCGGCTGCTGAACCATTTCACCCCAGTGTACTTCACTCATCTTTACCATTTTGTGCTCATCATGTTTAAACTTGAATTCAAGTCATGTGTTATTGTAAAACCCCAGCAAATTATATATCTTGTTTTCAGCAGACTCAGCAAATTCTAAATATATCATTATGTTTAAGCCATGTCAATAATAAAAAAGTGTGAAAACAATTAAAAATTGTGCTAACCTCCCTGGCGGTGATTCCGAGTGTGTCTCGGGGTTAAATTTCACTGCTGAGAGCAGTAACCCCGAGACACACTCGGGTTGTATACATTACCTCTCCGTGTGCTCCCTTGCTGATCTTTGCAACCTCCCCTGGCGATCGTGACCTCATACTTCCTGGATTCCTTCTCGCGAGGAGGAAACCAGGAAGTAGTGAGGTCGCCAGAGGAGGCAGCTGGGGACATCGAGGGAGCGCAGGGAGAAGTAATGTATCCAGCGGCATCCTGAGTGTTTTGCTTGGGGTTACCGCTTCCAACATAGGAATTTAACCCTGAACCACACTCGGGATGCCGCTGGGGGGGGGAAATTACCACTTTCAGCAAAGAATTTGCTTAATAAATAGACCGCCAGGGAGGTTAAGGCTAGGGTCAGACGAACGCATTTTTCACGTTGTCCGTGAAAAAGTGCGTTCGAACGAACGTACGTATTTTTTCCCGGAATACGCGATAGCGGTCATACGATGCGCCTTTTCGTCCGTGATTTTGTACGTTAGCCGGACATTAGCAGCGTCTGACGTCTCCTAATCACACACGCCGCTATGCGGCCGCAGCGCACTCTGTACGTCAGTAGTAGCGGTTTGACGTTCTCGAAAAAATGCGTTCATTGGCCACTTGCGTTGCACGGACGAACGTTCGTGCGGCCGTTCGTCGTATGTTCCCCGGCATTGGACGTCATTTGCTGCTAGCACGGCCGTGATTTCGTGCGGCTAAACGCACGTGAAAAATGCGTTCGTCTGACCCTAGCCTTAAAGTCTAAAACAGCACTGCATTTTTTTTTTAATCTAAACTTTATAACCAGAACGTTGTAGTTATGTTGATACATAAAGTACCTTTTTTAAAAATTGAGTAATAGAGAATATTTCATGGTGTTTTTGTACAGAAATATACAGTTTTCTAAAAATGGAAATATCTGATTTTATTCTAATGCTATGACTCGTTTTATGTAATGCATAAAATGAGTATGTCTAAAATGATTAACATGGAACAGCTACTTATATTCTAAAATTACTCAAAATTCCCCCCAAAAAAAGGACATTAGTGACACGGTTTTATTTATTTTGCTATTCATAATTTTATTGAAAAAACATGATAAAAATAAATTATTTTCACAATAGGTCGAGATTTACATTGTATAACTTCATAATATTTTTTGGAGTAAAATTTGTTTGTGTTACCTATATAAATATATCCATCCTATAAAATAATAAATCCAATTTGATTGTGCAGATTGAGTTTAGGCTGCGTTGGAGGTGCTAATATGCACCTTGCAAAACATAAATTTAGAGATGCTTTTTTTGGTGGCTTTTGAAAGTAGGCATACATACAATTAAATGGCTATAAAATAGGCCACATAAAGTGTGTGGACCTGTCACAACAGCTGGCTGCCTTATCTTCAAGACAAGAGGAACAGGATCACAGAATGGATCAGATTGCTCACGCCTTACAGACCATACTATCTCGTACAGCCCATCTATAGCCGCCACAGTCTGTTCCTGCTCCAGCTTCTCCAGTTGTAGCTTCTTCTGATGCTCAGTCATCCCATGTAAATATGACTGCTCCTATCAGGTGTGATGGTACCCCAGCTAACTGTAGGGGATTCCTGACCCAAGCTGACATTCATTTTTAACTCAACCCCTATATGTGTACCTCTGATAGAGTCAAGGTGGGATTTGTTACCAACCATTTATCCAACATGGCTCTTCTATGGGCTAATCTGCTATGGGAAGCCAAGAAGCCTATTGTGTATGATTATGGGGCATTTATTCTGGAACTAAGAAGAACATTTGATCTGTCTGGGAAGGTATTATTCCTCACGAGACAAGGAAATAAGTCTCGGATTATGCCACAGATTTTAAAACGTTTGTTTCTGATGTAATCTGGACTAATTAAGCCTTGGTGTTACTTCTAATGGAGGATCTTTCTGATTCTCTGATGAATAAACTTGCACCCAGAAAATTGACAGAGGACCTGGATAATTTAATATAATATGGTGTTCAGGTAGATGAGCAGATCACAGTAAGGAGGACTCCCAGAGAAAGACCTAAGAAAACTGTACCTCGACTTGTCCCTGTTTTTTCTAACCCAGCAGTAGAAACCCCTTTCAAAGTGGTCCCAAATGCTCCGGTGGGGAAAAAAGAGAGAATAAGGTGCCATATCGCCTGGACAAATAAATAGTGTAATATAGGTGACATAAACACACTTACACTCTCCAGAGTCTAATACGTACAGGCTCTGGGTTGAAGCGCCTTGGGCCAAATAGAGGGTGGCCATCCACTACCCTTCGTTTTGTCAGTGCAGTGCACGCTAAGCAGTTGAGCCTGGACTTTTAAGGCTCCAAAATTGGTGAGTGTGACTAATCCCTGTATTTTACTGTACATCCGCTGGTTTGTGTTACACTATTAGAGCACCATCTCTCTGCATCGTTCTCGTTTGTGGTAACCAAGGTGACAAAATGAAGGGTAGTGGCCACCCTCTATTTGGCCCAAGGCACTTCAACCCAGAGCCTGGACTTATTAGGCTCTGGAGAGTGTAAATGTGTTTATGTCACCTATATTACACTATTTATCCAGGCGATATTGCATCATATTCTCTCTCTTTTTCTCCCCACTGGAGCATTTGGGACTGCACTGAGACTAAAGGAGGAACAACCACACCATGATACGAGCAAATTTCAACTTGAGATCCACGGTTGTTACTGACTTTTTTATAGCACTTTTTATGTGCCTTTGGTCCTAATAGGAACTTTACGTTTGAATAAGTGGATTTATATTCATTGCACTCTTCGCACTTTAATTGGACTGTTTATATTGCTGTACAGATTTAAACACTGACAATTAAGGCACTCTTTGTGGATCTTGCACTATACACTGTATGCACTTTACCATTGCATCAGCACTTTATGAATACTGGTTGTGCACTACTCACAGCTGCATCTTAACACAGTTCCATGTACTGCACAGTTGTTTTCAACCACTAATGCAAAGTTGATCATTTTGGACGTGCATAAACCCTCCAGCTGACTTAGTAGCTGGACCTGCAATTTTCTATTGCGCCACTAGGACCCCCCTCTTTCATGTCTCTATTATAATCCGGTTTTGAACTGGTCTCAAGCCAATATCCAACCCTTGAGCCCTTATTGTCTGACTCGTTGTCTGTTACCATTATGGTATGTCCATACTTTGAGCGTTCCTACGATGTCAATTTTATCAACAGAGATATCTGAGTATTATAAGGATTTATAGGAGGTATTTGATAAAAAGGAAGAAACATTGCACCCTCACAGGCCATATGATTGTGCTATAGATCTTTTTCCAGCTAGTATGCCTCCTAGAGGGAGAGTGTATCCCTTGTCCCAAAAAGAGACTCAAATAATGAAAGAATATATAAAAGACAACCTAGCCTGAGGATTCATAAGACAATCCTCCTCACCAGCAGGGTGATTATTTTTTGTGTACAAGAAGGAAGGAGATCTGCATCCCTGTATTGATAGGGGTCTGAACTGCTAACCATCAGGAATGTATACCCTTTACCCTGTTCGACAGATTGAAAGGTGCTACTGTGCATACTAAGCTCAATCTTCAAGGTGTGTACAACCTTGTTCGTATTTAAAAAGGACATGAATAGAACACAGCATTTAAAACAGCTTTTAAAGTGGGCATTCTGCATACCTGGTCATGCCTTTTGGCCTATGCAATCCACCAGCTGTCTTCCAGGACTTCAAAAATGATGTCCTCCGGGATTACTTACAATCCTTCATCATAGTATATCTATACAATATACTGATCTATTCCTCAGATATATAAAACTAGCATAGGCATGTGAGAAAAGTACTCTAGCAACTCCTGGAAAATGGCTTATATTTTAAGATGGGAGAAATGTCTTTTTGATATTACTTCGGTGCGGTTTCTTGGTTATATTATTTCTCCAGAAGGGTTCATAATAGACCCTTCCAAACTTGCCTGCAATTTTGGAATGGCCTCTACCTAAAGGTTTGAAAGCAATCCAAAGATTCCTGGGTTTTTCGAACTACTATAGTAGGTTTGTACAAACGTTTTCCTTGATAGTAGCTCCTATCACAGCCATGAACAAGAATGGTTCCAACAATCAAAAATGGACGCCCCTGGCAATACAGTCATTTGAGGACTTAAAACAAGCCTTCACGATCGCTCATGTTTTGCAACATCCAAACCCTAGATGTCCATTTCTACTAGAGGTGGATACATCAAAGATATGAATTGGCCCTGATGTAATGTCACGACTCCCTGATCCCAACATGCAGACATGTCAACCCCTAACATGCCAGTGTTGAGAATAAAAGATGTAGTACAGAGGAGGCGCTAGAGTATAGAATGGTAGTTTAGGTATATATGCAGCCTACTGAGAGAGACACAAAACCTCGACAGAAATGTGTGGAAGATACGAAATAGAATAGGGTTACTCCAGTGGCGCAAGAGAAATTAGTGTGCGTTATTATATGAAAAATGTTCTAAGGAACAGTTGAAAAGCACAGTCTAAAAACAGACCATTGATAAAGTGCTATCTTAAGGTGAACTCTAGAAAAAGTGCAGAATGCAATCAAAAGTGCATATAGTGCAAATAACAGCTAAAACGTTGTGCACGTCAAAAGCGTACTGTGAAAAGTGCTACAATTTCAGATGAAGTGGATCTTAAAAATTCGTAAAAACAATTCATAAAATAATTCATAAAATTCCATAAAAACACAGATTTTGTGCAAAGTGCATATATCAAGTGCAATTCAAAATAGCACAAAAACTAATAGTCCAGAAGTAGTGCAAATGTCTAATAAAAGACAGTCTATTCGTGAGTGAAAAAAAGGGCTTGTTTATATATGCCTCTCACTCTTTGCGTCCATATATGGAAATCCTCGGAAGGAGGGGGAGACGAATCTTATCCTTGATGTCCTAGTGGGTCCGACATTCTAGTGGATTCCACATTCTCAGAATTGGAGGGAAAAGAGAGAGAGAAAAAAATAGTGCAATATTGTCTGGATATACTGATGGTGGAGATGTGCACGAAAAATGAACACTTACACTTTCCAGAGCCTATATAGTCCAGGCTCTGGTTTGAAGTGCACTGGGCCAAATATAGAGTGGCCACTTCCCTTCTTTTTAGTGCTCTTGTTCGCCTCGGATATAGAAAGACAGGGTACTCATAGCGCAACTTGAATGGTGAATAAGTACATATGGTAGAAAAGAGTTGGTCTCACTCACCGATGTTGGAGCCTTGTTCCAGGCTCGACTTAATGGCATATAGTGCTCCTTAGTCGGTGGGCACCGTCACCTCTTTAGCAGTCTTCTACTGGCTCAAGTAGATAGGTGGAAGAAATAGGGGTAAGGTATCCGGTACAATGCAGACCCCAAAAATCAAATCCACGATTTCAGTAGATTTTAAAACGTGGTTTATTAGAAAAGTCTAAAATGGGGGGGGAGGGAAAAAAAGGAGAGTAGTGGATACGCGTTTCAGCAGCTCACGTGCCTTCATCAGTCCATAATCAGGGAAAAAAGGGGCAATCAAGGATAAGATTCGTCTCCCCCTCCTTCCAAGGATTTCCATATATGGACGCAAAGAGTGAGAGGCATATATAAACAAGCCCTTTTTTTCACTCACGAATAGACTGTCTTTTATTAGACATTTGCACTACTTCTGGACTATTAGTTTTTGTGCTATTTTGAATTGCACTTGATATATGCACTTTGCACAAAATCTGTGTTTTTATGGAATTTTATGAATTATTTTATGAATTGTTTTTACGAATTTTTAAGATCCACTTCATCTGAAATCGTAGCACTTTTCACAGTACGCTTTTGACGTGGTGCACAACGTTTTAGCTGTTATTTGCACTATATGCACTTTTGATTGCATTCTGCACTTTTTCTAGAGTTCACCTTAAGATAGCACTTTATCATTGGTCTGTTTTTAGACTGTGCTTTTCAACTGTTCCTTAGAACATTTTTCATATAATAACGTACGCAGTGTTTAGAATAGACGGTAAAACTAGCAAGAGACAGAATCATAAAAATAAGCCAGAGTACAGAACCAGAGGAGATAGTTGTACGAGTCAAGGTCAGGAGCCAAAAGGGTTAAACGTATTTCAGATTCAGAAGACAGAAGGGATAAACGTATGCCAGAGAAGAGAGGGAAGCCAGAGGTCAGAATGGTCAAAGTGAATGGCCAAAAGTCATACACAGAATGAAATAATAACAAAATGCGCTGTTGATGCAAAAATTTACCTTTAGTCCAGCACCAGGGTCCCTCGGTGCTCCTCCAAAGGTGACATACTGATGGCTTCCTGTAAGCATCAGTAATCATGTAACCATGGGGAGGCTTAAGTGACCATCCAGCTAATTCAGACACTCTCAATACAAGCACATTGATAGACATTGTCTGGAATCAGTCAGAGTCTAAATTACTTCTCGGTATTCAGTATTCTAGGTTTGCACCCCCTTTGAATCAGCACTCAGTGATTTCTCCTGGATGGGGGGATAGGTGTAAAAACAGTTCACTGTGACCAATCAATCTAAGTTGAAAGGTCACAGTGCCTAGAGTGTCCCTTTAAAATATAACCAGTACGTACCTGCGCTCTGGCATCTTGGTATTATCACTTGAGAGTTTTGGCGCTATTGGGACCACCGGATGCAAATGCCTAAGACTATTTGACAAGTTTCAGTTTGCAATAATGCCTTACCCCACGGAATATATATATAAAAAATAACATACATGTGAAATCCAGTAGATGGGTACAGCAGTCCAAAATATGTAAAGCTAAATTTGTATATAAAGCAGAGATAATCCAGCCCTGTATCAATTTTCAGCTTTTCTGTTACATATTGGTATAACATAAAGTACATGAAACTATGTCATATTGAAGTAACAAGAGATCAAGTGCTGTGTTTGAGTAGAACACATATTATTCTGACATCTAAAGATGTCTCTTGGTGGCTAAATATTTGCTCAGCACGAAGCTAACAGAAAATGCCAGATAACTGATTTAAGCCAACTCGGAGAAACATGATAAATAAGCACTATTGAATTACACATTTGAAAAAAGTAAAGTCTATTTGCCAGCTGTCCTCATTTCCAAGGAACAGTTTTGTGATTTGAACCCTGGCTTGTGGACACTGCTGGTCTCCAGAGGCAATTCTGAAAAGGAACTTGCCATTCTGCCTGTTACCTTTTAAAAGGTGGAAGCTGAAGTCTGTGGTATTAAATAAACAATCTGACAGTTTATATTTTTTATATTTGACTCTTAATCCTGTCACTAACAACTGCTTTTTATGAGAAATATATTAGAACATTAATAGGAAACATAGCATGCATAGATAACGCATACATACTATAATATAACAATTTAGTAAAAAGATTGTTAGTAGCAATAACGTAAATGTGTCCATTTCTAATTTTTCATGTATTCATTTATCCTTTACAGATATATTGCTGGGATAAAAGTCTCGGAACTAATTAAACTTTTATCTTGCCCAATTTTACACAGGGTCTGTATTCTCAACATATATTCAGAAATGTCCTGTGTGTCAAATACAGTAAGTATGATATTAACAAAAATGGTCAGATATCCTGCTTATAGGGATTTGTAGTAATCAAAATACCATAATTAGAAATCCAGGTTTCATAAAAAAACAATCGAATGTAAAAAATAATATCTGTATTAGACATAATGTCTGATTGAGAGAGAATTATAATAAACCCTTGTACCTATTCTATACAGGGATTTCAAGTTATTTTAATCCCTGACTCTTATCCCTTCAAACTAGTGAATGACCTCTGATATCTCCCTGTATTCTGCCCTCTCCCTGACAGTTGTAATTCGGCAGTTTGTTGAACACTTTGTTACAGTGAGTATCGCTTGATAAATGATGTCCAGCAGCTGAAACGTTGCCTTGATGCGATGCTCCATTAAATATTATTGACCTGTTCATTTCCTCAGCAGCTGCTGAATTGCTACATTGCAGCAGTTCAGTTTGCTGCAGCAGTCTCGCTGAACGCTTTGGCTGTGAATATTGAAGCAAAATGGCGGCGGATGCTTAATGAAAGGTGCTGTATCTGCAATATCCACTGTTGTACTAGGAAAAACTGAGAGCCATGGCATCTATGATATGACTATGAATGAAATGTGATGTCGTTATCTGAAGAAGCGATTTATTCATATGTATGTGGGAATATAACTTTCATAATTTCAGTTCTGTTTCGTTCTGTGCATTATATTACAACTTTAGTGTTAATGTTTACCATTTTTCCAATAAATATTTGGTGTTTTGCTCCGCCAAAACTTCAAACTGGTCATTTCCTTATTGGATTATTTGCTCCGTGGAAGTGGCCATCTTTCCCATGTCACACTCAGCTACTCTACAGCAACTCTTCACTTAGCTGCAAGCGCTAAGTTAACAGTGCTGAGCGCTGAACTGCAGCACAGCAGTTCAGTGCCAAGTTGCTAACTTAGCCCTTGCGCAGCTGAGAAACTGAACATGCCTCAAGAGTAGTGATGAGCCGAACACCCCCGTGTTCGGTTCGCATTAGAACTCAAACAATTTCAAAAGTTCGGGTTCGAACCCGAACCCGATTCGAACTCAATGCAAGTCAATGGGACTCGAAAGTTCGATTTTTAGAGTGCCCTCCAAGAGGGCATATATGCAAGATATTTGCCATAAAAGGTGTATGGGGGTCCGGGTAGTGCCCTGGGGGACAGGAAACAAGGACAAAAAGTAAAAAAAAAACAGTTTTTTAAGGAACAGTGAGTTTTCCATGAAATAAAGGTTAAAAATAAAAACGAAAAATTCCTTCAAATAACGTGCCTAGGAGGTCCCCATAACCTGCCCGTGAAGTGTTGGATTTGTCGGATGTATAGAAACATTTAAAAACAAAAGAAATGACGTTTAAAATGACGGTAAATGGTTTTCCTTTAATCTATTCATAAACAACTGCTTGGGGCGGCAGCCTGTATGAAAAGAGGAGACGTTTTAGGACACGCAGAACAAGTTTAGTGATTTTTTTTGGCTAAATTATGGTGAAACTTATGCAGGCTTTAGATGAAAGTAACAATAGGTGCTTTAAAATTGGGCCTTTAGTGTCGGCAACAGTAACCGTAACCCCTCTGTGGTATTGTGGAAGAGTGCAGGGATGGACCCTGCGGTCAAATATTAAAATGATATGAATCTGGTATAGGCGTCAGTGGCAGTGCACCCAAATATTTTGCCTTTGGTGGCAGCAAGTGCCTTCACACCGTAACCCCTCTGTAGTATTGTGGAAGAGTGCAGTGGTGGACCCTGCGGTCCAATACTAAAATGATATGAATCTGGTATAGGCGTCAGTGGCAGTGCACCCAAATATTGTGCCTTTGGTGGCAGCAAATGCCTTCACACCGTAACCCCTCTGTGGTATTGTGGAAGAGTGCAGTTGTGGAGGTTTTGGTAATGTAGAAGAGATCCCCGATCTATTCAGTTACATCAGCAGCTATAACAAAACCGGGTCAGCAATGTTTAGGCATTTGTACTGTGCTACTGTATATGGTGAGAATCGACGCACACCAGTAGCAACAGGAAGCAAACAGAACAGACAGGGAATACACAGAGAGAATAGTCAAATGGCAGGCAAAGTCGGCAACAGATCGGGTCCTCAGAACAAGCAGGGTCAGTAACAAGTATACAAACTGATTCGGTAAGCTAGCGATGCGGGAATAAAGGCTGAGACACACTGAGCGTGTAGCGACGCACAGCGTAGCAAAGCGAAGAGAAGCAAACATTTTGCAGGTTTGACTTCTCTCCGCTCCGCCTCGCAGCGTGTCTACACTGCATTACGTTTGCTTCTCACCGCACTGGACAGGAATCCACTAACTAAATTAAAATGTACACACAAAACCATTTTATTTTCACAAAGCACATGTTATATAGGCAAAAAAAAGTTTCTACTGAATAAAATACATCAAAAATTACTATTAATTTAATAGGAATAGTATAAAAATATAAAAAAAGGTAACCCCGATCATATATATTATAGGGACACGGAGCGCTGTGTATAGAGTAGGGATGCATTGATACCACACACAGACATATACGTATATATCAACACGCAGATATATATATACACCCACCCTCAGACCATATATACACATACGCACAATGGGGGGGTGGCATGTGGACAATCTCAACTAAATGTGCCCCCCCCAATTTGGCTGATCCCTCCAGAAGAAATGTTGAACCCGACAGAGCAGAGAATATATATATTATTCTCTGCTCTATCGGGTTCAACATTTCTTCTGGAGGGATTAGCCAAATGGGGGGGGGCAATTAGTTGCCAAAATGTGTATGTAATACAAGTCTGGATATATATATTCATAAGAATATAGATATTTATCTTATCTATATATATATATATATCATACCTGCCCTTACCTTCCCCTATAAATTTGCTAAAAATATACACACAAAAAAAAAAACACTACCTGAGACCCCGCGCAGCCCACATGCCACCCCGCTCTACCTGGATGAATGTATCTAATATATATAATTAAATACATTCAGCCAGGTAGAGAAAGAAAAAAAAGTTTTATTTTATGTTCCCGGGGACATTTAAAAATGTCCTCGGATTTTATTTTTTTTAGAAATGTGTCACCTTACCTTACCTTAGCCTGGTGGTCAGTGGGGGCTCCCTGGATCCTGGTTGTGGGGAGGTCTGCCGTGGCCGCAGGTGCAGTGGCTCCCTCCCTGAACCGCCTGTCTCTGCCATATGCACCTGGGTGGCTAGCCCGCACAGTCGCAGCTCTGTCATCCGGCGGCCGCATGCTCCTCAAGGGGATCCTTGGGAGGCCCCGGCAGGCTGCCCTCCACAGTGCCTGATTAGAGGGCCGTGTCTGCCTGATGTTTTAGTAACAAGAATTTTTTATCCCATAGGCTTCAATGTTAAAAATGTTCCCGTTTTAATTCAATATCTAATAAACCGTTGCTTATAATATTCTGCAGTATAGAGTCTCTTTATTTCCAGATTTTTTTGTATTTTTTAAGCATTTTTTATACTTATTTCAATTATTTATTTTTTTCGAACTTTTGGCGAACGTCCCAAAGAGTTTGAAGTTCGCGAACTTTCGAACAGCCAATGTTCGATTCGAACTCCAAACAGATCCGAACCGAATGCTCATCCCTACTCAGGAGTGCCTACACATTTTTTCTTCCTTACTTGACTGCATCTGGAGTTTGGCTGCTCATGGCTGTGGGGTCTGTGTACAATGGGAGATTAGAGTGAAATGATGGCATAGATTGAAATGGGGCTTAAAATGAAATGAGGGCATGAAATGGAAGGGAGGATGTAATGAAGCACAAATTTATATCAATAGTTGATTTTCCGCAGTAAGTACTCCAAATCAATATTTGGGACAAATACGACTGCCTCCAAATAGCTATATGTATGTATGAGCTGTATGGCATGTGACAGTGATTCCCAACTGCATCCACCAAGTACCCCTAACAGGTCAGGTTTTCCAGATATCTGAAGCACAGCACAGGTGATATGATTTGCTGCTCAATATTTGCAGGATACAGTCTGCATTTCCCCAAGGTAATCTTTAAAACATGGCCTGTTAGGGGTACTTGAAGACCGCGGTTGGGAACCACTGGCATGTGATATGTACAAAAATATTCAAAGTGGCCCTCAACTTTCAAAAGGTTGAGTAACCCTGCTTTAAAAGATCTTTGCTTTACAATTCCACTTTGTTCATAAACATCGCAAACATGATGTTTACCTGACAGCTCATTATAGAACATTTATAAGGCCTTTAATTCTAATACTAGTAATCACTAGTGTAAGCCAAAATCAAAGCTGTATGATACACTTTCCTGACAGCGGATTCATGATTGGATATGCACAAAGTATTCATGTGGATACAATTTGATACATCACTATTTAAATACTCTTTGACTTCATACTATCATCTTGGAGCTGCCCACTCACCTCAACAAGTTGTCGGCACATTTTCCGTTTTATTTTTATGAATATATTTTCTGTTTCATCAAAGGCATATTAAAACCTTATGTGACCTCAGTAGATAAACTGAACAGTAATTTTTTTATTCCTAGTAAATTGATTTTACTCGTGACTGGTGAGGTCAAAAACCAAGCACAATATACTCATAATAACAGCCTTATAAAAACCCATTAACTCAGACCATTAACATGTAACCTGCAAAATGATGTACTTATATCGACAAGATGGGTCAGCACTAAAAGTCTACATACTTTATCCTTGCTCGGTGTGCTTTAAATACTGATTGCCACCAACCAGGTTTCCTGCATTTTGTCCTTTACAGCATCTAACAATATCTAATTAAGTCTTTTGTCTCTTGACTTGGAACTAATTGAGGTTAATTGAGCCTATTACCTCTCCAGCACATGTTCTGAGAATTGGAGTTTGGAGAACAGAACATGTTCCATTGCCAGATACATTTTTCTTACCCACTAATGCCTATTTCTTATGTGGCCAGGTGGATACTGTGTTGCAGCTATTATTCTGCTACATTTAAGTTTATTTCAGCTAATTTACTGACTCAAATAATAATTTCCCTAATTTATTAATTCAAATGAGTAAAACAATTAGCGTAGAAACTAACAATATATCCATGCATGTCTCTGCATATGCCTTCACAGAGCAAAATTTTGACATACAAATGGAATTTCAGCATAATTATCAGGTATTAATCTAGTATGTACAGCAATGCAATTATTTTGCTTTTGCTTCATTGGACTAATACAGCTGTAGAAAACAAGATCTATTAGTATTAAGAGAAAGAAAAAAAATCAAGCCTCTGGGTGCAAACCTAATTGAGCATGTCATTCAAATAATGATAATCAAATTAAGGAGCTCTCAAAGTAGCAGAGAAGAGGTGAAAATAGTTTATTTAACAAAAGAAATGTCAGTATAAATGTTTTTGTTCAATCCTGAAGCATTTAAAGAAACATTTTATTCCTCTACTTTATTTTCATATGTAAAAATCTGAAGTGTAAACTCTAAGATCTCCATTGCTGAGTATTAATGGTTAATGTTAACCTCTGGAAAAGAAAAATAGCTAACTTTTTCCCCTACAGTATATAGGTTTTAAAAAGCTGATGCATTTTTACACGCGAACGTAAAAAAGTGCGTCCGAACGCATTGATGTATTTTTTCACGGAATATGCGAAAACGGTCATACGATGCACATTTTCGTGCGTGATTTTTTACGGATCCAAACCAGGAAACTTTTTGCGTCTGGACGTTATGTTGGCCGGACACGAGCAGGGTCTGACGTCTCCAAATCACACACACACACCGCTAGCGGGCGTAGCGCACTCTGTACGTCCGTACTAGCGGTTCAGCGTTCTCGAAAAAATGCGTTCATTTTCCACTTGCGTTGCGCAGCCGGACTTTCGTGCGACCGTACTTCGTATATTGGCTGTCATTGCCCGTCATTTGCTGCTAGTGCGGCCGTGATTAAGTGCGCCAGAACGCACGTTAAAAATGCGCTGGTCTGACCCCAGCCTTAATGTTTAAATGTATAAACTGCTGTGTTAATGTCTGTAAATGTGGTAATGGAGTGCTCTCTTTCTGGTTTGTTTTACATATATACAGTATATATTGTGTGTATATATGTATATATATATATATAATTACAGCAGAAAAATATCTATACATAACACACACTCATATCCACATAGCTAGGAGCTAGGCATGACAGGGGCTCTGGGATGCAGTTCTTTGAATTGCTGTGATGTGCAAGTGGCTTCTGCAATAATAAACTTTTATATATATATATATATACATAACACACACATACACAGCACACCCAGGTATACTATATACAAAGCACACACAAACAAGTCTGGACAATTAAAAATATGGTTTATGCCAATAGCTCTGAGCACTCTTCATGCGGGGGTTAAATTACTCTTTATCAATGAGATCTCAGAGATAAAGTGATTGAGCTGGGTCTGATGCAATTGTCTTCAGTTGATGAAACCTAGTTGTACATTTTTTTTGCTGTGAAAGTATTTTACCAGGAAGGATACATTAAGATTTCTCTCGTTTTTAAGTATGTCCTGGGTGGCGAGTATGTACCATTAGGTGTCTTGCCAAGGACACTTACTGGAGAGGTTGCTCGCTGGGATCGAGCCCATGACTCCACAGGCTCTCTCCATGCAGAGCAGTTATATTACCTCTACTCCACCCAGCCGGCTTGACATATAATGTGGGTCATCCATGGTGTGAGTACCAGTTGGTCAAATGATTACAAATCCAGTGCACGACCAGTCTTAATTTTAAGATGCACCAGAAGACAAGCGGCATCAAGCTATGGGATACTAATATTATATGAATACTATGCATGTAAGAAAAAACATCAGGATGTAGAGAAATCTGTGATTAGACAGGGTTGCAACTTGCAAGTGAAATGGTAACAGGTCTTTTTGATCAGGGAGTCACTTGATTTTTGGGGTCTCATGTAATTTTGATCGATCATGGCAGATCGTCGGCTGCATTTGGTGGTTTTTCAGAGACTTTTTGGATTGATTCTCTGGTTTTTCGATTTGTTTGGTGGTTTTGAGACTTGATTCGGTTAGCACTGATACCGCACTTCGGAGACCCTGCGGTGAATGCTGAATTCACCGCAGGGTCAGCGAACTAAACTCGCTGAAGCGCGGCGAACGAGAATACACTATGACTAAGCCTGTATGCGGTCATTTCAGTACCGGCTGGGTGGAGTAGAGGTAATGTCACCGCTCTGCATGGAGAGAGCCTGTGGAGTCATGGGTTCAATCCCAGCGAGCAACCTCTCCAGTAAGTGTCCTTGGCAAGACACCTAACGGTACATACTCGCCACCCAGGACATACCTGAAGACTAGAGAAATCTCAATGTATCCTTCCTGGTAAAATCCTTTCACAATTTCAGATGAAGAGATTTGCATCATAAAGCCCAGCGCTGCTAGGGTTGATTTAGTGGTATCTGTCCAGTACTTGCTAGTCAACCGCCACTGTAAAAAGTGGAGCTGATGCAATTTCAGCAGCTACGGGGTTAAATGTTATTCCTACACCTAGTATCTCTGGCTCCCAATTGAGCAATAAATATAAGCACAGTAATATATGCAATTGCGGAGAAAATATACATTATAATAAATGTATTAAAAAACACTGAAAAATAAGCATGCCAAAATAAACAGTTCAGATAAGGTAAAAGACAACTTTCAAATAAAAATTCTCTAAATTAGTTACAGTGCCTGACAAAATGCATGCTACATTCACTCAGATAAATGCTTCAAATAATACACAAAGCTGTTTATTTGACAGGTCCAAGCTTAATGATTTCCTGCCCCCTCATTTCCCTTGTTAAGAAGAACTTTTTCCAATTTCAAGCACAGATAAATGCAGAGGAAAAAAAATATCCTGAATATTACAGAAATGTTAAAAATCCCCACTGCCAAATTCGTGTGTTTTAACTAAATCAGCTTAAACATCTTCAGATACCATTTTGCTGGTCTCTATATACAATGCACATGGTAAAGCTTTCTGTAGGATAACCTCGGGCTCCAATAGATTTTGCGCTGCCTATGAAGAGCATAAAAAACATCAATGCTTTATCTCAGTGGTTCCCAACCACGGTCCTCTAGTACCCCTAACTGTCAAGATTTTAAGGCTCTCCTTGGGCAAATGCAGACTGAATCCTGCAATCACTGAGCAGCAAATCACATCACTTGTGCTGTGCTTATCTGACAAACCTGACCTGTTAGGCTAGGGACAGATGAGCGCATTTTCTGCAGCCACCGTCAAAATGTACGTCGATGCGTGCGCACGCATTTTTTCACGGAATACGCTTAAGTGGTCAGACGATGCGCAATTCTGGACGTATTTCATGACGATGGGGTGAAAAGAAGTCTAGGGAAATCCGGCTGTTTGAACGTTATGTTGGCCGCACACTAGCAGCGTCTGACATCTCCTAATCACGCACACACGCTGCTATGCGGCCGCAGCGCACTTTGTACGTCAGTAGCAGCGGTTTCACGTTCTGATAAAAATGCGTTCATTTGCTGGTTGCGTGGTGTCGGCGCACTTTCGTACGCACGTACTGCGTATATTGGCCGTCATTGGCCGTTATGTGCTGCTACTGCCGCCGTGATTTAGTGCGTCTGCACGCGCGTTCCGACTGCCCCACTCTGACCCTAGCCTTAGGGGGACTTGACGACAGGGTTGGGAACCACTTCTTTATCTCATTGCTTCCAAAGGTATTACAATTTGCAGCTTCTTTTTGATCCAGTGACTGTTGCCACCATCACACTGAGGTGCCTTTGTGACAAAGAGGAGCTCCTCCATCAATACAATGACCACTTTAGATTTTGGCTATCTCAAGAGGGAAATCTAAAAACAGCAGCAGGTAAAGCTTCACTGAAGAAACGTCCCTGACATTCTTTGCTTTTCGTATCTGGATTATCAAATTGTATAATAGTTGTGACAATGTAAAACAATGGCATTTAGTGAATAATACTGAATGTGTTCATATCATTAAGTATCTCAATTCAGTAAAATCAGACATTTGATTTAAGATATTTAGACATCTTAGAATCCCAGTCCAGACCTCAAGTAAATCAAGAGACCCATGATTCACATTTCCCACTGGGTAATGGAGTTGGAAATCTCTTTGCTGATTCTAAGTGGCACTAACATTTGTTTTGAGTCGATCACTCAGTTTCAGTTTGAAGACACTGGATTGATCTTTTATTATTGACTAGTTGTAAAGCCTGCCCAGAGGGCAGTCTATTGTGGATATACTGCCCCTGCTCATGGATATACTGCCCCAGCTCGTGGATACTGCCCCAGCACGTGGATACTGCCCCAGCACGTGGATACTGCCCCAGCACGTGGATACTGCCCCCGCACGTGGATACTGCCCCCGCACGTGGATACTGCCCCCGCACGTGGATACTGCCCCAGCCTGCCCAGAGGGCAGTCTATTGTGGGTATACTGCCCCAGCTCGTGGATACTGCCCCAGCACGTGGATATTGCCCCAGCATGTGGATATTTGCCCCCAGCACATGGATTTGCCCCCAGCTCATGGATTTGCCCAGCACATGGATTTGCCCCCAGCTCATGGATTTGCCCCCAGCTCATGGAGTTGCCCAGCTCATGGATTTGCCCAGCTCATGGATTTGCCCAGCACATGGATTTGCCCCCAGCTCATGGAGTTGCCCAGCTCATGGATTTGCCCCCAGCTCATGGATTTGCCCAGCACATGGATTTGCCCCAGCTCGTGGATTTGCCCAGCACGTGGATTTGCCCAGCACGTGGATTTGCCCAGCACGTGGATTTGCCCCAGCTCGTGGATTTGCCCCCAGGTCGTGGATATGGTCCCCAGCTCGTGGATATGGACCCCCCCAGCTCGTGGATATGGACCCCCCCAGCTCGTGGATATTGACCCCCCCCCACCAGCGCTCATACTTACCTGTCGAGCGGCGCCAGGGAAGTGAAGATTTCCCCGCTTCCGGTCTTTGAAGGACCCAAGCCGCGGTCACGTGACCGGGGCTTGGGTCCTTCAAAGCGGAAGCGAGGGAACTTTCCCTCCGCCGCTCGGGGGACCCGTTAGATGCACACAGCAGCCGGGTAGAGGCTGCGCTCGCAGCCTCTACCCGGCTGCCGCGCGCATCCAACCCCCCGAGCGGCGGAGGAAACTTTCCCTTCGCCGCTCTGGGGTTGGATGCGCGCGGCAGCCGGGTAGAGGCTGCGAGCGCAGCCTCTACCCGGCTGCTGTGTGCATGTGTAACTGCCGCGGCGAGCCGGCAGCCGGCTCGTGCCGCGGCGGTTGCATGCGCGCGCAACCAACCGCCGCTGGTTGCGCGCGCATGCGCAGTAAGGCTTTGGCGACGGACAGCAAAGCCTTACTCTTTTATTATATAGATAGCCTGTTGACTATGCTGACCATCTGTCATAATCAACACTGAAATAGTTTTTAATGTCCCTTAGCAGGCTTGACTTCCAAAAAATGGTGGTGAATACTTTTTGGATGATGCCCTGCTTTTATTTGATGACCCCATGATTGTCACATTATCCTTTAGATCAGAGGTCAGAAATCTTGGCCCACGGATGCTTTTCAAGTACATTTCCCATGAGGCTCAAGCAAACTAATGAGAAGCTGACCATTGTGGGAAATGTAGTTCCAAAACATCTTGAGAGCCATGGTCATTGCCACTACCTTAGATTATTCCTCTCATTTTTAACATATCCATTCTGTCAGAAAATAATAGGTGATTTAATTTTGAAAGTCGCAAACTTTGCTTAGACCCTTACTAACATTATTAAGTGTCTACAATGTTTGTTATGGAGTAATCTTGTTCACTCATAATATACAGCATTTGTTTCTTAAGCAAGGAGTGTATGACGTGTGAATTAAGGAAGGTCACAAGGTTGAACTACTTTTTTCCTTTGTTTTTAAATTTGACTTTCAATAAAAAATATAACATCCTCTTTAAAAACAAGTTATGATTTCATGCAATGATTACAGTATTTTAACTTTCATCTGTTCATTCTTGTCTCATTACAATCAGTAATAACATTATACTATACACATATGAATAACCATTTGTTCGCCTTGTTTATACATTTCTTCTAGCCTTAATTCTAAATCCCCCTTTGTAGCATTAGCAAATAAACACAGTTACTATCAGATAGCAATTCTATTTTTCCAACACATTTCAATTTAGAGAACAACTTGGTAAAGCAACTGGATTGACACCACAGGTGAAACTGGACACATGTACCTTATTAACTATTATCTAGGTTGCCACAAAATTAAAGCATTCTCTGTAGACACAAAGCAGATTCTGTCAAATATCCAGAACCCAATCACCTTCTATAGTCAGTTTAAAACATAATGTGTTTTTTATCACCGTAACTTTTTTTTTAAGAAAGTATTTTACCCGGAAGGATTCATTGAGATTTCTCTCGTTTTCATGTATGTCCTGGGTGGCGAGTATGTACCGTTAGGTGTCTTGCCCAAGGACACTTACTGGAGAGGTGCTCTTTCTGGGATTTGAACCTGTGTCTCAATGGTCTCCACAGTTATAGAGCAGTGATATCACCTCTACTCCACCCAGCCGGTACCACTCCACCCAACCGGTACTTCTACGTAGTTAATTTATACCTAGTGGTGATTTTCTACTACACTTTCAATGCAACATGAGAGTAAATCCTTACAGCAAACTCATTGTTTAACTTGAATTTGATAACTATTAATATTTTCCATTTTTATGATAAAACCAAGATAGTACTGTATGCGTTGTTTGGCCTCTTGTCCTCCTGCTGCATTCAGGATGCACATTGAGGTTTGTCAAGGATATCATTAAAGGCAGAAATGGATTAATAATTCATCACACATTGATGTGAGATACATGTGAAAGCAGCAGAGTGTACTCCGGCAGTTAAAAAGGACTGTAAACCCCAACATTCAGTCATTCACCAGCTGATTGGAGATAAAGTTTAGGTTTACGGTTTCCAAGGAATAAAAATGTTGCTTATCTATGCAGCGATATTGCTTACTCGGTGACTTGCAGGAATCATAGATCATGTAGAAATTCTGCTCACTTTATCAGTACTAAGAGGATTAATAATTAATGAACGGCTCCAGGCAGTTTGAAAACACAACTAAGGAAGGAGAAATGCTAAATTCTGCCACTGTGCCCTGTCAGTGAGCCTGAACTTGTATTGTAGTGGATCCAGTATAACGGCTGATGTGCCTAGTCAGCTACTCAGCTATTGATTTGCTGCAACAGCAGCCGAAGCTATTCATCTTGCACCCCTGCTGTACTCAGTGAGTCATTGCCAATGTAGTTGAAAACTAGTATATGTATGTATATGTCGGTATAGATATAGGACTAAGATGGCTAACTTCGACACTCTAGATGATTCATATGTTCCATGAAGCTGAGTCAGGTTTAAGATTGTTTTTCCAGTATTGAATTTAGCTGATACAAGGGCTAAAGTAAATTAATGGAAACAAGGCAAGCATCTACCTTAATGATAAGTTAACAAAGTCAAAATTCCAAATTCACAAGTCTAATGGTTTTGTTTTGTCAATTTGTAGTCTTGTCAACTGTAAAAGATGTTGGATATGTTGAAGTTTATATGTGAACTTCCAAAACAACAGCGAATCTTTTGACTCTTTCGAGCCAAAGAGTTTTTTTTTATTTCTGATATCAAAATATAAATAATGAGGGTGCATATAGAAACAGTAAAGCCACAACATGGGGTGCATATAGAAACAGTAAAGCCACAACATGGGGTCAAGAAGACAAATATATTCTGAGATTTTGCTGTCCTTTAGGATTTGACTGTTCTCAATTCCATGCCCAAAATCCAAAAGTGTTTCATGAGCTAAAATATGGATTTAAAATCTACTTATAGCCTCAAATCAGTCGATTTAAACACCATTAGACTATGGGAATGGATACTGTACGTTCAGGAGATACTACTGCAGACATCAGGAGTATCGGTACTGTTGGTGTTTGGCTCGCAGGCACTATCCAAGACGGCTACGAGCCTTGGCCAATATGGTGGGCTTCAAGATGAGGCAGTTGTGACAGAATGACACTCTTACAGGTGCACAGAGAGTGACAGGATGGGTTTCAGGCACAATAGGCATAACATGTCTCATGACTTCCACACCAGATGTTGTCTCTGTTCCCTTTCCACTACCCTGAATAACTCTTTCCATCATTTACCCTTCCTGTAATGTGTACTTCCCTACTTTCTCACACCCGTGGAAACAATTTCCAGTGATCTTTCCTCTGCTATTGACACAGTCAAACACCCGCTTCTGCTCCTCATACTGCGTCAACCGGACCTCAGCAACACTGCTGCCCTGGTTCTCTTCCTATCTTTCTCTTCGATCTCCCAGTGTCTCCTGTGCTGGTGCCTCTGTGACCTAGTTCCTCTCTCAGCTGGGGTACCTCAATGCTGTGTTCTGGGTCCCCTTTTCTTCTCACTCCATACCACCTCTCTTGGCAACCCCATCTCTTCCTATGTATTCCAAAAACACCTCTACGCTGACAACACCCAAATCTACATTTCCTCTCCCAACTCCCAATCTCCTCCTGTGTTGGATCGTGTTACTGCCTGTCTGTCTGCTGTCTCCAACTGGATGACTTCCCGTTTCCTAAAGCTTAACCTCTCCAAAACTGAACGTCTTGTCTTCTCTCCCTCTAGCGCTAACACTTCTGCAACGATTTCCCTTCAGGTGAAAGGTGCCACCTTTACTACTTTATTATAAACATATGACTGTGCTGCACACAGACTGTATAAACAATATATGGGTGCTCTCTGTACAAGCAGCTAGCCCTTATAGCTGATATAAATACAAAACAGAAGAAAGATAAGATGCACACCAATGAAATAAAAATAAATTATTATTTTGTTCCAGTAAAATACAAATCAGAACCAAGTGTAATGGATATGCCAATTTGTACAACTCAATACAAAAATACTAGTTGCAAGACGTCCCACGGGACTCTTATAATGCATCTAAAAAACATATAATCACAGAGTACAGGACAGCTCACACTCTATCAACAAGAAAAAAGAAATATAGTGTGGCAGCAATTTGTGAAGACAAAAGGCAACACTGGTGTCTGCTATCTAAAATCATACCTCATATACAGTGGCAAGAAAAAGTATGTGAACCCTTTGGGATTACGTGGAGTTTTGCATGAATTGGTCAAAAATGTGCTCTGATCTTCATCTAAGTCACAACAATTTGAAAAACACAGTCTGCTTAAAATAATACAACACAAACATTATATGTTTTCATGTTTTTATTGAACAGAACGTGTAAACATTCACAGTGCAGGGTGGAAAAAGTATGTGAACCTTTGGACTTAATAACTGGTTGACCCTCCTTTGGCAGCAATAACCTCAACCAAACGTTTCCTGTAGTTGCAGATCAGACCTGCACAACTATCTGGAGTAATTTTGGACCAGTCCTCTTCAAAAAACTGTTTCAGTGTAGCAATATTCTTGGGATGTCTGGTGTGAATCTCTCTCTTAAGGTCATGCCACAGCATTTCAATCGGGTTGAGGTCAGGACTCTGACTGGGCCACTCCAGAAGGCGTATTTTGTTTTGTTGAAGCCATTCTTTTGTTGAATTACTTGTATGCTTTTGGGTCATTGTCCTGTTGCATCACCCATCCTCTGCGGAGCTTCAGTTGACGGACAGATGGTCTTACATTTTCCTGCAAAATGTCTTGATAAACTCTGGAATTCATTTTTCCATCAATGACAACAATCCATCCGGGCCCTGAGGCAGCAAAGCAGCCCCAAACCATGATGCTCCCTCCGCCATGTTTTACAGTGGGGATGAGGTTTTGATGTTGGTGTGCTGTGCCTTTTTTTCTCCACACATAGTGTTGTATGTTTTTTCCAAACAACTCAATTTTGGTTTCATCTGTCCACAGAATATTTTGCCAGTAGTGCTGTGGAACATCCAGGTGCTCTTTTGCAAACTTCAAACGTGCAGCAATATTCTTTTTGGACAGCAATGGCTTCCTCCGTGGTGTCCTCCCATGTTCTCCATTCTTGTTGAATGTTTTTCTTATTGTAGATGTGTCAACAAAAATGTTAGCATGTGCCAGAGATTTCTGTAAGTCTTTAGCTGACACTCTAGGATTCTTCTTTACCACATTAAGCATTCTGCGCTGTGCTCTTGCAGTCATCTTTACAGGACAATCACGCCTAGGGAGAGTAGCAACAGTGCTGAACTTTCTCCATTTGTAGACAGTCTGTCTTACTGTGGACACATGAACATCAATGCTTTTGGAGATACTTTTGTAACCCTTTCCAGCTTCATGCAAGTCAACAATTCTTGATCGTAGGTCTTCTGAGAGCTCTTTTCTGCGAGGCATGGTTCACATCAGGCAGTGCTTCTTGAAACCAGTAAACCCAAAACTGGTGTGTGTTTTTAAAGGGCAGGACAGCTTTCAGCAACACATCCAATAATATCACACTGATTGGACTCAAGGTTGTCTCACTCCTGGCTCCAATTAGCTCTTGGAGAAGTCATTAGGCTAGGGGTTGTGTTCAATAAACACATGAAAACATATAATGTTTGTGTTGTATTATTTTAAGCAGACTGTGTTTTTCAAATTGTTGTGACTTAGATGAAGATCAGAGCACATTTTATGACCAATTCATGCAAAACGCCACGTAATCCCAAAGGGTTCACATACTTTTTCTTGCCACTGTATGTCAGCCAAAATCCAGCAAAATACATGTATAGGGAGCCCCACAGGGGAGACACAACAACTGAGACCAGGTTCCCCCAAAGTTTCAGCGCAATGCCTTTACTTCTACCTCACAGACTTGTTGTGTCACTGTCCTCTTTGACTCTGATCTCTCTTTCACTCCTCACATTAGCTTGCTATTTCCACCAATCCGCCCCTTTCTTAATGCAGTTTGTCAATCTCTACACTGGTTCCCTATTTCCTTTATAATCCAATTCAAAATAATGGTTCTCACTTACAAAGCTCTCCATAACTGCTAACCTCGCCTACATCTCCTCTGTTATTAGCAGGTATACCACATCCCGTCCACTTCGCTCTGCTAATGATCTGATGTTATCATCTCCCTGTATCCGCACCTCCGATTCTCGCCTTCTAGACTTCTCCGGAGCTGCATCCTTTTTATGGAATTCCCTTCCCCGCAACATTAGAGTCTCCCTGTATCTCCAGTCCTTCAAGAAGTCTCTGTAAACACATTACTTTATAGAAGCCTATCAGCTCACTCAATTATCCCCCGCCCATTGTACTTTTCCTACTTCATCTTCCCGCACAACCCACATGCACCCTGCTACTTCACATACTCAGCTATTTACCCTCAATATTGTGTCACCCCTCTCCTCTTAGATGGTAAGCTTTCAGCAGGGTTCTCTCTCCCACTGTTCTCTGTTTCTTACTTGTGTCCGTATATTTGTTGTTAAGTCCGAGCAATTGCACAGCATGTGCAATTATAGCCAGTCATTGCGGAACATGTTGGCAATTTATAAATTTGCAGAGCTCCCATGATCAATTCCATTTGTCAACTTTCTGACTCAAACAATTACTGGGTTTGAAATCCCTGCTTTTGTAGAATAAAAACCACCTTGCAAACTTTTTCAGAAGTTGTTGAAACTTGTAGCAAGGGGACACTTAGCACTCTAGTTTCTGATTTCCAACTGTCATGCAATATTCTACATGATGAAATCCTGTTTGTAACCTTTCAATGACAATTATTTTAAATGTCAGCTATCAAGAATTGCAAACAATCAGCAATGGAAAAATAACCAATTATCTCTAATTGGACACAGTGGCCAATGCCAAAAACGGCCCGTTTCTGATAATGACTGGCTATTATTGCACATATTCTCCACAAACCATTGTTCAAAGATTGCAACAAATGTATTACATTTCTTATTATTAAAGATACACTCCAGGTATCAAAGGTAAAAGTGTAGGGTGATTAAATAGAGGTTATTATTAATGCTATCAAAAGTTTAAGACAAATTGGCAAGCACACAAACACTATACAAAAAATAAATCACTTATACTCTATGGTCCTATTCCAATTCATGGTAAATAATAGATGTTTTATTTTAATGAAGAGACGATTAAAGTGCAACTTGTCCTGTCATCATCAAGGCAAACCTCCCATTGCGTAATCTACCCTGACCTTTAACTTTACCCCAAAGTCAAAACCCCATACAAGACAAGGTAGGTTTCCTTAAAATGTCAAAACCTTACTGTTAATAAAGACAATATGAGGGGGGCACTTAACCAAGCTTGAACTGCAAAGGCAGGTAATACCTTCAAAAATTAGCCCTGTGCTCAGACCCCAGAGGAAGCATGAACTGCTAATATTCAGTCCTTCATGTTAACAAAACAAGTCCTTGCCCTTTCAGTCCTTTAAATGCCAGGTTATAGGTGACCTTTCAAAGAGAGTTGGCATCACAAGGGGCCATATTACATACATCATTCTAACGTTAGCGCTCAGCTGTGTGAGTGTTAAAATTAGCTTTGGTAGCCCTAGCACGACCATATTAAATTCCAAATGCTAACGGGTTAAAAAAACCTGTTAGCAAATCGGATCTTGCTCTTTTCCGCTCAAGCTTACTGTACTTTACACTCCCTATGCTTAACATGAGGTGCGCAAAGTGTTGATTAGCGTTAGGATTACAAAGTCCTAACACTAATTACCTTCCCACTGTGGTTGCTGAAAAGTTAACCACAGCTAGGAACTGATGGTAACTGATTCCGCTCCTGCAGAATCAGTCAGCACCAGATGAAAAAAAGACTCAAAAATCAGATACTCACCTCTAATCCCATGGTGAGAATGGCCTGGTCTATTTCAGGCACCCCCCCGCCATTGCAGGGAAGGTGCCTGAATGGGAGGGGGGAGGTCCTTCGGACCTCTCCCCCTCCCCATCCGTGCATGCCAGCGGTTAAAGGCAGGCACCGCCTGGAAGGGCACAGCCTGCCCTTCCAAGCGGCAGCTGTCTTTAACCCCTAGGGGGCTGGATCGCGATATGGCGCCAACATGCGCCGTATCGCGGTCCCCTCCCGGAGCTGGCCGACATCTTGGATGTCAGCCAAGCTTCCGGGATATCCCCCTAATGACTGGTGTGGCCGTTCCAATGATACCAAACATGACCATGTAAACTGTAAAAAAAAAAATTAAAAATTAAATTAAATAAAAAAAATAAAAAAAATAATTAAAAAAAAAAAAAATGTGTTTTGGTTTTTTTTTTTGATTTATTAGTGCAACAATATTGTTCCCATTTCAATTATAATGTGAACAATGATGCTGCACTAACGATTTTTTCTATGGGGGGCGTTTGCTAAAAAACACGTCATTTCCCCCCAAAAAAAGTAACGATTCCTCATTTCTAATTTTTTTAACAAGCGCACCCCATAGAAAACATAACCGCAAACGATCGTATTTTAAAATGTGAAAAAAAACACTTTACACATTGTAAATTATTGAAAATTCAAATTTTATTGCATATTTTGTTATAATATACAGACAGGTCATGACGTATACATATAATAATGACATATTATGAATCTGCACAGTCTGCCGGAAAGAACAATATATAATATGTCTGGGTCATATATTAAAATAAGGCTTCAAAACGCGGTTAAACATGATGAGCGAAACCGGTAAAAATGACCTCAGCACAGAGGCGGGAAAAGGCTCAGCAGCGAAAGGGTAAAAGGGCCACTACCACCAAAAAAAATAAATTCCCTTATTGTGCTTATGTTATGTTGCTGGTATCTTACCTGTGATTTGTTTTTCTCTTGTATGTATAATTAAGAAAATATTTTACTCTACATGTGTCATTGGGTGCATCCATTAGGGGATCTTTTGTGTTTTAAACTGCCACCCCACCCCCCCCCCACAGTATCTTTACCTCACTCACTCTTCACCCTGTGGAGGCCATAGAATGTAGTCTATGGGTCGATCAAGGTCTCACATCTCATTGTATTGTGTGGGGTGTATTCAAAGGACATCAGAGGGTAAATTGGAAGTCTTTTAAGCTCCCTGTTTTATCTCATTCAGCTGCCATCTCTTATCTTGAGTAAGAATAATAGCCCCTGTAGCCTTATGTAAACACCCATCAGCTCATTAAACTGTTAATTACTGTAGATTACATAAACCGCAGATGTAAAGAAAAACCTTTAGTAAGTGTTGCCTCCTGTGAAAAATCAACAAAAGGGTAAGGAGATAAAAAAATATATATTTTTCCTTTTTACATGTACTTACTTCAAACAAAGGAAAAAAAAACAGCAGCGTGTGTTTTATAAGGTGGTTCTAATTGTAAAAGATACGCAATCTAGTTACAGCCTATGTAAGTGGTAATGTTACTTTAAGTGATATGTCTTCATAAACATTGTTTTAATGGTGTTATCTTTTTACAAAATATTTTTGTTATGTAATGAAGTGCAAAAGTGCTGATAAAAGTTGTCTGCAGTATAAAATGAGAGATTTAAAGTACATTTATGGGCATTTAGTTACATCAGTAGTTCCCAACCACGTTCCTCACGTACCCCCAACAGGCCAGGTTTTAAGGATTACCTTGGGGAAATGCAGACTGAATCCTGCAATCACTGAGCAGGAGCAAATCATATCACCTGTGCTGTGCTTCAGCTATCTGGAAAACCTGCCTTCTTGGGGGTACTTGAGGACCGCGATTGGGAACCGCTGAGTTATACCATCTTGCCCAACCCAAATTAAGCTCGCCACTGTATCAAAGTAGTGCAGCGAGGTAGAGTGCGAGACATCAATCCAAGAGCGAAAGGCAAGTGTTTGCTACATACAAACCTGGTGATACAAGATATTGTGTTGTGGCATGCCCAAATGTTTTTCCCAGCACATGTATCTGCATTCTTATAGTTAACTGTCTGAGTGTCACTTATTTATTTGTGGATTTCTTTGATTTCATGTGAACGCCTGCTGCCACTAAATGTCTCTATGGATTTGCACCATCACTTTACAGAGTGTTAAATCCGTGATTCATTTTGCATCGGCTAATATATGCAGACAGCTTACTTATGAGCTTCTAAACTATCCGGACAGGGTTAGTCTCCAGCACT
Organism: Leptobrachium leishanense; assembly: GCA_009667805.1. Taxonomy (NCBI): domain Eukaryota; kingdom Metazoa; phylum Chordata; class Amphibia; order Anura; family Megophryidae; genus Leptobrachium; species Leptobrachium leishanense. The sequence continues at coordinate 135,905,851 of CM019065.1, forward strand.
GAGCATGCTCTCCAGGGAATGTTGGTTGTAATTAATCATAAATGATGACCAACTCACAGTCTTAACCACACATCCTTTTAAAATAGAACATATAAACATCATCTGCCAGTTGTTGTTTAAACAGTTAGTGGTGTCAGTTTCAGGCCCTTTGGGAAGTGGTTATGTATATTTGCTAACATAGGCAAATGGTAATTTTTAGCGATTTTTACAGCACATTATCAGATAAATAGCGAATATTATCCTGATGCCTTTAATGATATAAATCCTGCACATAGATGTCCAACCAGCATTATCAGCTGAGGGCAATAAAATGTAGATTTAATAATCTAATTAGTAGACGTGCACTCTTTTTCAGACAAATTGAGATTAATCCAAATTTTAGGCAATTCATCGATTCATCTGGAACACAAATCAACAAAAGGACACCTCAGCAAATCAACTGAATAACTAAACGCAGGGGAATGATTTTAGTTTGTGCATTCATTTTGTTTAATGTCAGTGTAACCACAAGAACAATTTACAGCTGAATTGCATTTCATTGCCAAGCAGCCGACCCTCTCCCTACCCCATACATCCGACCCACTTCCTATGCCCATACATCCCACCCACTTCCAATGCCAATACATCCAAACAACTTCCTATGCCCATACATCCCACCCATTTCCATTGCCCATACATCCCACCCATTTCCAATGCCCATACATCCCACCCATTTCCAATGCCCATACATCCCACCCACTTCCAATGCCAATACATCCCACCCACTTCCTATGCCCATACATCCCACCCACTCCCTATGCCCATACATTCCACCCATGAATGTTGTCCTCCTCAGTCACTGGCCACAAATGGGGTTTGGAACAGGAGCCCCTCCATATCTTCATGGGCCATGGGGTCCAGGACAAAGGGGATTTCCCAACAGCCCACCTCCTCCACTGATTAACTCGTCACTCACAGCTGAACGGTTTAATTAAATAACTTATTAATTATGTGGAAACACAACTGACACATGCACACTGGCTAATTTACCTACAACAAATTGATTTAAAGAAGATATTTTGCCTGAATTTCAGACAAATTGTATCTGTACCAACAGAATTTGGACAAATTGAAGTTCTCAGACGAACCAAAAATTAAAAACCACATTTTTTGCCCATTCACATGTCTACTAAATACTCAGAACATGCATGCATGTCAGCAGCAACCTTAGTTTAAGTATACTTTGAGCACTGGTTATCATCAAGCCTGACTTCTAGATACACACTCTAGATGTGAAGAAAACATATTGAACATATATAAACTCAGTGGAGCTCTCGAACAGCATCTTTTTTACTGACCCATTTGCTTGGGTGATTCCTCAAGTACGTATATGTACACCCATTTAAGTTGTCGTGGAGAGTAAAACTATTTAATTAAAAGCCTCCACATTGCAAATAATAAAGTTTATTATTGCAGAAGTCATTTACACATCCCAGCAATTCAAAGAACCGCATTACAGAGCTCCTGTTCTACATTTGTCTATCTCCTGCTGATGAGGGTAAAATTAGCCTGAAACAGCTGTCCAGGAGTGGCTTTGACCTGTTGCATAAACCCGATCTTTGCTAAAATAAAAACATCTAGTATGGCATGTCATTGATTGGAGGGTTCTGTGTGAAAGCAGACACATACAAAAAAGTGAGACTGACGTCATTTGCATGTCCTACCCAGAGTTCTGTTCTGCATATGGGAAATATAGCACATGAGCTCTGTGAAGCAGTTCTTTGATTTGCTGTGATGTGATAATGACTTCTGCAATAATAAACCTTATTTTTTATATATATCTATATACAGTATATAAATGACTCATCAACGCCCAGCTGAAACCGTTTAACCTAGGAACGTGAAATTTTGAAGGTGCACTGTTTTTATGATGTGGGCACCCACTAAGAAAGGATTTTTGGAAACTCCGCCCCTAAGGGGGTGAAAAAGGGGGTTGAATATTTTAAATAGGATAGCTATAGCTCAAAAACAGGAGATGTTACAGACGTGAAAATCGGTATTTAGATTCTTCTTGAAAAATAAAAAAACACGTATTTTACCATTTTCTGTAAATTGCTTGGGGGCAAAACGGGGAGTTGAATACTTTTATCAGTATACCTATATTTCAAAAACCGAAAATATTACAGTGTGAAATTTGGTATTTACAATGTTTGTGAAAAAAACAAACATGTGTTTTGCCATTTTCCACAAATCCAACTAAGGGGGGTCGGGGAAATGTGGTCTGAATACTTTTAGCAGTATACCAATAGTTCAAAAACCAAAGATTTTTACAGACGTGAAATTTGGTATTTACTATGGTGTTTTACCATTTTCCAAAAATCCCAGGTAGGGGGTGAATACTTTTAAACGGGATACTTATCTATATGTATAAAAGCGAAAGTCCTGACTGACTGATTGACTCATTGTAATGGGCGCAGTGGCGCTCACACAAGAGTAACGAGGTTGAGATCCTTTTGGACGGATTTATCGGTTTGATGTTAGCGAAATAAACAGTACTTTCAAACTTATACTCCAAAACCAAGGAGTATGACGAGACAAGAGAACTGCTACTATACTCCAAAGGTTTCGAGACCAACGGACAACTTAGAGCACACAACAAGACATCAGATCGCAAGACAGAAACAGTAGTACTGAGACATTCGGCAGGACAGGCAATGAATCGATCAGACTGCAGGGCAGTCAACACACTAACAGATTTTACGTTTTCAGACCACCTTGATCGGGTACTTTGTAACTTGTGATTACCAGGGTCTGTAGATACACACACAGGTTTAGGAATCGTACTAGCCAGGGTACTTTTGGCAAAACGAGCAAGCTGAATGCCAGCTTAAAACCAACAGTCTTTCGTATTCACAGATGGTACAAGCGAATCAGATCTTAACTCAGACCCCTTAGACCTGGAGCAAACCTCCGATAAGGCTGCAGTACGAAAACCAGGGTGAGAGGGGAATCTCCCCACGAAACGAGTAAAACCCCAAACAGCGTGCATGGGGTTAAACCTACAGCGCACAACACTAGTCACCGCTATAGCATAGAACATAGATTGGTCAGAGACAAGCCGGGTCAAAATCAGGAGCAGGAATCGTAGTCAAGCTGGTTCGGCAACAGATTAGGCAACAATAAATGATAGGAAGTGATGCGAGAACAGAAATCCACGTCAGGGCGACGAGGAAACTCCTTGCGCCCTGTTTTAAACCCGACGGCTCCTCGTAACCACGCCAGGCCCCGCCCCCTCGGACGCTGCTCGGCCATTACATGGTGCTGGCATACGACCAGCTCTTGGCACTGAACCTTGCCCAGACCCCCCAAGAAGCATAGCAGGGGCTGAGGATGTAACACTCATCAAAGCCCAGCTGAAACCGTTTAGCCTAAGAACATGAAATTTTGAAGGTACACTGTATTTATGATGTAGGCACCCACTAAGGAAGGATTTTTGGAAACTCCGCCCCTAAGGGGGTGAATACTTTTATCAGTATACCTATGTTTAAAAAACCGAAGATGTTAAAGGTGTGAAATTTGGTATTTACAATCTTTGTAAAAAAAAAAGCCAAACATGTGTTTTACATTTTCAAAAAATCCAATTAAGGGGGGGTCTGAGGAAAGGGGTGTGAATACTTTTATCAATATACCTATATTTCAAAAACCAAAGATGTTACAGGTGTGAAGTTTGGTAATTACAATCTTCTTGAAAATAAAGAAATATGTGTTTTACCAGACTGTTTTTTTTGCCATCTTTGGATCAAAAGCAGTAGGTGATGTGTGAGAGGCTGAAACCGATGGACGCATGTCTTTTTTCAGCCTATGTAACCAATTTCCAAAAATCCAAGTGGGCGGTTTCAAGTGGGTAGATCTCAAAAACAGAAGATGCTACAGACGTGAAAATTGGTATTTAGATTAGTCTTGAGAAATAAAAAAACAAGTATTTTACCATTTTCCAAAAATCCAGGGGGGGTCAAAAAGGGGGGGTTGAATACCTTTATCAGTATACCTATATTTCAAAAACAAAAGATGTTACAGGTGTGAAATTTGTTATTTACAATCTTTGTGCAAAAACCAAACACGTGTTTTACCATTTTCCAAAAATCCAAATAGGGGGGGGGGGGGTTGGGGGAAAGGGCTGTGAATACTTTTATCAGTATATCTATATTTCAAAAACCAAGGATGTTATTCTGTATATATACACACACACACACTAATGTTCAGTGCTTTACAAGTATTGTGGTCTGGTGCATCCCATGCAGATGCAATGTGGTAGGTTTGTGGTTGTGTGGTTTACACAATCTCATTTGTAAAATACATGTAACACAATATTTTTCTACATTTAATTTGCATTCTATATATGCATTTATTAATGTTTGAATGTTTTGTTTTTCTTTTACAAAAATATTTAAGTTGCCTATGTCTCTTCACGCACTCTCTTGGGCTTCTGTTACTCATACTTTCAGGGTTATTCAAAGAGATCCGAATTGTTGCCGAAAGGTAAGGTAACCGAACAGTGGAATTCAGCGTACGGTTACCTTTCCTGGCCATTCAGAGAGCAGACAGTTCACCAAATGTTGGCGAATTGCCTGCACAAACGGTGCCTGGTAGGTGCCTGTTCGAGGGCAGTGAAATCCCCATAGAGAAGCAATGCTTCGTCTATTCAGAGAACAGAAACCAGCAGTGAAAGGTTGCCGAAATGCCCTGCTGTTCGGTAGTTTCATTCAACAGGTTTATTCAGACGAATCCCATAGGCTTCAATGTTAAAAATATTCCCATTTTAACTCAATATCTAATAAACCGTTGATTATAATATTCTGCAGTAAAAAGTCTCTTTATGTATAGATTTTGTAGGATCATATAGGCATTTTTCGAGATTTTTTTGCGAATTTCTTTTTTGGTTTTTTTTAAATCGTTTTTTCTTTTTTCTGTAACACCCCTTTTTATTATCATTCATTGGATTTTATATGTCAATTTCAGACATTTTCGTTCTGTATTTTCTTTGCAAACAGTGTTTCACTTTTCAAACATTCAAGCATACTGGTTTTTTTTTTCACTCCATTCATCTGCAGTGGCGGCTTTTTCCGGCGGCTGCTCTGGGCTGTGATTGGCGGCTAGTCAGGTTTTTCGGCGTGTTCGGCGGGGTTAATCCAGATGTTTTTGCGTGTTTCGGTGTGCGTGCGCCGGGTTTTTGCGGTGAGTGCTCACCGGGTTTGCGGTGCCTTTTCCTTGCACCATGACGGCCCTGTGGTGCTTGCTGAATACACCGCAGGCTCGCCGAAATGGGATCGCCAAATCGATTCTCTTTGAAATAACCCTGTTAGTGAATGGGAAAAATACAGTTTCTTTAATACTTTTGTTCTCTTTCCACAGAGTTTTCTTTTCTGTACAACTCCTATCCACCCGACAAGCACCTCTGGTCACTTTGCACTAATCTAACATGTCCTTATCTTTTCCTCTCCAGGTGTCATTATTTCTTTACATGATTTCCCTTTAAACCACTTCACAACCCAAACAGTTACTACTACTGCCTTCACTTTCTCTTGCCATCGATTTCACAATCCCCTGCTTCCTTATATATTGTGTCCATTTTATTGCCAGTAAATTTTAAGCTCACGTGCCGTCTAGCAGAATGCTTTCTATAGTAGTATCGTGTAAATGCTCCTGGACTGACCTAGAGGGCTGTGTGTTCAATTTGTGCCAGTATGGTTATTGTTTGCAAACCCCCCAAAGTTCAGGAATAAGTAAGAGTTTGAGGTTTATAAATACTATTAATGAAATGGAATGTTGTATTCTACAATGTTACTTATTAGTGCAGGTTAACCGCCATTCTAAAATTGCTGGCCATACTAACTAGAGCTAAAAATTCTTATCACACATCTGTGCAAGTGCTGATTTCAGTTTTTGCTTTACATTCATGTATTATATTGTGTCATATTTGTTTCACCGCAAGGTTGGTGTAAAAGTTTAGCATACCTGTATATGTTTGCTAGATGTACAGTGGCAAGAAAAAGTATGTGAACCCTTTGGGATTACGTGGAGTTTTGCATGAATTGGTCATAAAATGTGCTCTGATCTTCATCTAAATCACAACAATTTGAAAAACACAGTCTGCTTAAAATAATACAACACAAATATTATAAGTTTTCATGTTTTTATTGAACAGAACGTGTAAACATTCACAGTGCAGGGTGGAAAAAGTATGTGAACCTTTGGCCTTAATAACTGGTTGACCCTCCTTTGGCAGCAATAACCTCAACCAAACGTTTCCTGTAGTTGCAGATCAGACCTGCAGAACCATCTGGAGTAATTTTGGACCACTCCTCTTCACAAAACTGTTTCAGTGTAGCAATATTCTTGGGATGTCTGGTGTGAATCGCTCTCTTAAGGTCATGCCACAGCATTTCAATCAGGTTGAGGTCAGGACTCTGACTGGGCCACTCCAGAAGGCGTATTTTGTTTTGTTGAAGCCATTATTTTGTTGAATTACATGTATGCTTTGGGTCATTGTCCTGTTGCATCATCCATCCTTTGCGGAGCTTCAGTTGGCGGACAGTTGGTCTTACGTTTTTCTGCAAAATGTCTTGATAAACTCTGGAATTCATTTTTCCATCAATGACAACAATCCAGCCAGGCCCTGAGGCAGCAAAGCAGCCCCAAACCATGATGCTCCCTCCGCCATGTTTTACAGTGGGGATGAGGTTTTGATGTTGGTGTGCTGTGCCTTTTTTTCTCCACACATAGTGTTGTGTGTTTTTTCCAAACAACTCAATTTTGGTTTCATCTGTCCACAGAATATTTTGCCAGTAGTGCTGTGGAACATACAGGTGCTCTTTTGCAAACTTCAAACGTGCTGCAATATTCTTTTTGGACAGCAATGGCTTCCTCCATGGTGTCCTCCCATGTACTCCATTCTTGTTTAATGTTATCCTTATTGTAGATGTGTCAACAAAAATGTTAGCATGTTCCAGAGATTTCTGTAAGTCTTTAGCTGACACTCTAGGATTCTTCTTTACCTCATTAAGCATTCTGCGCTGTGCTCTTGCAGTCATCTTTACAGAACGACCATGCCTAGGGAGAGTAGCAACAGTGCTGAACTTTCTTCAATTGTAGACAGTCTGTCTTACTGTGGACACATGAACATCAAGGCTTTTGGAGATACTTTTCTAGCCCTTTCTAGCTTCATGCAAGTCAGCAATTCTTGATCGTAGGTCTTCTGAGAGCTCTTTTCTGCGAGGCATGGTTCACATCAGGAGGTGCTTCTTGAAACCAATAAACCCAAAACTGTTGTGTGTTTTTAAAGGGCAGGACAGCTTTTAGCAACACATCCAATAATATCACACTGATTGGACTCAAGGTTGGCTCACTCCTGGCTCCAATTAGCTCTTGGAGAAGTCATTAGGCTAGGGGTTCACATACTTTTTCCACTCTGCACTGTGAATGTTTACATGTTATGTTCAATAAAGACATGAAAACATATAATGTTTGTGTTGTATTATTTTAAGCAGACTGTATTTTTCAAATTGTTGTGACTTAGATGAAGATCAGAGCACATTTTATGACCAATTCATGCAAAACTCCACGTAATCCCAAAGGGTTCACATACTTTTTCTTGCCACTGTATTGTGTGGATAGTGTGTGAGCTAACCTGTTTTCTCCTTATCACAGCCCAATATCTCTTCTTTTCCAAGTCCTAAATTACTCATCATGTCACGTTCTCTTATGGGTCATTTTGCTCCTTACCTCCCCTGTAATTTATTTCCTTCCTTTCCCTGTCAATCTTTCCCTTATCTGTCTCTAGTCCTATATCCTTCATGTTATATAATCATCATTGATATATGAAGGAGAGAGACATTTTCATTTTGAATATTCTTTATATAATGAAGTAGCAGGACTTTACAAAACTGTGGAATTTAAATGAGAACAGAGAGTGAGATGCTTAAAGAGATTTTGACTGTGGTAAGAATTTCATGAATCACTGAGGGGTTAAAAAGACCAAAATAAGAAAAAATGGGCATCCCTATGACTTTTCAGAAGAGAAACTCTGTGGGAAATTGCTTTCTCATCCTATAACCCAGTGAGGTGGCAAATCTTCTGTATAGGCAATACCGTGTTATGATCTGCTCACTGTATATAATACCACAGGAGGGAGAAAAGAGGGGGAAAAAAGGCACTGCAAAATTGTTGGTTTGTCATGTGCTTCAAGTGAAGCCAGCTTAGAGACACTTCATTATCCTGAATTTTCACTTGCTGTGTTTTGTGAATGATGTGCAGGTCGAGTTTCCTGAAAATAACCGACAAACGGCAAACAAGGAATGTTTCGAGACGCCTTGTGACAGCTATTGTTTCTGCAAACAAAATGAGAAATGATCAGGCTCCTGTCTGCTTCTTTCCCTTTTAAATATCAAACGTGAAAGGTGTTAGCTAAGATGCCAGCACTTCATCTGCCACAATAATCCTAGCATTTAGCGCAACAGAAGGCTCAAAATGTAGAAAATCCTCCTCAGATAGCACCCCCACCCCCCGCCTTGCCTGTTAGTGTGATGCCACTTGACATGATTGGCATTGCTGCTAGTGTTTGCCTCTGATACTGCAAAATAGTACACTACAGCAGATGTGCTTTAAGACATGCACTGGCTGAGGGAAAGAACACATATAGCTGGGATGTTAGAAAGTAGAAAATAAATCAGCCTGTGTATTTGAGAAAATTTATTTTTGCTTTTTTCTGGGTGCCTACATTGGACCCTTAGGGCTCTATTACCTCTTTCAAGCTAACACTAGCGTTAGCGCTATCTTAAAAGGAGGTCATAGCGCTGCGCCCACATCGCCTTTCGAATTGCTAACTGGTTAAAAAAACTGTTATCGCTCGCTAATTAGCGATTCTTTGCGCGAGTTTACTGTACTTTGCGCTCCTATACGTAACATGGGGAGCGCAAAGTGCAAGCACAGAGTAACTAGCGTTAGGGAGCTGGCGCTAACTGTAAACGTTCCCACCAGATCAGAGGTGTAGCTAACTGATTGCGCTGCTGCAGAATCTGTTACCTCCAGCTCAAACCCCCCCCAAATCACATTGTGACGAAACGGCTGCCCCTATGTTTAATCTCAAGTATTTTGCTTTACAGTTTATTGTCTGTGTATATAGTGTAGAGGGTTGTGTAATATGCTATGCTGTGTCAAAGTGTGTATCTGTATGTTAGTTATAAGTTGTTCTGTTTTGCATTCACAAAACAGTAGGAGAGGACCCTTGCTCAAGAGCTTGCACTTTAACCTCATGTCTGCTTTCACCGCCCTCTCTCCATATTGTAGACTTACTGCTGTAAGAAGACTCATGTTTCCCTCTAGTCTTAGGACACTGTTTAGATAAGACACCTGTGTAAACAAGCCATTGTGTTGGATGGCTCCTTCTATTGTTCTCTGAGTGGAGACTGAGTGTGGTGCAACCTGGAGCGAGATGGATACGCTCAAGGAGGTAAAAAGACGCCTCAAGCAATATGGTCCGAACCCTAGCATGGACCTGTTCCAGAGCGTTTGGAATGAGGTCTGTTTATTGCAACAAGGGGGAGCTGTGCGGGACCAGGGAGATTTTAACCCTCTGCATGTGGAATACAATAAATACAAGGTTCCCGGCTGGATTGAGCCAGGGGACATTCGTAGCCAGGAGGAGAACTGGCTGGCCACTACACCACACACCCAGAGGGTGCCTACAGACTTGGATTGGCAGAGACCAAGTATTTTGGAAGCATTGGCTTCTGCCAATGTCAAGACCCAGACAAAATATGTCTATGCACCAACCATGACTGGCAACCCACCTCCACAACTAAAGCTAAAAAGAAGCAGAGGGGTAGATGGGTGAAAGGAATGGAGGTGGTGCTGGAGAGTGAATTCAAATGTTGCGACCCGCTTCGAAGGAAGGTAGAGACCTTGAAAGGGCAACTGGACTCTGCCACCCAGAGTGAGAAAGAGACTGGCCTGCAATTGCACCGGCTACAAGATCAGCTACTAGATGGCCAGAGAGAGCTGGATGAGGTGAGACTTTCCAGAGATGCTGTGGAGGTGAATGTATAGCGCCTGGAGATGGAAATCACTGGCTTACGGGACTTACTTACAGATGCTGAGCGAACCAAGGATAATGCTGCTCGAGAGGCGGCCATGGTCATTGGCGTTTTAAAAGTCCAAGCAGCCTTGGGGGGAAAGTGTCTCCTGGAATCCCAGATTATGGAGCTGACAGAGAAGCTGAAAGCCGAACAGAGTAACGCTGAGCGAGCAGGCGAGAATCTCAAGAAGGCCAGATTGCTGAATGACCAACTGAGAGCAGACGGAGAGGCAGAGCGAAGCAAGGCCCAGCTACTCGAGAAGGCATGTCAACAGCTGGAGGGTCAGTGCCAAGAACTAAAGGCTGAACTCCAGGCATCTATCACTGCCTGGGAAGGAAAATGTCAAGAGTTACAGGAGCAGCTTGCTGCAGAGACCCAGCAACGCCACAGTATTGATGAGCAGCTGCTACAATCCGAAAGTATGCTGCACATTGCCCACCAACAGCTGGAAAATGAGAGGATTCAGACCGTGGGCAAGGACCATGCGGCTAGAGGTACAGCTGGACGCCGAGATTATCAGGCGGCATGCCGTCGGTGAGGAGTTACACCAGAAAGATGAGCTGGTTAAAGAGATAAGCCTCACATTGGCAGCGGAGCTCAACCCGGCCCCAGGTGAAGAGCCAGCCACAGAACAGAGTGGGCATCAGGGAGAGGAGGCAGTTAGCCTTGCTACCCAGTGGCGAGTGTACCCCGTGATGCTGGAGCCAGACGCTGTGTTGACAACAGAGTGTGCTGGGTCATCGAGGAAGATGGAGACCACTGCCCACCTGCCAAGGCGACCAGTGAGTGACCATCCAAGTTCCTGGTCCCAGGACAAATTGCACCCATTTGGGATTGTGGGGTGGGACCCTTTTGAATGTTTGGGAGGGGGCATCAGCAGAAGGAGAGACTGAGGACTGTAAATGCTGACTGGGTTCTGGTTCTGGGTCTGCAGAGGTATACTGGAGAAAAAGTGTGGGGAGGAAGCCCAGTGTGCCCACTAACGAACATTTTGTCTTTGTGGACTGTGGTGGACTGGCAACCACTGGTTGCCTGGCGCACTGGACAAGAGGGGTAGCTTGCCTCTTACCCCGGGACTATGGACCCACAACCAGGGGTACCCTGCAGAGACCGTCAGACACTGCTGTCGGTGTGTGTGCCAGCACCCTGGAACTTTGCAGTTGGCGAAAAAATTATTTAAAAAAATGGACAGAGTGAAAAGTCTCGTCAGTGGCAAGTGATCCTTTGGGATCAAAGCTCGCCCTGACGATCTGGAAGGGGGGACATATGTAACAAAACGCCCGCCCCAATGTTTATTCGCAAGTATTTTGCTTTACAGTTTATTGTCTGTGTATAGTGTAGAGGGTTTTGTGATATGCTATGCTGTGTCAAAGTGTGTATCTGTATGTTACAGTTATATGTTGTTCTATTTTGCACTCACAAAACAGTAGGAGAGGACCCTTGCTCAAGAGCTTGCACTCTAACCTCATGTCTGCTTCCACCCCCCTCTCTCCATATTGTAGACGTACTGCTGTAAGAAGACTCCTGTTTCCCTCTAGTCTTAGGACACTGTTTAGATAAGACACCTGTGTAAACAAGCCATTGTGTTGGATGGCTCCTTCTATTGTTCTCTGAGTGGAGACTCTTGATCTTATCTGTAATGTCTTCTGTATGGGAGGGGGCTGTGTCTCAACTGTTAACTGTGTGTATTTGAAATAAAGAAGCATTCTCCATTTTGGATTGGAACTGAAAAGATCTCCAGTGTGTTACTGCCTGCGTCGGGCCCAGAAGCAGTAATTCTGCGGAAAACTGTCTTAAAGGGGAGCAGTCTGCACGTGGACGGAAACCCACACATAACACACATAGTCCCCTCTCATCCTGCGGCGAGAACGACAGACTGTTACACTGCTTCTGGCCACCAAGAGCAGAGGGAGACTAGGGGAAGAAAGCAGTGACGTGCGGTGAGGTCAGTGGCTGGTGAGGCACTGACTAAATCAGAGCCAGATATACACAGGGTTACACAATCGCAATTTACGCATTTGATTATCGTTATATAGGAGAATAGAGTTTCACTATTTATAAAGTAGAGTTTGCTTTTTTTTTACAGTTCTAGGAGCATGCACTTACAATACTGACTGATAGAGGGCGCTATTACACACATGCTGACTGCTGAGCTCTGCCTGCCCGCCCCCCACGACTGACGAGGACAGTCACATGACTGTCCTGCGTCAATCCATGGGGAGCTCTGCCTCCCATAGGGGGCGTTTTGTTTTGTTTTAAAAAGAATTGCTTGAGACCAATGGAGCTTTTCCATTGGCTCAAGCTTTCAATTGCTCTCAGTGCTTCTGAAGGCACTGAGGAGCGTAGAACAAAGGAAGTCAGCTTGAGCTACGCAATTACCGTAGCGTTCAGCTGTGCAAATTGCGTAGGCTATGCTGGCTCAGTGCTGCCCCTGCTGTCTGTGTAGTGAATCACACACACACACACACACACACACAGCAGCTGGCAAACTGAAAGTACGGGGGGGAAAAAAGCAGAGGACAGAGAAGCACGGCGAGACAGCGTGGAGAGGCGAGTATGAAAACGTTTTTCAATGAATAACATTTTATTTACAGATTAACTATACATACATGTCATTACAGCACAATGAGCACATTAATTTACGGCTCTGTCTCCCCTGCCACCCCTGACTGCACGCCCCTGGAGGAAAGTCCCCTGTCTCCCTTCTTGATCACTCCGCCGGCGAGATCCTGCCGGTTATGTGACCCGGCATCATGATTCTCCATGGAGTCCTATGGACGCCATGGAGTGGATTCTGGGGATGGAGCTGTAGCGCTGTGCCAGCATCCATCCACAAGCTTAGCGATCGCTAAGGGGCAGGCTGCTGGACTTGGCGCCTGCCCCTCGATCTGCTGGGGAAACTGGGATGCTAAGGGGAAGTTAGCGAATGCTAATTTTTCCCCTTAGCATCCCGGTTTTAGCTCAGGGCAGCTGATAGTGCCCGTAGGAATGCCATTATGTCATAAGACTTTATTTGTGCTTGTTTTCGGGTTAGGGCTACTTTTAACCTTAACCTTAACCAGCAGATTCTGCTCTATTTTCACTTCATGTTTATGCAACACATTTTGCACCTTCTTTTGACGCATGTGCAACCCTAACCCTAGTGCCTAATACTAAAGTCAGTAAAATGACGATAGTATGGTAATCATTTTAAGGGAAAAATGTTGAAACGGTGCCATTTTTCATGTCAAATATGACTCTTTTCTTAGTGTCTTTCTATTAGGGACTGTTTAACCTCCCTGGTGGTTTTCCCGAGTGTGGCTCGGGGTTAAATTTCACTGCTGAAAGTGGTAACCCCAAGCCACACTCGGGCTGGATACATACCTGTCCCAGCGCTCCCTCGCTGACCTCCCGCAATCGCATTCTCCTTAGGCCGATCGCGGTGTCCTGCTTTCGGTGTCCTGAAGGAAACCAGGATGCCGCGATCGGACGGGGGTGACAGCGGGGGAAAAGAGGGAGCACAGGGACAGGTATGTATCTAGCCCAAGTGTGCCTCGGGGTTACCGCTTTCAGCAATGAAATTAACCCCGCGTCACACTTGGGATACCGCTAGGGGGCTAAATAAATGCACCGATTCTGACATACAAAATATGTCAGAATCGGAATGCCAGGGAGGTTAATTATGCATTGTTTCTTATGGCAAAAAGTAGGTGGCATCATTATGAAAGTAAACCCAAGGTTTGCAGTCGAGGTTAGGACATGAACCAATATGACTGTTGTGTATAATGGCTTATTTTTCTGTACAGTTTGTCTGTCACTCTTTGAATACTCCTGATGATGCCAATCTTCATGGTGAAATGCGTAGAGTAATGGAGTGAAGCTTTTTGCAATTTTAATCTTTTTTATTTTGCTGTTCTCTTGTAGCCTTTTTGTCATCCTATTTGCTGCTGCTCTGCATATGCTGGTTTGGAGTGCTCCCAGTGCTGGCTGACTGCAGATCTACTTTCTCTACACTAAGATACTCTTTATGTTGCAATTACACTCCGGTTTGGAGTCTTTCTGTCTCCTTCCTATTACTGCGGACTCACGAAGGCCCGCTTCTCTGCTTTATTAACTTAAGTAGGTTAGAAGTGTGTGTGTACCCAGGAGCTTTCTACAGTGTTACCTGCTTGCATATATGGACCTGAGTAGGCCATATTCCTTTTCATGCCAGACACATTGAGTCAATCTTTGTGTTCACTGTGGTACCTAGCTTGTTGTCAAAGGTTACCGAGACTTTTAATATTGTCGTCCTGGTTGTCTTTTGCTTTATGCATGAATAAAAGTTAAGTTTTATTTCATTTTTCTCTCAGCAGCACAGTATCCATCTATATTTTTTCATGTTCCAGGCTTACCCCTTATATTCCACATTTTATACCGTCTGCAATGCTACTGACGAGGGGTTATCATCCATGCGCTCTCTGACTTTCTCAAATAGCACATACCATATATATTTTCTTATTCAGGTGAACACCATAGGTTTCAATGGTAAAAATATTCCTGTTTTTACCCAATATCGAATAAACTGTTATTCCTTTAATCTGTAGTAAAAAGTCTATTTATTGATATTTTCTTTGTATCTATTAGACATTTTTAAAAAAAATCCTTTTTTTTTCTAATAGCGTTTTTTCTTTTTTCTGTAACAGACCTTTTTATTGTCATTCATAGGACCTTATATGTTAATTCCAGACATTTTCGTTCACTAGTTTTTTTTAAAACAGCAGGTGACGGGTTTGCGGCATAATTCGGTGGCTGATTCCCTGCACTTCAGGGACCCTGCGGTGAATTCACCGGGGAAATTTGATTTCCCAAACTGCGCTGAACAACAGAACACTGAAATGTCTGCGTCATTTCGGTGCTCTGTGAATATTCCCTTTAGTGGTGCTTTTTGCCACCCCCTTGGAAAGTGCCAGCCTAGGCCTTGCCTACCCAGGACATACTTGAAAATGAGAGAAATCTCAATGTATCCTTCCTGGCAAAATATTTTTGTGTAATTTTTTTTAGGGTGTCACCCTAAGGGGTGGTGTCACCCGGTGCGGGCCGCACCCCACACCCCCCTTGTGATGCCACTGCCAATGTAGCACCTGATCTTAGGCTAAGGTCAGACTAACGCAGTATTAACGTGCGTTTAGCCGTACTAAATCACTGCCACGCTAGCAGCAAATTACGTCCAATGCCGGGCAACATACGAAGAACGGCCGCACAAAAGTGCGGCCGCGCAACGCAAGTGGCAAACTAACGCATTTTTTCGAGAACGGCATGTGTGCGTGATTAGGAGACGTCAGACGCTGCTAATGTCCGGCCAACATAACGTCCAGACGCAAAAAGTGTTTTATTGATGATCCGTACAAAATCAAGGACGAAAATGCGCATCGTATGACTGCTATCGTGTATTCCGTGAAAAAATGCGTCCATTCGTTCGAACGCACTCTTTCACGGACAATGCAAAAAATGCGTTTGTCTGAACCTAGCCTTAACAGATGGTATGCAAATATGCAAATAAAGGGATAAGCCATAAGGACCTCAACACATTACGCATGCTTTGAGGACACCAAGTTTTTTCGTTATACCCCTTTTAAAAGCAGATATTACGAGAAAATCTACACCAAAAAGCAACATCTTGCAAGATTGACTAATCCCTTTTGAATTGATTATGATTGCTGCATAGTCTTATTGCAACTCTGGCACTTATAAGCATGGATTTACAGTAACTTATAGATTTCTACCTGTAGCTAGTTACTGTCTACACATTTACCTTTTTTGTTTAGGACAGCCTTGTTCCAATGTGATAAATGCTCATATATGAGCTGATTTGGTATGTACAATTACATAGATCATATAGTCCCCCCCCCCACACCCACATATCTCCTTTGTTATTTCCTTTCATTTTCATTTAATACAGTATATTCCTTGGAGTAAAAAAATAAGGAGGTTTTCACATTCTGGCCAAAGTGATAGATATTACTTTAGTGTAAAGAAATAGATTGTTAGGAAGGATAAATCATTGGAAACTGCCTGTATTAGTGCTCCTCTTTACATCATATTATCTAATTTACTGAATTCCTCCCCATGGCAGTATTTTTCACACATGAAGTCAGACAAGGAAAATCATAATCACAAATGACTCTAGGATATTCCTTATTTTGTGTGCAATCTGTCAATTTTATCTCAAAAGAGAAGCCATTGTTCTGACGAGAGTACACAGAGATGCATGCTGTTCATCCGTCACAAAGCGTGTTTTATCGGCTGCTGTTAATCTAGAGCATGAAACCAATAAATGTATTATGGAGCAGCCAAACACTTCTTCCGAAAGATTAATAGCCTTAAACACACTATTAAATATACTAAACTTTACTGTATGGTTTCTCCTTCTTAAGTATTAAAGGCCAGCCATACTCCATCACGGATAAATGTTGGGAATATTTTAACAGGATGAAAAGGCTTTGCTGTATTTTTTTACTGTATGGTAGTATACAAAGACGCATACATTTTTGAAGATTTTGCTGAAATTTGGTAAGGCCAACAATTAAACCTAAAACCATAACATCCAGCTAAATAGACACAGCATCTAACATGAGATACCTATGCCAGTGGTTACAGGAAATCTAGCAATGACAAAAGGGCTTATTCAAAGAGCATCGAAATTTCACTGAAGTGTGGTGATTTCAGCAATCACCGCAGTGTCCCTGAAGTGTATCGAATCAATCTGAAACACGGCCGATAAACCACTGAACGAAGCCGCAAACCCACCGAACGTAGCCGACAATCTGCCGAACAGATCTCCAAATGTCTCCGACCAGCCACTGAACAGACCACTGAACGCTGCCAGAAAAAGCCGACATGCTGCCGAACAGGGGTAAAAAAATAAAATAATGAAAATTCATGGAAATAATGTATAAGGTCCTGTGAATAACAAATAAAAAGGTCTGTTACAGAATAAAAAAAAGCCATTAAAATTTTCCCGAGAAAATCCCAAAAAATGCCTTAAAAATTCTAAAAAATTTATAAAATAAACTTTTTGCTGCAAATGAAAATACTAAACAGCTAAATAAAAAAAATAATAAAAACAGAGAATTTTTCTTACATTGAAACCTGTTTTGGCATCACAAAGGAAACACATGATATTAGTAGGCTTGTGCACCGATTTTTTTTTCGGTTCGATTTTTCGGATTTTTAAACTTTTCGATTCGGCTCGTTTCGACCGATTTCGGTTTCGATTCGATTCGGTTCGGCCCGTTTTTCGGGTACATTTTTTTTCCGAATTTCAACCATTTTTCGTATTTTCGTGTCACTGCTCGTTTTTTGTATCGACTTTTCGTGATTTCGGAAATTTTCGTTTTTCGGAATTGCACATTTTTCGGAATGTCGACCATTTTTCGTATTTTTCGTGTCATTTTGCTCGTTTTTTGTATCGACTTTTCGTTTTTTCGGAAAATTTTGTTTTTAGAAAATTTTCGTTTTTCGGAACATCTGTTCTCCTCGTTTGACACATTTCAAGTCCATTCGAAAAATCCGAAAATATTTCGTTTCGGCTCGGAAAACATTTCGGATCTGACATTTTCGGATCTAAAAATTTTCGGAAATTCGGCCGCATCCGAAAACACGAATCGGGAAATTTCGTGAAAATTCTGAAATTCCGAAACCCGAAACGCACATCCCTAGATATTAGGCAGATGGTTTTAGTGGTGTGGCTAATCAGTGTATATACATAGCTCAATGAGTAGATATGAGAACACCATGATGACTCTCTTCATTTTATTTTTCTAGATTCAGCTTCTCACTTAGTGACTATTTGTATAGATGTGTATGTGTTCTAGAACAAGAACTATTTTAGCATGTTCTGCCTAAATATTCTTCTGGAAGTGGTAATACACTTATGCAAAAATCATGGATTTAAAGCAGTTTAAGGGACACTCTTGCCACCATGATCATTTAATTTAACTTAAATGGTCACGGTAAGCCAAGTGTCTCCCTTCCTACCTTTCTCTTGCGTGTCTCAAGCAGGCTGTGACAGTTTTCCAGAAGGCTTTCCTCCACCAGGCTGTCAGTCAGCTCACACTAATTAATCAGTTAGAGCACTGCTGACCGGGCAATGCCTCTCAAAGCATTTGCACTTGAATGAACATTCATCCTATTAACAGCATCTGCTTCAGGAAGAAGTAAACCTGTCAAGGCGTAACAGCAATGAGGAATGAGGAAGATCCTCAAAGCAGGAATAGAGGGAAATTTATAGAGATACTTTAAGGTAAAAAGCAGGGATAGATGTACCCTTTACCCTGCAGTGGTACAGGGGACTAGGATGGGGGGGGGGTCAGGAAATGTTAATATTTAAATCCTATGACTCCACACATTCCCCCTCAGGTTTATGTTTAGTGCATCCATAGGAGTGCGCAGCCTATTGCATTAGGGTGTGCACCCAAAAGTTCAAACACAAATTAATTTGCAACAGAATTCACAGAACTCTGGGTATTCTATAAAAAAAAAATCACACACATTCATGCATGCATGTTATCACAAACATTCACACACACTGTCACAGCCATTCATTCATACAAACATTCACACTATCACATATATTTACACTATTATTCACACATACACCATCACAAATCTTTACACCATCATTCACACACGCTATCACATACATTCAAACACATTTACACCATTACATACATTTACACATCAAACATTTACACCATCATTCACACACGCTATTGCATACATTTACATATGTAGCGATGTGTTAAAGTTTACTGTGGCAGTACCCATTTTTGGCCACAAGATGGAGACTATCACGATTAAAGACCCTGGACACTTGAACTACATGTCCATGCATGCTTTGCGAAGAAACAGGAAGTGGGTGGGTTTGTGGAGACGCTGTACATCCTGCACCTCGTGGAGAACAGGCAGAGGGCGCCAGGGAGCAGAGGAGAGCGGATGCACACACACACACAGAGAAGGAGAGACCAGAACATAGGCCGGAGCGCAGACAGAGTGGATCGGTTTGAGGATTGGGTCACCCAGCCTTGCGGGAGATAGACATCACCATCTATTATCTGAGTGCAGTGCTAAGGAGAGAGGACCCCTCGAGTAAGGAGTACCGCGGTCGATTGAAGCGGGGAGCAGGCGGTAAGCTGGCTGAGTCGCGGCTGACAGACAGAAGGCCAGACAACAGATCCGGTGGTCGGCGTCCCCAGTCAATATCGAGCGGAGAGACGTCCTGGGTCAACGGAACCTCAAGCTTGCGCTGGATGGGTGAGAGGCCCCCAAGGCCGTGTGTAAATTAAGAGCGTACGCTGCTGTTTTTCTTCTAAAACCCACAGGGCCCCAACTGACTAGTCGAAGACATCGTTAAAGTAAACTCACTGGCCAGTTGAAAAGTACCCGGGTACCATACACACACAAATACATATCACCTCATGTTCTGGGACTTAACCTGTGCAGGACTCATTTTCCTTTTTCGAATCGGACAAGGGGGCAAAGTTAAAGCTACATTCCGAACATTTTTCCTTTTTTTGTTCCCGCTGCGCGCTTACCGTAATACGAGAACTGTGTATTTTATTGTGTTCCGCCACGCGGTTTTTTTCCTCGAATTTCGTATCTTTTAGTTTTCTGCTCGGTCGGGGTTTTCTTCGAAAATACGAAGCCCTCGTGTTTTCGTTTCTTTTACCGCTACGCGTTTATCGTGTTACGAAAGTACTGTAAAGCTTCCTGCATATACCGTGTCTCAAGAGCTGCAAACCTTTTAGTAAACCTTTTAAATTATAAAACTGTTCAGCGTGTTGGAGTATATTTATTCCCTAGTGCTGGGAGACTGACCCGTGGTTCATTTTCAGCGGCTCCTCCGGGAGTGAGCGCTACACGTGGGGGCTCGTTTCCGGGATTCAGTCTCTGGAAAAACCGCATCTAAAGGGTTAAATATGGATCCAGACACTGCTGCCGAATGGTGTGGGGAGCACAGTAGTCAGTTAGCATGTTGTATAGTCATGGATATTCCTGCAGACACTTGGGCCGAAGATCAGATTCGCCAGGCCGTGGCCACGCTAGCACCAGATCATCGGGGGTTAATTCTGGACATTAAGAAAAACCCAGATACCTCTCACACGCATGTTCTTCTCGAATGGAGAAAAGGTATTCCAGCATGTTTTCGGGGCGCGAGCGTGAAGCTGACCGATGAGGTGGAAATCCAACTGATTCAGCCAAGTGCGCCACGTGGCGAAGCCGAAAGTGTTCCCGCGCCCAGTCCGTTGGCCATGATTGGGCCTGAATTTATCGTGGCTATTGGAGATTTGCTGGCTAAATGTCAGAAAACAAGCCCTCCTCACACTAATTTCGGTTATCGACGGTTAAGGAACTTTACAGGAAATGTACCAACTCCGGCGGGAGAAGAAACCTTTGAGAATGGGTGGAACAGGCGATGCAGGCACTGGATGAGTGGGACGTCCCTGAGGCCCAGAAAAAGCAAAGGATCACCGAGAGTTTAAAGGGACCTGCGTCAGAAGCGGTGAGAAACCTAAAACTGAGTAGAAAAGATTGTACTGCTTTGGATTATATGAACGTTCTTGAAGAAGTGTTTGGGCGAACAGAAAAGGCAGCGGAACTGGTATATCAGTACGAACACACCTATCAGAAGAGAGGTGAGAGAATGATTGATTACATGAGGCGCCTGGATAAGATTCTGCACCAAATACTCCTCAAGAAAGGGGCCAAACCGGCTGACGTAGATAAGATACGAATAAAGCAGATCCTGAGGGGCTCTCAACCGTTAGATCCGGTAATGATGCAGCTGAGAAGCAGAGCAGTTAATCAAGAGTTGAAGTACCTGGAACTGATCCGAGTTGTACGAGAGGAGGAGGCTCTGCTGGAAGAGAAATCCTTCAGGCGGGGAGAAAGGGCTTATGCACAACCTGCAAGATATAACGACGGTCTGCAGCCTGAAAATGACTCGTTAGACACCTATGGATCTGATCTGGATGAACAGGAGCAGTTAGTCGGTTTTAAATTCGTCGAAAAGGCTGCTAAAGAATCGAACTCTTCTGAACGAAGCGAGTTGTTCAAGACTGTAAAGAAGGTACAGGAAGCTCAAACTGAACTGCAGAAAGCGCACGCTGAACTGTGCAGGGTGTTGATGAAGGTGACCGAGATGCAGGGGGAAATGCAAAAGTTCCTAACAGGTATGCAGACGACTGAAGTTGCCGTGGCGTCTGGTTCAAATCTCTTATTAGAACCTCAACAAGCAACCGTGTCTCCACTTTCGAGGAAGAGATGTTTCGGTTGTGGAGAAATGGGCCATTTCCGTGCGCAGTGTAAAGGCCGGAAGCCTGAGAAGGACAAAGTTGAGTGGCTGCTGAAAGCCCTAGAGGGACTGTTATCTACTCCGCCAGCGGGAAACGCCAGAGGGCACCAGTAAAGGAGCAACCTAGGTGCCCAGAAGTTGAATCTCGCTCCAAGAACCAATTTAAAACTAAGAGGGCAAGAGGGCCCAAAGTTAAGCCTACTACTGAGCCTGCCAGAATGGAAAGAGTCACTCCCTTAGCATCCGGGTCTACGTCGTGGGGAGGCAATGCACACCCAAAACCTGCACGGGCCAAGAAAAAGGCCAGGGTCCAGCAAACTGGGTCTAAGCGTCCGGATACCTCCACCAAGTTTCCTGACCAGCTGATAGGTCCTTCTCCGATTGTGCCAATCCAAGTGGAGGGAGTCTACACCAAAGCTCTGTTAGATTCAGGGGCTCAAGTGACTTTGATTTATAAAGACTTCTATGAGAAACACTTAAAGCACATTCCTCTGCAAGAATTGAAGGACTTTGGAAATATGGGGTATCGGCACTGAGAAACTCCCTTATGACGGGTATCTGCAAGTAAGGTTGGAGATCGGATCTGAAGTCATCGGACAGTCCGGAGGCTGTGACGCCTTGGCCATTGTGTGCCCCCGACCCTCGGGTGCGAACAGAAGCTCTCTGATAGTGGGGACAAATACGGACCTAGTGCGGCGTCTCCTGACCCCCATTGTAGTGGAAGAAGGGTCAACTCAAGGAGTGCACCCCATGTTACGACCGGTCTATCAGAGGATGGTTGAAGAACGGAAAGCACCTGCTGAGGTGGGAAGACTGTGGAGACTGGGTGGGACAGAGAAGGTTCTGCAAGCAGGAGAAGTAGCGAGCTTCCGGGTTTCAGTCAAGTTGAACGGATCGCAACCAGGTCCCTATGTGGTGCTGGGAACCGATGTCAATCATGGGAGTGAAACCGGAGTCGAAGTAATTCCTGAAATAATCTCCACCAAAGCCCTGAAGAGAACCCGAGGAAGAGTCTCAGTCAGTGTGTGCAATGTGACAGATTCTCCAGTGGTTCTTAAAGCACGAATGCCTATTGGGCAAGTAGAGTCTGTTACACCCCTCTCTACCGATTCAGGAGGGGGAGAAGATAAAGAGATTCCAGATGAAAGATTCTACCCCAAGGACGCTCCCATTTCACCTGAGTGGAAGAAACGTCTTCAGTCTCAAGTTCTAAAGTGGAAAGAATTATTCTCGAAAGATGAGTTCGATGTGGGCCTGGCTAAGAGTACGGAACACCGCATTCGGTTGCAAGAAGACAAGCCGTTTCGTGAAAGGTCAAGGCGAGTTCCGCTGGGAGACTTGGATGATCTGCGAGAACAGCTAAATGAGTTGCAGAGAACCAATGTGATTCAAGAGTCCAGGAGCCCATATGCATCTCCAATAGTGCTGGTCAGGAAGAAGAATGGTTCTGTCCGCTTGTGCATAGACTATCGCACCCTGAACCGAAGAACCATCCCCGACCAATACGCCACTCCTCGGATTGAAGATGCCTTACAGTGTTTGTCTGGAGCAAAGTGGTTCAGTGTACTAGACCTGCGAAGCGGATATCATCAGATACCGATGCACCCTGAAGACAAAGAGAAAACTGCGTTCATTTGCCCACTGGGGTTCTTTGAGTTCAATAGAATGCCTCAAGGTCTGACGGGAGCTCCAGCCACGTTTCAACGGTTGATGGAGAAGACAGTCGGGGATATGAATCTAATCGAAGTGTTAGTGTACCTGGATGACATAATTGTGTTCGGGAAGACTCTGGAAGAGCATGAGCAACGTTTGGAGAAGGTCTTGAAGAGGCTCCATGAAGAGGGGTTGAAATTGTCTCTGGAGAAATGCCAGTTCTGTTTACCGTCAGTCACATATCTGGGACACGTGGTCTCGGCAGAAGGTGTTTCGACAGATCCTCGAAAGTTGGAGGCCGTAGCTTCTTGGCCTAGACCTCGAAACGTCACTGAACTTAGATCTTTCTTGGGATTCTGCTCATACTATCGAAGATTTGTGGGAGGATTCGCAAAGATAGCTCAGCCGCTGAACAAACTCCTACAGAAAGAAACCACCGAAGAAGGCTGTAAGGTCCCTGACCGAAACCCCTCTGCTTCAGGACCAAGGAAAGCTAAAGAGTCCATACAAGGTGAATGGACTAGTCAATGTGAAGGTGCGTTTGTGAAGCTGAAAGAGAATCTAACCCGAGCTCCTGTTCTGGCCTACGCGGACCCTCACAAGCCGTATGAACTACATGTGGATGCCAGCCGAGAAGGTCTGGGAGGAGTCCTATATCAGGAGTATGATGGATTGCTGAGGCCTGTAGCGTACGTGAGCCGGAGCCTTGCGCCTTCTGAGAAGAACTATCCTACTCACAAACTGGAGTTCCTAGCCTTGAAGTGGGCAGTGGTGGACAAGTTGAAAGACTATTTGTATGGAGCTGAGTTCGTGATCAAAACGGATAATAATCCTCTCACCTATATCCTTACTACTGCAAAACTGGACGCAACGGGACATCGGTGGTTGGCCGCTCTGTCAGGGTTTCGGTTCAGCCTGAAGTATCGCCCTGGGGTGAACAATCGAGATGCTGATGCTTTATCAAGAAGACCCTACACTACAGAATGGACTCAGGTGACTCCAGACGGGGTGCAAGCTTTGTGTCAAGGAACAGAACGCCGGGTCAAGGGAGGAGTTGAAGCGGAGGCCATAGGAGTCATGGCCGCGGCTGTTCCTGAGTTCTACTGTAACCCTACGCAATTGAGGGATGAAAATCTACCTACCTTTTCCAAGCAGGACCTGAAAGCGGATCAAGCTAGAGACCCTCTGATTGCATTGACCATAAAGGCCCTGACTGCAAACCAGCGAGAGATTCTGTTAACCAATTCCCCGGATGGAGCCAGATTGGTTTACAAGGAGTGGGAGCGGTTGAAGATGTTGGATGGGGTGGTCTACCGAAGGGGCCCCTCGACCAGTTCTGAAGAGATTCAGCAGTTATTTCTCCCCACTAAACACAGGGAGAGTGTGTTGCGATCATTACATGATGAGCATGGACATTTGGGTGCTGAGAGAACTTTTAAGTTGGTGCGAGATAGGTTTTATTGGCCTTGCATGAGGGCTGAAGTTGAGAGTTATTGTCATTCCTGTCTGAGGTGCATTCAGAGGAAAACTCTACCAACCCGAGCTGCTCCAATGAGCCATCTACAGAGTCAGGGACCCATGGATTTGGTGTGCATTGACTTCCTGTGCTTAGAGCCGGATGCTAGTGGGCAAGGGAACATTCTGATAGTGACTGATCACTTCACCCGTTATGCCCAAGCTTTTTCTACAAAAGACCAACGCGCTTCGACAGTGGCGAAGGTGCTGATGGAAAAGTTATTTGTTCATTACGGCCTGCCAAGAAGAATACACTCTGATCAGGGAAGAGACTTTGAAAGTAGATTGGTCGGGCAATTGTTGGAGTTGTTGGGAATTCAAAAGACTCGAACTACGCCATACCACCCTCAGGGTGATGCTCAGCCTGAAAGGTTTAATCGCACGCTGCTAAATATGCTGGGGACCTTGTCTAATGTAGAGAAGCAGAGTTGGAGTCGTCATATAGCTACTCTGGTGCATGCATATAACAGTACGGAGAGTGATGCAACAGGATATTCACCGTACCGTCTTATGTTCGGAAGAGAAGCTCGACTACCGGTTGATTTGGCATTGGGTTATCTCTAGACCAGACGTCGGTAGCTTCTCATAGAAACTACGTGGATAGACTTCGGAAGAATCTGGCTTCTGCGTTTGAACAGGCCCGTTTGACTTCAGGTAACAGGGAGCAAAGGAACAAGAGAGAACTATGATTTGAAGGTTCGAATACAGGATCTACAACCCGGTGATAGGGTTCTGTTGAAGAATTTGGGTGCTGCTGCGAGACACAAGCTGGCGGATAGATGGAGTTCTCAGGTTTACATTGTTTGCAAACAACTGCCAGGTCTGCCGGTGTATCAGATTCGCCCTGATGGAAAGGCTGGTCCCTCAAGAATTGGCACCGAAATCACTTGTTACCTTTAAGAGAGGCTGTGAGGATACCAGTGGAAAACGAACTTCCTCCGGCGAATCCGCATGCTCCACGTGTCCCTCCTGTTACTCGGTCTCAACAGACCCGGGCTGTCGAGAGAGCGAAAGGGACAGTGAGGAAGAAAGTTTTCTGTCTGGACTGGATACGTTCACCGGAGCCTGAAGAGATTACTCAGTTCCTGAACGATGGGAGAGTAATTTGAGGCCGGAAGCTCCTGAATTCTTGTTGGAAGTCCCTGAGACTGTTGATATCCCTGAGCCGCTTGAATTTCAGTTGGAAGTCCCTGAGGCTGTAGGGATCCCGGTAGCTCCGGAAGCTTATTCAGGTGATTACGGTTCTATGCCTTCACTGGAGGGATCATATTCGGAAGAAACGTCTGCTCCAGTGATAGAAGGAGAAATTGAGCCAACGCCCATAGTACTTCCACCTGAAGAGGAACGGAGGGAGCCTGAACAAAAACGCTCTATTCGACCGCCCCAGCGTCTTACCTATGACTCACCCGGACATAGCACTGAAGAGGCCATCACCACTGTGCAGAGATTGCCCGAAGTGTCTGCTATGTTAGCTGAGGTAGCCCAGAACATGAGTCAGCTTGAGAAAGTGTTTCTAGCCCACTGCATGTATGCTGCTGAACCTGTATATGCTGTATAAACTGTGTGCATATTGTAAAAGGATATGTAACTGTTGTACCTCCTTGGAGAGACCCAAGAGTTCTAGGAGGGGGAGAGTGTAGCGATGTGTTAAAGTTTACTGTGGCAGTACCCATTTTTGGCCACAAGATGGAGACTATCACGATTAAAGACCCTGGACACTTGAACTACATGTCCATGCATGCTTTGCGAAGAAACAGGAAGTGGGTGGGTTTGTGGAGACGCTGTACATCCTGCACCTCGTGGAGAACAGGCAGAGGGCGCCAGGGAGCAGAGGAGAGCGGATGCACACACACACACAGAGAAGGAGAGACCAGAACATAGGCCGGAGCGCAGACAGAGTGGATCGGTTTGAGGATTGGGTCACCCAGCCTTGCGGGAGATAGACATCACCATCTATTATCTGAGTGCAGTGCTAAGGAGAGAGGACCCCTCGAGTAAGGAGTACCGCGGTCGATTGAAGCGGGGAGCAGGCGGTAAGCTGGCTGAGTCGCGGCTGACAGACAGAAGGCCAGACAACAGATCCGGTGGTCGGCGTCCCCAGTCAATATCGAGCGGAGAGACGTCCTGGGTCAACGGAACCTCAAGCTTGCGCTGGATGGGTGAGAGGCCCCCAAGGCCGTGTGTAAATTAAGAGCGTACGCTGCTGTTTTTCTTCTAAAACCCACAGGGCCCCAACTGACTAGTCGAAGACATCGTTAAAGTAAACTCACTGGCCAGTTGAAAAGTACCCGGGTACCATACACACACAAATACATATCACCTCATGTTCTGGGACTTAACCTGTGCAGGACTCATTTTCCTTTTTCGAATCGGGACAAGGGGGCAAAGTTAAAGCTACATTCCGAACATTTTTCCTTTTTTTGTTCCCGCTGCGCGCTTACCGTAATACGAGAACTGTGTATTTTATTGTGTTCCGCCACGCGGTTTTTTTCCTCGAATTTCGTATCTTTTAGTTTTCTGCTCGGTCGGGGTTTTCTTCGAAAATACGAAGCCCTCGTGTTTTCGTTTCTTTTACCGCTACGCGTTTATCGTGTTACGAAAGTACTGTAAAGCTTCCTGCATATACCGTGTCTCAAGAGCTGCAAACCTTTTAGTAAACCTTTTAAATTATAAAACTGTTCAGCGTGTTGGAGTATATTTATTCCCTAGTGCGGGGAGACTGACCCGTGGTTCATTTTCAGCGGCTCCTCCGGGAGTGAGCGCTACACATATGCTATCCCATACATTTATGTTATCCCATACATTTAAGCTATCATTCCCACACATACGCTATCACACAAGAATGCAACTAATGCTCACAGGGAAAATATAATTCACACCAAAGGTGCAAGTGGAGGACTGTTCAAATATACTTTTTATTAACTAATGCCCACAGGGCCCATAGCAAAAATGTATGTGTACGCCACTCCCATATACACATGAAGCCCCCTCAACACATACAATGCACACATGCCTCCCCCACATACACACCCCTTCACACATGTACAAATCCCCCCAAATATACTGCACATATGCCTCTTCACACATACACACATGCCCCTCCCCCACAAATACAATGCACACATGCACCGTCATAGATACACACATGCCCCACAAATACACTGCAGACATGCCCCTACACACATGCGCTCCAAATACACTGCACCCATGCCCCCCACAAATACACACATGCTCCGACAAATACACTGCACACACGCTCCTTCACACATACACACATGCCCCCACAAATACACTGCATACATGCTTTTTCACACATACACACATGCCCCCACAGATACACTGCACATATGCTCCTTCACACATACACACATGCCCCCACAAATACACTGCACACATGCTCCTTCACACATACCCCCCACAAATACACTGCATACATACTCTTTCACACATACACACATGCCCCCACAGATACACTGCGCATATGCTCCTTCACACATACACACATGCCCCCACAAATACACTGCACACATGCTCCTTCACACATACCCCCACAAATACACTGCATACATGCTCCTTCACATACACACATGCCCCCCACAGATACACTGCACACATGCTCCTTCACACATACACACATGCCCCCACAAATACACTGCACACATGCTCCTCCACACATACACACATGCCCCCACAAATATACTGCACACATGCTCCTTCACATATACACACATGCCCCCCACGAAAACACTGCACACTTGCTCCTTCACACATGCCCCCACAAATACACACACGCCCCCACAAATACACACATGCCCCTTCACACATTTCCCCACACATTCAACACTTCATATCACACATACAGCACTCCATGTACTCAACGTGCTGCCTGGTAAGGAACACCTTTACTGTGCTGTCTGTAGTCACCAGAAAGGAGATCCTGCAATACTGTGCACAGGTAAGAGGATGGATGAGCCAGGACACATAGATAGAAAGCAGGCTCCACATGCAGAGCACCCACCAGTACCGATGGGGAGATAGGGATACAAATAAAATAGTTAAGGGAGGACAGGCAGCCTGGTCAGCAGAGACTGCATGTAATCTCCTTTACAGCAGGACTTGTTGCCAAGCTCTACTCACCCAGGCCGAGCAGACAACAGGAGTAAAGCAGAAATGGTAGTAGAGCTGTCAGCATGAGGACTTGCTACTCACACAGAAGACTGCACCTCGCAGGAAGCACGCCCCCTCCCCCACCCACAGAGTCAGCTGGAGCAGGAAGTGGGGGTGGACAGACTCTAGTCTATTGTGGGCGTGACACGTGCTCTAGGCAGCTCCTGTACGTGTGCACACACTTCTAGCCCCAGGATCGCACGCTTGATTGCAGTGACGGCCAGATCTATTTTCTTGGTCGCACTCACATCATCATACTGCATCCTACAGAGCTCCAGACTGCCATTCAATGCCTGCGTCCTCGCTCTGTGTTGGCTGCACGTCCTCAATAGCCAATCGAAGCACTGGTCCTGTTCCTTCCTATGCGGTTAGACTATCCCAGCGCTAGAGAGTGCCAAGTAGTCACTGAGATGATTAGGGTGTGCCCCGGCACACCCCGTGCGCACGCCTATGAGTGCATCCCTTTATAGTACACATAGAAAAAATAATTTAGATAAAAACATAGGTCACTATAACGTGCCCTGAGCTAAAACAGGGAGACTAAGGGGAAAAAATGAGCATTCTCTTTGCTAATTTCCCCTTTGCGTCCCGGTTTCCCCAGCAGATCGAGGGGCAGGCGCCAAGTCTGACAGCCTGCCCCTTAGCGATTGCTAAGCTTGCGGATGCTGGGGGCAGCACTACAGCGACGTCCCTACCATCCCCTCCATGGCATCCATATGACTCCACGGAGGATCGTACTGTCTGGTCACATGACCAGCAGGTTCTTGCCTCTTGTGAGATCCTGCTGGTTGGCGGAGTGATCGTGGAGGGAGACAGGGGACTTTCTTCCCCCAGTCTCCCTCTGCTCCCGGCGGCTAGAAGCAGCGGATCGGGCCGCCATTCTTGCCACAGGATAAGAGGTGAGTATGTGATTTTTGGGGGGGTTTTGATCTGCAGGTAACGGATTCTGCAGCAGCGCAATCCGTTATCTACACCTCTGAGCTAGTGGTAACTTTTTCAGTTAGCGCCAACTCTTAGTAACTAGCGTTAGGCCCAAGTGATCCTAACACTAATTAATCCGTGCTTGCAGTTTGCGCTCCCCATGTTAGGTATAGGGAGTGCAAAGTACAGTAAACTCGTGCTATGAATCGCAAATTAACAAGCGCCAATGGGTTTTTTAACCCATTAGTGAATCAAAGGTGATCTGGGCGTAGCGCTTTGACCTCCTTTAAGCTAACGCTAGTGTTAGCTTGAAGGAGGTGATAGAGCCCATAATTTTGTATTTTTAACCTCTAATCATCATATAGATAAGAGTACATTCATGTTTTCATTTTGTCTTTTTCTTAAAGATAACATCTCTTTTTTTCATTAAATTTACTTTATTGAGAAAAATTCACTGCGCCCTTATGATTACATACATATTTTCTGTAAAACAGAGATATGCATTGCTGCTATTGAAACATAGTTTAAACCATTCTCTTGTGTGACGGAAAATAATCAAACGCCATTGTTTGATAAAGTAACTCTTACTCATCCCATGGAGACATTTGTTCCTCTTGATATCCCTTCAGTTCGGCTCCTCTTCTGAACACAAAGCACTTTGACTATTAGAGGTTCAAATTACAGAAAAGGTGTGAAAACCATACAGCTTCCCACAGCTGCTCAAGGTGATTCACTTCTATCTCAGCTGAATGATTCTAAAATGTGATTCAGTGCATTGGATACATTCTAATGCATATTATGCAGGCTCTATCCATGTGTATCCAAGCATCAAACATGTCAGTGTGTCAAGTATTTCTGAAAACCATCCCCCCCCCAATATTTTGCAGCTTTTGGATCATAGAGTGACTTATGGGAGCAAAGCAAATTTAGCAATTCACACCATGTCTGCGGCAGAAATATTCATCACTCTTCCACATATGTGATATGCTTTTGTGGGCTAGAAGAGCTGCATCCTATTCCGATCCTGGAACTAGTATTTGGCATTGGCAAAAGTGTCTATGATTGTGCTGAGCCTTTGGAACAAAAACCTCTGAAGTGGCTCTGTGAAAACTGCAGAACTTTGAGAAGCATAAAGTTTCGAGACTGACACAGTCATGGTCCCACTGGCATCTTCTTTTATCTCCTTGTGTCGCAGCTGTCAAATTAAACTGTAATTTATTATTTGGACAGGCAGAGTCTAATTCGGTTCCAAGTTGAATGGCATTACAATAAAGAATAAAAAATAAATGTCTCTTCTGAATTCAGTGTATTGGATATCACCATGTTGTTGGAGCCTTTAAAAGAAATGGACTGCCTTTAAAAACTTGAAGTACTCTTTTAGGTCGATTGAGTGGAGAATATAGAGATTTGTGATCCTAATGTTGATTCAACTAAAAATTTGAATGTTATTTTCCCTGAATAGTAAACACAATAAAGTAAAAGGAGACAAACAACTCTTTATCATGAACCTCCTGTTACTGATGGTTTCATTTTCAGTGGTAATGTCTGCATAATCTACAGACAATGCTGGCCCGCCCATGGAGCAGGGTGGAGCAGCGGCGCCAGGTGGCCCTTTGTCAGGGGTGGCATTTTGCAGCAGCTGTCAAGGGACATGGCATGAAGCACTCGATCTGGACAAGGTACGGCCCTCCAGCAGGCCGTGGAGCCAGGCTGCGCCCACCCCTCATGCCGGGCCGGCTCCCACTCTCCTCACTCGAGCGGAGTTGCATGGCTGCTCCCTGCACTTGAGCCCGCCCCTTTCATCAGGTCTTAAGTCAGGTCCGAGACACAAACATGGCAGCCAGAGATCGGCCACTGCATTTGTAGTGTGGCCAGACACTCCCACTCTGCCAGGAATTGACTGCCATAATGCATCTCTTGAGTCTGGCTCCGATGGCCGCTGCACTTGTAGTGTGGCCTACAGCACCGGCTGCCAGCAGGGGACTAAAGATAATGGCAGGTGGAAATTCCGGTCAGCCCCCTTTGATGGTGTCACAGGGTGCGCCTCCGCCAAGCCAGGGAACAGAGAAGAGGATCAGGAGAGAATGCTGGACGGAGCAGCAGCAGCACCACCAGACAGACAAACCTGGTGAGTGAGTTCAACTAATCTGAATTACCCAGGCTCAGCAAAACAAAATAAACACAGATGGTTTTGTGGGTATGTGTGTGTGTCTGTGGATGTGTGTCTGTATGTGTGTGTGTGTCTGTTTGTCTCGGTGTGTCTGTATGTGGATGTGGGTGTGTGTCTGTATGGGGATGTGTGTGACAGTGGGCTGGGATATGTGGAGTTCTGTGATATGCTCATACACATGGCACGTTACTATGAGTTTTATTGCTGTGGAGCTCTGTGATACGCTCATACACACCGTACAGTACTGTGAGTTTTATTGCTGTGGAGCTCTGGGATACGCTCATACACACCGCACATTACTGTGAGTTTTTTTGCTTTAGTGCTATGGGATACGTTCATACACACAGCACATTACTGTGAGTTTTATTGCTATAGTACTATGTGATACGCTCATACACACCGCACATTACAGTGAGTTTTATTGCTATAGTGCTATATGATACGCTCATACACACTGCACATTACTGTGAGTTTTATTGCTATAGTGCTATGTGATACGTTCATACACACCGCACATTACAGTGAGTTTTATTGCTATAGTGCTATGTGATACGCTCATACACACCGCACATTACAATGAGTTTTATTGCTATAGGGCTATGTGATACACTCATACACACCGCACATTACAGTGAGTTTTATTGCTATTGTGCTATGTGATAGGCCAACATTTCGGTGCTCTCTGAATAACCTCCGGTGTCTGAAACACAAAGCACCAGCTGCAGTAGCATTTTTGGTCAGCAGGCTGCAAGGTCTATGTGCCAAATAGGGCTAATGCAGTAAGAAAATGTTGAGAATTCTCCCAGTGATTTCTTACTACATAAAAGTGATTTAAAAATAAATAAAAAAACACAGGTTCCTGACAGTGTTAACCATAGATTAGTTTTAACCACAGCTAAGTTGCTTTCTATTGATTCACGGAATATTTGATTTTGATACGTTAGTACAGCCCAGAAAACTGCCACCAAGTCACTGCAGCTTTTCCAGAACCAATTTTGTAAATAAAAAAGGTTTAGCAAGCTAAACATATCATATTTTTCAGACTCAGTCAAAGGGCCGAGTGATGAAAAGTAAATTTTGTTTCACTTAATGTTTAAATACCTATTCTTCAGCAACTTAAAAATAATAATAAATAGCTTTGACATCTAGGACACATATTGAATCCAGTTATAGTAGTGGTACCATAATACACAGTGATACAAAATGCTAAACACCAATTGAAGCTTTACATACATGAGGCTTGATTATGCTGCAAACGTGGCCTAATTGCCCTTGAGAGAAGACACTGAGCAATTTTACTGCTTTTTATAGGCAACATTATTTCCTTTGTATGCATTATTTTGTTTCCCATTTAGCAATGTCATTGTTTTCAATTGAGCTAAGGGACTCCTATTTCTTTTGTGTTTGTTTATTGCTTTTCTGTTCGTTGTCATTTCTTTTTTGGCAATTTGATACTTGAGAATTTAATATTGAAAAAAACACAATTAGCTAATCTGCCAGGGCTGCCCAATACTTTGCATAATGCAAACCTATTCAATTATTCTGATAGTAATGGCTCCTGGAAGAAAGATGATATTTATAAATAGAATTTGTTCTGAATTGAAATGGTTAAAATACCCATACCAGTGTGCTGACAGATTGTAGACTGGGCAATTGAAACCAAATCCCATAGAACAATACAAAACCATGGTACTTTAAAACTTATAGGTATATAACACAATATAAGTAGAGCATAAAATAAAATATCTTCAGCTCTGTACATGTATAGAATTACTTTTTATAGTCACTCATACACTCCATTGTACCAAATTTTACTACACTTCTATATTACTCAAAACCACATCAGACATGATTGCTTCCTTTCCGAGACCATGTTCTGCACTGTAAAAATGTTGTGCTAGCTGTTAAACCTTTGCCTATGCTGAACACCGATTGATTTACAAGTCAGGCGCAATGCAGGTAGCTGGATTCTAAACAATAACGGTTTGAGCAAATAATCCTGGCGGTGATGTACATTTCTGATGATCGTCTTTTCTGGAGTTAATAGGACTCCATCAGGTGTCACAATAAAGTTGCAGCTGATCATGTTAATGCAATCTCATGGGACCATGTGCGTTGGATCTGGTGGACTTTTTTTGCTCTCCACAGCTAGACGAGGTAGTGGATTGTGCCGTCCTTTTCAGACAGAGATAACACATATGTGCTATATATATTTAAGCTATGATATATAGTTTGGTGATTTAGTTTGCAAAGTCACATATCCAGGTTTTGAGAGCAAGTCATTTTCCTATGTAGCCTGTTACCTGAGTGGTCGGAAATTGGTAATAGCTAGTTACTCAATGGCATACTGCACTGACACCTGGCCTGTAGAACGTTGCCAACAGTTCCAGTTTTCCAGGTTTGTGTCCAGTGTCCCCAGGGATCTATTATTCTCCAGGACACTGAGCACAAACTAAAGATCAGCGTGGGACATGACACGATTACACACTGACGTTGCTCGTCCGCGTGGCACACCGAGATGCTGTTGTCAACAGCAGTGGACGAAATGATAGGACTTCGAGGATGACATCAATGCGACATTTGCTGCCATCCAGAGTAATACTATACCTAAGGAGTTCCATATAAAGACTGCACGGAGAAGACCCAACTAAAAGCCTGCGGGAGCTGAGATTCCAGACAGCGAATGGAACCAGGATCGTTAGTGGAAATATAGTAGCAAGTAATGCGGAGATTTTTCCCTGGATTTGAACAAAATTACTGAGGAGGAGAGCACACAGCAGATAAGTCTCTTGTTTATCTATCCATAGCTATTATTGATATATTGTGCCCTATTGTTATATGTAGATCTTTTTAGTTGATCTTATTGGTTCCTTTGGTTACCACAGACTCATTTTGTCTCAGAATAGGCTTTTCCAACATATTAACATTTCTCATGTCTGAAATTACAGATTGTTTCTATAACTGAAATAATTTAATATAAAAGTGCTTCTATATATCTTATCCAAAAGAAAATCTATCCACAAAATTTCGGTTATAACTGTTGTTATACATTAGATGTGTCATGGAGCTGATGTAACGCTCCATGCTTCAAACCCCAAGAGACTTTATGTTCATTTATATCGTGTGTTTTTAAATATATTTTACATCGTTTGGTTTTAGTTTAATTTAGTTTAGTGTAAAATGGCGTAGCTTTGGTTTTTTAAATACTTATATTCCTGTAGGTAAATGTGTTTTTGTGTATACAGTACACAAGCTTTACTGCTGTGTAATTTATGCACCAGGGCTTTTCCTATTATCTAGCTGCATATTTAATTCAAGGGATCTGTGATAGTGGTTGTGTTTAATCTGATGTGTTAGAACAATGGATTATACAAATGTTGTGTGAGCTGAAGGCTAAATAATGTAAAGAATGTTTATTGTAAATAACTGACATAATGTAATTAGTATGGGTAGGACAAGGTGCGTCATTTTATGCAAATTATGACTGTTGGACTTCAGCATAAATGGTGGCGTTTTGTTCATTAAAAAGTCAGAGAACTCTCAGAGCTCAGAGAGAGAGAATCCTGTTTTAAAGCATACAGCCGCGCCTGGTGTCTTTATTACAAACTACGCTACACTCCACACTCACCCTCAGAAGGCAGAGAGCGGCCTTCTGGAGATTCCTAACGGCTCCAGGGCAGAGGAACAGAAGCAGGCAGGTCAAGCTGCTCGAGGCACTGAGGACAGCGCTCCCAGTAGCCGGGCTGACGGCAACGAAGGGGTGTCTGGAGAGCCAGGACAGACGGAAGAGAACGGTTCCTTCACATTGGTGGCAAGTGGTGTGGATAGAGGCTTTCCAACACCAATACACCCCGAGATGGCCAACTATACAGCCTGCAAGCAGGTCACCATGAAGGACCTGCTGGAGAGCCATGGAAGGAATGAATACTGAAGTAAGGGTCAAAGGCGCAAGTGTGGTGCAACCTGGAGCGAGTGGAGATGTGTCCCCGCTGAGAGAGACCGCAGAGGTTTTTGCCTGCGGTGCAAGAAAACTGTCTACAGAGGACTATGGATCAGAACAGCTCATTTATTCTTTATGAGCAGAGAATCACAGAGGACATTCAGCTGTGGAGACCCCAAGTGTTGGGGCCTCAGCCCACTGCGAGCCATGGAGACCAGTTGGTGCACTGGCTGCGTGCCGGACTCGATTTAGAGTGCAAATACGAGGACTTGCTGCAATGTGTGAGTGAGGAGGATTGGGAAGCTGACGAGAAGCCTCCCCCAGGCTATGTGTTCCACGGTCCTGGCCCAGCATGGATCTACTTTAAGGGGGGAGACAATTATAGCAGTCCACAAGCTGCCAGACATGCAGAATTGTGCACCATCCAGGGGCGCTACCTGGACGTTTATGAGGACTCTGCCTTTTGGCCCGTGCTAAAGGGACTCGCTGCTGAAGAATGGGCACTCGAAATGGACTTAAAAAGTTTGCAGACTGCAGCCCAGCTACCAGTCCTCGAGACCCCTGGAGGAAGCCTCCCCCCACCAGCCAGCGGGAAGCGGAAGAA
Organism: Leptobrachium leishanense; assembly: GCA_009667805.1. Taxonomy (NCBI): domain Eukaryota; kingdom Metazoa; phylum Chordata; class Amphibia; order Anura; family Megophryidae; genus Leptobrachium; species Leptobrachium leishanense. The sequence continues at coordinate 135,942,247 of CM019065.1, forward strand.
AAAGAGGGGTGGCCGAGCCAAAGCAGACCAGAGCAAAACACCGTCACAGCCCGGGGATTACAGCATTAAGCCATCTTCCAGCGGGCAGTATCAGGCCACCAGAGAGACTGGCACCCAGGCTGTTCCCCTCCTGAAAGATGGGGCCACACAGACCATGGACAGTCTGGTCAGCTCATTACAGGCTCACTTGCGTGATGCTCGGGCAGAGCTATTGGCCCTGGCAGGGACATTACAGGACCATCAGGATAAACTGCGAACTGTCATGGAGGAGAGAGATTTCCACTGCAATGAAGCACGAGAACAGGCAGCCACTACACGACAACTGTCGGCCCAGGTTTGTACCTGCGAGGACACTACCAACACCCTGCACAGGGAGCTCAGTGGAGCCCATGCGCAAATAGAGGAGCTGGAGCACAGCTCCCGTATAATGATTGAGCAACTAGAGGCTGAACGGCGAACCAGAGCTGCTCTACAGACAGAAAGGACTGCTTTTAAAATTCGCCTGGAGAACTGTGAACTGGAATTACAGCGCACACAGCTCTCCCGAGACACTATGCAGGCACGGGCCCATGAGCAGCAAGAGGAAATACAGCTGCTCCAGAACCAACTCCAGCTGTGCCAACACCAGCTACTAGAAGCAGACGCAGCTCGGAATGAGAGCCTCGCTCAAACTAAGGCAAGCGAGATGGAGGTGAGCCGTCTGACACACCAACTAGGTGTATTGGAGCAGGAGCACCAGGGCACTGTTAGCCACCTGCAGGCTGAGCTCGAAGGGACACGAGAACAGTGCCAACAGCTCCAAGATGAGTTGTCCCTGGCACAAGCTGCCAGCACCCATGTGCCCACCACGGAGGAGAGCAGCACAACAGGGGGTCGAGTCATTGCCCCATATATATTTTGCACCAAAGAGCGTTTGTACCTGGTGTTGCTGGAGGCTGTTTTGGCATCCACATGTGACTGTTCCTCGAGGAAAATGGGGACCCCTCATAATGCCACCCCTACCAACCAAGGTGCAGAAAGAGAGGAGATCACTTCCCCCCTTCCCAGGAGACCGGTGAGTGACCATTCTGAGAGGCAATCAAGTTCCTGGCCCCAGGAAGAATTGTGCCCTTTTTGGATTTTGGGGATTGCCGTGGGCTGGGCCCTTTTTAAATGCTCAGGAGGGGGGCATCAGCAGAAGGAGAGACTGGGAACTGTGACTGCTGACTGTATTCGGGTCCTGGGTCCGCAGAGTTGCCCTGGACAGAGCAAGATATGGGGGGTAATTTCAGGGTGCCCCCTAACAAACATTTTATGCCTGTGGACTGTGGTGGCCTGTTGCCTGGCGCACTGGACAAGAGGGTTGGCCTGCCTCTTGCCCCGGGACTATGGACCCACAGCCTTCCAGCGACCGTCAGACCCTGCTGACTTTGCTTATGTGCCCGCAACCATGGAACTTTGAAGATGGCACAGAAGAGGAGCAAGGTGAGCGGTCTCGTCAGTGGCAAGCGATCCGTTTGGGATCTAAGCTTGCCCTGCCGTTCTGGAAGGGGGGACATATGTCATGGAGCTGATGTAATGCTCCATGCTTCAAACCCCAAGAGACTTTATGTTCATTTATATCGTGTGTTTTTAAATATATTTTACATCGTTTGGTTTTAGTTTAATTTAGTTTAGTGTAAAATGGCGTAGCTTTGGTTTTTTAAATACTTATATTCCTGTAGGTAAATGTGTTTTTGTGTATACAGTAAACAAGCTTTACTGCTGTGTAATTTATGCACCAGGGCTTTTCCCATTATCTAGCTGCATATTTAATTCAAGGGATCTGTGATAGTGGTTGTGTTTAATCTGATGTGTTAGAACAATGGATTATACAAATGTTGTGTGAGCTGAAGTCTAAATAATGTAAAGAATGTTTATTGTAAATAACTGACATAATGTAATTAGTATGGGTAGGACAAGGTGCGTCATTTTATGCAAATTATGACTGTTGGACTTCAGCATAAATGGTGGCGTTTTGTTCATTAAAAAGTCAGAGAACTCTCAGAGCTCAGAGAGAGAGAATCCTGTTTTAAAGCATACAGCCGCGCCTGGTGTCTTTATTACAAACTACGCTACACTCCACACTCACCCTCAGAAGGCAGAGAGCGGCCTTCTGGAGATTCCTAACGGCTCCAGGGCAGAGGAACAGAAGCAGGCAGGTCAAGCTGCTCGAGGCGCTGAGGACAGCGCTCCCAGTAGCCGGGCTGACCGCAACGAAGGGGTGTCTGGAGAGCCAGGACAGATGGAAGAGAACGGTTCCTTCACAATATGCAAAACTGTTTCTCTGTTAACACGACAATCATAAAGAATATGTAAGAAATGTGACAGTGCAAAAATAATATACAGTATATATTGCAAAATAGATATACAGGTTGGGGGACCCCTTATCGAGAATTCTAAAATCTGAAAGACTTCAAAAACTGGAATTTTCAGAGCCTTCCAGATTTTAGTTATACTCCCCTCTTTTATGCTGTGGATGGGTCCTGCTGCCCGGCAACATGGCTCTAATGTCTGCAGCACAGTGTGGCACATGGTGGGAGACTCTGTGCCGCCCCAGCGAGCGATGTGCTGCAGAGAGACATGCTGACTCTGCAATATGACCCTCAAAAATGGCTACACAGCTCTCCCAGCATGTATAGAAGTTGCTGCAGGAGGAAGGGGTTCGCAGTTCCACTGACGCATTTTGCTTCCTTTCAGACATCAGATTCTCCCAGATCCTGACATCCAAAATCCAGAACATTCAGGGTCCCAAGTATTTTGTACAAGGGATTCTCAACCTGTAACATATAACAATAATATTTAATAGTATACAATGAGATGAAACCAGACAAAAAAATGTATAAGCTTAAATAAAAAAACACTACATAGCATAGGGTCTCCAATAATTTGTATAGCCTACATTCCAGTGCAGTTCAATCCAACAAATGATAAGAGGTAAAAACCCACTAAAATAAATCTCAATGTAGTGTGATTATTACCATCCAGCTGTTGGATCCATTAAATCCTTTCCGACCCCGGTCTTTATGGAAAATGAGCTCTACAGGGTGATATATGGGCGGTTTAAAATGTAGTTAATTGTGCAATTTTCTGCTGGCGACGTAGCCACTGTATTATAGTATATTTTAAAAGGTATTTACTGAATTCAGTCCTATGACTGCATTAATCAGTTACAATTGACTGAAGGTCTGTTCTATGCATGGTGCGGCCATTCCTGTGTTTTTATAGCAGACTACTAGAGGGGTTTCACCTAGAAATGTAGTAACCCACCTGGTTTCGCAATTAAAATGCTATAGATTTCTATGGTTATTATTTTTAAAACACAGTTATAACAAGAGGGGAAAAAGAATATAAAGAAGATAATAATGAAGCGTTACTTTAATGTGCATATAAGGTTCAGCCTTAAAATCATCTCAGTATACAGTATGTTGGGGAATATTGATATGGTTAACTTTAAGCCCCAATCTTAGTGTAGTACGAACTTTTAAAATAAAATATTCAGGGTCACGTGCCTTGGGCTATATTATCCCTTGTCCTAGTAGCAGATAAGCTGGCAGATGTGAAACTTTGCAGTCTTCATTTTTAAGCTGAAGATGAACTTCCAGTAAAGGAAGTAGTGAGCATTAAGGCAAATAAGGAAGGAGGGGACGTGGATGTCATTGTAAAAGACAGAATGAAGGTATTGTTGCAGAGTGTGCAGGAATTAATCTTATACTTTAAGATCAGACATGGCCCAGTTTTATCTAAAAAAAAATGATGAAACAGCTAGAGTAACGAGACAGAAAGAAAAGAGCTGAATCAAGAAATCAGGAATCATTACGGATTGCGTTATGCAGTTTCCAGTAACTGTTAGGGACTAATTGCTTAAACGTATCAAAAGGTGGCAGCTCAGTGCTTGGTGTGAGCTTCTGCCAAGAATGAAATGAACAAAAAATATAGATTGCACCTAGAGGTCTAGCCTGTCTCTGAATGGCTATATTCCCAAAATGGCTATGCCATAGACAACTTCTGAACAAACTTTGTCCTTGCAGAGTCTTAGTTGACCTGATATCCATCATATTTTCTTCCTGTAATAGAAATTGTTGGCGTTAATCCAGATGGCCTCTTTATTCTCTATGCCTATGTATGAACTAGGATGTCAAATTCTGTTCAGTTTGTGCCAATTACAATTTTTTTCAAAATGCAGCGTTGTTCACAATTAAATCTAATATGCCTTAACCCCTTCAATACCAAGATCAAGTATACTTGATCTCTAAATCATCTTCTGGTACCAAGAAAGAGCCTACACCGGAATACAACGGTAAAATGGGGATGGTAAACAAAAATCAGCATGCGCAGATTTTCCTGCCTAATGTCTCCATTTTATTGTCAACTACAGAATAGGGCCCGAATTCTTTACTGCACTCTACTATTTGGCTAACAGATCTACTGGCCAAATGGAGTTACTGCAGTTCAAGCTCTGTGCATCAGTCGATGAATGTCTGATAAGGACATTCCTTAGCCGATAGTAAAACAGTTTTAGCACATTGGGCATTATGCCGACAGGGCTAAATTCTTGGAATGTTCTGGAGCTCAAAACCAAATGACATTAGTTTGCAACAAAGGAATTTAATTTGCTATTGTCCTGTCAGCTGCAGATTGCGATAACTCGATATTGGGCACCTGATGGTCCCTTTGAAACCCGAGTTATCTCGCTTTCTAGAGTGAAGGGGTAAATAATAATGAAGAATATTGCCATATGCTTGGATAATATTTAAATTAATCTCATTTCTACCCATTTTCCTTGCGCAAGATCCCCAAATAAAACATTTGCTAAATAACAGTTGGAGATTCATTAGCAATTCTTTCTTTCTTTCTTTATAAAAGGATTTTACCAGGAAGGATACATTGAGATTTCTCTCGTTTTCAAGTATGTCCTGGGTTCGAGAACATTGAGTGGTTACAGAAATACAAAATAGTAAAATGCAAGAAATTAACACAAGACCAAATATACAGATTAACAGAAAATTAAATATGGAGGAAATAAAGTCATTATGTTACATGTTTACAGGTGCATTTTGTATTGAGGTATGTTAATAGGGAAGTCTTAAAGGACTTTAGACTGGGGGAAGATTTGACGGTGTCTGGGAGGTTATTCCATAATTGTGGTGCTCTGTAGGAAAATGAGGATCGAGCCATTTTCTTTTTGTATTGCGGTATTGCAAGTAAGGTGCTGGTCCTGGATCTGAGGTTATAGGATGAGGGAACTGCCGGGGGAAGCAGCATATTCAGGTAGGGTGGTAGCTTCCCAGAAAAGCTCTTAAACACCAGGTTGGAAAGGTGAAGGGTGCGTCTAGAGTCCAGTGATGGCCAGTTTAGTTCCTTTAACATGTCACAATGGTGTGTCATGTAGTTACATTGTAGCACAAAGCGACAGAATGAGTTATACAATGTAGTAAGTTTCTGGAGGTGTGTTTGTGGGGCGGCTGCATACACTACATCTCCGTATTCAATGGCTGGCATAAGCATTTGTTGTACAATCTGCTTTCTTACTGCGGGGCTCAGGCAGGATTTGTTTCTGTACAGGGCACCTAGTTTGGGGTAGAGTTTAGATGAGAGTTTTTCGATGTGGGGGCCAAAAGATAGATTTGGGTCTAACCACATACCTAGTCCGTATTCAATTTGGCCTTCAACCCCCCTCCCCTCAGCAAACTTCCAAATGGAAACTTAACAGTTACAAGTTTGTATAAAGCACCAACAATTTTCATAGCTGTGTACAATGTTACAAAAAATAACAAAACCACTGATTTGTAAATTCATGTGAAATGTAAGATGTAGGGGTGTAATGCATAAATCTTTTAGCAACCATGCACAATGTATATTTATATTTCAACTTTGTCAATAGAGTAATGGAATCCCTGCAAAGATATACAAGTCAATGGTTGGTTCTATTGATTATTCAGATCTGGATTTCTGTATATGTGTGTGTGTATATATATATATATATAGTCCAATAAAAAAGGTATCACTACAGACTGCTATACTCGTGATTTTGGCATCTGGACTAACACGGCCGACCTAATCTATATATATATATATATATATTAGATAGGCCGTGTTTGACCAGATGCCAAAATCATGAGTATAGCAGTACGTAGTGATAACTTTTTTATTTTTTTGTAGAATGGGACCAAATGCTGCAACAAGTCCCGCTGCAAACTGTGCCAACATATATTATGTGACAACAGCACTGCCTGGCACAATAACACCACATACAACATCAAGGGCTCGTACCTCTGCACGTCTGCCTATGTGGTGTACACGATCCAGTGCACAGCTTGTAAAAAGGGCTGCTATATTGGGGAAACTAGCCTTAAACTGTATCTCAGGAGGAACCTGCACAGAAAATCCATCAGGAAAATACATAGTTTACCCCGGTGGGACATCACTTCAATCTAACAGGCCACCATCCAAAACCTCAAAATTAAAATAAAGGAAATTTTTAAGACCCTCGTGAACGTAAGACATTTGAAATTAAAATGATCACATATTTTAACACCATACAAGAAGGGCTCAATGTGGACTCTGGCTTTTTAACCCATCATCATATCGTCACATAACATTCAGAATTCTGGCTGGTGTTTTTTCTTTTCTTGTTTGTTTGTTTTTCCCTATTTTTTGTGTCTTTTTCTGTCTTCACTTTTTTTTTCTTTATTTCAAGTTGTCATGATCTTATCACTGTTGTTTTATGGGCCTAAGATCTCTCATGTGTTTAGTTTCCCATTTTGACCATACCATTTGACTCTCACTATTTATGACATCTAAACCCCCACCCATGTGCCCCTTAATGTCTTAATGTTCATTTCTAGGACACTGATTAGTAAAGCTTCCAGACCTGAAGAAGAGAGGAATCCTCTCAAAAGCTTGTCTTTTAAATGTAACGTTAGTCCAATAAAAAGGGTATCACCACGTACTGCTATATTCGTGACTTACACTATATATATATATATATATTTATATAGTGTATCTCTATATCTGTGTTCAGAGAGAGAAACAATTACATGTTTTTGATAGAAGTAGTATTGGTAATAAACAACCAGTACAAAGGCACTCTGAATCATTGTTCTTTGCATGTGAAGTGCTTTAAAGGGAAAACAAGCACTGAAGTTTATACGTATGAGATCATTTGTATTTTACAACAAATTGCATTTTTCAATTAGAGGTTTATTTCACTTTAATGTTTATTATCTGATTGTTTGTGTTGTCATTTTATTAAAGTATGGAAAAGTGGAACTAATTTACATAGAAATTGGACGTTCTACGGCAACAATTTTATGACAAATTCAAAGCAAAGAGAATTAAGAGGCAACAAAATAAATTAAATTGCCACAAAAGCAAGTGATCATTCAATGAAAAACACTGAAATTGTGATAAAAAAATGTACTATATAATATTGTCTAATGTTCATATCAAAGAAGAACGTAAAAATAAACTTAATTTCCTGATCCGGACAAAAGTGTTAGCAAATATATTCCCGTACTAAAAATCATTTTATAGAAGTGCAAACAGTATAAAGGGACGCTCCATGCACCTTGACCACTACAGGATGGAGGGCTTTAGTGTCTGTTGATGCTGTCCCTATTCCTCATGTCAAATAAAAATAAAAGATGTAGGGGTCCTATTCCAAGGTTGGTGTAAACTTAACCAGAGCTGTTGTAAACTTAACAACTACATAGACTATAATGACTCTGAAAGTTTACAACAGCTCTGGTTAAGTTAAGAACAACCTTTAAAACGGGCCCGTATTTTGCAGCACCCACAAATCTCACAATTTGCAATGTGATAAGGAGGTGGTCTTCCACATTATCTATCTTGAAAAAATGGATATTTTAGCTATTGGATGATACTAAAGCTATGCAAAGCTTTTCCAAGAAACTGAAGCTCCATCTATCCTTCAAACCTGCCTGTAGAGTGATATGTGATGGGGTATGTTTTGAGATCTATTTGTATTGAGAAGCTTATCCAAAGAGGTTAAATTATATGATTTTGAAACAAGGGTGTAATTGGACCTCACTGGACCATGGGGCAGAGTCTATGTCCTACACGCACCTCCTTACACAAACACCAATTGCGTGCGCAGCACATTACATTAGGGTGGGCACTAGAGATGTGCAATTCGTTTCGCTCCGAATTGAAATTCGGACGAAATTCACCATTTTCGTGGTTCGGGAGCATTTCCGAAAACGAAATATCGACCACCCGAAATTTCGGAGGAATCCGAAATTTCGGATTGATTCGATGATTCGGATCATTTGGTGATTCAGATCATTTGGTGATTTGGATCATTTCAGCGATTAGGATCATTTCGACGATCTGGCTCATTTTGACGATTTGGCTTATTTTGAGTGATTTTTTATGACTTATTTTGTTTTATATTGCTTATTTAAGAACAGGAAGTAGATTGCTACCAATAGAATAACAGTTTCCTTACTTAATTATTCTTTTAGGATTTGTTTGTCATTTTTTGGGTGAAATTTTAGGTTTCCTAACTTTTTTTTAAAGAAGGCTTTTTAACCCATAGGTTTCAATGCAGCATATGAATCGCACACTGCCGGGCAGTGCCTCTCTGCAGTATAATTAATGCAGCATATGAATCCGCACACTGCTGGAAAGTGCCTCTCCGCAGAATAATTCAGCATATGAATCCGCACACTGCCGGGCAGTGCCTCTCTGCAGTATATTTCAGCATATGAATCCACACACTGCCGGGCAGTGCCTCTCTGCAGTATAATTAATACAGCATATGAATCCGCACACTGCCGGGCAGTGCCTCTCTGCAGTATAATTAATGCAGCATATGAATCCACACACTGCCGGGCAGCACCTCTCTGCCGTATAATGAATGCAGCATATGAATCCGCACACTGCCGGGAACTTCCCAGCAGTGTGTGGATTCATATGCTGCATTAATTATAACTCAGAAAAAAAAACTAACTGATCAAAAAATGAATCGATCCGAATCAATGAATCGATCTCCAGAGAGGTGCTGCCAGCAGTGCGCGGATTCATATGCTGAAATATACTGCAGAGAGGCGCTGCCCAGCAGTGTGCGGATTCATATGCTGCATTAATTATACTGCAGAGAGGCGCGACGCGGCAGTGTACGGAATTCATATGCTGCATTATATACTGCAGAGAGGAGGCAGTGTGCGGATTCATATGTTGCATTAATTCTACTGCAGAGAGGCGCGGCGCGGCAGTGTACGGAATTCATATGCTGCATTATATATACTGCAGAGAGGAGGCAGTGTGCGGATTCATATGTTGCATTAATTATACTGCAGAGAGGCGCTGCCCGGCAGTGTGTGGATGCATATACTGCATTGAAACCTATGGGTTAAAAAGCATTGTTTCTTTAAAAAAAAGTTAGGAAACCTAAAATTTCACCCAAAAAGTGCCTAAAAAATCCTAAAAGAATAATTAAGTAAAGAAACTTTCATTCTATTGGTTGTAATCTACTTCCCATTCTTAAATAAGCAATAAAAAATTAAATAAGTCATAAAAAGGCAAAAAACCAACTGATCCGAATCACCCAAAATGAGCCGAATCGCCAAAATGATCCGAATCTCCAAATCGATTCAAATCACCGAATCGATTGATCCGAAACGAAAAAAAAAACACCCGAAAAAAACAAAACGAAACGAAACAAAACAAAATAGTCATGCATAACCCTAGTGGGCGCCAATAGAATATTAACTGAAGACTTACGTTTAGAAAATTTTGCAGAAAATGCACATTTTTCATTAGAAATAACAAGCCTGTAATCAGAGATAAAGTCAGTTTTTATGTTATTCATCATGAACCAGATAAGGGAAATCTAAAATGTCAATGTAGGAGGTCATGGAGGACCTCTTCATCCATCATTAGGGTGTGCCTGAGCACCCCAGGCACACCACCTGTGCACAGCTATGATAAACACACATTTGTGCATGCACACATAGCTCTATTTACGCACATATCCACATACTATACATTTACATACACACACTTTCCAATATTAATCCACATCCAGATGTCTGATTCCCCAATAACAGTCCAAATTCTCCTCCCCAGACCCACTAACGTCTCTTTACAATCCCCATACTTCCCTCAATGTCAGTCCACTACTATGCCCCTCTCCCTACCCCCTCTCCCATGTCAGCACTGTACTATCCCCTTCTCCCCATAGTTGGTTTTCTACTACCCATTCTCCCTAATTTCTTTCCCCTTGTATCCTTCCACAACTCATTGTCACTTTTGGTCTTTTCCCCTATGAACCCTGTGCCAGAACTTTTTCCTGGTGTATACATTTCAAATAGTGCTGCCTGTCACATACTCTACATAAACACTATCAGGGTTATTCAGAGAGCAGTGAAAAGCAGGAGAATGACTGGAGAATGGAAAATTCTAGGTCAAAATAGCCAAAACAGAAAACTTCCCCCATTCATCTCACTTTCCAAATCAGCTATTTGGTCTAGATTGTTCTCTTCTCCTGCCAATTCTCCTGTTTTTCACCTCTCTCTGAATAACCCTGTTATAAACACCCAAAATAGGTGTACTCATGCATAAATGCAAAGAACCTGAAACCTAGAATTTTCCATTCTCCAGTCATTCTCCTGCTTTTCATCGCTCTCTGAATAACCCTGTATATCACCTTCACTGTCTCATTCTGTTTGATGTATTACTTGCTATCTAGGGTGCATCCTCAAAGTGACCAAGCTCAGTTTGTATTGTGACTGCTGCAAACCTGTTTTGCCAGTGTTTGAAAACATTAACTCACACAAATATGTACTTAATTTAGATAGTCTGATGAACCTTTTAAAATAAAGAAAATCACTGTAATTCACTGTTCAAAGGATAAACTAAAGAATATGAATGGACATGAATGGCAGGCGAACTACAATGACATCTTAAGGAGTGAAGCCAAATGGATAGAAAAAACAAATCATTATAGGCTCAGTATGTTTAAAATTTGATAGTACAATTATGCAGAATCTATTTAAGTTAACCTGAACTGACCAGGTCCTCTTCTCTCTGATTTTCCATTAGTGGATGGATATAGCATTGATCTTAAAAATCAATGATTTATCTCATCCATTGGGTAGCTAAAACAAGAAATAAAGCAGGACTCCAGCTGCCACGGTACACACCTTGGCAGTTGGAGTCCTGCTTTATTTCTTGTTTTAGCGATTTAGAGGGGTTCGGCACCCCTTGTAGCGGAGACCCTGTGCCGGTGTGCCGGGCTCCCAATTTGGTAAGATCGCGATGCCTGTAGATGATATCCCTTGAGTAGCCCCCACAGTCGGTTCTTACCCTACTCCAATGATGGGTGCTGGCATCTTCGGCCTCTATGGGCCAAGCTTACTGACTCACATCATACTGCACGATTTGCCCATAATGACATCGGTGAGTTGACCGACAACTTAGTGACAACCTGCAATCAGGATGGAGAAGTGAGCGGAAGGCTGTCCTGTGTAATGGCTCTTCTACTCATAGTTGTCATTCGCCCCAGCAGGATGCTAACGAAAGTGACAGGAATTTTTGTAAGGGAATAACTACATTTTTTTAATATATGTCTGTTAGGAAAAAAATGCTAATGAACATATAGAAAATGATTCACTGTCAACTGATCATGATAGATGCACTTTAAAAAAGGATTTTCATATATGGTTATTAGATTCTTTGAATTTCTTCTTTTTTCTCTTTTCTTAGTTGCATGTGCTTCGTGAAGGAACACGCAAGCCTTGTCATGTCAGCACATTATTATTCATTAGCAGATCATTGACAGTATGCATGGAACAATGTTGAAAGGTGTGCACGTATAAAAAAATACAATGACCTTATAAAATATTTTGTATAAGAGTATCTGCAATTAAGTTCAATCTCTAGCAGGGCACTTTCTATGGTGTGGCCTAAGCTAGTTTAATTATGGGGCGATGCTACAGCAGGGGTTTCCAACCCTGAACCTCTAGTACCCCTAGTTACCCTGTTAGGCTAGCAGGTCAGGCTTGCCAGATATCTGAAGCACAGCACCGGTGATATGATTTGCTGCTCAGTGATTGCAGGATTCATTCTGCATTTCCACATGGGAATCCTTAAAACCTGGCCTGTTAGATGGCCAGAGTCAGGAACCATTGGCAAAGGTTTAGTTAATTAAGGAGCAACTCATTTTCCAGATTATCTATCTAGTTTTACAGTCAACCTTTCCGTCTTTGAGCACATAAAGCTTGCGGTAACACTGACATTGGTGAATAGACTGGAATAGTTTACCTCCATTTTCCTGCACAGTTGTAAGATTAACATGTTACTTTACATAGATCTGGTAAGAAAACGTTTTTTTTTTTTTACACCAATTCCTGAATTGCCACCAAACGGTACGGTGATCTAGTTAAGTTGCACTTGTCTATGTTGGCTCAGGTAATCACATAAAGAAATGAGCTAGTCAGTGATGTTAGGGAATGTGTCCTCATGGCTCATTGTTGATTCCGACAGATTCCGCTTGGTGTTACTTTCTGGGTTAAGTGAACAGACCCCACAAAACCCATTTTGGATTAACTGTTTAGGTTGTAGGTAACTTTGTAATTTTTTGGAGAAAGTTAAAACATGTAGTGCTTTTTAACTACTGTATGGACATTTCTTCGCCGGTATGGGTACATGGGATATTCTAAGATGGCGCTACCCAGGTCAAGACGCAAGCGTGCAAGACAAATTCATGTGGAGGAAGTGAGAGCTCTGCGCATGCGCAAAAAATAGAGGGCCGATAGAGACGTCATCAGTGTGGGTCAAACACCAGACGCCACGTGGGGGGAACCCGGAAGTGGAGAAAAGTAGCTCCAATTTTTTTTCTATTTAAACAAGGCAAATCAAAAGACACTCTTATCGTTGATAAAGTTGTATTGTACAACGAAACGCGTTGGATGTGTGTCCACGTTTTATGTTATTGATTTTTAATTAATAAACCCCTTGTTTTGAAATTACCTTAATGAGACGTGTGGTGTCCACTAAATAGTGCAAGTGTGAGTTCCCTCTTTTGGAGCCTGCAGCACGCTATGGAGATATGAATGGCCTTTACATGTTGGATCACCCCATGAAGCGTTAAGGTGTTTGCTGACTTCGTTCCAGAAAAGGTAACGTGATACTACCTTGTGTAGTGATATGCTTGATACTATGTACTTCTAGTGAGTGCAATTCAAAAGAGGGTTAGTCTTTGGTTTCAATATATATGTCTAGCTGCACTATGATTGTTCTTTTTATCTTAATCTAGATCAACTGCATACCCTTTCAGCCTTATTCAGAGAGAGGTGAAAACAAGGAGAGTGACTGGAGAAGTGAAAATTCTAGGTCAAAATAGCCAAACCAGAAAAATTATCCCATTTATCTCACTTTCCAAATCGGCTGTTTGGTCTAGATTGTTCTCTTCTCCTGCCAATTCTCCTGTTTTTCACCTCTCTCTGAATAACCCTGTTATAAACCCACAAAATAGGTGTACTCCTGCAAAATGCAAAGAACCTGAAACTTATGATGAATACCATGTTAAGAAAGAAATGAGCTCAGTAACTCTGAAACATTTGGTTAAATGAATGAAACTAAAGGGGTACCGCCATTGTTGCAACAATGTTAAACTTCAGCATTTCTTAAAGGGAAATTCAAGCCGCATTAGAAGAAGATTCACCAATGAAGCCTCTGCTGCTGTTGTTTGACTTAACCTTTGTATTTCTCAATGCAATCCGTTGAAAAGTGCTGAATTATTATACAAATATACAAACAGGCAAAACACAAACAGAAGTCCACATATGTTATGGAGTAGAACATACTGCATCTTTCTCATTTCATCATCAGTCCAACATCATGGATAGTCATCGATTCTGTTGGCTAAGACTTGAAAAGTGCTGCCGTATTGACTAGAAACACAAAAAGGCAGAACAAAAAAAATCTACATATGCAGGGTTATTCAGAGAAAGGTGAAACTCTGGGAACTTTTGGAGAAGTGAAAATTCTAGGTCACAATAGCCAAACCAGAAAAATTCTCCCATTTATCTCACTTTCTAAATCGGCTATTTTGACTTAGAATTTTCCCTTCTCCAAAAGTGCATCCGAGTTTCACTTTTCTCTGAATAACCCTGTTAGTGTTGTGACAGGGAGTTCATTATAAAAGCACATTGTGGCTGGGGAGAAAACAGCACAAAAAAACGTAGTTTTATGAATATATGCAAAACCCTACTGTTTGAGTGTGGTTAGATAATACATCTAAATTTTTATTATTCACATCTCTTATAAAGAACATAAATGAAAATGAGGGAAATCTCAATGTATCCTTCCTTGTAAAATAACTTATAAATAAATGAATAAATATGACATCCATGTAGTTCACAGCTTTATTTATGATTAAAAAAACAGTTTCTCATTCCCATTCCTAATCAATGTTACTGCTAATTTAGAACAACATTAAATGATATTAATGATAATATTAATCACATCAAGTCTACAATCATCTTTACACAGTTTGGAATCCTCATTTCTATCTGGGGAGGACAAAGCGATTTCCGAAACCGCTTCTTTAATGACCCCGCATCCTGTAATTTTTCTTAATAACTGGTGGGGGAGGATGCAGAGTGGTCCATAAAGTCTAGCATTTCAAGAATGCCTTTCCCTTTGTTCTCTGCTTGCTGTACATCCTGAAACATTTCTGCAATATTAATAAAAATCCATCCTGGTCCGGTTTCATATCCCACGCGTCAGAAACAAATACCAATGACTTGCTGAAATAATGAGATAATTAAAAAAACCTTTGCAGCACCAACTCGCGGGCATTCCTTGCCATCTGTCAGTCAGTCCAGCATACTGTATTGGTAGTGAAAGGTTTATAATTACGGCAGTTGTAAGTTTAATAAATGATCCAATGATTTCATTATACAGAATCACTTTACATAATAAACTGCCAAGGAGAAGAGCCATTAATAAATTTCTCTTTATACATAAAAAATAAATAATAATAAACCTATTTTACTGCAGCTCGTGGAATGTTTTTGTTTTATCAGTTGTAATTGGCTTTGTGTTTTTATGTTCTGTGCACATTTCATTTGATGTGCCTGAAAACCCCCCAGATGAATTAATTTTATTTATTTTATTATTATTATTGTTGTTTCTATTATTTTTGCTTCTTGAAATAGTTTGTCAATGCCATAACATTGGGAAGCATCTACAGTGCACATTTTTCCAGTCTTTGTGTAAGGAAATACAATATTCCTTAAATTCCTGCTCATCCTGGGAAAAAGTGACACTTCTGTCTATCTGTATTCTGCCATAGTTTGAAGAATGGTGGCACGTTATGGAAGGGACTCAGACCCTTGTGTAAAGTCAATTTGCTTAAGCCTCTGTTTCTGTGGTGCAAAAATGGAGTGATCTGCAACTTTCTGTCACTGACTGCAAAAGAACACTGGGAACAAATAGTTTCCAGTGTCCTTCTACAGTAGCGGCATAACCCAGCATATTAGAGGTTGCATAGAGCTTGCAAACATTTGTGAATCTCTCCATGGAGTCATAAGGCTTCCACATATTCCAACTAGAGTCTCTGTTTCAGAGACTCAGTCAGAATAGAAGGGTTAATGGTGAGCTGCCGATAGATATAGACTTATTCACAGTTTGTCAGGTGCTGTTGGAGGGGTTTACCTAAGTTATTACCAGACCCCTCTCTTCCTATACTGGAGGCCTTTTTTTTTTGGCACCCCTCCCACCTCTCCCTTATTTATCTTCACTAACTTTCAACTCCTATTTTACATGTAGGATAACTTTTACAAGCCTAACCCAATTGTCAATCAAGCACACCTTAACCAACTTGCATTTTCCCTACATTTCAATAGGCTTTGGTTTTTGTCCTCAACTAAAATTCATCTATAAGCCACTATTAATGGCTGGCTAGTTTGGAATAAGATCCTTAATTTGTTTCTTAAAGTTCTCTTTTTTAACTTTTTCAGGCAGCTGGTCCGCGCTCTGTTTGACAGGTCGTCGGCTTTTTTCAGATGCATTCGGCAGGTTTTCCGATCGATTAGGTGGGCTTTGGGTGGTTTTTCTGATCGATTCTGCGGTTTCGAGGCAGTCTTTCAAATTTGTTCGGCGCATGTTCGCTGCACTTCAGGAACCCTGCGTTGAATGCTGAACTCAACGCAGGGTTAGCGAAACGGACTAGCTGAAGTGCGGGGAACGGGAGAGCACTGAAATGTCGGTGACATTTCAATGCTATCTGAATAACCCTGTAACATATCATTTATCGTAACAATATTTAATTGATAGAAAAATATCACGTTTACCTAAACAGTATGCATGAAAATAATGCACTGTTATATAATCAAGTCTAGTATATAGGCAACAATTTGCACATTGAGGTAATACATAAGCAGACTTTGCCTTATTATCTATGAAATGAAATTAATTCTTCTTACTCCCGCTGTTGAAGAAAAGATCAGGTCTAATCATGTGATTGAGTTCAGCCCACAATCCTTTAGGTTCCTATATTAGGTTCCTATATGTAAAGTTTATTTCAAGGGCATCATTTAATTTCATCAACCAATTTCTCTATTAGATTTCTATATCACAAGGACGTTTAATGAAGAAAGACGCATCCTCTAACTCAAACGAGGTATAATCTCATTTAGTTGTTTGCCTGGGAAGCTTGAAATATACTTCACTACAAAGGAGACTAAATAAATGCACTCTAAATGGACTAGGATGATGGTGATACAAGAGATGCTAGACAATAAATTGATATATAGGCCAGGCTGAAAATTTAATTTAATATAGGCCGCAAGGATTAAAATAATGCTGTATAAGCATTGCTCACTTACTAGTTTGTAAAACCCCATGAAGGATCTGACCATTATGACAGCAACACTAACAGTATCTGTTAGTATACACAATAAAATGCTTTTTACACACAGGCATGGAGATTGACAGATTTCAATATTGTTTTTCTATCCTCAGTAGCTATTGTGGCAGATAATGTTATAATAATCAGTATTATCAATAACTATTATAGTTTGAGGACCTTGGGCCCTCCAGTTTAATGACAGACTAATTTGTAAAATTTGCCGAACCACTTGCAATGTATCCATTGCCTCCTACGTGAGGTATTTTAGATGTCAGGATGTTAATTCCTATGTTGTTTGTATAATCCTCATTGTTATACGATCAGAGGCACTGTCTATACTTCATACATATTCCTTAATTTAAACTCAAGACATCCATTTATAATGTAAGCGGCACAATATAACGACAATGCCACTTTGGTTAAAGTATTCATCAGGGAGTAAGCGTCTTTCTTGCTATTGCAAACCTGCATCGCACATCGTTTTTGTGTCCTTGGGAAGGTGCTCTATCTCACTCAGCCTCATTTACCTAAATTAAGCCCTTGCAAGCAGTTTGGAGCTGGGATAAATTGAAGCTCTATTGTTCTACCTCTTTCAGCACTGTCTAATTGACATGATACCAAATGTTCTCTATCAGGAGAGCAGAATGTTTGCCAATAAGATATCTTCCAAAGTCATTCAACTCAAAAGCAGGGTCACAGATCATAAAAGAGAAAAATTGCTGTAAAGGAAGTGAAGCTTATGTTGCAGTTCTAGATTGCACAGATTCATTAATTGGGCAGAAAAGAGTAAATAAAATAGGGGTTATTCATTAAACAACGTGATAAATGGCGTGGAGAAATAACAGCAAAATAGTTAGGCTGTAAATACAATTCGAACGGTGTGTATTTTTTTTTCATCTATGTGCCCTTTACCATAGAGATACCGAAGTATTATTATTACAATGTCTAAAATTGTTATTGTATGGACTTTGCTGTGTTTTCAGCTGCAGATGATAGTGTTTAATTTTATATACGTATATACATGTATTCACAGGTTAATAGAATGGCTACGTATGTTATTGTTTATGAATATTCACATTCAATTCTTAAATTGTGATTTCAGTGAAACAATATCTAACCCACAACATATAGATAAACTTGGTAAAAGCCATGGGAATAGCAATCTAAGTTTATATTTGCCTAGAATTAACAGTGTAGATATAGCCAAGTTGCATTGGTCCATTTTTAGATCCAGACTCTCCCCTTCCCACACATTATATTGTACTAGGTTTTGTCCGCAGCTTCGCTCACGTGAATTTTGCGATTTGTTACAATTGTTTTTAAAATAAACAGTTTTTTGTCTAAACTGTATGAAATATAATGTACAGGTTGATGTCTTAAAGTAATGTTTATTGCAGACATTAGTCTGGGCGTATTGGCTACAAATCAAAGTTGTTTCATTCGTATGAGTCCATAATTTTTTTTGTGTTGTAAATACAAACAGACAATGAGACCGACAAAAAGAAAAATAATTTTGCTTTTGGGCATCTGGTACATAGCAAAAAAACCTATTTGAGTACTTCTTTGTAAACTACATTAGTGTTTCTTCTTTCAGGTGCTAGGATCAGCAGGAAGTTAGGTGAGCTCACTCTGGAACAGGCAACGCAAAACTGCCCGAGTGAGAAGCAGTCTGCCCTTGGGTCAATCCCTGCTACCTTCAAAGTCTGTCCCTGAGACTTGTTGATGGTCATCATGAAACAAATCTTTAGGGTGAACTGGAGTCTTTTGAATCGAAACAGATATTCTGAAGGTATAAGAGGTGTTCGTGGTATGAACACCGACTCCCCCGGCCAGAACAGGTTAGCATTGTAGCCTCACTTGCATTTCTGTGGAGTGCTTTTAATTGAAATCTGGAGCCATGGCAGAGCTTAGATCGGTTGAGGTTCTGTAATAATATCACAGGTTCTTCCACGCTGGAGCAGTGAGTGAGTGTGCAAGGCCTGGCTGTTAGAGGGAAGCAGACATGCTGGAGCAGTGAGGGAATGTGTGAGCCTTGGCTGTGAGAGGAAAGCAGTCATGCTGGAGCAGTGAGGTAGTGTGTGAGGCCTGGCTGTGAGAGAGAAGCAGACATGCTGGAGCAGTGAGGGAGTGAGCATGTAAGCCCTGGCTGTGATAGGAGCTGAAGAGTGACTCCATTCGCTGTGAAGTAACAGCATCCCTCTGATCTGCTGATTCAGTGTATCAATTTTATTTTCTGAAAATGGTAAAACGTTTTGTTTTCAAGAAGATTGTAAATACTAATTTTAACACCTGGAAGATCTTTGGTTTTTGAAATATAGGTATAATGATAAAAATATTCACCCCCTTTTAACTCCCCTTAACTGGATTCTCTTAAAATGGTAAAATACATGTTTTTTTTAAAAGGCTCTAAATACAAATTTTCACATCTGTAACAATTTCCGTTTTTTTAGATATACATATCTTGTTTAAAATATCAATCCCCCTTTTCAACCGTTACCTGGATGTTTGGAAAATGGTAAAACATGGGGTTTATTTGGGGGCAGGGTTTCAAGAAGATTGCAAATACCAATTTTAACGCCTGTGACATCTTTGGTTTTTGAAATATAGGTAAACTGATAAAAGTATTCACTCCTCTTTTTCAGCCCCCCATCACGGGATTTTTGGCTACTGGCTACTGCGGGTATCAAAGATGTTAGCACTGCGTTCCGTTGCAAGGTGCTGAGATACACCTTCCCCAGAATACGGTGTTAACATGGAGAAAGTAAGTAAAAATTTAGAAGAGCATATTTTCCTGCTTACTGTCTCCATGTTAGCATTAGGATTGGAATAGGGCCCATATTGTCTCATAATACATTATCTTGTAAGTCAACTTATGAATCAAAATACTTGAGACTTTAAAGCACTAAGCATGCTCTCCCTATCGTTCTCCGTTCATCTTGAGAAACACTCCCCATTCCACCCTCTATCATCTTTGCATGACTTACTCCTATCAATTGTTATCACCTCTTCTTTTCTCATGCCATATAGGGATGTGCATGGCTGAACAATTTGTTTAGTTTAGTTTTGTTTTGTTTTTAAATAATTTAGTTTTCGGAATTTCGTAACTAATTTCATTTCGTATTTCGTTTCATTTCATTTCGGATCGATTCAAAATTTCATATTGATTGGAAATTTCGAATCGATTCGAATTTCATATATCAATTCGGTAGTTGATATGAATTAGAAATTTGCTGTTAAAAGACAATCTAGGGTTAAATATTAAACTGTGTCACAGATTTAGTATTTGAGCCAAATTAAACAGTGAAACAAAATTAATTTGTTTCATAAAGTTGTTTGCTGACTGCATTACTTGTATGTATTTTAATTTAGGATCAATTCAGTAGTTGATATATCAATTCGATAGTTGATATCTATCCGAATTCCGGAACACCAAAAAAAAATATTCAAATTTTTCTTTTATGACGATGACACAGTGTAAAGCAAAATAAATTCGTTATATACCATTTTGTTTCAAATTCGTATCGTATTGATTCATTATTCAGAAGTACTTCCGAAATACATATTAATGGATTTCGTTCTGAATTTTTCCGAAACGAATGCACATCTCTAATGCCATACTTGAAGATTCATCTTGAGCTTTCACTGATCTGGGGAAGTCTCTTCCCCATGCTATTAGACAGTCCACTAATGTCCTCACCCGTGTCACTTCATCCTGCACTCTACTGAAAGCACCACAGACCAAGCAAGTCCCTCCCTCTTGTCTCCTTGTCCTAAATACCTTCTAGTTTTGAAGTTCCCTCAGAGAAACGCTCTTCCAATTCTTCCAATTCTACTGTATCATCATTATGAAGTCCTGTGTTGTTCAATTGTATTTATATTCTAATGTAGAACGTCAAATGTCCACTTTTCTTGTACAGTGTTGCAGAATCTGCTGGTATTTTATAAGAAAATATAACATTAATAAATGGTATTCAGTAAGTCTATCCAATGGTATAAAATCTTTTATGTATACATATTGTATGTTTTTTTATTAAAATTAAAAGTGGAAATTGTACATTAGTAATTACTATGTGTTCTTTTTCCTGAAACAACACTGATTGACCTATTGCATATCTCACGAAACAAGAGTTAAAATATTTTTGCATTAGAAAGTAGAAGTAACTGCGGGAACAGAACGACAGAAAGCTGTGCATACATCACAGTGTGATATGATTCTGAAAGAAATGGCCCCTTCAGTAGGTTCACAGCAGGATGAGTAATAGAAAAGCATTTCTTAGAAACCGTACATAATTCCCATCAAAATATCCCTGACCCAATCTAAAAGATATAATATAAGAGAAGTCAGGAAACTGACTTCCTACTGCAAGGCTGCGAGCCTTCTGAAGCCATTTAATATGTACCGAATCAGAGAGTTTTCTGTCTGCAGGATGATAACTCATCCCAAATGCCCCAGAAGACATCATCTGCAGTGGGAATCTATCAATGACATCATTTATCTTGGTGCCCGCAAATGACCATTTATTTTATGAGGTGTCACTGCAGTTCTTAAATTTATTTATTTATTTTAAATTTTGTTCCCAACTTTTACAAGCAGTAGCTGCCAAATATTTTCAAATAGCCATTCCTTGGAAGATATTGAGAAATTAGATTTCAATGCTGGCAAGTTGATTTCAATTGGACTGCGCCCAAATGGAGGGAATGGAGTAAGGAACAGACGCAATCTGGAAGTGAAAATCGTTTTCACAGTCATTTATATTTCTGGATGACTGAGTTATGGAACATATACCTAAACAAGGCATGTTGATATGTCCTTGCTTCTGGGGACAACAGATATGTGAGCACTTCTAAAGTCATATTCCTGTTCTCTAGGTCATGGATGAACTCTTTGTATATCTACAGAAGAAAATGTGACATACTTACCGGTGTTTCATGAATTTTACCCATTTCTACTGCATTATTTTGCTAATACATACTAAATACATTTACTTTTTAAAAGTATTTTTAGATGCAAAATCGAAGACATTTCCCTCATGTTATAGGGCAAACAATCAATGGCATGCATTCACCAATCTTTAAAATTTCAAAAATCTAAAAGCAGAGTGTTCCCAAGGGAAAGTCATTGCTCTTTTTGACACACAAGTCGCCAAAGTCAATGAATAAAATGCCTAATGAAATTAATCAAATTTCTAACAACCAAGTGAACTTAACATAAATAAAACATAACTAATAAAGAGTGACATCGATCAATATATTACATAGTTACATAGGCTGAAAAAAGACATGCGTCCATTAGGTTCAGCCTCTCACACATCACCTACTGTTGTTGATCCAAAAGAAGGCAAAAAACCCAGTCTGAAGAGCTCGCCAATATGGAATTTACTGGGAAAAAAAATTCTTCTTGATCACAGAATGGCAGTCAGATTTCTTGTTGGATCAAGAAGCTTTTACCCACATATTAAATATTATGACCCTTAATATTATATTTTTCCAGTCGTTTTTAAAAAGTCTGTACAGTCTTTGACCCAACCACCTCAACAGACAATGAATTCCACAGCCTTATTGTTCTCACCGTAAAATAACCCTTCCTATGCTTTAGGCTGAATTTCTTTCGTCAAGTCTAAATGGATGACCTCGTGTCCTGTGTATAGTCCTATTAATGAATAGGTTTCCAGACAATGGTTTATAATGGCCCCGTAAATATTTATATAAAGTTATCAGAACCCCTCTAAGGCACCGTTTCTGTAACCTAAACAGGTTAAAGCTTGTCAGCCTTTCCTAACTTAAACCTACCATTCCCCTTATTAATTTAGTCGCCCATCTCTGTACTTTTTCTAGTGCTATTATATCCTTTCTTAAGACAGGTGTCCAAAATTGCTCGGCATATTCAAGGTGCTGTCTTACCATTGATATATACAGAGGCAAAATTATGTTTTCATCCTGAGAGTGAATTCCCCTTTTAATGCATGCCAATACCTTGCTGGCCTTGGCGACTGCTGTTTGATATTGGGCATTGTTACTTAGTTTGAAGTTTATGATTATTCCTAAATCCTTCTCCTGATTTGATTTCCCTAACTCAGTACCATTTAGGGTATAAGTTGCTTGTGTGTGCTTCGCTCCAAAGTGCATAACTTTGCATTTAAGTATATATGGTTACTTCTAATCCATACATAGCCAAGTACTGCTTACCTCAGTGTCAAATAAAACAAATATAGTAGACACAAAAACATGCCAAATCAAGACATCCTCCACATAATTGTCATTTATGTCAAGACATGTATGTGATCATCGCAGTGGTGTACTTTGGCCTAGGCCAACAGGCCTAGGGTGGCACTTTCCAGGGGGCGGTGGTCCGCACCGGGTGGCCCCACCCCTAAAAAAATATATAATTTTTTTTTACTTTTGAAAAAGTATTTTACCAGGAAGGATACATTGAGATTTCACTAATTTTCAAGTATGTCCTGGGTAGGCAAGGCCTAGGCTTTCACTTTCCAGGGGGCAGCAAAATACCTCACCACTAAATGGGTTACTCACAGAGCACAGAAATGACGCCAACATTTTGGTGTTCTGTAGTTCCCTGCACTTCGGGGAATAAAATTTCCCCACCCTGCAGTGAATTCACCATTCACCGCAGGGTCCCCAAAGTGCATGGAGTCACCCGCTGAATGCTGCCACCGCAAACCCGTGGCCTGCTGTTTTCAGAAGAAAGAACTACTGAACGAAAATGTCTGGAATTTACATATATGATCCTATGATTGATAATAAAAAGTTCTGTTACAGAATAAAGAAAAACCGCTATTAAAAAAAAGGGGGGGAAATTTTGCCAAAAAATATTTGAAAAATGAATACAAGGTACTAAAAAAAAATCAATAAAGACTTTTTACTGCAGATTAAAATAATAAATGGTTTATTAGATATTGCATAAAAACGGGAATATTTTTA
Source organism: Leptobrachium leishanense (assembly GCA_009667805.1). Lineage (NCBI taxonomy): Eukaryota > Metazoa > Chordata > Amphibia > Anura > Megophryidae > Leptobrachium > Leptobrachium leishanense. Next base: position 135,966,086 of record CM019065.1, read on the forward strand.
ACATTGAAACCTATGGGGTTCGCCTGAATAAAGCTGCTGATTGAAACCACCGAACAACAGGGCATTTCACTTCCATTTTTCTGCTGTTTGGTGTTCTCTGAATAGATTAACCATTACTTCTCTATGGGGATTTGCACTGCCTTCAAACAGCACCATACTTGCTGGCAGTTCGCCAAACTTGTGTGTGAGCATATCACAGAGCAGTGGTGTACTTAGGGGAGAGGCGGGGGTGGGCCGCCCCAGGTACCAGTGATTATTGGGGTGTCATTAGAGGGTACTAGGAGGTGCCACTGTCACTGTGTGTCAGCTTTGAGCTGTGTTCTCAAACAATGAGCAGCGGAGCAGGGAGTTTGCATACAGAATAAAATCGAATAGAATAAAAATCCCCCTCTCCTCCCTCCATAGCTCCTCCCCTGCCCGCAGCTGCTCTAGGAGAGGGGAGGGGATGTGATTTGTGTGCAGAGAGAGAAGATGACAGTAAGCGGCAGGTAAAGGGGGGGTATCAGCAGAATATGAAGCCCTTTCTGCTTACTGCTGTTTAAAGTGGACCTTTCCTTAACCAGCCTTGCAGTGATAGAAATTTGTCATTGAGCTGCCTGGCTCCTGATGAGGCTGCGTGCGTGCAGGTCATGCGGTCCGGCCAGTCAGGTGGTACTGAGTCTCAGTACCACCTGACTGGCTGAACCACATGACAGCACGCACGCACCTGCTCGCCCTTTCGTTAACACTGACTCTCACTCTATTCTGGACTGAACACCCACTGGGAAGGGAATCAAAGCCACGGTGCACCCTCTGGAAGTGGCACCCCACTGCTGACAAGATGGCTCCACGCACAGGCACAGCCGCGATCCTAACTTGGCCTGGAGGGACCTCCTGCTGAGTCCGTACACAGTCCCTGCTGACTCTGCACACAGCAATACCGCGGATGGAGGCCAGTAAATATAGAATACATAATTGCTGTGTGCTCATATTCACTCGGTTTGCTGGGAGTTTTATAGCAGTGGATTCTGATGCACTCATACAGACCACACATTGCATTGCTGGGAGTTTTATTGCTGTGGATTCTGATACGCTGACACACACCACACATTGCATTGCTGTGAGTTTTATTGCTGTGAATTCTGATACGCTGACACACACCAAACATTGCATTGCTGGGAGTTTTATTGCAGTGGATTCTGATGCACTCATACACACCGCACATTGCATTGCTGTGATACACACTGCATATTACTGTGAGTTTTATTGCCCTGGAGCTCTGGGATATGCTCATACACACTGCACATTACCGTGAGTTTTATTGCTGTGCAGTTCTGATATGCTCATACACAGTGCCCATTTCTGTGGGTTTTATTACAGTGCAGCTCTCATACGCAGTGCACATTTCTGTGGATTTTATTTTTCAATCAATTAGGCTGGGGTCAGACGAGCGTAGTGTTCACGTCCGTGATGGCGCCTAAAAGTACGTCCGTGATAGCATGACAGAAAGCCCATTGGAGCCTGACACATGAAGTACGTCCGCACTGAACTGCGGACGCACAACAGCTGCGGCCCACGGACGCAAGAACGTACATCCCCTAGAACGGCCGCACAAAGTGCGCTGCGTCCACAACGTCTGCATAGCTTTGTGTGTGAGGGATGGAACGTGGTCAGATGGACTGCATTTATACGTCCAGCATTTTTCACGGACAAAATGGTTTTGCTTTTTAATTTATTTTCCCTCCTACATCCGTCAAAATATACGTCAGTGAATAAACGGACTGTGTGGACACTACTGTGTCTTCCGTACTGACGTACGGACGTACAGTCCGTAGAAATCACGCTCGTCTGACCCTAGCCTTAGAGCGGCTGTGATCCAGTATACTTGACATGCGTGGCTGTTCTTTGTAAAAATGCTTGAATTTAAACATTTCATAATTTTATTTATCTCAATAGATACATTTGAAATGGTATACAAAATATACAAGTAGGCACTTGGTATCCACTTTTAATATAAAGAGAGGAAAAGGCAGAGTTCTAAGAGGAAAAGGTGGAGCTTAAAGAGGAAGGGTGGGGATTAACCAGGAAGAGGTGTGCCCTTGACAGGAAGGGGTGCCTCAAATTTAAATTAGGGGTGCACGAGTTTAGTCAGGCCTAGGGCAGCACAAAACCTAAATACACCACTGGATCATCGTCATTAATCAGACAATTTGGTACCTGGAATGCACAGCAAATTTCCACTGTAATCCACTCTCTGCTCTTTCAATGTCCCCCTCTGGAACACTTCCCTCTTCATTTCACTTGATAGACTGGTTTCTACCAGTCTCCATCCTGTATGTAGGATCACACCCCAACCATGGCACTATAAATACACACACCACCTACTGTAGGGCCGGTCGCTAATTTCAGCTCTCATTTCCATCTGTCTCCACTTCTTTCTCTAATTACTCTTACAAAGCCCAAACTTCTTGTCCTTCCCATGCAATCCCTAAGATTTTCTTCTGGCATCTTCTAGAGGCATAGTAAATATTATATTTTAAGAATTAAAATAAGGGATCTATAGAGAAAAATATTTAAATGAAGGGGTAGATTTTCAGTGACATTGAATTTACTATAACTGGATATGTACTGTTCGTTGCAGTCATTCAGATCATTCCAGGACACGACACACAATGCATTCAGATCATTCCAGGACAAGACATGCAATGCATTCAGGATATTACATATCATTTAATTAGGACCACACCTAAATTTTCCCTCATGGGAATGTACAATTCTAACGCTTATGTATTGATTATCTGATATTGATAATTTTCACATATTCCAAAACAATACAATATATCCAAAGAATGTTGCTGCTGTAACTACAGAAATATTGAATCCAGATCTTGGACAGGTAATGTATGAGAAAGCAAAATTAAGGGATTAATGTAAGAAATATATATATATGAGTGTGTACTTTGCAATGAAATTGATTGAGATTTATCTCAAGTACTGCTAGATCAGAATCTGCAAAATATTTCTAACACTGCAGTATAGAAATATCATAAAGAAGAATCTGATATAAAGGATTTTATCCTAAAGTATTTGTTGCAATAGTATATACATAAATATATATATTGAATTTGGAAGTTACTGTGATTGAAATTAATAGGCAAGGAATTATATAACTACAAAATAAAAGCCGAAGATTAGAAGCTTAATTCTCGATATTAGGGGAGGATTCACTAAATAAGTTTTTATTACTTATTCTAGAAATAGAATAAGTGATAGCTCATCTTTTGTTGATCCATGTAGTATAGAGAGATACATATATCTCTACAAGATCTAGCTTGTTAAACATTGGTTTGCTGGGAAATACATGTTAATTGTTTTCGTTAAGCAGAAATGTTTATTAACCATCTGTGTATAGTTACTAACTGATAAAGTAAATGATATTAATCATATATGCAGTTACTAACAGGAGATACATATATTGGGAAGCTAGTAATCTATGTGCTGATGGATGGATTTTGTTGTTGTTTATAAATCTTTGTTTATGATATGAGATTTGAAACTTTTTTGTATACGTATATATATATATATGTTTTTATCCGGTTGTTGATTATTATATTTTTTAAAGCAAAACACATACAATTAAAAGAATTTAGGAGAATTTCTAGTAAATATAGACGATTGATATTTATATCTTGTATAAGTTTCTTAATTGATATATCTTCGACAGTTTCCTGTCCCCCAGGGCACTACCCGGTCCCCCATACACCTTTTATGGCAAATATCTTGCATATATGCCCTCTTGGAGGGCACTCTAAAAATCGAACTTTCGAGTGCTTGCATTGAGTTCGGTTCATGTTCGCATTCGAACTCAAACTTTTTAAATTGTTCGAGTTCGAATGCGAACCGAACACGGGGGTGTTCGGCTCATCACTAACTACTACCTGCCAAATATGTGAACAATTCCATATATAGGGAATAGACATACTCCTATTAATGAGGCAAATAAAATGGCCACAAATTCAAAGATTACAAGTGTAGTCCAGAAATAAAAAAAAGTACGGAATGCGCACTAATGTTTTAATGCAAAAATAATAAAAGAAAAAAAATGAGCCAGGATGAATATTGCTAGAGTGGAGGGGGGGTGACCATATGCCTAATAGACAATGCTGGATATAACGAAAAGATATAAAATGTAACTTTTAATGAATCAAAGGAAAATGCAGGGAATGGCGCCACCTAGCCTGCACAGTGACACTGTGTGTAAAGTTGCCTATTTTTTCCTTAGACATCACATCAAAGGATGCCTGCTCTCCTGAGGGAGCTGCTCTTTAACCCTTGATTAAGTGGAGAAACGCGTTGAACAATAGTGGCTGAGTATAGTCCTTATCATTACCAGCCACATGCAACTCTTTGATACATTGTAATGCAATAATCTGCATCTCCATGATTTTAAACAGTATTTAAATCCCAGATTGATACTGTTTCACTTGACTCTCACTTCAACCCATTCATACTCCTAAAGGGATTACACTGTGTCACTGTGCAGGCTAGGTGGCACCATTCCCTGCACGGTACACTTTATGCCTTGGGCTCACAGCAGGGACAGGTTGGGAAACATTGTTTCCAAATTGTATTTAATAAATTTTTCTATTGTTAGCCTTACTCCTTTCAATGAGTACAGCACACCCTTTAGTTTGACTTTAACACCTCTCCAATCGCTCTGAACCCCTGAAGGCCTGGTTCTATCTTTTGACATTTAATTCCAATCTTCTCCTATTTTGGGGCGCTGTACCTAGAAATCTTGACTATATGCTTAGGGAGTTGTGAGATCCAAGTTTAGTTTTTTTTCCCTCCATTTGCTTCCTCCTTATCTTGTTGTTTACTACAGTGCAAGCTCACTAGATCTTATTTATTTTCTTTTGCTTCATTAAAAGCTACGCTTTATGGTCTATATTACATTCTTCACGTAAAAACGCAAGTGCAAAGCATGAATTTGTGCACCAAGCATTAAACATTTACACGTGCAAATCAATGCTGGAATTACAATCCTCGCCCATTTTTTCATCCGTCGAGCAATAACGTGCGTAAACCGGAACGCGCACAAATGCTTGTGCAGTACCGTTGCACGCAGAAATCAGTGTGCGCACTGTTTTTTTCTCGCGATCCAGCCAATCAGAATTAAGAACCACAATTATCTCACGTTAAGAAATTGCACCTGCCAAAGTCAATCTGAGCATATATACTACAACAATAATAAATGCACACACAACTTCTCAATTTTATTGGCCTGGTATGAGTAAAATGTGTAACTATACTTTGCAGCATTTTTTTTAATGTGCTGTTGTATTTGGGTTCGGCCAGGTTGTTCAGATTTGCCATTAACACCAGCTTTTAGGAGTTGCTAAAATTATGCGTGCAAGGGCTATCAGGGTAATTCAAAGAGATTCGAAAAGTCACCGCACGTTCGGTGACTTTTCGTTCTCTTCAATTCGGTTCCTTTTGCTGATCCCATTTCGGTGACCCTGCGGTGTATTCAGCAAGCACCACAGGGCCCCCGAATTGCAGGGAAAAGCTGCCGCAAACCTGACGAAAACTAACTGCAAAACACGGCAAATGCACGCCGAAAACCCACAAAAACATCTGGATTAACCTGCCGAAAACCACGGAAAAACACGAGCAGGAGCCGATCGCAGCCTCCGGAAAAAGCCGACACCGCAGAAGAGGCAGTGAATAAATTAGCAAAACAGTTTGCATGAATGTTTGAAAAGTGAAACGCTGTTTGCAAAGAAGCTACTGAGCGAAAATGTCTGAAATTTACATATGAGGTCCAGGGAATGATAATAAAAAGGGCTGTTACAGAAAAAATAAGTAAATTTAAAAAAAGAAAAAAAAATCTGACTTTTTTAAAAAAGAAAAATCCAGAAAAATGCTTAAAATATCCTAATAAAAGCTATGAATAAAGAGACTCTTTACTGCAGAATTTTATAATTAACAGATTATTAGATATTTAATTAAAATGGGAATATTTTTAACATTGAAGCCTATGGGATTCTCCTGAATAAACTTGCCTAATTAAACCACCGAATGGCAGGGCATTTCAGGAACCTTTCAATGCTGGTTTTTGTTCTCTGAATAGATGAAGCAGTGCTTTTTCATGGGGATTTCACTGCCCTCGAATAGGCACCGAACAGGCACCGTATGTGCAGGCAATTTGCCAGGATTTGGTGAATTGCCTGCTCTCTGGATAGCCGAATGGCCAAGAAAGGTAACCGAACACTGATTTTCAGCGTTCGGTTACCTTTCTCAAGCAATTCGAATCTCTTTGAATTACCCTGTATGTATTAAATCCTGCGCATAGATTGTAATACCATCCGCATACCAGCGCACATTCGCGTTTGCACTTACAATGTTAAGTATAGGACATGCGCAGTACAGTACGCTCGCAAAGGGTTCGCGTAAGTTCACCCGCGGTAGATGATTACTCACGTTTGTTGCGCTGACAATGTAATACGGCATTCGGCGCGAAGGGTTTTACCCCTCGCGTTAATGCGTTTTTGCGCCGGTGCAAATGTTTGCGCGAAGATTGTAATTTAGCCCTAAACCCTATACCCAGCATTATCTAATCGAGAAAGTAGCCACAAGATGTATACAGATCACATTATTCAGTATAAAAAAATATAAAATCTAGAAGAGAAAAAAGTGATTTCATTATTATTTGCTAAGAAAAAACTGAACACTAATCCTACCCAATTTATTCTGAGTATACAACACATTATTGCATGAGAGAGAAAAAATCCTGTTTACTATTGCTATTTAGCACATTAAGGCAAATGTGGCTGTGCATGCTGTCATTAAGAGGTTAAGGCAGCACCTGGTGTGTAGCAGATAAAAATGTATATTCAAGCCTCAGCCTAGCTTGCTTTGGTTGAGTTTGTTTGTTCCCCAACAGAGCTCAATTAGCCGACGCAGGGGGCTTGATAAATAAGAGTCACATAGATCCCTTACCAGATTTACGGATGCTGATCAAAGACAAATAACCACATTATCTTTCTTTTTTACTCTGCCTAGCAACAGTTGAAGAGACAATGACAATGCTCAAAAGGACATAGCACACTTTATTAATCATGCACATGTTAAATGACAACAAAAAAACAACAGAAAAAAAATTATGTAGTTTACATTTTTTATTGCAAAAAATAAGATAAAATGGAGGGGCACAGCCTCATCTGGAGGAGCCACCACTGCTAAAGAGACTTCTAGATTCCAAATTCAGTTCTTATAGTCTCACACGATCTCTTGCCAAACAGATTTACTTCACATCCTCATCTCTACCTTCTCTAGTGACCAAGATGCCTGTTTTACACTTTCAATCCGTTAATGCAGCCTGTTTCCACAAAACTCTCCAGTAACCGCAGTACTGTCAGCCTTACTGCCTGTTTCATTGATAAGATTAACTACCTCAGACTAGAAATCTCTCACTGCCCCCCTCTGCTAGCCATTCCACCACGCTCCCTACCACCTCTTCTTCCATGTCTCTCTTAACTACCTCAGACTAGATGAACTACCTCAGACTCGAAATCTCTTCACTGCCCTCCTCTGCTAGCCATTCCACCGCGTTCCCTACCACCTCTTCTTCCATGTCTCTCTTTTTCCCAGACTCTGAAGAGGACATCTCAGCACTTCTCATTTCTTCCGGCCCTAGCACCAGTCCACTTGATCCAATCCCCTTGCACCTCATTTTTTTGTCTCACTTCTTATTGACCTTAGACAAAAAAATCCAACCTTTCTCTTTCCTCTGACATCTTTCACTCTTCTTTGAAATATGCCAGATGACACCCATTCTAAACAAGCCATCTCTTGACCCTACCTCCCTGTCCATCTACTGCCCTATCTCTTTACTTCCCTTTGCTTCCAAAATCTATCAACATTGGGTCTATACCCAATTTACTGCTTTCCTCATTTCTAACTCTCTACATGACCCTCAATCTGGCTTTCAATACAAGCAACCTACTGAGACTGCTAAGCCAAAAGATCACCACTCCAAGCTTAGTCTTCTTGATCATCTTCTGCTTTTGACACAGTTGATCATCCAATTCTACTCCACAATGTGTTTAAAAGTTGCCTCCGCTGCACTGATCTTTTAGTGTGACTTCCTCCCCCAAGCACCTCTTTCAGCTGGAGTGCTACAAGGTTCTGGTTCTTTTCCCCTTATCTTACTCCCTCCCCATCAAAACCGAATTTCTTCTATTCCCTCCCTCTAAGTTTAACATGCTTGCATCTATTTCCCTTTAGTTGAAAGATGTCGCTATTATTACTATTTATATAGCACCACAAATTCCTTAGATCAGTGTTTAATGGGTTGATACATTAGAATACCACACATGGATGATGACGTGATTCAGGGGCACCCTGTTTCCAAGGGGACGTACAATGTATGATGAGTACAAGTATTTTATGAGGTAGGCACATCCATATCGTTAGGTGTCTTGCCCAAGGACACACGCTGGTGGTGTCTTCTGAGTGGGATTGAGTTGTCTTTCCATGATTGTAGAGCAGTGACCTGGTGGTTAGGTTTAACCCACTTTTTGTAAAGTTCTCCACATTTCTATTGGAGGGATGTGCTGAATGGGATTTTGACTTGTTTCATGGGCGAAGGGTAGAGAGGTTACCACTGGACTCCACAGCCTATATTGTGTGGTAGGCAAGTATGTATCATTAGATGTCTTGCCCAAGCTGAAGTGCATGAAACAGGAGAGCACCTGTGTGAGCATTAACGTTAGCCATGGTTGCCCTAGCGCTGGTTACAATACGTATGCTAACGGTTTAAAAAATCCATTAGCGATTCGGATCATGCTTCATATGAGGAGCGCAAAGTGTTAATTAGCCTTAGGATTACAAAGACCTGATGCTAATTACCGTCCTGCTGTGGTTAACGGGAAGGTTAACCATAGCTAGGACCTGGTGCTAACTGATTCCACAGAATCAGTCAGCACTAGCTGAACCCCCCCCAAAAAATTACATACTCACCTACTATCCCTCGGCAAGAACATCAGCTCCATCCACCTCTTCTTGCCACCGGGAGCACAGAGAGACTGGGGGAAAAATGCCTCAGTCTCCCTCTGCAAATCACTATGCCGACTTGCCGGATCTCGCGAGGCAAGATCCTGTAGGTCATGTGACCGGCAGCGTTAGCCTCAATGGAGTCCTATGGAATCCATGGAGGGGATGATCACGACGGCGTTTAACGCTGCTGCGAGCATCCTGAGGCCTAGCGCCGTGTTATGGTGCAGGCTGCTGGATTAGCGTCTGCCCCGTAATATCACGGTAAAATGGGGACGCTAAGGAGAAACCTGCTGGTGCAGATTTTTTTCCTTAGCATCCCTGTTTTAGTGTTATGATCGTAATATGGCTCTGTGTCTAAATAGTATGTTAATTTGACATGTTTTGTTCTACCCATTACACACTGCTATGGAATTTTTGGCGCTATATAAATAATTGTATACATTCTCCCAATCTTTCTGTGCCATTGTTTGATATAAATCCATTCCTTTTTTCCCCTCCTGTCGCACCCATAACATGTGAGAGAACTGAAAATAGTATACGTTACAAAACACAGTGAGTGATTTTAAAGCAATGCTACTCCATCATTATAGCTAACGAGGCAGAATACGCTCTGTTTATTACATTCTGCAGCATGCTTCGTTCTCACTAGTAATATATTCTGAAAATAAAGGCAAAAAAATACATTTAATATACAGTAAAAATGCAAATAGTGACAAATTATAGCCCAGTTCCTACTACAGTCATTTATATTATCTTTATATAATATTGTAAAAACATTTCACCTTCAATTCTCCCTGCAGCCATTTTTGTTCAGAGATAACTTGGTATCACAGGATTAAATTGCAGATGTATCCATTTTGCAGCTCTTGTGTATGACTGTCATTTTTAGATAAAAGGATCTTAACTTCTGTTTGTTATCACTATGGTCCTCCTGCATTTATCACAGTCACAGCTCATTGGCATTAAATTATTTATCTGTACCTCTCAGGGACTACATTTTAATGACACTTACAAATCTTAGATGTGTGTGTGTTTGTATTTTTTTGTGTTCTTCATATTTATGTTGACTGAATGCAGCAAAAAGTTTAGAAAATAGTCCATTAAGTTTCTATTTTTAAAGAGAAATTCCACTCATCATGACAACTGTTGCTGTTACAAGGAAAATAAGTTCCCTGACTGCATGTAGTGTCTTAAAAACTGGAGAAATTGCCCAAAATGACTCCAGTTACAATCTTACTCGCACTTCCTCATTTGCCCATCCTAACATTGCAGTTGTTTTACTGGATGAGAACATGTTGGTCAGGATGGGCCTTTCTGTCAAAAGCAAGCACATTTGGCTGCTCAACCTATAATTGCACTTATTGTTGTTCACATTTCTGTGAGTGGAACTGTCAGCAAGCTGTTGCTGGTGCAGCTGCTTAGTTGACAGATATTTTTTAATGTTTATCTAAACTAAGGCACTGGGAACATGAAGATGAGATTTGGCAGAATGCTCTTTTACAGCGAGGTTAACAGACAAAACATATTAACCCCTCTTGTGATTTGGAGTTGTGTAATTTAAAAAAAAAATTGGTTTTATTGAGATAGATTAAAATAATAAAAGTCAGTTACTAAAATTAAAATACAGTTAACTACCAATAAAAGGGGTCTCTGGGAACCATACATGGCTAAAAAATGCTAGATGGAGAACACGACGAATGATGCAAAATTGAGAGGCAATCTCAAGAACATGCACCCCCTCACACCATGTGGAACACCAAGCTTACCTTCCTATCAAATCTCACCAGGTTGCAGGGAGGGGGGGGGGTCATTCTGGTGATGTTTCACCTCTGCTGGTGGGGGAGGGGGTCATTCTGATGATGTTTTAACTCTGATGCTGGGGGGTCATTCTGGTGACGTTTTACCACTGCTGCTGTATTATCTCTGCTGCGGGGGATCATTCTGCATTAACATTTCTCATATTGCTACTGTTAACTTTCTAGTATTTCTTAACATCTTAATATTGGATTTAGAATTTCTTTGTATGAGACCATGTTAGCACATGTGTGTCTGTGATCCTTTAGCGGTTGACCCCAATGCAGAATGCATTCAAGTTAAAATTGAGCATTGTACTTAATATGTCATGTCTTCTTTTCACAGACACTGTATACCATCACCACCACAACCGCGACCTGTGACACCTGAGTGCCCCCAGGAGGTGGAATGTGGATATGAGAGCCCCCTGTCTTTCCTCGACCTCCAGGGTGACAACGATTATACACCCTTTGTGGACCCCCTGACACAATCCTCATCAGGTGACTCCCCTACACACAGGTCCCTGGATATCCCCATCAGTCTGCCACACCAAACACCTGTCATCACTCCACCAACTGAACAGAGCTCACCCCTACACCAGCACCATCATTACCATTGTACTAAAAGTGCAGATGAACACATTCCCGTCTTGAGACCCAGCCTGACCTGCACTTTTTTCCAGCCGATGAGGAGTCCCTCCAACAACTAATAACATCAATAAATGGCATGGGGACTCCCATGGCACTATGAGGGATGACATCCATCTGGGGTTTTCCATGCTGGAGGAAAGAATGTATTCCCAGCAGTGGGAGCAATGGCAACTACGGAGGAATATGCAGAAGGGGCTGCAGAACATAAACACCCAGATGCGCCTGATCACGGGGGAGCTGTCATCCATACACGCCTGACCAACATCCTGGGGGTTCTGTTAGAGAATCAGTGTACCAACCCAGTCATCCCACAGGTGCCTCTTGAGGTTTGCATGACTGTGTCGATATTAATGTTTGCAAATAATTCTGTCACCCACCTGTCCAACATGTTGCCATACCAATGAGACCATTTGAAATTATTCTTACATTTAAAATACTGCTGTATGCCGCACGTAATCAAATGTACAATATCTCCAAATATGACATGACCTAGACAACATACAAAATGGTGTAGTGCATGTGTATCGCTTATTATATGTATGACATACATTGATCTACAATTGACATGTGGGGTCATTATAACATTTAATACTGTCCTATGTGAGCACCATTATCTATCCCTGTGAACTCCAGCTTGATACACACATAACATTGTGACGATTATTTTGCTGCAACAAATATGCACATCATCCGCGGCATGGGGGTCTACTGTTCCCACTTAATAGATCCTAATGCACACATATCACATCTCCAAACTCATAAAAAATGCTTATGATTAACTCCCACTGTATTCCGCAAATGAAAAAGACAAGTGTTTAATTTATAGTATGCAACTAATTTACTTTCCTCAAAAGGAAATGTTTTACTATTGATAACTGTCATGTTATTTTTCACATGTACGGTAACATGTAAAAAGTTATGTAAAGTTGTTTCTATATTCTTTGAAGTGACGAATCCATCATGTTGTGTGTCCCCATCTGCAAAATTAAAGTGCAATCAGAGAGATGACGGTAATGTCTATAATCCACTAAGTCATACTGTCGCAAATGTGACAAGCAATATTTCCTAGCTTCGGTACTGTTGTTGCCAGCATACCTTGTTGCCTGTGATAATATTTCTATGTCACATTGGCATGTGTAACATAATCTCTTTTACCTGCTACGTTTACAATGTTTAAGTAATAAAAGATCGATCTACCTCTTTGATAATTTTTTTTTGCCTGAATAACGTGTCTGTAAGTCCGGGGTCAGACGAGCTCACTATGTGCGCCTGTACTGACATGCCTCCCGGCGTCTGTCACAGCATTGTGATGCTTTGACAGGGCCAGTCACATGCTGTACAGCAGGCGTGCTGCGGAAGTTCTGAGAGCCTCCCCATCGAGGCATCCGTATAGGAGGACCAAGCCTTGCAGCGCTAAGCGCACTGACTGCGCTCAGCGAGGTGGTCCGACAGGTGTCAGAGTGGAAGGGACGTCCACGCTCATAGACGTTCCTTCCATTCTGTAAAACACTTGTCTGAACCCGGCCTCATATGTTGCTGTAACATCGTCTGTACAGTTTGACAGGGCCAGGCTTCATAATGGTAAAGAGTTGGTTAGCATTTCATATTTACAAATGAGATGTATCTCAAGGGAGTATTCCAGCATGTCATTGTCCATCAGGATCTAGATGGCTAAATACAACTACTACTGTCCATATATGGCTGTAAGGTGACGTTGAAGTCCCCACCTATGAAAACGCTAACATTAGGTAGGTAATTGGTGTACAGCCTGAAGGAGCTATCAGGATGAGAGCTCCACAATCACACGGCCATCTTGGAGCTCGGCCAAACCACGTACCCCCAATATTAGTTAATATTTAACTCAAGCAGCTCTGGAATAGTAGAGCTGAGCAGCCAATGGTGCCTTATTGGGTGAGGATATTTGGGTGTTCAGGGGGTCATTATATCCCCTTATGTCTTTTTTGTTAAATATATTTTCTTACAGTGGTGGATGGTCAGCAAATGTTGACAAGCTGAGACTGAATTTACCCTCACACACTGGTGACATGTCGGTCACAGGCTACCAATGCTGCCTGTGGACAAGTAGTTTATTTCGTAATTCAATTCATCCAAACCAAATTTTATTGGTGAACCAAATTGTTGCACGAAAGAAATTCTGTTTGTCTGAATTGCTGAAAGAAATTAAAATGAAACAGTTCAGATGAATCTAATTTTTTGCTATGCACAAGTCTGCACCTAATGGGCTCAGCACAGTTATGTGAAATTAACAGACACCCCACAGAATGTTAACAGACGGCCTTAATTCTTTATCTACTCAGGACATAAGTAGTATTTCACTAAAGAATATGCTGAATTGCTTGAGAATAAAGGAGTTAATTTGCCAGGAAATCATTTAATTCTTAAAAATCCCAGTGCAAGCTTTCCATTGTACGGCTGCTTGTGTAACATCAGTGGACAAAAAAAATAATCTAATTAATTAGTTTTTTAACTGCCTGTTTCTCTAGTGCAAGGATTTCTGTGTAATTATGGTAATATATGGTATGAACCATGTGTGCTTGAGAGCAGAATTAGGTCCCTCTTGCCACAGCAGCATATTACGCTGACCTGCAATAAATGCAACATTCTCAATCTTAAACAACCCTCTCTCATACACCTTATGTTATCTCTTTTTTACAATCTCTCTGTCTTTTGTTCTGTCGCTCACCTCTTGCTTACTCTTTGTATTGTTCGCTCTCTCGTTCTCCAGCTCGCTATTGTTTGTTTTTCTTTTTTCCCATATAACACAGTAAGCAAACAGTAAGATGGATGTCCCAAGATGCATTTTTCCATTTTGCTTTAAAATACAGCTAACATATTGAATGTATAAATGTCTCTAAAATGAATTGCGTAGAGAAAGGAAAAAAAAGACAGACTGAAAAGATTTTGAATTGTTTTTTTTTAAACTTCTGCTAGAAAAAGGTCATTAAGTGGGTTTGTCACTGCTATTTGCACATGAGGGATGTTAAAATAAAATATAAAGGAAATACAAGAGGCACCGGTTTATTATTTAGAGCTAAAAAACAATCTCGTAGGATGCCGCTTTACAAATTTAAAGGAGTAACTGGTGTGCACAGTTGTACCCCAGAAATATATTCTATCTACAGGTTGAGCATCCTATATCCAAAACGGATCAGGACCACAAGCATTACAGATTTCAGATCCTTCAGCCTTTAGAATCGTGTCAGGATTCCACGCAGCTGGAGGAGAGTTAGGGATGCACCAGAAGGGCAGTTAAAGTCACATTATGCACTGCCTTCTATTGGGGGACATTTTGTGCAGTGCCAGCTTGTTCTTCAATGGTGCTGCACAGTACATCCTTCAAGGAACATGCTGGAGCTATGGAACAAGCTGGGACGAATGGGCAAAGGTGACAGGAGTTGGGCAAGAGCTTGGACACTGAAACCAGAACTATGTTAGACCACCTTAGAGATTCCCTTGATGTGGCAGTGGGCTTATTACTTTAATTGCCATTTAAGTGGACTTAAAACCGTTGCTTTACATGTAGGTTAATGTCATTTTGAGCACATATGATACATATTCTTGTGGGTTGTAAACGTTGTGGCTGACTAGTAGCTTTTCAATGCAGCCCTGTAGTGATGCAATTGGTGCCAGTGAGCAGAGACAATGACCAAAAGCCCCCCAAAACGTAGGATTTCTGCATTTTCTGTTTTTAGAATTCTGGTTGAGGGGTACCCAACATTTACTACCAAGCTGAATTTCTGTTTGCCTTAAAGGATTTCTAAATAATGACAGTGGTTACCTTTGTACTTGAAAAAGTATATCTTCTGCTACGTTTCTGTTTAACACCTTTTTGCCTTCCACTTCCCTCTGTAAGATGATCTCATTTTTAAATAGTTCCTCTTTCCCTCATGTAAAAAGGAAGGTTTTAAAACAAAATCTTACAGGGATATTCAGAGAGCGTGAAAAGCAGGAGAATGACTGGAGAATGAAAAATTCTAGGTCAAAATAGCCAAACCAGAAAAATTCTCCCTTTCATCTCACTTTCCAAATCGGCTATTTTGACCTAGAATTTTTCATTCTCCAGTCATTCTCCTGCATTTCACGCTCTCTGAATAACCCTGTTACTGTTGTCTTCAAGAAGCCTGAGCTGCGGACCCTGGTGTCATTCATATCCATAAGGTAAATAAAATGAGAAGTCTGCAAACCTCTTGGTAGCACAGATTTGCAGGCAACAGCGAACCAGTTACCATTAAAACGTCTAAGGCCACAAGGCCTCTGAATAAGCATCATTTAAACCCCATTCTAGAGCTTGAATAAGACTGCCTCCAGCTCCACAAAATCTCCATTTGTGTCAGGTTCGGTGCCGGGAAGGCACTGGCCTTGCAGATATGAGCCCAGTATGCAGATGAATGCGCACACAGAGATGGGTGGAGGGTGATGGATTGCTGGACCAATTACCATGGTGGGAGGGATTACCATGGTGGCTTGGATACAGTGGGGGTTTTGTCTACACTTGAGGTGGGACACGGTGAAGCCACAGGTACCTCGAATGCTGGGAAGACACTTTAAACTTGGAGGGATATACACAGGAACACAGAGGTGCTGATGACAGGACACTGGACATAGGAGGAATCTAATCGCAGTACCAAAGGGATTGTCCAGAGAGAGTAGTCAAGAAGATTTGCAGGGTCTATTCACGGGTATTAGGAGCAAAGCAGGAATGGGTCTGAACACTAACAGGGTTATTCAGAGAGAGGTGAAAAGCAGGAGAATGACTGGAGAAGTGAAAATTATAGGTCAAAATAGCCAAATCAGAACAATTCTCCCATTTATCTCAATTTCCAAATCCGCTATTTTGGCCTAGAATTTTCCCTTCTCCAGTCATTCTCCTGGTTTTCACCTCTCTCCCGGAATAACCCTGTATGAGTACAGAGCAACAATGCTGAAGCCCTGAGGAAAGGGGGAGTGGTCTTTTATTCATGGCAGGGGTGTGGTGTGTGTGTTCTCTGTGTTTAATTGATTCAGGCCTTAACTGCCAGTGCTGAGCATGGGCAACACCTTTCATGTGCTGCCTGGATATAAACAGCAAGCATGGCGCAGTCAGCTACAAAGATTCTGACACTTTGTGGCACGTAAGCACTCAAGTTCCTGGGCTTGGAATACCATATCTTTGTCTGCTGGTCAGTCATCATTGAAGGCAATCTTACAAGGCGGCATGTTGTGGGTTAAGAGGAGCTCTACTCAGATTGCCTTGTCAGGTAACACCAGGCAAATGGGAGACTGTAGATCTCCATCAAGCCAACTATTATGAAGTTTCTCCACATGAACATTTTTTTTTTTTTTGAGAAAGGATTTTACCAGGAAGGATACATTGAGATTTCTCTCGTTTTCACGTGTGTCATGGGTGGTGAGTATGTACCGTTGGGTGTCTTGCCCAAGGACACTTACTGGAGAGGTGCTCTTGCTGGGATCGAACCCATGACTCCACAGGCTCTTTCCACGCAGAGCAGTGATGTTACCTCTACTCCATCCAGCCGGTACCATTCACTAGGAAAGAATATCTTCTGATATTTCGCAGAAACGATCTTCCAACACAATTTGCAAAATGGCCAAACCACCTCTCTGCCTCAGAAAAAAACACCAAGACATACAGGTACTCATGATCCATCACTCATCCTCCAGAACTTAGCATTGAAATCGACATGAGGATTAAAAATACAGGTAAACTTGAATATTCTCTAAACTTTTTATGCACACATGAAAACATGCATTTTAAATTGCTATCAATCAAAACACATTGATAAAAACATAATTTGGTGCTCACAAGTTTTCAAACGCAAGCTATTTAATCATTATTACTTATAAATATCTTATTTGTACCTATGTATAAAAGAAACAGGGTTATTCAAAGAGAATCAAAAAGTCACTGCACGTTCGGTGACTTTTCGTTCTCTTCAATTCGGTGCGATTTGGTAATCCCATTTCGGTGACCCTGCGGTGTATTCAGCAAGCACCACAGGGCTGTCGAAGTGCAGGAAAAAGCATCCGCAAACCCGACGAACACTCACAGCAAAACCAGGTGAAGGACACTGAAACCCGCAAAAACATCTGGATTAACCCCGCCGGAGAAACCCGAGCAGCCACCGATCACAGCGCTGAGCAGCCGCCGGAAAAAGCCGACACCGCAGACGAATGGAGTGAGAAAAAAATAAAACAGTACGCTTGAATGTTTGAAAAGTGAAACGCTGTTTGCAAAGAAACTACTGAACGAAAATGTCTGAAATTTACATATAAGATCCAGTGAATGATAATAACAAGGGCTGTTACAGAAAAAAGAAAAGAACCTTAAAAAAAATACTGAAAAATGCCTAAAAGGTCCTAAAAAATCTATACATAAAGAGACTTTTTACTGCAGAATATTATAATCAACAGCTTATTATATATTGGATTAAAACGGGAATATTTTTAACATTGAAGCCTATGGGATTCGCCTGAATAAACCTACAAATGAAGCCACCGAATGGCAGGGCATTTCGGCAACTTTTCATTGCTGTTTTTTGTTCTCTGAATAGACAAAGCATTGCTTCTCTATGGGGATTCACTGCCCTCGAACAGGCAACGAACAGGCACCATATGTGCAGGCAATTCGCCAATATTTGGCGAACTGCCTGCTCTCTGAATAGCCGAATGGCCAGAAAAGTTAACGGACCACTGAATTTCAGTGTTCGGTTACCTTTCGCCAGCAATTCGGAGCTCTTTAAATCACCCTGATAGTGTTGTGTCATCCTCTATGCTGTTATTTCAGGCTGTGTCTGAAATGATGAAGGAATATTGCACAGGTTCTAATATTTTTAATACCACCAATATGACAGTAAATGTCTAATATTAACATTTAAATTAGAATTAGGTACATTTCTATAATCCTTTTTTCTATATTGTGAGTCTCAGTATATAAATCTATACAAGAAAACTGCTGTTTTATCCAGCAAATCAGGGCTCGAGTCGAGCGGGAACGCGCGGGAACGCAGCGCTCCCGCTGTGGCCCGAGCCCGAACGCTTTAGCAGGCGGCCGCCGCACGTTGCCTGGCTGTTTCATAGATCCCAGGCGAGCGGCTGCACTTCCTGTCAGCGGCCGCTGAAGCAGGAAGCACGCGGCCGCCGGCAATGTGCGGCAGGAGCAGCAGAGGAGGAGCAGCAGAGGTGAGCTGGGCTGGGGGCAGTATCCATGAGACCTGGGGGCAGTATCCATGAGACCTGGGGCATATCCATGAGACCTGGGGGCAATATGCATGAGACCTGGGGCATATCCATGAGACCTGGGGGCAGTATCCATGAGACCTGGGGCATATCCATGAGACCTGGGGGCAATATCCATGAGACCTGGGGCATATCCATGAGACCTGGGGGCAGTATCCATGAGACCTGGGGGCAATATCCATGAGACCTGGGGGCAATATCCATGAGACCTGGGGGCAATATCCATGAGACCTGGGGGCAGTATCCATGAGACCTGGGGCATATCCATGAGACCTGGGGGCAATATCCATGAGACCTGGGGCATATCCATGAGACCTGGGGGCAGTATCCATGAGACCTGGGGGCAATATCCATGCGACCTGGGGCATATCCATGAGACCTGGGGGCAGTATCCATGAGACCTGGGGGCAGTATCCATGAGACCTGGGGCATATCCATGAGACCTGGGGGCAGTATCCATGAGAGCTGGGGCATATCCATGAGAGCTGGGGGCATTATCCATGAGAGCCGGGGGCATTATCCAGGAGACCTGGGGGCATTATCCATGAGAGCTGGGGGCATTATCCATGAGAGCTGGGGGCATTATCCATGAGAGCTGGGGCAATATATACCCATATGAGCTGGGGCAATTATATCCATGTGAACTGGGGAAAATATATCCATATAACCAGTGCTGTGTATATTATTCTTGGGGTTCAGTGCTGTGTATATTATTCTGGGGGCTCAGTGCTGTGTATATTATCCTGGAGGCTCAGTGCTGTGTATATTATTCTGGGGGCTCAGTGCTGTGTATGTTATTCTGGGGGTTCAGTGTTGTGTATATTATTCTGGGGGCTCAGTGCTGGGTATGTTATTCTGGGGGTTCAGCGCTGTGTATATTATTCTGGGGGCTCAGCGCTGTGTATATTATTCTGGGGGCTCAGTGCTGTGTATGTTATTCTGGGGGTCCAGTGCTGTGTATATTATTCTGGGGGCACATTGTTGTGTATATTATTCTGGGGGTCTGTGCCTAGATATATATATATATATATATATATATATAATATATAAAATGCGTTAGTCCAGTTGCCACAATCACGAGTATACCTGTACGTAGTGATACCTTTCACTGATCAGTATAGTTTCCAGTTTACACTCTTGAAAGCTTGTCTTTTAAATTTAAAGTTAACCCAATAAAAATGGTATCACCGGCACGCACTGCTATACTCGTGATATATATATATATTTTCTTCAGGTAATGGGGGTTGTGGAATTCGTGGGTGAGTTCCCTCACTTTTTTCCCCAGGACTTGACCCCTGATTTAAGTACTAACTATGCATCGGTTGTTACAAATTGATGTTGTGCTAATATTTATTTTTTTACAAGAAGGGTTTAGTAATGAAGGAGTTAATTATTAAACGAGGCAATTATTGCTTTCATTATTTTCTCACAATTGAAAGCGCTACTAAAATTAATTATTTTTCTTGAATTAATTACATCCTTGTTCATTTTATTGTCAAACACAGAACAGTTACCGTGCACGTGTTTATAGGGACGGACTTTATAGCCCAGATCTGCACTTTGTATGTCCTTTTATCCCTGTCAGTAGATTGCCGTCTTCTCATCCTGTCAGACCTTTGAGCACCATGGACAGGGTTCATACGTTTCGGTGCTACATGTCTTAAACCCTTTTTAATAAAGAAGGATTAATAAGGATGAGTCACAAATAAGTGTTTAAATCCGTACAGTCAGAGTCTAGTAAAAAGACTGATGTCAACAAAACTACAAAAGGTCATAGTTAAAATAAAAAGTCAAAAAGATAGACTGTGATTTGAGAGGACATCAAAACAGGACACGAAATTGCACTAAAAGCATTACCTCTCCTCTCTATAGACTCTCGCTAACTAACTAGCAGCTATTAATTTTGCACTACGGGCTTCTATAACAGGAAGGCATGGACATGGTAGTGAAAACATAAGGATGACTCAGTATTTACAGTTAAAAAAAAAGAATTTACTGTAAAAAAGAGCAACATCAGAAAAGATTACCAGGATAAGTGTGGCAGATGGTGATGACTGGGACTATTGCATCCGCGCTGTTTAAAAAGGTTTGTCTAAAACAAGCCAACAAGATGAGGGATATAAAGGAAATGGTATTCTGCATACGGCTGTGATTGGAAAGTCAGGAATAATAATGTTTTTGTCTAATTGCCTGGCAGAAACTTTACTGTGCACTAAAGAAAATTGCCATGCTTTCCTTGAATTTACATGTCACCTCTATATACAGTATATTGTGGATGCTTAGACTTACAAGTCTATTCAAAGTAAGGTGAAGCTCAGGAGAATGACTGGAGAAGTGAAAATTCTAGGTCAAAATAGCCAAACCAGAAAAATTATCCCATTTATCTCAAATTGGCTCTTTGGTCTAGATTGTTCTCTTCTGATAGTTCTCCTGGTTTTCACCTTTCTCTGAATAACCCAGATAGTTACATAGTAATAACGGTTGAAAAGAGAAAACAAAACAATGTCCATCACATTCAGCCTTTCAAACATCCCTATCAGGATTATTCAAAGAGATCCAAATTGTGGCCGAAAGGTAACCGAACAGTGAAATTCAGCGTACGGTCACCTTCCTGGCCATTCGGCTATTCGGAGAGCAGGCAGTTCGCCAAATGTTGGCGAATTGCTTGCACATATATGCCTGTTCGGTGCCTGTTCGAGGGCAGTGAAACCCGCATAGAGAAGCAATGCTTTGTCTATTCAGAGAACAAAAACCAGCAGGGAAAAGTTGCCGAATTCCCTGCTGTACGTGGTTTCATTCGACAAGTTTATTCAGGCGAATCCCATAGGCTTCAATGTTAAAAATATTCCTGTTTTAATTCAATATCTAATAAACCGCTGATTATAATATTCTGCAGTAAAAAGTCTCTTTATTCATAGATTTTTTAGACTCTTTTAAGCATTTTTCTAGATTTTTTTGCGAAAATTTTTCTTTTTTCGTTTTATTTAATCTTTTTTTCTGTAACAGCCCTTTTTATTATCATTCATTGGACCTTATATGTAAATTTCAGACATTTTCGTTCTGTAGTTTCACTCCATTCGTCTACGGTGTCGGGTTTTTCCGGCGGCTGCTCTGCGCTGTGATCGGGGGCTGCTCGGCTTCTCCGGCGTGCTCGGCGGGGTTAATCCAAATGTTTTTGCGGGTTTCGGTTTGCGTTCGCTGGGTTTTGCGGTGAGTGTTCGGCGGTTTGCGGCGGCTTTTCCCTGCACTACGACAGCCCTGTGGTGCTTGCTGAATACACCGCAGGTTCGCCGGAATGGGATGGCCAAATCGCACCGAACTGAAGATAATGAAAAGTCACCGAAAATGCGGTGACTTTTTCGATTCTCTTTGAATAACCCTGTATGGCTACGGTTGATCCAAAAGAAGGTGAAAAGACCTCACTCGGTGCGTTTTCCATTTGTGCCAAAAAATGGAAAATTAAGAATTCTTCTTGATTCCATAGTGACAATCAGATTCTTATATTTACAGTTACATATAGAAGACATCATCTGCAGTGGGAATCTATCAATGACATCATTTATCTTGGTGCCCGCAAATGACCATTTAGGTGTCACTGCCGTTATTAAATTTATTTATTTTATTTTTGTTCCCCACTTTTACAAGCAGTAGCTGCCAAATATTTTTAAATAGCCATTCCTTGGAAGATATTGAGAAATTAGATTTCAATGCTGGCAAGTTGATTTCAATTGGACTGCGCCCAAATGGAGGGAATGGAGTAAGGAACAAACGCAATCTGGAAGTGAAAATCGTTTTCACAGTCATTTATATTTTTGGATGACTGAGTTATGAAACATATCCCTAAGCAAAGTATGTTGATATGTCCTTGCTCCTGGGGACAACAGATATGTGAGCACATCTAAAGTCATATTCCTGTTCTCTAGGTCATGGATGTACTCTTTGTATATCTGCAGAAGAAAATGTGACATACTTACCTGTGTTTCATGAATTTTACCGGCTTCTACTTCATTATTTTGCTAATACAAGCTAATAGATACTCGAGTATAACGCTAGATTTTGGAGACAAAAATTTACCTTAAAATTTGGAGGGGTCGCGCTATATTCAGACATCTGTATCGCGTGTAAGAAAAAAAAAAACCTTGCCTTGCTCTGGATCCCAAGTCTTTCGGGAGTTACAGTAGTCTCGCTGAAGTGAATGCAGGCTCCCTGATGCTTGTAAACACTTCAGGAACTCCCGAGTTCCGGAGAGGTGGGATCCATCATGGCCAATGAGCAAGCTCGGTTTAAGCCAATCATTCACCTCGCTCGCCTTTGCCAGCCATCTAATCACTAGTAAAGAAAATGGATGGCCAGCGGTTTCATACTTCGTAACAACTGCAATCATTCTAGAGTAGAGCACCCTGGCCAGAGGGGGAGCCTGACTGTGTTGAGAGAAACTGTAAGGATTTTGTTTACCAGTACAGTATAATTTTGCTCCTCGTGTTATATTCGAGTCTTTAGTATTCTCTCATTTCCATAATAAATCTCTATCCCTCGTGTTATATTCGGGTCGCGTTATACTTGAGTATCTACAGTAAATACATGTAAAAGTATTTTTAGATGCAAAATCGAAGACATTTCCCTAATTTTCTAGGGCAAACAATCAATGGCATGCATTCACCAGTCTTCAAAATTTCAAAAATCTAAAAGCAGAGAGTTCCCAAGGGAAAGTCATTGCTCTTTTTGACACACAAATCACCAAAGTCAATGAATAAAATGTCTAATGAAATGAATCAAATGTCTAACAACCAAGTGAACTTAACATAAATAAAAAATAACTAATAAAGAGTGACATCGATCAATATATTACATAGGCTGAAAAAAGACATGCGTCCATCAGTTTCAGCCTCTCATACATCACCTACTGCTGTTGATCCAAAAGAAGGCAAAAAACCCAGTCTGAAGAGCTCGCCAATATGCAACATACTGGGAAAAAATTCCTTCTTGATTACAGAATGGCAGCCAGATTTCTCCTTGGATCAAGACGCTTTTTCCCACATATTAAATATTATGACCCTTGATATTATGTTTTTGCAGGAAGTCATCCAGTTGTTTTAAAAAAGTTTGTACAGTCTTTGACCCAACCACCTCAACAGGCAGAGAATTCCACAGCTTTATTGTTCTCACCATAAAATAACCCTTCCTATGCTTTAGGCCGAATTTCCTTTCGTCCAGTCTAAATGGGTGACCTTGTGTCCTGTGTATAGTCCTGTTAATGAATAGGTTTCCAGACAATGGTTTATAATGGCCCTGTACATATTTATATAAGGTTATCATATCCCCTCTATGGCACCGTTTTTCTAAACTAAACAGGTTTAGGCCCACACCTGCAATTTTTCTAGCACCATAAAATCTTTTTTTTAAAAAAAACAGTGCCCAAAATTGCACAGGCATATTAACCCTTTCGCTGCTGAGGCATTTCCCGCCTCTGTGCTGAGGTCATTTTTACCGGTTTTGCTCATCATGTTTAAACGTGTTTTGAAGGCTTATTTTAGTATATGACCCAGACATATTATATATCGTTCTTTCCGTCAGACTCGGCAGATTCATAATATGTCATTATTATATGTATACGTCATGACCTGTCTGTATATTATAACAAAAAATGCAATAAAATATGAATTTTCAATAATTTACAACGTGTAAAGTGTATTTTTTTCACATTTTAACATGCGAGCAATTGTGGTTATATTTTGTATGGGGTGCGCTTGTTAAAAAAATTAGAAATGGGGTCTCGTTACATTTTTTTTTGGGGAAAATTACGTGAGTTTTAACAAATGCACTGCATACAAAAATCGTTAGTGCAGCATCATTGTTCACATTATAATTGAAATGGGAACAATATTTCTGCATTAAGAAACCAAAAAAAAGAAAAAAAACTTGTTTATTTTATTTTTTATAATTTTTTTAAAATATTTTTTTTATTTTTAATTTTTATTTTTTTTAAAAAAACTTTTTCACAGTCGTCTTTGATATCGTTGGAACGGCCATGCTCTGGCCGATCCAACAGTACCAAACTTTAACCCCTAGCTGCCACGGATCAGGAGATAGGGGGTTCATTGGAACCCCCTATCTCCACCATTGGTGGCAGCTAGGGGTTAACTCCAGGAATGGCGTCATCGTGCTATGCATGATGATGCCAGTCCTCAGTGGGGCATTCCCGGAAACTTGACCGACATCCAAGATGTCGGCCAGCTCCGGGAAAGGATCACGAACTGGCGCTTTTCAGCGCCGATTAGTGATCCGACTCCCCAGGGGTTAATGACAGCCACCGTTTGGAAGGGCAGGCTGTGCCCTTCCAAACGGTGCCTGGCATTAAGCTCAGGACCCCCGCGATCAGGAGGGAGAGAGGTCCAAAGGACCTCCCCCCTCCCTTTCAGGCGGCTCCTCCGCACACGCGGGGGGGCGCCTGAAATAGATGTCATCGCGCCACCGCGATGACATCTATTGTGCCCGCGGCAGTCCCGGAGTGACGGACTGACATCCAAGATGTCAGCCCGCACCGGGGGGCACAGCGATCAGCCGGAATCCGGCCGAACGCAGGCTGCTTCGGGAGGACGCGCTCAGCGCGTCCTCCGCAGCCAACCCTTCCTGCCGCAGGAGGCGCTGAGCGCGTCCTCCGCAGTGAAGTGGTTAAAGGTACTGTCTTACAATTGATTTAGAAAGAAGGAAAATTATGTTTTCATCTCGAGAGTGAATTCCCCTTTTAATGCATACCAATACCTTGCTGGCCTTGGTGACTGCTGTTTGACATTAGACAGTGTTTCTTAGTTTGAAGTCTATGACTATTTCCAAATTTTTCTCCTGCCTTGATTTCCCTACTCAGTACCATTTGGGATATAATTTGCTTGTGTGTTCTTCACTCCAAAGTGCATAACCTTGCTTTTATCTACCAGTGCCCCAATCTATCTAAATCCCTCTGCAGTGAAATAACATCCTGCTCACATTGTATTACCTTTCTAAGTATGGTCTCATCTACAAACACTGACACATGACTGTCGACGCCTATTTCAAGATCTTTTATAAATAGACTGAATAAAAGTGGTCATATAACAGACCCCTGAATGACACCACTTACCACTTGTGTCCACCTTGCAATTTATCATTTATGACCACTCTCTGTACTCTATCTTTTATCCAGTTTTCTATCCAAGAACAAGAATTTTCATCTAGACCAATTTTTCTTAATGTTAATAGTAACCTCTTATATAGAACTGTGTGGAGCTTTGGCAAAATACAAGCAAATCAAATCCACTGCGACCCCCACTTATCTATACTTCTACTTACTTCTTCATAGAATCCCTGGATCAAGGAGCAATGCACTACAATAAATACCATTTGTCATGTCCAAATCCATAACCAAAGGAGGAGGTATTACTGGTGTGCATGAAACATTCTAAAGTACAATCTTTCTCCATTGATTGTTTTTCTTATCAGAATCCCCAAAACATTAGAAAAAAACCTTAAAAATGACTCAGACATACGCATGACACGAAGAAATACTATACATATTGTTTTAGTATTATCAAGTTATACAGATATCACTTAGATTTCCCTATGGTATGTTTTCTTTTTCATAAAAATATGATTTGCAGATCTACATTAGGATGGAGGTTTCTGAAGACATTAGAAGTATTGTATTCCATGCACAAGTGATGCTTTGCTGTGTGTATAGCATAATTCAATGTTTGTTTTGTGCTTGTATATATTGTCCATTTATCCGAGATAAAAATAATAAATATCAATGTTATAGTGAAATGCACCTTGAAAGCCATAGTTATAGTGGAAGTCAGGGTGTTTTCTTGATACATCCTTTCAATAGATGAATTGGCAAACAAGAAAATTGTTAACTCTTCATTTACCCTTAAGGTGTGTTTATAGCACAGGGATACTGAAAAACAATGACGAGGATAGCTTGCATTTGTATGTTAATTTTATTTCATAGTTTCATAGTTAATGTCTGATGTTTTCTATGATGAATATTAGAATATAAAGTTGTGCCTATTTTTCAGGCAATGGTCCACAAAGATTGAAAAAAATCTAGACCTTTAATGGAAGCAGATATCACGCCTTTCTTTTGTCTTGTCTTTTCCAAAGAAGATATTAATTTACATTTAAAACAATTTTTAAACAGGAATACAGCAAGACTGACGACTAATAACATTCATATATTCAGGTACTATCAACACATCCAGCAATGTAATCTAGCTGGAGAGATAGCTCAGTTTGTTACTGTGCCAACTGCAGAATAAGAAAGTGTCTACTGTCAACATAGTCAGGGTTACCCATCTTCCTATTCACTTCATTTCCATACAATTACAGCTAATAATTCAGATCATGATAACAGCTGTTCCCCAGGACAAACAAGACAGATTCTCAACGCATCCTTCATGAAAAACAGTCTGTATAATGCACAGAGTATTATATTTTATTATTAGAAGAATGATTCCGGCACGCTACTAATCCCTTAAACGATACATCTGTGCTCCCTGCAAGCTATCCTAATAAACCTTAGCTGTTTGTGTAATCATTGCAAGGCAGCCCTTCCAATGACATACAAAGAAATCTTCATCTATCCAGTGTTAACAAATGTGACATTTGCATAAAATGATTGTTACAGTATTTAAAGTTTGCTACAATACCCTCCATCCTGCGTGTAGCGCGATATTACTTATTTCTCAGAGGAGCTACATGTTTGACTTTATCTACAAGGAAAAATATGTCTGTGTCTCGAGGATACTGAAGGTCATATCAATTCCATCAACGTTTGGTGTCATTATCACTAGATACTTAGCACAGCTAGCTGTTAATATACATTAATTCTGATCCACTGTGTTTATGGATAGTCTAAAGCTTTTGTTTCACTTCTTATTGAGGCTATTTTTAACAATAATAGGAAATTGCAGAAGCCTGAGGGAAGTAGAACTCAATAGGCAATTCTTTCACTCAAAATTACTATGTTCTGGTGTAAACTGACATTTGATATATAACCAAGGCAGATGCAGTGTGTTCAGAAGAAATCACAAGGGGTATAGTATGTTGAATCCAAAGGAGAAGCTGTATGCTGGGGGATTTCAGATTTTAAAATAAGGTATCTTTACAAAGGAGATATTTTAATATTCAACATATGGTGTTATGTACTCCTAATGATGAAAAATCGTAAGCCTTGAGGGTTGACAATAGCTAGCAGTCAAACAGACCATTCTTATCATTCCTAGTGCCGCAATAGGTATAATGCTCGTGGTACACCATCTGATCATGGGCAATGCTGTTGGTTTTAACCACTGGCTACTTAATTTGTAATTCAGATTAGGATGATGCTTACATGTGCAATGCAGGATAATATTAAAGGGCCGTTACACATATTGCATGCGTTACAGTGTTTTAAACATTGTCCACGCTTTGATCATTCTTACGTTTGCTTCTTTTCCATACAAATAATTGGTAAAGTTATATATTTTCAGTAATGGACTCTCGGATGTATGCCGTTGGTTTAGGCTAGGGTCAGACGAGCGTGATTTCTACGGACTGTACGTCCGTGCACACGGACGTACGTTAGTACGGAAGACGCAGTCGTGGCCACACAGTCCTTTATTCACTGACGTATATTTTGACGGATGTAGGAGGGAAAATAAATTAAAAAGCAAAACCATTTTGTCCATGAAAAATGCTGGACATATAAATGCAGTCCGTCTGACCACGTTCCATCACTCACACACAAAGCTATGCGGACGTTGCGGACGCAGCGCACTTTGTGCGGCCGTTCTAGGGGTTGTACGTTCTTGCCTGCCTTGCGTCTGTGGGCCGCGGCCGTTGTGCGTCCGCAGTTCAGTGCGGACGTACTTTGTGTAATAGGCTCCGATGGGCTTTCTGTCATGCAATCACGGACGTACTTTTAGGCGCAATCACGGACGTGAACACTACGCTCGTCTGACCCCAGCCTTAGTACCAACATGGAATTTAACAAAACTCTAAATAATAGTAAACATTTCATGGTGATTTGAATTCAAAACAATATTGGGGTTTCCGAAACACAAAACAAAGGAACTCCAGCAGATAAACAAAAAGCAAATCTCATGAGACAATAGGAATGGTCAGAAGCACAGAATGGTCTAGACAAGCAGCCAATCACTCCCGACCTTATACCATATCTGGGGGGTTAGTGGTTAAACCAGAGCAGGTGGGCTTTTTGATCTTCTGTGAATTGTGTCATTACTTTAGGAAATGACACAATTCAAAATCCTGGTTAAGACCCCTAGGGACCAAGGTATCCAAATTAAAAATATATTTAATTTCCACCTGACTAATTATTTTAATAAAATCCTCACCCCGCCAATTGGGAGTAACCATCTGTAGGACCAAAAATTGAAGGTTTAAAGGTGAACAGCCGTGTTTTTCTTTAAGTGCTGAGACTGTCAGGGTAATTCAAAGAGATCCGAATTGCTGGAGAAAGGTAACCGAAAGCTGAAAATCAGAGTTCGGTTACCTTTCTTGGCCATTCAGCTATCCAGAGAGCAGGAAATTCGCCAAATCCAATTTGCCTATATCTGGGTACCTGTTTTATCCATTTGTTTTACATGGTTTTATTTTATTAAATTTTCTTTCGAAAAGAAGATCCAGCATGTGTCTTTTTTGGTGGTTTGTGGATTTGCCCGATCCTGAAAAAATCCATATGCGCAAACCTTAGAGCTATTGAAGCTCCAACAAGTATAAGTGAAAAATTGGCTGAAAAGCATATATACACTTATATTTTTCGTTCTGCACAAGGAGAGTTGCGTTGTCTTTTCTTGTCTTATATGGTTCCTTGATATGTGAAGGGAAACAGGCGCGCAAGGTGTGGGTCACCTGTGAACAATATAGAAGAAGAAACAACCCTAAACGTGCAGTTCCACTTAGAGCCAGTGCTAGGCTCTATGTTTGTGAGTGAAACATCATTCATTGCATTTTATTTATAGTATAGATTTGATATACTTCACCATTGTGTATTTTTATATTTTCTTTTATGTACCAAAATATGGTCTGCTGATCTATGAGAGACACCAAGATCCTGTTAGCAATTTTTATTGCGCTGATCAAGATGCGTATATGTTTTTTTCATTCACCTGGTATAGGGAAGACCACTGTGTTTGATCAAGCTTTTGGGAGATTGGTGGTGGACATGATTTGTGGCGCTGACCTGCTTGTTATATATATATATATATTTATTTATTTATTTATCTATTCGGTACCATACAGTGTTACACGATATATGTATTATATGTTTTTCTGTATAGTAGTCCCAATTCTTTTACCTCATTTGTCTCTAAGTGGATGAAGCAAAGGGGCCATCCAAGGTGACCATTAATTGAGATATGTACTAGTTTTATTGTTTTTATTTGTTTATGATTTGTGATATTGCTGTTCTGCAATTTTGTTTATGTTTAAGACATATTGGTGGCTGCAAAGGTTCGCTAGACATTTAAGCAAGCTCCCCTACTTTGCCAAGGGGTCCTAAATCCACACTAATACTGATCTCCTAAGCTCATAACGTAAATTTCGTACAGAAAATTTGTTTTTTTCAGTTCTATTACTGACCCATTTTTTTTTCAAAAAGGGAACATTTTTTGGAACTTAGCTGAATCTGTTTGGCAGAATTGGTAAATAATTAAAACAATATATATATATATATCATTTAAAACTAGATGGTATTAAAAAAAAAAACAGCCGTGAAATGATCCTTTCGATCTGTAAAGAACCTAGTATTACAATAAACAGTTTCCAGACATTCTAAGATTGTTACACCAAGATGGAAAATATACAGGAGAACAACAAAATCAGAAATAAAAAAGTTCAGTGTTTCATTCCGGCCAGAACTAAATCTCAGTAAACCTCAAAAGATGTTTAAATAATATTTTAGCATGAAACAAGCTCTAAAGGAGCAAGGATGTGACAATGTTCGGAAAAAAGAAAATGTAAGCCTTTGATCCTAACATAGGTTGACAATACAGTCACAATTTCTTACAAAGAAAACATCCAGGTCTTTATGCAATTTGCAAGAAAATAGATTCAGACAGGGCCTTCGGTCAAAACAGTTGGGGAAATGAATAGCTAGCTATAAATATTAAGACGCATTGCTGGGAAACCTGATGTCTTCTGCCAGGAAGAGAACATCAAGGAAGAGTTTCATTTTTCATTATTTCAGCAAAAAATATTTTTCCCAAATCAACAATGGAACCCCTTGTTTTGGCATGTTATTTTTTTGTTTCATTTTTGTTTGGATATTGTTTATACAATAAAGATAATGAATAATAATAATAGTAATAATGTATTAAGTTACAACATTTTAAAGAGTTTACTCACTCATTGGAGACTTTAAGCCGACATTGGACCCTATTTCAAGGTTTGTTTGAACTTAACCAGAGTTTTTGTAATCTTACCAGAGCCACTATAGCCTATGGAGTTGTAATGTTTAAGATTGAGTTCACACCAACCTTGGAATAGGGTCCTTGGTTTAACTTAGCTGTTTCAGCATCCGAAAAGAAATAGGCAACATCACACTGTTCTGGTGAAATGAGACAGAGCAATTACTTCACCAGGGTATCATTCCAATAACGACTAGAAGAGGCAGCATCTTCTGCATTCCCATTTTCCATGAGAAGAAGGGTTTTTCCCCTTGTTTGCAGGGATTTCATGCAGAATTTTGATTGACCATGAATCTCTTGCTATTCTAAAAAAAAGAAAGCTAACTTGTGATGCATTTGCTGCACTTTTATGCATTCTTTTATTAGTATAGGATGTGCAATAGTATTGAGAGTGACAGAATAGTCAGGTTGACCCTTTGTGTTTAACCACTTGGCTGCTAAGGACGTGCTCAGCGCGTCCTGCCAAGTGCACCTCTTGTGCTATGGACGCGCTGAGCGGGATTCCGGCCGATTGCTGGCCCCCCAGTGCGGGCTGACATCTTGGCGGGACCATTAGATGTCATTGCGGCAGCGCGATGACATCTAATTCAGGCGCCCCCCCGGCAAGTGCGGAGGAGGCGCCTGAAAGGGAGGTCCTTTGGACCTCTCTCCCTCCCGATCGCCGGAGGCCAGAAGGCACAGCCTGCCCTTCCAAACGGTGGCTGACATTAACCCCTGGGGAGCCGGATCACTATTTGGCGCCGAAAAGCGCCGGATTGTGATCCTCTCCCGGAGCTGGCCGACATCTTGGATGTCGGCCAAGCCTCTGGGTACTCCCCTGATGACTGGCGTCATAGTGAATAGCACGATGATGCCAGTCCTGGAGTTAACCCCTAGCTGCCATCAATGGTGGAGATAGGGGGTTCCAATGAACCCCCTATCTCCTGATCCATGGAAGCTAGGGGTTAATGTTTGATATCGTTGGATCGGCCAGAGCATGGCCTTTCCAACGATTCCAAACATGACCATGTAGAAAGTTTTTTTTTAAAAAAAAAATGTAAAATAAAAAAATGTTTTTTTTAAATAATTTTTTTTTTTGTTAATGCAGCAATATTGTTCCCATTTCATTTATAATGTGAACAATGATGCTGAACTAACGATTTTTGTTTGGGGTGCGTTTGTTAAAAATCGCGTAAGCTTCCCCCCAAAAAAATGTAACAGGACCCCATTACTAATTTTTTTAACAAGCGCACCCCATACAAAATATAACCGCAATTGCTCGCATGTTAAAATGTGGAAAAAAACCACTTTACACGTTGTAAATTACTGAAAATTCAAATTTTATTGCATTTTTTGTTGTATTATACATCTGTTATATTATACATATATTATGAATCTGCCAAGTCTGCCGGAAAGAACGACATATAATATGTCTGGGTCATGTAATAAAACACGGTTAAACATGATGAGCGAAACAGGTAAAAATGAGCTCAGCACAGAGGCATGAAATGCCTCAGCAGTGAAAAGGTTAAAATGAGAGAAAGGGGGGTGAGGATCCTGAGGACGAACAACAGCACTAGTGGCCTGCTCTACGGTGGGGCCCGCTAAGGTCTCACAAGGTTTTAGCTTGTTCGTGCCATTACAGGGATGAATACTCCATATGTAAATCAGTCTGCTCTCACCCAATGAGGGTGGCCAGTACGGATTGCCAAGGACGCCATCCCTGCACGAGAGGTGCAGCGACCCCCGACGATCGTTTCGGCCTTGTTAGGCCTCGTCAGGAGGATATAGCTGACACCCCTCTTGGCACATCAAGCAAGGGGTCCACGTCTGGATGACCCTGTAAACTTATAGTGAGAGAAAGGGGGGGTGAGGATCCTGAGGACGAACAACAGCATAGTGGCCTGCTCTACGGTGGATGCCTGCTCAGGGCTCACAAGGGTCCTTTGTGTTTACATGAGGACATACAATAATTACAATCATTAATAGTCTATTTAGGATGAAGATCCTGGATGAATAATTCTGCTGGCTTACAATGGTCAAAATGAGTAAAATTAGCTGTTTATTCACTTTTTATGTTTGAGAAATGGTGCCTAACTCTCAGTTATATGCAATGATCCTTACATATTGCATCCTTCTTCCTAGTTGAGACAAAAGTACTTAGAAGGACTTGAGTGCCAATGTTAACGTAAATACAAAAATATACAAATCAGTTCACTGACGTTGTTTAAATAACAATTGTCGTTATTTGATCCGAAACTTGGCCCTCCAGATCTTTTAAAAGTACATCTCGCTTTATACTCAGCCACTCATTAGGTCAACAGAGTCGTGTGTTGTAAGAAATGTAGAGCCAAACACAGGAATACCAATGTGCAGCGCTAAACCACATAAGGGATAGGGACTTTAGGAATTTTGCTTAACCACTTATAGTTTGCTGTCCTTACCACCAGACAACAAAAAAAAAAAAGTCATGAACATGAGTGTCCTCGGAAAAGCTAACTGAGGAAGCCAAATGAGTATTTACTCCAATGGTGAAATGTGTTTTGGCAATTTATATTGATTTTATCGGTTTTTATTTTGGTTTTTATTATTATGGTTAATAAATAAGATATTACATACATTATTTGCTGATGTACTGGATCTATTTAAGAAACAGGGTTTCTTGAAAGTTGTACACAGAAGAAAATCACGTCCGGGTGAACCACCCTAGGACCTATGCAAGGTACCATTCCATTTGAATGTTTCCACATCTTTTGTTAAAGACTGTTTTTGTAGTTGCATTCGTCACCATGATATTTGTCTTTTATATTTAAGGACTGATGAAAATACTGGACATCTGTGGGTCTGCTGGGTGGCTGTTTAATAACCCAGAGGCTATTATTGCAGAGCCGAAAATGGCTCTTTGAAATGTGAGTGGGACCATATATAAAAACTGGTCTGTGTCAATAATATATGGGTTATGCTAGGATTTATTTTATTTTTTATTTTTGAATAAAATTGTACAAGAAATTTTAATCTTGGATTATGAGATAACTATCTGTAAGGTCAAAGCTGAGCATATGTGCATTAATCCTTCTTCTTAAAACAGTAAAGAGACTTTCTAACCATAAAGACCATTAAATACACTTTAAAATGTCCTGGCAAGTCGAGTATGTTCACCCGTCTCCTTTGGCATCATTCAGTTTTTCTGGACAGTAGTGATTGCAGAAGCCCAACATTGAGTAAACACCATCTGGTCATATTCTGGAGCAATACAATGGAAATTTGTATACTGCACCAATATGTGTATGCAAATAGACTCCAGAAAGTGCCCCCAAATCAGTACCTTGAACATGTCTGCTGAGTTGCTGATGCTGTTTGAACAGCTTGGAGATATGTTTCTAGTTTACAAAAAGACTGATCCCCATCTGTATTATTATACATGCAGTAAGGATTTGGCTAGCAGGCAGAGACCTCTGCCTGTTAAATAAGCTTACTGTCTCTAAAATGTATTTTTTAAAAGGTTCATACATGTTTACACTGTCTGCAATGGAAAGTTGTTTTCCATAAATCCACTGGGTCCTGGCAATGGTTTAACTGAAAAAAACCCTTGTGACTGCTTCTCTCTGGAGAGGTGCTACTCTGTCCTAGATAACATTCCTAAATCTAAATCAATGAGAGGGTTTCAGAGAGCAGCAGAACCATCTGTACCTTGGATCTCATGCTCTCACTTTTCTTTAGCACACGGAGTTCATCACTGGGTTTATCAGTTTATCACTCATATTACAATTTGAGTAATCTGAAAGGATGCAGCTCATTTTATTGTAAATTGATTTATAGTTGGAGTCGAGGTAACATCACTGCTCTATAACCGTAGAGAACACGGTTCGAATCCCGGCCAGAGCACCTCTTCAGTAAGTGGCCTTGGGCAAGAAACTTCACAGTACATACTTGCCTACCACACAATATCAGTTGTGGAGTTCAGTGGTAACTTCTCTGTCCTTCGACCATGGGGAAGCAAGTCAAAATACCAATCAGCACATCCCTCCAACACAACTGTGGATAAGTTTCGACTTTACGAGAAACGGGTTCAACCTAACCACCAGGTCGCTGCTCTACAACCATGGAAAGACAACCCGGTCTCACTAAAAAGACATCACCAGCGAGTGCCCTTGGACAAGACACCTATTGATATGGATGTGCATACCTCACAAAATACTTGTACATCTCATAGAGTGTAAGTTCCCTTGGGAACAGGGTCCCACCGTGTTATGTATTGTGTATATATAAAGTTGTGTTAAGGTGTTATGTATTGTATATATAGTTGTGTAAAACCCTGTTTGAGTGGCAGTTATTTGACAGTTGATTCAATAAAATGGTTGTATCCTTGCTGTCTGTGATTACTGCAGCACAATACTTAATAGTGGCGACGAGGATGGGATCCTGCAGAGGAGAGAGCTGCTGCTAACCTAGAGACTGAAATCATTGGATGTCATATCGAGTAGAGAGCTCTGGTCAGAACTCACTCCCCACCCTGCCTGCAAGTAAGACACACTGGAGGCACAGACGGACCTGAGGAATCCGTCCACTGGACTAAGTGCAGCCCAGCTCCAACCGCAGTAGCACAGGCATTAACCAGCACCACAGGGGCCTTCTCAAAATGGCCAATCTGGGAAGACTCAACAAGTTTGATATTACTCACCCGGAACAGTGGATCTCATATGTCTCCCGAGTAGACAACTACCTCAGGACTAACCAGGTTACGGACGATGGCCTGAAGGCAGCAACCCTACTATGCGTCTGTGGACAAGCCACATTTGATATTGCTGAAAACTTGATAGCACCGGCAAGCATAGAGTCTATGACCTACGCAGACCTCAAGAAAATATTAAGCGAACATTTTGAGCCTAAATTCTCGGTGATCGCCCGGCGCCATGCATTCGAGCAATGTGCACAGAGATCCGGGGAATCTGCAGCAGAGTTTGTGGCTGCTCTTCACCAAGCTTCACGCCAATGTGAGTTTACTGATCTGGAAGACCGTCTCAGAGACAGGCTCGTTTGCGGCCTTCATAATAGAGAATTACAGCGGCGCCTATTCGCCATGGAGAAACTGACTTTTATAGACGCATTGAAGGAAGTCATGGCAGATGAGGCTGTCGGGGGGGCCATGAAGACTCTCCGGCCACAATCAACGTCCAGGACCTGCCTGACATACCCCTACATGCAGGGGATGTTGCAGCTGAAACCACCATGGATAGAATGCTTAGTCGAGTTTTCAACTGGGTGTTAAGGGGATGGCCAGTGGCACGGCCAGGGTCTGAGTTCCAACACTTCTTTTCTCGAAAAAATGAACTGTCGGCCCACAAGGGATGTGTACTGTGGGGCAGCAGGGTCATCATTCCACCCAGTCTTCGCTCCAAGGTGCTGGATTCCCTACAAGAGGGGCACCCAGGAATTGTTCGGATGAAGGCTCTAGCCAGGAGCTACTTGTGGTGGCCGGGCTTGGACAAAGACATAGAGAACCAAGTAAGGAGTTGCCAGGGTTGCCAGGAAAGTCGACCGGAGATGCCTCAGGCACCAGTGCACTGTTGGGAGACCACGCATGCCCTATGGTCTCGCGTGCACATTGACTTTGCGGGCCCCTTCCAGGGGCAGGTATTCCTGATAGTAGTGGACAGTTATTCCAAGTGGTTGGAAGTGGTACCAGTCTCATCGATGACAACGACCAGGGTTATCCAAGAGTTGCGCCGGCTGTTCGCGACACATGGTCTGCCAGATGTAATAGTTTCCGACAATGGGGCACGATTCACGGCAGCAGAGTTTCAATCATTCCTCAACGCCAACATGATTCGGCACATAAAATCTGCTCCTTTTCCACTCCGCGACCAACGGTCAGGCAGAATGAATGGTCAGGACCACAAAGGAGGCGCTCAAGCGAATGACGAATGGGGACTGGAATCACCACCTGGCGAATTTCCTCCTGTGTCAACACACAACTCCTACTACAGCAACCGGTCGCAGCCCAGCGGAGCTGAGGTGGGGCCGCCGGCTCACAACAAAACTTGACCGACTTCACCCAGACAGAGTAGCGGCAGAGACGGCTCAGCCCAAACCCCCCAGGAACTTAAAGCCAGGTGAATTGGTATGGGCCAGGAACTATGGGAGTGGGGCACCTTGGGTGGCAGCCAGGGTAACTAAGGTAACGGGCCCGTTGTCATACAAGGATACTCTGGGAAATGATTGTACAATCAGACGCCACATTGATCAGCTGCGGCGCCGTCTGACCGGACCAGTGCCGGATGGGAATCCCAGGGTGTTCTCAGGCCCACTGGAGAACTGTGTTCCTACAGGTTTGCCTACACCACCCGTGTCCACTTCCGAAGAGGCGGAGGTACTAGGGGCCGTAGAGCTGTCGCCACTCACGGGCGATCTTCGGGACACTGTCCAGTTGGAGATGGATGGTGCTCTGTTTCGGCAAGACTCCCCAGTACCATTGCGGAGGTCCACCAGAGTCTGTGGGCCCCCAGCCTATCTTGAAGATTATGAGTGTTGAACAGACTGAGGATAAGATCTATCATAGGGGGGAGGGGTGTTATGTATTGTGTATATATAAAGTTGTGTTAAGCCCTGCTTCAGTGGCAGTTATTTTGGTGTTATGTATTGTATATATAAAGTTGTGTAAAGCCCTGTTTGAGTGGCAGTTATTTGTCAGTTGATTCAATAAAATGGTTGTATCCTTGCTGTCTGTGATTACTGCAGCACAATACTTAATACCCTGAATCAGGTTATCATTCATTTGTGGTATTCTAATGTATCAACCCCTTGTACACTGATCTTTGAAAGCACTGCGGAATTTGTGGTGTTATATAAATAAAGGATAATAAATATAATTATTATTTGAAAATCTATAGATTTGTTAGCCTTGTATACATATAATTTAAATCCATATAAAATGAGCTGAAGCGTGTCTGGGAACTCAAATTTATTTTCATTCGATCCAAGCAACAGCACAGCACA
The DNA here is from genome assembly GCA_009667805.1 of Leptobrachium leishanense. Classification (NCBI taxonomy): domain Eukaryota; kingdom Metazoa; phylum Chordata; class Amphibia; order Anura; family Megophryidae; genus Leptobrachium; species Leptobrachium leishanense. The sequence goes on from CM019065.1 coordinate 136,004,241, forward strand.
GCCATGCGGCGTTATAACCCAGGAGCCGCCGTCCTCCTGCCAGAATGGTTGCTCCTGTGCATCTCCAGACTCAAGATCGCGTCCAGGGCATTCTCCTCTCTCGGCATCATTAAGAGAGAGGAGATGCCGAGACTCCTGTGCACCCCCGCAAGCGTGGTCCGGGGATCCAGGAGCCTCAGCATCTCCTCTCTTGTAACGATGCCGAGAGAAGGGAATGCTCTGGCCACGATCATGCGCCCAGAGACGCACAGGAGCAGCTTCTCTGCTGGGGTGTTATAGTTTCTTATTGAATACTGTTCCAAGGAGCCCTCGGCAAAGAACGGAACTCCATCTCCACAGGCTCCAACACATCAGGGGGCCGCACAAAGGCGTGTGTTTGGGAGGCGCTGATGTGTTGGAGTCTGGGGAGGTGGAGTTCCATTCTTTGCCGAGGGCTCCTTGGAACAGTATTCGATAAGGAACCATAGATGACACACCGGGATGCTACTACCACGTGGTAAGAGGAAAAAATCCGCGAACGCAGAACAGCAGACGCAGAACAGCGAATGACCGGGGGATTACTGTACGTGGAAATACATAGAAACAAGCGCAGATGACACCTTTTTTCTCTTGTTATGTTTTATACATGAATTGGGCTCTTACTCCTGGCTGTTGCAGCGACTCGGGGGTGGGATGGGACGCGACGCAATTTTTTCTTTATGTATGTATATTATCATATTCAACTCCAAATGGGAAGTGTTTGGTGTGTGTATACATAAAACCCACCATCTTTCTGCCTCTCCTTAGCTGAAAAGCAGCAGGAGGGGCATAGAGCTGCTCAGTAGAGCGGCTTTTGGTACATTGGTTAGGTACTCACTCTACAAAGAGGTGCCTTGAAGGGGCGAGTGAGCTTACATTGCAATGGCCATTGAAACAAACTAAAACCTCCTCATAGTGTTTTGTTGTACATGGAAATACATAGAAACGAGCGCAGATTACATCTTTTTTCTCTTGTTATGTGATAGACAAGACCAGCTGGGTGGAGTAGAGGCAACATCACTGCTCTGCGTGGAGAGAGTCTGTGGAGACACAGGCTCGATCCCAGCAAGAGCACCTCTCCAGTAAGTGTCCTTGAGCAAGACACCCAATGGTACATACTCTCCACCCAGGACATACTTGAAAACAAGAGAAATCTCAATGTATCCTTCCTGGTAAAATACTTTCCTCCAAAAAAAAAAAAGACCAGACTTCATCACCAGTGTCGAAAGCTAAAATGGATAGCACGTGTGAATCCATCACTTATTTTCACTATTTAAAACATTGCAAACATGAGACATATTAGCAAAAACTCTTTTTAATCTTCACATCACAGCAGAAAAGCAAGTAACCAGGAGGTTGTGTGAAACAAGTGTGGTAGAAGCCCGATAGATATCTGGAATATGTCAGTCAATAGCCTTATATTTTATGTCAGCATTATAACAGCATTGTATATCTATTTCATCTCTACAACTCAAAACTCACACCAAACATAGCAACAAACAATTTGCCTTCGATCTACAAAACAGTTAAATGATATGTTATTGCTCATGCCTCTCGGCATTTTAGTATCATTTTACAGAAGGTGTGACACGCACACATATGGTTCCTTGAAAGCCTGAGAATGGAAATGAGATCTTGGAGTGTGCGAATCTTTTACACAGTTGAAGTATCACTAATGATATTCCACATTCCGGCATATTCCTCCTGAGGATTGGTGAAAGCCTGTCAGGCCAAGAGTATAGCAGACAGTGGCGTGGAACCGTTACCTGGCAACCAATGCCAAAGAGATGAAGGTGGGGAACACTGTCATATTTTAAGTGGAGATTTATGTTTTAACAGCCAGACTTTAGCCACAAAGAGCTGCTTTTCTTCACCTCCTGTAACACTTAAGGTTTGATGGTTTTCAACAGCTTCTGTATTTTGGGAAACATTTCATTTCTGTGCTATGGATTGTCCTATTCTTGGAGCCATTAGTAAAACGGCCTGGTCAAAATGTCATCGGAAAGTGTTGTAATACTATTGCTTTTTAGATATAGGCCAGATAGAGCATGCAGCCTTTCACAATCCTCCAAATGCATTTGGAAAAAAATTGCGAAGTGGTGTAACTGTAAAGATAAGAAACAACTCTACAATGTACATAGGAACTGAAGAACAATCCTGAATGAATGAAAGAGGTGTTATAAAGAAATGGAAATATACATACTGTATATAAATAAATTTCACTTAATAGCGGCACGCCAAGGACTTCTTCAATGTTGCTTTATTGCATGTAGGTAAAAATCAACGTTTCAGTCTGCTCACCGCAGATTTTCTTCTTCATGTCATGAAGAAAATCTGCGGTGAGCAGATTGAAACGTTCATTTTTACCTACATGCAATAAAGCAACATTGAAGAAGTCCTTGGAGTGCCGCTGTTAAGTGAAATGTATTATGGCTTGGCATTGCACCGGGCAGTGATCTGTATCGTGAGTGCTGGATTCTATGTGGATAATATATATATATATAATATCTCACAGAAGTGAGTACACCCCTCACATTTTTGTAAATATTATATATTTTCATGTGACAACACTGAAGAAATTACACTTTGCTACTATGTAAAGTAGTGAGTGCACAGCTTGTAGAACAGTGTAAATTTGCTGTCCCCTAAAAATAAACAAAACACACAGCCATTAATGTCTAAACTGCTGGCAACAAAAGTGAGTACACCCCTAAGTAAAAATGACCAAATTGGGCCCAATTAGCCATTTTCCCATACCGGTGCCATGTGACTCGTTAGTGTTACATGGTCTCAGGTGTGAATGGAGTGCAGGTGTGTTAAATTTGGTGTTATCGCTCTCACTCTCTCATACTGGTCACTGGAAGTTCAACATGGCACCTCATGGCAAAGAACTCTCTGAGGATCTGGAAAAAAATAATTGTTGCTCTACATAAAGATGGCCTATGCTTTTAGAAGATTGCCAAGACCCTGAAACTGAGGTGAAGCACAGTGGCCAAGACCATACAGTGATTTAACAGGAAAGGTTCCACTCTGAACAGACCTTGTCATGGTTGACCAAATAAGTTGAGTGCACGTGCTCAGCGTCATATCCAGAGGTTGTCTTTGGGAAATAGTAATAACAATAATAATAGTATGAGTGCTGCCAGCATTGCTGAAGAGGTTGAGGGGGGGGGGGTCGGCCAGTCATTGCTCAGACCATACGCCGCACACTGCATCAAATTGGTTTGCATGGCTGTCATCCCAGAAGGAAATCTCTTCTAAAGATTATACACAAGAAAGCCCACAAACAGTATGTTGAAGACAAGCAGACTAAGGACATGGATTACTGGAACCATGTCCTATGGTCTGATGAGACCAAGATAAACTTATTTGGTTCAGATGGTGCCATGCGTGTGTGGTGGCAACCAGGTGAGGAGTACAAAGACAAGTATCTTGCTTACAGTCAAGCATGGTGGTGGGAGTGTCATGGCCTGAGGCTGCATGAGTGTTGACGGCACTGGGGAGCTACAGTTCATTGAGGGAACCATGAATGCCAACACGTACTGTGACATCCTGAAGCTGAGCATAATGCCCTCCCTTTCGGCGACTGGGCCGCAGGGCAGTATTCCAACATGATAACTGTATTGACTAACTGCCTTAGGTGTGCTCTGGTTCTCAAGCTTGGATTCCTTGCTGGTGTGTTGCTACCTGCAGTGTGCCATGACACCTAGCCTGCTCCTTTCCAAGACTCTCCTGTGTGTTCCTGTCTGCTCACCTTACCCGTTTCTCTGTCCTCTAGCCTTGCCCGTCTTCCAGTTTTGCCCATGTTCCTGTTCACCAGACTAGCCTGTACGCCTGCCTATACCTCGTGTGTGAATTCCATTAGCCTGTGAATCCAACTAAACTTATACAAGTTACCCATGAACCTACTGGCTTGCCTGTTTGTCACTGCTACATGGGCCCTGCCTCCTAAACCTCACTTATCTCCTCACATATGCTTGTTGAAATACATCCGGATTGGCTTATATTTGTTTAGTAGTTGTTTTATATGTTCATATTTATGTTTTTTTTTATTACTGAAATGAAAACTGTATCCAGCTTGTCTATTGGGAGATGGTTTATTGTTTTTTTTACCCAGATATTTATTGCATTTACGACCTTTTATATTGTATCTATTAGTCAGCTCTGTGGAATAGGTTGGCGCTATATAAATATAGTGTAATAATAATATAATAATATATTACGGCATATTACAAAATAAAAATCAGTAGTGAAAGCACCCCTCTATTCAAATGAAAAGTGCAATTATTTATTATTTACTTGGCTTTTACCTTAATAGAATTACTATTTTACCACACAATTTATACTTCTGCAATATCATCTAAATATTAACAGAGCACATACTTTATAATGTCTATCACTTTTTTTGCCAGCATCTATAAAATCCCTTAATAAAGTCCAAAAAGCTACAGACCAATCGTTCCAATCCTCCAAGAGCTAAAGAGTTTTACAAGCATTTTTGCAACCCAGCATAACTCATTTATAGTTAAATATATTCACAAATATCATCTGGGGTTTATGTTAAAAGTATGTTATTAAAAAGGAATACACAATAAAAAAAAAGGCCAGAAAAGGGCGCCTCAGTCTAAAAATTCTGTGGCATCAGCAGTTTTAGTGAGCCTTTAATGTGTCTAAGTCTTTTCAGATAAAATGCGTTCAATGATATTTAAAGCACATTATGAGTCTATGAGAGTTCACAAGGTACTTCAGTTTAGAATAATGTCTGCGTGCTTTTATCCCACAAGCACTACAATATATGTCGGAGATATCAATGGTATGTTCATTATTATAGTTTGTATTTTTTATACTATATGGCACTTAACTCTATACTGTAAATCTTTTCTACTATAACTCTTACAAAATAAAAGCCCTTGATAAAAAGTCCTTTTGTGGGCTGAAACTTTGCTTGCTTAAAGGAACACTCTACTCATCCTGATATCTTTGTCTTTGTAAAGGAGTCAGGATGTGGAGTGTCTCCCCCCTTCTTGCTGCCCTGATCTGGTTTAATCACTGTGTGAAGTGGAGAGGTTTCCACCTCACCCCCATCGCCACCAGCAGCCAAGGCTATGAATTTCCCAGCTGCTGGTCACCAGATCAGTCACTAGTGACGTCAACATGCAGAGAGTCACCTTCCCTGAGACCACCATTGATAGCGAGGGTTCTCAAAGATGCAGCCGATGGATTGGATCTGGGCAAGAGCACACAGACCTGATTCATCGTTGTGCGTAGTGTAACGCCGGCGACACCAGACAGCGGTGTAGCAAGGCTATGGATATGGTAAAAGCCCCTATGAGCAGAGATACTGCTCTTGACAGTAATAACAGGAGCGAACAGCAAGGATACACAAGAGAACTATGCACAACACTGGTATACAATCTAGCCCAGAGACCCTGCACGGTAGAAAGCAGCCCTACTCTGAAAGACCGGTCTTTAGAATAGCCGGATCTGTTCTAAAGAAAAATAATACAGTAGTGCCATGCAGAATCTAAGGGCATACAGATGAATACAGGAATGTGCATGAGAAAATATAACAACGGTACAGACAAGGAGTATCCACAAGAAATTTCGAGAAAAGCTAGGAGTCATTAACCAGAACGTGTACTTTATACAGAAGCCAGGGATCCAGAACCAGAAGATAAATCAGCCAAGCAAAAGGGTCAGAACCAGGTAATCAGCATACATATAAACAGCAAACCAAATACAGCAACAGACAGAACAGAAAACTGAATAACACAGGAAAATAAATTCGGAACACGGTAACAGAGAGAACAGACAGACAGGGAACTAGACCAAAAATAACTAGAGCAAAATATACAAACTATGACTGGGAATACACAGCAAGGAGCTCAGAACACAGACTGGATAATGATAGGCTGGAACAATGAAAGAGCGATGGGATATGGGCCCATTGCTTTAAATAGGGAGGGGATCAGGACAACGATCAGCAAGTGAACAGACAGGCACGAAGCAATTAACCCCTGGGCTGCTACCCAGAGAAAGCAACATAGAAACACATGGGAAAAAACAGGTATACATGAATACAGAGGGCAGGGGGACAGGGCTTGAGCGACGAAATGTGACACGTAGGTGGTATGGAACGTCCGTATGTAAAGTGTGCAAATGGAGCCAATGAGGTGGTGTCACAGTGGTGCTACATCCTACTTGCAGGATCACTTGTGTACAAAATATGAAGCACAGTTTTAAGGTCCCCGCAACCAACAGTCTATCAGGGTTATTCAAAGAGATTTGAAAAGTCACGGCACGTTCGGTGACTTTTCGTTCCCCGTACTTCGGGACGATTCGGCAATCCTAGTTCGCCGACCCTGTGATGTATTCAGCCAGCACCACAGGGCCCCCCGTAGTGCAGGGAAAACTCGCCGCAAACACACCGAACACTCATCGCAAACTCACCGAACACTCACCGAAACCCACGGAAACAACTTGATTAACCACGTCGAACACGCCAGAAAAACCCAACTAGCCGCTGATCACAGTGGAGAGCAGCCACCGGAAAAGGCCGACATGCAGACGAACGAGGTGTAAAAAAAAAAAACAGTACGCTTGAAAGTTTGAAAATTGAAATGTTTACAAAAAAGTACTGAACAAAAATGTCTGGAATTTACATATAAGGTCCAATGAATGATAATAAAAAGGTCTGTTACAGAAAAAAGAAAAACTATTTAAAAAAAAATAAAAAGGGAAAAAAAGTTTGCCAAAAAAATCCCAAAAATGACTAAAAGATCCTAAAAATCTATGAATAAAGAGACTTTTTACTGCATTATATAATAATAAATGGTTTATTAGATATTGAATTAAAACTGGAATATTTTTAACATTGAAGCCTATCGGATTCTCCTGAATAAACCTGCCGAATGAGACCACCGAACAGCAAGGCATTTCGGCAACTTTTCACTGCTGTTCAGTGTTCTCTGAATAGACGAACCATTGCTTCTCTATGGGGGATTTCACTGCCCTCAAACAGGCACCGTACGTGTAGGCAATTCGCCAACATTTGGCGAACTGCCTGCTCTCAGAATAGCCGAATGGCCAGGAAATGTATACGTACGCTGTAGTTCAGTGTCCGGTTACATTTCGGGGGCCAGATCTGCTCTCTTTGAATAACCCTGTATGTTTTGGATTTGTGTATATATTAAACCACAGAAAAAAACATACAGCAGCTTTTCTATGAAAACATATTTATTATATAAATCAGGTAATCAGTATCAGTGCACATGTATGTGTCAGCATGTTCATGAAATGGAAATGTGAATACAGCAGCCTATGATTAAAATGCCTGTGACAGCTGTGATGAGGACAAAAAAACCTGCCCAGACCTCTCTATAAATCCATGTATGCACGCTGTGACCTTGACTAAGGACTGTCTGCACTGAAATGTATTGTGTTTCCATCGTAAACTCAATGGGATAACATGGGGATAATGGACATGACTTAGCATCATGATTTAAATTGTGTACTTCTCATGTTCTTGCATTGACTGCTTCTGTAATGAACCTGCAAATAGAGTTAAAAGTGCAGTACAGAACCTCACATCATTATTCCTGTAGAATGGACAAGTAGGGGAGGGAAACGCCTGTTTCTATCATATCCCATCTTGTATTTATGATGTTTTACTGCACTGTGCACTCTCTGGTATTGCGTGCCTATTAAATTTATTTACACAAAACTGTTAAGCGATGCAATAAAAACTTCACCACCAGCTACGGAGGCTGTAAATGATTTATTCTTAATATAAAAGTTAGCAGTTTGCTGAGTATTTCATCCCAAAATGCATAAGGAATTAAAATTGCAACTGATGGAGCATTGGGAATTGTGCCAAGGAGCATCCCAACTGTATTTTATATGTGTATCGTCTGTGCTGGGGTCAATCATTACCTAAGAGGAAACAATTATTGTTACTGGGCCTTCCAGAAATGCAGAGGGCATCATAGGATGTGAGTATGGTTTGTGATGTCAGTTATTTTTTGCTAAATAAAGCTCAGATATTGTCATTTTACACTAGATATTACCTTAAGCCATGTTGCTGAATACACGTTTCAAGGCTAACAATAACATGGAAATCACAAGCAACTGATCCTTTACACCTCCCTACCTCCAACAAATAGCATGGCGTTTTTTTGTCATCCATACTAATATCTGCAAACTGTGGGCCCGATTCCAATTGCGCCAAGTGGATTACTATTAATATCCCTATTCCAGCTGAGCTATGTTGGAATAGGCTAGGGTCAGACGAACGCATTTTGTACAGACTGCGTGTCCTTGTAGTACGGACGCACGTTCTGACGGAAGACGCAGTAGTGGCCACATGGTCCGTTTTTGTGACTGACGTTATTTTTGATGGATGTAGATGGGAAATGAAAAACCATTTTGTCCGTCAAAAATGCTGGACGCATAAATGCAGTCCGTCTGACTTCGTTACATCACTCACACACAAAGCTATGCGGACGTTGCTGACGCAGCGCACTCTGTGTGTCCGTTCTGGCGAATTTACGTTCTTGCCTAACTTGCGTCCATTTGCCGTGTCTGTTGTGCGTCCTCACGTCTGTGCGGATGTACTTCATGTGTGGTTTCTATTGATCATAATTGTATGCTACCACGGACGTTAAAATGTGCGGCAACACGGACATGAACACTGCGCTCGTCTGACCCGAGCCATAGCCAGCCCTTCTCCTGGTAGGCACAAAATAACAGCAAATGAATGGCAAAATCTGTAGCTCAGTCTGAAACACCTCTTGAGCCATTAACTCAACAGCTTGTTTGGAATCAGGCCCTTTGTGTTTGAAAGAGTTTATGTAAAACAGATTAGATTATGTAATTTAAATGTAACCCCTGGAGTACAGTAATTCTACTACCCTGCAGTTTCTATGTAGTAACCAGCAGATGGCGACCTTCTGTTTGCTCTGGAGATTCAAGACTGTGTGGCTCTATGGTTTTGTGTGTGGAGGCAGGGCTGCTAGAGAGGAAGCAAGAGAGAGGAAGCTGGAAGATGATGGTGGCTGAGATTTGTGGTATTGTGTCCAGTGCTGAAGCATCCTGCATAAAGGCTCCCAGCAGACTCTGTATCCAGATCAAAGCACAGAACTGTTCCTGGCAGTGATTGTTCTGCAGAAAGAAGGAATCCCAGTGGAGCAGCTTCTCCCCTTCCTGGACAAAATCTGATTGCAGACTGGAGTGGTAAGCTGAAACCTCTCCCATTGGTTTTACAACAAGGCACTCTGACACTGGTTACTAAAGCAGCAGTCTGACTTCTCTGATCCCTGGAACACCCCAGCATATTACAAACAAAGTGGATTACAATTATTATGGGCCCCAACAATGTGCACCACCTACCTATGGTACCATTAGGGAAAAGACTAGGATGGGCCTCAGTATTGTTTGTGGGTAAACTCATACTGACTCTTGCGTTATTTACTTATTCCACTGCATTATGTTTATTTACACCGTTACATTTATTTTTGCATAGAGTTTTGCTGTGCAATACAAACTTCTATAATAGACAGCTCTGTGTTGATTTATTGCTTGTTTAAATATGTTCCCAACTGGATCTCACACCCAAAGCCTGGATGTCCAGTTGGGTGGAGGCACTGCCGCAGTCATGTACCCCAACTCCCAGGTAGCGGAGGCTCAGGATCGGCTTGCAGAGCGCTTGAAGGTAACTGAGGTAAAAGACCACAGGGGTATTTGTGGGACTACGCAAAAACCCGTTACATAAATGAGAGATAGTGATAGTTTTAGGGATTTATAAAGATACTGTCCTCGTCTGCTGAGTGATTATCAAACTACAGTGGTTATGACGGCTGAAAAAGGTGGGCAGGAGTCATGAGAAGAATTGGAATAATGGACGGTCTCTTAAAGACTAAAGTGCACTGATAGCTCTCCATATAAGTATCCATGTGAAATAACGGAAAAATTTCACCTTTGCACTTGTAGTATACAATTAAAATGCAACACATAAAGGTAATATATAAACATTAATGATTCTAAAAATATACAGAATCATGGGATTGCTAATATATTTTGGAACAATGTGACCGACATTTCGGTGCTCTCTGGTTCTCCGCACTTCGGCGAGTCCTATGCACTGACCCTACGGGGAATTCAGCATTCACCACAGGGTCCGTGAAGTGCAGTGAATCGGCTGTCGAATGCTGTCGCAAACTCACTGGCTGCCACCCGACGCCAACCCACCACAGTCAACCCACCGGAAAGCTGTCACCACAGTCGACGACCCATAGAACACAATGCTGACCAGCCACAGAAAAAAAACGACAAGAAAAAAAAAAATTATGATTGAAAGTGTCAAAATGTAAACACTGTTTGCAAAACAAACTACTGGACGAAAATGTCTGGAGTTAACATATGAGGCCATTAATAAAGAGGTCTGTTACAGAAAACAAAACACTTTTTAGAAAAAAAAATGTCGTAAAAATCGTGAAAAATGCCTAAAAAATCCTTTAAAAAAAAAAAAAAAAGGCAACTTTTTACTACAGATTAAGGCTGGGGTCAGACTAACGCATTTTTAACGTGCATTTAGGCGTACTTAATCACGGCCACAGTAGCAGCAAATGATGGGCAATATATGAAGTACAACGCAAGCGGCAAACATACGCATTGTTTCAAGAACGTAGAACCGCTAGTACTGACGTACAGAGTGCGCTGCGTCCGCATAGCGGCGTGTGTGCGTGATTAGGAGACGTCAGACGCTGCTCACGTCCAGCCAACATAATGTCCAGACACGCAAAGTTTCCTGGTTTGGATCCGTAACAAATCACGCACAAAAATGCGCATCGTATGACCGTTTTCACGCATTCCGTGAAAAAATACGTCAATGTGTTCGGACGCACTTTTTGACTGTCGCTGAGAATAATGCGTTTGTTTGACCCTAGCCTAAAAGAATGAATGGTTTACTAGATATTGAATGAAAACGGGAATAATTTTAACATTGAAGCCTTTGGGGTTCGCCTGAATAAACCTGCCGAATGAAACCACAGAACAGCAGGGCATTTAGACAACTTTTCACTGCAGTTCGGTGTTCTGTAAATAGATTAAGCATTCCTTCTCTATGGGGACTTTCACTGCCGTTGAACAGCACCATATTTTGCTGGTAATTCACCAAAATTTGGTGAACTGCCTGCTTTGTGAATAGCCAAATGCACCGAGCTGGTACATTCACTGTACGGTGCAATTTGGGGCAACTTCAGATCTCTGTGAATAATCCCTATAGTCTTATAAAGCATTGTTTTACTCACTTATCAGGAAGGAAGTATGATGTCTCAATACCCCCAGGATTAACTGTGATGGTGGTTGTGCCGAAGAACTTTTGGGTCTATCAGTCATCAGTGATATTGATAAGAGTAACCATAGATGAAACAGATGCTAGAGTTGGCCCTTAAGTGGCTGGATACCAATTTGTTTAACACAAATAACCAGATAAACAAGCCTTGGTCTTGGATGGGAGAGGTCCACATAAACGTATAATCAAGCAAAGGTCAGTAACACAGAGCCAGGTTTTCAAACAAGCCAGGGTCAATGAACGGAAAAATCAGGATAAGTCAATATACAAAGCCAGAAGTCAAATACCTAGAAATCAATCACAAAACGTATTAGGACTGCATTGAGTGAAGGCAAAGAAAAAGTGAAGTCCTTAAAAATCCTTACTGGGAACCTTACGTCAGTCAGGTTTCCAGAGGCGCAAACTAGGAATACCACTAGCAAGGGCATGAGAGGTATGGAACCTCTGGGTCCCGTAGACATACTGAATAGCATTAATGCATATCATAGCGGATGGCAGAACAGTGCACCTACATGGATGCTCCATTAGAACAGATGCAAAACATGCCACTATGGACAAGGGAGAGATGGGAGACCTGAGAAAGTATAGAGAGCTCTATGAACCACCAGGGGGCATAACAATTGACCATTTGTGTGCAAGTGTTGGGGTGGTAACTGCTCGTAGTCCCTGCCAATCTGTGCTCCTCCATCACTTGCAGCTTCCAATCAGCCAACCTCTTTTTGATGACTTGTTGCTTTCCTGGCAATGCCATTGAAGTTGGTTGCATCTTTCTCATCCCTCCAAGCCTGCCTTTTCATTGGAGCCTTTACCTTTCTAACAGGAAATCCTCATTGGCAAAAAAAGCCTTCACCATGGAGACGTTTCAAGAGAAAAGCCAGTGCTTTTATTCCTGATTGAGAGCTATGAATTGTCCATGCTTCATATTGCAGTCCACACTACTCTACCCTTCCCCCTTTTCTAGTTGGCAGCATATATGCATAAGACTAGCTCTCTCTTTCCCTCCACAACCCTTCTAACTACTCTGCCTCTCAAACCGTAATCACCTATCTAGCTTCTCTCCTACTAGCATCTTTCCCTTAGTAAAATGCCATCTCTTTTCCTCTCTAGCTGCCCTCCCCACTATAACCACTTTTTGCCCCTCTCCATTTTTGTCCCTGTATAGTATATCCCAATTCTCTTGGCACACTACCCAGTCCTCCATGTCCTCCTTCATGCATTACCACTAATTTACCACTGCCAAGATCATCCTCTAACACTCTGATATCCATAGGAAATGTGAATTTGGAAGTAGCTGAACCTAGACGTGGACCTTCCATCTTCTTTCTAACAAAAGGAGTCCATATAGAAACTATACACATACTTTACTAGCATGCTGATTCGTTTTATTTATGTATTTTTTTTAAGCATGCTGTGTCTCTGCATATTTATGTATCAAATATGTTGAGGGATAAACATGCCCATCCTAATGAGGATATTAAGGTCCATAAGTGGGGAATGGGCAGAATACATGAACGATTCCTTTTCATCTGCTTTGATATTCTATTTTTCTGTAACTTTATGTAATCTAGTTAATCTTGAAAGATTCTTCAGAAGTGCTAGCAATTGTCATGCCAAAGCAGAGATTTAAAGCAACTCCTACGGAAAGAGAAACACTAATGATTTGTAAAAGATCATTGAATATAAATGAAACAATGGCACCTAGTAAATTAAGACCAATTAAAATGAAAAGACACAGAAAGTAAATATGTTAGTGCAAGGGAAAAATTCCAAAGGGTATGTTTGCCTGTGGGATTTGTAAAACGTACAGAAATTATCTGCAGACGTGTCAAAGAGGGAAAACGGAATGTAAAGGAATTTTCTAATTACTGGTCTACATATGCAGTGTATTCAGAAAACTTTCAGCTAAAGCCCAGGAACAGAGTAACAAGACAATCAACGTAGAATAAGAGAATAAGACATGTTCTTTCTGTAACACTTTAAAGAGATTGAGCATAAACGTTTGCCACTATAAGTTTGAAAGAAAGTTGGTGTTATGTAAAATGGGTTTTCCACAAGAAAAATCACTTAAGACCAGGGCTTTTTATCAGGGGGTACTCGGGGGTACGCAGTCCCGGCACCTCACCACTCAGTAACGGCACCTCACCACCAGCCAGAACTAACAGGAGAGAGCATGATGCTCCTCCCTCCTCCTGCAGTGGCAGGCAGAGAATCGGAAGCACTTGGCAGCTTATGTTGCTCCTGAACGCTTCCGATTGTCAGGAGTGTATGTAGGGACTGATAACCCCCCTCCCCCAGTAAGTGACAAGGGAGGGCTGCTCCCCCTCCCTCTGCAGCCGCTGAAACTTTGAACAGCATGTGGTGGGGGGTGCAGCATGTTTACAGTTATAGAAAGTTATAATACTTTCATTTGCAAACTGGTAAGGCCAGCGACGCTGAGTGCCACTGGTGTTATCTGCTCCAGCAGTTCATAGGGCTTCATCTAGATGGAGGAGAGCTCACACAAGTGAGATCCAGCTGGGGCAGTAAAGGGATATGGACTGGAACACTGTGAACTATTTATTCCCAGTGTTCCTCTGTGCACAGAGTAAGGAAGTGGTGGATCGCGCCACTCTCTACACCGAGGGATCAGAGGTTAGTATGGGATTTTTAGGTGGGTTTAGTAGCACAATCACTTAACACGAGGGTTTGAAAACATTAGTCAAACCTGAATAACGTCAGATACAGATGGGGAGCGAGCTGGATGGAATAGCTTGTTTTCCAACTGATGGAGCCACAATAGAGTTTCTCATACAAAGTATAGGAGATTTTAATGTACAGTAACCTGGCACGACATCTAACATGCAAGCTGAGGTTACGCTGCAAATGAAATAGGACGAGTTAAAAATAAGCACAGCGGTCGAGCCGTCATGCTCTACGGCTCGAGCACTGTGGTTTGAGGCCAGATCCCAGGCCCTTTGTTTTTGTAGCAATCGGATTATGAAATGGTCTTTAATGGCACCATTGAGATAAAAAGTTAGGAGACCTGACCTAGGACCCACCATAGGGCAGGTGACTAGTGTGTTATATTTTATACATGAAGTGGGCTGGATACTTCTCGTCTACGCAGCTGCCCTGGTAGGTAATAGGCGCAAAACCATTTTTAGCCATATCCTCTCATAAACCGTGTTTTTGTTCACTTTAAACAATAATTCCAAAAACATGCTGTAATTCTTCTGCTTTGCTAGAACAAGATTTTTTTAAGACTAAATCTACTTTTCTGTACTAGAAAGACTTTATACAATTCATCTTATAACTTTTTATCTTATGTTGAAAAAAGTGAAAAGCTAAGAGTTGCCAAGCGAGTCGTGAAATTTAACCCTTATTGTGTGTTTCTACTCTAGCACATAAAATGCGCACCGTGAAAGGTTTGCTCTTTGATACCATTAGAGTCAATATGCAGACACTGCTTTGTGCTGCGTTGAATTATTTGACCCAGTGGCCCTCAAGGAGTACAGTTTCCCTGTCAGAAAACAAACCAGAAGTCCTGTTAAAAAGAAAAGTCATTGTTAGGAGCCTGAAGAGATGACACTGAGTGGGATGAAAATATTAACAAAATCAAAGGTCCTGTGTTTTCTGCCTGAAGGAAAATACCGCAGTGCCTTTCCATGCAGAGGGATGATGGTGCTCTTCTCTGATTTATGGAGAAAAAAAATAGAAGTAAATTTGTATTCATTGGTTGTAACTTAAAGATTGACTTCCCAACCGAGTGTAATGGAAAGATGCGTTACTTTCTTTTGCAACAGGTTATTATGAAACACCAAGCTATTCTAATCTTCCCATCATCGTATGACTTGCCACAGTAAATCGTATTGCAGAGAGAAACCACTGAAGACCTACCCTTAACTATTTTCATTGCTGGATATGCTGGCGACATGTTGCTTTGATAATAGTTTAATTTGAAATCATATAGCTTGGAATTTATATATACTGAATGTCCTAGCAAAACCAGCTAGGGGGTGACATGACTGAACTTTATAGATATTGGATAAAAATAAGAGTGAGGAGGATTTTCCACAGGACTAATATATATATATATATATATATTTTTAATAAAATGTTTAAGAATAGAATTGACATTCAGTACAGATTGGGAAGGTTAATAAAACATGAGAGTTCTAGAATGCCTGGATCTTAAACATGGTACTAATTAGATAGTGGATTTCCTGAGAGAATTTAAGACACACAAACTCACCAAAAAAGTATACACCTCACAAGATGGTGAGATAAACACAGTGGCCCCTATTTGAGGCAAAATGATAACGTGGGGGCAGCAAATGCTAAAAGTTGGTTCAAGCCTTTAACCCCTTTACTGCTGAGCAATTTTACCCCACGTGCTGAGCTAAATTTAAATTTTTTTTCATTATCACTTTGAAATGCTGTTTTGAAGATATGTTTTATTGTAGCACCCATTCAAATAATATATCACATTTTTTTCAGTGACCTCAGGAGATTTATAATACATCATTGGTGCCTCGGTGTCCTCTTAGACTCTGATTTCTCCTTCACTCCTCACATTCAGTCGCTAACCACATCCTGCAACTTCCACCTAAAAAACATAGCACGCGTCCGTCCCTGTCTTGATCCGGACTCTGCTAAAATGCTCATCCAAGCTCTTATTATCTCCAGCCTTGACTACTGTAACCTCCTTCTCTCTGGCCTTAAGAGATCCCAGATTTTAATTCTTAAATAAAAAATAATTGGGGTAGCTGTCAGCAGTCTCTGCCCACTTATTTAAGGGCAATAAAAAGGACATTCTACTTTTCAGAAGAGTGTTCCTTTAATATAAGCAATTACCTGATATCAGCGTCGTGACCACTCATAGACACAAACAAAATAAAAAATCTTTTCAGTTTTTAAAGAAACAATAGTGAAACAGAGATGAATGTTGACGTGGCATCCATAATAGTCTACTGGTCAAGAAGATTTTGGGGAGAGGTAGACCATGTCTACAAGCGAAGCCTTGGCGTGCATGCTCCATGGACTGTTGTGCAGTGTGATCTGAATACTTTGTGAATGCACTATAGATATATATATTCCTTTTTTTAACTAATTAACAAACTTATGTAAGGAAAATATATTACATAAGTATAAATATATAAGGAAAACATATGAGCTGAATAATATTTTAGGTGGCATAAGCGTTTTGTTTTGAGTAATTATCACAAATTGCTAATTTCCTTTTAAACCAGTTTTTTTTTTACAAGAAATTTGGCAACCCCTGACAAAGGTAAAAACACTTATGGGTATAATTAAAGAGTTAGCTAAGCGAGATTAGATTCGGATGTTATAGTATCTGTGTCACAGTATAGTGGTCTGGCAAAACTACCTGCTTAGAACAGCTGATAGATGTTTATTGATGTAACAGCTTTTTTTGTCTCCTGCCCCATACCCCCATGCTATTTTGCAATCTGTTTCACCTTTAAACCTTGGGGGTCTCATTATCTTTGTAAAAACATCCAGCATAGCAGAAATCCATAACAGGGCACAGATGGTCTTGTAGACACGAATAAGAGTCACATTCAGGCTATATACCACCAACATTGCAGAACTAGTGATTCTGCATGGTCCAGTGCTCGCATGCATACGCAAGCTCAGGAACTATGTTTGACAGATGAGACAGACAATTTGAGATTGCAGACAATAGAACTACAGGAGATGAATTGGAATTCAAATGACTTTGAGGATATTTTGTATGTGCTTGTTATCAGCAGGTGGTTTTGCCGTCTGCAAGGCAGACAAGGGAGGCTGTGCTTCTCTTTCTGCATTTGGGAACCCGCTGAGCCCGCTTTGCTTGCAGGCCTTTGGATGCTGTGTAATGAACATGTGATTTCTGGTGCTGACAAGGTGTTAACACGAAACTAGATAATTGGATGGATGTGCATAAAAAGACCCCCATCTTCCTGTGAATGAGAACTATATCCAATGTAATATGGTCTTATGTATGCTACAAGTATCAGAAGGGTTATTGGACTATGTGCTTATGTTATAATTAGATTTATGTAGCATCGATGATCGAATCTCCTGGTTTGTTGTTTGGTTTTGAGTGATTATTGTACATCGTAAGTGAATTAATTCAGGTGTTTGAATAGCCAGGGTATTTGTAACCGACAATAGGTTAGTTACAGTATATTCACGATATTCATAAATGATCTGCCTAACATCTGCAAAACCTCAAATGTACACATGTACACAGACGGCACCATAATCTATACCAGCAAACCAAATCTACCGCAGGTGGAGGCAGTGCTGCAAGAACAGAGGTAGAACAGTGGATAGCAGATAACAATTTTTTTCTAAGTACTGACAAAACTGTTACCATGCTCTTTGGAACAGCACCTAAACTACATAAATTGCAAACACCCCATCTATGTGTCAGGACAAAATCAAATGGCACGCTGACCACAGTCACTTCTCTCAAATATCTAAGTATGTGGTTACTTAGACCAAAATCTATCCTTTGGCCCCCACATCGAAAAACTCTCATCTAAACTTTACCCCAAACTAGGTGCCCTGTACAGAAACAAATCCTGCCTGAGCCCCACGGTAAGAAAGCAGATTGTACAACAAATGCTTATGCCGGCTACTGATTATGGAGATTTAGTGTATGCAGCTGCCTGGAAACACACCTCCAGATACTTGCTTGTATAACTTATTCGGCCACTTTGTGCTACAATGTAACTACATGACCCACCATTGTGACATGTTAAAAGAACTAAACTGGCCGTCATAGGAATCTAGACGCACCCTTTACCTTTCCAACCTGGTGTTTAAGAGCTTTTCTGGGAAGCTACCACCCTACCTGAATAGACTGCTTCCCCCAGCAGTTCCCTCATCCTATAACCTCCGATCCAGGACCAGCACCTTACTTGCAGCACCACAATACAAAAAGAAAGTGTTTCAATCCTCATTTTCCTACAGAGCACCACAATTATGGAATAACCTCCCAGACGCCATCAAATCTTCCCTAGTCTAAAGTCACTTAAGAGCTCTCTATTGATTTTTTATTATTTTTAGAGAGGATTTTACCAGGAAGGATACATTGAGATTTCTCTCGTTTTCATGTATGTCCTGGATGGCAAGTATGTACCGTTAGGTGTCTTGCCCAAGGACACTTACTGGAGAGGTGCTCTTGCTGGAATCGAACTCATGTCTCCACAGGCTCTCTCCACGCAGAGCAGTGATGTTACCTCTACTCAACCCAGCTGGTCTATTAACATACCTCAATACAGAATGCAACTGTAAACATGTAACATAGCCACTATCAGGGTTATTCAAAGAGAATCGAAAAGTCACCGCACGTTGGGTGACTTTTTGTTCTCATCAATTCGGTTTGTTTTGCCGATCCCATTTCGGTGACCCTGCGGTGTATTCCGCCAGCACCACAGGGTCCCATAATTGCAGGGAAAGGCCGACGCAAACCTGATGAAAACTAACCGCAAAACCCGGTGAATGCACGCCGAAAACCTGCAAAAACATCTGGATTAACCGTCCGAAAACCACGGAAAAACCCGAGCAGGAGCCGATCACACGCAGCGAAGCCACCGGAAAAAGCCGACACCGCAGACGAGTGGATTGAATAAATTAGCAAAACAGTTTGCTTGAATGTTTGAAAAATGAAACGCTGTTTGCAAAGAAACTACTGTGCGAAAATGTCTGAAATTTACATATGAGGTCCAGGGAATGATAATAAAAAGGGCTGTTACAGAAAAAATAAGTAAACTTAAAAAAAATAAAAAATAAAAATAAAAATGCTTAAAAAAGCATCCTAAAAAATCTATAAATAAAGAGACTCTTTACTGCAGAATTTTATAATGAATGGTTTATTAGATATTGAATTAAAACGGGAATATTTTTAACATTGAAGCCTATGGGATTCGCCTGAATAAACCTGCTGAATTAAACCACCGAATGGCAGGGAATTTCGGGAACCTTTCACTGCTGGTTTGTGCTCTCTGAATAGCCGAAGCATTACTTTTTTATGGGGATTTCACTGCCCTCGAACAGGCACCGAACAGGCACCGTATGTGCAGGCAATTCGGCAGGATTTGGCGAATTGCCTGCTCTCTGGATAACTGAATGGCCAAGAAAGGTAACCGAACGCTGATTTCCAGCGTTCGGTTATCTTTCTCCATCCATTCGGATCTCTTAGGATAAACCTGTATATCTCATACCATTTCCCCATCAAACCAAGTTCGCTGTCTTGGAGTTACACTTGACTCTGCTCTTTCCTTCATCCCCCACATCAAGTCTCTTTCCTCCTCCTGCCGATACCAACTGCGTAATATTTCCAGAATTCGGACATTTCTTACCGCTGTCACCACAAAACAACTCATACACGCCCTGGTAATCTCCCGACTCGACTATTGCAATAATCTCTTATCTGGCCTCCCTCTGTCCCGCCTCTCCCCCCTACAATCCATCCTGAACGCCTCCGCCAGGCTAATTCACCTCACCCGCTGCTCTGTCTCTGCCGCTCTCCTCTGCGAGTCCCTTCACTGGCTCCCCATCCACTGCAGAATTAAGTTCAAAATCCTTATCCTTACCTACAAAACCCTCACTAACTCAGCTCCCCACTACCTGTCCTCGCTAATCACCAAATACACCCCAGCCCGCTCCCTAAGGTCAAACAGTGACCTGCGCCTAGCTTCTCCCCGCATCACCTCTTCCCATGATAGACTGCAGGATTTCTCACGCGCAGCCCCCACTCTCTGGAACGCTCTCCCTCGTACTGTCAGACTTTCCCCTAACTTCTCTTCCTTCAAACGCTCCCTTAAAACATTCCTATTTAGGGAAGCCTACCACTCAACTCACTGACGCAATCATCAATCACTCTCACCTTACAGTCCTCTCCTCCTGTTTCCAACCCCAACCCTCCTAGATTGTGAGTTCCTACGGGAATAGGGCCCTCATCTCCTCCTGTACTGTTTGTCAAATGTTGTTCAATGTATTGTAACCCTGTCTATACTGTGCTTATTGTACAGCGCTGCGGAATATGCTGGCGCTTTATAAATAAAGAATAATAATAATAATAATAATACATAATTATGTTCTGTTAATCTGTATAGTTGTGTTCTTTTTCTAATATCTTGCATTTTATTACTCTGTATTTCTGTACCTATTGTAACAATTCAGTGTTCTTGTACCCAGGACATACTTGAAAATTAGAGAAATCTCATTGTATCCTTCCTAGTAAAATACTTTATAAATAAATAAATATTCCATGGTCATATTAACCCCTTCACTACCATGTAATTTTCCATAGAACCATTGCCACGTGTCAGTGGATTTATAAAAAAACTAATTTGTAGTATTCAGTGAAAATCTGCTTAATAATATTTAAAGCACATTTTAAAACTATATGCACTATTTGACAGGCAGATAGCACCATCTGCTGGCAAAAAAACTGCTACTAAATCTGGATAATATGGCTTGGGCTCCGTTTATACATGAGAAGCAAAACATGGATTACAAGAAGCTAAAACCGTTTTAGCCTGAGGTGCAAAAACTTTGGGGCACATTCTGTAGCCCATTTGCAATGAACAAAATAACTTTTGCATTGCTCCAGAATTAGACCAAATAGAGCATACTCGATATCAGCAGGTACTTTGATGATTGAGTATACTCAATCTGGGTGGAGAAGGCGTTAACCGAGATCAAGATATCGCAAGCTTCAAAGGTGCACCCGGTACGCCAATACTGAGTAGGGATGTGCGTTTCGGGTTTCGGAATTTCGGATTTTTCACGAAATTTCCCGATTCGTGTTTTCGGATGCGGCCGAATTTCCGAAAAATTTTAGATCCGAAAATTTCAGATCCGAAATGTTTTCCGAGCCGAAACGAAAATTTTCGGATTTTTCGAATGGACTTGAAATGTGTCAAACGAGGAGAACAGATTTTCCGAAAAACGAAAATTTTCCGAAAAACGAAAATTTTCTGAAAAACGAAAATTTTGTAAAAACGAAAATTTCTGAAAAACGAAAATTTTGTAAAAACGAAAATTTCTGAAAAACGAAAATGTTTCGAAAAAACGGGCAAAATGACACGAAAAATACGAAAAATGGTCGATATTCCGAAAAATGTGCAATTCCGAAAAACGAAAATTTCCGAAATTACGAAAAGTCGATACAAAAACCGAGCAGTGACACGAAAATACGAAAAATTGTCGAAATTCCGAAAAAAAAATGTACCCGAAAAATGTGCCGAACCGAATCGAATCGAAACCGAAATCGGTCGAAACGGGCCGAATCGAAAAGTTTAAAAATCCGAAAAATCGAACCGAATCGAACCGAAAAAAAAATCGGTGCACAAGCCTAATACTGAGATATCTCAATCTGCAGCTCTGCAGCCCAAAAGTAAATAAAATTTGTTTGCTGCAAACGATTTTCTTTGCTTTTGGGCTGCAGAAGGTCCCCCCAAAAGTTTTAGTCCTGTGGGCATAATGCTCAAACAGCTAAAACTGTGTAAAATTGGCTAACTGAATGTCCTGACATCGGACATTCAGCAAGCCGATACAGTTGCAGTAGTGATTCACTGTAACGGCTGTATCTCAGTTGGCCAAATAGGTTATTTACAGTAAGAAATTCACTGGGAATGTACCCAAATAATTCTTCCTGTATATTAAAAATTATTTTTCAAAATCCCACTAGTTCCTGACAATGTTTTTTTTTCAAAATCCCTTGGTAGTGAAGACCATAGGACCATAGTAGGTCATATGTGTGAAACATGCCAGCATGGCAACCTGTATATTAGATGCATAGGTTTCATACACAAATTCATGAACTTAACAGTCCTCAAGATTGGACTTGTTATGCAATTCAAAATGTCTGCAATACAATAAAGTCTTTTGTAAGTGACATTAAACACTAAGCACTATAGCACATCATGGTATAGTTCCAAAGTATTTATAAAGCAAAATTATGCTTTAAAGGAAATATTACAGTCACTGGCTCATTGTGATCTGACTTTGGTAGATAAGCTTGCTTTAGATATGCATGCAAGGTGAAGAGATATTTGAAAATGTCTGCACAATTCAACATGGCCACATCATGTGCAAAATTGATTTCCTGTGGAAAAAAAACACAATCCCCACAGCAAGTTCCATACCAGCAGCATATTTCTGTAGAAAAGGTTTTTCATTATATGCCTATTAAACCAATATGGCTCCCAGACCTTGTGGCCTACGACTAGTATTACTTAAGGAGTAGAACATATATTATATTTCATAGGTTTTGGATGAATTATTTTCTTTTTACAGACATTTGAGCAAAACCAGATTTCAATAAACCCATGGTTTCTGAATGTATCTGTACATTCTAATATATATGACAAACTATGTGCCAGATTTACTTGTGCTTTAATAATAGTAAATCAGAGTTAAAAAATGAGTTTAAAAAGCAGGTTTCAGATCTTTCACATAATCAAATGATTTCTGCTCAAAACATGTCACAAATGCCAATATAGCCTGCTTACCATGTGACCTATGACCGCGGTTAGGACACTGTATGCCTCTACAAGTATAAAACAGCTTATGACTCATGAAAGCAGAGGAAGAGGCGATAAACTTGGCAAAAGGGATGTTTGACAGCTTCTGATTAAGGCCCGTGTCAGACAAACGCAGTTATCACGTCCATGTTGCTGCACAGTTTAACATCCGTCGTAGCATAGAATCATGATCAATAGGGACCCACACACGAAGTACGTGGGCACCGAACTGCGCACGCACAACGCACGTGGCAAACGGCCGCAAGTTAGGCAAGAACGTAAAACCGTTAGACGGAGGCGCAGAGTGCGCCACGTCCGCGTAGCGTTCTGTGTGAGTGATGAGATGTCAGACGCAGCGCATTTGCAACGTCCAGCACCTTGATGCACAAAATGGCTTTTCATATCCTTTTCAAAATTTTATCATTTTTCATATTATTTTTATTTCCCATAGTTCCCTTTTTTTCCCTACATCCGTCAACAAAAACGGACCGTGTGGTGTCTACAGTACCTTCCGTCAGTACGTCTGTCCGTTATGCACACACGCAAAGTGTGCTCAGACTGCTTTCGTCTGACTCTAGCCTAAACCCCTAAACTGCTGGCCATATGTTGGGTGGAACCGTTGGGACACATGTTCCTCTATCTTTGCAGGTCATGGGGATCGGAAGCATGTGGGCTTCCCAGCACCAGCTCATTTACAAGAAACACTGATTTTAGTGACCTGAAATAATTAGTTAGATTTTCAATTTAACTAAATGAACCATCCAACAGAATTTGGACAAACTAGGGGGATTGCACTTTTTTGGACAAAACGAAAACTGCAAACCGAATTTATTTTTTAGAGCATGTCTAGTTATAACCTTGTTATGTATCTACTTAGACCATAAGTGGTTGCAGGGGGTGTGCCTGGTGTGCCCACGCACACCTTAATGTTGGGTGAAAAGGTCCTCTTTCACCTCCTGCAGTGACATTTTAGACGTTCCTTACTTGGTTCATGATGAAGAATATAAAAACTGACTGTAGGGGTTATTCAGAGAGAGCCGATCTGACCCCGAAATGTCACTTAACAGGGAATTTCCCCATACGCTGACATTTCGGGGCCATTCGGCTATTCAGAGAGCAGGCACGTTGCCAAATTTTGGCAAACTGCCAGCAAGTATGGTGCCTGTTCGAAGGCAGTAAAATCCCCATAGAGAAGCAATAGTTCATCTATTCAGAGAACACTGAACAGTAGTGAAAAGTTGCCAAAGTGCCCTGCTGTTCGGTGGTTTCATTTGGCAGGTTTATTGAGGCGAACCCCATAGGCTTCAATGTTAAAAATATTCCCGTTTTTATTCATTTTCTGATAATCTGTTTATTATTTTAATCTGCAGTAAAAAGTCTATCACATTTCTTTTAGAATCTTTTAAGCATTTTTTTAGGATCTTTTAAAAAAAATTATTTTCTTTTCTGTAACAGACCTTATTATTATCATTCACAGGACCTTATATGTAAATTCCAGGCATTTTCGTTCAGTATTTTTTTTTGTAAACAGCGTTTCAATTTTGACAGTTTCAATTAGGGATGCACCGATACCACTTTTTTAAGACCGAGTACGAGTACAGATACTTTTGTTCAAGTACTCACCGATATCAATTACCGATACTTTTATTTTATGTCATGTGACGCTTTCCAATAAGAACAGACCTCCTATAAAGCCCCCAGGTCTCATGGATTTGCCCCAGCTCATGGATATTGCCCCAGCTCATGGATATCCTGACCCCAGCTCATGGATAATTGCCCCCCCAGCTCATGGATAATTGCCCCCTCAGCTCATGGATAATTGCCCCCTCAGCTCATGGATAATTGCCCCCCCAGCTCATGGATAATTGCCCCCCCAGCTCATGGATAATTGCCCCCCCAGCTCATGGATATGCCCCACTTGCTCATGGATATGCCCCTCCTGCTCATGGATATGCCCCCCTTGCTCATGGATATGCCCCCCCTGCTCATGGATATGCCCCCCTTGCTCATGGATATGCCCCCCAGCTCATGGATATGCCCCCCAGCTCATGGATATGCCCCCCAGCTCATGGATATGCCCCCCTGCTCATGGATATGCCCCCCAGCTCATGGATATGCCCCCCTGCTCATGGATATGCCCCCCTGCTCATGGATATGCCCCCCTGCTCATGAATATGCCTCCCCAGCTCATGGATATGCCCCCCTGCTCATGGATATGCCCCCCAGCTCATGGATATGCCCCCCTGCTCATGGATATGCCCCCCTGCTCATGGATATGCCCCCCACCTCTCCGCTCATACTTACCTTCCTTCAGCGCCGCCGGTAAAGTCTTCGCGCGCGCGTGCTCCTTGGAAGGACCCCAGCCGCGACCACGTGGGACCATGTGATCGCGGCTGGGGTCCTTCCAACGAGCGCGCGCGCGGGAACTTTCCCGGCGTCGCTGAAGGAAGGTAAGTATGAGCGGAGAGCAGCTGCAGGGCCTGTCTGAATGCTCTATCTGCATTCGGACAGGCCCTGCAGCTGCTCACTTTGTTTAATACTTACCTTCCTTCAGCGACGCCGGGAAAGTTTCCGCGCGCGCGCTCGTTGGAAGGACCCCAGCCGCGATCACATGGTCCCACGTGGTCGCGGCTGGGGTCCTTCCAAGGAGCGCGCACGCACGAAGACTTTCCCGGCGGCGCCCAGGAAGGTAAGTATAAACAAAGGGCGGAGAGCAGCTGCAGGGCCTGTCCGAATGCTCTGCATTCGGACAGCCGCCGCAGCCCCTAGGATACCGGCAAGCCGGCTCAATGCCGGCTTCCGGTATCGGGAAAAAATATCGGGGGTACTGCACGAGTACCAAGTACTCCTGCAGTACCCGGTATCGGCACCGATATCGATACTAGTATCGGTATCGGTGCAACCCTAGTTTCAATTGTATTGATTTTTTTTACCCTGTTCGTCAGCTTGTCGGCTTTTTCCGCTGGCTGGTCTGCGTTGTGATCGGCGGCTCAGCGGCTTTTTCCCACGTGTTCGGCGTGGTTTTTCTGGTGGTTCCAGCGGGTTTTTGGTGGGTTTTCAGCTGGTTTCGGTGGGTTTGCGGGGGTTTTCCCTGCACTCTGGGGACCCTACGGTGCATGATGAATTCACTGGAGGGCAGGGAAATTTGATTCCCCGAAGTGCGGGAAAGTGCGGGGAATGGGAGAGCACCAAAATATCGGCAATATTTCAGTGCTCTCTGAATAACCCCGTGTCTCTGATTATAGGCTTGTTATTTCTAATGAAAAATGTGCGGTTTTTTTGCCATATTTTCTAAACATAAATCTTCATTTAATAAATGTACCATGGGTGCACAACCGAATGCAACGGGATGCTCACGCCAATGGCTTAAGCACTTTGTTTACTCAACAGATATCTACATTTCCTCATGGTATGAAGACTGATGTGATTGACAATTTACCAGTGTTATTGCACTTCTTCAGTGTAAATTGATGGAGTGGATGGAGTTGGAATGGTAGGGATTTAAAACAATGGAAAGAAAACTTGAAGAAGATTGACAGAGATTGCCGAAAGGCCTGTATGGCTGTTATTTCCGATGTCCCTATAACTATATTACAATATTTGCATTGCATAAAAAAAAATTCTATACCCCAGAGGGAAATTATCCACTTCCTCTCACCCAGACTCTGAATTACACACATTTCACTATTGGAAAGTATTATACTTAAAAAAGAAGAAACAAGCAATGTTACAAATTTCAAGAAAAAGCATAGTTTATTATGCCTTTAATATAATGTACGCTCAAATGTATCTCGATAAATTTGCATCCCTAGTGCAATAAACTTGAGCTATTTGAAAAGTCATCTGAGGAATATAAGCATCTGCTAGGCTGTATGTTGCAATCAAAATGAATTTACAGATCTTAAAAATAGAAATACATCCTCGCTGTTATGTTGTCTAACAGTTAATAAATTGCATGGACTTTCATAAAATTAAGTGGGTGGGTGATTGATTGCGCACATTTAACTCAACTTTCTTAGTTATTCAGTCATGTGCCAGACCCAGGCTGTTAGAATAGGTTAATTATAATAAATTACGTGTGTTTACTTGAAAAACAAATCAGAGTGCCATTCTTTTCCACTAGTATTGAGTAAAATGAGTAAAAAGTGGGATTCTTGCAAACTGTAAAACAAAATGCGTCTCCTGTGGAATGTATATCTAAATTCCACCTGTCGAGCGATTGTAAATAAAATCTGTAAATCACGTTAAACAGGTGAAAAGCACCATGTCAAAACCAGTCTTTCATATTTTGATTGCAAGACATAAGAAGTGTACTTTTTCAGCTTATTATTTGAATGGCAAAAGACAGGAATCATGATGAGTAAATCAAGTCCACTACAGGTTTATGGCAATTTGCAGGAGAATAAAAGAGCAATGCACTACAGACACATATTCTGATGTACCTCATGGCACTTAATTTCGCAGTGTATGGAAGGCGTTTTGTTTTTCTTTATACGAAGGGTATCTGAGGATAAAAATGAAACATATTACAAAAGTGACTGTGTAACTCAAGCGCAGTCATTTTGAGCTATTCAGCCATAATGTCAGTCCTAGGTTGTTTGGATAGATATGTAGTGAAATTCTTAATTTTAGTAAAAGTTTACTATTCACCTACAATTGCAAAAAACAAAGGAACACTGGGGAATCAATCAAACCAGTGTCTAATCAGGCCTAACCCTAGTATGTAGATATAAAATCAGGGTAGACACCAGCTACCTATATAGAATCTTTATTGGACATATACAGTACATTATAACCCAACCACGAACATATAAAAACACATGTAGTGACGTGATTCCTACCTAGAAAGGTTAGGGTACCATGCAGTGCTACGGGGGGAAATCTGTAAGATAAGGATGCTGAATGATCAAAGAATTACATTTTTCCAATATGTGTTGCACATTCAATGCCTCAAACAATAGTAATGAGGGATTTAGTGATTATAACACCCTGGCCAATAATTCATAATGTGGATATAGTAGCCAAAATTATTCCACCAGAGAAGATTCTAAAACCCTTAGAGGGCAAATAGGACCAAAATAAATCCATCAAAGCAAGCTATCAGCCATGCATTATCATGAAATCCAATGGGATATGGGAAAAACGTGAGGGGGTGCCTGAAAATGACATCATCGCACACGGCGATGATGTCATCACGACGGCTGGGGCCCATAAAACCTTCGGGCTGGCTTCATGGAGGGTACTCACTGGCCTTCTCATCAAAGTCCAATCTTTATTACAAATGAATCAACATTTCGACTCTTTCAAGCCTTTACCAAGACCATCAGGTCTATTAACTAAAGGTGAAACTCAGGAGAATTGTCAGGAGAAGAGAGCAATATAGACCAAATAACTGATGTGGATAGTGAGATAAAAGGGAGATTTTTTCTGGTTTGGCTATTTTGACCTAGAATGTTCTCTTCTTCTACCAATTCTCCTGAGTTTCACCTTTAGTGAATAGACCTGATAGTCTTGATACAGGTTTGAATGAGACAAAAGATGATTCATTTGTAATAGAGATTGGGCTGAATTGTTTAATGCTGATTTGAGGGGCTGAGTGCCTGCTTCTGGAGATATATATATCCATGCATATTAATACACGTCCTTCCCATTTTCCCCAAAATTCTATATTTCTTTAGCTGACACGTTCAGGCGGAATCCGAGCACAATAGCGAAAGGTTAATTGTTGAGCCTTCCTGAGTAGCCAACATCCCTATCTTTTCAGAAAATCTGTGAGTCATACTCAAAGGCTCTGTATTGATTTTTAGTTCAGTGGTAGCTTTGGGAGCGGGATTGCTCTCCTGTTATGAGAGACATCAGTCACTCTCCAGGGTAACATATCTTGTGGCATGCCACTACATAGAGAGAAAAAAAGTAGCTCAGAGAGATTGCTTTTCAAAGGTTTTCTCGAAAAATTATCCATCTGTCAGTAGTTTGGCTAAGACAGGGCCCTATTCCAAGGTTGTTGTAAACTTTACCATAGCTTAACATAACTTTAGAACTCCATAGGCTGTAATAGCTCTGGAAAGTTTACAACAGCTTTGGTTAAGGCCCGTGTCAGACGAACGCAGTGATCACGTCCGTGTTGATGCACATTTTAATGTCCATCATAGCATAAAATTCTGATCAATAGAGACCCACACATGAAGTATGTCCGCACAGAAGTGCGGACGCACAACGCACATGACACCGGACTCAATTTAGGCAAGAACGTCAAACCGCTAGGACCGACGCACAGAGTGCTCCATGTGTGTGAGTGATGGAACGTAGTCAGACGGACTGCATTTTTGACGTCCAGCATTTTTGACAGACAAAATGTTTTTTCATATCATGTATCAATTTTTTTCATTTTACATATTCATTTTATTTCCCATCTACATCAGTCAAAAAACAACGGACCGTGTGGTGTCTGCAGTATCAGTCAGAACGTACGTCAGTTGTGCACGGATGCACAGTGTGCTCAGAATGTGCGTTTGTCTGACATTAGCCTTAGTTAACACCAACCTTGGAATAGAGCCCACAATGTACAAGCAGATTTGGAAGATATTTCAAAAGTGCTACTGGTGTTGCTTGAAGTTGTTTTGGGTGCAATTAGTGCACTCTAAATCAGTAGGGATCAAACAGCTCACCTGCTCTGGTTTAACTTATTTATTTATTTATTTATTTGCAAAGGATTTTACTCACCATCTTGCCATGGGTAGAGGATATGGTGTCAGGAATAAGTCGCTGCCAAGCATGTGCCTACTCTATATATTGCCTACTCTAATTTCAACCAGAAAGCAAATTGCACAAACAAAATTTGTTCCAGTTCAACTTGTTTTTCGGTTCATTTATCAAGGTGACCTTTGTAAGAATCTCAATTAGCCTGAAAACAAATCACACGTCTAATTATTTGTAGTTAGATTATCCATTTCTCCTCAATGTGATAAACAGTCCATTAGAATTTGTTTTAGAAATCTCTGTGGGGTAATTGGTATCATTCAGAATTATTAGGTTTACTTTTCAGATAATAGCATGTTGTCTTTTTTTTCTAGAGCACAAAAACATTTCAATTCCAGCCTTGGTCCTGCTCTGAGCAGCTGGTGAATTGTTGGAGGTTTTTGGAATAACATGGAGCAGTTTAAAATGAACCTAATTCAATAACTCACACGAGCTACAGTGTCTTGTCTGTGATTCATTATTTATCTCGGGCTGGTTCCAAAAGAGATTGATTTCCTGTGGATACTTGTCTCTCTTTTGCTTGTCAAGGCTTGTGCTTGCTAAAATGATTTTAGGCAGGGAATCAAGGAACAGCTTTAAGTGAATAGCATTCATTACACCTTTGTATTAAGTGTCTAACTTCTAACCGAGGTGGCAGATTGTGATTCACAACAATGTGTTGTATATCTTTTTTAACTCTGGGACAAAATAATTGGGTAACAGTAGTCACGAAAACAAGTCTCACTTTATTTTTTCTCTAGATTAGGCACAAAGAGCTGTCCCTTTCCAGAAGACTTCTTGATAAGGAGTTGTAAATATCATGCATCAACCGTTCGATTTTTGACATACGAAGACTTTTGCTTCTCCTATTTATTTATTTGCAAAGTATTTTATGAGGAAGGATACATTGAGATTCAAGTATGTCCTCGGTTCAAGAACATTGAAATTTTACAGTCGTTACAGAAATACAAAGTAATAAATGCAAGATATTAAAAACACAACACAAATATATAGATTAACATGGAAAATAAATACGTAAGTAATATAGTCACTATGTTTCATGTCTACAGGTGCATTCCGTATTGAGGTATGTTAATAGGGAGCTCTTGAGTAACTTAAGAATGGGGGAAGATTTGATGACGTCTGGGAGGTTATTCCATAATTGTGGGGCTCTGTAGGAAAATGAGGATCGAGACACTTTCTTTTTGTATTGTGATATTGCAAGTACGGTGCTGGTCCTGGATCTGAGGCTATAGGATGAGGGAGCTGCTGGGGGAAGCAGCCTATTCAGGTAGGGTGGTAGCTTCCCTGAAAATCTCTTAAGCACCTATGCGTTAGACATGAAAACGTAAAAATTGCTATGCTTGCGGTGCCATTACCTTAGAAAGAGGTGAGCTTATTGTTAGATAGTAGGCCAAAACAACATGATATTTAAGTTGTTACCGAAAGCTAGTATGCATGGATGTAGTAAATTCAGTTAGGTCATGTGATGTGAGCTCTAAATTAGCTCTAATGGTTAAAACAATATTCTTAACCCCTTCACTACTGAAATTGAGATATCTCGTGCTTCAAATGCACCATCTGGGGCACCGATATCGAGATATCTCGGTCTGCTGACCTGTAGCCCAAAAACAAATGAAATTTGTTTGGTGGAAACAAATTTCATTTGCTTTTGGGCTGGAGAGGGTGCCCCCAAAGTTTTAGCATTATGGGCATAATGCCCAAAGAGCTAAAACTGTAAAATCAGCCGATGAATTCTCTGAAATATTGGGCTTTTAGACGCAGACAGCAGCCGATGCGGGGGGAGGGGACAGACCTGCAGCTCAAATATCTGTAACTCAATTTGGCAGTAGATGGTGCCATCTACTGGCCAAATAGGTTATTTACAGTAATACCTATATATTACTGTATAATTAATTAAAAATGATTTTACAAAAAAAACACTGGTTTCTGACAATGTTTTTTGGGAAAATCACTTGGTAGTGAAGGGGTTAAGGGAACTACAGACACATTATTGTGTTGAAGGACATACACATTCATTCTTTATAATACACTTTAGAATATATTTGTTCATTAATATGTATCCAAGTACACAATCTTAATTATACTAGAGAGGTTGGTGTGATGTCTTCTCTTGAAATTATGCATCTTTTTTCTATATGTTTTTCTTTAAATTGTGAAACAACAAAGAAACTGCTGTGAAGCAGGAGGCATACACAGACACAATTCAGTGGCAGTAGTTCAAAGGAACAGACAACAATCCCCTCACCATCTAGATTGTAAATTCCCACGAATAGGGTCCTAATATCCTCATGTATCTGCTGGCAGGAATACTGACCTGTCTCCTGTATGTATTGTAGAATTGTCTTGTCTTTACCCATTATACCTTGTACAGTGCTGCGGAATGTGTTGGCGCTTAATAAATAATAATAATAGCACCTTTAAATTTTGTAACAAAAGACAGGGCATGGTTCTGGGGTGTGTATATGTTCCCCCAATGTTGTTGCAGTATGGACTTTGGTCTCCTTGCCCCAGGGGGGATTTTTCATGTTAAGCTGGTCACAAAACGTATGTGTTATGATTTGGGTGCCTGGAGTAGAGCACATGCAGTGTAGGGTGGGCTGGTGCTCCACACCACAATTTGCTTGCAGCCAAAGATCCAGACCAGAAATTCTGGATTACCTGAGTACCTGGCTGTGATGAACTAATTAGCAGGGACTACTAAACATTCCCTGTGAGGGATTGGGAGGAGAGGAAAAACTGGAGCAGTATGGGAAAACCGCAGTGCTCTCGAAAGAAAAACATGCAATTTACAATGAGCAGAAAACCAACAAGGTCTATGTGCAGTTTTTTTTATTAGATGGTTGTAAATAAGTCAACCCCTGATTGTTAGTGCACAGAGGAGCTAGGTTTTTGTTTTGTTTATTTATCTTTTATACCTAATGAAAGGGCAATTTTCAAAGACCAGAGTTGTGTGGAATGTCTAAAAGACTGTCAGGCTTATTCAGAGAGAGGTGAAAACCAGGAGAATGACTGGAAAAGAGAAAATTCTAGGTCAAAATATAGCTTGGAAAAGAAGACAAGACAGAGGAGATATGATAGAAACATTTAAATACGTAAAGGGAATCCACAAGGTAGAGGAAGGGAGTATATTTAAAAGGAAACAAAGTAGCAAAACGAGAGGAGTCTTAGAATAGAGGGGCAAAGGTTTAAAACAGGAAGCATTATTTTACTGAGAGGGTGGTGGATACATGGAACAGCCTTCCAGTAGAAGTGGTAGAAGCCAAAACAGTGATTGAATTTAAGCAGACATGGGATAGGCATAAATACAGAAAAAATGGCGTCGCGCCCATACTCACCGGAGCAGCAGCAACTGCCAGGAGTAACAGCCCAGTTAATGTATAAAACGTAACAAGGAAAAAAAGTGTCATCTGCGCTCGTTTCTATGTGTTCCATGTACAACAAAACTGAGGTTTTTGTTTGTTTCAATGGCCATTGCAACGTAAGCTCACTCGCCACTTCACGGCACCTCTTTACAGAGTGAGTACCTAACAAATGTACCAAAAGGCCGCTCTACTGAGCAGCTCCAAGCCCCTCCTGCTGCTTTTCAGCCAAGGAGAGGCAGAGATATGGTGGGTTTTATTTATACACGCACCAAACACTTCCCATTTGGGATTAAAAACAAAAACATGGAAAGAGGAACAGCTGCAGAACGACGGACTGGTGTTACAAGCATGATATACATAAATACAGAAAAAATTACAAATTATTGTACTTAAAAATTACTGTCAAATTTCAGTGTGGGGTAGTGAGTTAAGTGTCCCTTACCTACGGTTCATAGGGGAGCAGAAATCACAGAGAATTCCCACACTTTTTTTAGGACTAGACCCCCGTCTCCAATGGATAGCAATCATTTACTAATGAGATGAAGGAATCTTTGGCTAGGGACAGATAACGCATTTTCTGCGGCCACCGTCAAAATGTACGTCGATGCGTGCGCACGCATTTTTTCACGGAATACGCTTAGGTGGTCAGACGACCACAGTCGCACGGTCGCAGGTACTCACCAACGCAATTCTAGGGAAATCCGGCTGTTTGAACGTTATGTAGGCCGCACACTAGCAGCGTCTGACGTCTCCTAATCACGCACACACGCTGCCATGCGGCCGCAGCGCACTCTGTACGTCTGTAGCAGCGGTTTCACGTTCTGAGAAAAATGCGTTCATTTGCCGGTTGCGTGGTGTCGGCGCACTTTTGTACGCACGTACTGCGTATATTGGCCGTCATTGGCCGTTATGTGCTGCTACTGCCGCCGTGATTTAGTGCGCCTGCACGCGCGTTCCGACTGCCCCACTCTGACCCTAGCCTTAGTTAGCACAGAGGAGCAAGGGTCAAGTCCTAATAAAAATAGGTGTATCTCACAGCTCTATTCTGGGTCGTCGGCTTTTTTCCATCTACACCTCCTCTCTGGGCAAAATCATTAACATCAAAAAATCATTATATAAGTATAGCTTGAATGTGATTTGGTAAATACGTGAAAAAACTAAAATTGTTCCTGCGTCAAAATATATATGGACCTAACTGTGTATATATGTGTATACACACACACACAGGACCCCTATATGAAATTTGAATGTAAACGCAGCCTCTTGTCACGTTCATGGTGCAGGGGTACAGGCAGAACCAAAGGCTGAGGTCACAAATCTGGCAGACCGGTTGCGGTGCAGGCAGAGGCGTAACTAGAAAGCTCAGGGCCCAGGTGCAGGATCTATGATGGGTCCCCCTCACCCTAGGCAAAAACTTATTATGTCCCCCTCGTCAACATGCATTGGTCCCCTCCAGGTCCACAATGTTGACTCCAGACAGTGTCCCATTTTTTCCAGGTTCACTCTGACCTCCTCAGTCCATCCCATTTTTAAGGTAATGTGCACTATGTGTATCTCACAGAGCTCCACAGCAATACACCTCACAGTAATGTGCGGTGTGTATTCGTGTATCACAGAGCTCCACAGCAATAAACAAGAAAAGTCACAGCAATGTGTGGTGTGTATGAGCGTATTACAGAGCTCCAGAGAAATAAAACTCACAGTAATGTGCAGTGTGTATGAGCGTATCACAGAATCCACAGCAATAAATCTCACAGTAATGTGCAGTGTGTATCAGTGTAAATCACAGAGATTTACAGCAACAAAACTCACACTCATACACACCACATATCACTGTATCACAGAGCTCCACAGCAATAAAACTCACAGTAATATGTGGTGTGTATGAGCCTATCACAGAGCTCCAAAGTAAAACTCACAAATAAGTATAAATTACATTTAAAATATAATTTTTCATATATATATATATATATATATATAATACTGGCAGCCCCCAGGCCCAGGCAGGCGAGTGTGGGCCCTCCAGACTCAAGGGCCCAGGTGCGGTGGCACCCTCTGCACCCCTGGTAGTTACGGCACTGGGTGCAGGTAAACCGGTGGATTTATTTCCAAGGGACAAGTTAAATAATACAGTTCAGGTAAAGCAAAACAGGTAGGGTAACACAAACTTACAAAACAGAGGTCTAGCCATGAATGAAGATGTTAAGGCTCTGAGGCTCGGGGTGGCTCCCTTAAATAGGAAGTCCACGGGTTAACCCATTAGTGCCTGGAGGTTTCCCTCAGCCAGGCGGTGCAGATGGAAAAGTCAAACAGATGCAGCATGAAAATTGCAACCTACAGCAAATCTGGCTTGTCTTTTTTCTGCCCCTGTGAGTCCCTGGATCTGATCCGTTGTTATGGATACGAATATGTATCTGCTTTAATAATATTCAAATAAGTAGTTAATATGTCTTTAAGAGCTGAATTAATAAAACTGTCTTTTCAGAGAGAATCAAAATGTATCTTGCGTAACTCCGCTGTTTCAACAGAATAGCTAACTGCAAGTCATGAGGAATTTATTTCAGTATCAGGAGCAGGGTGCGGGCCATCTTGCATCCTGGAACAGGACATCACCCCCACACACCCATGATGGCGAACAATGGCTGACGTTCGTCAATGATGCATGATACTTTGACCTTTGGAAATAGCTGATATTTGATTTTCATTTAGTTGATAAAATAATCTATATGTGCACAATTTTATGCTGAAGTCGATTACATTGTTAGTTGCCTCCCACTTGCTTACGCACTAAACTGGTATAAAACATGTATCAAAACCTATAACAAAAGAGAGAAGTCTCTGGGCTTTGACAAAGAGAGGCTGCATAGACCAATTCGTTGTCAGTGTCAATTTCTTTAAATGCGCAAGACTTACCTGATTTCTCCAACAATTAGAACAGAGACTGGCATCTGAGGGACGGATATTGTCCATTTCACCGTGACAACTCTCCTTGTTAGGTCTGACCACCCTGTTGGGCTAGCACCCCACCCTGTCAAATGGTTCACAGGTTCTCAATCACAGTGCCTAATTGACCCTGTGTTGCAGAGACCCTATAGTGAAAATGTACCAAATAAGTGAGTTAATCTAATAAGAGCAGGAATTAGGTTTAGAGTTAGCACCTGCTGTGATGAAGTGCAATGAGATGGTGGCAGGCTTGAACACCTTATGATAACAATTTATGTCCATATGTGACCATTGATTAATATTGTTGTTATATGAATGGGAGTATTGTTGACTGTGATTGATTTTTCACAATTTCTTTGCTTTTGTAATCTGCAAAATTGTTTCAATAAACTGTACTTGTGGGGAGATTTTTTTTTTATTCCAGATCTCCATCATTGTTCCCCTACATAAAAATATTATTAAACATCATAAAATTACTTAAGTGTATTGCACTGTATATGCAGGGTCGGATTTGAATCTCAGGAGACTGTTGGAACAGAAATGTGGAGCGCCCCTAACCCACAAACAAAACCTGAAAAACAATTTCTCTCTATGCTCAAATCAAAAGGGGCAGAATCTGTTGCCGTAGTGGTACGCAGTGGCATTGTTTGTTTTATATGTAAAAGCATATATTGCCTCTGCCATAGAACAGAGAAAAAAAAAATTTTGTATTTACTTTTTTCAGTTATTTATTTTTACACATTACATGGTCATGTTTGGTATCATTGTAAAGACCAGACTCTGCCCTTTCCAATGACACTTCACTTAACCTTGTGTGGTGTGCAATAGGCATGAGCCGAACACCCCCGAATTTGGTTCGCATTCGAACTCGAACACAAACTCAATACAAGTCAGTGGGACTCAAAGTTCGATTTTTAGAGTGCCCTCCAAGAGGGCATATATGCTAGATATTTGCCATAAAAGGTGTATGGGGGTCCGGGTAGTGCCCTGGGGGAAAGGAAACAAGGACAAAAAGTAAAAAAAAAATGTATCTATTCATAAACAACTGCTTGGGGCGGCAGCCTGTATGAAAAGACATTTTAGGACGCGCAGAAAAAGTTTAGTGATTTTTTAGCTAAATTATGGTGAAACTTATGCAGGTTTTGGATGAAAGTAACAATAGGTGCTTTAAAATTGTGCCTTCAGCGTCCGCAACAGTGCCGTCATACCGTAACCCCTCTGTGGTATTGTGGAAGAGTACAGGGGTGGAGCATGTGGTCCTATATTAAAAAGATATGAATCTGGTAAAGACTTCAGTGCAGCCAAATATTGTGCCTTTGATGCCAGGCCTGCAAGTGCCATCATAAAGTAACCCCTCTGTGGTATTGTGGAAGAGTGCAGGGGTGGAGCATGTGGTTCAAAAAATTTAAATTATATAAATGTGGCACAGGCGTCAGTGCAGCCAAATATTGTGCCTTTAATGGCAGCAAGTGCCTTCACACCGTAACCCTTTTGTGGTATTGTGGAAGAGCGCAGAGTTGGACCCTGCGGTTCAAAAAATTAAAATGATATAAATGTGGCACAGGCGTCAGTGCAGCCAAATATTGTGCCTTTCATGGCAGCAAGTGCCTTCACACTGTAACCCTTTTGTGGTATTGTGGAAGAGTTCAGTGCTGGAGGTTTTGTGAATGCAGAAGACATCCCCGATCTATTCCATTACGTCAGCATCAGGGGATTGATAGCTGCTGATCCAGGACTGATTCATTTTTATAAATGTCAGCCGGTCTACAGAGTCGGTGGACAGACACACTCTTTTGTCTGTGACAAAACCTCCAGCGGCACTGAATGTCCTTTCAGAAAGCATGCTGGATGAAGGGCAACCTATAGCTGCATTGCAGATTGGCTAAATTCTGGCCAGTGATCCAATCTCAACATCCAGTATGCCAGTGTATCATCTGCTGGAAAGGTATCCAGGTCTGCCTTTGCCCCTAGGTAGTCCTGCACCATATGGTGAAGACGCTGGCAATGGGTGCCTACATTTGACATCCCTGGGTGTCGTGGACAAAAAAAAATTAAAAAGGCATCAGTCAAGCAGCCCCGGCCTTCACCACTATTCCTCTGATCATCCGCAGCCTCAGAAGCACCTGTGTCATCACTTGGTAACTACCAGTGCCTGGAAAGGTGTTTCACAAGTGTCGCTTTAGAGCATCCTCAAGTTTTTTCATCCTGTGCTCCCTCTGTGCGGGCAGGAAGAGCTCTGCAACTTTACCCTTGTATCGTGGATCAAGAAGGGTTGCCAACCAGTAATGATCCCTCTCCTTGATAGCACGAATCCTGGAGTCCTTTAGCAGGCTTTGCAGGATAAGGGAGCCCATGCAGCATAGGTTGGAGGTGGCATTAGCTTCCGAGTCTTCCTGGTCAATGTGGAGGATGACCCCATCATGCACTTCCTCCTCCCAGCCACGTACCAGTCCTTGGGTTTCTGGGTACACAAACCCTCCCTTGAGGAATCCCCACCTTCAATGCCCCCACTTCTTAAATATTCCTCCTCATCCTCCTCCTGTCTGATCTGAGGAGGATCCGCTGGAATGCTGTCTGCGGAAAGACTGGGGCCTTCAGAGCTAGGGAAGGCCTCCTCTTCCTCCCGCTGCTCTGCCTCTAGAGCTGCATCTATAATTCCCCACAGAGTGTGCTCCAGCAGGAACACTAAAGGAATTGTGTCACTGATGCATGCACTGTCCCTACTCACCATCCTCGTTGCCTCCTCAAATGGTGACAGTACAGTGCATGCATTCTTGATCATCAGCCACTGTGGCGGGAAAAAAAAACAAGTTGACCTGAACCTGTCCTTGTGCCATACTCACACAGGTACTCGTTGATGGCCCTCTGCTGCTTGTGCAGACGCTGCAGCATTGCTAATGTTGAGTTCCACCTGGTGGGCATGTCACAGATCAGACGGTTTGTGGGAAGGTGGAATTCTC
The DNA here is from genome assembly GCA_009667805.1 of Leptobrachium leishanense. Lineage (NCBI taxonomy): Eukaryota > Metazoa > Chordata > Amphibia > Anura > Megophryidae > Leptobrachium > Leptobrachium leishanense. The sequence continues at coordinate 136,043,155 of CM019065.1, forward strand.
TTTGAATTTCTGCCAGGCGAACACTTGCTGGGAATGACCATCTGAAGTGGCTGCAGACTTTTCTGGCCTGGCTCAGAAGCTCTGCCAGCCCTGGGTACCTGGTTAGAAAATGCTGTACCACCAGATTTAGGACATGTGCTAGGCATGGTACATGCGTCAACTTGCCCAGGCATAGGGCGATGAGAAGGTTGCTGCCATTATCACAGACGACCATTCCCAGCTAAAGCTGGCGTGGTGTTAACCATCTCTGCACCTGCCCCTGCAGAGCTGACAGAATTTCTGGCCTGGTGTGGCTACTGTCCCCTAAACAAACCAGCTCAAGCACAGTATGGCATCTTTTTGCTTGAGCCATTGCGTCGCCACTGCCACTTAAACTCGGTTTAACTTCCACTTCGCCAGAGACACAGAAGGAGGAGGATGAGGAGGAGGAGGGAGAGGTGGTGGTGGAGCAGACAGACCTCATACAAGCAGCTTTCTGGAGGCATGGTGGATGAACAAGTTCCAGCACAGAGCCCTGTCTTGGATCCCTCCCAGCTGCAATCAGAGTTACCCAGTGTGCCGTGAAGGATATGTAACGACCCTGTCCATGCTTGCTGGACCATGTGTCTAAAGTCACATGCACCATGCTGCTGACTGCCTTTCCCAATATCTCAATAACATTGTCTTCCACGTGCTGGTATAGTGCTGGAATGGCCTTCCGTGAAAAGTAATGGCGTTTTGGAACATGCCACTGTGGTAGAGCACATTCAGCAAATTCACGGAAGGGAGCAGAGTCCACCAGCTGGAAAGGCAGCAGCTGCAATGCGAGTAATTTTGCTAAGCTGGCATTTAGACGCTTTGCTTTGGGATGGTTGGGACTATATTTTTTCTTATGCTGCAGCAGCTGGGGCAACGTAATCTGACTGCGTAAATCTTCAGCTGATGAGATGCTGTCACATTGTGAGGAAGGACCTGGTACATCCATTACAGTGGCATCATCCCTGTCAGTGGAGGTTGTAGGCATTGACATGGCAGGACATACAGTGGGGGTATAGACAGATGAGGAGGAGGACCTACGCAAAGTTTTGCGCCAACGGGATGCGTGGCAGGTGGCCATATGTTGCCTCAAGTGTCCGGTGTCTTTCCCACGCTTGAGCCTCATCTGACATAGATTACAAATAGCAACGGTGGGGTCTGCTGCACATTTCTTAAAAAACTCCCAGACAGCAGAGTTCCTGGAGGTGTGCTTTGAGACAACAGCGCTCTGCACCTGAGCAGCTCTAACATCTGATGCCTTGGACTGGCTAGTGCTACGGTTGGTCATAGAGGATGTTGTGCCTCCTCCTCCTCACTTGACTCCTCTGTTCGATCAGGCACCCAGGTGGAGTCAGTGACCTAATCATCATTGTCATCACCCCCTATCTCCTCGTCACTGGAGCCAACTTGGCAGCATGCTGCAGCTGCTGGGACAACATGAGTGCCAGTTATTTGTGTGTCATCACTGGCACCCCCTTCCTCTAGGTTGATTATACTCCCTTCCTCAACCTCAGAGATTGAATCAGAGCACTGTACTTGCTGTGCATCCTCAAGCAGCACGTCACTGTCATTGTAGTCAAACAATTCAGCTGACTCCTCCATGTGTGATAGTGAGGCTACGGCAGGAGTAGCTGTGGACATGGAGGCTGCATTAGATGTTTTGGCAGCTGAGGTGGACTGTAAAGCACTACAAGCCTGGCTGGCAGAGGACTCGGAGGCTGAGGATGGTCTGGTTAGTCAATCCACCATATCCTCTGTATGTTGCTGCTGCTTAAGAGGGCCAGCACCAGTTAGAAAGGACAAGCGTGCCCCTGCAGAGGATGCACCACGTCCACCATGACCAGAGGCACAGCCTCCCGACACAGAGGCTGCTTGCCCTCTTATCTGTGTCTGGGAGCGTCTGCCTGTCCTTTTTGGTCTTTCTGACATGGTGAGTGATATATAGATTAAATATATACAGAACTCTGATTCAACTCTGTTATAAAAATTGGAGATATGCTGCAGAACTCTGATTCAACTCTGGTATAAAGATTAAAGATTTCCAGAACTCTGGTATAACTCAGTGAGACACCCTGATAGCTGGCAGCCAGTGACAAGACACAGATTACAATTCCCAGAAACCTCCTATAAATCAGTGAGACACCCTTGATGGGTGCCAGTGACAAGACACAGATTACAATTCCCAGAAATCTGCTAGAAGTATGTGGGACCCCCTGATAACTGGCAGTGAGAAGACACAGATTACAATTCCCTTAAACCTCCTATAAATCAGCAAGACCCCTGATGGGTGGCAGTGACAAGACACAGATTACCTCAATTCCCTAATATTATGTAGAAATTACTGACCCCCAAAATAGTTGCTGGTGGCAGTGACAAGACACAGATTACCTCAATTCCCAAATATTTTGTAGAAATTACTGACCCCCCAAAATTCTGGGTGGCAGTGACAAGACACAGATTATCACAATTCCCAGATATTTTGGAGAAATTACTGACCCCCCAAAATAGTTGCTGGGAGTGACTGAGAACACAAAGATTAGAACAATTCCCAGATATTTGGTAGAAATGAGACCCCCCCAGTAGCTGGTGGCAGACTGGCAGTGAGATCACACACCAACGCAAGAACAATCTCCTCTCAAACACGTGCTGAAGCTCTGTGTGAAGCCTTATATAGTGTGCTGCGGGATTTAGCTCTGTGAGCCTATGTTTGGGCAAATTTGCCCAATCAGGACTCTGAGCCATGATTGGCATAGTAATGATGTGGTCAGGTGCAAGGCTGTAGCCAATTACAAGCTTCAGGCCAGTGGAAAAGTGCATTGTGGTCCATTGTGGTGCATTGTGGGCGAACATGCGACGAACACGTGGAAATGTTCATAGTTCGCAAACATGCGAACAGGCAATGTTCGAATCGAACTCCGAACCGATCGAACCGAACAGCTCATCCCTAGTGTGCAATTCAGAGAAGCAGGGTTCCAACGTCCCCCTGTCTCTCCTCACTGTAGTGCCACGGTTTAGGTTGTCGATGAAACAATGTGTTGCATCATCAGCTCCTTACTTGCAGGCAGTATAGGAAATGAGAAGGTGAGTTAGTGCAGCATCACTGCTCACTTTATAGTTGTAAACTGAATAATAATGCTGTGTTAGAAAAAAATATTATTTTGTTATTTTATTAAATCTATATAGATTTTGAAAGATCCTGATGAAGCCTTTGTTCCGGTGAAACAAGTGTTAAGCGTGGTTTGAAATTTTGATGATTTTACGTGTGTATATGTAGCAACCTTGTGAGCCACGTGTTCTATTATCAATGAATTTGAGGACTTTGGCGTGAGGGTATCTAATGAATTGAATTATCTTTTCACCCTGTTATATGCATATAGGCTGACCCTTGTGGATATGAGTATATAATTGCCACTTGTTTTTAATGATGATATATTGCAAGAGATTTAATACAGTCAAGAGGCAGCAATAGGGCAAGAGCAAAAATCCTTGAGATTAGGGTTCAGCCTATTAGTCCATAAGCATTTGAATGCATTTTGGTCCCAGGACATGCTTGCTTATGTTGGCGTTGCTTTATTTTAAACGTTCCTAGTAATGTCTGATACGTTAAATAAAGATTGTGGATCCTTCCCCCGATTTCCCCCGATTTTAGTTGACAGGGGCTCTAAACCACTGTGTCTGTGTATTTGTCTAGTTTTAATAGCTCATGATGTCATCAAGTAAAGGGAAAGTTTGAGAGCGGTAGGTATATCTGTTTTTCACGGATTTTTGTACTGTTTTGCATGACCAAATTCCACTTCTCCATCTCTTTGTTTTACATTTTGGGGTTTATTGGTAGAATTAGTAGAAAACCCACTTATGTCTCATATCAAATTTCCTCTCTGAACTGCAAGCAACCATAGAGAGTGAAAGTCTAGGACTCATAAGAGGTTTGTATTATGGAGTCATTGAAGCTTCCCAGTGCATTCCTACAAGCCTCATTCTTGCAGTTTGTTTGATTTAGGCTGGGGTCAGACCAGCGTACAATGTGCGCCGGTCGCAGCTCTGTAACGGGGCCGGCCACATGCTGTTGCGGGCGTGCGACAGTGGCTGTGCTGCGTCTGTACAGCAAGTCTACCTGTCAAAATGCTAGGACGCGCGTTGACGTGGCTGCAAAGCGCGGTCCTCCATAGGAAGATAGAGTGCACTAACTGCACTCAGCAAGGTGTCAAGACGGGTGTCGAGTGGAAGCGACGTCCACTCTCACGGACGTTCCATCTGCTCTTACTACTGCTCATCTGACCCCGACCTTAGTCTAAACGACTCTTTCTATGCTGTGTTAAACTACTGTACTGCTATAATTGTTCTAATAAAGTATATTGATTTAGGAAAAATATACAATATTTGCATATTTGGCATCTTCCAGCTAACACTGCATAACCTGCAATTTCTAGAAGGAAAACCTGTCATGTTATTTAAAGCCACGGGATGAGCTGGAGATTAATACGTTTCCTCTGCGTCTTCCCTGTACATGCTTTACTTACAAAACCAGGACAGGTACCTGGCAGGACAGGTACGAAATGTTCTGTCTGCTATGCAAAAGCTCTCCTTATCTACCGTTAGACTTTATGTTCTCTTTGTCTGTTAATTTATATTTTTTTCTTACACTTGAATTGACCCCTAAAGCCAGAAAAGGAAAGAAAATAAAAGAATAGTATGCCTGCTTCATCCTGCAAAGGCGGCTGAATTGATTACAGCATATTCGGAAAGATTTTAACATATCACTGCATTACCTCTTAGAAATGAGATATGCTTCTGGTATCTGGGAACATGCACGGCTTGCAAGCCTCGTAAAGATAATCAAAATCTTCTAATTTCTTTTTCTGTCCAGGACACCTACGCAGCAATGCGTGAGATAATATTATCAGCACACACTCTGGACAAGCTGCTGAAGACTTTACGTTTCACGATTGTTATCTTCAGGTAAGGATATAACATAAAATGAATCACCGGTGAGAGAACCGATATGAGGAACAGAACAAACAAGTCTGAAAGTCACCTCACCCGTATGTACAATTGGATAATTTGGGTGTCACATGCCTCCACTCCAGTCCAAGACATCTTTCATCATGTCTGTCTCGTCAAATAAGAGATTCACCAGCCTTCTTCCTGTGGCAGACATTCATCTATATGCAGCATGTGTGAGCTTCAGAAATATATTCTGGAATGTATCCCTTCGCACATCAATTTAATGTGTGAGCCAAACTCCCTCTGCTTAGTAAATCGGAAATAGTTTTGCATTCACAAGTACATATAGTAAATAAAAATCCAAATACAATGCCATAACTTACCTACTTCAGGGGAGGGCCAGAAAAATTGGAAGTTATTTTATTGGTCTTTAACGTCAGAGTCTGAATGTGAATGTAGGTATAAAGCATCTCTATATAGAAATGTATCAAATGACAGCAAAGCAGTAGCTTCTGACTAATTTCTCATAGCAACAAAGCAATTCTTTAACTTAGTAATGGCTGATGGGCATGGTACACCTTTTACTCTATGACTTAATGATATACAACATATTCTTATAACTGATTATTCAACAGCATCCAGCGAAGTAAGACTCCCTTTTTGCTGCAAGCTTTAACTGGTTAAAACCCCTCCTTGGAACAGTCCTTCTCGCACTGCCTCGTGTCCATCTGCTCTAGTGCCATTGAATGCACAATGGGGCAGTATGGGGACCAACAAGAATCTAGGCACATGCCAATCCTGGTGTGTGTTGGCATAGGCATACTCAGAAGGGTCTGCCTGTTCTGTTAGTCACTCCGGCTTTCAACCCATTAGGTCTGCAACTACACATTTTGGGTTAGCTCATCTGAATAATGAAATTAATAGTTTGCTGTTTTTGGCTAAGTAACGTAGGGCTGACATCATTGATCTACATCTGTGGACACACAGATTTGAATCTTCTGAGAGCATCTCTCTAGCAAATGCCCTTGGACAAGACACCTATCAATATATACTTGCCTACCACTTAATATCAGCTGTATACAGGGGTCAAGTCCTACCCCTGGCAGCCATTTTTGAAGTCTCTGAGCGACTCTATGATTCGCCGTGTGCCCTGCCGCTTCAGGTGCCTATCTGTTTGGATCCATCATGAGCATGAAGACTGGGAAGAGATCCTATGTCACTTATGACAAACGGTGCCACTTGGTTGTTACTCCAGAGATGCCGTGTTGCCTCTTATGCTCCCTTGGACTTTTGTCTAGCCCCAAGGCCTCCTTCCTGCTAATACCAACATGAGGTAGGCCTCTGTCGCTCACTGTATCCTCTCCTCTTTTGTACCTTTTTATTTTTTAGTGATTATGTGGACTTTGTACTTCATTTTACGCGCGATGGATCTTTGCTCTCGAAGAATTTACCTATGTACTTGTGTCCCATGGACTGCTGCGTTCCGGGTATTCCTCCATCCCCGTTTTGCTTTTTGTGCAGGAACAGGGGGCGGTCTGGGTGCGCCATGTAGGATGGCTACCTTGGCTCTGCCCGCTCTATCTGACGCCGCACCCCCGCGGCCTTTTCTCCGACAGTCCATTAGGCCATTGGAGTGAGCTGGGAATGCCACACACTCTTGGACAGTTCCCCACTCTCACCACCTCTTCATATAAGGGTGTTTTGTTTTTGCTTTTTACCCAGGTATGCCGCCTCGCTGCCTTACTGGGACTTATTAGTCTCCTGAGATGGTAGTCTCCCATTTTTGCCCTTTTCTTTTCTGTTCTTGTTGACTTATGTTGTTCCCCTAAACCGATTTATGTTGCCTCTATGCTGCATTTTTGTGACTAATTTCGGTTGGTCCTGCACGGCCATTATCCTTGCCCACCTATTGTATCAATGACTCTCTTTCAAAATAAAAATTATTAATAAAAAAAAAAAAGAACTATGTTACTCTGGAAGAAATAGTGGAGGAACAGCGTTTCCAAGAGTCCCTAATCAACTTGATCCCTGGAAACATCTTCGCTCTACAACAATGGAGAAGTAGGTTTGAGACTTAATCAGAGCACCTAATAATGACTATTTTTTTTATCAAAGAGAAGAGAAAAAGTCACTTAGAAAAATAGGGGATTAGACACTAAGGCCCCTGTTACATTCTTTGCGCAGTGTGTTTTGCGTCCGTAAATGCGCATATGCGCGAGGGGCAAAACCCTTTGCGCTGAATGTCGTATTACAACGTTCGGGCAAATGATGCGCGTTATCGTTTAACGCGGATGGACTTGTGCCAGCGTGATGAACTGTGCGCGTCCTATACTTAACATTGTCAAATTGCGCAAATTCGTTCGTGCGCTGGTACGCGGATGGTATTACAATCTTCGCGCAACTTTTTACGAACGATGTTTGCGCGCATTTTTTTAACGTCTTTAAGCTGGTGGTAACTGCAAATTGGAAGGTTTTGGCCGAAAAGAAAAACACCAGCATGAAAAAAAAAATTCAGCACAGTATAGTTACACATTCTACACATACCCAAAAAATAAAATTGTGAATTCGTGCATATTTTTTTTATTGCTGCAGCATGTATACTCAGATTTACATTGACAGGCGCAAAAACTTAAGTTGCAATCACTTGCTTTACTAAAAATGTGATCTATTTGCGAGTATTTGCTAACATGCCCCTGCGGTCTCAAATATGTAGGGAGAACGACTAGATCCCTTAGTGTGCGTGTTCAAGAACACATCAGAAATATTCGGAATGGAAACGAAAATCATAGCGTCCCTTTACACTTCAAAAATAAACATTCCATGAACCCAGAAGGACTAACCTTCATAGGGATCAAAAAAGTCGAAGCACCCTGGAGAGGTGGTAACTTTGAAAAACTCATTGGAAAAGAAGAAATGAGCTGGATCTTCAACTTAGGGACACTCCAACCGCAGGGACTAAATGCTGACTTTGAATTGTGTAAACTTAAGACATCCACAAAATCTAACAATTTAACAAGAAAAGAAAGGGAAGCTCTAAAAGAACTGACATCCAACGATAAAATTGAAATAAAACCAGCCGACAAAGGAGGTGGCACAGTAATTATGTCGGCTGAATATTACAAAGATGAATCGAATCGGATCCTCAACGATCAGGGGACATATAAGAAATTAAATAAGAATCCCGGTAAGGATATCCAAGAAAAATTCACACGATACCTTGAAGAAGGCCACTCATTAGGCATACTTAACCCCTTAGTGACCGGGCGGTTTTACACAAATCCGTCCGTTAGTGACCACTGCTGTTTTTACGTTTCTGCGCTCTTAGTGTTTACGTCAAATTTTCCTCTTACTCGTTTATGTAACCCACACATATTTTACACTGTTTTTCTCGTCACTAAATGGACTTTAGAAAGATACCATTTTTTTCATCATTTCATATAATTTACTATAAAAAATATTGTGAAATATGACAAAAAAATTGAAAAAACACCACTTTTTCGAACTTTGACCCCAAAATTTCTTATGTATCAACACCGTCAAAAAAAATTAATTCCTTAGTAGTTTCTAAATTTAGTACTGAGTTTAGCAATACCCAATGTTTACATATTCCTCGCTTTTTTCCTTATTTTATGCAACAATAAGTGCAAGTAGCACTTTGCCATTTCCAAAGAGTTTATTTTCAAAACTAGTGATAGTGACATTGTAACACTGGTATCTGTCACTAATTCCTGAATAACCCTCCACATATACATATTTTTTTAAAGTACACAAATCAAGGTATTAAACTTGGGGTATTTTGACTCTTTCCATGCAAACCATTTTACCACAAATCTATGCCAAAGTTTGAGAAAAAAAAAATTTTGGTGATTTTTTTTTTTGAACGCAATTTAAGAATACATGTACTGTGAACTTTAAGGTTTACTGCCAAAAAGCACCCCAAAATATGTTCAGCAACATCTTCTGAGTAAATTGATACCACCCAAGTATAGGTATGTCGGGTCATTTGGGGGCTAAAAGGCCTTATTTGGGGGGTGCGCATTTCAGTTTTCCAACTTGGAATTTTCACATTTCGTCATCATGCACCCATGTCCTATTTGGGACATTTTTGAAGCCGGCCAAAGTAATTTACCCCATGAAACCATATATTTTTAGAAAGGGCACACCCTAGGGTGCTTCAAAGAGTTGTATTTTAAAACTTTCCATGCACTATCTCTATGTCAAACTTTCAGGTAGTCACTTTTTGTGTTATTTTTTCACACACATTGTACTTTAGGCATGAATTGTCAAATCCAGTTATGGGTTACTGCCAAAAAACACCCCAAAATATGTTCAGCAACATCTTCTGAGTAAATTGATACCACCCATGTATAGGTATGTCGGGTCATTTGGGGGCTAATAGGCCTTATTTGGGGGGTGCGCATTTCAGTTTTCCAACTTGGAATTTTCACATTTCGTCATCATGCACCCATGTCCTATTTGGGACATTTTTGAAGCCGGCCAAAGTAATTTATCCCCATCAAACCATATATTTTTAGAAAGGGCACACCCTAGGGTGCTTCAAAGAGTTGTATTTTAACACTTTCCATGCACTAGCTCTATGTCAAACTTTCAGGTAGTCACTTTCTGTGTTATTTTTTCACACACATTGTAGTTTAGGCATGAATTGTCAAATCCAGTTATGGGTTACTGCCAAAAAACACCCCAAAATATGTTCAGCAACATCTTCTGAGTAAATTGATACCACCCATGTATAGGTATGTCGGGTCATTTGGGGGCTAATAGGCCTTATTTGGGGGGTGCGCATTTCAGTTTTCCAACTTGGAATTTTCACATTTCGTCATCATGCACCCATGTCCTATTTGGGACATTTTTGAAGCCGGCCAAAGTAATTTACCCCCATCAAACCATATATTTTTAGAAAGGGCACACCCTGGGGTGCTTCAAAGAGTTGTATTTTAACACTTTCCATGCACTAGCTCTATGTCAAACTTTCAGGTAGTCACTTTTTGTGTTATTTTTTCACACACATTGTACTTTAGGCATGAATTGTCAAATCCAGTTATGGGTTACTGCCAAAAAACACCCCAAAATATGTTCAGCAACATCTTCTGAGTAAATTGATACCACCCATGTATAGGTATGTCGGGTCATTTGGGGGCTAATAGGCCTTATTTGGGGGGTGCGCATTTCAGTTTTCCAACTTGGAATTTTCACATTTCGTCATCATGCACCCATGTCCTATTTGGGACATTTTTGAAGCCGGCCAAAGTAATTTACCCCCATCAAACCATATATTTTTAGAAAGGGCACACCCTGGGGTGCTTCAAAGAGTTGTATTTTAACACTTTCCATGCACTAGCTCTATGTCAAACTTTCAGGTAGTCACTTTTTGGGTTATTTTTTCACACACATTGTACTTTAGGCATGAATTGTCAAATCCAGTTATGGGTTACTGCCAAAAAACACCCCAAAATATGTTCAGCAACATCTTCTGAGTAAATTGATACCACCCATATATAGATTTGTTCTGTTGTTTTTGGGGTGCTACGCCAATCTTTGACATGTGCTTGTCAATTTTCTAATTTGACATACAGTATCTTCTTTGCTTATCTTCTTTTTAGGGGCCTTTTTACATACCCCAGTTTTATGAACGTGCATATATTTGGTAAGCTAACACCCCAAAGTATTGTAAATGGAGTGTTTTTATGCTATGGATGCATCCGTTTGCTCCAAACAAATTGGATACTGTTTGGTGGTCATTTTTCATTTTCACACCCACATCAGTTTTTGGACTGTGATTTAGGAGACACTGTTGTTTGTTACTGCATGAAAACTCTCCAGGTTGTTTTCTGCAAGATCTCCTGAGTACACCCATGCCCCCCATGCATAGGTTTGCCAGGATTTTGGGAAGGTTCAAATACAATTTTTATGACTTTGTCATTGGAGTTGAAATTGAGATTATTTCTTCAGCTAGGCCTATCTTTGGTTTTGGGTCTACCGCATACCCCAGTTTGAATTATTGCCAGAAAATTGTTTATATTTGTTATGTTGACACCCCAAGGTATTGCATATGGAGTGCTTTGATGCCATGGATGCAACGGTTTTAGCCCAAAACATTTGAGAAGGTGTGTGGCGGTAATTTTTCAATTTTCAGATTTTTACGCCCACATTAGATTTGGACTGTGATTTAGGAGACACTGTTGTTTGTTACTGCATGAAAACTCTCCAGGTTGTTTTCTGCAAGGTCTCCTGAGTACACCCATGCCCCCCATGCATAGGTGTGCAAAGATTTTGGCAAAATACAGCACCAATTGTAGAACATAAAAATGTACGAATAAAATGTAAAAGTCTGGTGCAGTAAAAGAAAAAAAAAACTAAACTGACTAACTAACTGGAGTGTGAGAAAAAATAGAAAGGAAAAAAAAAATCACAGATCACGCACAGTGTGATATATCTTGAAACAAAACAATACAGCAGCTTGAACAAAGGGACACTCGTATAAAAATTATCAACATACAAGTGGTACCCTTTGTTCATCAGGGGAAAAAGTAGGTCCCACACAATCTTGCCACTGGTTCCCATGTGTTCTGGGCAACCTGGAGGGTCAAGGCTACTATCCTTTCCCTCGTACACCCGGAAGGCCTGAGTATACCCACTCTCGCTGTCACAGAGCTTATACACCTTCACTCCATACCTGGAGCGTTTGGAAGGAATATACTGCTTGAATCCCTTGTATTTCATTAGGGATTCATCCACGCAGATATTCCTTCCAGGTGTATAAGCCTCTGCAAACCTGGCGGCGAAGTGGGTAATCAGGGGGCGGATTTTATACAGCCTGTCAAACTGGGGATGCTCTCTAGGGGGGCACAGGCTGTTGTCACTGAAGTGCATGAAACGCAAAATGTTTTCATACCTTCTACGTGACATTGATTGGGGGTAAATGGGGGTAGAGAAGATGGGGCTACTGCTCCAGTAGGAGCGAATTGAGGGCTTCTTTATGATGCCTCAGCATAGTAAGTGCCCAGAATTTCAGAAATTCTGGCACATCTAGCGGGGTCCATTGCTGCCTTGCCAAGTAGGAGTCTGGCTTCGCAGCACAATGCTGATGGGCATACAGATTTGATTGGGCCACGATGTGGCCAACAAATCATCCCCCATAAACACCTGCAAAAACTGTGTTGCGGTAAATCCTGCAACATCAATATTGATGCCAGGATTTGCCGTGAAAGGAGGGATATCTGGCCTCTGGCGATGAGGCACTACCCACTCCTCAGCTGGAGCTGTGCGTCTCCTGCTGGCAGGTGGTGACCCAGGATCTGCATCAGAAACATCACTAGATACATCAGCCAGCGTAGATTATGTATCTAGCGACGTCTCTGAGCAGTTAGCGGGGTCGAAATGAGGGTCTGAGTCTGACGCAGATGCCTCAGATTCTGACGCCAGGATGGCATATGCCTCCTCAGCGCTGTACACCCTCTCAGACATTAGATTATAAAATTTTAATAATTATATATATATATAAGCGGATTGTTGGTTCTTAGAAGAACCGTTGGGTTTCACAAGAAAATACAAATAAACACCTAAATCTCTCTAAATCCCTCTAAACCTGCCTCAATTCTTCTAAATCTCCCTAAAAATCTCTCTAACGCTAGGGTCAGACGAACGTGATTTCTACGGACTGTACGTCCGTGCAGTACGGACATCGTCAGTACGGATGACGCAGTAGTGGTCACACAGTCCGTTTTTTCACAGACGTTTATTTTTTGACGGATGTAGGAGGGAAAATAAATTCAATTGCAAAACCATTTTGTCCGTGAAAAATGCTGGACGTATCAATGCAGTCCATCTGACCACCTTCTATCACTCACACACAAAGCTATGCGGACGTTGCGGACGCAGCGCACTTTGTGCGGCCGTTCTAGCAGTTGTACGTTCTTGCCTGCCTTGCGTCCGTGGGCCGCGGCCGTTGTGCGTCCGCAGGTCAGTGCGGACGTACTTCGTGTGTGGGGCTCCATTGGACTTTATGTCATGCTATCACAGATGTACTTTTAGGCGCAATCACGGACGTGAACACTACGCTCGTCTGACCCCAGCCTAAATCTGCCTCAATTTTTCTAATCTCACTAAATCTACCTAAAATCTCTAACCTGTCAAATCTGATCTCTCTCTCTCGCTCACCAAAACACAAGTGAGGAGAGTGAGGGAGAATCACAGAGGTCAGAGCCAATATTTACAAAATATTGACCTGACCTGAAAAATTAGAAATTTTATTTAGATTTTTTCTAACTTCTGATTGGATGTTGCTAGCCTGCCTCTCTGATGAGGCAGGCTAGGAACATCCCACTCAGCCCCAAGATGACCCTGCCCTTAGAACCCTAGCCCTAACCCTAACCCTAACCCTAACCGTCAGTTTATTTTATTTATTTTACTTTTTTTACACTTTTTGAACACTTTTTTTACTCTGCTGGGTGCCTTGATCCCTCGAGGCACCCAGCAGAGCACCTGATCACTCATGTGATCTTTTTTGTACTGAGTGCCACGATACCTCGTGGCACTCAGTACTTCCTGCCGCTACCGGAAGTGATCGCTCGGGGGGAGCGCTCACTGAGCGGACCGGCGGCAGGTAAGCATATTGCAGGGATTGCAATATACACAGAGCAGCTGGAAGCGATCCGATCGCTTCCAGCGCTCTCTAGAAGTGCCGGGCACCTCTCCGGTAAAACCGGATGTTGATCGCTCCCGGGGAGCGATCACATGGTGCCCCGGCACTTCTCACCGCCATTGCACGGATGCCTGGACTCCCAGGCATCCTGCAATGGCGTTTGAGCTGCTGGAAGCGATCCGATCGCTTCCAGCGCTCAAAAAACGGCAGGACGTACCATGTACGTCAGCGGGTCTAAAAGAGACCCGCTGCAATGACGTACATGGTACGTCCGAGGTCCTTAAGGGGTTAATGACCAGGAGTTCAAATATTTGAAAATAGAACACCCACGCACACCAGTGTTCTACTTTCTCCCGAAAATACACAAAGACCCTGTTAGACCACCGGGGAGACCCATTATCTCCGAGTGGGCTCAGTGTCTAGCAGGGTATCAGAATACATAGATCACCAACTTCAACCTTTTGTGACCAATACTATGGCACACCTGAAAGATACATCAGAGATTTTAAATATCTTAAATGACATTGGATGGGAAAGCGACTTGCTCCTTGTCACGAGCGATGTCCAATCATTATACACTATCATACCGCACACAAATGGAATAGAGGCCACTGAACATTTTTAAAAAAAAAACGATACACTACAACCAGAGCAGATTGTTTTTATTTTGGAGGGGATACGCTTAATTTTAGAAAACAACTATTTTTATTACCAGAACGACTTTTATATACAGCTCAATGGGACTGCGATGGGGACACATTTTGCCCCATCATATGCCAACTTATTCATGGCCTTCTGGGAAGAATCCTTCCTATCCAACTACTGGAGCAATTTAGTTTGCTATAAAAGGTACATTGACGACATCTTCTTCATCTGGACGGGCGGAATAAATACACTACAGTCTTTTTTACAAGAACTGGACCAAAACGGAAGGGGCATAAAATTAACTACCACATGGAGTAACGAACGTATCAATTTCCTAGACTTAAGTATTTTTATCCAGGACGGCATGATAAAGACTGAAACTTTCTTCAAAAAGGTTGATGTGAATAGCTATATTGAAACAACCAGTTGCCACCTACCCCAATGGTTGGATGGGATTCCAAAAGGCCAATTTTCACGAGTAAGGAGAAACTGCACAGATCTGGCTACATATGAGACACAGTCAAACAAACTGAAAACAGACTTTCTGGAGAAGGGCTACAATCCAGATACACTTGAGGACATCAGAACTAAAGTTAGGAATACTGAGAGGACCTCCTTGCTGAAGAAAAAACCCAAAATAGGACCCCAGTACCCAACCGATGTACCTTTTATTTTCTCATACAACGCACAGAATCAACACATTAGAAAGACAATAAGAAAATACTGGCCGATCTTAAGGAAAGACCCACTACTAAGAGAAATCTTACCTGAGAAACCTAGGATGATATGTAGAGGAGCCGGTAATCTTAAAATGAAATTGGCGCAAAAACACACAAGGAAGGTCCAAACGAAACATAACCCTTTTGGCATACAAAAAGGATTCCACCAGTGTGGAAATTGCCTCAACTGCCGGAACACCAAGAGTAAGAAACAAATCATCACGCAAATCGACGGAATCACAGGACCTATAAAGATTAGAGATGCAATCCCTTGCTTTACTAAAAATGTGATCTATTTGCTAACATGTCCCTGCGGTCTCAAATATGTAGGGAGAACGACTAGATCCCTTAGTGTGCGTGTTCAAGAACACATCAGAAATATTCGGAATGGAAACGAAAATCATAGCGTCCCTTTACACTTCAAAAATAAACATTCCATGAACCCAGAAGGACTAACCTTCATAGGGATCAAAAAAGTCGAAGCACCCTGGAGAGGTGGTAACTTTGAAAAACTCATCGGAAAAGAAGAAATGAGCTGGATCTTCAATTTAGGGACACTCCAACCGTAGGGACTAAATGCTGACTTTGAATTGTGTCACTTTCTTAACTGAACACACACCGGTTCATCCTCTCTCTAACCTTTTTTTTCCTACATTCACAGTCCCATCAGCTCCTAATACGAATATCAGACTCAATTGAGGACTCAGCTGACCAACAGACCATATCTTGTCATATATAAGATAGGCCACCTTGCATGCCACTATGACCTCCTATCTAACTTTGAGCCAATGATACCCCACGAGATTTGAGCCACCAGATGGATAAAATGGCCCTATCCTTATTTTTAAATTTACCTTTATTACACCATTATATATAACAATACCTTTTCCAACCCTAAGAGATCGCATTACAAGATCCCAAAACATCACTAAACTGTTTTAACATTTCTTATATCCAGCACAATGTTTTTTGTTTAAAATCACCCTCCCCCCATTTTCAACCGCCATAACCAAATGTTGGACCATCCAATATAGCGTATCTTACTTCTAAACTCACCACCTCATTCACCTTATATTGTGACGGTCGAGATTTAATTTATATTTAATTTAAACCATGTTGGAAACCCCCCCTCCTTAACTATAGAATTATTGAACAAAATGTGACCTCCTAATCTGATTTATTCATTTAGGTTCATTACCTAACCTTATATATTAATTTAAGTCCACCTCCACTCAGAGCCACTATGGGTATATACTCCCAATCTCAACCATTTTTCTCTAAGAATCAGCCAACCTTTCTCTTAATTTATCCATTAAAGCTTATCCCAAACTGCTGCCACCTTGTAGTGGAGTTGTAAAACACTCCTTTATATGTCAGTACTGTCCCTTTCAAAACGCTCAATATTTAGATCCCAATGCTGCCGATGTAATAATACAGAACGCAGTGGAAGGCAAACAAACACCCAATGAAACGCACGTCCAAGATGGCCGTGGCGCAAGGTGATGACGCGGCACGCACCATGTGACCGCAAAAAACACGAACCCGGAAGTAACTTGAAAATGAATGCACAACGATTATGTATAAAAACGCAGACACATGGAGTGCTCCAGATCCCCCATTTTTCCATTTTTATACCTGCACATGGACTGAGGAAGGCACTGACAGTGCCGAAACGTGTCTCCCATTTTGTGACTTCCCTCCCACCTTTTAACTATTGTTTTAATCCATGTTCATACCTAATTTTATTTGTTCTAATAAACCCTTTTAAATTTCTTTCACCACTTCTGTTTAAGACTCTTTTTAAACAGTGCATGTCCTACATATTCCACTTTTTATCCCCGCTCACTATCCATACAAGAGAAAAAGATTGCCTGCAGACAAGAGAGGTGAAGGTACCCACCGAATAGGAAGTACCACACGCTAACAAGTTGAGCCTGAAATTCTAAGGCTCCACCATCGGTGAGTTTGTCTATTTTTTTCACCTTACTCATCTAAGCATTTGGCTATAAGCTACACTAGGAGGATGTCTCTCTCTTCTTCTACCTCTCTGGAGGAGGAGGTTCTACAGCAGCTGTCTAAAATAAAGACAAATAAATCAATGGGGCCTGATGGGATCCACCCTAAATTATTAAAAGAGCTCAGTGATGTAATAGCAAAACCGTTAACAGATTTATTTAACCAATCCTTGCTAACGGGAGTCGTCCCAGAAGACTGGAAATTAGCAAATGTTGTGCCCATTCACAAGAAGGGTAGTAGGGAGGAATCTGGGAACTATAGGCCAGTTAGTCTTACATCAGTAGTGGGGAAATTAATGGAAACCATGTTAAAGGAAAGGATTGTTGAACATCTAAAAACACATAGATTACAGGATCAGAAACAACATGGGTTTACCTTAGGGAGATCATGCCAAACTAATCTTATTGATTTTTTTGATTGGGTAACAAAAATAATAGACACAGGTGGTGCAGTAGACATTGCTTATTTAGATTTCAGTAAGGCTTTTGATACTGTTCCGCATAGAAGGCTTATCAATAAATTGCAATCTTTGAGCTTGGATTCCAATATTGTTGAATGGATTAGGCAGTGGCTGAGTGACAGGCAACAGAGGGTTGTGGTAAATGGAGTTTATTCGGCGCAAGGTCTTGTTACCAGTGGGGTACCTCAGGGGGTCAGTACTTGGACCCATTCTATTTAATATTTTTATTAGTGATATTGCAGAAGGTATTAATGGAAAAGTATGTATTTTTGCTGATGACACAAAGATTTGCAACAGGGATGACGTTCCTGGAGGGATCAGCCAAATGACAAATGATTTAGATAAACTAAAAAAATGGTCGGAGCTGTGGCAATTGAGTTTTAACGTGGATAAGTGCAAGATAATGCACCTGGGACGTAAAAACCCAAGGGCTGAATATAGAATATTTGATACAGTCCTAACCTCAACATCTGAGGAAAGGGACTTAGGGGTTATTATTTCAGAGGACCTAAGGGTAAGTAGTCAATGTAATAGAGCAGCAGGAAATGCTAGCAGAATGCTTGGTTGTGTAGGGAGAGGTATTAGGCTAGGGTCAGACGAACGCATTTTTACGTTGTCTGTGAAAAAGTGCGTTCGAACGAATGGACGTATTTTTTCACGGAATACGCGATAGCGGTCATACTATGCGCATTTTCGTCCGTGATTTTGTACGGATCATCAATAAAACACTTTTTGTGTCTGGACGTTATGTTGGAGTTTATTCGGCGCAAGGTCTTGTTACCAGTGGGGTACCTCAGGGGGTCAGTACTTGGACCCATTCTATTTAATATTTTTATTAGTGATATTGCAGAAGGTATTAATGGAAAAGTATGTATTTTTGCTGATGACACAAAGATTTGCAACAGGGATGACGTTCCTGGAGGGATCAGCCAAATGACAAATGATTTAGATAAACTAAAAAAATGGTCGGAGCTGTGGCAATTGAGTTTTAACGTGGATAAGTGCAAGATAATGCACCTGGGACGTAAAAACCCAAGGGCTGAATATAGAATATTTGATACAGTCCTAACCTCAACATCTGAGGAAAGGGACTTAGGGGTTATTATTTCAGAGGACCTAAGGGTAAGTAGTCAATGTAATAGAGCAGCAGGAAATGCTAGCAGAATGCTTGGTTGTGTAGGGAGAGGTATTAGGCTAGGGTCAGACGAACGCATTTTTACGTTGTCTGTGAAAAAGTGCGTTCGAACGAATGGACGTATTTTTTCACGGAATACGCGATAGCGGTCATACTATGCGCATTTTCGTCCGTGATTTTGTACGGATCATCAATAAAACACTTTTTGTGTCTGGACGTTATGTTGGCCGGACATTAGCAGCGTCTGACGTCTCCTAATCACGCACACACGCCGCTAGCGGACGCAGCGCACTCTGTACGTCAGTAC
The DNA here is from genome assembly GCA_009667805.1 of Leptobrachium leishanense. NCBI lineage: Eukaryota > Metazoa > Chordata > Amphibia > Anura > Megophryidae > Leptobrachium > Leptobrachium leishanense. The sequence goes on from CM019065.1 coordinate 136,062,058, forward strand.
TAGTGGTTTCACGTTCTCGAAAAAATGCGTTCATTTTGCACTTGTGTTGCGCGGCCGCACTTTTGTGCGACCGTACTTCGTATATTGGCCGTCATTGCCCGGCATCTGCTGCTAGCACGGCCGTGATTAAGTGCGGCTGCACGCGCGTTCGCACTGCGCTCGTCTGACCCTAGCCTTAGCAGTAGGAAAAGGGAAGTGCTCATGCCACTGTACAGAGCACTGGTGAGACCTCACTTGGAGTACTGTGTGCAGTACTGGAGACCGTATCTCCAGAAGGATATAGACATCTTAGAGAGAGTTCAGAGAAGGGCTACTAAAATGGTGTACGGCTTGAAGGAGAAACATTACCAGGAAAGGCTTAATGATCTTAACATGTACAGCTTGGAAAAAAGACGAGACAGAGGAGATATGATAGAAACATTTAAATACGTAAAGGGAATCCACAAGGTAGAGGAAGGGAGTATATTTAAAAGGAAACAAAGTAGCAAAACATGAGGACATAGTCTTAGATTAGAGGGGCAAAGGTTTAAAAATAACATCAGAAAGCATTATTTTACTGAGAGGGTGGTGGATACATGGAACAGCCTTCCAGTTGAAGTGGTAGAGGCCAAAACAGTAATTGAATTTAAGCAAGCATGGGATAGGCATAAGGCTATCCTAAACAAAAGATAAATCCAGGTAAAGTATCCATGTAATTGGGCAGACTAGATGGGCCGAAAGGTTCTTATCTGCCGACATTTTTCTATGTTTCTATGTTTCTATGCACCTAAGACAATCAAGCAAATTATAAAGAAGGGCAGAGGCTACCCTCAACCAGGCCCAAGGCACTTCACACTAGAGCCGGTAAACGAGGCTCTAAAAAGCGTAAGTGTTCCCTTGTCTATAGGCATCTAACTCTCTACAAGGCAATATTGCACTATCATCTCTCTCCTTTTTCCCCTCCTTTTTCCCATTTTGGGAACTGTGAGTCCACATAGGAATTAGGCGAAGACACCACATCAGGACTTTACGCAAAAATTTGAATATCTATGTGGTGATCGGATTCTCCCATATCTCCATTATAGAACATGTGGACGGTTGGACTGTTTTCCCCCTCTTTTTTCACTTTTCATTCGGAAAGTAGGACTTTGTTATAGCAACCGCTATAAAGACTTTCACATGCACTTTAAACACATTTTATGCACTTATATTTGCATTTGCACTTTATGTGACTTTGTATGCACTTTACTTGCATTGGACTTCAACTGTGTTTTTTTCTGAAGTGTACGCAATTACTTCTACACCTCTCACGCTTGCACCTAGTGGTCTTTTTGACCGTGCACTTCCCAACTGGGAACACCGCTTTTACCTTCGTTTATGTAGGCACAATTTGTATCATATGCCTTGAGACCCCAATTGACCACCCTCAAAAGAGATTGCGCCACTAGGACCTACCCCCTTCCCCTTACTGTACATTTACACATTTCTGTCGAGGTTCTGTGCTTAAACCACACACAAACATAACCACTCATTTATTATTAAGCGCCTCCATTGTGTATCCCCTTTCTGCAAAAACTTAAGTGAAGTCAATTAAGGTAAATTGATGTCAATTAAGGTTCTTAATTCTGATTGGCTGAATCCCGCGAAAAAATCAGTCTGCACACTGATTTATGTGCGCAACGTTAATGCGCCGTATTAAACTTCGTTTTGCGCGTCGTTTTTACAAACGTTATTTTTTGACGGATGAGAAAATGCGTTCCGATCAGAATACCACGTTAATTTTTGCACAGTAACGCTGGACAATGCGCGCAAAAAACTTGACTGTGCGAATGAAATTTCGTGAAGAATGTAAGTACCGGCTGGGTGGAGTAGAGGTAAAAAAAAAAAAGTGCACACAGCTCTGCATATATGCATTATGCTCTTCTTTTTGAGTACTTGAATATCTACATTTGTGTTCACCAAACATGGTCCTCCAGATGTTTTGGAACCAAATTTCCCAAAAGGTTCTGTTAACCTAACGTATACAAGTGCACAGGCCCAGACTGGCCATCGGGCATACTGGGCAAATACCTTTGGAGAGCAGCCCACCTTTATCTTTCTCAACCATTGTGGTTGCCTGGGGTACACAGGTTGTGTTCCCTAGGCTGCAGCCTAGGCCCGGTGGGGGCTTTAAGATGGCACCCTCTGATTAGGTAACAGGCCGCTCCACGTGACATCTGCCACAAGTACAAAGGGGGCAGATATCACACAGCACACCCCTTGGCCTAATTAGAGGGGGCCAGCTGGATCTCTCTGATAAGGTCATAGGGAGCGCTGTATGGCCGTCAGCCATCTTGGAGTCCATAGGACCTGTCCTCCTAGTGACTAGCACCAGAGAGGCGGGACTCAGGTCCACCTGTCAGGTAAGATGATCCCTGGTTCATTATTTCCCCGCCCCAGTGAAAAAAAATGGTTAGCCCCCCCAGACTTGTATTATTTGCTTATGCCCTATATACCCCCCACAAAATAATAAAAAAATATCACAGAGCTCCACAGTAAGGTGCGGTGTGTATGAGTGTATCGCAGAGCTGCACAGCAATAAAACTCACAGTAATGTGTGGTGTGCAGAAATAAAAATATGGCTGCTCAGTCCAAAATGTCTGGGCCTGTTTTCTGTCCCTGTCCGGGCCTGCATGAGCATGATGGGAGATATGGTTTGAAAACATCTGGCGACCAAGGATTCTGAGCCCTATTCCACATGCTCCATGTTAGAGGTATAACATAGTAGTGCTTCATCTAAATAGATGGGAGATATACACAAAATAATTTAAGAAAAATGGTGTTTAAATAATAACCTGTACAAATAGTTTGAGTCTTCACATTTTGTGTACTGGAAAAAGATGAGGCACTGAAGAACTAAGAACTTTTTGCGCATGTTTTTCTTTAGTTTCTTATGCAACTTTTGAGATTGGTTTATAAACACATTGAGTAGAATGACATCATCTAGTTTTACAGCATGTTGTATTCAGCTAGGAGTATAAAAGCCAACTTCAAAGTCTTTTCCCCATAGGACATCACTGAGAGAGTTAGCAGAAAGTACATGAACTTCGGCTGCACTGTAAGACATTGCTCAGTACTAACACCTTCACTCTCTTTTTTTTTAAAACTTAATTTTATTTAGAGATGACTTTGTATTTAAATAATGGGGAGGGGGGTTTGCTCTCCCACATGTGAGTCCAAATCCCTTGGATCCCTGATCTCATGGCCTTTTCCCCACAGGTGGTGAAGCACTGCATATTACCGAGCAGTTAGCCGCGTCTCAATTCACATTATAACTTAGGGTTAAGGATATTTGTTTGAAGTTTTCTTTTCAAGTCTTGTCGAAGAGCTGCAGAAACTAGTTCAAATGTAACAACCTGCTGCTTCGGATCAATGGAAGTAAGACGATGCAATTGTGAAATATGTCTGACGTGGCCATTCGGAGGCATTGACTGGTGTTTGAACTGCAACCCTCATCACGCATACCTCGGTGACGACGCAGCAAGTTATATACAAATTAAGAGGAACAAAAAAGAGAAATCCCAAAGCTTGGTATATAGAATAGACTGATGTAAAAATGCAACAAGAGAGATGTTCTGTCAAGATTGCCGAGTCTATTGCGAATGATCCCCAGGGTTCTGCGGCCACCCACCAGTCTGATGCTATGTCTGCTTGTGTTAATGCTGCACATGATGCCGGACTATGACATTCCATTGGACTCTTTGATGCAGAACACTCTGTATGTGCTGATATCTATATTGTGAATTCTGAACGCCACCATAATGACGCAACTCAACGTAAACATAACAACGATGGCTTTGCGTCATTCCATCCGCATTCTTTCTGGCGCACTCAGGTGACGCCATCCAATGGCACTTCTTTGAGGCCTATATGAGCCTTCAGTCTAACATGGTACCTTATAGCAATAAAAAACAGAAACCCAATGGCGGTAAAGGTGTATCACAATAGTACTGATCGCTATTGCACTAAGTGATTATTCCCAAAACCACCATACACTGCAGAAATAAAATAAAACAGTGCAGGGCTCCTGTACCTAGTACACCAGAACTCTAGTGGTAGCACACTCAATCACATACGTTTAGGTCAAAAGGTAAACGTGCCCTACACGTGCCACTATAAGTGCTTGTTCAGATAGGTCCTTGTTTGATCAATGTCATATATGAAATAAACATTATATAGTGTAATTCAGTACATATAATAGTATCTACTTTGATATCATGCAGTGAGCCACTCACATTCTCCTGAGCGTGTAACGCTCTGACGTATCCGCTTGCGGGTATTTTCTAGGGCATACCCGTCAGCCCCAACTTCACCAGTATCCAAAATTTAGTTCTCGAAAAAAGCAGAAAAAAACAAGGGATGATGCAGACAGACTATTAATCACTAGTGTGTTTTTTTTCAGTCTGCACCATTTCTTGTTTTTTTTCTCTGTACCCCGCATGTCGCCAAGTTCGATTCACCAACCCTGCAGTGAATTCAGCATTCACCGCAGGGTCTCCAAAGTGCAGAGAACAAGCTGCCAAACGCATCCAAAAAACCGCTACAAAACCACCGAACACATTAGAAAAATGGCTGAATCAATCCAAGAAAAGCCGATGACCCGCCAGACAGAGTGCTGACCAGCTACCAGAATGGCATAAAAAAAATTAATAGCAACTTGTAAAATGTGTTTTCAAAAAACTACTGCACCAAAATGCCTGGAAATAATATATAAGGACCTATGAATAACAATAAAAAGGTTTGCCACAGAAAAAATAAAAAATGGCATTAAAAAAAAAATCGTGCAAACTTTTTTGCCGAAAACATCACGAAAAATGCCTAAAAAATAAATAAAGAGACATTTTGCTGCAAATCAAAAGAATAAGCAGTTGAATAAATATTTAATTAAATCAGAGATTTTTTATTTTTTTTACATTGAAACCTATGGGATCGCCTTAAACCTGTCGAATGAAACCACTGAAAATCAGGGCATTTCTCTGACATTTCGGTGCTGTTCGATGTTGTCTGAAAAGATTAACCATTACTTCTCTATGGAGAGTTCACTGCCATCAAAGATCACCATATTTTGCTCGAATGGTCACGTAATTGCACCGGAAGGTGAAATTCACTGTTCGGTACAATTCGGTGTCTAGTTTGGCTCTCTTTGAATAACCCTTATAATGTTATAGGGGTTATTCACTAATTGCCGGTGTTTACCAGCTTGCAAATACAGGCAAAAATCACTGGCAGTGCAGTGCCGACCAAGTACTGGCGGTTCTCAAAACTAAAATCCAAAGACAAATAAGAGAAGCCGCAGTGTGAATCTTCTCCTATCACTCTTTGGATATTAGTTCTGAGATATGTCAGTGTTTTTCAGCACTGCACTACTCATGATTTTTGCCTGTATTTGCAACGCCTACCTGTAGTGTCAGAGGCATTACACCAATCGAGGGTGTTAGTGTTAAAAAAAGAGTATTAAAAATATGGTAAACACAGACTCTCCCTCCCTTTTAACATGCAATGAAAAGGGTTCACAAAATGTCTGTGTAATTATGTGCATTATTTGTTTGGCTCTAGTATTTTCAGATATAGGCGATCTCTCCCATAAACAAACCACTCTATCGATAAGGAACAAACAATTGGTGATAGGAGAGGCACAATTATACTTATCTTTAGAAATGCCAATAGATTTCCCAGGAGATGGTCCACAGCTCCACACCCAAACAATAAAAAAAAACCGCAGGGAATTCGGCAGAGAAGGATATCCGGAGTAATGCCCGAATTTATCCAAAGCTGAAATCGCCAAACCCGGAAAACGCCAATAACCGGATTTTGGACAAATAAACAGGATGATGGGAATTTTAAATGAATAAAAATGATTTATTTTTGATAAAGTATCAAATAAAACAACACCCTTGCGTTGTTTTATTTGATACTTTAGCAAAAATAAATCATTTTTATTCATCTAAAATTCCCATCATCCTGTTTATTTGTCCAAAATCCGGTTATTGGCATTTTCCGGGTTTGGCAATTTCAGCTTTGGATAAAATCGGGCATTACTCCGGATATTCTTCTCTGCCGAATTCCCTGCGTTTTTTTCTCTATCGATAAGGAAGACTGGTGTGTTTTGATTAAATGAAAACCCACCAGTCTCTGTCATGACTGAGAAGCAGCATGAGCATATGTGGCTTGCTTAGAAAGCAGCTTTTGGCTTCATTAGGTAGGGCTCACCTTACCAGAGGTGCCTTGGCTCAGCAGGTGAGCTTACACTGAAATGGCCATTCAAGTAAACCAAAACCTCTAATTGTGTTTTGTTTTACATGGAGTTTATAGGGATAAGCAAAGATGACACTTTTTTCTTGTTATGTTTTATAAAGTAATTTTAATATTTTTTTAAGTGTAGATGTTTGGGGTCTTATTTTTCATGTTGGTGTAAACTGAACCAGAGCCCTTGTAAACTTACAAGAGCCATTAAAGTCTATAGAGTTATTACTTTTACAGCTCATTACGTTTACACCAACCTTACAGGGCCTTTAATTTACAGCTATAGAAAATATAAAAAGCCTTTTGTTTACTTCCAGGCTCATTCTAATTTATCGCAATTAATGCTGTCTTTTTAATCCCTCTAACAGCCTGGATCCTTTATGACGTTCATTATTGGCATGTTTTGTCATTTCTTGTGATTGGGATTTTTTTTATTAATGCAAAAATGAACTATTTTTGGCTAAGGACTGTCATTTAGTTATTGGCATTAACAAAACCTCTTATGCATATATATGTGAGTATTTAATTAGATACAACTTGAACTTTTTTCATATTGCAATCGTTATCTAGCAAATCATGTTTTAAAAAACTGTGAAAACCCTTTCCCCCACCACCCTGTGGCTGGCCCATAAAACGGTGATCCGGGGCCATCTCATACAATTAGGTAGCAGACTCAAAAAACAAAAACTGGCTTCCCTGGTTTCTTTGACCAAAGACCTGTCTAAATGGGAAACCCTGAATAAACTTTCACCCTCAGACGCCTTGACCGCCCAGATTAAAACGATCAGGACCGCCATACGTCAATTACTCGGGGAGGACGCGGCTCGCTCACTGGCTTGGTCCAAGCGAACCTATTTTGAATTTGCCAACAAATCTCACACTCTTCTAGCGTCTAAACTTCGCAACCAAACTAGGTCCAAACATATAACGGGAGCCAGAGATGGGGAGGGAGTCCTGCACACATCCCCAGCTACAGTTAATAAATTGTTTACCTCATACTTTCAGACATTATACAACCACTCCCCGACCCACGTTTCCGACTCTATCCCATTGGGCCAATCGATTGACCGCTTCCTGTCGGGTGCTCCTCTCCCCCGGCTATCCCCGGCACAGAGACAGGCGCTTAGACGCCCCCCGTCTGAGGAAGAGATAGCTGAGGTTATTAAGGCATTCAAACCTCACAAGGCTCCTGGCCCGGATGGGTTCTCTGCCTTTTACTATAAAACCTTTACCCAAACTCTGTCTCCACACTTACACAAATTTTATCTGTCGCTGTGGGAGGGTGCCCCGGCCCCAGCAGATTTTCTCCGCTCTGACATAATTTTAATTCCAAAGGAAGGAAAGGACCCGTCTTACCCGCAAAATAACAGGCCCATTTCCCTTTTGAATGTTGATTATAAAATATTTACAAAAATACTGGCAAATAGACTGAACTCCTTTTTAGCTTCCATCATTCATCCGGATCAGGTGGGGTTCATCCCGGGCAGGCATGCATTTGCTAATACCAGACGGGCTGTGGTGCTGATGGAGCGCATGACTGACACCCAATTGCCCTCTCTGCTCATCTCTTTAGATGCAGAGAAGGCATTCGATCGACTGGAATGGCCCTTTTTATTTCGACTTTTGACCACGTGGGGCTTCCCGATGTCCTTTATCTCGACCCTCCGATCTCTGTATGATTCCCCTACCTCAGCTGTCATTACACCAGGCACTGTTCCCACGAGCTTCTCTGTAGGAAATGGGACGCGACAGGGATGCCCTTTGTCCCCCCTCCTCTTTGCCCTATCTCTCGAACCCCTCTTATCGGCTATTCGCCACTCTCCCCATATTACGGGAGTGACTGTGGGTGGGGAGGAGTACAAGGTATCGGCGTACGCCGATGATGTCTTGCTCACTCTTAGCCATCCTTCCGCCTCCATTCCTCCCCTGCTCTCCCTCCTGCGCGACTTTTCAGCAGTCTCGGGTTATAAGGTTAACCTTGAAAAGTCGTTTGCTATGCCCTTTTCCCTGTCGGCCTCGATCTGTCAGGAAATTGAGAGTTCCTCGGGCTTCCGTTTTACTCGATCCTCTTTGAAATACCTGGGAGTGTGGCTTACGCCTGATGTGAATGGATTGCACTCCCTAAACTATGAGGCGATGTTTAAGCTTCTGGGCGAGGACCTGGAGAGGTGGGGGAGGGAGGGGGTCTCCTGGATCGGCAGGATTAATTGCATAAAAATGAACCTGCTTCCGAGATTATTATATCTATTTCAAGCCCTGCCGATCTGGGTGTGCCCCCGATCTCTTCGACAGCTGCAGTCCCAAATTGAGGGTTTTGTGTGGGCGGGGGGCAGGAGAAGGGTTTCTAAATATGTCTTATATCGCCCTAAAGAACGTGGGGGTCTGGGCCTTCCGCACTTGTATAAATATTTCCAAGCGGCTCAGATTGCTCAGTTTGTCATGTTTCATCTGCCCCAACACTCCCAACGTTGGGCCGATTTGGAATCGGATCTATTTGCACCAGACCTCCCGCAATTTTATTTTTGGCTACCCAAAGAGTTCCGCCCGCTATTGCGGTCCACCTGTACAGCGACTCTAACCTCCCTGAAGGTTTGGGACTCCGTCCGGGACAAATTTCACCTCTGCTCTTGCTTCTCACCGTTAATGCCATATTTACGCAACAGAGCTTTTGTTCCGGGACTGTCCCCCTCCGCCTTTACAGCTTTCGAAAATATCGACCTGCAGAGGATTAAGCATTTCAGATCTCCAGGAGGTGACTGGTTCTCCTTCTCGGACCTACAATCGAAGGGTGACCTCCGGACCTTCGACCACTTCAGATTCCTACAGATACGTGACTTTTTATCTCAACACAACATTTCACGAGCAGCTAGTCAAAAATTAACGTTTTTTGAATCCCTGTGTGACTCCGGAAGGGCTCCAAAAGCTCTGATTTCCACCTTATATAGTCATTTTTCATGCGAGGATGTCTCCTGGCTGACCCCTGGATTCATTGCCCGCTGGGAGGCGGATATTGGGGAGGAGTTGGAGGGAGAGGAGTGGCAAGATATGTGGGAAAATATTGCAAACGTGTCTATATGTGTTACGCTGAAAGAACAGGCATATAAAACGCTGTACCGATGGTATGCCACCCCGGTCTTGCTCTCGCATCTGCAGCCGGGTACCCCTGATGTGTGTTGGAAGGGCTGTGGGGCTCGAGGTACCCTGTTTCACATGTGGTGGCAGTGCCCGAAGGTGCGATCCTTCTGGGACCGGATTGGGGATTTATTAGAGGAGGTATTTCAGCAACCTGTCCCTCTTGATCCTTGGGCCTTCCTGCTCCATAGGTCACCGGCATCCCTTCGGGGACCGGATTGCAAACTCTTCCACAGGATAGTGTTGGGAGCTAGGAGAGCTCTCGCTAAACACTGGCGAGCTGGGGAGGTGCCTTCCGTTGAGGTGGCCCGGGCTTATATAGCCGAGGCGCATCACATGGATAAACTGTCCGCGGTGATTCACCACTCTCTTCCCTCGTTTTATAAAACCTGGAGTCGTTGGGAAGAAACTAATTAAAGCCAGATTAACACCTAATGGGAGTCAGATGCGGGAGGTTCTTCCTTTCTTTCCTTCTTTCTTTCTCCTTTTTTCTCTGTCCTTATCTTTCCTTCTCTTTTCCTTCTCCTGTCATACGTGGGTTATTGTTAGTCTTGTCCGGTCGGCTACGTGGCATGCCAAGCGCTGGGCATAAGGGGGCTGATTTACTACATTTCTTCCGATCTCAACCAGTTTGCTTTTTTATGTTCACCATGATTTTATGGGTTGAGCCAAACCATGTTTTATGAGGCATGCCCTCTCTGCCCTGCGAGGCGATGTCACAGGTGGCTGTTTACCTGTCTTTTTGTGTTTAAAACTTTTTCAAAATAAAGAATTATAAAAAAAAAAAAAAACTGTGAAAAAAGACACTAGGTGGCACAATCACAAGCTAAATGCAAGAACAATATCAGGTTTATTCAATAAAGGTGAAACTCAGGAGAATGACTGGAAAAGTGAAAATTCGATCAGGCTAATTCAAAGAGATCCGAATTGCTTGAGAAAGGTAACCGAACGCTGAAAATCAGCGTTCCGTTACCTTTCTTGGCCATTCGGCTATCCATAGAGCAGGCAATTTGCCAAATCCTGGCGAATTGCCTGCACATTCGGTGTCTGTTCTGTGCCTGTTCGAGGGCAGTGAAATCCCCATGAAAAGCACTGCTTCGGCTATTCAGAGAACACAAACCAGCAGTGAAAGGTTCCCGAAATGCCCTGCCGTTCGGTGATTTCATGTGGCAAATTTATTCAGGCGAATCCCGTAGGCTCAATGTTAAAAATATTCCTGTTTTAATTAATATATCTAATAAACCGTTCATTATAAAATTCTGCAGTAAAGAGTCTCTTTATTTATAGATTTTTTAGGATATTTTAAGCATTTTTCTGGATTTAAAAAAAAAAGTCGGATTTGTTTTGTTTACTTATTTTTTCTGTAACAGCCCTTTTTATTATCATTCATTGGACCTCATATGTAAATTTCAGACATTTTCGCTCAGTAGTTTCTTTGCAAACAGCGTTTAACTTTTCAAACATTCATTGCAAACTGTTTTCCTAATTTATTCACTTCACTCGTCTGTGGTGTCGGCTTTTTTTTTCGGCGTGCATTCGCCGGGTTTTGCAGTTAGTTTTCGTTGGGTTTGCGGCAGTCTTTCCCTGCAATTCGGGGACCCTGTGGTGCTTGCTGAATACATCGCAGGGTTGCAGAAATGGGATCGGCAAAACAAACCGAATTGAAGAGAAAGAAAAGTCACCGAACGTGCGGTGACTTTCAAAATGTCAAAATAGCCAAACCAGAAAAATTCTCCCATTTATCTCACTTTACAAATCTGCTATTTGGTCTAGATTGTTCTCTTCTCCTGCCAGTTCTCCTGAGTTTCCCCTTTTAGTGAATAGAACTGTATATCTTTATTAAATTACTAGAAAATAAAAACAATCTTACCTAAGATAGAAAATACACTGTCCAAAGGTAGTATGATACATATTGTTAATAAAGGCACCATAAGTGTCAATAAAATACACGTCGAAACAGCCTACATGCCTAATCAGAGGACAGAAAAAAACTATCAAGGTCCAATTGATATTAGGAAGATAGAAATATACAGTAAACAAACAAAAACCAAACAAACAAAAGCAGCATGTAGCAAAGTAGAACAAATAAGGAGTGACAAAAGGCTGACCAAGGAACCCAATGTTTCGGCATAGCAACATCTCTCACAATGTATTTTTTTTGCTGGATGAGCACCCATTTGTGGATAATTCAGTGTGCAGGGTGTTACATAAAATTTGTTTAAAAAAGTTAGAAGTCATTAATCCATATTCCATCTTTATGTACTTAACAGAATTGTGTTTGCCTGTGTTTAATTTAAGTATTTTGCATCTTAAACATTTTTAAAATTGCAACTTTTCAGTATTTTTAGTTAAAGTCAAAGACAGAAAAAACTGGGAATGTGGTTTGTCTTATTATTTTGCACAAAACATTTTGGACACATTACATTCATCGCGCTAAAAGGGGGACGCTAGGAGAAAAACCTGTGCCTGCAGGTTTCTCCTTTGCGTCCCTGTTTTAGCGTGATATTACGATGCAGGCGCTAGAAAAGCTGCCTGCATCGTAATCTGGTGCTAAAACACGGGATGCCTTTGGCAGTGCTAAGCGCCGCCCCGAGCATCCACTCGATGGAGTCCATAGGACTCCATTGAGACAGATGCTGCCAGTCACATGACCTGCAGGGTCTCACCTCGCGAGATCCGGCAGGTCGGCGTAGTGATCCGCAGAGAGAGAATGGGGGACTTTTTCCACAGTCTCTCACTGCTCCCGGCAGACAGAGGAGGCGATTGGAGCCACGGTCCTCACCGCGGGATAGAAGGTATCTGATTTTTGGGGGGGGGTTTCTGGCTAGTGCTGACGGATTCTGCAGCAGCAGAATCCGTTAGCACCAGGTCCAGGCTGTGGTTAACTGTCGGGTTAACCACAGCCAGAAGCTAATTAGCGGTAGTATATTGTAATACTAACGCTAATTAACTCTTTGTGCTTCCCATGTTAAGCATAGGGAGTGCAAAGTACAGTAAACTCGTGCTGAAAAGATTCAGCAAGATTCCAATCGCTAACGGGTTTTTTAACCCGTTAGCATTTGGATGTAATATGGTGCGCCCGCACTAGGGCCACCAGGCCTAACATTAACACAAAATAAATAAAAAACTCCAGGACCCACGATATTAAATCAAGTGGATTTATTCCAACACCAAATGAAGACGACGTTTCGATCACAACTGGTCTTTGTCAAGTAATATGGTGCGCCCGCACTAGGGCCACCAGGGCTAACATTAGCGTTAGCGATAGGAATGTAATGTGGCCCTAGGTAATTATCAAAAGAAAGGTAAAATACAGTAATATTGTGTGTATGCTGATTATGTGTGCCATAGTGCACACATGTAATTGTGTGAGTATTTATTATTCAACCGGTTTTTAGACATGGGACATGTTATGCTGGACATCAGGCTGGTGTCAGATGAGTGCACTATGTGCGCCCGTACTGACGTGTGTCCCAGAGTCCGTCGCAGTGTAGTGACGCTGAAATGAGGCCGGCTACATGCTGTAGAGTGGTACAGCAGGCGTGCTGCATCTGTTCAGAAAGCCTCCCCCATCGAAGCGCTACAACGCGTGTTTGATGGAGCTGCGAAGCGCAATCCTCCATAGGAGGATCGAGCCTTGCAGCGCTGAGCACACTAACTTCGCTCAGCGAGGTGGCCAGACGGGCGTCAGAGTGGAAGGTACAGCCACTCTTAAGGACGTTCCTTCCGCTCTTAAAAATGCTCGTCTGACACCAGCCTCACTTTGCAAAGTTTACATTTTTTGTTAAAACTGAAATAAAATGTTTCCTTTAATTATTTGTATTGTAAGTATATGTATCAAGCGGAAGTCAAACCACACGTCTACAACAAAGTATTGGTCTTTTACTGGATGCCACCACAATACATGCTGGGGGCTTTGGAACAGTACACAATGAGACCTCACGTTGACCCGAGTCAGATGGAAAAATGTCCCTGCAAGACATTCTGCAGGCAATACTGACTTATTGTTTTCACATCTGCTACAAACCTTCTGCCCACTGCTTAGACTTTATGAAACATCACTGACTGATACCAAAATAAAGCAAAGTCACGTAAATAACTCTCAAGCAGCCTGTAATTATGAGAGGGCAATTTCATTATAGCTGAAATATATCACAATGTGTCTAATACGAGCTAACAGGATACTGCGAATTAGAACATAAGAAACCCTCATTACGAAAGGTGGATGGATTCATTTAGAAGCCCAATTTATTTGTCATTACTTAAATTGTTTAATCCACCACCATTAGTGACCGCAGACTTCCCCTATTTAATCATTGAATGCAAAAACATAATGTGTTACCTGTCATATCTATCTATCCATTCATCCTCCTATCTCTATCAACAAATCGAACTTATTAACATACAAGGGACCCTATTCCATTGTTATCGGTAAAAGAGAGCCGTCAGGCTGAATAAAGTGCCTCCTTATAGTATACCTGTTCCGACCCAGCCACTGTAATAACATCGCAAGTTGGAATAATAGGGAACGCAGACAAATATCGGCAGTGATACTGCGCTCCACCACTGGTAACAGTGCCTAGACTTCATAACGACTCCAGTTTAGTATTGCTAATTTTTTTTTAAGGGGTTTACTTTTATGTGTTAAAGGGATACTCTATAAAAGACAGAGGTCCCTTTTTTATGCTCATAAATAATTAGGCAGATGCTGCTGTAAGCCTCATCCAAATTATTTTTTACTTTATTTTCTTTTCCATTTTGGGTGATTTTACTCACGTTTTGTCCCTCACTGAACGTAGCTCCTCCTCTTCAGCTCTGTGACTCCCAAACCTGGAAGTCCTTGATGCCATTCTTAGTAATTTGTGCTCCTACGCAACTTTTGTAGAGTAGGAACCACAAATTGTGCTCTACTGCGGGACCTGCGCCCTTTACATATTCAAGTTCCATAGCGTCTGTGCAGAACAACGGATTGGAGCTGCCCGCGCGTACACAGATCCGATCAATTGGCTGCCTCTGAGACCACTCGCTAAAGTAGGTGGTCTCAGAGGGTGACATCAGCACTAGTAACTGATCTGATGACCGGCAGCCGGGAAATTCAAAACCCAAGCTGCTGGTAATGCTGGGTGGGGTGGAGGAAACCACCCAGTCTGTTATGAATGCCTCTGCAGTCTGTTATGAATGCCTTTGCTAGGCTCATTCACCTCACCTCCCGCACCTCTCACACCACACCCCTCTGTCAATCTCTACACTGGCTCCCTGTTTCCTTTAGAATCCACTTCAAAATATTCAGGATTTCTCCTGAGCTGCCCCCTTTCTATGGAACTCCCTCCTCCGCAACATTAGACTCTCCCCGTCTCTCCAGTCCTTCAAGAAGTCTCGCAAAATTCATTACTTTAGAGAAGCCTCTAGGCTCACACCATGATCTCCCCATTGTCATTCTCTGCTCCTCTTCCCATTCAGCCCTCATGCAACCCGCCACTTCACCTACCCTATTCACCATCACCTAATGTGTCACCCCTCTCCTCTTAGATTGTAAGCTCTCAAGCAGGGTCCTCCCTCCATCTGTTCCATGTGTGTAACTTGTATGTATATTTGATATTCTGTCTCTCCCATTGTACAGCATTAAGGAATTTATTGGCGCTTTTTAAATACTTGTAACTGTAACTGTACCATCTGGAAAACATTAATTTCAAACCTGATTTGAAAAAATTAATGAAAAAAATTAGATCTCTCATTGCCTGAATTTGAATAGGTGCCAGTCCTCACTCAGATGTCCCTGGTGCTGGCAGACCCCAGTGCTCCATTCCTCTGGCTCCTCAGCTTCCACGGCTGAGCTCTCGTCGTGGGCGCATGAGTCGCCAGCTGCAGGCCCTTATATGCCGCTGGCGGCCCATCGCGCACGTGACGTCATCCAGGGGTCAAGTCCTGGGAAAAAAAGTGAGGGAACTCACCCAAGAATTCCACAACCCCTATTACCTGTAGAAAAAAATATATATATCACGAGTATAGCAGTACGTGTGATACCATTTTTATTGGGTTAACATTACATTTAAAAGACAAGCTTTCAAGAGTGTAAACTGTAAAATATACTGATCAGTGAAAGGTATCACTATGTACAGGTATACTCATGATTTTGGCAACTGGACTAACGCGTTTTATATATAATATACAGTATATATCACATACATATATATATATGTATATCTATCCAGGCACCGACCCCCCAGAATTATATACACAGGCACAGACCCCCGAGAATTACATACACAGGCACTGGACCCCCAGAATAACATACACAACACTGAACCCCCAGAATAACATACACAGCACTGAGCCTCCAGAATAATATACACAACACTGAGCCTCCAGAATAATATACACAACACTGAGCCCCCAGAATAATATACACAGCACTGAGCCCCAGAATAATATACCCAGCACTGGTTATATGGATATATTTGCCCCAGCTCTTATGGGTATATGTTGCCCCCAGCTCACATGGATATATTTTCCCCAGTTCACATGGATATAATTGCCCCCCAGTTCAAATGGATATTATTGACCCCAGCTCATATGGGTATATATTACCCCAGTTCACATGGATATTGCCCCAGCTCTCATGGATATGCCCCAGCTCTCATGGATATTGCTCCAGCTCTCATGGATATTGCCCCAGCTCTCATGGATAATGCCCCAGCTCTCATGGATAATGCCCCAGCTCTCATGAATATGCCCCAGGTCTCATGGATAATGTCCCAGCTCTCATGGATATGCCCCAGGTCTCATGGATAATGCCCCAGCTCTCATGGATATGCCCCAGCTCTCATGGATATTGCTCCAGCTCTTATGGATATTGCCCCAGCTCTCATGGATAATGCCCCAGGTCTCATGGATAATGCCCCAGCTCTCATGGATATGCCCCAGGTCTCATGGATAATGCCCCAGCTCTCATGGATATGCCCCAGGTCTCATGGATATGCCCCAGGTCTCATGGATAATGCCCCAGCTCTCATGGATATGCCCCAGGTCTCATGGATATACCACCTAGCTCTAATGGATATGCCCCAGGTCTCATGGATAATGCCCCAGGTCTCATGGATATGCCCCAGCTCTCATGGATATGCCCCCCCAGCTCTCATGGATAATGCCCCAGGTCTCATGGATATGCCCCAGCTCTCATGGATATGCCCCAGGTCTCATGGATATGCCCCAGGTCTCATGGATAATGCCCCAGCTCTCATGGATAATGCCCCAGCTCTCATGGATATACCACCTAGCTCTAATGGATATGCCCCAGGTCTCATGGATAATGCCCCAGGTCTCATGGATATGCCCCAGCTCTCATGGATATGCCCCAGGAGTCATGGAAATGCGAGATTGCGGCAGGCTGTTTCATTGATCCCAGGCGAGCGGCTGCACTTCCTGTCAGCAGCCGTTCATAGCAGGAAGCACGCAGCCGCCTGCAATGTGCGGCGGCGGCCTGCTCAATCGTTTCGGGCTCGGGCCACAGCCTGCGTTCCCGCAGCGGGAGAAGTGCAGGAACGCCGTTCCCACGCGTTCCCTCAGGACTCGAGCCCTGACGTCATCACACCTCACATCATTACACCGGTGCCCGCACCCTCTGGAGCTCCCTGATGATGCTGACCTGTCAGAACAAAGGGCACTCTATTTAAACTCCTACAACTCCTTTCTCTGTGCCCTTTTGTGGTCTCAGTGTATTCTGACCCTTAAGAGCTACTTATATACTTCTGTTCTGACTGTCTAATTGTGTATCGACCCAGATTTGGCTTTTGACTTGTGTACTTCTATACCCTATTTGACTTAGCTTGTTTAAATTGATATCCTCTATTCCTGCCTGGCTGCCAGCTATCTAAAGACTGATGCTTCCCTTCCTTATCTACCATCCCTGGCTTATAGGTCTGGCCCCATATTCATCATTGCCAAGCCCAGCCACTTTAAGGACTGGTATCAGACCTGGGTAAAGGGCTTCTTAGTCCTACGAATCGGGCTCCCCCGAAATACACTCCAGAGGTCCCCCAGCCAGCATTACAATAGGTGACCAAATATCTTCAGACAATAGTGTTATGACCACTGTTATTTTTATCTATGCAGCACACCTATTGGCTGCAGTGGTCTTTAAGACTATATTAATCTTTAAGACTATATTATAGTGAAGTGCTCTGAATCATATATGTTTTGTATGTTATGCCTAACATGTCTGGAAGGTGCAACCCATGAAACACACTTTATGAACTTTTGGATAAAAAACAAAATATGCTCATCCAGATTAGTTGATATTTTGCATAAACACACATAGCGGTTTATTAGTGAGTCCAGCTGTGTGCTTTCCTTGGAGGTAAAGTAATTGCATGTTATTTAATGTGGAACTTGATACACAGCATGTTTTTCCATATTTTCATACAGAAAGCAGCTGGTGAATATAGAAACTAAATTCCCAAAGTAGTTCTGGAAAAGTATTACGAACGCTTGCTAGTAGGGTTCTGTGGTGTGTTTTTTAAGTCATTTCTATTTTTTAATCATTTATTTTTTGTTTGTTTATCACAATACGTTTTTTGATTAAACCTTTAGCTATTTGTAAATTGTAATCATCAAGCCATTTAATCTGTTCAATGGTTGAATATCTGTTCGTGATTTCATTGATGAATAAAACCCTGGCGCACGATTCAAGAAAAATGGACAATGTTACTAATGTAAAATCAAC
The DNA here is from genome assembly GCA_009667805.1 of Leptobrachium leishanense. NCBI lineage: Eukaryota > Metazoa > Chordata > Amphibia > Anura > Megophryidae > Leptobrachium > Leptobrachium leishanense. The sequence goes on from CM019065.1 coordinate 136,080,173, forward strand.
TAAAATTGCAAATTTATACAATCTGAAAAGGCTGTGGGAGTTTGATGTTTGAATTTTTTGAGCCTTTTTTGGCAGATACTGTCAGTGTACAGTAGATAATAATATCAGATAAAGTCATTCTATAGCTTTATGAATATTGGTAATATGTGTTTATGTACTCATACCTGCATTATATATATAGTACACAAGGAGGGTCGCACTCAACCTTTACTAAGTACTCAGTGTGGGTGCATCTCAAGACAATGTAATACAACAAACCAAAAAGAGAGCACACCAAACATCATATGCAAAAAAATTCCAAAAGGAACAACAAACATATACAGTTGCAAGAAAAAGTATGTGAACCCTTTGGGATTACGTGGAGTTTTGCATGAATTGGTCATAAAATGTGCTCTGATCTTCATCTAAGTCACAACAATTTGAAAAATACACACAGGGTTATTCAAAGAAATCCGAATTGCTTGAGAAAGGTAACCGAACGCTGAAAATCAGCGTTCGGTTACCTTTCTTGGCCATTCGGCTATCCAGAGAGCAGGTAATTCGCCAAATATTGGCGAATTGCCTGAACATATGGTGCATGTTCGGTGCCTGTTCGAGGGCAGAGAAATCCCCATGAAAAACCACTGCTTCGGCTATTCAGAGAACACAAACCAGCAGTGAACGGATCCCTGAAATGCCCTGCCATTCGGTGGTTTAATTCGGCAAGTTTATTCAAGAGAATCCCATAGGCTTCAATGTTAAAAATATTCTGGTTTTAATTCAATATCTAATAAACCGTTCATTATAAAATTCTGCAGTAAAGAGTCTTTTTATTTATCGATTTTCTTTAGGATATTTTAAGCATTTTTCTTAATATTTTTTTTTTTTTAAAAGTCCGATTTCTTTTTTTTTAAGTTTACTTATTTTTTCTGTAACAGCCCTCTTTATTATCATTCCCTGGACCTGATATGTAAATTTCAGACATTTTCGCTCAGTAGTTGCTTTGCAAACAGTGTTTCACTTTTCAAACATTCATGCAAACTGTTTTTCTAATTTATTCACTTCACTCTGTCTGCGGTGTTGGGCTTTTTCCGGCGGCTTCGCTGCGGGTGATCGGCTCCTGCTCGGGTTTTTCTGTGGTTTTCGGCAGGTTAATCCAGATTTTTTTGATGGTTTTCGGCGTGCATTCGCTGGGTATTGCGGTTCGTTTTTGAGGGTTTGCGGTAGCTTTTCCCTGCAATTCGGGGACCCTGTGGTGTTTGCTGAATACACCGCAGGGTCACCGAAATGGGATCGGCAAAAGGAACCGAATTGAAGAGAACGAAAAGTCACCGAACGTGCGGTGACTTTTCGAATCTCTTTGAATAACCCTGACAGTCTGCTTAAAATAATACAACACAAACATTATATTTTTTCATGTTTTTATTGAACAGAACATGTAAACATTCACAGTGCAGGATGAAAAAAGTATGTGAACCTTTGGACTTAATAACTGGTTGACCCTCCTTTGGCAGCAATAACCACAACCAAACGTTTCCTGTAGTTGCAGATCGGACCTGCACAACGATCTGGAGTAATTTTGGACCACTCCTCTTCACAAAACTGTTTCAGTGTAGCAATATTCTTGGGATGTCTGGTGTGAATCGCTCTCTTAAGGTCATGCCACAGCATTTCAATCGGTTTGAGGTCAGGACTCTGACTGGGCCACTCCAGAAGGCGTATTTTGTTTTGTTGAAGCCATTCTTTTGTTGAATTACTTGTATGCTTTGGGTCATTGTCCTGTTGCATCACCCATCCTCTGCGGAGCTTCAGTTGGCGGACAGATGGTCTTACGTTTTCCTGCAAAATGTTTTGATAAACTCTGGAATTCATTATTCCATCAATGACAACAATCCGTGCAGGCCCTGAGGCAGCAAAGCAGCCCCATACCATGATGCTCCCTCCGCCATGTTTTACAGTGGGGATGAGGTTTTGATGTTGGTGTGCTGTGCCTTTTTTCTCCACACATAGTGTTGTGTTTTTTCCAAACAACTCAATTTTGGTTTCATCTATCCACAGAATATTTTGCCAGCAGTGCTATGGAACATCCAGGTGCTCTTTTGCAAACTTCAAGCGTGCTGCAATATTCTTTTTGGACAGCAATGGCTTACTCCGTGGTGTCCTCCCATGTACTCCATTCTTGTTTAATGTTTTCCTTATTGTAGATGTGTCAACAAAAATGGTAGTATGTGCCAGAGATTTCTGTAAGTCTTTAGCTGACACTCTAGGATTCTTCTTTACCTCATTAAGCATTCTGCGCTGTGCTCTTGCAGTCATCTTTACAGGACGACCACGCCTAGGGAGAGTAGCAACAGTGCTGAACTTTCTCCATTTGTAGACAGTCTGTCTTACCGTGGACACATGAACATCAAGGCTTTTGGAGATACTTTTGTAACCCTTTCCAGCTTCATGCAAGTCAACAATTCTTGATCGTAGGTCTTATGAGAGCTCTTTTCTGCGAGGCATGGTTCACATCAGGCAGTGCTTCTTGAAACCAGTAAACCCAAAACTGGTGTGTGTTTTTAAAGGGCAGGACAGCTTTCAGCAACACATCCAATAATATCACACTGATTGGACTCAAGGTTGGCTCACTCCTGGCTCCAATTAGCTCTTGGAGAAGTCATTAGACTAGGGGTTCACATACTTTTCCCACCCTGCACTGTGAATGTTTACATATTATGTTCAATAAACACATGAAAACATATAATGTTTGTGTTGTATTATTTTAAGCAGACTGTGTTTTTCAAATTGTTGTGACTTAGATGAAGATCAGAGTACATTTTATGACCAATTCATGCAAAACTCCACGTAAACCCAAAGGGTTCACATACTTTTTCTTGCAACTGTATATTGTATTTGTTATTTATTTATACTCATTTTAAATTTTTGGTTATTATTTATATTTATTTTACATTTACTTTCCATCACAGTTGCTCTCCGTATACTGATTAGTGTTTATTTGTCCCTTGGATAATATTATACACTTTAGAGGGTTTAACTACAATTATGTATAGTCTCCAGTTGTGTATACAGCCATTGAGCTTTGAATCTCTGAAATGGTACATTGCCTATGTTTTTTTTTTCCTGCATTCATTACCTTGCAACTAATCTCTAAGTTGTCCCAATGCTTATAGCCAGTGTGGATGCGTCTCCTCGGTAACCGTTGCCATTGAGTGATGCCGTCGCGGGCCATTTGACGTCATCGGTTTGCATGCCGACTGAACGCTATGCCCCTCGTGGAACCGGTGTTTAGGGTGGTGGTGTGCTACAGGTTCGGTAAGTCTTCTGATGATGTCTTTTTAATATAAATATATGTATGTTTTATTGCCCGTTGCCTTGATAAAGGTACCTGAGAGGGCTAAGATGTCGGCAGATGTTTACAGGCGTGGTTTTATAATTTTTCAATGAAGCATCGCATTTTAATCATGTCCTAAGACCTTGAGTGCTTCCATACAGATTTTGGGGCTATATATACACCAGGAGCAGGAGCAGTGTGTATATGCATCAGCGCACCCGACATCATGTTATGCAAATGTTACAAGGTTACTATGACAATCTTAAAGATATAACGCAAAGTCTGATCCATGTTAAAAACAAAAACAATAGTAGGAGGATCTTCAAAATTCATATTTACTGTGCATATGACCTTCCTGTGCATATTCATTAATTATACTGTCGGTATTGTGCTGTCGGGTATTGTGCTGGTCAACAAAAAATATTTCTGCCCTGGACTTTTGCAGCTGTTTTAGACTAATTTCAGGGTGCTGATTCCAAATCTGATCTCATTTTTATACTATCGGCACATCCCATTTTCATTGATTTTACCCAAAATTAACTCTTTGTCACTTAGATTGCAAGTTGTTGTGAGTCAGTGACTACTTTAGTGTTAAAATATTGTGCTGCATTTTTAGGATAATGAGTTTATAATATCGTTTTATGTAGATATCCACATTTATTTAACCCCTTAGTGACCGGGCAAGTTTTACAAAAGTCCGTCCTTTAGGCTAGGGTCAGACGAGCGAGTTTTCTACTGACTGTGTGCCCGTGCAGTACGGATGCACTTTTTGATGGCAGACGTAGTAGTGGCCACACAGTCCGTTTTTTTACGGACGTTATTTTTGACGGATGTAAGAGGGAAAATAAATTAAAATGAAAAAACTTTTTGTCCGTCAAAAATGCTGGACGTATAAATGCAGTCCGTATGACCACATTCCATCACTCACACACAAAGCTATGCGGCCGTTGCAGACGCAGCGCACTCTGTGCGTCCGTTCTAGCAGTATTACGTTCCTGCCTAACCTGCGGCTGTTTGCCACATCCGTCATGCGTACTTCATGTGTGGGCCTTCATTGGTCATGATTATTTGCTACCACGGACGTTCTAAAGTGCGGCTACATGGACGTTAACATTAACACTGCGTTCGTCTGACCCCAGCCTTAGTGCCTGCTGCGGTTTTCACGTTTCTGTGCTGTTGGTGTTTAGGTCAAATTTTCCTCTTACTCGTTTATGAAGCCCACACATACTATATACCATTTTCCCGCAATTAAATGGACATTTGAAAGATACCATTATTTCCATCATATAATATAATTTACTATTAAAATAAATGAAATATGATGAAATTTAATCCCAAAAATCTACAACCGCCAATCTATCTCCACTTGACAGCTAGGGGGTTAACTGGCCCACTGACATCCTCACACATATGGTTAGGATGTCAGTGGGTGGGGGGTGACCCGGAGGCTTGGCTGACATCCAAGATGTCAGCCACCTCCAGGTTTGAATCCAGCAGCAAAATACTTAATGCTGTACACCGCTGAAAAGGGGAGACTCTACCCTTTCTAGCGGTGTAGGGTTTGTTTTCTACAATGTAAGGTTGGGGAGATAGAGGGCTCCAAGTGAGTCACTCCATCCTGATTTTTACTGCAGGCGCTGGTGGGTGCCTGCTGACATCACGCAGCGTGATGACATCATCGCACCTGCCGGCCCCCCTAACAAGGCCCTTCCGGCCTGCTAGACCGCTGCAGGAGCCGGCGAGGGAGGTAAATATCTGGCGGAAGGGAGGTTAGGAGACCCCTGACGTACCATGTACGTCCGCGTGTCTAAGGGAGACCTCTCGATCGGACGTACATGGTACGTCAGCGATTGGGAAGGGGTTAATATTTTACTTCTGCAGGGCGTGATTTAACAATGGCTAAAACATCCAAAAGAAGGAAATGAAGTAATGACCCAGATATCTTCTGCTACACCTGTGGCAGCTTCACTCTGCAGGATCAATTTACTGTTATTATTGAAAATGCAATATTTGATATCTCAAAAACCTGATGTGATAGACAAAAACTGATGCCAGATTTGGAATCAGCACCACAAAATTACCTTAAAACCATTGGACTACCTTATGCCAGAAAAAGTGTGTTGACTGACCAGTGTTACCTTCCTTTTACTGCAGGTCGCTACAATTTAATATATATAATATATTATATAATATTTAATATACTATTACAGACCTGGTACAGTGGTTTGTCCCCATGTAAGTGTCACCACCTGCAACGTTTTTGAAGCACCCACTAAGAGGTATAATCCTATCCAGTACCTCTTCCCCACTTCTTTCTTCTTTTTGTTTTATCTATATTTTTATTTATTTTTGAGCATGCCCACTACTTCATAATATGCTATGCATTTCTCTGGGCTAATCACCATGTTTTTTTTCCTATTGCATTTAGTAGGAGTGTGTTCTGGATTATTGGTACGTGTTATATATACATATATATATACACACTTTATATTTATACATTTCCCACTCCTTGATGGTCAAACATTTCCCACTCCTTGTTGGTCAAGCATTTCCCATGGCTTCAAATCACGTTTAAACATGAGCAAAAGCGGTAAAAATGAGCTCAGCGCACAGCGGTGAAATGGTTCAGCACTCAGCAGTGAAAGGGTTAAAAACATTTTTTTTCTTCATTGTTTCCTGTCCCCCAGGGCAGTACCCGGAATCCCATACACCTTTTATGGCCAATATCTTGCATATACTGTATGTAACACTTCAATGTTCTTAAACCCAGGACATACTAGAAAACGAGAGAAATCTCAATTTATCCTTCCTGGTAAAATCCTTTATAAATAAATATATGCCCTCTTGGAGGGAACCTTAATTTTCGAACATTCGAGCGCCACTGCATGTTGTTCAAATCGTGTTCGAGTTCGCGGTCGAACTTTTTCCGGTGTTCGAGTTCGAATGCGAACCGAATACGGGGGTGTTCGGCCCATCACTAGGTCCTATTAAATCTTGAACTTCAGTGGGTTATCCTTAAAATAGTAGGCATTAGGATAAAACAGAATAGAATCTACCAGTATCAGGTACTATGACAATGTTGTAGACATATGTAATCCTGTAAATACCTGTATATGCCAATTCTTTCCACAATTTCCGCAAAGGTGCATCTATGATTTGATTAATTTGTTCTAAAGCATGGCGGTTCCCTGATGTATGGTTTTATTAAATAGAATATGAAATAACTAGGCTTGTGCACCAACTTTTTTTTCGGTTCGATTCGGTTCGATTTGTTCGGATGTTTAAAATTTTCGATTCGGCTCGTTTCGACCGATTTCTGTTTCGATTCGGTTCGGTTCGACTCGTTTTTCGTGTACATTTTTTTTTCGGACTATCGACCATTTTTCGTATTTTTGGGTCACTTTGCTCGTTTTTTGTATCGACTTTTCGTGATTTCGGAAATTTTCGTTTTTTTCGGAACGTCTGTTCTCCTCGTTTCAAAGTGTCTAACTCTATTCGTTTTGACGTAAACTACTATGGTTTACTTTTTAATACTTTATATATTTTTTTATAATAAATTTTTGGTTTGTTTTTCGGATCCGATAATTCATTCTGTCGATACGATAATTCTGGCGATTCTATCGTGTTTTTTTTTTATTAAATAAAGATCCTTTTTTTCTTATGAATATACATTTCACAACTTTATTTAATCACATTAAAAAAATGGTATGAAAGCCAAGGAACAAAAAAAAATGAACAAAACGATTTAAAAGACGCTAAACTGACCCGAATGGTCTGACTTTAAAAATAAAAACCAGAACAAAAGGTTTTAAAACGGAAAAATAGTTGATCAAAATGATCTGAAACGAAAAGAAAAAACAAATAAAATGATTTAAAACAGACAAAAAAAAAATTATCCCTTTCGCTGCTGAGGCATTTCACGGCTGCCCTTCACGCCTGTGTGCGGTCTGCTGCTGAGCTAATTTTTAACAGTTTCGCTCCTCTTGTTTAAACGCGTTTTTTTGAAGCCTTATTTTATAATATGACCCAAACATGTTATATATCGTTCTTTCCGGCAGACTCAGCAGATGATTCATAATATATCATTATTATATGTATGCGTCATGTCCTGTCTGTATATTATAACAAAAAATGCAATAAAATTAGAATTTTCATTGTTTGTTTTACAAGGTGTAAAGTGTTTTTTTCACATTTTAACATGCGAGTGTTTGCGGTTATATTTTATGAGTTGCGTTTGTTAAAAAAAATTGAAATGGGGACTTGTTATATTTTTTTGGGTGAAAATTACACTATCTTTAACAAACGCACCCCATACAAAAATCCTTAGTGCAGCATCATTGTTCACATTATAATTGAAATGGGAACAATATTGCTACATTAACAAAACAAAACAAAAAACCTGTTTATTTTTTTTATATTTAAATTTTTTATAATTTTTAACATTGTCATGTTTGGTATTGTTGGAAAGGCCATGCTCTGGTCGATCCAAAGATACCAAACATTAACCAACCGATAGCTGCCGCGGATCGGGAGATAGGGGTTCCAATGAACCCCCTATCTCCACCATTGGTCACAGTTAGGGGTTAACTCCAGAACTGACGTCATTGTGACGAGGTCTTGGGACTGTCGGCAGCTGCTGTTCCCCCACGCTGTTGTCTTCCTGCAAAGACGTGACCATGTTGGCGGGCAGCGTCTTAGCGGGCAGCGGTGGGAGAGAGAGAGCTCATAGCTGGGAGGAGGTGTTGCGTGAAGCTGCAAACAGGGACAAATAAACTAGACCTGAGCCGCCCTAAGGATCTTTGGGTTGTGTCGGAGAAGACTTCACGCAGTGCTGCCATCAATATTTTTTGATAAAATCTTGGTTATACAATGAATGTGACTGTGGACAAAAATCCATGTTGTTGCGACATCGCCTAAGCTTAAAACCATGCCACGTCGGTAATCAAATCTCAAGGCAGTACAACAAGGTTGTGTTAGTGTGTGACATTTTTTGGCCAGGCAGGAAGTGTAGAATGTGCACAGTCACATTCATGGCCACAAAAATGTTGACAAATTTATGACAAAGGGTCCATAGAAATGTCAATAAATTTATGTACATATAATTTTAACAGCGTGGAAACCAAGCAATACATATTAACTTATTAAGTAAGGAAAAGCAACGCACACAAACAGGAAAATATAGAAAAAATAGAAAATTTATTTACAACATGCCACGGATGGCAAACTGCCCACAGGGGCACAAACAAACATAGGGGAGGAGGAGGCTGGTCTCACCGCCGCTCCAGGATGTCAGCGGCATTGTTAATATGCTCCCGCAACTCCTGGAGCAACTCCTGGATGGCATCTATGTTGGTGACAGCCAGGCATAGCTCGCCGATCGCCATCCTATTCCTGACACTGGACCTGTCCGGTCTGGCTTCTCCTTCTATATATCCAATAAATGAAAGAAGGAAAATACAGTAAGTAAAGCAGGTTTCTATTTTTGACTGAAAGTCTTGAAAAAATATAACAGTAGTATATACTAGTGCTGGCGGCCTCCTGAGGCTCTGACTCCTCCTCCTCCTCCACCACCACCACCACCGTCAGCATCTCTTCCGGTGCTATATCTAAGAAATTAAAGAAATAAAAAATACAGTAAACAACAAAACTGATTCATTTTTTAACAAAAGTCGATGCAAAATACAACAGTAAAATAAAAACCTGGACTCGCGGCCTCCTGCTGCGGCTCCGGCTCCCTCTCTCCATCATCGCCCTCCTCCTGCTCCTCCTCTTCCTCCTCCTCCTCTTCCTCCTCCTGCTCCTCTTGTGCTATACATAAAAAAATTAAATTAAAATACAGTAAACAAAAAATGTTTCTGTTTTTGACCAAAAGTCATTGCAAAATAAAACAGTATATACCAGTGCTGGTGGTCGCCGTGGCTCCTCCACTGGGGCACTGGTGCCCGCCGGGGCAGATGCTGCCTTCTTCCTGTCTTCTGCCAAATCCAAAAAATAACACGTAAATAATGCAGACTGGAAAAAATGGTATATCTATACAATATATTGCCGAAAGTATTGCAACACCCCTCCACTACCCCACTACCAGCTTGACCCACCACTACTCTCATCTCATAGGTCTAAAGTCACAAAATATTTATTTATTTCCCCTGCACATAGACATATATTACCGTTCAATTATATATTTTTTTCAGAAGTAAACATTACGTTTATTCAATAAAAACTATTATTTGTGTTGTGTGCATACAAAACGGATTGTGCTGACTGCTTTTAGTTATTTTATAGATGCCTCAGCCTCAGTTTCACTTTCAGTTTCTGCTAATAAAACTGTGGATATTGCAGAAACCACAGAAATCCGCCATTTTGTTTTGAAATTTGCATCCAAAGCATTCAATGACACTGCTGCAGCAAACTGAATCGCTGCGCTGCAACAAACAATTCAGCAGCTGCTGAGGACGTATTGAACGCGGCTCTGTTTGGATGCACTTTCAGAAGAACTACAGGTCCCATCCTACCACTTAGCAGAGACGCAGAGATTTTTGTTGATGCGCAGGTGGGAGCCAATATTGGGCAAGCTGCGGGTCATCTCGTATGCATCACTCAATCACAATAACCTCCCCGCCCAGCACACTACAGTACACAGTGCCAAAAGAAATCCAGCATTGTAATTTCATCTACATACATCAAATGTCACAATTTTCACGAATACGTAAAATCACAAAAAAGAAGAGCTATGGAAAAAATGCATGTATGACGAGTTGTGAAAACGCAAAGCTATACACAATCACATTGCATGAAAAAAGGACTAGATAAATCAACATATTTCTGTGCACATTAGCACATGCAAGCACATTATTATTATTATACAGGATTTATATAGCGCCAACAGTTTGCGCAGCGCTTTACAATATAACATGACACTTACGTTTGGCTATGACGCGACGGATGTGCCTCAGCTGCTCCTGCTCGCGTGCCTTGAGGTCGGACCAGCGTTTTCGGAGTTGGACCTTCGTCCGTTCCTTCCCGAACAGCTCCAGGATGGTGGTTCGAAGCTTATAAAGGATACGATCCTTGCGGGTGTTATTCTTCCTGCTGTAAGGGCCCTTAAGGCAGTCGTAATCTTTTTTATCAAAGATGCGGACCAGCTCCAACATCTCCTCAAATGCCATGTTGCTGGCCCGCTTCTTCCTGGGTGGTGTCTCTGGGGTGGAAGCAGATGAGGAGGTGTCCGAATGGGACTCGTCTCTACTTCTTTCAGCCATGATAAATAAAATCAATATTTTTTGGCCTGTCAATAAAGTTGTCAAAACTGGCTCAATAAAGTTACGACATGCGCGACCCGCGGACGAATCGGATCCGACCCGATTACGAAGGAATTATCGTATCGACAGAATTATCGGATCATTGGAAACAAAAACAAGTGATACGCATTTACAAATACAAAATTTACAGAATCAGCGATATAACCGATAATAGTTAAATATACGATGTCCAGAATTACCGAAATGGAACCGAAATCACGAATGGAACCGAAATCATGAATAGAGCGAAAATAAATTTCGATTTGACACATTTCAAGTCCATTCGAAAATTCCGAAAATATTTAGTTTCGGCTCGGAAAACTTTTCGGATCTGTCGGTTTTCGGGTCCGATCCAATTCGGAAAATCGTCCGGATCCGAAAACACGAATCGGGAAATTTCGTGAAAATTCCGAAATTCCGAAACCCGAAACGCACATCCCTAGAAATAACATGCATTTAAAATAGACATATTTTTCTTTTTAAGAAGCACGTATTCACAATGACCGGTAATTAGGAAATAATGCAAACGTACACAACGTGTACAACGGTTTCTTCGTGACAGCTAGCACTTTGTGGAAAGCTGCCAGGAATAATACGGTTTCAGGCTGTGGATGCAAAGTTTGATGGACAGACCTGATTGTCAGTACTTTTCTTGTTACTTCAGCCAATATTTCTCTCCTCTGTCGCCTTTCCTATAAAGTTCTCCTGTGTTGTCATCTGTCAGGTGCAGGAACAGAACATTGGGGAAGCAGTCTGAGCCGCTGTGCCATGACATTTCACTCCCATAGCTGTTTGTCATTTAATAAATGAAATTAGAGAACAAAAAGTTTTTCTAAGAATCATTAAAGTGCAAGATGGCTTCCAAATGAACTTTTCTTTTTTCTTTTGCAGAGCCTGGAACCGTTAGAAACAAAAAAGATCCTAATAAATATCCTTTTCCTTCTTTGTGGGATGGAATTGCAACACAATTAAGGGTTACTATTCCATCTGAACCATTAATAGCAGCTTACTAATGGATAAATTGTTCCCGAGGCATTAGTAACTCAATATCAACCCCTCCACTACAAAAATGTTTTCCATAAACCCACTTCTAAGACCCAGTAGATTTATGGAAGACATCTTTCCACTGCAGGGTGGACAAATTAATGTTTCCTTCATAAAATACATTTTAGATACATGTTGTATACAGTAAGAGTATTTGACTCTTCAAAATTCATTAGTATTTTGCCAAAATTGGAGTCGTCAAAGCACTTTCAGACGTCGATGAAAACTGCCAAATTAAGTCGATAGATGCCGAATTGGCATCGGCAAATTCAACCGAACTGTAAATAAAAAAAAAAAAGGAAGTCTCCAATTCTCCTAATAGTTCAATCATAAAAAAAGTGTCCAAATAATAAAAATGGCAATTTAAAAAATAATAAAAAGGTATGTTGCAAAATTTAAAAAAAGTCTTTTAAAAAAATATTAAAAAACAAAAATTAAGTCTAAAAAATAAAAAAATACAAACAGGGTTTTTGTACAAAATAAAGAAGAATCTTTAAATTCGTATAAAAGATGTTACTTTTTTTAGATTGGAGCCTATGGAATAGCTGTCAATTAGCCTATTTTTTGGCAAACTGACAGCTTAGTGAATAGCCGAATTGACCTGAAATTGTACCAAATGAGGAAATCCACTGTCCGGTGCAATACAGAGCCAATGTGGAGGTTAGTGAATAACCCCTTATAAATTTCATCACTAGCCCCATTACCCAGTGTGGCATAAATATTCAAACTTTTGGGTAAATAAGAGAGAATTCAAAGAACTGTTCATTAAGGCAGGACAGAAAAGGGGTTTGACGGATGAATACATTGTTGCAGAGTGTTCTATGGTGAAGAAACATTTCACAATGAAAATGTACAGGATGATTACAGATTTACTTAACAAGCCATCAAAGGCATTGAAGATAAAGCCTACCTTGAGCCGGGGGCACTTGCAAATCTAAAAAAGTTAGAAAGATTATATGATAAAAGATTTGACAGACTTTATGATGATTACCATCAGGTTTCGGAGGATAAAAAACTACTGCTGTAAATACACTTAATATATTAATCCCTTTACAAAACAAGACTGATGACAACCAGGAGCAAAAAACAATCTCCTCGTGGTTTGGAAAACTTAATCATATACCGGGACTTCTATATTATATAATAATAAGCATGCATGATACACAAAAACATTTAAATTCACTTTAAAAGTTAAAATTATCCAAGAGATCCCATAATGAGGTTGTACATGCAGCCTCCTTTATCTCCCTGTCTCCTGGATAACAAAAAAATTATTTAGAGCAAAAGAAACAAAGTAGCAAATGATAAATAATAATATTAATTAATTGCAAAGAAAACAGGATATAAAAGGATTTTCCAGTAGGACAGAGAGAGACCTTTTTCTCCAAATGGTCGCGTATTGATCTCAGTATTTTACATGATTTAAATTTGAGTATAAAAACAGGATTGGTACTAAAGTGTAATAATAATTTAAATTTAGGGAAATACTAAAGCTGTCATGGTTTGAAGCCTGCGTTGAGTTGGTTGGGCAGCTTTGCTCTAATTCTATAGCCTTCAAATTGCAATTCTTGCAAAGTTTATTGTTCCATCCATTCCTGGAAATCTTATAAATGACTTCAAATCTTCCAAGCTAAAGCAGACACTTACTAGCTATTAAATTGCGAGCAGTAAATTTGTGTAATTTGCAGGAACGTTCGCCTATATGCACATGAAGTGCTGGATTTTCATTATAGGGCATTCCCATTCAAGTTGTCATTAACAACCTATAATAATATGGAATTTTAGTGAGTGGCTTTAAATGCATCAATGTTGAAGCAATGACGTCTGTATTAATATACCGTCTATTTTTGCAAGTCAGGGAAATTGAGTGATTAATATGTTAGTCTTTTTTTTTATTCTTCCAGGAAATAATCTTATACTGACTGTTATATATTTTATAAGGAGCCAACACGACATTTGTTTGTTCCACAAGAGTTTGAGAGGATCTTACTGTATAGGCGAGTTGTTGATGGACTTTCTTTCAACACTCCTATCGATGTAATGCGTGTGTGCTAGAACGTGCTTGTAAATAAAATTATTAGTAGAAGGTGTAGTAGGTAAAGAAAGAAAAAAACACAGAGGGCTCTATTCTCTAGTGAATGCTAACTGTAGAGTTAAGGTGAGTGAGCATTAACGCCAGGACTTTAACATATACCCCCCATATTACTGTCATGGCGCTAAACTAGGGGAAAATTCATTAATGCATTAGTGATTGCTCTAGCTTGCGTGAGCTCGCTTTACTTTCTGCATTCTATACTTAAGATAAGGAGCGCAATCAGCAATTCTACTCAGGACAAGTAAGGTATAACAAAGTAATAACGTTAATAACCGCACCGATGCGCTAAGCAAAAAAGCTGGTGCTCACTGATTTCACCTTTGCAGAATCATTTAGCAACACCCCAATAATTCAAATTCTCACTTCTTATCCCTTGGCAAGAATGGTGGCCCGATTCAACGCTTCTGGCCATGAGCAGAGTGAGGCTGGGGACAAATCCTTCACAGTCTCCCTCTGCGATCACTCGTTGGTGCTGCGTGATCTTGCGAGAGCGCACAGGGCTTGCGGCCCGGAAGTACTGTACATCCTTCCATGTTATGGGTTTCAGAAGGTGATACTCGCGGTGGTGCACAAGCACTACCGTGAGTATCACTGAGGGTAGTGCTACGTTCCGGGGCAAGGTGCCAAGGTAGTGCCTGCCCCAGAATCCAACGCTAAAATGGGGACACTACAGGGAAACCTGCAGGTGTGCAGGTTTTACCCATTAGCATCCCCATTTTAACATTAGCTAGGGAATAGGGCCCAAACAAAACAATAACTTTGTGACAACATTAGCTAATTTGGTATGTGAAATGATGTTCTTTACTCTCAAAACAGGATTATTTTGACAGTGTCTCCCTTATAAACTGACACTAAGAGGAACATACAAGACTTGGACAATATGGATGAGCTGTTCGGGTTCGGACGGTTCGGAGTTCGACCTGAACTTTGGCAGTTCGAAAGTTCGCGAATTTCAAACTTTTTGGGTGTGTTCGGTTTGAGTTCGAAAAAAAAAAGAAATTTTGAAAAAAGTATAGAAAATGCTTAAAAAAATACTAAAAAATCTAGAAATAAAGAGACACTTTACTGCAGAATATTATAAGCAACGGTTTATTAGATATTGAATTAAAAACTAATGTGTACGTGGAAAGATTATCAACTCTAAATGACCTCTGTTCACAAACGGGCATAACACCAGGTGTTTTTAGTCTGGTAATCAATTTGATACATTGTACACCATACTGAGGGTGGGGTGGTGTCTGCTTCTGATTGAGATTTGAGAATTAATTTCCTAAAACATCCTAATATACTGCATTTAACCCATTCACTGCTGAGGCTTTTCACACCTCTGTGCTGAGGTAATTTTTACTGCTTTCGCTCATCATGTTTAACCGCGTTTTGTAGCCATATTTTGATATATGACCCAGACATATTATATATCATTCTTTCCGGCAGACTTGGCAGATTCATAATATGTCATTATTATATGTATACGTTATGTCATGAAAAAATATTATAACAAAAATGCAATAAAATTTGAATTTTCCATAATTTATTATGTGTAAAGTGTTTTTTTTAACATTTTAACATGCAATAGTTTGCGGTTATATTTTGTATGGGGTGCGCTTGTTAAAAAAATTAGAAATGGGGTCTCGTTACATTTTTTTTGGGGAAAATTTTGCTTTTTTTAACAAACGCACCGCATACAAAAATCGTTAGTGCAGCATTATTGTTCACATTATAACTGAAATGGGAACAATATTGCTGCATTAACAAAATAAAATAAAAAAAAAAAACTTGTTTATTTTTTTTTTTAGAATTTTTTTTTAAATATCTTTTTTTATAAAAACATTTTTCATGCTCATGTTTGGTATTCTTGGAAAGGCCATGCTCTGGCCGATCCAACGATATCAAACATTAACCCCTAGCTGCCACAGATCGGGAGATAGGGGGGTTCATTGGAACCCCTATCTCCACCATTGGTGGCAGCTAGGGGTTAACTCCAGGACTGGCGTCATCGTGCTATGCATGATGACGCCAGTCCTCAGGGGGAGTTCCTGGAGGCTTGGCCGACATCCAAGATGTGGGCCAGCTCCAGGAGAGGATCACGATCCGGCGCTTTTCAGCGCCGATTCGTGATCCGGCTCCCCAGGGGTTAATCACAGCCACCGTTTGGAAGAGCAAGCTGTGCACTTCCAAACGGTGCCTAGATTAACCCTCTGCCCCCCGGCGATCGGGAGGGAGAGAGGTCCGAAGGACCTCCCCCCCTCCCTTTCAGGCGCTTCCTCCGCACATGCGGGGGGGGCGCCTGAATTAGATGTCATCGCGCCGCCACGATGACATCTATTTGCTCCGCCGGGGTCCCGAAGTGCTGGGCTGACATCCAAGATGTCAGCCCGCACCGGGGGGCGCGCAGCAATCCGCCGGAATCCGGTGGATTGCTGCCTCCTGTGCATGGACGTGCTCAGCGCGTCCATAGCACAGGAGAACCACTTGGCTGGACGCGCTCAGCGCGTCCATAGCAGCCAAGTGGTTAACTGGTGTTTGAAAAAAATTCTAAATAACATCTAAGGCTAGGGTCAGATGAGCGCATTTTGTACGGACTGTGCGTCCATGCAGTACGGACGTACTTACTGACTGACAACAAGGTAGATGCCAAACAGTCCGTTTTTTTCACTGACGTATTTTTTGACTGATGTAGCAGGGAAAATAAATTTAAATGAAAAAACATTTTGTCCGTCAAAAAGGCTGGACGTATAAATGCAGTCCATCTGACCTCGTTTCATCACTCACATACAAAGCTACACGGACGTTGCAGACGTGGCGCACTCCGCACGTCCGTTCTAGCAGTATTACGTTCTTGCCTAACCTGCGTCCGTTTGCTGCGTCCGTCGTGCATCTGCACTTCCGTGCAGACGTACTTCGCGTGTGTGGCTCCATTGGTCAGAATGCTATGCTGCCACGGACGTACAAATGTGCGGCAACACGGACGTAATAACTGCGCTCGTCTGACCCCAGCCTTAAGCAATGTTATTTTTCACCTCGGGATTAAACATTCACAGGGTTATTCAGAGAGCGGTGAAAAGCAGGAGAATAACTGGAGAAGTGAAAATTCTAGGTCAAAATAGTCGATTTGGAACTCACTTTCCAAATTGACTATTTGGTCTAGATTGTTCTCTTCTCCTGCCAGTTCTCCTGGCTTTCACCTCTCTCTCAGGGTTGTTCAGAGGAAGGTGAAAACCAGGAGAATGGCAGGAAAAGAGAACAATCTGGACCAAATAGGAGATTTGGAAAGTGAGATAAGGCTAGGGTCAGACTAACGCATTTTTCACAGCGACCGTCAAAAAGTGCGTCCGAACACATTGCCTTATTTTTTCACGGAATGCGCGAAAACGGTCATACGATGCGCATTTTTGTGCGTGATTTTTTACGGATCCAAACTAGGAAATTTTGGGTGTCTGGACGTTATGTTGGCCGGACATGAGCAGGGTCTGACGTCTCCAAATCACGCACACACGCCGCTAGTGGACACAGCGCACTCTGTAGGTCCGTACTAGCGGTTCTGCGTTCTAGAAAAAATGCGTTCATTTTCCACTTGCGTTGCGCAGCCGGACTTTCGTGCGACCGTACTTCGTATATTGGCTGTCATTGCCCGTCATTTGCTGCTAGTGCGGCCGTGATTAAGTGCGCCTAAACGCATGTTAAAAATTCGTTAGTCTGACCCTAGCCTAAATGGGAAAATTTTTCTGGTTTGGCTATTTTGACCTAGAATTTTCCATTCTCCAGTCATTCTCCTGCTCTTCACCGCTCTCTGAATAACCCTGACAGGGTTATTCAGAGAAAGGTGAAACTCAGGAGAATGACTAAAGAGAAAATTCTAGGTCAAAATAGCCGAACCAGAAAAATTCTCCCATTTATCTCACTTTTTTGTGCGTGATTTTTTACGGATCCAAACCAGGAAACTTTGGGTGTCTGGACGTTATGTTGGCCAGACATGAGCAGGGTCTGGCGTCTCCAAATCACGCACACACGCCGCTAGTGGACGCAGCGCACTCTGTACGTCCGTACTAGCGGTTCTGCTTTCTCGAAAAAATGCGTTCATTTTTCACTTGCGTTGCGCAGCCGGACTTTAAGGCTAGGGACAGATGAGCGCATTTTCTGCGGCCACCGTCAAAATGTACGTCGATGCGTGCGCACGCATTTTTTCACGGAATACGCTTAAGTGGTCAGACGACCACAGTCGCAGGTACTCACCAACGCAATTCTAGGGAAATCCGGCTGTTTGAACGTTATGTAGGCCGCACACTAGCAGCGTCTGACGTCTCCTAATCACGCACACACGCTGCCATGCGGCCGCAGCGCACTCTGTACGTCTGTAGCAGCGGTTTCACGTTCTGAGAAAAATGCGTTCATTTGCCGGTTGCGTGGTGTCGGCGCACTTTTGTACGCACGTACTGCGTATATTGGCCGTCATTGGCCGTTATGTGCTGCTACTGCCGCCGTGATTTAGTGCGCCTGCACGCGCGTTCCGACTGCCCCACTCTGACCCTAGCCTAAAGCGACCGTACTTCGTATATTGGCTGTCATTGCCCGTCATTTGCTGCTAGTGCGGCCGTGATTAAGTGCGCCTAAACGCATGTTAAAAATTCGGTAGTTTGACCCTAGCCTAAATGGGAGAATTTTTCTGGTTTGACTATTTTGACCTAGAATTTTCCATTCTCCAGTCATTCTCCTGCTCTTCACCGCTCTCTGAATAACCCTGACAGGGTTATTCAGAGAAAGGTGAAACTCAGGAACATGACTGAAGAGAAAATTCTAGGTCAAAATAGCCGAACCAGAAAAATTCTCCCATTTATCTCACTTTCCAAATCGGCTATTTGGTCTAGAATTTTCCATTCTCCTGCTTTTCACCGCCAAAAAAATCTGTAAACTTTTTCTGTGTGTCCGAAAATGTCTCCTCTTTTCATACAGACTGCCACCCCAAGCAGTTGTTTATGGATAGATTAAAGGAAAAGCATTTACCGTCATTTGAAATGTCATTTTTTGGTTTTTACATATTTCTATACATCCTAGAAATCCGCCACTTCACGGGCAGGTTATGGGGACCTCCTAGGCACGACATTTGAAGGAATTTTTCATTTTTATTTTTAACCCTTATTTCATGGAAAACTCACTGTCCCTTTAAAAACGTTTTTTTTTTTACTTTTTGTCCTTGTTTCCTGTCCCCCAGGGCACTACCCAGACCCCGTACACTTTTTATAGCAAATATCTAGCATATATGCCCTCTTGGAGGGCACTCTAAAAACCGAATTTTCAGCCCCATTGACTTGTATGGGGTTCGAGTTAGGGTTCGGATCCAAACATTTGGAAAGTTCGAGTTCGGCTTCGAACCGAACTCGGGGAGTGTTCGGCTCATCCCTATTGGACAACTGCTATTGTATAGGAAGGTGACATTTTTAAAATGAGTATATTTGACAATAACCTTTTCCTATGGCCATGTGTAAACTGAGTGATATTGAAAAAAATGTACTCCATGTTTATGTTTAGCCCAACAAGGTTGTACTTTCTGAAGATTTTTCTTTAGTGCAGTTACTAAAAATAAATAATTAACTTAAAAAATTGTTCATATGGCATAGTCTACATAAGCTCTGCTAGGATCTTCCCGCACTGGCAGTCTCTGAATCATTGGTGTCATGAGCTGGCTATTACCTAATTTCTTTTCTTGGTGATGTATTGCTTTAAACATTTCCAACATAGCTAGCTTATAGTTTCTCTTCTCTAATGAGGCAATTTTTGTCCAGAAATCTCTTATTGATTTTAAGCTTTATAACCTACAGTACCGTGTGCGAACTTCTCTCCTATATTTCTTACAAATGAATCCATGATATGAAGTAACACATAGTAAGCCTCAATAAGTACTAAAGGTCAGTTTTTGAAAAAAAATTCTAGTGTAACCTGTATTTGCTAGTACTTTTATCTAGTGGCAATATTGTAACCGTAGCTTTATAGCCAAGAGAAGGCTGTCAATAAGAAAATCTGAGCAGGGCATTGCACTTTGGAAGATCAATCCTCAGAGTGGGCAGCTCAAATGGTGACTGATTTTTGCGTATTGTAAAGTGAGACTGTCTTATTTGGACCTACCATATGAGTATGGAAGTTATGTTGAGACTGATATCTTCTGCAGATTATTTTATATCTTCATGAAGGCAAAATTCTAGAATGTAAATAGAGGATAACTTAAATGGTGTCCAGAATCTGTGGTGTGTTAGGAACAACTTAAAGGTTTTTCACTAACCACTGTCCCTTTGTCATAAGAACAATGGATTTTGTTTTGGAGAACAGCAGTGTATCAAGTACAGCTAATTCACTACTTAGGGAACTTCAACCTTAGTTCTCCATAGTTTACACCATTCTTTTCACTGTAGTTTCTGACGGAGTTGTCTAACATAGTTCACAACATAATTTTAGTGGGGTTTCCACTGGTGTTTCTACCTTACTTTCTACTGAAGTTAACATATATTTCACAGAAGTCTTCACTGTACTTCCAGGCAATGTTGTCTAGAATTGTTTTCTACCATTATTTTCACCATTGTTTGTATTGGAGTTCATTGAAGATTGCCAATTTATAATTGCAGAGGTATAACAAATAATAATATTATTATTATTAATCTTTATTGATAAAGTGCCAGCATATTCCGCAGCGCTGTACAATGGGAACAGTATAGACAGGGTTACAATACATTCAACAACATATGACAAACCCGTACAGGAGGAGATGAGGGCCCTATTCCCATAGAAACTCACAATCTAGAAGGGTTGGTGTTGGAAACAGGAGGAGAGGACTGCTAGGTGAGAGTGATGGACTGCAAGGTGAGACTGACGGACTGGTTGCCTCAGTGAGTCGGGTGGTAAGCTTCCCTAAACAGGAATGTTTTAAGAGAGCGTTTGAAGGAAGGGAAACTAGGGGAAAGTCTGGCAGTACGAGGGAGAGTGTTCCAGAGGATGGGGGCTGCGGGTGAGAAGTCCTGCAGTCTATCATGGGAAGAGGTGATGCGGGGAGAAGCTAGTCACAGGTGAATGTTTGACCTTAGGGAGCGGAGCGGAGCTGAGTTAGTGAGAGCTTTGTAGGTCAGGGTAAGGATTTTAAATTTAATTCTGCAGTGGATGGTGAGCCAGTTAAGGGACTCGCAGAGGGCAGCGACAGAGACAGAGCGGCGGGTGAGGTGGATGAGCCTGGCAGAGGCGTTCAGAAAGGAATAGATAGAGACCAGTTGTAGTTTGTTTTCCGAAAGAAAAACGGTGTTACCTTTCTTCATTGTTACTCACCATTGTCTGCAGCAAGTTCCCTAAGGTTTTAAAATTTTGCTTCTTTGGATAGCCAACAATGGAGTTGAAACAATGGTGATTTTTACCGGTGTGCGCAACTACAATGAACAATGGTCACGATGTGATGCTTAGTGACTAACATCTTCAGTGTTGACACAAGTGTTACTATGTATAACATAGTATGTTATATTGTCACGCTATATGTCGCCGCTGCTGCTGGGAGGCCCAAACCAGCACCTCTCCACCCTTTGGCAGCCCCTTTCCTTCTATGCCCTGAGACCCAGTCCAGGTCCTGTAATCATTCTAGCTTTCCCACAGGTAACCACAGGTGCTCCCACTACTGAGCCCTGAGTTCCCCTACATAAGGGTGGAGCTCCCAAGATGCTGTGCTTCACCATAGTCAGCACTTGGTGTATATTGCTTCTGAAGACTGCTTTTTGTCTACCCTGCCCTGCCTCCTATTCCCTAGCCTCAAGCCTTGTTCCTCAGGCTTCATGCCTCAGTTGCATCTCCAGAACCTCCTGCTGTTCCCTCAGTCTCCTGTAACCTGTGTCTCTGTCTTGTTACAATATATCAGAAAATAGGGGAATACAAATACTTAACTTATAATCGGACAATCTCCCAGGAGGTGGTTCAAACTCTCCTTAGGCTAGGGTCAGACTAACGCATTTTTCACGTTGTCCGTGAAAATGTGCGTTCGAAGAATGGACGTATTTTTTCACGGAATACGCAATAGCGGTCATACTATGCGCAGTTTCATCCGTGATTTTGTACGGATCATCAATAAAACACTTCTTGCATCTGGACGTTATGTTGGCCGGACATTAGCAGCGTCTGATGTCTCCAATTCACGCACACACGCCGCTAGCGGACGCAGCGCACTCTGTACGTCAGTACTAGTGGTTTAACGTTCTCGAAAAAATGCGTTCATTTTCCACTTGCGTTGCGCAGCCGGACTTTTGTGCGACCGTACTTCGTATATTGGCCGTCATTGCCTGGCATCTGCTGCTAGCACGGCCGTGATTAAGTGCGCCAGAACGCGCGTTCGCACTGCCTCAGTCTGACCCTAGCCTTATATAGCAATAGTAAGCAACACGGAAGATTCTATGTCCTATGAATTCAAAATGGTATATAAAGTGGTGGTAAGTGATACACTCATGCAATCATTGGAGAATTAAGTCCTTGGAGTAGGTAGGATTGGTATGGGTAAAAGCAACCTCCATACCCCGCTGATTAAGATCTCTGTATCTCATACCAGGAAATCACCACAAGGTATCCAAAATTAAAATATTTATTAAACAAATAGTTTTAAATCAAATATAAAAAGCCCATACGCTCAACGCGTTTCATCTGAGATCAGACTTCCTCTGGGGCAATGTATTGGGCAGTAAAAAACAAAATAACCATTCTAGCTTTCCCACAGGCAACCACAGGTGCTCCCTCTACTGAGCCCTGAGTTCCCCTACATAAGGCGGAGCTCCCAAGATGCTGTGCTTCACAATAGTCAGCACTTGGTGTATATTGCTTCTGAAGCCTGCTTCTTGTCTACCCTGCCTTTCCTCCTGTTCCCTAGCCTCAAGCCTTGTTCCTCAGGCTTCATGCCTCAGTTGCATCTCCAGAACCTCCTGCTGTTCCCTCAGTCTCCTGTAACCTGTGCCTCTGCCTTGTTATCCTGTTCTGTTTTGCCTCTGTACCTTTTCCCTGCCTTGTTCCTAAGTCAGCCTTTTCCCTCTCCCTCACTCCAGTATCCGACATGACATTTTGCTGTTTTATTTGTTCACTCCAATAAACCCCATTTGGACTCTATTTCAGTGTCTCTGCTTGTTGGGCTGATAACCTCCTTCCTGGGTACACCAAATAGTGACATATACTAAACCACGGGGCACTTGAACTAGAGAAACAAAATTAAGAATTAGTCAAGAGTGTTCAGGTAATGTCCTTATGTGAACCTGTATGATTTGACTTGTGACTGAACCATAATCACATGTCAGAAATAATCATCATGAAAGGCCAATAACAACAACTGATCATTATAATTTAACTGGTATTCACCACCTGCAAAATGATGAAGAAACAGGCAGCAGTTAGCACGCCACATATTCTGGCAAAACATTCCTTTGCCTTGGCATCAAACCCTTGCTAGAGCTGTTTTCTGCCATCAAAATGTCAAGAGTCATCTATAATCTAAATTGTAAAACACTTCATTAGCTTTTAAGATTGTTTCAGCATGAAAAATGATGGTAGAAAAGGGAGAAAAAAGTATTTAAATACATATTATATAATTATACATGTATGACTCAGTGTAGCCAAAATGTCCAGCGAACAAATAAGATTAAAGTATATAGTATAATTTAATTTGTATTAAACTTTTACTAAGAGCTGCACAACATTTTCTGTCCTGGTGGTGAAAGTTTGCTTTTATTAGTTTTGGTTTTCTCTTTTTCTCAAAACACATACAGGGTTATTCAGAGACTGATCTGGCTCCGACATGGCACCGAACAGTGCATTTCCCCGTACGGTGCCATTTTGTGGCCATTAGGCTATAGCAGAAAGCAGTCAGTTCACCAAATTTTGGCCAATTGCCTGCAAATACAGTGCCTGTTCGACAGCAGTGAAATTCCCCATAGAGAGGCAATGGTTAACCGATCCAGAGGAGAGAAATTACTAGGAAAGGCTTAATGATCTTAACATGTATAGTGTAGAAGAAAGACGAGACAGAGGAGATATGATGGAAACATTTAAATATGTAAAGGGAATCCACAAGGTAGAGGAAGGGAGTATATTTAAAAGGAAACAAAGTAGCAAAACAAGAGGACATACAGGGTTATTCAAAGAGATCCGAATTGTAGCCGAAAGGTAACCGAACAGTGAAATTCAGCGTACGCTTACCTTGACTGATTAAGCCTGAGACCTTCCCAGCCCATACCCCAATAACCTGAATAAAACACAACGCATATATGTCAGTTGGAATGTGCATGGGCCACAGCTTTATTAAACCATATACAACCATCCCTCGCAGTGCTTACTCACAACCCTGCCCTATCGCTCCATGCAATAGGCATTACCAAACCACAAATGAGCTCGTCCCCCGCAAGCGAGGTTCGTCTCCCCCAGGCCTCACCCGATGGCGGCTCATACATCCTTTAAGCACTGCTGTCCAGGGAAAACCACCAACGCCAGGGGCCGCCTTAGCGTCTGCCCCTGCGCCCCCCCGCAGACAGCGCCTCCTCCACACCAGACTGCAGACCCACCAGGAAAATGTCCAACCCCATTTCCGTGAGATGGACCCCATCCCCTCTAATAACATTCCTATTGTCCCCTTCTATCCGTATGCCTAACCGACACTCCACCCAGATCACCAACAAATCTAGAGATCTCCCTGTTAACCCGCTTCCGAGCCTTGTCCAGAGCCCCGGGGGCCGCAAATTCTTCCCAACGGGGGTGAGAAACTATTTCTGAAAATACTAATGATAAACCTCGGAAGATGATGAAACAACTGGCTAAGTCACGTTTCATCTCCCTAATCAAGTCTACAGAACGAACAAACCCCAGATCATTCCCCCCTGCATGCACCACTAACACCACATCCTTAGCCGCTTGACCAGCCAATGCCTTGCATTTTCCAACCACCTGGGCCCAACGTAAACCCTTGATACCAATCCACTGAATCGTAGCCAAGTCCGTTGAAAAACCCAGGTTCCTGCCAAGCGGCCGTTGTGCAGCCTGCTTGGCCGCCCAGTGTATATACGAGTGGCCGATGATCCAAACAGTTTTCGGGGATGAACCAGTAATTATAAGAGGTTAGGGCGCACATAGGAACGAAAACCGATCGCCATCTACCCAAAACGCCTAATCATGTCGACCGATGTACCCGCCTCCGCCGCCATTGTCGCTGTGCCGATATGAAAAGAATGCGGAGCGAACTGCTTCGGGTCACGACCCAAAGATGCAATACAACGCTCAAAATTAGATCGATATACGCAAACAATGAAACGCTGCGCTCCGGGAACCGCTCGCACCAGATAGCACAATAAGCCAAGAAACCCTGTAGCCAATTTCCAAAAGTGGGAGGAAGCGTTTCCTTCAACTTCTCCTTCTCTTCCATGAACAGGTCAGGCCGTTTGGGATGGTCCACCGTCTCCCTATCCACAGAAAGTAGTGTAAGCACATCCACATATTCGTTTCTCCAAATCTTCTCACGTAACTATGCAGTGACCTGCAAACCCCTTTGGGACAACTCGCAGGACCCATAAGAGATGCCCGCACCCCCAACCCCGACGGGAGACACCCCCACAGCACCCACCGCTGAGATCCCAATCAACTTGCAGGCCCAGTCATTCCCCCCGACCCCGAAACCCAAACTGCGCCAGCCTCGGAAATCCCCTGCTGACCCAACACCTGTGCCAAAACAGGCGCGGGCGCTGCCCCAGAGGCGCAAGCAGACACGGGAACCCCAACAGCAGCAGAGCTAGGCGCAACAACAGCCGCAGGTACCGCGCTCCCAGGAACGACGAGTCCCGCCACCCTCAGCGAAGCATTCCCCCTAGCCGCGTCCTCCGACCCATCCTGCCGGCGCCTAAGAGCAACAACCAGGGTTTCTAGCAACCCCGTCGTTACCACTAGCACCACCAGACACATTAACCCCCGAAAGGCCGAGCGATCCAAACGCTGCACCCCCCAAATCCGACTCACGTGCAGCCAGCAGGGGGGTCCTCCAGAAGCCATAGGAATCACAGCCAAAGGTGAGCCCAGCGATGGTCGCCCAGGAATAGCACCTCCACTGGTAACCGGCACCTTTCACAGACCTCCATCTCCTGCCTCCAAGACACTCCTCGGCTGAGAGCGTTGACAACGTCCATTCCGAATTTGAAGGATGCCATCCGATGTCCCCTGCACCGGTACCGGTACGTCCACAGCCACCGGGTCTCTCCCTGCAACCGCTGCCGAAATGATCCCCCTCCGATTTCCAGTCGCAAGATGGGCGCCGCCATTTTGTGGGCGGGCCGAACGCGCCGCTCATGATGCTGCAGGCCTGCGACGAGTGGGAGGGGGCCTGGAGGCAGACGATGCAGCTCTCGTCACTCTCCCCCTGGCCGCCGGAAGTGAAGGACCTCCACACGGGCTCCTCGAGAGCGGCATCCGCCGGCCATCTTGCCTGGTACGCGGGGGGGCATCCCTCCGAACCCCCCAGTCCTTCCAGCACAGTCCACTCGACCAACTCCTCCAGCCGCCACACCTAAAGACAGGGAAGAAACAGCAGGCGCATGCACCATGCTCACCCTCCTCCGCGCACTCGAACGCAGGTCCCTGGGTGGCGTGTCCATGACGACCGACCCTTCAGACGATTGGGAACCGGCCGCATCCACTTCTTTTCTATTGATATTCAACCGGGCTCACCGAAGCCTCGGGGGACTCGGACGGGGCATTCTACCAATTTTGGCTAGACAGGACCCTGGGAATGGCAAATTTGCAAGGACCCCAACTGGACCCAATTAACACCTTAAGGACCAAAAGAAAGTGGCTCAATTCTCATTTACCTACAGAGCACCGCACCCATGGGACAACCCTCCAAACACCACCAAATCCTCCCCCAGTCCAAAGCCACTCAAGAGCTCCCCACCAGCACACCCCAACACGGAATGCACCCGCAAACATGCAACACCATGACCATATACAGAATGCACCTGCAAACATGCAACCAATGACCAAATACAGAATGCACCTGCAAACATGCAACCGATGACCATATACAGAATGCCCACGAAAACATGCAACACAATGACCATATACCGAATGCACCTGCAACACAGCGACCACACACAGAATGTACATGCAAACATGCAACACCGTGACCATACACGGAAGCACCTGCAAACATGCAACACAGTGACCAAACACAGAATGCGCCTGCAAACATGCAACACAGTGACCATACACGGAATGCACCTGCAAACATGCAACACAGTGACCATACACAGAATGCGCCTGCAAACATGCAACACAGTGACCATACACAGAATGCACCTGCAAACATGCAACACAGTGACCACACACGGAATGCACCTGCAAACATGCAACACAGTAACTATACCACCCACACATCCACTTCCCGTATTAATCTGTATCTTTGTGTTCCGCTTCCAACATCCCGCATCCATTACCCTGTACCTCTGTAACAACTGTAAAACTTCCACACTCTGGAACCCAGGACACGCCCGAAAACGAGAGAAATCTCAATGTATCCCTCCCGGCAAAATCCCTTATAATTAAATAAATAAAGAAATGACAAAACTGTTTAGTCGTAAATGCATTGACTTTAAAGACCCTTGGTTCTTAAGGGGTTAATGGGGTATAATGTTGTAGTAACCCTTATCGAAACCGCTATTAAAATAAGCATTTTAGCAATTGAAACTGTTTACTACAAATTAGTTATCCAAACGTTTTCCTGCACCTTATCTTCCTCGTTCACACGAAGGGATAGGAGTTTTTTCTGTCCAGTGCAGGACCTTAGGGTGCAGGGCCTCAGGGTGCAGGACCTTAGGGTGTAGGACCTCAGGGTGCACCAGCTAAAGGACACTGAAATTTCCATTCAATGCACTGAATTGTGAAGCATTTGTTCCCCGACACCTGCTGGGTAAAGCACAGGAGACGCAGAGGAACAATTCCCATGTGATCCCATTGCAGCACGAATAATGAGCGGGAACATGGAGACACAGGCAGCAGCACTAGCAGATATCAGACGGATTTGCATGGCAACAGCCAGCCTTAGGGACCAGCCACATGTGCGCACATTGTATTAGATTGTAAGCTCTTGAGCAGGGTCCTCACTCCTCCTGTTCCGTGTGTGTAATGTGTATGCAGATTTGTCATTGTCTCACCCATTGTACAGCGCTACCGAACCTGTCGGCGCTTCATAAACACCAGTAACTGTAACTGTATAGGTGTGCACACCTTACACATATATACATAAACAATATATTGTGTTAAATAACTCCTAGGGGTTTTCTTTGTAAGAGCCACCAAGTTATTTGATCAATTGCGCACCAGAACACAGTATTGTCCTCTTTCAGGGATTTTTACACCCTCAATGCTGTGCAACTACCTATCCCACAGCGCTGCTATCTGGCTGCCTGAGCATTGTGGGATCTGCAGCCACAACACATGAAGGTCCCTAGAACAAAACAGAAAATCAACAAAACAAGGAAATAAAAGCTATTTTGCCTTTGTCTTTATCCATATCTAGTCACACACACTATACATGAAGAAAATGCCCCCTTCCTCCCTTCTGATATACTTCTTGCTGGGGAGTGGGAATCCAGCAGCTCTGTCCTCCTATAACAGCAGCACATGGCACAGTCTGCATCACTTCCTGTCACCGCTCTCCCCCTACACACAGAGGAACCTCCCGGTCATGTGATCACACAGCCCGGGCACTGCTAGTAACCTCATGGCTCCTCACCACTCATCTTCCCCTTTAGTTTATCAGAAAGGAGGTGAGGATGGGAGGGAGCCCTGGGGTTGGTAATATTTTCGGGGGGGGGGGATTGCCCCGTTGCCCCCCCTGGATCTACCCCTGCTCGCAAGATGGTGCCAGGGCCTCCACCATCAAATCCTGCAGCGACGCTCCACGAGCCGCAGCGTGCTCCCTCAAGTGTTCCAGCGATGTAGATGCCACCCCAGCCACCAAGTCACTTTCCCTCTCCTTTCTCTATCACCAGAAACACCTGAAAAACACATGATCTCACCTTGATGCACTTCTCACGTTGGCAGGAACAAGAGGAAGAACCCTGCACCCATCACCAGCATATATAGTCCAGGTAAGCAACACTCTTGCAAACACACTACCAATAACACCATAGCTTTTCCTTGACTGACAGGCCCATGCATCATCCAGCCCCCCCCCCTCCTGAGGGGCCCCAGGGATTCTACACCCTTCCAGATCCTTCCTTAACTTACAGGCCCAGGCCATCAGTCATGTCCCCCTTCCTGAAGGTCCAGGGGGTTCTTTCCTGGCCATTCGGCTATTCAGAGAGCAGGCAGTTCGCCAAATGTTGTCAAATTGTCTGCACAGCCACATACGGTGCCTGTTCGTTGCCTGTTCGAGGGCAGTGAAACCCCATACAGAAGCAATGCTTCATCTATTCAGAGAACAAAAACCAGCAGTGAAAAGTTGACGAATTTCCCTACTGTTCGTTGGTTCATTCGAATCCCATAGGTTTCAATGTTAAAAATATTCCCGTTTTAACTCAGTATCTAATAAACCGTTGATTATAATATTCTGCAGTAAAAAGTCTCTATATTTTTAGATAATTTAGGATCTTTTAGGCATTTTTCAGGATTTTGTTTGCAAAAATTTTCGTGTTTTTTTTTAAATCGCTGTTTCTTTTTTCTGTAACAGCCCTTTTTATTATCATTCATTGGATCTTACAGTATATGTAAATTCCAGACATTTTCGTTCTGTAGTTTCTTTGCAAACAGCATTTCAGTTTTCAAACATTCAAGCGTACTGGTTTTTTTTTCACTCCATTAGTCTGCGGTGTCGGGATTTTCCGGCGGCTGCTCTGTGCTGTGATCGGCGGCTGCTCGGGTTCCTCCGGCGTGTTCGGCGGGGTTAATCCAGATGTTTTTGCGGGTTTCGGCGAGCGTTCACCGGGTTTTGCGGTGAGTGTTCTTCGGGTTTGCGGTGGCTTTTCCCTGCACTACGACGGCCCTGTGGTGCTTGCTGAATACACCGCAGGGTTGCCGAAATGGGATCGCCAAATCGCACCGAATTGGAGAACGAAAAGTCACCGAACGTGCGGTGACTTTTCGATTCTCTTTGAATAACCCTGTTAGTCTTAGATTAGAGGGGCAAAGGTTTAAAAGTAACATCAGGAAGCATTATTTTACTGAGCGGGTGGTGGATACATGGAACAGCCTTCCAGTTGAAGTGGTAGAGGCCAAAACAGTAATTGAATTTAAGCAGGCATGGGATAGTCATAAGGCTATCCTAAACAAAAGATAAATCCAGGGAAAGTATCCATATAATTGGGCAGACTAGATGGGCTGAAAGTTTCTTATCTGCCAGCATATTCTATGTGTCTATGTAACACTGAGCAATAGTGAAATGTCAGAGAAATGTCCTGCTGTTCGGTGGTTTCATTCGGCAGGTTTAATCAGGCAAATCCCATAGCCTTCAATGTTAAAAATATTCCCTACTTTATTTAATATCAAACTGTTTATTCTTTTAATCTGCAGTAAAAAATCTCTTTATTTATTTTTCAGGATTTTTTTCGGCAAACTTTTTTTCGTTTTTTTATTTTTAATAGCGGTTTTACTTTTTTCAGTAACAGACCTTTTTATTATTATTCATGGAACCTTATATGGTGACATTTTCATCCAGTATTTTTTTTGAAAGCAGCGTTTCAATTTTGAAACTTTCAATTTTTTTTTACCCCGTTCATTGACTTGTCGGCTTATTCCAGCAGCTGGTCGGTGCTGTGTGCGGCGGATTGTCGGCTTTTCCAGACGTGCTCTGCGTGTTTTTTGCGGCAGTTTTAGTGATCCGATACTTAGAATCACATCGGATGCTTTTTCTTGCAGATTTTCGGCTTTTGTTTGACTATTTTTCGGCAGTTTTGCGGTGGATTTCCAGGTCTGTTCCCTGCACTATGGGGACCCTGCCGTGAATGCCGAATTCACCGCAGGGTCGGGAAATTTGATTCCCCCGAAGTGCAATGAACGAGAGCACACTGAAATGTTGGCAACATTTCGGTGCTCTCTGAATAACCCCTTTAGAATATATCCTATATGATAAAAAGGAAAAACAATCTTTTTTTTCTTAAAAGTTCAGGCCTTCACAGTCCTTTTAAAAATGCCAAGGATTCTACACAAACCACATTGAATTTCCCAAAATCTATTTTGACAACGTAGCCTTTTACATCGGCTTTCCCATTCCCAAACTGTCTCAGAATTTTAATGTTTAGCGGCTACACATTTAAACCTTTGATATGTTAACCAATACGTTGATACTAATATCAATAACATATAACTAGATTTTAATAAACACCTTTCTATTAAGGGAAAGCAGGATTTTTCAGTCCCTCTCATCCGCATTTATATATCCAGAAAATGGTGATGGAAATGGCTGGTTTGCTACGTTATTAGTACTATGCAAAACTGTCATCTCTAATCTTCGGCTTTAGATGCTGCCGTGTTAAGTTATGTGTGAGCACAAGATGCGACTGTGTTATATTTGAAGTAGATCTTGCAGCTTCTTTTGATGTTCATTAATAGACAGTAATGCATCAGTCTCTGTCACCTTATGCTGTAAAAGCCATCCTTACACCGCAGCTCACTCCACACAGACTATAAAGAGTAGCTGATAGGGTGATAGATCTTTTTTAAACACTACGACATTGCAGCATTTTTATGAAGCATTGAACCTTGTGAAAGAATGACAAGTGTAAGCTGATACAGAGGCTTCTGTCTGTGTGGTATTTAATGTGTAACTACCATGTTGTGCTGTTATAATCGAAAGAACACAATCATCATTCAGAGGCGAGACAGATAAGACGCAAGGTATTCCAGGGTTGCATGGATGGGGAAAATACAGATTACACTTAGCAGATGTGGAAAAAAAAGGAATCAGGGATCAGAATGTTTCTTGTATCATAATTTGAGTCATAGCCTTCATAACCATTTTGTTTTAAGGAGAACTGTCATCATTTTATAATTACTCAGATAATTAAAATATACAAGGGTTCCGGGTATTATGTTGTAAAGGATGCAAAGCCCATGGTTCAGTGCTTTCTGGCTTACCCTCAGTTTTTGAGGGTGGCCATCTTTAGAGGAACACTCTGGCCATATCTCTGTTAAGCTGTCCAGGTGGGTTGTAATCTTCTTCCATAACCCCTTGATCAAATGGAATAATAAGTGCAATAGTATTAGCCGGTATAGGTTTACTGTATAGATGCCCTAACAGAATTGAACAAATAAGATCCAGTGTTGGTGACAAGGACCCTCTCAGGGGTCCAGGACACCAACATAGGTCTGGTCTACTGGAAACACAGATCTGGTCTGCTAGACTGGAACAAACAAAATGGATTCTGTCTCTCAAGATTATACCAAAAAGCTTAATTTTATAAAATGATAAAAATACAAATAATGTGCCAGTAAACTGGTTCCATGTGCTTCATCCGCAGTATACCAGGACTTCCTCAGGAACCTGCCTTACCAAATTGAAGGCCTATAAAACTAATGAATAAGTAAATGGGTGCTCTCCAGCCATCTGGGGGTCACAATTTGTACTATGCAGATCGCCAATGCCTTTCAAAGTTTTTGTATTGGTAGGTATTGGCTGAGCGCTCATAGTAGCAACAGTGTCTTTGTGAACTAAATGCTATATCTCTGAAACAGTGTAGAGACTCACATGTTGGAAATTGATTAAAGATGCTCAATGTCAATCTAAAAACCTGACAAAACTCCTAAAAAAAGTTGAGACATTGCTGTGTTTGCCTGAGAGATGCGCTATTGTCACCTGTGTTTAATGCATAGGATGAGCAAACAATAAGGGCCCTATTCCCTAGTGAACACTAACTGTAGCGTTCGGGTGAGTAAGCTTTACCAACGCGATAGGTGACTTTAAAGCGTGCCACCCAGATTACATCCCTAACAAACATCAGTTAGAGCATTGGTGATTGCACTAGCTTGCGCGAGCTCACTGTAATTTGCGCTCCCCATGTTAAGTATGGGATGCGCAATCCGTAATTAGTGTTAGGAAAAGTAAGGTATTACAAAGTCCTAGTGATTATTATCACACCGATGCATTAACCGAAAGGTTAGCGACATCTAAAAGCTGGTGCTAACTGATTCCACCTTTGCAGAATAATTCAGCACCATTTAACAACCCCCCAAATATGATACTCACCTGTTATCACGCAGCAAGAACGGTGGCCCGATCTTCTGCTTCTTGCCACCTGGAGCAGAGTGAGACTGGGGACAAATAGTCCCCAGTCTCCTCCTGCAATCACACTGCGGTGCTGCATTATCTCACTAGAGGTTTTCTCTGTTAGGGCCCTATTCCCTTCCACACACTAAAATGGGGGCACTAAGTTTGGAAAATCTTCAAGATTCCATTCCCAAGCGTTCCTGCTTGATTTGATCCCAGCCAAGTGCCATCATTGTTGCATAATTTGTGGTCAAGGAGTTACTCCTGTTCCAGTTAAATCCACTCTTTAGAGCTGTTTCCATTTCTTCAAATTCCTTTATATAGCTACTAGCTTTTGCCCGCGGCTTCTCTCGCGTGGATTTTAGGATTTGTTAAAATTGTTTTTTAAAAGAAACTTGTTTTTTTTGGTAGAACCCCCCTTCCCCCCCACTTGGGATTTTTGGAAAATTGTAAAACA
Organism: Leptobrachium leishanense; assembly: GCA_009667805.1. Lineage (NCBI taxonomy): Eukaryota > Metazoa > Chordata > Amphibia > Anura > Megophryidae > Leptobrachium > Leptobrachium leishanense. Next base: position 136,113,614 of record CM019065.1, read on the forward strand.
CTTGTTTTTTTATTTTTCAAGAAGAATGTAAGTGCCACATTTCACACCTGTAACATCTTTGGTTTTTGAAATATAGGTATACTGATAAAAGTATTCACATCCCTTCCCCCACCCCCCTTAACTGGATTTTCGGAAAATGGTAAAATAGGTTTTTTTTGCACGAAGACTGTAAATATCGAATACCTGTAATATCACTGGTTTTTGAAATATAGGTATAGTGGATAAAGGTATTCATCCCCCTTTTTGCCCCCCCACTGGATTTTTGGAAAATGGTAAAATACGTGTTGTTTTATTTTCAAGACAAATCTAAATACCAATTTTCACGTCTGTAACATCTTCTGTTTTTGAGATATAGGTATCCTGTTGCAAAGTATTCACCCCCCCTTTTTTCACCCACCATGTGGGATTCTTGGAAAATGGTAAAACATGTGTTTTTTTATTTTTCAAGAAGATTGTAAGTGCCAGATTTCACACCTGCAACATCTTTGGTTTTTGGAAATATAGGTATAGTGATAAAAGTAATCAACCCCCCTTTTTCCCCCTCCCACTGGATTTTTGGAAAATGGTAAAATAGGTGTTTTTTTGTTTCTCAAGACAAATCTAAATACCAATTTTCACATCTGTAACATCTTCGGTTTTGAGATGTAGGTATCCTGTTTAAAAGTATTCACCCCCCTTTTTTTACCCACCCACTTGGATTTTTGGAAAATGGTAAAACACGTGTTTCTTTGTTTTCAAAAGATTGTAATTACCAAACTTCACACCTGTAACATCTTGGTTTTTAAACTATAGATATACTGATAAAAGTATTCAGACCCCTTTCCCTCGACCTCCCCCCTTATTTGGATTTGTGGAAAATGGCAAAACACATGTTTGTTTGTTTTCACGAAGATTGTAAATACCAAATTTCTCACCTGTTCCATCTTTGTTTTTTGAAATATAGGTATACTGATAAAAGTATTCAACCCCCCCTTTTTGCCCCCCTCCCACTGAATTTTTGGAAAATGGTAAAATTGGTGTTTTTTTGATTCTCAAGACGAATCTAAATACCAATTTTCACGTATGTAACATCTTCTGTTTTTGATATATAGGTATCCTGTTTAAAAGTATTCAGCCCCCCTTTTTTTCATCCACCCCTTGTGATTTTTGGAAAATGGCAAAACGCTTGTTTTTATTTTTCAAGAAGATTGTAAATACCAAATTTCACATCTGTAACATCTTTGGTTTTTGAAATATAGGTATAATGATAAAAATATTCAGACCCCTTTCCCCCGACCCCCCAATTGGATTTGTGGAAGATGGCAAAAAACATGTTTGTTGTTTTTCACGAAGATTGTAAATACCAAATCTCACACGCGTAACATCTTCGGTTTTTGAAATATAGGTATACTGCTAAAGGTATTCAACCCCCGTTTTTGCCCCCCCAAGGAATTTTCAGAACATGGTAAAATTCATGTTTTTTATTTTTCAAGACGAATCTAAATACCAATTTTCAGGACTGTAACATTGTCTGTTTTGGAGATACAGGTATCCTGTTTAAAATATTCAACCCCCTTTTTCATCCTCTTAGAGGCAGAGTTTCCAAAAATCCTTCCTTAGTGGGTGCCCACATCATAAAAACCAGGGCCGTCTTTTAGGAGGGGCAAAAGGGGCAGTTGCCCCAGTCATAGTTGAGGGGCCCAAAGCAGGCAGCTTTGTTTGGGGGCTGCTGGGGCCGTTTTACAGTGGTGGTTCTGTGTTTTTTGGAGGCCCCAGGCTTCCATGGAAGCACTGCAGCCTTCCTAGGCCCTTTGGGCCCCCTCTGATGATGTCAGAGAGGGCGTGCCACAGGGGGCGGGGCCAAACGGGAGGAAGCCAGTTGAGGTTTCCTGACTGCATAGGCCTGGACACACCCTAATCAAAGGATCTCACATGGAGGCTATAGCACCTTGTGCTGACTCCACCCCCTCCTTCCACAGACAGAGCCATGAGCCTCCGCGTGCCGCTGGAGTACAAGAAGGTATGTGAGGGGGGGCCTAGGAGAAACACAGGACAGGTCCTGCTAAAAAAACTGGCTGCACATCACAAGAACATCCCTTGTTCCCACATCCCTCCAGCTCTCAGCTCAGAGGCTCCTCTCCTTAATGCAGCAAGAGCTGTGCAGAGGCTGACTGTCACAATCTGTGTGTAGCAAGGTTTGTGTGCACAGCCTAATACAGGGAGAAATTAAACCTCTGAGCTTGCAATCTGACTCTGGGGGGGCTGCAGAGGTTTGGGATAAGGAGCTGCCCATGGTTTCAAGCAGGCAGCACTTATCTGTCAGTGATCTGAGGTGTGTTCAGTACCTCAGCAGCTGCTGAATTGTTCCATTGCAGCAGATCAGTTTGCTGCAGCCGTCTCATTGAACGCTTTGGCTGTGAATATGGAAGCGAAAGGGCAGAGGATTGCTTAATGAAAGGTGCTGTGTCTGCAAAATCCACTTAAATCCACATAAATATTTGCTGTTTTGCTCCACCAAACCTACAAACTGAACATTTCCTTATTGGATTATTTGCTCCGTACAGGTGGCCATCTTTCGTACGTCACACTCCGCTAATCCCGCAGCACCTCTTGACTTGGATGCAAGTGCTAAATTAGCAGTGCCGAGCGCTGAGCTGCAGAACAGCGTTCAGTGGCAAATTGCTAATTTAGCACTTGCAGCGGCTGAGCAACTGAACGCGCCTCAGGCTGCATTCCGGGAGCAGCATGTGGGGAGTGAGCTTAAACTTCTTTGGGTATGGGAAGTTAACCCTCTCCACTCACTACCCCAGATACTGCACTTTCATTTTATAGCTTACTACTGTCGTATAAACAGATGCAGGTTCTTCTTACCTAAGATCTCAGTTTGCATGGAATGGGCAAACATGGATTCACATGCATTTTTTTTAAACATTTTATAATTATTTAAATATAAATATATCATTATCTTTAAAACTTTTAATAATCATTTTAATAGTTAAAATAAAATATATTTTCATTCTTAAAATTTTAACAATATAATGAAGACTAAAAAGCAATGAACCTGAAAAAAGTCTAGAAATTTGAAATGATAATCTATAGTTCATGGCACCACGATATTATGTGTAATCCAAGGAATACAGACTAAATTTGAGAACTATTTGATCTCTAGAATATGCCATTCATACCTATAGTATGACGAAAGTATATAACATTACATAATCATTATTAAATGTAGAATGAAAAGGACACCAGGTATAAGGACCAGTGTGGTGTCATTTGTATTCTACAATTTAATAATGATTAAACTGGTTTACAGATCTTCTGTTTAATGAGATCTATTAATTCTCAAAGTTAGTAATGATATAATTATTAGAATATATAATTTCTGTTTTATTGCTGTGGAGCTCTGATGTTATGCTCACACTCTGCACATTACTGTCATTGTTTGAAAGTCTGTACAGACTCTGACCCAACCGCCTCAACAGGCAGAGAATTCCACAGCTTTATTGCTCTTCCTGTAAAAAGAAAGCTATGCGTTATGCTGAATTTCCTTTTTGTCCAGTCTATACATATACAGGGTTATTCAGAGAGTGTGAAAAGCAGGAGAATGACTGGAGAATGAAAAATTCTAGGTCAAAATAGCTGATTTGAAAAGTGAGATGAAAGGGAGAATTTTTCTGGTTTGGCTATTTTGACCTAGAATTTTTCATTCTCCATTCATTCTCCTGCTTTTCATGCTCTCTGAATAACCCTGATAGTGTTTATGTATATAGAATGTGTGTAAATATATAGAAGTCTTCTAATATATAAGTCCATGATGTATTTGTGTATTTGTTTTGGGGTTTTTTGGATGTTGGGGGTGGAGAGAAAAATCATGCGGTGTGCGGGCTATCGCGGGGGGGGACCCAAGAAAATGTTTGCCCAGGGTCCAATCAATATTAAAGACGGGCCTGATAAAAACAGTGCACCTTCAAAATTTCACATTCCTAGGTTAAACAGTTTCCACTGGGCGTTGATGAGTCAGTCAGTCAGGACTTTCGCGTTTATGATAAAAAGTATTCAACCCCCCTTTTTTTCCCCCCCAAGGGATTTTCAGAAAATGGTAAAATGTGTTTTTTTTATTTGTCAAGATGAATCTAAATACCGATTTTCACGTCTGTACCATCTTCTGTTTTTAAGATATAGGTATCCTGTTTAAATTATTTAAAATATTCAACCCCCCTTTTTATGCCCACCAGTTGAATTTTTGAAAAACAGTAAAATACGTGTTTTTTTATTTTTCAAGAAGAATCTAAATACCGATTTTCACGTCTGTAACATCTTCTGTTTTTAAGATATAGGTATCCTGTTTAAAATATTCAACCCCCCTTTTTTTCCCCCCCAAGGGATTTTCAGAAAATGGTAAAATGTGTTTTTTTTATTTGTCAAGATGAATCTAAATACCGATTTTCACGTCTGTACCATCTTCTGTTTTTAAGATATAGGTATCCTGTTTAAATTATTTAAAATATTCAACCCCCCTTTTTATGCCCACCAGTTGAATTTTTGAAAAACAGTAAAATACGTGTTTTTTTATTTTTCAAGAAGAATCTAAATACCGATTTTCACGTCTGTAACATCTTCTGTTTTTAAGATATAGGTATCCTGTTTAAAATATTCAACCCCCTTTTTCACCCCCTTAGGGGCGAAGTTTCCAAAAATCCTTTCTTAGTGGGTGCCTACATCATAAAAACAGTGCACCTTCAAAATTTCACGTTCCTAGGTTAAACGGTTTCAGCTGGGCGTTGATGAGTCAGTCAGTCAGTCAGGACTTTCGTGTTTATACAGTATATATAGATATCCACCAAATTCCACAGGATGTTTAACCACCTGATCAATGATATCATACATATTCATAGAATGTCCATAGCATGCATTCTATAAAATAATTAATATGAGTCATATCACAGCTTTCAATGAAATTGCTTGCATTGCAGTTGTGTGTAAAGCATTTGCAGAAGCACTGAAAACTTAACTTCAATACAGGTTTTACTGTTTTACTGTATTTTACTACTACCAGAAACCTAATTATACGATTGTATTCATACATTAAATCAGAAATACCCTTTTCACAAATAAAGTCCAATTTTTAGTAAACATTCAAGGTCTTAATTTAAATAACCTATGTCCTTTTTCAACTTTATCACGGCTCAACCTTATAAAATTCTTCAAAACTGGCTTTGTTTTCAGTAGCCAGGTTATCTTATTTTAATTAATATTTCCTTTTCCATTCGGCTTTAATTAGCATTCGTCATGCTTCTTTGCCTTTTACAGTAAAATCGTCTTACAGATAATACATATGGTCCTTTGGGTGAAAGGCATTGGTGGTATTCCATTATTTTTACAGTTTAAAATATATGAGTTTGATACCTACAACCCAATATCACTCATGACGAGCATCACATATAGATGTCTGCAGAGATGATTCAGGTTTTCCCTTAACCTCATTTATTAAAGCAGGCTAATAGCAATAAAGATGATGTACACAATTTTGTAGGTCATTTCAAGGATATTCTTTGTCACAAAGCTGTGACTTAAAGTTTGATTTCTTTCCAAAATGAATTCTATATAAATTGTACTTTACAATATTATCTCTCAGCCTTTTACTGCTAAATGTAGGTAATTCATTAGTGTGAATTGTTTAAGAAATAGTCACTTTGGAAAGAGCAAGGACGGTATCTGCTTAAGCAAACTTTTGAAGCAGGAAAGTGAGAAACTGGACTTTTTTTGAAGGGCCAGAATGTAATGCTACATATGGGAGTGTGTCAATATAGCTCTAATGGTAAAACAGTTCTCTGATTGTCTTGGACGTGTAGTTATTTTTCACATTGTTTATATTATTTCCTGTAATTTGCAATATGGAGGATTTGTTTAAAGACTTTATTTGTGAAAGTCAGGGCAAGACAATGTACAAAAAGTGGTACAATTCGAAATAGGGATGAACAGCCCACCACAGATCGATTATTTCACTATATTACCTCTGATAAACCACAGTGGAAGAGATGGGGGGGGGTGAAAAGAAAAAAAAAACAAAGAATACAAAAATAAAGGGAGGGGAGAGAGGAAAAAGATAAAAGATAAAAGGGCAGAGCAACAGCATAAATCAATTCACAACCCTCATAGTGACAAAATGGCGAGATGATGGGGGCAATTAGAAGAGAGCATCATCCCCCAAAATAATCCCAAGCATCCCACAAGACATGGTGTGATGAAGTTTGGCAGGGGGTTTGTCCATCAATTGGATGTGGATCATATTCTGCAACAGGTGTTTCTGAGGAGGTAACAAAGGGGACGGCCACCATTCAGCGACAGCCTTCCTGGCAGCTTGTAAAATGTTGAACAGTAACCGATTATGGTGAGGAGAACCGTGTAACAGTAGGTGTATCGCTTACCCAAGAATAGCGGAGTTGGGATCTTTGAGGACAGAAGTATCTGCTTGAATAATACAAAAAGGTTTATAACTACAGACTGTAACAAGGAGACACAAGGACTAACTGAATTGCCTTTAGGCTCTGAAGGTTTCAAGACCAACAGGTTACCTAGGACACGCTTAGAAACAGCAGACGTGGAATGACAGTCCGTGAAGTATTCAAGGTGCAGGGCAGTCAAGTGCAGAAACCAATTGTTTTGGTACATAGAAGGAATAACTGAATTGTCTCTAAGCTCTGAAGGTTTTGAGACCAACAGATTACCTAGGACACACTCAGAAACAGCAGACGTGGAATGACAATCCATGAAGTACTCAAGGTGCAGGGCAGTCAGATGCAGAAATAACATAAAACAGAAATAAACAATAGTTAGTTATCGTGGTCTTAGCAAAACCATAAACATAAGTAGTAACCTGGGTAAAAGGGAACCCCGGAGGGTTGCAAGCGATAACCCTGAACGTGAAGGGATAGAACCCAAAACAGCAACTGATCAACCCAGCAACGAGCAGGGGGTTGAATCACTAAAACAAGTGATGCAGCGTAATAAACACAATAGAAAGAGAGTTGTCTAAGCCAAGCCGGGTCAAATAACAGGAGAAGGGATCTCATACAAGCAGGGTCGTCAACAGTAAAGTCAATTCAATATTAGAAGTAGCGGTGCATGAATAAATCCACAACAGGGCAATGAGGCCATTCCTAGAGCCCTGTTTTAAAGCCTGTGGCTCCTGGTAACCACACTTGACCCCGCCCCCTCAGATGCCGATCTGCCAGCAGTAAGTGCTGGCACCCGACCAGCCAGCAGCCCCCCTTCTTGCCCAGACCCCCCAGGGCGCGCAGCAGGGGCTGAGGACGTAACAAAATGTTCAGGACTGGCTTGGCAAAGAGGTAAGTCCAGGGGTCCCTAGGGATGCCTAGGCCAAGGACATGTTCAATTAAAGTCTGTATGGGGTCCCAATACTTGGAGATCTTAGGACATGTCCACCACATATGGGCTTCAGTACCTTTGCCACCATAGCCCCTCCAACAGTCGTCAGGAATTGCGGGATGCAGGAACACTGGGTTAACATACCAATGCATCACAGTTTTTATGGACTGTTCTTGTAAGGTGACAAAAATGGATACCTGTTGCGTGGCATCCCAGATGTCCAGACAATCGTTGCCATCTAGAGATGAGCCAAAATCCCGTTCCCAAGCTGCAATGTAATTGATGGCAGACAAGTGTGAGTCAAGCATCCATTCAGGCACAACTGTTCAAAAATTGTGAGGGAAGAGGAAGCAACAGTGCGCATCTCTGGCATGGAAACATAATGATGTAATTGAAGATAGCAAAATAAGTCCAGAGGTCCAAGACTCAGAGCGGATAATGTGTCAAATAAATGCAAATCAGACCTGACGTACAGATCTCGGATTCTGGGGATACCTCCCTCGGTATAGCATGAGACCAGCGTGGCGTGTATCCCTGTTAGAAATTGGTGATTCCTTCTTAAAGGCAACATAGAAGATGCACTCTTGCATAATCTCTTCCGTGGAGATAGGGAGTCCCTGAGTGCAATGGTGTTAAGGAGGGAAGGGCATTAGGTGGATAAGGCGGGGGAGCTAGGGTCCAAATCCAGAGCCATGGGCTGTCTGGCCACATGAGCTTGGATTCAAAGTCCACCCACCGGTGGGTAGAGGGGGGAGATGGAGTGCCACTTCCTGACAAAGTTGGGTGGGCTGGCTGAAAATACTAAAGTAGGTTAGGGAGGCCCAGACCCCCTAGATCTCTAGGGCAATACAAAGTGGAATGGGCCACCCTGTGCCTCCCCTGTGTCAGACAAAGACATCAATGTTAGATTGGAGAAATCTCAGGTCACTCGGGTCAATGAGAGTGGGAAGCGTTTGGAACAAGAAGAGTAAGCATGGTAACAGATTCATTTTGATACACTCTTGATCTCACACTTCCAACTCCCATCAAAGCTGTGCAAATAAAGGGGGGGGGGTAGCTAACAGAATAAAAATCTTTCTAAGTATGCGGCATTCAAATACCCAAATATGGCTTGGAAGTGAGCGCAGTCTTGAACCCAAACCTCGTGGAAATCTCCCTGAGCCTGGCTGGAGGAAGGTGGAAGGGCAATACAACTGATTTGTCCATGTTAACATAAGCAGAGACACTTGAAAATTGGGATAATAGCATTTTGACAGCTTTTGAGGAGGCCTCACGGGAGGTCAAGATGAGCAGTATATCGTCAGTGTATGCAGATACTGTATAATGGTCATCATCTAGGGCAATACCCTTAATATCAGGAGAAGAGCATATACACTGCAACAGGGCTCCAGAATCAGGGCGAAGAGTAGGGGGGAAAGAGGACAACCCTGGAGGGTACTGTTCGCAATGGAAAAAGGGTCTGCTTGAGTGCCGGGAATCAAAACATCAGCCCTAGGGCACAGGTACAAAGCTTGGCCTGCCATGTTAATAGCAGTAGGGAAATTCATCCTATCCAGGAGGGTGAAAAGTGACAGCCATTCGACATGATCAAAGGCCTTCTTCCACATCTAACGAAAGGATCAGAGAAGGGCTTCCAGACTGCTCGAGGAACCAAAGGGTGCTTGCGGTCCTACGCTTATTCTCATAGGCTTGCCTGCTCGGAATGAACCCCGCCTGATCAGGATGAATCAAGGAAGGGAGAAGCGGGTTGACGGGTGGCAAGGATTTTAGCATATATCTTAATGTCTGTTTTCAACAACAACATAGGCCAAAACCCAGAGTGAGAAGAAAGATCCTTACAAGGTTTAGGCAGAATGCCCAACAAAGCTAGTAAGGAATCACTCGGGAAAGGGGTGCAATCCCTAGCAGAGTTAAAAAAGGTAACTAAATGGGGCCTAAAATGGGAAAAAAGGCTTTATAATATTGCACGGTGAAACCATCAGGCCGAGGGGTCTTATGCAGTTTCAAGAAACTGGAGACTTCCTCTAACATAAATTCACCTGCCAAGGTGACTTCCTGGGTGGCCGATAATTGAGGGAGGTCAACTTTAGTAAGGAAGAAGTTTATAGCCTTAGATGAGATACACTAGGGGGTGAGTGGTCTGGGAGTGGTTATAGAGGGACGTGTAATAGTCCGTAAAAGCTCTCTTAATACTCTGCAGGGAAAGAAGGGTCTGGCCAGAGGGTCCCTTAAGAGAGGCAGTAGTAGCTTTGGATGGGCGAGGGCGAATCTGCTGTGCAAGAACAGAATCCATTCAATTTGTTGATTCGTAAAATCGGCGCTTGGACCAAGTCATAGATTTAGCGACATCATCATCATTTAAAGCATGCCTAGTTTGCTGGAGCCTGTCAAAATCCTCAGGCGATGGTCTTGTGGGCAAGCTACTGAATGTGTAGGGCTTGTTGAAGTTCCAATACGGGCCACAAATTAATGCGCTTACGAAAGGAAACCTTCTGAATAATCGAAGCCCTCATCACTGCCTTATTCACTTCCCATACCGAAGAGAAGGAGATATCCTCCGTAATATTTTCATGGAAGTACAACTTCAACTCGGAAGTAAGTTACTTAACAAGACCGTGGTCCTACAGGGTGTGGGAACCAAGCATCAGTTCCACACCAGGGAGCAGTCAGTGATAAAAAGCTCCATGGCCACCTCTGCGTGGTCTGACCAACATATAACCTCTATAGAAGATGGCAGAACCCCTGGGGTCTGGGCCCTGGATCTGGTCCTTGGGGTCTGGGCCCTGGGTCTGGGCCTTGGGGGTCTGGGACTTGGGGTCTGGGCCCTGGGGACTGGGCCTTGGGGTCTGGGCCCTGGGTCTGGGCCTTGAGGACTGGGTCTGGGCCTTGGGGTCTGGGCCTTGGGGTCTGGGCCCTGGGTCTGGGCCTTGGGGACTGGGCCCTGGGTCTGGGCCCTGGGTCTGGGCCATGTGTTTGGGCCTTGGTCTGGGGGTCTGGGCCCTGGGTCTGGGCCATGGGTTTGGGCCTTGGGGTCTGGGCCCTGGGTTTGGGCCTTGGCCCTGGGTCTGGGTCTTGGGGTCTGGGCCTTGGGGTCTGGGTCTTGGGGTCTGGGCCCTGGGTCTGGGCCTTGGGGACTGGGCCCTGACCCTGGGTCTGGGCCTTGGGTCTGGGCCTTAGGTCTAGGCTGGGCCCTGGCTCACCACTCCGCTGTCTTCCTTCCTTCAGCTCTTCTTTTCTTCTCCTTTTCTTCAATCTTCTTTTCTTCTGTCTTCTATCTTCAATCCGGGCCCTCCATTTCAGGCGCGCAGCTTCACACACGCTGCTTGGCCCCGCCCAGCCAGCCAGTGAAGCTGCCAGGAGCCGGAGGAGACACAATGTCTCCTCCGGCTCCTGCAGCAGAGACACAGCTCCGGATTCGGACTCATCAAGTCCGATACCGGAGCTGTAAAAGGGCGACGCCGCTGCTGACGGGCCCCTTACAGCAGCATGGGGCGTAATGCCTGATGGCAGCCCTGTACCCCACTATCGAGTATACTCAATGTGGGGTAATTCTGAAGCAATGCAAAGTAATTCTGTTTATTGCAAACAAAATTCATTTGCAGATGAGCTCCAGAATGTGCCCCCAGAGGTGTAGTAACTCTGGCATGACAACCGCTGTGCTAAAACAGTTTGATCAGCTTGTAGGGATGTGCATTTCAATTCGGACCGATTCGTGGCTTCAGATTCGGGCAAATTTCCGAATCGGATTGGATCGGATCCGAAAAGATTTTCGATCCGTAACTAAAAGTTTTTCGTGTTTTCGTATGGACGTGAAATGTGTAATATCGCAAGTCATTTTCGTTCCATTCGTGATTTCAGTTCCATTTTGGTCACTTCGTATTTTTCAGTTCCATTGCTGATTCCGTAATTCCGTATTGTTTCCAATGATTCGATATTTCTGTCGATACGATAATTCTGTCGATTCTATCTTTTTTTATTAAATAAAGATCATTTTTTTCTAATAAATATGCATTGCACAACTTTATTTAATCATATTAAAATGGTATGAAAGGAACAAAAATGAACAAAACGATTTAAAATACGTAAAAATAAAATACTGACCCAAGTGGTCTGACTTTAAAGAAAATAACAGAACAAAAGGTTTTAAAACGGAAAAAAAGCTGAACAAAATCATCAGAAATTAAAAAAAAACAAATAAAATGATTTAAAACTAAAAAAAAATGCAGCATATGAATCCGCACACTGCAGGGAAGCGCCTTTCTGCGCGGTATAATTAATGCAGCATATGAATACGCACACTGCGGGGAACAAGCGCCTCTCTGCGTGGTATAATTAATGCAGCATATGAATACGCACACTGTGGGGAACAAGCGCCTCTTTGCGCGGAATAATTAATGCAGCATATGAATACGCATAGAGCAGAGAGGCGCTTGTTCCCCGTAGTGTGCGTATTCATAAGCTGCATTAATTATACCGCGCAGAGAGGCGCTTGTTCCCCGCAGTGTGCGTATTCATATGCTGCCTTAATTATACCGCAGAGAGGCGCTTCCCAGCAGTGTGCGGATTCATATGCTGCATTAATTATTATTTTATTTTTTTTCGTTTCTGATAATTTTGTTCAGTTTTTTTTCTGTTTTAAAACCTTTTATTCAGTTTTTTATTTTTAAAGTCAGACCATTTGGGTCAGTTTTGTTTTTTTTAAATCGTTTTGTTAATTTTTGTTCCTTTCATACCATTTTAATATGATTAAATAAAGTTGTGCAATGCATATTCATAAAAATAAAAAGGATCTTTAATAAAAAAAAACGATAGAATTGGCAGAATTACCGTATCGACAGAATTACCGTATCGACAGAATTATCGTAGCGACAGCAATATCTGATCCAAAAAAACATTAGTAACTTTCAGACAAAAGGAATAGACACTTTGAAATGAGGAGAACAGACGTTCCGAAAAACATAAAAATTTCCGATATCACGAAAAAAAAAGTCGATACGAAAAACAAGCCGATCGATAACACGAAAATGGCCAAAATCACGGGAAAAAAGTCAATACGAACAATGAAACGAGCCGAAAAGAAAATCGTCCGAAATGAAAATTTTAAAAATCCGAACGACCCAAACCGGAAAAAGAAATCGGTGCACATCCCTATCAGCTGGAGTTCCGTTTTTTCCTTTAAAGGAAAAACTGAGCCCAAGCTGTTTTAGAAAGCTGTAGTAGTGTTTTTCTGGGCTGAAGAAGTTGCCATCTGCCTGTCAAATAGTACATACAGCATGAAAGTGTAATTTTGAGATTTCCAAGCATAGATTCACAGGCTACTGCAAAGGTTTATGACTTTCTTTTTATGTATAAAACATACAACTAAGCGACAAGATGGCGGGTTTATCTTTAGAGATAAAAGCAAAACATAGTGGGGTGGCAGCAAATAATGACCTGGTTGCAAATACAGAATATACAAAAATATACATAAAAATGTATATTCTAGTGTAGATGACTACGTGGTTTGTTTTTGTATTCTTTTTACATGAATTGGGGCTGGATAGTGGGGAATTGTGCTGCTGCCCGTAGGGCATAGAGCCGGAGACCACTTTTTAATGTATGCCATTAGTTTTATAAAAAAAAAATCCCCATTGTAGTGAAAGGTTTAAGCACATATAGCTGGTGAACTGCACTGTGTTCAGCCCATTTAAATAACCAAGAAACAAATACAAAATACTCCTGAAAGTGTTAAAAAATTGCTTTGCCCTTCAAAATTTTAAGAGATCTGCCTTAGTAAAAAATATGCGCTTATTTCTTGCTTTTTCTTATCTGTCTTAGGATAGATAAAAATATTTACTTGTTCCTGGGACCTCCCATAGTCACTCAGTTTATATCAGGTGTAAGGAACCCAAGGGTACACGTGCGTCTTTAACACAGTCCTGATGCAAACAAGCAGTCTTTTTTCCTTTTGTTTTTATTTACAGGCAGGTCTGTAGGGGAAGTACGTGCCCTCCCAAGTTAACCCCTTCCTTGCTCTCAGCCCTGCTGACTCTGCACACAGGGTTCCGAACCGGAGGGTGAGAGGATGAGCCCACTATGCGATGATACAAAGGCAAACAGACAGGTTCCACGGTACGAAATGGCTATTCTCGGGTAACAGGTAATATACTGTAGATGTATGGATGGGACAGGAATAGGAGATGGATACAGGCGGTGGACAGGGAAGGCAGAGGATGGATTGAGGCAGAGGGAGGCAAATACAGGAAGAGGGCTGACCGCACACAAACGATATAGAGACTAGCGATGAGCCGAACACCCCCGGGTTCGGTTCGCATTCGAACAATTTCAAAAGTTCGAGTTCGAACTCGAACAGGATCCGAACTCAATGCAAGTCAATGGAACTCGAAAGTTAGATTTTTAGAGTGCCCTCCAAAAGGGCATATATGCAAGATATTTGCCATAAAAGGTGTATGGGGGTCCCGGCAGTGCCCTGGGGGACAGGAAACCAGGACAAAAAGTAAAGAAAAAAACATTTTTAAAGGAACAGTGAGTTTTCCATGAAATAAAGGTTAAGAATAAAAAGGAATATAATATATCGTGCCTAGGAGGTCCCCATAACCTGCCTGTGAAGTGGCGGATTTGTAGGATGTATAGAAACATTTAAAAAGAAAAAAATGACATTTCAAATGACGGTAAATGTTTTTCCTTTAATATATTCATAAACAACTGCTTGGGGCGGCAGCCTGTATGAAAAGAGGAGACATTTTAGGACACGCAGAACAAGTTTAGTGATTTTTTGACTAAATTATGGTGAAACTTATGCAGGCTTTGGATGAAAGTAACAATAGGTGCTTTAAAATTGGGCCTTTAGTGTTGGCAACAGTGCCGTCACACCATAACCCCTCTGTGGTATTGTGGAAGAGTGCAGGGTTGGAGGTTTTGGTAATGCAGAAGACATCCCCGATCTATTCAGTTACATCAGCAGCTGTAACAAAACTGGGTCAGCAATGTTTAGGCACTTGTACTGCGCTACTGTATATGGTGAGAATCGGCGCACACCAGTAGCAACAGGAAGCAAACAGAACAGGCAGGGAATACACAGAGAGAATAGTCAAATGGCAGGCAAAGTCGGCAACAGATCGGGTCCTCAGAACAAACAGGGTCAGTAATAAGTATACAAACTGATTCGGTAAGCTAGCGATGCGGGAATAGAGACTGAGACACACTGAGCGTGTAGCGACGCACGGTATAGCGAAGCGAAGAGAAGCAAACATTTTGCAGGCTTGACTTCACTCTGCTCCGCCTCGCAGCGTGTCTACACTACATTATGTTTGCTTCTCTCCGCACTGGACAAGAATCCACTAACTAAATTAAAATGTACACAAAACCGTTTTATTTTCACAAAGCACATTTTATAGAGGCAAAAAAAGTTTCTACTGAATAAAATACATCAAAAATTACTGTTAATTTAATAGGAATAGTATAAAAATATATAAAAAAAGATAACCCCTGATCATATATATTATAGGGACACATAGAAACATAGAAAAATGTCGGCAGATAAGAACCTTCCGGCCCATCTAGTCTGCCCAATTACATGGATACTTTACCTGGATTTATCTTTTGTTTAGGATAGCCTTATGCCTATCCCATGCCTGCTTAAATTCAATTACTGTTTTGGCCTCTACCACTTCAACTGG
The DNA here is from genome assembly GCA_009667805.1 of Leptobrachium leishanense. Classification (NCBI taxonomy): domain Eukaryota; kingdom Metazoa; phylum Chordata; class Amphibia; order Anura; family Megophryidae; genus Leptobrachium; species Leptobrachium leishanense. The sequence continues at coordinate 136,128,664 of CM019065.1, forward strand.
AAGACTGTTCCATGTATCCACCACCCTCTCAGTAAAATAATGCTTTCTGATGTTACTTTTAAACCTTTGCCCCTCTAATCTAAGACTATGTCCTCTTGTTTTGCTACTTTGTTTCCTTTTAAATATACTCCCTTCCTCTACCTTGTGGATTCCCTTTACGTATTTAAATGTTTCTATCATATCTCCTCTGTCTCGTCTTTTTTCCAAGCTGTACATGTTAAGATCATTAAGCCTTTCCTGGTAACTTTACTCCTTCAAGTCATACACCATTTTAGTAGCCCTTCTCTGAACTCTCTAAGATGTCTATATCCTTCTGGAGATACGGTCTCCAGTACTGCACACAGTACTCCAAGTGAGGTCTCACCAGTGCTCTGTACAGTGGCATGAGCACTTCCCTTTTCCTACTGCTAATACCTCTCCCTACACAACCAAGAATTCTGCTAGCATTTCCTGCTGCTCTATTACATTGACTACGTACCTTTAGATCCTCTGAAATAATAACCCCTAAATCCCTTTCCTCAGATGTTGAGGTTAGGACTGTATCAAATATTCTATATTCAGCCCTTGGGTTTTTACGTCCCAGATGCATTATCTTGCACTTATCCACGTTAAAACTCAATTGCCACAGCTCCGACCATTTTTTTAGTTTACCTAAATCATTTGTCATTTGGCTGATCCCTCCAGGAACGTCAACCCTGTTGCAAATCTTTGTGTCATCAGCAAAAAGACATACTTTTCCATTAATACCTTCTGCAATATCACTAATAAAAATATTAAATAGAATGGGTCCAAGTACTGACCCCTGAGGTACCCCACTGGTAACAAGACCTTGCGCCGAATAAACTCCATTTACCATAACCCTCTGTTGCCTGTCACTCAGCCACTGCCTAATCCATTCAACAATATTGGAATCCAAGCTCAAAGATTGCAATTTATTGATAAGCCTTCTATGCGGAACAGTATCAAAAGCCTTACTGAAATCTAAATAAGCAATGTCTACTGCACCACCTGTGTCTATTATTTTTGTTACCCAATCAAAAAAATCAATAAGATTAGTTTGGCATGATCTCCCTGAGGTAAACCCATGTTGTTTCTGATCCTGTAATCTATGAGTTTTTAGATGTTCACACGGAGCGCTGTGTATAGAGTAGGGATGCATTGATACCACACACAGACATATACGTATATATCAACACGAAGACCTATATATAAGTACATATCAACACGCAGATATATATATACACCCACCCACAGACCTCAGACCATATATACACATACGCACATGGGGGGTGGCATGTGGACAATCTCAACTAAATGTGCCCCCCCCATTTGGCTGATCCCTCCAGAGGAAATGTTGAACCCGACAGAGCAGAGAATATATATATTATTCTCTGCTCTATCGGGTTCAACATTTCTTCTGGAGGGATCAGCCAAATGGGGGGGGGGGCAATTAGTTGGCAAAATGTGTGTCTAATACAAGTCTGGATATATATATTTATAAGAATATAGATATATATCTTATCTACATAGGCATGCGCACGGGGGTGCCGGGTGTGCCTGGGCACACCCTAATCAGACGGCTTCTTCTTTTTTTGGCAGCCACTGGATTCAAACCCCCAGCTCCAGCGCTCATAGCTGACAGCTGCGCTGGAGGATTCCGTTTGCTACTGATCCAGCAGCAGACACACCCCTGCCTGTGTCTTTTGAAATGCCCAGCAACATGCAGTGGCAAGATTGGCAGCTGCCCTGGGGGGATGGGGACTCTGGGTCTTTTGAATACCCTTACCCTAGTGACAGGCAGTAGTTGTACCTCCTGGTCTGTTTCCAATCTTCCTAGACTCCTATTCGATTGGGGGGTGGAGGAATAGTACAGAGGAGGGAGAAGTCATACAGCGGGGCAGGAACTAGGAGCAGGATCCACTCCACAGGGTTTGGCAGGAGATGTAGCAGTCGGCCCTGTCTGAGGGTATGGAATGGATGCACCTATTTTTTTTGTTTTTAAATTCTACTACTGCCTGTAAGGGTTAAGCCTGGCTGCTCCAGGGAGCACAGATGCACCAGGTTGTAGCATTCTGGCCTCTCCCAGCATCTACAAGTCACTGGCAGCAAGGGGAAAGTGTGTAAACAGTGAGAGAATACAGAGAGATGATGAGAAAGGGAGAATGCATGCAACTAGAAAGCAGAGAGAAAATGAATGTAGGAAGAAGGGATGCAGAGAAATTCAGAGAGAAAGGCTTCTGAGAGAAAAATACAGAAAGAATGTTTAAAGAAAGAAGAGAGGAAGAAAGAGAATTAATACAGAGAGAAAGGATGCAGAGATAAAGAATACACACAGGGTTATTTAGAGAGAGGTGAAAAGCAGGAGAATGACTGGAGAATGGAAAATTCTAAGTCAAAATAGCCAAACCAGAAAAATTATCCCTTTTCAAAAATCTCACTTTCCAAATCGGCTATTTTGACCTAGAATTTTCCATTCTCCAGTCATTCTCCTGATTTTCACCGCTCTCTGAATAACCCTGTTGGAGACAGAAATGCAGAGTGAAAAGAGAAAGAAACCGAACGAAAGGATGCAGAAAGAAAGAATAGAGAGAGAAGAGAGAAGGAAAGATTACAAAGAGAAAGAAGGCAAACCATACTGATGAAAGCCTACCTCTAGAACACAGGGAGAGAACGGCTTGGGGGAGTCAGGTGAGTATGGCAAAGGGAATCCTTCTATATTTTTTTATTGTAACTATTTGTATTTTTTCTATGTATTTATTTACCCCTACCTACCTACCCTTTATAGTTATGTCTGCTAACTTAAAAATCTCCCACTTGTCCTGTCTCTGCTGACTGCAGAGAGTCCAAGCCGGGTTCCAGCTGCACAGAATTACTGAGTCTTATTACGGAGGCACTCTGATATGCTCATACACACTGCACAACAGGGACGTGCACTCAGGGGTGGCAGGGGAGGCGGAGCCTCCCCTGCCATACCAGTAAATTAATGAGCTCATTGTGTGTAATGACATGTGATGTTGTGTATGTACATTTAAACTGTAAATAAATTGTTATTTATACTCATACTCACCTCTCCTCGCTGTGCTTTGCTTCTTCTCTGTCCGCTTTTTTTTTCTCCTGCGCTTTCACTTTCACAGTTTGCCGGCTCCTGTGTGTGTGTGTGTAATACACTACACAGACAGCAGGGGCAAAACTGAGCCAGCCTAGGCTACGCAATTTACGCAGCCCAACGCTACGCTAATTGCGGAGCTCAAGCTGGTGGCAGGCAAGCTCGTCATTGCCTCCAGGCAATGACAGCAAATGAAGCTTGAGCCAATGGGAAAGCTCCATTGTCTCAAGCAAGTTTTTTTTTTTAAAAAAAAAGACCACCATGGGAGGCAGTGTTCCCATGGTTTGATTGACGCAGGACAGTCATGTGACTGTCCTCGTCAATCGTGGGGGGCGGGCAGTGAGATCACAGCAGTGTGACTGTGACAAACCCCCTCCAGAAAGTGCTGAGCGCATGTGTGTGCGATTAAACACACACACATGCGCTCAGCACAGAGAGGGGGGGGGGTTATCACAGTCACACACACTCTCAAGCTCACAGCACTGGCTCCAGCAGCTCCTCCTACTCACTCAGTCAGTAACGATCACCTCGTGCCAGCACCACAGAGACATGTGGGAAAGGAAGCAGCCGACCTCTTCTCCACTTGGACAGCACAGCCAGTGAGGAGCTGGTTATCCCAGAGTCTCAGGTAAATAAGGAGCCCTCCCCTGCAGGAACCCTGTGACTCAGCTGGGGCATATCCATGAGCTGGGGCATATCCATGAGCTGGGGCAAATCCATGTGCTGGTGGGGCAAATCCATGTGCTGCTGGGGCAAATCCATGTGCTGGGGCAAATCCATGAGCTGGGGCATATCCATGTGCTGCTGGGGCAAATCCATGTGCTGGGGCATATCCAGTTGCTGGGGCATATCCATGAGTTGCTGGGGCATATCCATGAGTTGCTGGGGCACATCCATGAGCTGCTGGGGCAAATCCATGAGCTGGGGCATATCCAAGAGCTGGGGCAAATCCATGAGCTGGGGCATATCCATGTGCTGCTGGGGCATATGCATGAGCTGGGGCATATCCATGTGCTGGGGCATATCCATGAGCTGGGGCATATCCATGAAAGGAGCTGGGGCAAAATCCATGAGAGGAGCTGGGGCAAAATTCATGAGAGGAGCTGGGGCATATCCATGAAAAGAGCTGGGGCAAAATCCATGAGAGGAGCTGGGGCAAAATTCATGAGAGGAGCTGGGGCAATATCCATGAGAGCTGCTGGGGCATATCCATGAGCTGGGGCATATCCATGAGCTGCTGGGGCAAATCCATGTGCTGGGGCAAATCCATGAGCTGGGGCATATCCATGTGCTGCTGGGGCAAATCCATGTGCTGGGGCATATCCAGTTGCTGGGGCATATCCATGAGTTGCTGGGGCATATCCATGAGTTGCTGGGGCACATCCATGAGCTGCTGGGGCAAATCCATGAGCTGGGGCATATCCAAGAGCTGGGGCAAATCCATGAGCTGGGGCATATCCATGTGCTGCTGGGGCATATGCATGAGCTGGGGCATATCCATGTGCTGGGGCATATCCATGAGCTGGGGCATATCCATGAAAGGAGCTGGGGCAAAATCCATGAGAGGAGCTGGGGCAAAATTCATGAGAGGAGCTGGGGCATATCCATGAAAAGAGCTGGGGCAAAATCCATGAGAGGAGCTGGGGCAAAATTCATGAGAGGAGCTGGGGCAATATCCATGAGAGCTGCTGGGGCATATCCATGAGCTGGGGCACATCCATGAGCTGCTGGGGCAAATCCATGAGCTGGGGCATATCCAAGAGCTGGGGCAAATCCATGAGCTGGGGCATATCCATGTGCTGCTGGGGCATATGCATGAGCTGGGGCATATCCATGTGCTGGGGCATATCCATGAGCTGGGGCATATCCATGAAAGGAGCTGGGGCAAAATCCATGAGAGGAGCTGGGGCAAAATTCATGAGAGGAGCTGGGGCATATCCATGAAAAGAGCTGGGGCAAAATCCATGAGAGGAGCTGGGGCAAAATTCATGAGAGGAGCTGGGGCAATATCCATGAGAGCTGCTGGGGCATATCCATGAGCTGGGGCATATCCATGAGCTGCTGGGGCAAATCCATGTGCTGGGGCATATCCATGAGCTGGGGCATATCCATGAGCTGGGGCATATCCATGAGCTGGGACAATATCCATGAGAGCTGCTGGGGCATATCCATGTGAGCTGGGGCATTATCCTTGTGTGCTGGGGCAGTATCCATGTGTGCTGGGGGCATATCCATGAGAGCTGGGGCAATATCCTGTGTATATCTGGCTCTGATACAAGCCAGTGCCTCACCAGCCACTGACCTCACCGCACGTCACTGCTGCACAATAGTGTATCACAGAGCTCCACAGCAATAAATCTTCCGGTAGTGTGTGTGTGTGTGTATCACAGAGCTCCAAAGCAATAAATCTCCTGGTAGTGCGTGTGTGTATCACAGATCTCCACAGCAATAAATCTCCTGGTAGTGTGTGTGTGTGTGTAACACAGAGCTTAATAGCAATAAAACTACTGTGTGATGTGTATGAGTTTTATTGCTGTGGAGTTCTGTGATACACTAATACACCGCACATTACTGTGAGCTTTATTGCTACATACTGGGGGGCATATATAGCTATGTGTGTAAATGTATGTATTTTATCTTTAAGCGGGTTGCTGTGCATATACACCTGCGCCTTTTTTTCTGTTGTCCCAGTCTGATCTGTCAGGTATATTATAATGGAAATTTAAAATGGATGCCTGTAGCCATCTTGTTTTATTGTAAAGTTTTTTTTCCTTTTCAATTTTTATCCTAGTTTTAAAAATGGACTCAAAGATTTTTTTTTATGAGTTCATTGCTAGGTGAACCATGAGTTATGGGTGTTTTTATAATCGCTAGAGATAAAGTGTTTTTGTATGGCTAAGCCTAGTTCCAGACACGACAGACAATTTATTGGTTTGTTTTAACAAGTCTTTGAATTTTAAAAAAAAATAATTTTTGGGTATAGAAACATATTTAAAATATCTATGCATGTGTATAAATATATTCGCAAAATATATTTTTATAATCAATATATTCTATATATTCACAGTAAATAATAGATGCTTATAATATTTGTAGAGTATAACTGTGTAATAGTATAACTATTTAAATATAGAAGTAAGTTGTTGATCTAATTGCAAAGGAATCTAGCTGATAAAGAAGTACTTTAAAATCTTTGAATGAGCAAAATAACGAGAGCTATTAAATCAAATTTGACAATCCGAGACGCACTGTCTGGATTAACTATAGTTGTTCTGTGTTCAAACTAAAATAGTGGAATTGACCCCTGACCTAAAATAAGGGATTAAAAGTTAATTTGTGAAATTATATTTGAAGAGCAACACTGCCCTCTTGAGGCATAGTAAATATTATATATTAAGAATAAATATAAGGTAATCTATAGAGAAAGTAATATTTAAATGAAGGGGTAGATTTTCAGTGACGTCGAATTTACTATAACTGGATATGTACTGTTCGTGGCAGTCATTCAGATCATTCCAGGACACACAATACATTCAGGATATTACATCTCATTTATTTAGGACCACACCTAAATTTTCCCTCATGGGAATGCACAATTCTAACTCTCATGCATTGAATATCTGACATTGATAATTTTCACATATTCCAAAACAATACATTATATCCAAAGAATATTGCTGCTGTAACTGCAGAAACATTGAATCCAGATCTTTTTGACAGGTAATGTATGAGAAAGCAAAACCAAGGGATTGATGTAGGAATTATATGTATATGAGTGTGTACTTTGCAATGAAATAGATTGAGATTTATCTCAATTACTGTTAGATCCAGAGTCCAGAGTCTTCAAAATATTTCTAAATCTGCAGATAGAGATATGAAGAAAAATCGGATATAAGGATTTTATCCTAAAGTATTTGTTGCAATAGTATATACATAAATATATATATTGAATTTGGAAGTTACTGTGATTGAAAATAATAAGCAAGGAATTATATAACTACAATATAAAAAGCAGAAGATTAGAAGTTTAATTATCAATATTAGGGGAGGATTCACTAAATAAGTTTTTATTACTTATCATTCTAGAAATAGAAGTGATAGCTCATCTTTTGTTGATCCATGTAGCATAGAGAGATATACATATATATACATACATGTATCTATATATGTATATATATATACATATATAGATACATAGATCTCTACAAGATCTAGCTTGTTAAACATTGGTTTGCTGGGAAATACGTGTTAATTGTTTTCGTTAAGCAGAAATGTTTATTAACCATCTGTGTATAGTTACTAACTGATAAAGTAAATGATATTAATCATATATGCAGTTACTAACAGGAGATACATACCGTATATACTCGCGTATAAGCCGAGTTTTTTTACTCAGATTTTGAGTCAAAAAAATGCGATTCGGCTTATACGCGAGTCAAGGAGCGCAGCAATCGGCAACCTACGGCCCGCGGTGTCCGTGATAATTTCACGGACACCCGGCCCGCACCAGCCTGCTCCTTCGATGACAGCAGCACCCCGTCGGATGAGGCGACGCCGGGCGGAGAATGTGACATGGTATTGGCGCGCCGGTCAGCTCAGCGTCAGGCGGGCTGCTTTAACGTGAGGAAGGACACGGGTCGCCCAGACACACCGCCGCCGCCGCCGGGGAGACGCGGGTACAGCTCGAGAAGAGGAAAAAAACCCGGGGCGGGCTCCACAAACACCAAATCAGCCGCGCCGACTTCCTACCTCTACCCCCCCGCGCGTTGCATCCTGGGCCCGGCTCTGTGACCCGTGGAATCACTGCTGTCCTGTAACTACCTCCTCTGCTCCTGTGACCCCGGGGCTGCCCACCTTCCCCCCGTGGAGGATGGCCTCGGCGCTTGCAGGGATGTCTGGATTTGGGAGTTCCTGAACTGAAGACCCTTGTCTGTGCACGGTGAGTGGGGGGGGGGAGCGTAGAATCACCTGAAATATCAAAAATATTTATAAAAATTAGGCTGTCAGCAACATCTGCCTGGTTTTATTTAAAGGCAAAAGAATGGGAACTCTATTAAAGAGCATGAACATTAAAAGTATTATTATGCCCCAAATAAGACAAACCCAAAATGTGTAGCAGGTTGTTTTGGGCATGATTGGTGCAATTTAAAGGGTAATACATGGTGCATCTAATAGAATGAATGTTCCTAGTGCTGGGAATATATATGTAGATTTTTTTTGGTATCTATTTTTATTTTTGAAATTTTTCCAGTGGCTGCTGCATTTCCCACTTAGGCTTATACGCGAGTCAATAAGTTTTCACAGGTTTTTTGGGAAAAAGTAGGGGGGTCGGCTTATACACGGGTCGGCTTTTACCCGAGTATATACGGTATATTGGGAAGCTAGTAGTCTATGTGCTGATGGATGTTGTTGTTTATAAATCTTTGTTTATGATATGAGATTTGAAACTTTTTTGTATACGTAATAAATATATATATGTTTTTATCCGGTTGTTGATTATAATATTTTTTAAAGCAAAACACATACAATTAAAAGAATTTAGGAGAATTTCTGAATTTCACTGGGTGCATACATTGTGTGATATTTTCCTCTATATGTGTCACTGGGTGCATCCATTTGATGTCAGCCATTGCTGTGGGACATCTGCCTCGTACACCGGCGTCACTGCCCTGTAACAGGGTCTCTATTCCTGATTATGAGTAACCCATAGAATTTATAACCACAAAGGTTTGGATAAGGCTTGAAAAAATAAATTTACACGCTGCAAATGATTGAAATGCGAATGGAAATATAATTTTTTTTTTATATGATATTCTGATATGAACCATACATATAGTAATGATTTATTTTGATTGCACGCAAGTGTGTGTGTGTTTGTGTATATATTATTATATGCGGCGCGCGCATTTTGCGACCTTTGGGCGCACACCCTAATGTAATAGCCTGCGCACGCCTATGCTTATCATATATATATATAATATATATATATATACAGTGGCAAGAAAAAGTATGTGAACCCTTTGGGATTACGTGGACTTTTGCATGAATTGGTCATAAAATGTGCTCTGATCTTCATCTAAGTCACGACAATTTGAAAAACACAGTCTGCTTAAAATAATACAACACAAACATTATGTTTTCATGTTTTTATTGAACAGAACATGTAAACATTCACAGTGCAGGGTGGAAAAAGTATGTGAACCCCTAGCCTAATGACTTCTCCAAGAGCTAATTGGAGCCAGGAGTGAGCCAACCTTGAGTCCAATCAGTGTAATATTATTGGATGTGTTGCTGAAAGCTGTCCTGCCCTTTAAAAACACACACCAGTTTTGGGTTTACTGGTTTCAAGAAGCACTGCCTGATGTGAACCATGCCTCGCAGAAAATAGCTCTCAGAAGACCTACGATCAAGAATTGTTGACTTGCATGAAGCTGGAAAGGTTTACAAAAATATCTCCAAAAGCCTTGATGTTCATGTATCCACAGTAAGACAGACTGTCTACAAATGGAGAAAGTTCAGCACTGTTGCTACTCTCCCTAGGCATGGTCGTCCTGTAAAGATGACTGCAAGAGCACAGCGCAGAATGCTTAATGAGGTAAAGAAGAATCCTAGAGTGCCAGCTAAAGACTTACAGAAATCTCTGGCACATGCTAACATTTTTGTTGACACATCTACAATAAGGAAAACATTAAACAAGAATGGAGTACATGGGAGGACACCACGGAGGCAGCCATTGCTGTCCAAAAAGAATATTGCAGCACGTTTGAAGTTTGCAAAAGAACACCTGGATGTTCCACAGCACTACTGGCAAAATATTCTGTGGACAGATGAAACCAAAATTGAGTTGTTTGGAAAAAACACACAACACTATGTGTGGAGAAAAAAAGGCACAGCACACCAACATCAAAAAGAGAGCGATTCACACCAGACATCCCAAGAATATTGCTACATTGAAACAGTTTTGTGAAGAGGAGTGGTCCAAAATTACTCCAGATCGTTGTGCAGGTCTGATCTGCAACTACAGGAAACATTTGGTTGAGGTTATTGCTGCCAAAGGAGGGTCAACCAGTTATTAAGTCCAAAGGTTCACATACTTTTTCCACCCTGCACTGTGAATGTTTACATGTTCTGTTCAATAAAAACATGAAAACATATAATGTTTGTGTTGTATTATTTTAAGCAGACTGTGTTTTTCAAATTGTTGTGACTTAGATGAAGATCAGTGCACATTTTATGACCAATTCATACACAACTCCACGTAATCCCAAAGGGTTCACATACTTTTTCTTGCCACTGTATATATCATACTTGCCCTTATCCTCCCCTATAAATTTGCTAAAAATATACACAAAAAAAAACACTGCTTGAGACCCCGCGCAGCCCACATGCCACCCCCCTGTACCTGGCTGAATGTATCTAATATATATATAATTAAATACATTCAGCCAGGTAGAGAAAGAAAAAAAAATGTTTTATTTTATGTTCCCGGGGACATTTAAAAATGTCCTCGGATTTGTTTTTTAGAAATGTGTCGCCTTACCTTAGCCTGGTGGTCAGTGGGGGCTCCCTGGATCCTGGTTGTGGGGGGGTCTGCCGTGGCCGCAGGTGCAGTGGCTCCCTCCCTGCGCTGCCTGGCTGGCTCTGCCACATGCACCCGGGCAGCTAGGCCGCACAATCGCAGCTCTGTCATCCGGCGGCCGCATGCTCCTCAAGGGGATCCTTGGGAGGCCCCGGCAGGCTGCCCTCTACAGTGCCTGATTAGAGGGCTGTGTCTGCCTGATGTTTTAGTAACAAGAATGTTTTAAAGGAAAGGATTGTTGAACATCTAAAAACACATAGATTACAGGATCAGAAACAACATGGGTTTACCTCAGGGAGATCATGCCAAACTAATCTTATTGATTTTTTTGATTGGGTAGCAAAAATAATAGACATACTGTAGGTGGTGCAGTAGACATTGCTTATTTAGATTTCAGTAAGGCTTTTGATACTGTTCCGCATAGAAGGCTTATCAATAAATTGCAATCTTTGAGCTTGGATTCCAATATTGTTGAATGGATTAGGCAGTGGCTGAGTGACAGGCAACAGAGGGTTGTGGTAAATGGAGTTTATTCGGCGCAAGGTCTTGTTACCAGTGGGGTACCTCAGGGGTCAGTACTTGGACCCATTCTATTTAATATTTTTATTAGTGATATTGCAGGAGGTATTAATGGAAAAGTATGTCTTTTTGCTGATGACACAAAGATTTGCAACAAGGTTGACGTTCCTGGAGGGATCAGCCAAATGACAAATGATTTAGGTAAACTAAAAAAATGATCGGAGCTGTGGCAATTGAGTTTTAACGTGGATAAGTGCAAGATAATGCACCTGGGACGTAAAAACCCAAGGACTGAATATAGAATATTTGATACAGTCCTAACCTCAACATCTGAGGAAAGGGATTTAGGGGTTATTATTTCAGAGGATCTAAAGGTAAGTAGTCAATGTAATAGAGCAGCAGGAAATGCTAGCAGAAAGTTTGGTTGTGTAGGGAGAGGTATTAGCAGTAGGAAAAGGGAAGTGCTCATGCCACTGTACAGAGCATTCGTGAGACCTCACTTGGAGTACTGTGTGCAGTACTGGAGACCGTATCTCCAGAAGGATATAGACATCTTAGAGAGAGTTCAGAGAAGGGCTACTAAAATGGTGTACGGCTTGAAGGAGAAAAGTTACCAGGAAAGGCTTAATGATCTTAACATGTATAGCTTGGAAAAAGACAAGACAGAGGAGATATGATAGAAACATTTAAATACGTAAAGGGAATCCACAAGGTAGAGGAAGGGAGTATATTTAAAAGGAAACAAAGTAGCAAAACAAGAGGACATAGTCTTAGATTAGAGGGGCAAAGATTTAAAAGTAACATCAGGAAGCATTATTTTACTGAGAGGGTGGTGGATACATGTAACGGCCTTCCAGTTGAAGTGGTAGAGGCCAAAACAGTAATTGAATTTAAGCAGGCATGGGATAGGCATAAGGCTATCCTAAACAAAAGATAAATCCAGGTAAAGTATCCATGTAATTGGGCAGACTAGATGGGCCGAAAGTTCCTTATCTGTCGACATTTTTCTATGTTTCTATGTTTTTTATCCCATAGGCTTCAATGTTAAAAATATTCCCGTTTTAATCCAATATCTAATAAACCATTGCTTATAATATTCTGCAGTAAAGAGTCTCTTTATTTCTATTTTTTTAAGCATTTTTTATACTTTTTTCAAATTTTCTTTTTTCTTAACTTTTGGCGAACGTCCCAAAAAGTTTGAATTTCGTGAGCCGTCGAAAAGCCAATGTGCGATTCAAACTCCGAACAGATCGAACTGAACAGCTCATCCCTAATAGAGACTCTGGTAATGCAGGGTCTTTGGCAGGAGTCTTTAGCAGGTTTGCTGGAGTATAGAGCAGACATGACGAGACAGGACACGCCTTGAAGGGTCTTGACACAGGACATGGCTTGGAGGGTCTTGACATAGGACACGGCTTTGAGGGTCTTGAAACAGGACACAGCTTTAGAGGGTCTTGAAACAGGACACGGCTTGGAGGGTCTTGACACAGGACACAGCTTCGAGGGTCTTGACACAGGACATGGCTTGGAGCAGGATACTGTGGGAATTTCCACCAAGGGCTTGTCAGTGGAGAGCAGTGCTTGGGAATGTCTGGTAATGTGGCAGCACTGTATCATGGGAGGTTGACCCTTAAGTATTAATGAAGCAGAGGGAATTGGTTGATGCACCTGTGGCTGCTGCAGTGGTGGCCTGGGGAATGACAGGCATAGAAGGAAGAGGGCTTCCATTGCTGTCAGGCTGGAATAGTCACATGTTGGGCCTTCTTGTAAAGGCAGCAGTGTGTCTCCTGACAGTTCAAGCTAACAAAATAAATTTTATTACATGTATTAAGTGTTCTTTTCTTAATTGTTTATTATGATTGAAACCGTGTATTCAGCATTTCTAAGGAAATATGTAAAGCAGACTGTTTTTTGATTGGTCCACATATTAATGTCTGAAAGACATATAAACACTACTCTTTTAGAAGAGCTGTGAGAACACCAGGAGTTGAGGATGCCTCCTCTTTGTGATATCTAGTCTCTTCCAAGTTGCCTGAGGGCACGATCAAGCTCAGAGAGAGAATGAGAAAGTCTGCATGCAGCTGAATAGCCACCCGGGTGGAGAATAATCGGTCTATCAACTCCTTACAATTACTCCAGGTTAGATAGAGTTTACATTTTTCTTCCATCTTCCTGCCACACATAGCTTAAAGCCAACATTAAAAGAACCAGAACTGAATGGTGTAACAAATCACTAAATATAATTTTGGAACATTTATGCATTTACTTGTCAGGATAAACAAAATCCCGATTTCCAGTCACAAAATGACTGACATAAAATGATGTGAAAGTTGTTCAGTAGAGTCATAAAGCATTCTGACTAGAGGTTGGTGTGATCTTTTATTTTTTTCCTCTACACAAAGTACTGGGTAAGAAAATAGGTCTCCTTTTGAAATGTTGTAAAAAAAAAAAAAAAATCAACTAATAGAGAAGGATAACTCTTAAACATATTCTGGGGAGATTTATCTCACTAATCTGAATGCCATGTCTGTATTATTCTAAGATTATCTTTTCAGGACACTCATCTTTTTCTCCATAGAACTAGTACCTGATGTACTAAAACCAGCACTTTTGCTATCTTAATGGAAGACCGCTAACAGAAGCCTTTAATCCCTTCACTACCAAGTGATTTTACAAAAATCACTGTAAAGAAACATTTTTTTTAAAAATAACTGTACTCTAAGAAATATTTGGGAATATTCACAATGCATTCCTTACTGTAATAACCAATTTGGCAGGTAGATGTTGCCATCTGCTGGCCAATTGGAGTTACTATAGTTCTGAGCTCTGTGTAGGGTCAGTAGGGAACTGTCCATTGGAGACATTTGCAAGCTGGTTTTATAAAGTGCTAGAACCTTGGGCAACATGCTAAGGGTGCTAAACCTTTAGGGACATGTTCTGGAGCCCAAAATCAAATGAAAATCAATTGCAACAAAGGAGTTTTACTTGCAATGGTACAGCATAGCTCTGGATCACGTTAACATGATCTCGGGCTGCTGTGTCTGCTGCTGATTGTATAACCACCATCATGGTAGTGAAGGGGTGAATTAAAATATTTTTATTTTTACGTTCTCATTGCTCCTCACCACATCTCATCCATGGTATGTTGCAATAGACACCCTATGCTTAGCACATAATTGGGGTCTGCTGGTTCCAGTAACCTCCATTGCTGAAGACTAATGGATTTCTCACTTTTTGCCCTCTATCACTGGAGTATCATCCCACTTAGCACTTGCAAATCCTCCCACCTTTGCAATGTCAAAGCAAAGATAAAACATATCCTACATTAAAAGTCTGAGTTTATTTAAGATGATATATTTGGTGAACAGCCATAAACTGTGATTCAGCCTCCTAATGACACCTGCATGCCTGCCATCCCTACTCTGACTAAAATCCCATGAACCTCATGTCCTAATATATCATTTGTATTTTATCCTATTTATACTAATTTCTAAATGAATAATTACAATCTATTTTAGTGTACTGGTCATTTTTCACACTGTAACACAATAGACGAGTTTGTACTATTAATATAGATGTGCAAACAGATTCACCTGATTAATTGATGCTTTGGAGATTGTTTATTATGCATTAAATCCAATACTGTACCTTTGTAATATATATATATATATATATACCGGTTATGTATGTTTTTAGGAATTGCTAAAACCCGAATGTTATGGTAAAAATACAATATTTTTCCTACTTCTATAAAAACTAGCTAATGTCTTCACTCACGAGTATTAATGCAATCTCTAATTGTTCGTAACACTGGACAAGTAAATGAGACATTACTAGCCAAGAAAGGCCACGTTTTAATGCCTTGTCCAAATATAGATGAATATTATTGTTAGAAAAATGCCTTTCTCTAGTTGAGGCAATAAACAGTTGTACAATCCTCTATCTCGCACCATAATAAACCCTGCAGAACACGTCTCTGCGCAAATGGCTCTGTTTGTCTAGATCGGAAGAGATTTGCATAAAGACAGCTAATCATGTGCATTGTAAACAACATTGAAACAATAAAACCAGAAATGAACCAATAAATGCATTACCCTGGGGAGCTGGGCCATACAAAATGTGCATCCTGGATGTAGCCTTGGTACACTAACTGTGAAAAGAAACACTAAGGCTATGTAATGTTTATTTATTTATTTATTTATTTATAAAGGATTTTACCAGGAAGGATACATTGAGATTTCTCTCGTTTTCATGCATTGTATTGTGAAAGAAGAGGGTGGAGTATGGTTATGGTTGCACGCTATAATATTAAATAAATAATGATAGATATAATTCATTGCAGACCTTGAAATTGTACATCGAGATATTTTTTAAATAAATTTTTTATCTTCATTAGGTTTCTTTGATCCAAGTATTTCCTTGCAACGAACACCTAAACCTAGAGCATGTCAGCTGCATGTTCATTGATCTCCTTTATATTTCTTATAGTATAGTACAGGTTATCTGTACTATTACCCCAACAATTTCTGACATGCAAAAGAAAATTTATCTTTCAAAATGCATAGAAATATGTAAGAGTTAAAAACGTTTGCAATCCCAATTACAATGAATGGATCAAATATGAAAAATCTTTTCTGGTTTTCTGAACAGTCATTGGACAGTTGCACTTTTTTCTGCATTCAGTTTGACATGTCAACAGTACACTGTTTTTGCTTGTTTCATGAAAAGGGTTATCATTTCTGCTTGGTTTTAGAATTGGACTAAGGTTAGAGTAACTTTTTTTGCTTATTTTATGGTTAAGTAGAATGCTTATGTTTGTTTTAAGATTAGGCTTATTGTTATGATTACTGTTTCAGCTTTATTATGATTA
The DNA here is from genome assembly GCA_009667805.1 of Leptobrachium leishanense. Classification (NCBI taxonomy): domain Eukaryota; kingdom Metazoa; phylum Chordata; class Amphibia; order Anura; family Megophryidae; genus Leptobrachium; species Leptobrachium leishanense. The sequence goes on from CM019065.1 coordinate 136,144,738, forward strand.
GTGTTACTGTTAAGGTTAATGTTTCTGCTTCTTTTCTGGTTAAGATTAGGGTAACTGTTGGGTTACTGTTTCTGTTGCAATTTAATCAGACTCAAACCACTAATATACAGAACATACTTGAAAATGAGAGAAATCGCAATATATCCTTCCTGGTAAAATATTTTGCAAATAAATAAATAAATACATTGGCTGGGTCTGAATAGGCCTGGTAACAGGGAGACGGTAAAGAATATCAGCTTGTGCCACTTTTACCCCTTACCAGCTCCCTGGTACCATCATCACTGCAAAAGGGCCCTAGGTGTGTTCTGCAAGGTTTCTCAGTATTTTAAGGATCTAATGCAGTTACAGTTATAAGTATTTGTATGGTGCCAACAAATTCCTTAGCGACGTAAAATGGGACAGACAGAATGACAAATATACATACACATTACAGACACGAAGCAGAAGGAGAGAGGACCCTGCTCGAGAGCTTACAATCTAAGAGGAGAGTGGTGACCCATTAGGTGAGGGTGAATAGGGTAGGTGAAGCGACAGGTTGCATGAGGGCTGAATGAGAAGAGGAGCAGGGAATGACGGTGGGAAGATCATGGAGGGAGCCGATAGGCTTCTCTAAAGTAGTGAGTTTTCAGAGACTTCTTGAAGGACTGGAGAGACGGAGAGAGTCTAATGTTGTGGGGAGGGAGTTCCATAGAAAGGGGGCAGACAGGGAGAAGTCCTGAAGGAGAGAGTTGGTTGCGGGTGTGAGGAACTGATACCATCAGATCATTGGCAGACAGTAGAGGTCGGGGTGGGATATACCTGCTAATAAGGGAGGAGATGTAGGTAGTAGGGATGAGCCGAACACTCCCCGAGTTCGGTTCGAGCCCGATCCCAAACTTCCCATTTGTTCAGGACCGAACCCGAACTCGAACCCCATGCAAGTCAGGGGGGCTGAAAATTCGTTTTTTTAGAGTGCCCTCCAAGAGGGCATATATGCTACATATTTGCCATAAAAGGTGTATGGGGGTCCGGGTAGTGCCCTGGGGGACGGGAAACAAGAACAAAAAGTGAAAAAAAAACGTTTTTAAAGGGACAGTGAGTTTTCCATGAAATAAGGGTTAAAAATAAAAACGAAAAATTCCTTCAAATATCGTGCCTAGGAGGTCCCCATAACCTGCCCGTGAAGTGGCGAATTTCTAGGATGTATAGAAACACTTAAAAACACAAAAAATTACGTTTCATATGACGGTAAATGCTTTTCCTTTAATCTATCCATAAAAAACTGCTTGGGGCGGCAGCCTGTATGAAAAGACATTTTAGGACGCGCAGAAAAAGTTTAGTGATTTTTTGGCTAAATTATTGTGAAACTTATGCAGGCTTTGGATGAAAGTAACAATAGGTGCTTTAAAATTGGGCTTTTAGCGTCGGCAACAGTGCCGTCACACCGTAACCCCTCTGAGGATATGAATCTGATACAGGCGTCAGTGGCAGTGCACCCAGATATTGTGCCTTTAGTACCAGGCATGCAAATACTATCATACAGTAACCCCTCTGTGGTATTGTGGAAGAATGCAGGGGTGGACCACGCGGTCCTATATTAAAAAGATATGAATCTGGGAATGGGCGTCAGTGCAGCCAGATATTCTGCCTTTGGTGCAAGACTGCCAGGGAAGCAAGTATCATCATACAGTAACCCCTCTGTGGTATTGTGGAAGAGTGCAGGGGTGGACCATGTGGTCCTATATTGAAAAGTTTTTTATCTGGTAATGGGCGCCAGTGCACCCAGATATTGTGCCTTTAATGCCAGGCCAGCAAGTATCATCATACAGTAACCCCTCTGTGTTATTGTGGAAGAGTGCAGGGGTGAACCTTGCAGTCTTATATTAAAAAGATATGCATCTGGTTAAGGCGTCAGTGCACCCAGATATTGTGCCTTTGGTGCAAGACTGCCAGGGCAGCAAGTATCATCATACACTAACCCCTCTGTGGTATTGTGGAAGAGTGCAGGGTTGGACCCTGCGGTTCAAAAAAATAAAATGATATAAATCTGGCACAGGCATCAGTGCAGCCAAATATTGTGCCTTTCATGGCAGCAAGTGCCTTCACACCGTAACCCTTTTGTGGTATTGTGGAAGAGTTCAGTGCTGGAGGTTTTGTGAATGCAGAAGAGGACATCCCCTATCTATTCCATTACTTCAGCATCAGGGGATTGATAGCTGCTGATCCAGGACCGATTCATTTTTATAAATGTCAGCCGGTCTACAGAGTCGGTGGACAGACGCACTCTTTTGTCTGTGACAAAACCTCCAGCGGCACTGAACATCCTTTCGGAAAGCACGCTAGATGAAGGGCAACCTAGTAGCTGCATAGCATAATGGCTAAGTTCTGGCCAGTGATCCAATCTCAACACCCAGTAAGCCAGTGGATCATCTGCTGGAAAGGTATCCAGGTCTGCCCTTGCCCCTAGGTAGTCCTCTACCATATGGTGAAGACGCTGGCAATGGGTGCCTACATTTGACGTCCTTGGGCGTCGTGGACTAAAAAAAATTAAAAAAGCATCAGTCAAGCGGCCCTGGCCTTCACCACTATTCCTCTGATCACCCGCAGCCTCAGAAGCACGTGTTTCAGCACTTCGTAATCTACCATTGCCTGGAAAGGTGTTACACAAGTGTCGCTTTAGAGCGTCCTCAAGTTTTTTCATCCTGTGTTCCCTCTGTGCGGGCAGGATGAGTTCTGCAACTTTCCCCTTGTATCATGGATCAAGAAGGGTTGCCAACCAGTAATGATCCCTCTCTTTGATAGCACGAATCCTGGGGTCCTTTAGCAGGCTTTGCATCATTAGGGAGCCCATGCAGCGTAGGTTGGAGGTGGCATTAGCTGCCGAGTCTTCCTGGTCAATGAGGATGACCGTATCGTGCACTTCCTCCTCCCAGCCACGCACAAGCCCTTCTGTTTCTGGGCACACAAAACCCTCCCTTGAGGAATCCCCACCTCCCACCTTTAATGCCCCCACTACTTAAATAGTCCTCCTCATCCTCCTCCTGTCTGATCTGAGTAGGACCCGCTGGAATGCTGTCTGCGGAAAGACTGGGGCCTTGAGAGCTAGGGAAGGCCTCCTCTTCCTCCCACTGCTCTGCCTCTAGAGCCACATCTATAATTCCCCGCAGAGTGTGCTCCAGCAGGAACACTAAAGGAATTGTGTCACTGATGCATGCACTGTCCCTGCTCACCATCCTCGTTGCCTCCTCAAATGGTGACAGTACAGTGCATGCATCCTTGATCATCAGCCACTGCTGGGGGGAAAAAAAACAAGTTGACCTTAACCTGTCGTTGTGCCATACTCACACAGGTACTCGTTGATGGCCCTCTGCTGCTTGTGCAGATGCTGCAGCATTGCTAAGGTCGAGTTCCACCTGGTGGGCATGTCACAGACCAGACGGTTTGTGGGAAGGTGGAATTCTCTTTGAATTTCTGCCAGGCGAACGCTTGCTGGGAATGACCGTCTGAAGTGGCTGCAGACTTTTCTGGCCTGGATGAGAAGCCCTGGGTACTTGGTTAGGAAACGCTGTACCACCAGATTTAGGACGTGTGCTAGGCATGGTACATGCGTCAATTTACCCTTGCGTAGGGCGGAGAGAAGGTTGCTGCCATTATCGCAGACGATCATTCCCAGCTCAAGCTGGCGTGGTGTTAATCATCTCTGCACCTGCCCCTGCAGAGCTGACAGAATTTCTGACCCGGTGTGGCTCCTGTCCCCTAAACAAACCAGCTCAAGCACAGTATGGCATATTTTTGCTTGAGCCATTGCGTAGACCCTGTCAGGCGTCGGTTTAACTGCCACTTCGCCAGAGACAGAGAAGGAGGAGGAGGAAGAGGGAGAGGTGGTGGTGGTGGAGCAGACAGACCTCATACAAGCAGCTTTCTGGAGGCGTGGTGGATGAACAAGCTCCAGCACAGAGCCCCGTCTTGGATCCCTCCCAGCTGCAATCAGAGTTACCCAGTGTGCCGTGAAGGAAATGTAATGACCCTGTCCATGCTTGCTGGACCATGTGTCTAAAGTCACATGCACCTTGCTGCTGACTGCCTTTCCCAATGACTGGATAACATTGTCTTCCACGTGCTGGTATAGTGCTGGAATGGCCTTGCGTGAAAAGTAATGGCGTTTTGGAACCTGCCACTGTGGTACAGCACATACAGCAAATTCACGGAAGGGAACAGAGTCCACCAGCTGGAAAGGCAGCAGCTGCAATGCGAGTAATTTTGCTAAGCTGGCATTTAGACGCTGTGCTTGGGGATGGTTGGGACTATATTTTTTCTTTCGCTGCAGCAGCTGCGGCAACGTAATCTGACTGCGTAAATCTTCAGCTACTGGGATGATGTCACATTGTGAGGAAGGACCTGCTGGTACATCCTTTACTGTAGCATCATCCCTGTCGGTAGAGGTTGTAGGCAATGACATGGCAGGACATACAGTGTGGGTAGAGACAGATGAGGAGGAGGAGGACCTACGCGAAGTTTTGCGCCAACGGGATGTGTGGCACTTGTTCATATGTCGCCTCAAGCACGTGGTACCCAAGTGTCCGGTGTTTATCCCACGCTTCAGCCTCATCTGACATAGATTACAAATAGCACTGGTGGGGTCTGCTGCACATTTCTTAAAGAACTCCCAGACAGCAGAGTTCCTGCATGTGTTCTTTGAGACAACAGCGCTCTGCACTGGAGCAGCTCTGACATGTGATGCCTTGGACTGGCTAGTGCTACAGTTGGTCACAGAGGATGTTGTGCCTCGTGTTTGCTGTGCCTCCTCCTCCTCCTCCTCCCCCTCCTCCTCACTTGATTCCTCAGTTCGATCTGGCACCCAGGTGGAGTCAGTGACCTCATCATCAATGTCATCTTCACCCCCTATCTCCTTGTCACTGGAGCCAACTTGGCAGCATGCTGCAGCTGCTGGGGCAACATGAGTGCCAGTTATTTGTGTGTCATCACTGGCACCCCGTTCCTCTAGGTTGATTATACTCCCTTGCTCAACCTCAGAGATTGAATCAGAGCACTGTACTTGCTGCGCATCCTCAAGCAGCATGTCACTCTCATTGTAGTCAAACAATTCAACTGACTCCTCCGTGTGTGATAGCGAGGATACGGCAGGAGTAGCTGTGGACATGGAGGCTGCATTAGATTCTTTGGCAGCTGAGGTGGACTGTAAAGCACTAGAAGCCTGGCTGGCAGAGGATTCGGAGGATGAGGATGGCCTGGTTAGCCAATCCACCAAGTCCTCTGTATGTTGCTGCTGCTCAAGACGGCCAGCACCAGTTAGAAAGGACAAGCGTGCCCCTGCAGAGGATGCACCACGTCCACCATGACCAGAGACACACCCCCCCGACACAGGGGCTGCTTGCCCTCTTATCTGTGCCTGGGAGCGTCTGCCTGTCCTTTTTGTTCTTTCAGACATGGTGAGTGATTTATAGATTAATATATACAGAACTCTGATTCAACTCTGGTATAAAGATTTAAAGAACTCTGGTATAACTCAGTGAGACACACTGATAGCTGGCAGCCAGTGACGAGACACCGATCACCTTAATTTACAAGTGTTTTAAAGAAATTAGTGAGCCCCAAAATACAGCGTGGTACTGGTTGTGTGACGAGACACAGATCACCTTAATTCACAAGTGTTTTAAAGAAATTAGTGAGCCCCAAAATACAGCGTGGTACTGGTTGTGTGACGAGACACAGATCACCTTAATTCACAAATGTTTTAAATAAATTAGTGAGCCCCAAAATACTGTGTGGTACTGGATGTGTGACGAGACACAGATCACCTTAATTCACAAATGTTTTAAAGAAAGTAGTGAGCCCCAAAAAGATTTGCTGGCACAGTCACAAGACCCAGAAGATCACCTCAATTCACAAATGTTTTAAAGAAAGTTGTAAACCCCAAAAAAACTTGCTGGCACAGTGACAAGACACACATCACATAAATTCCCTGATATTTGGTAGAAATGAGACCCAAAAAGATTTGCTGGCACAGTGACAAGACCCAGAAGATCACCTTAATTCACAAATGTTTTAAAGAAAGTTGTAAACCCCAAAAAAACTTGCTGGCACAGTGACAAGACACACATCACATAAATTCCCTGATATTTGGTAGAAATGAGACCCAAAAAGATTTGCTGGCACAGTGACAAGACCCAGAAGATCACCTTAATTCACAAATGTTTAAAGAAAGTTGTAAACCCCCAAAAAACTTGCTGGCACAGTGACAAGACACACATCACCTAAATTCCCTGATGTGTGTCTTGTCACTGTGCCAGCAAGTTTTTTTGGGTTTTACAACTTTCTTTAAACATTTGTGAATTGAGGTGATTTTCTGGGTCTTGTCACTGTGCCAGCAAGTCTTTTTGGGTCTCATTTCTACCAAATATCACCTAAATTCCCTGATATTTGGTAGAAATGAGACCCAAAAAGACTTGCTGGCACAGTGACAAGACCCAGAAAATCACCTCAATTCACAAATGTTTTAAAGAAAGTTGTAAACCCCCAAACAAACTTGCTGGCACAGTGACAAGACACACATCACCTAAATTCCCTGATATTTGGTAGAAATTAGACCCCCCAGACCCCCCTTGTAGCGTGGCAGACTGGCAGTAACAAGACACAACTATCTCCTTTGAAATCTCCTCTGAAATGCGTGCAGAATCGGCGCGTGGAAACGTTATATAGTGTGCTGCGGGACTTAGCTCTGTGAGCCCATGATTGACCAAAATTTGCCCAATCAGGACCCTGAGCGGTGATTGGCATAGTGTTGAACCATTCTTGCACCAGACCTGTGGTCAGGTGCAAGGCTGTAGCCAATTACGAGCTTCAGGCAGTGGGAAAATGCATTGTGGTCCATTGTGGTCGAACATGCGGCGGACACCCGGAAATGTTCGGTGTTCGCGATCTACTCGAACAGGCTAAGTTCGGGTTGAACCCCGATCCGTCCGAACCCGAACAGCTCATCCCTAGTAGGTAGGTGCGCGGTAATGAAGAGCTTTGTAAGTGAGCACCAGTATTTTGAAATGGATTCTAAAGGAAACAGGGGGCCAGTGTAGAGATTCACAGAGGGGTGAGGTGTGAGAGGTGTAGGAGTCTGCAACAAGTGTTCATAACAGACTGCAGAGGGAGAATCTGGGATTTCTTCAGGCCAGAGAGAAGGAGGTTACAGTAGTCAAGACGGGAGATAATAAGAGCTTGGATGAGCAGTTTAGTAGAGTCGGGATTTAGAAAGGGACGGATGCGTGCAATGTTTTTTAGGTGGAAGTAGCAAGATTTGGTTAGAGACAGAATGAATGTGGCGGTTCCCATCTGCAGTCCTCAAGTACCCCTAACAGGCCAGGTTTTAAGGATTGCCTTGGGAAAATGCAGACTGAATCCTCCAATCACTGAGCAGTAAATCATATCACCTGTGCTGTGTGTCAGATATCAGGAAAACCTGACCTGTTGGGGGTATTTGAGGACCTCGGTTGGGAACCACTGGTCTAATGTGTCCAACAGAGCATTCTGAATCATTGCACTGCGATCATAAGGTATCATGCTGCAATCAAGTGACCTCTGTAAGTCTTTATATATTGAAGTCATGTGAACTCTGTCTGGCTATTTACTTGAATTTGTCATTTTTATAAAGATAATACATTCACATTGTCATCTTTTGCTTTTTTTCAACGAAAATAACATGCCTTAACTTTACACCTGTTTACTTCAAGATGTTTATAAATATATAGAGATACTACTGGCTATGTTTAAGCTTCTCCTTGAAGCCTGCACCCAGAATGCTTGAAGGATGGATAGCCTGTGCCTGCCTGCAGCTGAAGGAAATGCTTTGATTGATTCCTATAATTCATAGAAGATACAGAATAATGCATAGGCAAGTATATGTGGAGCTGGGCTGTCATATTATCAAGACACTTTGATACATGTAGAAGAATGCACTGCATGTGCTAGGAGGACCCGCCGTCTTATCTGACACTTCTCACACATGTGGAATAATGCATAGGAGAGTTCAGCGGTGGAAGCTACATCACTCAGCTACAGGATGAAATTGCTTAAGACACTTCCTGTAAATCCAATCTCTCTGCCTTCCGCGTGGTATACTGAGAATTTAATTTAACCCCTGTCCTGCCACAGTATCATAAAAGCTAGTAATCAGAGAAGCTGGAAGATAATCAAAGATATTGTGAAAATGATGACCGATTACCTGACCCGGGTCCTCCGAATGATAGACGTTTCTTGCTCTTATCTTTTGTTTTGCAAAAAAAGTTAAAACTAGGCCCTTAAAATGTTTTGCACAATTTGTATAAATACACATTTATTTATTTAATTATTGTTATTTTGTTACCGTTCATAAAACTGTTGCAAATGTAGAACCATTTAACTTTTGTTGCTGCACTCTAGGGGCTCTATCATTTCCTTCAAGCTAATGCTAGTGCTCATGTTACTGCTAGCTTAAAGGACGTGATAGCATGCCGCACCTAATTCCTCCGATTCGCTAACGGGTTAAAAAACCCGTTAGCGCTCGTTAGTGTGTGATTTGCATTGCAAGTTTACTGTACTTTGTGCTCCCTATACCTAACATGGGGAGGGCAAAGTGAAAGCACAGATAAACTAGCATTTGGATCACAAGGTCCTAACGCTAGTTACTAAGAGCTGGCGCTAACTGAAAAAGTTAACACCAGCTCAGAGATGTAGGTAGCGGATTCTGCTGCTGCAGAATCCATTACCTGCAGCTCAAAACCCCCCAAAAATCAAATACTCACCTCTTATCACGTGGTGAGAATGGTGGCCCGATCCGCTGCTTCTGGCCGCTGAGAGCAGAGTGAGGCTGGGGAAAAAAAGCTCCCGGTCTCCATCCGCGATCAGTCCGCCGACCAGGAGGATCTCACGAGAGGCAAGATCCTGCAGATCATGTGACCCAGCAGGAGAAGCCTCCACGGAGTCCTATGGACTCCATGGAGTAGATGTTGGGGACAGCGCGTCAGTGCTGCCCCAGCATCCGTGAGCCTAGTGGCCACTATGGGGCAGGCAGCAGAACTCATCGCCTGCCCCATAATCTTAGCGAGCGGAACGTAATAGTGCCCCAGGAGTGGTCTTCCCCTTTCATGTAGGTCTTTTGAAGCTGCACCCAACCATGAGATACTCTTCTAACAGAAATCTCTATCATACTATATGTGCTGTTTTGGTTTTGATCAGTTGCATCTTAGTATTGTTATTTGTATTTAAGAAAATAACACTGTCATTCCTTACAAATGCACCACTGTGTTCATGGGCATAAGGAAATGCCACACAAATGCATTTCAACATTCACATACTCCTGTGTAACACAAGTAATTTATTAGCAGCTGAGGTGAAAATCTGATAAGACACGTGAAAGTCCAACTCTTGATCAACCCTATTGAATTTGCTTGCTTATCAATACCTATTTAAGAATCCATAAATATTGTTGAGCATGCATCTGCCTAATAATTTCTTATACAAATTAAACATTTGGTCATGATGAACTCATGTTCCATAGAACATAGTATTTGTTTGAAGCCATCATAAACCTGTACAGCTGGTTTATCAAAAAAAGGGCCCGAGGGAGAAATTCACAGTTATTCCCCTTTCACTGCCAATTCGTTACTTTGGCCTTATGTGTTTGTTTTCCAGTTCATTGATGTGTCGGGCCTCTCTGTCCAGGAGCATCCTTCCCTCTAAACGTGGGATGTCATGGCGGCAGAAAATGTGTCCCTGGGATGGGAATTCCATGCACTTGAGGGACTGCTGCTGCTGGCCTTATTGGCTCCCTGGCCACGAGCAGTGCGCACCTTCTGTCTCCCTCTTGCTAGCCTCCTGTGGATAGCCGTGGGGTGTGGCATCACGTCCAGGCTGCTGAAAGAGGCTTACTAGTCTCTACAGCACCTGTGGGGGGCAGCACCTCTGCATCCACCTCTGGGGCGTGGCCCTCGAGGGTTCTCAGTAAGGGCAGGGCTAGACAGAAGTCAGTCACCTTCCGTAGTCTGTGGAAACAGGGGCTGTGCATGGGTGACTACTACCTGGGAAGTGGCTGGACTGACTTCTGCTTCCTGTTTATACCCAGGCTTCCAGCTTAACTGACCTTCTGGCTTTCCTCTGTCCACGAGTGTTGTCTATCCCCTGTCTGTTCCTTGCCTCAGACCTATGCCTTGTTATTGTATACCGGGCTCCGGTACATCGGACAGGACAAGATGATATTCAAATATCAAAAAGTACACCATAGGAACACTTTCAACTAAAATAAAATGTATAGTGTCAATATGTCATGAATTCTAGTACACCCCAGTCGATATTTTAAGCTTGTGGAGCTCGAGAATTTGACTACATGCCCTTCACCAACATATTATATCCTCAGGCCTGCTAGAATTGGTCCTGATTGTCTTTCTAGGTTCCTACCTACAGTTGTTGGGTGTTCCTTAACTGGTTCATTGTAAAGAGAATGAAATTGACAGTTGGTGATTCTATACATTTTCTGAAAAGTAAAGGTTCCATGTGTGCATATTATGATTGAATCTCTAATTGATCTACACTTGTTACAATAATTAAACCTGTATTTCATGTCTGTTTCAAGTTTAGAATTCATCACTATCATCAGCACCTCCCCATGTATTTTTCAGTTACTGCACTTTTGCAATGTCCCTGGATCGTCCATGAGAATTAAGCTTAAGGGATTATTCAGGAAAGCACTGAAATTTCACTGACATTTCGGTGCTTCCTCAGTCAGTACACTTTGGTGCGCTTCGGCGATTCCATTTCATCGGTTAATTCACTATTCACCACAGGGTCCATGGGGTGCACTAAACACGGAATAGCCGAAAGCCGCTGAAGTCCACCGAATTGCAGAAAAAAAAATCAAAAACGGATCTTTGCTATCGTTCTAATAGGAGTTTAAAGCAATAAAAAAATTATATTTAAGGTCCTATGAAAATAATAAAAAGGTCTGTTACAGAATTTTAAAAAAAAATTGTGAATCAAAAATCTTATCTAAAAATATAAAAAAAATGCAAAAAATAAATAAATAAAAAGACTGTATACTGAAAATGAAACAAATAAATGGTTGAATAAATAAAAATAATAATTTTTACATTGAATCCTGGATGTTTAAACCTGTCGAACTAAACCACCAAAATTTAGGGCATTTCACTGACATTTCAGCATTCCCTGAATAGATCAATGAATACTTCTCAATGGGATGATTTTGCTGCCTCCAAAGACTGCTAAATTTCAGCGATTTGCAACGAACTGCACCGTATTTCGCAGTCAATTTGCCAGTGAAATCCCCTGTTCGGCGCAATTCTGTGGCAAGATCGCCCCTTACTGAATAAGCCCATACCCTAAATTATCCCTATCAAATCACATCACTTTTTTAATATTGATCACTAGGTTGGCAATTAATAGAGAGCCAATAATGAGCAAAAATATGAATATATAATTTAAGGATGTATTTTACACAGCATTATCCTTGGGGAGCATTTTTATTTTATCCTTATATCTTCACATGATCTAGAAATCCAATTATACATCAGGATTTATTGTACAGTCAGCAAGTAACCTCTTATACATATCTGAATGTATGGTATTCCGTCACAGTTCGAGTCTATTGAAGTTTGCTATAATATATTAACTATACTATTCATCTATGTGTACGGTGCTCTCCATAGCATATTACATAATTGACTTCATAGAAATTGGCTGTTTTGCTAAAGTGCACTACTAGATTTATTTGTTATTTAATTGCAATCATATTGATTTAATCATCGTTCATGACTTTAGTTGACTGATAACTTGGTTTCACCCATATGTCAGAGTTGTACAGTCTCTCTTTCCCACCTTACCATTGTTAGGTCACCACCTTTAGGACTAGGGATGAGCCGAACACTCCCCGAGTTTGGTTCGAGCCCGAACCCGAACTTCCCATTTGTTCGGGTCCGAACCCGAACCCGAACTCGAACTCGAACCCAATGCAAGTCAATGGGGCTGAAAATTCGGTTTTTAGAGTGCCCTCCAAGAGGGCATATATGCTACATATTTGCCATAAAAGGTGTATGGGGTCCGGGTAGTGCCCTGGGGGACAGGAAACAAGAACAAAAAGTTAAAAAAAAGGTTTTTAAAGGGACAGTGAGTTTTCTATGAAATAAGGGTTAAAAATAAAAACCAAAAATTCCTTCAAATATCATGCCTAGGAGGTCCCCATAACCTGCCCGTGAAGTGGCGGATTTCTAGGATGTATAGAAACACTTAAAAACAAAAAAATGACATTTCATATGACGGTAAATGCTTTTCCTTTAATCTATCTATAAACAACTGCTTGGGGTGGCAGTCTGTATGAAAAGAGGAGACATTTTCGTACACGCAGAAAAAGTTTACAGATTTTTTTGGCTAAATTATTGTGAAATATATGCAGGCTTTGGATGAAAGTAACAATAGGTGCTTTAAAATTGGTCCTTTAGCGTCCCCAACAGTGCCGTCACACCGTAACCCCTCTGAGGATATGAATCTGATACAGGCGTCAGTGGTAGTGCACCCAAATATTGTGCTTTTGGTGCCAGGCCTGCAAGTACTATCATACAGTAACCTCTCTGTGGTATTGTGGAAGAATGCAGGGGTGGACCATGTGGTCCTATATTGAAAAGAAATGATTCTGGTCAAGGCGTCAGTGCACCCGGATATTGTGCCTTTAATGCCAGGCCCGCAAGTATCATCATACAGTAACCCCTCTGTGGTATTGTGGAAGAGTGCAGGGGTGGACCATGTGGTCCTATATTGAAAAGTTTTTTATCTGTTAATGGGCGTCAGTGCACCCAGATATTGTGCCTTTAATGCCAGGCCAGCAAGTATCATCATACAGTAACCCCTCTGTGGTATTGTGGAAGAATGCAGGGGTCGACCATGTGGTCCTATATTAAAAAGTTTTTGATCTGGTAATGGGCGTCAGTGCACCCAGATATTGTGCCTTTAATGCCAGGCCAGCAAGTATCATCATACAGTAACCCCTCTGTGGTATTGTGGAAGAATGCAGGGGTGGACCATGTGGTCCTATATTGAAAAGATATGATTCTGGTAAAGGCGTCAGTGCACCCAGATATTCTGCCTTTGGTGCAAGACTGCCAGGCCAGCAAGTATCATCATACAGTAACCCCTCTGTGGTATTGTGGAAGAATGCAGGGTTGGACCCTGCTGTTCAAAAAATTAAAATGATATAAATCTGGCACAGGCGTCAGTGCAGCCAAATATTGTGCCTTTTATGGCAGCAAGTGCCTTCAAACTGTAACCCTTTTGTGGTATTGTGGAAGAGTTCAGTGCTGGAGGTTTTGTGCATGCAGAAGACATACCCGATCTATTCTGTTACTTCGGCATCAGGGGATTGATAGCTGCTGATCCAGGACTGATTCATTTTTATAAATGTCAGCCGGTCTACAGAGTCGGTGGACAGACGCACTCTTTTGTCTGTGACAAAACCTCCAGCGGCACTGAACGTCCTTTCGGAAAGCACGCTAGATGAAGGGCAACCTAGTAGCTGCATAGCATATTGGCTAAATTCTGGCCAGTGATCCAATCTCAACACCCAGTAAGCCAGTGGATCATCTGCTGGAAAGGTATCCAGGTCTGCCCTTGCCCCTAGGTAGTCCTGCACCATATGGTGAAGAAGCTGGCAATGGGTGCCTACATTTGACGTCCCTGGGCGTCGAGGACTAAAAAAATTTAAAAGAGCATCAGTCAAGCGGCCCTGGCCTTCACCACTATTCCTCTGATCACCCGCAGCCTCAGAAGCACGTGTGTCAGCACTTGGTAATCTACCAGTGCCTGGAAAGGTGTTACACAAGTGTCGCTTTAGAGCAGGGGTGGGCAATTAATTTTTCCAAGGGGCCACATGAGAAACTGGGACGGTAGTGGAGGGCCGAACCAATAGGCTGAACTTAAGTCTGTTCAATATAAATTTTATCGCTTTTTAAAAAGCAGTAAATTATATGGTTTTAATTAGCTGAATACATGTTATTATAACTATAGGGCTATGAAATTGTGGAATAGGTAAAATATAGCAGTAACAAAATAGAAACACCAATCATTATCACTGTTTAATTTTATTTTTAACATAACATAAATTTAACCTTCACAAAAACAATACTGAAAATGTTTATTTTGTAGTATGGTAAAAAACAGCAATTAATTAACTTTATACAAAAAACAATAAGTGCTTTTGATGTTTTCAGTGCATTTTTCTTGTTCAGTGAGAAAAATCCAGTCTGTCTTGGGCTTGAACAAGTGCTCTGAAGTCTGGTTGAATATCTGAGGTGGATATGCGAAGGACAGCTGACAGGTGATCATCAGTGAGAGAGGATCTGTATCTGGATTTGTTGAACTTCATCACTGAAAATGTTTGTTCACATATGTAGGTAGATCCAAAGAGAACTAACATCTTCTGAGCTCGCATCCTCATGTGTTGAAAGTTCTCCTCTTTGAGAGAGGAGTAAAAATCCAGCAGTGATACGGACTTAAAGTGCTCTGCCATTAGTGCATCAGACTGCAGGTCAATGAGTTGAGCTGAACATCGCTGGGTGTATTATCCACACTGCAAGAAAAGGGAGAAGAAATCATGTGCATTTCACTCTCAACGGTTTTGAAGTCTTGAAATCGCCTTGAAAACTCACCATGCAGTGCTCCTAACATGGATGAGTACCTGCGTAGGTGAACAGCTGATGGTCTGGATTCCTTTAGTGTTGGCAAGTGGGTGAGAATGTTGTCCTCCATTTGGCTTGAAAGAAACTGCAACTTTCTCATGAAAGCCTTCACCAAACTGTACATTTCATGTACAAAAAGGCCCTTGCATTGCAGTTTGGTATTTAGTTCATTCATTAGCGCAGTCACATCAACCGCAAATCCGAAATCTACCATCCAGTCTGCATCTGAGAGCTCTGGGATGACTTTCTCTTTCTTCTCACAGAACTCTTGAATCTCTGCTCTCAGATCCCATACTTTTTTAAGCACTTTGCCCAGGCTGAGCCATCTGACAGCAGTGTGGTAGCCTATGTCCCGATGTTCAGACTCCTGCTCCTCCAAAAGTGCCACAAACTGTCTGTGATTCAATGCTCTTGCTCTGATGAAGTTAACTATTTTAGTTACAACATCAATAACATGGTTAATTTTTAGCACTGACTTACACAACACCTCCTGATGTATAATACAATGTAAAAATACCAATTTCTGTCCAGGGTTCATTTCAGTCACTTTATCCTGCATCCGCTTTAAAAGTCCGACATTTTTCCCTGTCAGATTTGGACTACCATCCGTTGTAACACCTGCCAGCTTGTCCCATTTCAGTCCCAGCTTGTCCAAGCATGCATTTACCTCTGTGAACAAATCACTCCCTGTTGTTGTCCCTTTCATTGACCGCATTGCTGCCAGCTCCTCTATAACCTTAAAGTCCTTTGTTATCCCCCGTACAAAGATGAGTAACTGGGCTGTGTCGCAGACATCGCAGCTCTCATCCAAAGCCAAGGAGAAGAAATCAAAATTGTCCACTTTGTTTTGCAGCTGAAGCTCCAGATTTCCAGCGATGTCCTCGATCCTTCTTGTTACAGTTCGTCTGGAGAGGGGCACGTTCTCAAATACCGCTTTTTTCTCTGGGCATATTAATGCTGCAGAGTCCACCAAACACTCTTTGATAAATTGCCCATCAGAAAATGACTTGCTGTATTTTGCGATTTTGTGGGATATCACATAACTGGTCTTGACTGCTCCATCCCTGGAAGTGTGAAGCTTGGTAAAAAGTTCTTGTTGGTTTTGCAGCTTAGTTAGCAAAGCATTAGATGCCCGCGCCCTCTCTGCATCACTCACATTTTTGTATTTCTCTGCATGTTTAGTTACGTAGTGGCGACTCAAATTGTATTCCTTAAACATGGCGATCTGTACTCCACAAACTAAGCACACGGCTTTACCTTTTACTTCAGTAAAAAAATACTTTAAAGTCCATGTCTTATTAAAAACTCTACATTCTGTATCTATCTTTCTTTTTTTAATGTGAGCTGACATTTTTGAGGACTACTAACCGCTAAATCAGAATCTCTTGACACCTGTAAATTGAAAACAAATAGAAGTCACCTTCAAAATAAGGATCTCCTCTTTTCCCTGCAATGCACGACGGCCATCTTTAGTAAAGGAACATGATGCACCAAAAGCAGAGTCCCGCGCGGAACGAGCTGACCAACGCAAACACTTTACTGGGCACAAGGTAAGTATTTAAAAAATGCGAGACCCCGGCCATAAGCCAGGGACTGTGATTTTTGCGCCCCTGCTCTGGCACCCTAGGGCAGCCTTTTGGGCTGCCTTTTGGAAGCACCAGCCCTGCTTACGCCTAGGGTTGCCACCTTTTCTTCAAGCCAAACACGAACACTCTAGTGTTGGGCTTGGGCGGCAATTATATATATTTTTTTGTAGCATATACAGTACATTATGCGTATATATTATGGCACGAGGTATGCATGGCAGCCTGGTATTATGGCACACTCCTATGCATGGCACACTGGTATGTATATGGCACACTGCTGGCAGACCAGTATTATGGCACACTCCTATGCAATGCACACTGGTATGTATATGGCACACTACTGGCAGACTGGTATTATGGCACACTCCTATGCATGCCACACTGGTATGTATATGGCACACTGCTGGCAGACTGGTATTATGACACTCCTTTGTATATGGCACACTGCTGGCAGACTGGTATTATGACACACTCCTATGTATATGGCACACTGCTGGCAGACTGGTATTATGACACTCCTATGTATATGGCACACTGCTGGCAGACTGGTATTATGACACACTCCTATGTATATGGCACACTGCTAGCAGACTGGTATTATGACACACTCCTATGTATATGGCACACTGCTGGTGAGAGGGGGGTTACTTTTCATTGAGATCAGATTCAATTATTACTGACTTGTCACCTTATTCTTGGAGCCTGAGGAAAATGAATCCAGATTCTCCAGAATGATTCCACCAGCCTCCAGTCCAGGCACAGCACAGAGCACCTGGCTGCTGCACTCACTTGTCTGCCAGCCTCTCCCAACGAAGAAAAGCACGTGGTGGTGGTGAGGTCCCCGAACCTAGTCACGTGTGCCAGTGCCTGCCTGAGCCGGAGCAAGCATGCAACACACTGATGGTAGGAGGAGGCGGACCCGGCAGAGTGGGGAGGAACTGAAATGACGTCACCGACCACACCACGTGATGTGACCACCCCCACTTGTCAGCGGAGCCGGAGCATCCATCTCTCACTCGCACGCAGCCAGCGTGCGAGTGAACAACACCTTCAAAAGCAAGTAATAGAGGTGTAGAGGGATGCGGGCCGGACTGAGGCAGCCAAAGGGCCAGATGCGGCCCGCGGGCCGCACAATGCCCAGGTCTGCTTTAGAGCGTCCTCAAGTTTTTTCATCCTGTGCTCCCTCTGTGCGGGCAGGATGAGCTCTGCAACTTTAACCCTTGTATCGTGGATCAAGAAGGGTTGCCAACCAGTAATGATCCCTCTCCTTGATAGCACGAATCCTGGGGTCCTTTAGCAGGCTTTGCATCATTAGGGAGCCCATGCAGCGTAGGTTGGAGGTGGCATTAGCTTCCGAGTCTTCCTGGTCAATGATGATGACCGTATTGTGCACTTCCTCCTCCCAGCCACGCACTAGCCCTTCTGTTTCTGGGCACACAAAACCCTCCCTTGAGGAATCCCCACCTTCAATGCCCCCACTACTTAAATAGTCCTCCTCCTCATCCTCCTCCTGTCTGATCTGAGTAGGACCCGCTGGAATGCTGTCTGCGGAAAGACTGGGGCCTTGACAGCTAGGGAAGGCCTCCTCTTCCTCCCGCTGCTCTGCCTCTAGAGCCACATCTATAATTCCCCGCAGAATGTGCTCCAGCAGGAACACTAAAGGAATTGTGTCACTGATGCATGCACTGTCCCTGCTCACCATCCTCGTTGCCTCCTCAAATGGTGACAGTACAGTGCATGCATCCTTGATCATCAGCCACTGCGGGGGGGAAAAAACCAAGTTGACCTGAACCTGTCCTTGTGCCATACTCACACAGGTACTCGTTGATGGCCCTCTACTGTTTGTGCAGATGCTGCAGCATTGCTAATGTTGAGTTCCACCTGGTGGGCATGTCACAGATCAGACGGTTTTTGGGAAGGTGGAACTCTCCTTGAATTTCTGCCAGGCGAACGCTTGCTGGGAATGACCATCTGAAGTGGCTGCAGACTTTTCTGGCCTGGATGAGAAGCTCTGGCAGCCCTGGGTACTTGGTTAGGAAACGCTGTACCACCAGATTTAGGACGTGTGCTAGGCATGGTACATGCGTCAATTTACCCTTGCGTAGGGCGGAGAGAAGGTTGCTGCCATTATCGCAGACGATCATTCCCAGCTCAAGCTGGCGTGGTGTTAACCATCTCTGCACCTGCCCCTGCAGAGCTGACAAAATTTCTGACCCGGTGTGGCTCCTGTCCCCTAAACAAACCAGCTCAAGCACAGTATGGCATCTTTTTGCTTGAGCCATTGCGTAGACCCTGTCAGGCGTCGGTTTAACTGCCACTTCACCAGAGACAGAGAAGGAGGAGGAGGAGGAGGAGGAGGAAGAGGGAGAGGTGGTGGTGGTGGAGCAGACAGACCTCATACAAGCAGCTTTCTGGAGGCGTGGTGGATGAACAAGCTCCAGCACAGAGCCCCGTCTTGGATCCCTCCCAGCTGCAATCAGAGTTACCCAGTGTGCCGTGAAGGAAATGTAACGACCCTGTCCATGCTTGCTGGACCACGTGTCTAAAGTCACATGCACCTTGCTGCTGACTGCCTTTCCCAATGACTGGATAACATTGTCTTCCACGTGCTGGTATAGTGCTGGAATGGCCTTGCGTGAAAAGTAATGGCGTTTTGGAACCTGCCACTGTGGTACAGCACATACAGCAAATTCACGGAAGGGAACAGAGTCCACCAGCTGGAAAGGCAGCAGCTGCAATGTGAGTAATTTTGCTAAGCTGGCATTTAGACGCTGTGCTTGGGGATGGTTGGGACTATATTTTTTCTTTCGCTGCAGCAGCTGCGTCAACGTAATCTGAGTGTAAATCTTCAGCTACTGGGATGATGTCACATTGTGAGGAAGGACCTGGTACATCCATTACTGTAGCATCATCCCTGTCGGTGGAGGTTGTAGGCAATGACATGGCAGGACATACAGTGGGGGTAGAGACAGATGAGGAGGAGGAGGACCTACGCGAAGTTTTGCGCCAACGGGATGTGTGGCACTTATTCATATGTCGCCTCAAGCACCTGGTACCCAAGTGTCCGGTATCTTTCCCACGCTTAAGCCTCATCTGACAGATTACAAATAGCAACGCTTCGCTCTACTGCAAATTTCTTAAAGAACTCCCACAACAGAGTTCCTGCATGTGTTCTTTGAGACAACAGCACTCTGCACCGGAGCAGCTCCGACATGTAATGCCTTGGACTGGCTAGTGCTACGGTTGGTCACAGAGGATGTTGTGCCTCGTGTTTGCTGTGCCTCCTCCTCCTCCTCACTTGATTCCTCAGTTCGATCTGGCACCCAGGTGGAGTCAGTGACCTCATCATTAATGTCATCTTCACCCCCTATCTCCTCGTCACTGGAGCCAACTTGGCAGTATGCTGCAGCTGCTGGAGCAGCATGAGTGCCAGTTATTTGTGTGTCATCACTGGAACCCCCTTCCTCTAGGTTGATTATACTCCCTTCCTCAACCTCAGAGGTTGAATCAGAGCACTGTACTTGCTGCGCATCCTCAAGCAGCATGTCACTCTCATTGTAGTCAAACAATTCAGCTGACTCCTCCGTGTGTGATAGCGAGGCTACGGCAGGAGTAGTTGTGGACATGGAGGCTGCATTAAATGCTTTGGCAGCTGAGGTGGACTGTAAAGCACTAGAAGCCTGGCTGGCAGAGGACTCGGAGGATGAGGATGGCCTGGTTAGCCAATCCACCAAATTCTCTGTATGTTGCTGCTGCTTAAGATGGCCAGTTAGAAAGGACAAGCGTGCCCCTGCAGAGGATGCACCACGTCCACCACGACCAGAGGCACAGCCTCCCGACACAGGGGCTGCTTGCCCTCTTATCTTTGTCTGGGAGCGTCTGCCTGTCCTTTTTGTTCTTTCAGACATGGTGAGTGATATATAGATTAATATATACAGAACTCTGGTATAAAGATTTAAAGAACTCTGGTATAACTCCATGAGACACAGTGATAGCTGGCAGCCAGTGACAAGAGACAGATCACCTCAATTCACAAATGTTTTGTAGAAATTAGTGAGCCCCGAAATACAGCGTGGTACTGGATGTGTGATGAGATACAGATTACCTCAATTCCCAAATGTTTTGTAGAAATTAGTGAGCCCCAAAATAATGCGTGGTACTGGTTGTATGACAAGAGACAGATCACCTCAATTCCCAAATGTTTTGTAGAAATTAGTGAGCCCCAAAATACTGCGTGGTACTGGATGTGTGACGAGACACAGATCAACTCAATTCCCAAATGTTTTGTAGAAATTTGTGACCCCCAAAATACTTGCTGGCAGTGACAAGAGACAGATCACCTCAATTCACAAATGTTTTAAAGAAATTAGTGAGCCCCAAAATACAGCGTGGTACTGGATGTGTGACGAGACACAGATCACCTCAATTCCCAAATGTTTTTTAGAAATTTGTGACCCCCAAAATACTTGCTGGCAGTGACAAGAGACAGATCACCTCAATTCACAAATGTTTTAAAGAAATTAGTGAGCCCCAAAATACAGCGTGGTACTGGATGTGTGACGAGACACAGATCACCTCAATTCCCAAATGTTTTGTAGAAATTAGTGAGCCCCAAAATAATGCGTGGTACTGGTTGTGTGACAAGAGACAGATCACCTCAATTCACAAATGTTTTGTAGAAATTAGTGAGCCCCGAAATACAGCGTGGTACTGGATGTGTGTCGAGACACAGATCACCTCAATTCATAAATGTTTTGTAGAAATTAGTGAGCCCCAAAATAATGCATGGTACTAGTTGTGTGACAAGAGACAGATCACCTCAATTCACAAATGTTTTGTAGAAATTAGTGAGCCCCAAAATACTGCGTGGTACTGGATGTGTGACAAGACACAGATCACCTCAATTCCCAAATGTTTTGTAGAAATTTGTGACCCCCAAAATACTGCGTGGTACTGGCTGTGTGACAAGACACAGATCACCTCAATTCACTAATGTTTTAAAGAAATTAGTGAGCCCCAAAAAGGTTTGCTGGCACAGTGACAAGACACACATCACATAAATTCCCTGATATTTTGTAGAAATGAGACCCAAAAAGACTTGCTGGCACAGTGACAAGACCCAGAAGATCACCTCAATTCACAAATGTTTTAAAGAAAGTTGTAAACCCCAACAAAAACTTGCTGGCACAGTGACAAGACACACATCACCTAAATTCCCTGATATTTGGTAGAAATGAGACCCCCCAGACCCCCCCAGTAGCGTGGCAGACCGGCAGTAACAAGACACAACTATCTCCTTTGAAATCTCCTCTGAAATGCGTGCAGAATCAGCGCGTGGAAACGTTATATAGTGTGCTGCGGGACTTAGCTCTGTGAGCCCATGATTGGGCAAAATTTGCCCAATCAGGACGCTGAGCGGTGATTGGCATAGTGTTGAACCAGTCTTACACCAGACCTGTGGTCAGGTGCAAGGCTGTAGCCAATTACGAGCTTCAGGCCAGTGGGAAAATGCATTGTGGTCGAACATGCAGTGAACACCCGGAAATGTTCGGTGTTCGCGATCTCATCGAACAGGCCAAGTTCGGGTCGAACCCCGAACCGTCCGAACTCGAACCGCTCATCCCTATTTAGGACAACCATATTGTATCATAATGGGAAGGAGTTGCCATAGTTTGAAGTGAAAATCACTAGAGTTTATTCAAACAACATCACAACCAATGTTTGAAGGGAAGCTCCTTCTTGACAGTACTATTGTTTTAATAAACTTGTCATTTTCGCTAACCCTTACTTCAACTCCAACCCCAAGTAATTCTAACCTTAACCTCAGCCCTAACTTTGTTTGACATTTTTGTTCTAAACAACACTTATGTTAGTCTTCACCTTAATTTCAATATACTGAATAGGGATGAGCTGTTTCGGTTCGATCAGTTCGGAGTTCGATTCGAACTTTGGCCATTCGCAAGTTCGCGAACTTCGAACTTTTTTGACGTGTTCGGTTCGAGTTAGCAAAAAAATTTTTTTTTAAAAAAAGTATAAAAAAATGCTTAAAAAATACTAAAAAATCTAGAAATAAAGAGACTCTTTAATAAACCGTTGCTTATAATATTCTGCAGTAGATATTGAATTAAAAACTAAAGAGTACGTGCAAAGATTCTACCTCTAAATGACCTGTGTTCACAAATGGGCATAAACACCAGGTGTTTTTAGTCTGTTCTAATGAATTTGATACTTTGCACGTATGTAGACTATACTGAGGGTGTGGTGTCTGCTTCTGAGAAGTGTTAATTTCTCTCCTCTAATATGCTGAATTTTACTGCTGTGTGCTCAGCTCATTTTTACCGCTTTCGCTCATCATGTTTAAACGCGATTTGAAGCCTTATTTTGTTAAATAACCCAGACATATTAGATATCGTTCTTTCCGGCAGACTCCGCAGATTCATAATATATAATTTTTATATGTATAAGTCATGTCCTGCCTGTATATTATGACAAAAAATGCAATAAAAATAGAATTTTTAATCATCTGCAGAGTGTAAAGTGTTTTTTTTTCACATTTTAGCACATGAGCGTTTGCGGTTATGTTTTCTATAGGGTGCGCTTGTACAAAAATTAGAAATGGGGACTTGTTACATTTTGTGGGGGGAATTACGTGATTTATAGCAAACAGACCCCATAGAAAAAAATCATTAGTGCATCATCGTTCACATTATAATTGAAATGTGAACAATATTGCTGCATTAATAAAGATAACACACAAAAAAAAATACACGTTTTTATTTCCTTTTTTATTTTTTTTTACTTTATACCTGGTCATGTTGGGTATCATTCGAAACTGGGTACCGGAGATACCCCTGCAGTATAAGCAGAATGTACCGGAGATACCCCTGCAGTATAAGCAGAATGTACCGGAGATACCCCTGCAGTATAAGCAGAATGTACCGGGGATACCCCTGCAGTATAAGCAGAATGTACTGGAGATACCCCTGCAGTATAAGCAGAATGTACTGGGGACAGGGCCGGCCCGTCCATGGAGCAGGGTGGATCAGCGGCTCAAGGCGGCCCTTAGTCAGGGGCGGCAAAATGCCCTGACAAGGGCTGCGGCATGGAGCTCCACTCCCAGCCTGGACACGGCACGGCCCTCTTCCAGCAGGTTGCGAAGCCTCTCACCTGGCCGGCACCCGCCCCTTCACGTGAGCGTGGCCGGCGCCCGTCCCTTCACGCGAGCATAGCTGCGCCCGCCCCATTCACACAAGTGTAGCTGCGCCCGCCCCCTTCATGCGAGCGTAGCTGTGCCCGCCCCCTTTACGCAATCGGAGCTGAGCCGCTGCCCGCCCCTTCACACTAGCGAGGCGGTAGGCGGAGCCCGCCACTTTCTGCAGACCAGGCCCGTGCACCTGAAGCCCTCCAGCGGGGCAGCCTTGGCCAGGCCAGGCCCGGAGCCTCGGTCACCCCTGAAGCCCCAAGAACGAGGCGGCTGGCAGTGCCCGTCACTTTCAACGGTCCAGGCCGGATGGAATCCAACAAGGGTCATCCAACAAGGTCACATATAATGTATCTTGGTAATGATGGGGTCTGGGGGGTTAATTTTAGTCATGGCCAGAGGCATGAGCACTAGCTGCTAACTTCATGACATTGTCTGCCGCGAAAAGGAAGCCGTCAATGACCAATACTTTATCTCCCAAGAGAGGGGGCCGAACGCATGGGGACTTTGTATATTATTTGTTCAGGGTGCACCCCCAAATATTGACCTAATTCTTCTGAAGACACCTGACCTGATCCCGATGCAAATCTGTGTGCTTACTGTGCCAGATCCACTACAATAAACACTGGCTGGATGTGTGTGTGTGTGTGGATGTGTGTGTATGTGTGTGTGTGTGTCTGGATGTGTATGTGTGGCTGTGGCTGGATGTGCGTGTGTGTGTGTGTGTGTGTGTGTGTGTGTGTGGCTGGATGTGTGTGTGTGTGTGGCTGGATGTGTGTGTGTGTGTGGCTGGAGATGTGTGTGTGTGTGGCTGGATGTGTGTGTGTGTGTGTGTGGCTGGATGTGTGTGTGGGGCTGGGTGTGTGTGTGGCTAGATGTGTGTGGCTGGATGTGTGTGTCATTGGGCCTGGGATATGTGACTCTCTGTGATACGGTCATACACAAGGCACGTTACTGTGAGTTTTATTGCTGTTGCGCTCTGTTCTTGAACCCAGGACATATTTGAAAACGAGAGAAATCTCAATGTATCCTTCCTGGTAAAATACTTTATAGATAAACACGCTCATACACACTGCACATTACTATGAGTTTTATTGCTGTGGAGCTCTGTGATACACTCATGTCACGTGTTTTTGATTTTTTTTTGGGGGGGCAGCATTTCACCCTTCGCTCCAGGCAGCACAGTGGCTTGGGCCGGCCATGACCGGGGATACCCCTGCAGTATAAGCAGAATGTACCGGAGATACCCCTGCAGTATAAGCGGAATGTACCGGAGATACCCCGGTCTCCTCTTTTAATACAGACTGCTACCCCAAGCAGTTGTTTATGAATAGATTAAAGGAAAAGCATTTACCATCATTTGAAACGTCATTTTTGTGTTTTTAAATGTTTCTATACATCCTAGAAATCCGCCACTTCACGGGCAGGTTATGGGGACCTCCTAGGCACAATATTTTAAGGAATTTTTTGTTTTTATTTTTAACCCTTATTTCATGGAAAACTCACTGTCCCTTTAACCCTTTCGCTGCTGAGGCTTTTCACACCTCTGTGCTGAGGTCATTTTTACCGGTTTTGCTCATCATGTTTAAACGTGTTTTGAAGGCTTATTTTAGTATATTACCCAGACATATTATATATCGTTCTTTCCGTCAGACTTGGTAGATTCATAATATGTCATTATTATATGTATACGTTATGTCATGTCTGTATATTATAACAAAAAATGCAATAAAATATTTATTTTCAATAATTTACAACGTGTAAAGTGTTTTTTTTCACATGTTAACATGCGAGCAATTGCGGTTATATTTTGTATGGGGTGCGCTTGTTAAAAAAATTAGAGATGGGTCTCGTTACATTTTTTTTTGGGGAAAATTACGCGATTTTTAACAAACGCACCGCATACAAAAATCGTTAGTGCAGCATCATTGTTCACATTATAATTGAAATGGGAACAATATTGCTGCATTAACAAACCAAAAAAAAGAAAAAAAAAATGTTTATTTTTTTTTTAATAATTTTTTTTTTAATTTTTTTTTATTTTTATTTTGCATTTTTTTTTTTTTACAAAATTTTTCACAGTAGTGTTTGGTATCGTTGGAACGACCATGCTCTGGCCGATCCAGCAATACCAAACTTTAACCCCTAGCTGCCACGGATCGGGAGATAGGGAGTTCATTGGAACTCCCTATCTCCACCGTTGGTGGCAGTTAGGGGTTAACTCTAGGACTGGCGTCATCGTGCTACGCACGATGACGCCAGTCCTCAGGGGGAGTTCCCAGAGGCTTGGCCGACATCCAAGATGTCGGCCAGCTCCGGGAAAGGATCGCGAACCGGCGCTTTTCAGCGCCGATTCGCGATCCAGCTCCCCAGGGGTTAATGCCAGGCACCATTTGGAAGGGCAGGCTGTGCCCTTCCAAATGGTGCCTCTGTTAACCCCTGCAATGCCGCCGATCGGGAGGGAGAGAGGTCCGAAGGACCTCCCCCCCTCCCTTTCAGGCACCTCCTCCGCACATGCGGGGGGGGCGCCTGAATTAGGTGTCATCACGCTGCCGCGATGACACCTAATTTCAGCGGCTGCGGTTCCGGATGCTGGGCTGACATCGAGGATGTCAGCCCGCACCGGGGGGGCCAGCGATCGGCCGGAACCCGGCCGAACGCTGACCCCAATGGGAGGACGCGCTCAGCGCGTCCTCCGCACAGCAGCAGTAATGCGGAGGACGCGCTGAGCGTGTCCTCCGCATTGAAGTGGTTAAAAACGATTTTTTAAAAAACTTTTTGTCCTTGTTTCCTGTCCCCCAGGGCACTACCCGGACCCCCATACACCTTTTATGGCAAATATCTGGCATATATGCCCTCTTGGAGGGCACTCTAAAAATCTAATTTTGACTCCCATTGACTTGTATTGAGTTCGAGTTCGAATTCGAACATTTGAAAAGTTCGAGTTCGAATGCGAACCGAACTCGGGGGTGTTCGGCTTATCCCTAATACTGAACTTGTCACAACCCCTGTCAGACGCCCCCTAGTAGTCGCAGAAAGACTCGCTGCTGCCGCCGCAGGAACACCCGGACATATGCTGCTTCATTGTTTGAACCCTGCAACGAACTATAGCAGCTTTCCTGTGATGACCCTGGTCCTGTCCAGGACTTGGAGTGGCCTAACCATAATACCTCAGTTCCCAGGCCAGGCCTGCCCTGCCCAGGTCACAGGTGTGACCACTTGCCATTGATTTTGCAGCAACAAAAGGGAGCCTCGCCCGAACCACAGGGCTTCAGCATTCTGGTCTGCTCGCCAACAAGAAGCCTGCTTACCTATCTCCTCGTGGATTGGTGTTTTAACAGTTGTATGTTCCCATTACCAACCGTGTATCACTGCTCCATATCGCATTCAGGGTAATCTAATTGCTATTTGCCAATTTTCTCAATATTGGTATTATACCACGGATGACAAGCAATTGGTTACCTATCCACGGTTTGGTCAATCATCATCCTCTGGGTGATATATTTTTCAAGTATATGTTTTTATACGGTCGGTTGTTTTTTTTTATGTACACCAAATAAAGTATGATTAGGTAGCTGGTGTCTTCCATTGCTATATATTTTCTTCACCCCTATCTACAGCCCTGTAACCTGTGTACCCACAACCTGTCCTGCTACTTATCTCCTGTGCTCTCCCTTCCTCCTGTGTCCACAGGGATTTTTGTTAAACCCCTTAACGCCAGGTGGGTGGCGCCCAGCGGGAGGGGGTTAATGCTGGCAGGGTGTACTAGTGCACCCCACCAGCAGGTGCTGCAGCAGTCCTCTCCCACACAGCTGACGCGTGAAGCGCATCATTGGCTGCAGGGGGACCTGAGTTCAAAATATTAGTAAGACCAATGCTTGAAGATATTCTTGACTACTTTAAATGTTTGACGTATATAGTTGTTGGTTGTTGTTTTTTTTAACTCTGGCAACCCTATTTTCTATGTTTTTGTCTCTTCTCATATCCCTTTTCAAACACAATTTTCTCCATTCTACAGCCCTCTTTTCCACTGACCTCTACTTTCTTTGTAGGCATATCGGTCTTCAATTCTTCCCTTTTGTAAAACACATACCATCCTATTTTCTCGCTTACATAAGTTTTTACTATTGGATCGGACTCTGTTTTTCATGCTGACTGTTTTTCATGCTTTCCATTTTATATGCAAAAATTAAGCTATCCAGCTATCTTACCTGTCCTTATAGTGGAATGACACTATAGTAAAGATGAACAAATAAAGAGCCTAGTCACAAAATAACTGGATGACTAGCCAGGATTCATGAATATGAGACAAACGAGCCAGATCCAGGCAATCAGACTTCTTGTTCTAGGGTCAGAAAAAGAATACTTCTTGTGCCAAATTCAGACCAAAAATAACCAGGATAATCCAGACGTGGACCCCTTGTTTGAGGTGCCTAGAGGGGTGTCAGCTATACCCTCCTGACGAAGCCTAACAAGGCCGAAATGATTGTCGGGGGTTGCTGCATCTCTCGTGCATGGATGACATCCTTGGCAATCAGTACTGGCCACCCTTTCTGGGCGAGAGCAGGCTGATTTGCATATGGAGCATTCGTCCCTGTAATGGCACAATCGAGCAAAAACCCTGTGAGACCTGAGTGGGCCCCACCGTAGAGCAGGCCACTAGTGCCATAGCTCGTCCTCAGGACCTTCACAAAGCTCTCATTTTTCTCACCAAAAATAACCAAGCGGGAACCATGAAGGGGTCTCAAGAACAGAATTATGAAAATTTATACAGCAGCACATAACTGACTCATCCTTCCGACCCCAAGATGCCATTACTCATTTATGGAAATTAGACAACATACATAACACTAAAGAATCATTAATAAGGTCTTATAAAGATTTCACAATTTTTTCCCCCTGATCCCATGACATGTAATGAACTGAGTGCTTAATTATTTCCACCGTGTCGGGCAAACAAATGAACGGATATTTACACCAGATCGCAGCTAATTGGTAAATAGCAGAAGCATGAGTCAGACATATTTCAGTAGTTCAAAAAAGACAGATGTTCTAATAAGAGCCATCCTGTTTGGATGATAAATGTTTTTAAGATCAATTTGCTATTATTAAATGTTCTTTCCTATGAAAGTAATTTTTATATTTACTCAAACCCCCTTAGTGAATTGCAAATTGCTATCTAAAGTATAGAAAGAAACCCATTTATTTGGGAATAAACGCTATGAGCCACAAAAATATATTTGTTCTTGCTCTCCAGGCTTGTCAACTGTAAAGCATTGTTTTGTTAAAAGTCATTTACATCATATACTAATGCACCTTACTTGAGCATGGTACGCGGCTAAACAGTGTGACAAATTAGCCTGCGGTGCTTTACAGCTTATATATTAAAAAACTCTCTCCAACCCTATTACGTACTACATGCACCATCTAATGCAAGCTTCAAGTGAAATGAAACCAGTAACATGAAAGCATGTGACTAATGATTTGTCCTCATTAAAGGCTCAATGAACGAATTATACTATATTGACTTCAACAGTGATTTATTACCAAGCTTCAATATTCATGAGAATCTGAATCTGATGTCCGAGCCAAGTAATTCATATTTTTTTCTTTGGCCCATGTTTTGACCTCTGCTGTTGACAAAGTAAAAGATTGTTTGTGATTATTTGTTTAATATTTTACTTTTGACAACCACATTATGTGACTAATAGATCACTTTAAGATTGCCACGGATCTCATTGGGTCTATGATCCTGGTCCCTGTACAGAGTATACTATCTGATAGACACACAGGTAGAAGACCATAAAGGATGAGTGTGGGCTCAATACCAACCTTACCATTAAGCTAACTGCTTGAGCTGTTAGACATACCAGCTGTTTTTTAATGGCTCCAGCTATTATCACATGCAAGCTTTGCCCGTGACTCTGAGCTTGCAGCGTCTGAACTGTAATTTAACAACTCATATACTTTATATAAGAGCCATACATTTGCAGCTACAATAACAATAATGAGCTATTTTATGGCAGCTTGTTCTTCTCAAAATGAGCCGGTATTCAAAATTGAATATCTAAATATTCCAGACCCTGATGTTAAGTGATTTTGCAAAATGACTTAGCACTTCAATTTAAACATAATAAAAAAATAACTTAATGCTGTCCTACGTGCCACTGGATTTCACCTATCTGGCACAAATACTTCCCAGTATCCTTTTGCAGTTCCTACATTACTCGTGAGAACTTGTGCAGAGTTTGGGCAGGGACGCACTCGCCTAAACAGAGTGTTGTGGACTCCAGCAGGTGATACCAGTGGTTGCAAGCAAAATGAAAAAGGCTTGGGTAGGGTTTTTTTAATTTGCATCTCTCATTAAAGGCTAGGTCGGAATCTAGTCCTGTGCAGTAGTAACTTGTCGCAATATTTATAATGGATGGATTAACATCCGAAATATACTGAAAAAGAAGAAAATGAAGACAAAATCTATGCAAGGTCAAGTGAGCACAAAAAGCAGCATAATCTGTAAAACAAGAGCCAAAAGTCAAAAGAAGTATAGACAGCTAAAAAGTCGTATCATGGGGGGCGGAGCTGACTGCCAACAGGGAAGGTCACATATTGCTGAGCACCATGAGGTTTACCTTATTTTTTGCTGACCCTTGCAACCTAGCTTTGGCTGCAGTGCTTGGTGGGGAGAGGAATGTGCTGGGGCACCTGCTGTACTGTGCCAGGTCCCTTCCGTGCCCTCCCAGAGCAGTTTGGAGCACCTTCTTGTTCCCGGTCTATTTTTGCGGCCTACTCTTGGCAGCCATATTTGAGGCCTCTTTGCGGTGTTCTTGGGATTTACATCCCCCCTTCTCTTGAGGCAGTAGGGCCGAGATGGAATACCTGGACAAATATCTGGCTTGGCTGATGGAGGACGGAGAGCGGCCACTCACATGTGGGGATATCCGACGCCTTGTAGCCAAGATTCGACTCTGCCGAGAAGCAGCTGCTCCGGCTGGGATTGTGACTGCGGGCCCCCTGCAGGAGTGTGATACGCCTACATACTCAGCTGAGCAGGGAGAACAGGTACAGAGACCGGGGAGTGGCGTCCCTGAAGCTGCGCTACAGAGGACCAGCAGCGGTGACCCGGCTGGGGTGCTCAGGGCGGCCTCTATACCCTTGTGGGAAATTCATGTGTCGATGGTGTCCTGCCTACTTGTCTTTCGACCCCCACCTGGAGACATCCGGGCAGATCGCGGGACTCTAGAAGATGCTGCAGAGATCGAGGCGTTGGATGACTCACCCTGCCTGTTGCCGACATCGGCCCGGCTCCTTCCTGGGATGCGGAGGGGCTCTAAGCTGTCCTGCGGTCCTGGATCTGGAGAGGCTGGAGCTCCTCGGAGGCTCTACGGACGGCGAATACTTATCCCCCTGGATACCCTTGCTGGGGACGTGAGTCCTGCTCCTCAATTTGATTTCCTGCCTCTGTTCACTCCAATCTTTCTCTTAGCTGCTGGACATGGAGGGGCCGTGTGTCCTATTGTGTCCCTGGACACTGGCTGACCTAGATGACCCTGATTTCGGATTCCTGGCTGACGACACCTTCCCCGTGAGGCTGTTTTCCCATTTCCCCCCCAAAAAAGTGTCTACCCCTGATGACATTCCCTGCGGTTACCCCCTTTTCCTCATCACCTCCCTTTTGGTCCCCAGATGTCTTTTTTGTGGACTTTAAGTTTTTCGGTCTTATTACTATAACCTGCTGACACCCCCCCTCCCCATTTCATTTGATTTTGTTATTCAGAGTTGTCATCACTATTTGCGGACTTCCTGCTGACCCCGGCACATGGGACCTTTTGAGACTATTGGGACTTCAGGTATTATACCTTTTCCACCCGCCCCCTTTTTCTGTGTGGATGTGGGACACTATAGGTGGTCCTGGGTGAGCCATTTGAGTGGCCACCATGGCTCTAGCCATCTCTCCTGGCCCCAGGTCTCCCAGCCCCTGTGACCTCTTCCATGGCTACAGTACACCTTCCTGGGGTGAGTCTGGAATGTTGCATTTTTGGGCGATCCCCCACCCCCTTTCTTTATTTTATTTTCCTCTCTTCCCCCCGCCCCACCTGATGTCCCCTGGAACACCATGCCAAGTTCTGCTTTTGATGACGTTTATTCTCCCCCTCCCCCTTATTACCTGATGTATATTGTTATTCTCACACTATGTGACTTTTGATAGAGTGGTTTATTGTATCGCTGACTTACTTGCAAAATAAAAAATTTTAATAAAAAAAAAGTTGTATCATTGCGGAAGACAGTGACTTGGAATGACACAATGTGCATCGACAAACATCGCAATTCTAAAGTGGCCATCGAAAAACACCATGACAGATGCAAGTATTGACTCAATGAATCAGCCCACAGACCCCCACCCCGAGAGGGGAGAGTGGTGAGAGCACTCATGTCCACTAAAATTACATTGGGCTCTATACTCTAGTGAACGCTAACTGTAGCGTTTGGGTGAGTAAGTGTTAAAACCAGCATAAGTGACTTTAACACATGCCACCCAGATTTGCTTCCTACCGCTAAACCTCACAAAATCTGTTGGTGCATCGGCGATTGGGCTAGCTTACTGTACTTTGCATATCCCATACTTAACATGGGGAGTGCATTCAGTAATTAGAGTTAGGATAAGGTATTACTAAGTGCTATCGCTAATTACCTCACCCATGCTTTAACCAAAAAGTTAGTTTCATCTAGAAGCTGGTGCTAACTAGTTCCGGTTTTGCAGAATCATTTAGCATTACCTAAAAAAAACAATTAAATCCAATAATCACCTTTCATCCAGCAGTGAGAACGGTGGCCTGATCCGCCACTTCTTGCCTTCAGGAGCAGAGAGAGACTGGGGACAAATAGTCTCCAGTCTCCCTCCGCTATCACTCCTGACACTGCGTGAGTGTGATCATGCAGGGTTTGCAGCACACAGTGGAACCCTCCATGGAGTCCTATGGACTCCGGGAAGTGATAGTCACGACAGCGTGGAAATGCTATCGCAAGTATACCTGAGGGTAGTGCATTGTTACAGGGCAAGGTGACGAGGTAGCGTCTGCCCCAGAATCTCATGTTAAAATGGGGACACTACAGGGAAAACTGCAGGTGCAAGTTTTGCTCACTAGTGTCCCCATTTTAGCATGAGGAAGGAAAAAGGGCCAATTGAGTGGTCAGTGCCTAGAGTGCCTTTTTAAATCGTTGCCACCTACAGTGTTGCTTCCTATATTTCAAAGTCTATGAATAGATAGTTCAGATTGATCTTTGACTATATTGGTAGTTTTCCAAAGGGAAGGACAGTTTTTTTGCCCTTGCCCACAGGAAAGTGAATCCTAAGAGTGCTGATTTATAGTACATAGAAAATGTTTGCAGTATCTGCTAGGAGTTTCTTTGCCCAACATAGACTTACAACCTATTGTGACTGAATAATCAGCGTTTAGATTTTATAAAAATAGGTTTTGATTTATTTTATATTGCCTTCATCTTGGTAGAAAGAAACTAGCTCAGCTCAGTCTATTCTGTTAGACACCTGGATACAGGCTCTGTTGGATGGAAAACCAGCACGAGACAACTACTATATCAAGAGGGTCTGTCATATACAGGTTTCAGGTGGAGATGATACTTGGAAGCATTGTGAGCTTTAAAGGGCAGGATCATCAGAAATCCCAGGAGGCTACAGTTATTTTCTTCAGGTGAACAATAGAAATTCTAATCCACAATTCTGATGTGATGCACATCTTTCTTCCTCTCAGAGGCTTCAATGTGGATGTTTCAAAGTACGACCCCTCGGCGCTTGACTTCATTACATGCATCCTTAAGCAGATGTGACTCCTGCTATTGTGACAAGCGATTCTCCTTTATTCTCAAACATGAAGGTAAACTCGGTGTCATCGTCTCCCGGGGGGGCGGATATACAGCTGATTCTTGGCAGACTATACATGGGTTAAAACAAGAGACACCTTAGCAATTTTCTGACAGAAGGCATTTTTGAGGTAGTGAAAAATCAGACAAAGAAATCAATAAACTGTGCGGTGTATAAGTATAATTGGTGAAACACGTTGAAAAGCGTTTCTGACCAGTTTATGTAATTGCATCATGTAGTCTTTTGAAACTGGGCTCTCTGTTCCTTTGCCTTCCACAGCTGCCGTGTTGCTGTTTAACTGTAAAAAATAATTGCTTTGCTAGGTTACAAAAAAGAAAATAGGTGGTTATTTATTTAGAGATGTGAAAAATCTTCACCCACAGCAGTACTGGTGAAAACTGCATCTTTCAGAGAGATGGGTTGTTACATTAACCCAAATGACCTTCTATTCTTTGCAGTTTAAAGGGAGCTAAGATTTGTATTTCAGCGGGAGAGGGAACGGAGAGGAATTTTACAGCGCACAATGCAAATGAAGATTAGCCAAAATATGTCATACTCATGTGGTGCTCCTGTCATCCAGGGTGAATTGGGTGTGTTGGTTCCCTAGAAAGAAATGTAGGGATGATCAATGAAAGAGAACTCTTTTTCATCTACACTGTCTCAGTAGGAATTAGTACCCGTACTCAATCAATCCATAAGGGGGTTTAACACTGATCACTTTTCTGACCCAGAATATCTTTTTCACAAGACAAAATGATATATCAGTCTGACTATCTTGGACAAATTAACCAAAACGATATGGAAGGTTTTAATTCCAATAAGTCCCCCCCCCACACACACCTCTGTAAATGTCTTCGAGGAGAGGCATGTAGCAAATGTAATTTACCAATCACACTATATTAAGTTCAGTATAAGCCAGTGAATATAACGTATTAGTAACTATGCATTTTCCAAAGGTTTCAGAACTAGTCGGCGGAAAGTTTATTCATTTTCTGGCTGTTTACAACCAAGGGTGATCATTTTTTTTTCACATAACATCACAGTCATTGGGTTAGATTATTTGTCGGGTGTAAACTTAATCAGAGCTGGTATAAATTTACCTGAGACATGAAACACTTCATTCACTAGGTTGAGATAATTCGAGACTTCAAAGGCACTATTTGTCAGGGTGGCACCAGGCATGGGCCTTGGTGGGACCCAAGTTCGTGGGGTTTGAGCCTTTAGCGAAAGGATATGATGATGGTACCTTGGAGTAGGCATGTTGATGCAGGAAGGAATCCAAGGAGTGGTACATATGGGTAAGTAGAGAGAGTGGTCAGGACGGTCCATAGATCAGGGGCTGGCAGCAAGGAGGCAAAGTCAGTGGGTATAGCAGGGTCTGGTACACGATAGTCAGCAGAATCACAAAGGTTGGTCAGCACAGTACAGAGTTTGACTCTCAATGCAAAGCCATCTTGCTTTGGGGGAGTTGACCTTTTAATGACAGACAGGATGGTGTGGTGTGTGTGTTTGGTGTTTCACTTGATTTAACCCCTTCAGTGCTGGTTAGGAATGAAGGCAGCACTTTACCGCTATAACACACATTTAGGCACTGATCCCTGACACTATTAAACACCTGATATCGAGTTTCCTCGATCTGCATTTGTGCAGGACAGAAATTTATTTGTTAGAAACAAATATGATGTGCATTTGGTCTCCAGAACACGCGCCTGAATTTTTAGCATTGTGGATATGATGCCCGAGGTGCTAACACTTTTTAAAATCAGTTGGGAAATGTCTCTGACGGACTTTTGCCCAGCTGATCCTGCACGGAGCTCAGAAATTTAGTAACGCCGACATCTGCCTGCCAAATAAGTTATTACAATAAGAAATACATTGGGAATTTTCCCAAATATTTTTTAATGTAAATTAATTGAAAAGGTTTTTTAAAAAACGCTTCCTGACAGAGTTTTTTTTTAAATCGAATATCCCCTTCACTACCAAGTGATTTTCCAAAAAAATTCAGCTGTCAGGAACCAGTGGTTTTTAGAAAATCATTTCTAATTAATTATACAGTAAGAAATATTTGGGGATATTCCCAATGTACTGTATCTCTTACTTAATAACCTATTTGACAGGTAGAAGTTGGAATCTCCTGGCACCACACAGGGTTATTCAAAGAGATCCGAATTGCTGGCGAAAGGTAACCGAACAGTGAAATTCAGTGTACCAACAGTTTTAACACCATGGACATCATGCCCACAAGGCAAAAACTTTGGGGGAACATTCTGTTAAAAAACTAATGAAATTTGTTTTCAACAATGAGTTTAATTTGTAATCATACAACAAAGCCCCAAATCGTGTTCACACAATCTCGGGATGTGTATGCTACCACTGATTGTGTGTACATGATCACGGTAGTACTAGTGAAGAGGTTAAAGTCTATGGAGTTGGACATTTTTACAAGGTACCTGGTTTTGTTTATTGTTTGTTATTTTTTTCAACCAGGAATGGCTACATGTTTAATCCCAAACATAAATCAAACTGAAAATATTGGCATGGCTTTATCATTTCTGCCTGGCATATGTTTCCTTCTACCAACACTGACTTGGAGCCATAAAAAGAAAAAGTACAGCATTGAAGAAACTATGCCATAGGTATAATAACTTTTAATAATAAAAAATTCATGTAATGCAGTCTTTTTTTTTTACAATTAAATCATAATAATTTAAATATTCATTTCAGTGCATTCCTCTTGTGCTGTGAGACCAGGCACTTTATAGTCCACTATCAGGGTTATTCAAAGAGAATTGAAAAGTCACCGCACGTTCAGTGATTTTTCGTTCACTTCAATTCGGCTTGATTCGGCTATCCCATTTCGGCGACCCTGCGGTGTATTCAGCAGGCACCACTGGGCCATCGTAGTGCAGGGAAAAGCCGCCGAAAACCTGCTAAACACTCACCACAAAACCCAGGCGAATGCACACCGAAACCCGCAAAAACATCTGGATTAACCCCGCCGAACACGACGGAGAAACCCGAGCAGGAGCCGATCACAGCCGCCGGAAAACCCCGACACTGCAGACGAATGGAGTGAAAAAAAAAACAGTTTGCTTGAATGTTTGAAACTACTGAGCGAAAATGTCTGAAATTTACATATGAGGTCCAAGGAATGATAATAAAAAGGGCTGTTACAGAAAAAATAACAAACGTTTAAAAAAAAATAGGCAAAATTATTTTGGCAAAAAAATCCCAAAAATGCTTAAAAGATCCTAAAAAAATCTAGAAATAAAGAATCTTTTTACTGCAGAATATTATAATAAACGGATTATTAAATATTGAATTAAAATGGGAATATTTTTAACATTGAAGCCTATGGGATTCGCCTGAACAAATCTGCCGCATGAAGCAACCGAATGGCAGGGCAATTTGGCAACTTTTCACTGCTGGTTTTTGTTCTCTGAATAGACAAAGCATTGCTTCTCTATGAGGATTTCTCTGCCCTCGAACAGGCACCGTATGTGCAGGCAATTCGCCAACATTTGGCAAATTGCCTGCTCTCTGGATAGCCGAATGGCCAAGAAAGGTAACCGAACGCTGATTTTCAGCGTTCGGTTACCTTTCGGCAGCCATTCGGATCTCTTTAAATAACCCTGTATATATTCAAAAGCTGTTTTTTTCAGCACTGTGAACATGTTGAATGTGGCTGAATACTACTCATTGCAAGTTTTGAATCAGCAAATAGTTCTGCTCATAAGTGTCACCAGGATGCATGCACATGTGCATTTTCTGCATTATCTGTATGATATATGGTCATGATTTAATTTGGTTGTGCTCAATCGTAGCCATCCATTTCTTTCATGACTGAATCTCCCATGATGCTCAGCCACTCATTAGGTTAGCTGGACATCATTGGAGATGTACTTCCAAAACATCTGGAGGGCCATGGTTGCTGACTGTTGGTCTAACAGGCACTTCTGTTTAAAAAGGGAAAAACCATATTTAAAAGTGGAAATTACATGTAAGTATACAAACATATAAATGTCTAATTTCAACGTAAGTGGTGGATTTTGTTTGATACAATCGAGCTCTCAACATTTTTGTTGCACATGCAGCGGTACAGGGAGAAACATACAAAAGAATACATAGAACACAATGTCCATGGTGCTGTTAAAGATTAATCTTTTGCGAGGATTTCCTTTATTATTTAGAGAATGTCCAATTTCCAAGAGTGATAATATTTACATTTTTCAAATCTATCGCACAGAATTTAGTAAAAGAATAAAAAAATGTCCCAAGAATTTAGGCTAGGGTCAGACGAAAGCAGTTTTAACGTGCGTTTAGACGCACGAAATCATGGCCGTGCTAGCAGCAAATGACGTCCAATGCCGGGGAACACACGAAGTACGGCCGCACGAAAGTTCGTCCGCGCAACGCAAGTGGCAAACGAACGTATTTTTTCTAGAACGTCAAACCGCTAGTACGGACGTACAGAGTGCGCTGCGTCCGCTAGAGGCGTGTGTGCGTGATTGGGAGACGTCAGACGCTGCTAATGTCCGGCCAACATAACGTCCAGACGCAAAAAGGGTTTTATTGATGATCCGTACAAAATCACGGACGAAAAGGCGCATCGTATGACCGCTATCGCGTATTCCGTGAAAAAATACGTCCATTCGTTCGAACGCACTTTTTCACAGACAACGCGAAAAATGCGTTAGTCTGACCCTAGCCTTAGAGGTTTTTGAGTACTTTATACGAAGGAATTGCACATGCTGCTCACAACCACAAGGTCCTATGAAATAGCTGGTTGGAAATTCTAAAGGAGTAGCTTTGATGGGTTTGGCTGTAGGGGTTTGTCCTGTGTCAAACAAACTAATACAGCAAAATGATTCACAAGATATTATGCATTACTAGATGTAAACAATAGGTGGCACTAAAGAACCCTCCGGCTGGCACTTTCTGCACAACACAGTGCACACAGAGTGAGTTGCTGCAGTGCAGATAGAAGTACACCACACCGCAGGTGTTTAAAATAAATTCTCTTTTCGTGCTTGCAGATTAGACATCGATAATGGCACCTTGGATCTTCTTGCGACATTCTAGTATTTTTGCAAGCTCTCTGCAAAAATAAAATATGCATGGGATTAAAAATGACAGCAACAAGCAGCAAAAATATCTGTGCATATCTGTAGCTCAGACTGTCAACAGCAAACTTTTACTTTTCATAAGATGCACAACTGAGGGTACGAGACATACAGGTGAATATTCCAACTGTAACAATTCAATGTTCTTGAACCCAGGACATACTTGAAAACGAGAGAAATCTCAATGTATCCTTCCTGGTAAAATCCTTTATAAATAAATAAATAAAGTTTTTTTGGCATAATATATTGTGAAAACTAGAAACTATGTTTATTTGTTAAGGCTAGGGTCAGACTGAGGCAGTGCGAACGCGCGTGCAGCCGCACTTAATCACGGCCGCACTAGCAGCAGATGCGGGCAATGACGGCCAATATATAACGGTCGCACAAAAATCCGGCTGCGCAACGCAAGTGGAAAATGAACGCATTTTTTCGAGAACGTGAAACCGCAGGTACTGACGTACAGAGTGCGCTGCGTCCGCTAGCGGCGTGTGTGTGTGATTAGGAGACGTCAGACGCTGCTAATGTCCAGCCAACATAACGTCCAGACACAAAAAGAGTTTTATTGATGATCCGTACAAAATCACGGACGAAAATGCGCATAGTATGACCACTATCACGTATTCTGTGAAAAAATGCGTCCATTCGTTCGAACGCACTTTTTCACAGACAACATAAAAATGCGTTCGTCTGACCCTAGCCTTAAAGCACGCTTGTTTGACAGCTACTTTTTATTTGCTAATTGGATTTTTAGATGAATGTGACAATCATTTCACTTTCAGGGTTATTCAGAAAGAGCCGAACAGGTAATTTCTCTGTACGGTGACATTTCGGGACCATTCAGCTATTCAGAGAGCAGGCAGTTTGCCAAGTTTTGGCGATCTGACAGCAAGTACGGTGCCTGTTCGAAGGCAGCGAAATCCCCCATAGAGAAGCAATGGTTAATCTATTCAGAGAACACCGAACAGCAGAGAAAAGTTGCCGAAATGCCCTGATATACGGTGGTTTTATTTGGCAGGTTTATTCTGGTGATTCCAATAGGCTTCAATGTTAAAAATGTTCCCGTTTTAATCCAATACCTAATAAACCGTTTATTATTTTAATCTGCAGTAAAAAGTCTCTTTATAGATTTTTTAGGATATTTTAGGCACTTTGAGATGTTTTCGACAATTTTTTTTCCGTTTTTTATTTTCATTTTTGGCTGCTGTCAGACGAGCGTAGTGTTCACGTCCGTGATTGCGCCTAAAAGTATGTCCGTGATAGCATGAAAGAAAGTCCATTGGAGCCTGACACACGAAGTACGTCCACACTGAACTGCGGACGCATGACGGACGCTGCAAACGGACGCAGGTTAGGCAAGAACGTAATACTGCTAGAACGGACGTGCGGAGTGCGCCACGTCTACAACGTCTGCATAGCTTTGTGTGTGAGTGATGGAGCATGGTCAGACGGACTGCATTTATACGTCCAGCATTTTTGACGGACAGAATGTTTTTTCATTGTAATTTATTTTTCCCTCCTACATCCGTCAAAAATAACTTCAGTGAAAAAACGGACTGTGTGACCACTACTGCATCATCCGTACTGACGATGTCCGTACTGCACGGACGTACAGTCCGTAGAAATCACGCTCGTCTGAGGCTAGGGTCAGACGAACGCATTTTCGCGTTGTCTGTGAAAAAGTGCGTTCGAACGAATGGACGTATTTTTTCACGGAGTACGCGATAGCGGTCATACGATGCGCATTTGCATCCGTGATTTTGTACGGATCATCAATAAAACACTTTGTGCATCTGGACGTTATGTTGGCCGGACATTAGCAGTGTCTGACATCTCCAATTCACGCACACACGCCTCTAGCGGACGCAGCGCACTCTGTACAACCGTACTAGAGGTTTTACGTTCTCGACAAAATGCGTTCGTTTTCCACTTGCGTTGCGCAGCCGGACTTTTGTGCGACCGTACTTCGTATATTGGCCGTCATTGCCCGGCATTTGCTGCTACTACGGCCGTGATTAAGTGCGCCTGCACGCGCATTCGCACTGCGCTCGTCTGACCCTAGCCTTACCCTAGCCTTAAAAAAGTGTTTTTTCTGTAACAGCCCTTTTTATTATCATTCATAGGACCTTATATGTACTGTAAATTCCAGACATTTTCATTCAGTAGTTTTATTGCAAACAGCGTTTCAATTTTGAAACTTTCAAGCGTTTTTTTATTTTTATTTTATGTAGCCTGTTCGGCGGCTCGGCGGATTTTTGCGACATGTTTGGCATGTTTTTAGCGGTGGTTCCGGTGGGTTTTCGGTGAGTTTTCGTCAGGTGTTCGGTGGGTTTTCCTTGCACTCCGGGGACCCTGTGGTGAATGCTGAATTCACCGCAGGGTGGGGAACTTTGATTCCGCGAAGTGCAGGGAAGCACGGGGAACGAGAGTGCACCAAAATGTCGCTGACACGGACTAATGGGCTCTCTGAATAACCCCCTTTGTGTATTTTGTTGCTCTGTTATACTGGCCCTCATACCAGTGCTGTAAATATTTGCATACATAAAAGTTTTGATCTTCATCAACATATATATACTGCTAGAACATTACTATCAAAAAGGGACTCCCTGTTATTGATTTTATTATTATTATTTATTTAACGCCAACACATTCCGCAGCAATTTACAAAGGTGCAATGGGCAAAGACAGGACAATACAACAATACATAAAGGAGGCAGAACAGTATTCCGCCAACAGACACAGGAGGACATGATGGCCCTATATCTGTGGGAACGTACAGTCTAGATGGATGAGGGGGTGAGAAACATAAGGGGAGGAATGCAGTGATGAGTTAATGCAGGGAGAGATGAGAACTGTTTTTTGGTAAGTTTGACATTTTGTTATTGAGTTAGGTGGTAGGCTTCCCTAAACAGAAGGGTCTTTAGGGAACGTTTAAATGAAGCCAGACTGGGGGACACTAGCCACCATAACCACATTAAGGAATATAATTTCTCTCAGTGTACTATGTGTCACAATCAATCTGCTAGGTGTCTGGGGCCTGTGACAGCCTTCCAAGGTGAAGGCTGTCGATCAGTTCAAACTGACAGCCTTTGAGGTCACAATCCACACTTAACATAAGTTGTGCAGCATTGATCAGCCAATGCCTCTCTATGCACTTGAATTGAGAGGCGACAGATTGACTGAACCCTCCATTGAATTCTCAGCCTCAGCTGGAAAGGAGGTATCTTAGCAAGAGCATTAAGATACAACCGGGAGGCTAGGAACAGGGTTTGGTCTCAGAAGGAGTTATTCCTTTACGTATGAATTTAATATAATAGGCATTTGTCTTCAACCTGTGTATTTTATTTTTTTTATATAAAGCTAACCGAGGCAAAAAATAAAATTTCTCTCTGGAAATCATAGTTCCACCATGCTCCTACTGCTATGATCCAGCGCATGTCAAATGAAACAATTCTTCATTGTCAAAATGTCTTAGAGATGACACACTGTCACATCAAGGCACAAAAAGTCACCTACAGCGTCAAAATACTTATACAACAACACATGTGCTCAAATTTCGTTTTTATTTTGCATGTATGGTTCCGATCAGTTGGAATAGCTGTTCTTCTGAGGCTGCCCTATTTCAGTTGTAAAGTTGATCTCCATCCTGTGACTGAAGGAATAATAAAAGTATTCATTGTTTCATGCTTGCATTACATCCGCTGAGAGCTCAAAACGAAATCCATACTTGCTATGCACATAGAAGTGTTTTCAACTTTGTTCTAGGTTGAAAGCACCCATCTCTATCTTGAAGCATTTGTTTGCATGGGTTGATACATGTTTATTCTCTACATAACCATGACAAACTCTAAATAGATATAACATGTCCATAGAAAGAAATGAAGAAAGGCACTGAATGACCAGGCTCCTCTCTAGAGGAGAAGTTAGGTGCTAGCGATTCTGTGGACTTCTCTGGAGTGGCTATTATTTATTTTTCATTATCTTCAAGTTACTTTTAAACAGATTTTACTGGATGGTTACATTTTTTTTTCTTTTTTAATTTTTATGGATACAAAGAATATATTGAAGTCAGAGAAAGGGGGGTTTGTGAGGATCCTGAGGACGAGCAACAGCACTAGTGGCCTGCTCTACGGTGGGGCCCGCTCAGGTCTCACAAGGTTTTAGCTTGCTTGTCCCATTACAGAGATGAATGTTCCATATGCAAATCAGCCTGCTCTCACCCAATGAGGGTGGCCAGTACTGATTGCCAAGGACATCATCCCTGCACGAGAGGTGCAGCAACCCCCGATGATAGTTTCGGCCTAATTAGGCCTCGTCAGGAGGGTATAGCTGACACCCCTCTAGGCACATCAAGCAAGGGGCCTCGTCTGGATGACCGTGTAAATGTAAAGTCAGTTTACACTATAAGTTTACATGGTCATCCAGACGTGGACCCCTGACTTGATGTGCCTAGAGGGGTGTCAGCTATACCCTCCTGAAGAGGCCTAACAAGGCTGAAACGATCGTCGGGGGTTGCTGCACCTCTCGTGCAGGGATGATGTCCTTGGCAATCAGTACTGACCACCCTCATTGGGTGAGAGCAGTCTGATTTGCATATGGAGCATTCATCCCTGTAATGGCAAAAGCAAGCTAAAACTTGTGAGACCTCAGCGGTCACCCACCGTAGAGCAGGCCACTAGTGCTGGATGCACGTGCAGCCGACTGGTAGGGTTACCCGCGGATCCGGCTGTACTGGATGCACGCATATCTGTGACGGCGACGGACACAAACAGCTTTATACACATATAGACATATAAACACAAACAGCTTTATACACATATAGATTAGTTAGTATCCTGCCGATACCAACTGCGTAATATTTCCAGAATTCGGCCATTTCTTACCGCTGTCACCACAAAACAACTCATACACGCCCTGGTAATCTCCCGACTCGACTATTGCAATAATCTCTTATCTGGCCTCCCTCTGTCCCGCCTCTCCCCCCTACAATCCATCCTGAATGCCTCCGCCAGGCTAATTCACCTCACCCGCCGCTCTGTCTCTGCCGCTCCCCTCTGCGAGTCCCTTCACTGGCTCCCCATCCACTGCAGAATTAAGTTCAAAATCCTTATCCTTACCTACAAAACCCTCACTAACTCAGCTCCCCACTACCTGTCCTCACTAATCACCAAATACACCCCAGCCCGCTCCCTAAGGTCAAACAGTGACCTGCGCCTAGCTTCTCCCCGCATC
Organism: Leptobrachium leishanense; assembly: GCA_009667805.1. NCBI lineage: Eukaryota > Metazoa > Chordata > Amphibia > Anura > Megophryidae > Leptobrachium > Leptobrachium leishanense. Next base: position 136,188,459 of record CM019065.1, read on the forward strand.
ACCTCTTCCCATGGTAGACTGCAGGATTTCTCACGCGCAGCCCCCACGCTCTGGAACGCTCTCCCTCGTACTGTCAGACTTTCCCCTAACTTCTCTTCCTTCAAACGCTCCCTTAAAACATTCCTATTTAGGGAAGCCTACCACCCAACTCACTGACGCAACCATCAATCACTCTCACCTTACAGTCCTCTCCTCCTGTTTCCAACCCCAACCCTCCCAGATTGTGAGTTCCTACGGCAATAGGGCCCTCATCTCCTCCTGTACTGTTTGTCAAATGTTGTTCAATGTATTGTAACCCTGTCTATACTGTGCCTATTGTACAGTGCTGCGGAATATGCTGGCGCTTTATAAATAAAGAATAATAATAATAAATAAAAATAATAAAAGTATACCCTGCCTGACCAAAAAAAAGTCATCGCCTTCTGACAAGCCTGTTATGATCTGGGATTGCTGATTTTAGAGTTTGTGACTTTTTTGGCCAACCAGTGTTTATACATAAAATATGTGCTATTGAGTAGTAGCTTTATGTAATCCAATAAACAGTATATCCAATGAACAGTTCACCTGATCAATTCTGTAGCCTTTGTCTGTATCTGAGTGTAAGATAATGATCTTCTAGATGGTAAGCTTGTCTGGGTCCATTCTTCATCTTTTATTCTTGTATATAACATTGTAGAATGGGATATTGGGATATTTTACTGCCCCGATTTCATATAGTAATTGTGCTGATGGAAATGGTTGTATTCTTTAAATGATAATGATGTTCATACTATTACTATTATTTTATTCTCTTCCAATGTATTCCAAACAATCATTCTAATTCTTTCTACAGTCAAATCGTGCCTTCACGGGGAATTCCTGTTAGCATCGTTATCTATCATCTAGCAATACATCAAAATGTATCGTCATAGAAATTGGATGATGGAGCTAAAATTATGATAAGAATCAGGACCTGAAAGCCCCATGTGCTCCATAAGGTTATACTGCAGGCAAAACAAATCTATGGATGGGATTCACTAATCACTAATACATGCATGATGTGTCTAATATTGGCGCAAAGAATCTCTTTGGTGTCACTTGGGGGTGCTGCATAAATGTGGCACGGCGCCATTCAAGTCCTCGCAGAATGGGTTTTAAAGCCTGGGAACAGCCCAGTTGTGAGAAAGGGTCTTCAAACATAGTGGCACGATACATGGCTGCGATGTTACGCAATCATTCGTGGTGTGTTGGATTGCTGTCATAACGAGGACATCCAGTACCCCCTATGCTAAAAAGGCCACTGAGGGGTTAATATGGATAGCAAGTAGGTTGCAACACACATCACCTGCTTCTCTTACAAAAAACCATGGGGCCTAAGGAATTAATGACATGGGGGGGGGGAATCCAAGACTCTCGCTCCCCTGTGCTTGTCACCAAGGCTTTCTTTGTCCAGAGAAAGAGTCTTTCCCTTTCCTGAGGCTTGCAAACTTGAAGTTGGCGAGGTGGCTTCCTATATGGCCACCTGCAATATTTTAAAAATGTTAAAATATCACAAATGGCATCAAAGGACATGGGATACATCAGCAGGGTTTATTTTTAATTCTTACTTTTATTTCCCCCGCAGAAAACTTTTTTCATGTGGTGGAGGGCTATGGTCAGCTGTCATTTTTGCAGTCAGGTATAAGACTCACACAGAGAGATCCTATACCTATAATTGGTATATTGGTCGATTTCTTCTGGTTTTATTGGAGAGGCTTACCACTTATAATGACATCATAATGTCCTCTGCTATCAGGACCACTATACAAAAAAATGATTTATTTTGAAACAACATTTGAATGTAATTTCAAGGGATTGCTAATTCTGAAAGCAAATATTGTTTTATTATCGTCAACATGAGCAGACACTTGGAATCCCCCTGCCACAACATTTTGTCATAACAGAATTGCCAAGAAATGAATCCACATGGGGAAAGAAAATTCACAAAACTAGATGTGTACATTTCTAGAAGAGTCTGAAAAAACATATCAATTTTTTTCTAAAGTCTCAATCTAGATATCCATAAAATAAACAAATCCGGAGCTGCTAGGAAATCTACCTATTGCCAAATATCATCTCTATTCCTCTTTGACATACATTTGTTTGCACTTGTTTATTGTATTGAAAAAAAAATGTTTGTTTTATTTTTCAAAAGATATTTTCTGCACAGAACAAAGGGAGTTCCAGAGCAAATATCATTCATCATACTTCTTTTTGTTTTGCTTTGTATTAAGATAGGGCTGTCAAACTCATGCCCCAATGTTTCTGAACTACAACTCCCATGATTCCCTGGTCATCATTCAATTACATACAAAGAATTCTGGGACTTGTAGGCCATCAAGACCTGGGGGGACGGAGTTTGACAACCCTGTTTTAAGATCTTTTGGAGAAGTAGCAATAAACTTTCTTCTATAAACTGTTTCACATAGTACGGTCAGGGCCAGTACTAGACTATTTTGCTCCTTAGCCAAGACCAGCTACTGGCGTCCCCCCAGAAAAAATTGTCAACTGTTGAAATGTGAGGGGGAACAAACACACTGAGCACAGGGACACACACATACACACTGTGGGGGGGACGACGCAGACAATGCACAGGGGTCTCACACAGTTGTCCAGTGCCCATCCTCTTCTGTTTGGGCCCAAGATCGGTCCGTGCCTCTTTCTTTCATCTGCTGTCATGCGCTGATTCCGGGGCGGTAGGTGCGAGCCAATATGCAATGAATACTAGTAAACCAGATATATTTATATATAAGGATTTATTGAGAAAAGGAACAAAAAGGGATTGGCCGGAGGCAACAACAGAATCTAGGAGGGGAAAACGAGAGAAGTGGGAGAAAGCTAAGGAATAGGGGAGGAGAGATTGTATATATATGTATATACACAGGTAACAGGGCTAGAGGGAACTAGAGCAGAGCATATACAGGTTACAGGGCTAGAGGGAACTAGAGCAGAGCATATACAGGTAACAGGGCTAGAGGGAACTAGAGCAGAGCATATACAGGTAACAGGGCTAGAGGGAACTAGAGCAGAGCATATACAGGTAACAGGGCTAGAGGGAACTAGAGCAGAGCATATACAGGTAACAGGGCTAGAGGGAACTAGAGCAGAGCATATACAGGTAACAGGGCTAGAGGGAACTAGAGCAGAGCATATACAGGTAACAGGGCTAGAGGGAACTAGAGCAGAGCATATACAGGAACAGGGCTAGAGGGAACTAGAGCAGAGCATATACAGGTAACAGGGCTAGAGGGAACTAGCAGAACATACACAGGTTACAGGGCTAGAGGGAACTAGAGCAGAGCATATATAGGTTACAGGGCTAGAGGGAACTAGAGCAGAGCATATACAGGTTACAGGGCTAGAGGGAAATAGAGCAGAGCATATACAGCTTACAGGGCTAGAGGGAACTAGAGCAGAACATACAGGTAACGGGGCTAGAGGGAACTAGCAGAACATACACAGGTTACAGGGCTAGAGGGAACTAGCAGAACATACACAGGTTATGTCACGGCGGCTCAGGGGATGGGGCGCCTGGCAGCAGCTTCCTCGCTGCTCGCTGGCCAGGCGCCGAATGTAAGCGCTTCCGGGCCCGCTCACGTGGGACGCCGAGGGGCGGGGCCTGGCGCTGTGACGCGGACCCGCCGGGTTTAAAACCCAGTCTCTCCCATACACCGGTGCCCTGACGTGGTATTCACCTCCCGCAGAGCTCTTGTGATTTTTGGCTATCTCCTGTGTATGATCCTTGGCATTGGCAAACGAATCCTCTTGTGTATGACCCTTGGCATTGGCGAACGAACCCTCTTGTGTATAACCCTTGGCATTGGCAAACGAACCCTCCTGTGTATGACCCTTGGCATTGGCAAACGAACCCTCCTGTGTATGACTCCTGGCATTGGCAAACGAACCCTCTTGTGTATGACCCCTGGTATTGGCATTTACTTTACTCTGCTCTAGGTTCTGCCCTTAACGTTGGTACTGAGGTCAGTCTATGTGGCACCCTAAGCACGCATCAGATTACCTCTGCTATTACTAAAGTCCTAGGGAGGACTTGTGATCTGTTCTGTACCCCTGTCTGGTATTTCCCTTTCTTTGTCTGTTACCTGCTTCATTGTCTACATAGCTTTGCCGACCATTCAAGGATCGGAAGAGTAGAAAGGGAGCTACAGAAAGAGATATATATCTTGGTAGTCAGAAGGATTCGTGACGATACTCTATTCCATACCTCTGTCTGGTGTTACCCCTTGTCTATCTATTGTCTGGTTAATTGTCTTTCTAGTTTCGCCGACCATTCAAGGATCGGAAGGGTAGAGAGCGGTCTGCGTAAAGGGACCACACTTCTGGTAATCAGAGGGATCCGTGACATTACGTCAGGGCCAATGGATCCCGCAGACCTCTCTAACCAGCTGGCACGTATCGCAGCCAGACAAGAGGAACAAGACCATAGGATGGACCAGATTTCTCTCGCTCTGCAAACCCTGTTAAATCGGTCCAATACAGGTATCACAAACCCTCCAGATCCAGTGTTACCTAGGGTCAGTCCCGTCCCCCTGAAGGACATAGGCTTAGTATGAAGGCACCCCTACGCTATGATGGTACACCAAGCCTATGTCGGGGGTTTTTGACTCAACTCGAGATTTTGTTTGAGAACAATCCAGGTTCTTGTATGTCTGATAAAGCCAAAGTAGGATATCTGATTAATCATTTAACAGAAAAAGCTTTATTGTGGGCTACGCCGTTGTGGGAAAATAAGAAACCCATCATTTATGACTATGAGGGTTTTACCTCTGAGTTAAAACGTACCTTTGATCCCTCTAGAAGGGCTACCAATGCGGGTAGGTCCTTGTTTCACATCAAACAAGGTAATAAGAGGGTCGCCGATTATGCCATAGAGTTTAAGACTTTGGTTTCTGAAGTACTTTGGCCGAACGACGTTTTAACCTTAGCCTTTACCGAAGGCTTGAACGAGGCTTTTATGTTTGAACTGGCTCCCTTAAAATTACCAGAAAGTCTGGACCACCTGATAGATTTCTGTATAGCCATGGACGATCAAATCAGGGAAAGGAGACACCCCAGAGATAGACCCAGAAGGGTCTTGCCTCCTTTACCCTCGTTACCCAGACACCCCAGTACATCAGGTGGTTCGGAGAATGTAAAAACAGATTTACCGGTCGTTGAACCCATGCAAATAGGGAGGACAGGTATTTCAGAAGCAGAAAAAGCTCACAGAAGAGAAAAGGGGCTCTGCTTTTATTGTGCAGGGGCAGATCACTTCCGCCTTCAATGTCCTCAGAGACCCAGGGTTGGCAGGGCTGAACATAGCAGAGTGGGATTCAGAACAGGAGACACCCAGGTTGTCGGTTCTCTGTGTGCCTCCTTTGTGGATAATGAGAAAAAAAAATCCAGGATTCTGTTACCGGTCTCCCTAACCTGGGAGGGGGTTCACCTCAAGACTGAGGCGTTTTTGGACTCTGGGGCCTCAGGCAATTTTATGGATAAGAATTTTGCTGCCAAAACCTCATACCACTGGTTCTCAGGGAAAGACCTCTAAGGGTGGAGGCCATAGATGGTAACCCCCTGGCATGTCCACATATCACTCACGATACAGTCGATGTATGTATGAAAGTAGGAGTTTTACACCAGGAGACAATAAGATTTCAAATCATTGAATCACCCTCATGTCCTGTCGTCCTTGGGTTTCCATGGCTAACAGAGCACAACCCAGTAGTCGATTGGGTCCAGAGAGACATAAAATGTTGGGGTCAGAGTTGTCAGTCTAAGTGCCTAGGCACAGTTAATGTGATTGGTAGCCTCAATATTGCCACAGCCCCTCCTTTGTCCACGGAGGTTCCGGAATGTTACCTGGCATTAAAGGAGGTGTTCTCTAAAGCCAGGACTGAGGTCCTACCACCACATCGTCCATATGACTGTGCCATTGACTTGCTCCCCGGTACGATGCCTCCTAGGGGTCACGTATACCCTTTGTCACAAAGGGAGAACGACATTATGGAGGAATATATAAGGGAGAATCTGGAACGAGGATTCATTAGACGGTCCTCCTCTCAGCAGGAGCAGGTTTCTTTTTTGTTTCCAAGAAAGAGGGAGATCTGCGACCTTGCATCGACTATAGGGGTTTAAATAGGATCACTATAAGAAATGCATATCCCATACCTCTCATAACAGAATTGTTTGACCGATTAAAAGGGGCTCGTGTCTATACTAAGCTTGATTTACGCGGAGCGTACAACCTGGTCAGGGTTAAAAAGGGAGACGAATGGAAAACGGCTTTTAATACACGTAGCGGGCATTACGAATACCTGGTGATGCCTTTTGGGTTGTGTAATGCGCCAGCCGTCTTTCAGGACCTTATAAATGACACTCTAAGGGACTTTCTGCAAGAATTCGTCATAGTATATCTGGATGATATCCTGATATACTCTCCTGATGTGGACACTCATCATGTCCACGTGAAACAAGTGTTGAAAAAACTATTGAAGGCTGGATTGTACTGTAAGCTAGAAAAATGTCTATTCGACATAGTAACTGTGCAATTCCTTGGTTATATTATAACTCCTGGGGGTTTTCAAATGGATCCCAAGAAGCTCTCAGCTATTCTTGACTGGCCTCTACCCCAAGGACTTAAAGCCATTCAGAGGTTTCTGGGGTTTACGAACTATTACCGAAGGTTCATTAAAGATTTTTCGGCCTTGGTGGCCCCCTCACGGCTATGACAAAGAAAGGGGTGGGAAATCAGAAATGGACACCTCAAGCCACTCAAGCCTTTGAGGCACTAAAACAAGCCTTTACTACTGCCCCTGTTCTCCGGCATCCAGATCCGGCTCTGCCTTTCCAATTAGAAGTTGACGCCTCCGAACTAGGTCTTGGTGCAGTCTTGTCCCAAAGGGAGGCTCCTGACAAACCCTTGCATCCATGCGGCTTCTATTCTCGGAAGTTGTCCCCGGCAGAGAAGAACTATGACATTGGAAATAGAGAATTGTTAGCAGTCATCGCGGCCTTGGCTGAATGGAGATACTTATTAGAGGGTCTAAGGACCCCATTGTTATCATAACCGACCATAAGAATCTCACGTACATTGGAGATGCCAAACGTTTAAACTCCAGACAAGCGAGATGGTCATTGTTTCTTTCAAGTTTTAATTTCGTACTCACCTATAGACCTGGGTCCAGAAACATCAAAGCAGACGCATTGTCGAGACAGTATGAGTCTTATGAACATAATATCCAAGATCAGCATCCCATTGTACCCCAGGAGAGGATTATAGCCGCTACCACGATTAGTGTTTCGTCTCCTCTAATGAAAAGGTTGCAGACCGTCCAGGGCGCAGCTCCTGGGGAAAAACCTCCTGCGAGACTCTTTGTACCTGAGAACGAAAGAGAGGAAGTACTTAACATCTATCATGATAATAAAACTTCCGGGCATATGGGTATCACCAAGACTGTGTCTAGTATCAGTAAACTCCTCTGGTGGCCCACATTGCGCCGAGATGTCAAAGATTACATTGCCGTGTGCGAAGTGTGCACAAGGCAGAAAAGTCCCAAAACAGCACCCATTGGCTTACTCCAGCCTTTGCCGATCCCCGAACGACCCTGGTCACATGTAGCCATGGATTTTATCGTAGAGTTACCTGAGTCAAGAGGGAATACAGTGATACTTACGATCATAGATCGATTTTCCAAGATGGGTCACTATGTTCCTCTTCAGAAACTACCTTCGGCAGCTGAACTGGTGCCCATATTCATTGCCAATGTGGTCCGCATTCACGGTGTCCCTCGGGAGATAGTCTCTGATAGGGGGACCCAATTCATCTCAGGATTCTGGAGAGGGTTTTGTAAGAACGTGGGGATAGACCTCTCTTTCTCTTCGGCCTATCACCCCCAGACCAACGGAGCAGCAGAACGAGCAAACCAAAACGTAGAGAAATATCTCAGGTGCTTCATCTCAGAACAACAAGATAACTGGTCAGATCTGCTACCGTGGGCAGAATATGCTATTAACAGCGCAGTAAGTGAATCCACAGGTCATTCTCCTTTCTTCACTGTTTATGGCTTTGATCCTCCCGTGCTCCCCGATACGTTTCCTGATTCCACGATTCCTGCTTTAGATAAACAACTGGCATCATTGAAAGAGACTTGGGGGAGAGTGAGACGGGCACTGGAGGAAAGTAGTGCCATCCAGAAAACTAAGGCCGACAGACACAGGAGGCAGGCACCAGTGTATCAAGTTGGGGACAGGGTTTGGCTGTCTTCACGTAACATCAAGCTCTTAGTGCCTTCCATGAAGTTGGCTCCTAGGTATATCGGCCCCTATAAGATACTACGGCGACTCAACCCTGTCTCCTATGCTTTGGCGTTACCCCCCATTTTAAAATACACAATGTATTCCATGTGAACCTTTTGAAGCCGCTGTTATGTAACCGGTACACCAAAGTCCATGCTCCACCGCCTCCTGTCTCTGTGGAGGGCGAGGAGGAATTCGAAGTTCAAGGCCATTCTGGGTGCCAGGCTGTCTAGGGGGTCCTTGCAGTATTTGGTCGATTGGGTGGGTACGGTCCGGAGGATCGTTCTTGGGTACCGGCTGCGGAAGTCCATGCTCCTAGGCTAGTGAAGGCCTTCTATTTAGCGCATCCCCGTGCCCCTGGGGGTCGTCCAGTGGCCGCCCCTGGAGGGGGGGTTCTGTCACGGTGGCTCAGGGGATGGGGCGCCTGGCAGCAGCTTCCTCGCTGCTCGCTGGCCAGGCGCCGAATGTAAGCGCTTCCGGGCCCGCTCACGTGGGACGCCGAGGGGCGGGGCCTGGCGCTGTGACGCGGACCCGCCGGGTTTAAAACCCAGTCTCTCCCATACACACCGGTGCCCTGACGTGGTATTCACCTCCCGCAGAGCTCTTGTGATTTTTGGCTATCTCCTGTGTATGATCCTTGGCATTGGCAAACGAATCCTCTGTGTATGACCCTTGGCATTGGCAAACGAACCCTCTGTGTATAACCCTTGGCATTGGCAAACGAACCCTCCTGTGTATGACCCTTGGCATTGGCAAACGAACCCTCCTGTGTATGACTCCTGGTATTGGCAAACGAACCCTCCTGTGTATGACCCCTGGTATTGGCATTTACTCTGCTCTAGGTTCTGCCCTTAACGTTGGTACTGAGGTCAGTCTATGTGGCACCCTAAGCACGCATCAGATTACCTCTGCTATTACTAAAGTCCTAGGGAGGACTTGTGATCTGTTCTGTACCCCTGTCTGGTATTTCCCTTTCTTTGTCTGTTACCTGCTTCATTGTCTACATAGCTTTGCCGACCATTCAAGGATCGGAAGAGTAGAAAGGGAGCTACAGAAAGATATATTATCTTGGTAGTCAGAAGGATTCGTGACGATACTCTATTCCATACCTCTGTCTGGTGTTACCCCTTGTCTATCTATTGTCTGGTTAATTGTCTTTCTAGTTTCGCCGACCATTCAAGGATCGGAAGGGTAGAGAGCGGTCTGCGTAAAGGGACCACACTTCTGGTAATCAGAGGGATCCGTGACAGGTTACAGGGCTAGAGGGAACTAGCAGAACATACACAGGTTACAGGGCTAGAGGGAACTAGAGCAGAGCATATACAGCTTACAGGGCTAGAGGGAACTAGAGCAGAGCATATACAGCTTACAGGGCTAGAGGGAACTAGAGCAGAGTATATACAGCTTACAGGGCTAGAGGGAACTAAGAGAAGCATAACAGCTTACAGGGCTAGAGGAACTACAGATAACAAAATGGGAAAACAAACAGTATACTCAAGGTTATATATATGAATATATCAGTACTAGAGATGTGGGCAAGTCCTTGTGATCCAGGTAAGGAAAACTTGGGAGATCCAGGAAGATGCCAAGTCCAGAGGTCTGTAGTAAACAGGAGGTCCAGAAGGTTTGTAAACAATAAGTCCAGGGGGGAACTGTAACAGTGGTAGTCTTGAGAGGGTACGATCCAGCAGAGTATGGGTCATAGGTTTCTTGGAGGAATCGCAGGTAGCTCCTAACAGCTTGGATATTTCCAAGGGCATCATAAGATGCCCACCTTCTGCACTGCTAGTGGGGTCCCCATTACGAGCTTCCACAGTCAGCTATACAAGTAAACAATGAGGAAGGGGTACAATAATGGAACCCAGGTTGGGGCTGGCTGTGCCCCTAGTTGGCAGTGCGCCCTAGGCAGTTGCCTAGCTTGCCTAGTGGAAGCACCGGCCCTACGTGCAGTAATGGCGAACAATAGACCCCCTGATGTTTCTGAACTCCATATCCCATATTGCTTAGTCACATATAAGACTGGCTGGCTGACCATCATGGGACGTGCTGTTCAGAAATATCTAGCGTGCCAAGGTTCACCACAAGTGACAGAATATTTAACATTTTTCAGTATGCTATTTAGTAACACTATTCAGGATGTCTGAGGCATCTTAACTTTAGAAAAAAGAAATAAAATACAATATAAACAGAATTTTTTATCCCAATATTATCTTTGATTTCAAAAATAAAAAGATTTTAAATTTGTAGGACTCCCAACAAAAAAAGATCAGATTCTGACCCAAAAATGGCATTTTCAGCCTTACGTTAATTGTAACTGCATCCAGTATTACTAAGACTAGCTCTACATTGGGACACTGAGGCAGAATGATCATCGTGAGAGCCTCTCACAGTTATCAAATGCTTCAGTTATCTGCCGGTTAAGGCATGCAGTCTCTGTGATAGGCTCCCACTGCTACTGGGAGACAATTTGTGCTTATAGCCAAACGGCCTCACTGTGTTTTTCAAAAATAGCATCACTACTAATGGGCATCTGATTTCCACTGTGATCAGAGGTCTGAGACAGTCACTAGAGGAATATTATCAGGATGCTTCACTGATGCTGGAAATGCTTACAGCTATGTACATTTTTTGTAAGGATATAATACTATGTTACAGGTTTACAGTGTTTTCAGCACCATGGACAGCAGCTGCAACACGACACATTCCTATTCCTGATTGCTGACACTGCTTAGACATAGAAGTACATCTTAGAGCTCAGCTGTGGCTCCTTATTGTGATTTACTGGACCACAACTAACCGTTAGTGCTCAGTAACGTTCAGAAACAAGTATCTAGTTTCATTAGAATCACATGTTACAAATTAATGTGTGTTATCCAGAACTAAGACAGACAAGAAAAAAGCAAAATAGAAAAAAAAATGCTGTCATACATGTTAAAAAAACATTGAAAAATGCAAATCAATTTAAAGCTTTTACATTTAACCTTTGAGCTTCAGACACTTTTTTATGCAGCTCATCGATGCGTGTTCTGAAAATTCCTCTGCATTCTGTTGACAGAGTGTCAATACCATATGACAGGCGTGTAAGCTGTGGCACATTAAATCCATAAGTAAAACATATTAGGTGCATAATACTCAGTATGTCACTTCTGGTACATCTGGAATAGCCACTGCAAATTTACCAGCTGCATTGTATAAACATGCTTGAGATTTGATTTATAAATGCTTATATTTATCTCCCGACAGATCTGTCATTGTGTCATTCTCCATTAGGAATAATGTGTTCTTATTTATTTCTCCTATCACTTCTCCAGCCATTCTCGGTGACAGCACAATCCTGCCAGTGTTTTTCTTTTAAATGCTTCAGATCTATTAAAAAAAAAAGAGCAACAAATGGTGAAAGAAATCTACAAATGAAGCTTTTCCTCCTTGTTGTCGGTTTGATTTTAAGACATGAGAATAAAGTTAAATGCTTTTTGCAATCACCTTCCAGACAGCATTGGAAATAAGCAGATGTAATTTGTCACTCGAGTGAAATTGACAAGATTGCTGTGAATGCTATAGGCAAAGACAATAGCAAAGAGGTTACTCAATCAGCCAACTGTTCTGTTTCTTTGGGGAATGGCTGAACTTGCTGTCTAAAATCAGCCAAGCCATTTTTTTGGTAAAAAATATATGAATTCTATGAATCATGGCTTGAGCAGAGGTCTCTAATTGTATCTTTGGCTCGGCTATTCCCTGTGTGATTGAGACAATGTGGAAGCAGATTGTGGAAACCTGACATACAGGAGATAAGGGTGTGACAAGAGCGACAGAGATGCTGAAGATGTTAGGTCAGTAGGGTGTGAGTGGAAACAGTTTGTGAAATTGGATTCGGTCACAGTAAAGTACAAATTGAATTAGAAAGATGGGCTAGTAATTTTAAGCACATTGATGAACTGTAGGCTTGACTGGGCTATAAGGTTAAGATGTATATACAAGAACTAGTGAGAGGTTGCAATGGCCTTGAAGTACTTAAAAGGACACTCAAAGCACCATAACAGTCTCATTAAAAAAAATAATAATAACTTGAAAGGTTCTATTCCATTGGTTAAATGTAAAAAAAATCATTCTTGCAGACTTAAGACCCTGTCCTAATTCATAAAGAAAAAATATGTTCTTAAACAGGGCTTTACACCTGAGATTATAGCTCCATCCAGAAGCCTTGTCAATCAGAGCACCTGAGAATGATATTTCCTGGCCTTTAATCCAAAAAGGTTCAAGAAGGACAGCATTACAAGGCATTATCAGGAGAACAATCCATCTCATATGTTAATCTGAAAACCATATATGTATAAGGCTATTGAATAAATTATGCATGGAGTATGGCAATTCTGGTTTTATAGAGTCACATGATATGTGGATTTATTAGTGTTCACACAACATATAATCAATTTTTATTAAAACATCTAAAAAGTGGAATTTTTCGGAACGTCATTGCGCTAAATGGCCAACATTGTGAAATCCACCACGGAGCCATTTTGCCAAAGAATTTCAGAAATATGTTTTTCAATAAATTAAAGATTGTATATATTGTGTGCACAATAATATCTTTACACGTGTTTTGAAGAAGCAGTGGTCATTTTCAGCAGCACCTCCACCAATAAATCATACATTTTTGGGTATAATTATTTGCTTTTTTGTAGCCTGAGCCCTGATCAGGCTCTTTGGGAAAAACACACTTCATACACAAGTGCTCATTTTAATTGCCCTTAAAGAATACAAATTGAAGAAAAGATGCCAGAGACATAACCTACAGTGTTGCAAACAAGTACTCTATTTCTCCAAAGTGCAAATTTGGATTAGGATGGATCCATTGGCCTTGGGAGATTTTAATGCAGTCGTGGAATTTGCATAACACAGTCATGTGACTCCACTAAATACCCAAAAACCTTACTTATCAACTTTTTTAAAAAAAATATATAAATTGCAAGTGAAAATGCATTTATTTCCTTATACATATTTACATAAGTTCTGGTCACTCTGGTCACAACAACACCAATAAATCGCACATTTTCTAGATTGTGCTTCCCAATATTAGCATTTGTGTGTTTATGATGGTTGACATATTCAACGTACTTTTTCTAGACGTTTATAACATACACATATTGATGGGCAGTATATCGATTGTACAGCCCTACAGCATGTAAACTAGGGATGTGCGTTTCGGGTTTCGGAATTTCGGAATTTTCACGAAATTTCCCGATTCGTGTTTTCGGATCCGGACGATTTTCCGAATCGGATCGGACCCGAAAACCGACAAATCCGAAAAGTTTTCCGAGCCGAAACGAAATATTTTCGGAATTTTCGAATGGACTTGAAATGTGTCAAATCGAAATTTATTTTCGCTCTATTCATGATTTCGGTTCCATTCGTGATTTCGGTTCCATTTCGGTAATTCTGGACATCGTATATTTAACTATTATCGGTTATATCGCTGATTCTGTAAATTTTGTATTTGTAAATGCGTATCACTTGTTTTTGTTTCCAATGATCCGATAATTCTGTCGATACGATAATTCCTTCGTAATCGGGTCGGATCCGATTCGTCCGCGGGTCGCGCATGCACGCGCGCGGATGTCGTAACTTTATTGAGCCAGTTTTGACAACTTTTTTGACAGGCCAAAAAATATTGATTTTATTTATCATGGCTGAAAGAAGTAGAGACGAGTCCCATTCAGACACCTCCTCATCTTCTTCCACCCCAGAGACACCACCCAGGAAGAAGCGGGCCAGCAACATGGCATTTGAGGAGATGTTGGAGCTGGTCCGCATCTTTGATTACAAAGATTATGACTGCCGTAAGGGCCGTTACGGCAGGAAGAATAACACCGGCAAGGATCGTATCCTTGATAAGCTACGCACCACCATCCTGGAGCTGTTCGGGAAGGACCGGACGAAGGACCAGCTCCGAAAACGCTGGTCCGACCTCAAGGCACGCGAGCAGGAGCAGCTGAGGCACATCCGTCGCGTCATAGCCAAACGTAAGTGTCATGTTATATTGTAAAGCGCTGCGCAAACTGTTGGCGCTATATAAATCCTGTATAATAATAATAATGTGCTTGCATGTGCTAATGTGCACAGAAATATGTTGATTTATCTAGTCCTTTTTTCATGCAATGTGATTGTGTATAGCTTTGCGTTTTCACAACTCGTCATACATGCATTTTTGCCATAGCTCTTCTTTTTTGTGATTTTATGTATTCGTGAAAATTGTGACATTTGATGTATGTAGATGAAATTACAATGCTGGATATCTTTTGGCACTGTGTGTACTGTAGTGTGCTGGGGGGGAGGTTGTTGTGACTGAGTGATGCATACGAGAAGACCCGCAGCTTGCCCAATATTGGCTCCCACCTGCGCATCAACAAAAATCTCTTCGTCTCTGTGGTAGGATGGGACATGTAGTTCTTCTGAAAGTGCATCCAAACAGAGCCGCGTTCAATACATCCTCAGCAGCTGCTGAATTGTTGCAGCGCAGCAATTCAGTTTGCTACAGCAGTGTCATTGAACGCTTTAGATGCAAATTTCAAAACAAAATGGCGGATTTCTGTTGTTTCTGCTATATCCACAGTTTTATTAGCAGAAACTGAAGGTGAAACTGAGGCTGAGGCCATCTATAAAATAAATAAAAGCAGTCGGCACAATGCGTTTTGTATGCACACAACACAAATAATAGTTTTTATTGAATAAACATAATGTTTACTTCTGAAAAAAATATATAATTGAACGGTAATATATGTCTATGTGCAGAGGAAATAAATAAATATTTTGTGACTTTAGAACTATGAGATGGGAGTAGTGGTGGGTCAAGCTGGTAGTGGGTACTGTAGTGGAGGGGTGTCGCAATACTTTCGGCAATATATTGTATAGATATACCATTTTTTCCAGTCTGCATTATTTACGTGGTTTTTTTTGATTTGGCAGAAGACAGGAAGGCAAAGGCAGCATCTGCCCCGGCGGGCACCAGTGCCCCAGTGGAGGGGGAGCCACGGGCGACCACCAGCGCTGGTATAAACTGTTTTATTTTGCAACGACTTTTGGTCAAAAACAGAAACATTTTTTGTTTACTGTATTTTAATTTAATTTTTTTATGTATAGCACAAGAGGAGCAGGAGGAGGAAGAGGAGGAGCAGGAGGAGGGCGATGATGGAGAGAGGGAGCCGGAGCCGCAGCAGGAGGCCGCGAGTCCAGGTTTTTATTTTACTGTTGTATTTTGCATCGACTTTTGTTCAAAAATGAATCAGTTTTGTTGTTTACTGTATTTTTTATTTCTTTAATTTCTTAGATATAGCACCGGAAGAGATGCTGACGGTGGTGGTGGAGGAGGAGTCGTCGGAGGAGGAGGAGGAGGAGTCGGAGCATCAGGAGGCCGCCAGCACTGGTATATACTACTGTTATATTTTTTCAAGACTTTCAGTCAAAAATAGAAACCTGCTTTACTTACTGTATTTTCCTTCTTTCATTTATTGGATATATAGAAGGAGAAGCCAGACCGGACAGGTCCTCCAGTGTCAGGATGAGGAATAATAGGATGGCGATCGGCGAGCTACGCCTGGCTGTCACCAACATAGATGCCATCCAGGAGTTGCTCCAAGAGTTAAGGGAGCATATTAACAATGCTGCTGACATCCTGGAGCGGCAGTGAGACCAGCCTCCTCCTCCCCTATGTTTGTTTGTGTCCCTGTGGGCAGTTTGCCATCCGTGGCATGTTGTAAATAAATTTTCTATTTTTTCTATATTTTCCTGTTTGTGTGCGTTGCTTTTCCTTACTTAATAAGTTAATATGTATTGCTTGGTTTCCACACTGTTAAAATTATATGTACATAAATTTATTGACATTTCTATGGACCCTTTGTCATAAATTTGTCAACATATTTGTGGCCATGAATGTGACTGTGCACACCACATTCTACACTGCCTGCCTGGCCAAAAAATGTCACACACTAACACAACCTTGTTGTACTGCCTTGAGATTTGATTACCGACGTGGCATGGTTTTGTTAAGCTTAGGCGATGTCACAACAACCTGGATTTTTGTCCACAGTCACATTCATTGTATAACCAAGAATTTATCAAAAAATATTGATGGCAGCACTGCGTGAAGTCTTCTCCGACACAACCTAAAGATCCTTAGTGCGGCTCAGGTCTAGTTTATTTGTCCCTGTTTGCAGCTTCACGCAACACCACCTCCCAGCTATGAGCTCTCTCTCTCCCACCGCTGCCCGCTAAGACGCTGCCCGCCAACATGGTCACGTCTTTGCAGGAAGACAACAGCGTGGGGGAACGGCAGCTGCCGACAGTCCCAAGACCTCGTCAAAATGACGTCAGTTCTGGAGTTAACCACTAACTGCGACCAATGGTGGAGATAGGGGGTTCATTGGAACCCCCTATCTCCCGATCCGCGGAAGCTATCGGTTGGTTAATGTTTGGTATCTTTGGATCGACCAGAGCATGGCCTTTCCAACAATACCAAACATGACAATGTTAAAAATTATAAAAAATTAAAATATAAAAAAAAATAAACAGGTTTTTTGTTTTGTTTTGTTAATGCAGCAATATTGTTCCCATTTCAATTATAATGTGAACAATGATGCTGCACTAAGGATTTTTGTATGGGGTGCGTTTGTTAAAAATAGTGTAATTTTCACCCAAAAAAATATAACAAGTCCCCATTTCAATTTTTAACAAACGCAACTCATAAAATATAACCGCAAACACTCGCATGTTAAAATGTGGAAAAAACACTTTACACCTTGTAAAACAAACAATGAAAATTCTAATTTTATTGCATTTTTTGTTATAATATACAGACAGGACATGACGCATACATATGATAATGATATATTATGAATCATCTGCCGAGTCTGCCGGAAAGAACGATATATAACATGTCTGGGTCATATTATAAAATAAGGCTTCATAAAAACGCGTTTAAACAAGAGGAGCGAAACTGTTAAAAATTAGCTCAGCAGCAGACCGCAGTGCCGCACACAGGCGTGAAGGGAAGCCGTGAAATGCCTCAGCAGCGAAAGGGTTAATTTTTTTTCTCTGTTTTAAATCATTTTATTTGTTTTTTTTTTTTTGTTTCAGATCATTTTGATCAACTATTTTTCCGTTTTAAAACCTTTTGTTCTGGGTTTTTATTTTTAAAGTCAGACCATTCGGGTCAGTTTAGCGTTTTTTAAATCGTTTTGTTCATTTTTTTTTGTTCCTTGGCTTTCATACCATTTTTTTAATGTGATTAAATAAAGTTGTGAAATGTATATTCATAAGAAAAAAAGGATCTTTATTTAATAAAAAAAAAACACGATAGAATCGCCAGAATTATCGTATCGACAGAATGAATTCGGATCCGAAAAACAAACCAAAAATTAATTATAAAAAAATATCTAAAGTATAAAAAAAGTAAACCATAGTAGTTTACGTCAAAACGAATAGAGTTAGACACTTTGAAACGAGGAGAACAGACGTTCCGAAAAAAACGAAAATTTCCGAAATCAAGAAAAGTCGATACAAAAAACGAGCAAAGTGCCCCGAAAATACGAAAAATGGTCGATATTCCGAAAAAAAATGTACACGAAAAACGAGCCAAACCGAACCGAATCGAAACAGAAATCGGTCGAAACGAGCCAAATCGAAAATTTTAAACATACGAACAAATTGAACCGAATCGAACCGAAAAAAAAATCGGTGCACAAGCCTAATGTAAACTCTGTATACTGTAGCATTGGTATTAATTCATTAATCAAGTTGGAATTCCAGATGATCTGACTACATCAATCAATTAATTTCCCTTACACATCATTTCAGGTTGTAATATATGTCCAGGAGAACATGAAAGATCTGGCAACAAAATATTTTAGATGGATGGTGCAATCTGCCAGATTTATTTATTTAGTTATAAAGTATTTTAACAGGAAGGATACATTGAGATGAGATTGAGTACGATGAAGCAGGAAATGTGACATTTTGTTAAATATATATGAACATAATTTTGTTTCTTATGAAAAGTGTGCTTGGACAATGATCATCAGGCTTCAGTAATCTGTGGGGCTAGTATAATGGTTGCAGCAGCCTGTTTGTTCGGAAAGAGAGCTAATTGTAAATATTAAACCCTATTAACATCTATTGAGAAGGCTGAACTCTGCTTGTTTATATTTAAGATTCACCTAAAGAAAACTAAACATGCCTTTTGCAATGTATACAATAGAATATACGGCTTATGATTTCTCATCATATGTCCAATTCAAGAAGTTTAATCAACTTGTTGTTGCAACATGCCATGGCTGACATTGAGGAATATGTACAGCTCAGAGTATTAAGACACATTTTTAAAATGCAATAGTTCCACTGCCCTTTGGCAAACATGTTGCTGTAACTTGTCTCACTGGGGACAAATCCCAATTATCCAAATCATATTTCATTGTCCGACAACTAAATGAACAGTTTCATATTCAATAACATTATGTCAACCCTATCAATAATTACATTTCAATACCAGGACAGGCATAAGAAAAAATGAAAAATACGCAGGGGGGACATCTAAGGTGAAACATTATTGCAGTTACATTTAAGAAGAAGGATTGTGGCGGTTTCTGTCATTCCCAATTACAGGTTTGAACACCGCGCATTATTAGATCGGAATTGCCTGCTCCGAATGTCTTGACATCTGGGCACAAAGATGTTCATCTAATACATTACTTACTGCTTGTAATATACATTATAGAAAAATATTATAGTAATTTGTCTATTTGAGTGAATGCTGGTGTTAGAGGTTCCTTTCTAAGGTCACTTTAACCTCAGCTAACTACTAATTACATTGGTTTGCATACTGTGCCGATAGGTACTTCTACAGGATATCTTAAAGGACCAGAGCAGTTGTAGTGTACATCAGTGTTTTACTTGAGATATATCTATCAATGCATTCACAAAATGTCTCCCATGCCCATGGAAAGTAGGGCAACTTATGTGAAAGAAGGGTACATTTTATCCGTTTGACCCTAGATTCTGAAAACATAGTCCAACTGTTTGTCCTTCCATTGTGTAGCCGCATGTACAATTGAACTAAATATCCTGCTCTAGATAAGTTCTTAGAGGGAGGGGCGGATTCAATGGGGACAAAAGATCCATAAACAGGGTTACAAATAGTAGCATTAGACAGTTTAGGGCCCTTTTCCAATCCTGCTGTAAACATAACCATAAACTTCGCAGAGCCATTAAATTGCCCTATTCCACAGGTGCCATCAAGATAACTGAGGAAGACATTAAACATAACGTCTTGAGAAGTTATCTTAACGTTGGGAATCAGTATTCCATTTTTGCTGCAAGCTGGGCTTGCCGCTGTAGTAAAGCGTTTCCCCATGCCAACTTTCTGTACATCAATGTCTCCTATACTTTTAAAATTTTTGTGTTTTACATTCATCAAAAATAGATATTTATTAATAAAACAAAAAAATTGCTAGTAACTTTCATCACAGTATTCATCAAACTCCTAAGGTTGAGATATCTCGATCTGCTGATCTGCAGCCCAAAAGCAAATGAAATTTGTTTGCTGTAAACAAATTTCATTTGTTTTTGTGCTGCAGAAGGTACCTCCAAAGTTTTAGCCCTGTGGACATAATGCACAAAGAGCAAAACCTGTAAAATCAGATGCTCAAAGCTCTGAAATATCGGGCTTTCAGCAGCTGATGCAGCGAGAAATAGAAGAAAATAAACCAGCCACTCAAACTTCTAACTCAATTTGTCAGTAGATGGCGCCTTCTACTGGCCAAAAATAGGTTATTTACAGTAAGAAATACAATGCGCATAAACTCAAATATTTCTTACTTTATAATTATGATTTTACAAAAAAACACTGGTTTCTGACAATGTTTTTTGAAAAATCACTTGATAGTGAAGAGGTTAAGAGCAAGAAGTAATATTTTTCCTCTAAACACAAATTCCCCCGCATACGTTTCGCACTATCAATCATGGTAGCCAAATCATATGCATATTGAGTTTGTGGTTTCTAAATCACATATCAAATATGTTAGATGGTGCAATCATTAGCGCACCTTTTTCTTCACATAATGATCATTTGAACAATTATTTTCCCAGCTGCTTCTAGTTAATTCATACCCCCTATAGTGTTACTTTAAATTATCTCCTGCATTAATTGTTTTCATGATTTACTCATATCGGGGACCGATGGACTTTGCCATCCATGCAAAATAAAAATGTCTCTAGGGTCTTATAAAGTTTTAGTTTAAAAATAGACAATTTAAATATTATACATTTATATATAATATATATTTACTACTATAATTAATTAATCTCAATTGATTGATAGAATATATTTATATATATACACACACACACACACACCTCTCTTCACCCCCTATGGGTAGCGTTATTAGATATAGTGTTAATTGCCATTTCAGCAGTAGGTCGTTATGAGTTTATTAAACGCAACCCTGTCTTCTGTTGAGCATATCTATATGTATTCCTACAGAAAGAGCGTAACACGTAAATGTGCGACTTTCTTTTTAACCCCCGAAAATATGCGTCTTACTTTAAATCTCATACAATGGCATTTTAACTGTAACAGTGGAAATCTTAAAGTACATGGTTGCTGGTTGCACATATAACAGTGGAATAATAAATTGGGACTTATAGGTTATTATTATAACTGTAAAATGTTAATGTATGGACTTGCGTGTTAAAACTGCAACAGCTGCTTTGCATACTGTAAAGTGACTGGACAAAACAATGCTCACGGATCCTGTAGCAGCAAGGATCATTGGCGGATACATCCATTTTACCAGCCTTACAGTCTCCCTTGTCATCTCATACCATTGCAGTCCACTGGGTGTTTTCCCTGATTTTGCTATGTTTATCTACATTGATTCCCAGAAAATTGTGAAAGTGGTCTATAATGTTTTGTTCTAAAACTAATGTTGGTACCAGCTGGGTGGAGTAGAGGTAACATCATTTCTCTATAACCATGGAGACACAGGTTTGAATCCTGGCCGGAGCACCTCTCCAGCAAGTGTCCTTGGGCAAGACACCAGAAAATGAAAGAAATCTCAATGTATCCTTCCTGGTAAAATACTTTCTAAAAAAAAGAATTCTCAATCGCTATGGCAACCATCATCCTTAACTCTACTGTTAGTGCTCCCATCCTTGGTTCCTGGTGATCCCAGCCATCTAATTATCCAGCTTATAGTTTTGTACTGTAATACCGCCTATTGTGTGATTAGACCATTTCCACAACCTAACCTGTCCATGGAGAGTCTGTCATTAATCCACTGAAGTTCTATTTCTTGCCATTTTCAATTTACCACTGATCGTTTATATATGTCTAATTCTGAATTTAAACATCCCGTCTGTATTATCTGGCAATATCAAGTACTTCCTGCGTACATCTGTCTGTCTGATTCTTATCTACTATTAGATATAGTATCTGGTTATCAAACAATCATAGAACTTGAATACGTAACTCACTCTGACGAAATCTCATGCTATATTTTACAGTAACGCAGTCTTGTATATACATCACCAGAAAACTGTAGATTATAAAATAAGGGAATTATAACATCAAGCGAAATGCATAGACAAAGCTCTAATCATTTTTTTTTCTGAGAAAGTATTTTTCCAAGAAGGATACATTGAGATTTCTCTCGTTTTCAAGTATGTCCTGGGTGGTGAGTATGTTCCGTTAGGTGTCTTGCCCAAGGACACTTACTGGAGAGGAGCTCTTGCCGGGATCAAACCTGTGTCTCCACAGTCTCTCTCCACGCAGAGCAGTGATGTTACCTCTACTCCACCCAGCCGGCAATATTTTTTGAATGCTTATAATTGGGTAGAGATCTGGCTTCTTTTTTGTAACGGCAGGAGAACGAACCGCTTATAATGGACAGCTTTGCACTTCTTTGCAAATGCTCGCAAATAAAACAAGCATTTATGATGATGAACCTCCAAGGGGTTATTCCATGACACAGAGATGGGAAGGACATCTATTACTGTCAGTTGTTTTATGATTCACAGAGACTGTTCCTCCTACCACATGTTAGTTTGCTCAAATACAGATTATATATTAAAATCCGCTAAGTGGCTTTAGAAAAGCACATTATTCCTGCCTGCACAGCGCATCTACGAAGGGATAATCCAGCTGTGATAGCATTATGTGTCCAGGGGCTGATTTAAGATGATTCTCCTTGCTTTGTTCTGTAACACATTATATTCTGCACTAATGGCGTCAAAAGCAGTTATAACAAATTAACATTGTGGTTGGCCAAACTGAAAAAAAAGGATCCACTTAATGAAGCCCTTTTCTTTATTAACAGTGACCGCCAACCATAGTTTTAGCCACAATTACATGTTTGGCGTGTAGGGTTTTGCTTCTGTACATTAAATCAATAACATGCATTTATACATTTTTTTCTTAATGTGCAGATTTTTTTCTTCTGGAACACATTATATATGCCAACAATAATAGCTAGAAAGGAGAAATTGAATCACTGTGGCAAAAGCAGAGCTTGACAAAATTAACTGTTCAAAATGAGGGTGGATCCCTTACTTAATCCTATTACTAAACGCACCAAATACTATAGTACACATGTAACATGCCACGAGGGGCTACTTTGTATTTGGGGGATGTTATTTTTGCTCACAGAAGAATCATTGATTTCCTGAGATGGCAAGTATGAATTTTAGAGCTGAAAGGCGTAAGATTTGACTCTATAATTCTCTTCTAAAAATAATAACACTGGTAAACAAAATAAAAAATAAAAATTCTGTCGCAGAATTGAAGACGGGTGATTCTAGTTCCGTTTTTTGTTGCGAACTCAGACATTCTCCATCACGTAACGTTTTGAAGTCACATCTACTTGAAATTTACATTGTTTTGCTATATTTACGATACATGTGTACAGATGTATTGTATACACTAACGTAACGTGTCCTAAAAGGTTCCTTGTATACTATTTTCTGCTGTATTGTGACTCAGGAACACCCCTCTTAAGGGTCCAACAATAGTCTGCAAGCATACTGGAGCTCCTCTTGCCCTGATACTATTTTTTTATTACCGAAATGTCCTGATGAAACCATTCCCCATGTTCATCGTTGCGTGCTCCTAGATTTGCTGGGAAAAAATCCAGGTGCGAATACAAGAAGTGCATTTTCAAAGACCTGTTACATCCCAGTTTCTGATAAGATTTCAGTAGAGTATTCACTAATTCTGCGTAGTTGGCTGCCTTTTTATTTTCCAAGAAGTCGCGGCAAACAGTCTTAAAGGACTCCCATGCAACTCTTTCAGATTCATTCAACTGACCGTCAAAGTTCTCATCTTTCATCAGTTTTCTAACTTCAGGTCCTACGAAGATCCCTTTTTTGATCTTCGCCTCACTGATCCTTGAAAATGTCTTTCTTAGATATCCAAGTCTACTTCTCTCCATCGCTGTCATGCACCATGACTCAGGGTTTATTTGTATATTTTAATGTTATGTGTTGAATCTGCCTTTTGCTGCTTGCAGCTATTATTTCATAGCTATTTTGTTCCTGCTGGGTTCCCTTAGCCTTGCTGTATCCAGCTAGCTCCACTGCTTTTTGTTCAGTCTATTTCTGAGGTACTTACTGGTCACCTAGCACCCATCTTTGCTCAATGCTGGACAGAACTAATGTCTTTTCATCTGCATTGCTGTACACTATTACAAAGATTGTCAACCTGATCATTAAAGTTTTCAACTGATTCATCTTTCTACGTATCAGTTTTGCTGAGTTGACACTGTCTGCTGAACTTTCATCGTGTGAGTACTGGTCAATACAGACTTAGCTAGTCTCAAGCACCCACGCCTCACAGCTTTGCTAGGGAGGCAGAATAATCGCTTTTACAAAGTTCTTCATAACTTTTAGATGTCAGAATCTTTACGATTTTTTTTTTGTATCCCACTAGCGGTATATCGAACGTGGCTCGGGTTTAAATTCCTATGCCGTAAGCGGTAACCCCGAGCCACACTCGGGACGCAGCTGGATACATTACCTGTCCCTGCGCTCCCTCGCTGTCCCCCGCAGTCTCCTCCGGCGATCGCAACCTCATACTTCCTTGTTCCCTTCTTGCAAGAAGGAAACCAGGAAGCAAAACGCCGCGATCGCCGGAGGAGACTGTGAGGAACAGCGAGGGAGCGCAGAGACAGGTAATGTATCTCTATCCAGCCCGAGTGTGGCTTGGGGTTACTGCTTTCAGTGGTGAAATTTAACCCCAAGCCACACTCGGGAACACCGCCAGGTAGGTTAAACCGCTGCTGCACCTAAACAATTCTGCAATGGCTTATTTACAGTAACGTACAAATTTTACTAGAGCATAACTCCTGAAGTATGGGTGATAGAGAAATTCTGATACCATATCTGTAAACAGAAGGAAAAAATACATATGGAACGGGTTCGAGTGGGTCTGTGACAAAAATTGTGTTGACCAGTGTATTTTATAAAAAAGTTGTGATGCTTTACTTAGGAGATGTATAACTGACCACGACTAATTTTTGGTGGACTTGCTCACATTTGGATATGAAAGTCTGGCGTTTTTTGTGGGTTTTCTTTGCAGTTATTGCCAGGGTTGAGCAGTAGGTAAAATTGAGCGATTAGCGCAAGCACCAAGTGATCTGTTTGTTACAATAGCACACATGATCTCTAGCGCTGCCCATGTTAAGCATAGGATGCAGAAAGTACAGTAAGCTCACGCTACGAATCGCAAATTACCACTCGCTAAGTGATTTTTACTGTTTCTAGCTGGAGCCAAACGATCTGTTGGTCAGGCGCTAGACTCATTTTGCCTGGCGCTAACCGAAAATATGCTGACGATAGGGTTAGCTCACAGCAGGTGATAGGGTGCTGTGTGTTTCATCTCGATCAAGGCAGGAACTTACAAGTTTATACACTTCACCGTTTTAGAAATCTAGCATAATTCAAGTAGTAAATAATTAACCCTTTCGCTGCGGTGGACGCGCTCAGCGCGTCCAACCGCCGGTAGCGTTCCATGCGGTGGACGCGCTGAGCGGGTTCCGGCCGATCGCTGGCCCCCCCGGTGCGGGGTGACATCCTCGATGTCAGCCCAGCACCCGGAACTGCCGCCGGAGTAATTAGGTGTCATCGCGGCGGCGTGATGACACCTAATTCAGGCGCCCCCCCCCCGCATGTGCGGAGGAGGCGCCTGAAAGGGAGGGGGGGAGGTCCTTCGGACCTCTCTCCCTCCCGATCGGCGGCATGCAGGGGGTTAACCCAGGCACCGTTTGGAAGGGCACAGCCTGCCCTTCCAAATGGTACCTGGCATTAACCCCATGGGGGCCGGATCACGAATCGGCACCGAAAAGCGCCGGTTTGTGATCCTTTCCCGGAGCTGGCCGACATCTTGGATGTCGGCCAAGCTTCCGGGAATGCCCCCTGAGGCCTGGCATCATCGTGCATAGCACGATGACGCCAGTCCTGGAGTTAACCCCTAACTGCCACCAATGGTGGAGATAGGGGGTTCCAATGAACCCCCTATCTCCCGATCCGTGGCAGTTAGGGGTTAATGTTTGGTATTGTTGGATCGGCCAGAGCATGGCCGTTCCAACAATACCAAACTTGAGTATGAAAAAAAGTTTTTAAAAAAAAATGAAAAATAAAAATACAAATAAAAAAATATTTTAAAAAAAATTATAAAAAAAAAATAAACAAGTTTTTTTGTTTCTTTTTTTGGTTTGTTAATGCAGCAATATTGTTCCCATTTCAATTATAATGTGAACAATGATTCTGCACTAACAATTTTTGTATGCGGTGCGTTTGTTAAAAATCGCGTAATTTTCCCCAAAAAAAATGTAACGAGACCCCATCTCTAATTTTTTTAACAAGCGCACCCCATACAAAATATAACCGCAATTGCTCACATGTTAAAATGTGAAAAAAAAAGCACTTTACACGTTGTCAATTATTGAAAATTCATATTTTATTGCATTTTTTGTTATAATATACAGACAGGTCGTGACGTATACAAATAATAATGACATATTATGAATCTGCCGAGTCTGACGGAAAGAACGATATATAATATGTCTGGGTCATATAATACAATAAGCCTTAAAAACGCATTTAAACATGATGAGCAAAACCGGTAAAAATGAGCTCAGCACAGAGGCGGGAAAAGCCTCAGCAGCATAAGGGTTAAATTGTTACAAAAATAAAATAGTTAACAAAGAACCAAGAAGAGCAGTCAGCATTAAATTGAAAAAGCCCCACTTTTGCTTTCCATAGCTTTTTGCAAAAGAAAAAAAGACATAAAAGTAAGAAAATGAATGTATGTCTTATCTGACCTTGTCTCCTGTTCTTCCTTGCCATTAACAGATAGTAACAGGAAGAATGAGCCTTAACTACATAACCTAAATTATGCATTCCTCCCCTAATCTTTAACTGGCTTGGTTACTTTAAATTGATGACATATACCATTAACTGTGATTGCTTTCTATATCTTATTTGTATATGGTGAATTTAAAGGACCACTACCATCAAAAAAACAATTGTTCTTAATTTGTTTATTTTATTTTGCTGATAGCTTACATGTACTTCATTTTCTCAAGTACATTTAGTTAACAAAATATTTTACTCAATATGCGTCACTGTGTGCATCGATTTTGGAATATGTTTTGTTGTAAACTGCCCTCCCCACAGTATCTTTACAGCACTTGTTCCTCAATGTGTGTCATTGGACATAGAATGGAGTGAAGGGGTCAGAAGTCCAGGAAACAGACTCCTAATGCTTGCGTTGTGTGCATTGTATGCAAAGGACATCACAAAGGGTAGATTAAAATCTGTTAAAATCCCTGTCATATCTCATTTAGCTGTCATCCCTTATCTGGTGTAGCAGCACAATAGACCCCCTGAAGCCTTATCTAAACATTCAGTCCACCATCCCATTGCCTCTTCTTTACCGTAGAAGGTATACGACAGCTGTAAAGGAAAACTTGCCATAATATCTTGGTAAATGTAAATCCACAAAATGGAAACAGGAGATAAAAACCTAACTATTTTTCCTTTTACAAGCAATTACTTTAAACAAGGAAAAAAAAGCAGCATGTGTTCTATAAAGTGATTTTGTTTGCAATGCACAAGTTATCTAGTTCCAGCTTATGTTGGTGATAGAGTGTCCCACTGTCCTTTAATAATATATTTTGGTGTTGAATTTTGTTACGACTTGCTTTTCTGTTTTCTGTTCTGCTCTTATTAGAGATTTTGTCTATTGTTGATAAACTCCTTATGTTTGTATATCCCTCTGCTATGTGACCAAACATGGGAGTATTATTTTCATTTATTTCTCCCAACAACACATTTCCTCTCATTTATGCAGTACGATAAATTTTGTCTAAATCACTCTGAATTGCCAGTACGTTTCCAAGCATAACTGTAAATGCATTTTTATGGATCCATTGCTTAGACTCCGCCTGTAAACCTACACTCAGACTATATTTTATGCAGGAAAAAGACATCTTTCCCCAGATTGATGATTATTAATTCATTTTGCTCCAGTTAAAAATTTCAGATTGTGTACACTTTTATCATATTTCTAAAGTTCCATTTCCCCCATTAGGTTTCTCATGGAACCCGGTGAGTTTCACTTCTTCCTGACCCACTGGAGAGATATGTAGTTTTATTTAGCAATCTTCAAGGATTCCAGGTGTCAGTATTAATGTGAATTACTTGGGGCACAGCTTAACCCTCTCCACAGTCTTAGGGCATGAATTGATTGAATTAGGCTGCGGTAATCAGCAGGCAGTGTGAAGATTTTTATTTTCAGTTTACACAAAGTTCATCTTGAGATGACTTGCAATCTCGCTCTGTAGTTTAAACCTAGGTTCTGAGAAATTCTGTAAATTGGAGTAACAACATAAAAAGGTTGATGATCTTCTAAATGCAGTATAAAATTCTCAGGGTGGCAACCAGCATGAGCCAAGATGGGACCTTTAATAACGTAAAAAGCCCAATGAGTGGGGGATACAGCAGGCAAAAGTAACTGAAAGTTTATTTGAAAAACAAAGCACTGGCTGGGTAGAGTAGAGGTAACATCACTGCTCTATAACCGTGGAGAGAGACTGTGGAGACACAGGTTGGAGTCCCAGCCAGAGCACCTCTCCAGTAAGTGTCCTTGGGCAAGACACCTAACGGTACATACTCGCCCCCCAGGACATACTTGAAGACGAGAGAAATCTCAATGTATCGTTCCTGGTAAATTACTTTCGCAAAAAGTAACAAACAAAAAAAAACAAGTTGGAAAGTCTCAAGGCTGAATAAATACAATATTCTTCTGGAGGGTAAGCCAGAGTGGAAACAGGTGACTCTGGCAGACGAACCCATGGCAGACAAGGCAGGAGTTGACAGTGGAGTTGCTGCAATGCTGGCTCAGGCCGAGTAACTTGACACGCAGGTGGAACCCGTTGAAGCTGCAGCAGACAGGAATTACAGCACAAGATGGACAAGGTAGTGCACTCACCGCTAGGCCAGAGCACGCAGTGTAGTAGCAGCAAAGAGGACCAGGCAGTGGAGTATCAGCAATGCTGGCTCAGGCTGTATTCTCTGGGCTTGCGTATGGAATGTGTGGCCAGAGACCTGGAGACACCACCTCCACCCATGGCTCAATACTAGATCACTGCTACATGGGACCAACTCCCTTAAATAGCAGCAGGGCTGGATGCACAGGTGAGAGGTGAGTGAGCAGCAGGCTGCACATTGGGTGTAGTAGTTGGACCAGACAAGTGGAAGAACCAGTCCGGATCAGCTCAACCACCAGAATACATGGCCCTCCTGTGGGCTTCACGGCTGGAAGCCTGTCAAAAAGATTTTGTAGAAACTATGAAATATCTTCGTCTAGTTCCTGATACTTTATGATGACTATAAAGTGAAAATTAAAGAGCAGTGTCAAGAAATACTTTCGGTAGCTGAGGTTTAAACCTAATGGCCCCCAATTCCCACTCAGTCTGTAGCAGGCAGCTGCAAAGACTAAATCTCATCATGAGCCAAAGGTCTTTGAGGCTCCCCATACAGCTGCTATAATAGCACCTCAACACATGATTGCTTTTAGCTGCAAATTAATACTGGCAGTGGCACTATGTGGCACCACATGTGTTCTGTTTTGGATACCATATAAATCCTTGGAGAGTTGTCTGAGACCACATATACACAATCTTGTGTGATTGAGCAGTGCTAGCTGCAGAATACTGAAAAACTATTTGTTCTACGCGTGTCAGGTGGCACCTGGCATGAACCAAGGTGAGACCCATATTATGTGGTTAAAAGCCCATAAGGCAGGAGATGGCTGAATTTCAGATAAACAATGGAAACAGACGAAGACTCCGCTCGGTTGGGCAGGGATTCTTTTTATATGTAAGTGGAGGAAATGACACTGCACAGCCCTGACGTAAGGTTAAGGTGTGACCCAACACACATACAACCAGCAGCACAAGGAAGGACCCTAAACTGACAGGTCGGACCTTAGAAAGGCTGGATCTATTCTAAGGATAGGAAATAATGCTGCTGGTTGGATAACAACACTGGAGCCAGATAAAACAGACAAGGTGTAATAGCAGGAAGGTAATAAACAGGGTCAATATACTGAATGTTGCACAGTACAATGAGGGTTAATACAGAGTCAAGGTCAGTAAACAAGAACCAGGTTTGATACACAGATAATCCATGCAAAGGCGGGAAGGGTTAAGGCAGAAAGGAAAGAGCACAGGGAGAAATAAATAATAAATCTGAGGACAATCAAGGACGGGCTTTATAAAACAAATACAAAGCAATGGAAACAGGGAACCAAACAGACAAAGAACCAAAGGCAAGGATAGAGATCACGCTGCAGTATGGACCAGACAGAATAGCATCCAGACTGGAGACTCAATGATCGAAAAACTGCCTCACGGGAGTCATGACCTTAAATAGCTGCTGAACAAGAGGATTCTGGGTTGAAGGCTGCAAGAAATACCAGCTGGAAGCAGGAATGGCAGGGCAAGTACTAAGAACTGGCATGGATAGGATGGATTAGCTGAACCTCCTGTGGGTTTTAGAGCTGGAAGCATGACAACATGTCCTTCGGTTTGCAGAGAGAGGGAGAAGGTGGTGTACCAGTGCCTCCTCTTCAATGTGGGATGAAGGGAAAGTATTTTTTAAATGCATTATTTTTTTTTGTTGCTGCATAGAACAGTGGTCCCAACCCTTGTCCTCAGGGCCCACTAACAGGCCAGGTTTGCCAGATATCTGAAGCACAGCACAGGTGATATGATTTGCTGCTCAGTGATTGCAGGATTCAGTCTGCTTTTCCCCAAGGTAATCCATAAAACCTGGTCTGTTATTGGGCCCTGAAGACCACTGGCATAGAACGCCAATTCACTGGCTCCAAAGTGATATTAGCTGAATGACTTCGAGACTTCTTGGTAAAATACCTGCTCTAGGTGAGAACAATGAGCTATATTAGAATAAATTGTACTCTGGCTAGTCACAAATTAATGTCTTCTACACATAGTATAGAAGCTGGTGTAGGGTTCATTTGTGATAACAGCTTGAGCCATTAACGATACATCTAATGTGTTGAGATTGACAGCTCATGCATTTAGGCATATGGTTTTATTAGAATAGGGGTGTCCTATTCCTGGGACTTTATTTTAATGACAGATGTACTAAGGTTAAGTCATGACTCGATCTGTATAAATTGTTGCAACATTTCTGTTAGTAGCAGATACATATTTTGTCATGTACTTTACTTGTTAGCTAATTTTCCTTTTAGTAAATATATCATATAGTTGTTTGTTGATGTTTATATTTACTGAACTCCAGCTTAAAGCGCTCTGCTGCAAGATGTATGGATAAATCAGTGAATAAAGCAAATCAATCAATAATTATTACCCATCAACACTGTCTGTCTACCGTGATATAAAGTTGCTCCTGTGTTTCAATCAGTTAATCTTCTGTGATATTGAAGAACATATTGCTTTTCTGTTCTCCAGGTTGAACTTCAACTAGCTTTTTATATTTTTCTGAATCAATTTTCACTTTTTTTTTTCCCTTTCACACTTCCCTTCCCATAATTGTTATTTATACCATTATTCATGTTTAATTGAATTTAATGCCTTAAATATTTTGCCATAAATTCATCTCATTACAGCCATAAATTTGGTAAACATAGATTATCATTAAATGGGTTTTTACTTGAATAATTTTATGGCTATGAACTTACTTTCTTCTTTTTCCTATTAATGATCATTTTGCAATTTGAGCTCTTTTAGCACAGTGCAGGGGACTTTTTTATTTTTTCTAACCAAGATTTTCAAGATTTGGATGACAGAACACTAGTTTTGCTTATAGTTGGTTGTTGAATTACAAATCTGAAAATGTCAGATGATGCCGAGGCTTGAGAGGTTTCATGCAGTTCATTGTTTGTGATACCAGGGGTGGTGAGCTGTTGGATATTTGGATGATGTCAAGCATTTTAAATTCAGTGTGAAGACCAGATTTAGAATACCTCTTATCAACATGAACACTGATGTTTCACCTTCATTAAATATTACTATGAAAATTATAGTACTGTCCAAATACATCATAAATGACGTACGTTATACATAAACATGTGTGCATAACTGACATACACTACTCAGACAGGCACGCATCACACACGTTCCAAGTACACATGGTTTTTTACGTGTTAAATATGTGTAACGTAGCTTATGTTACATCATCCTTCTTATTGGTGCCCTGACACCTTCTACACTACACTACCACAAACAACCAGCACATGCTGTCACTATTCAAGACATTATATTTTCATTATAGGAGCATAAGGGCTAGCCTCTTACCAAGTGACTACAAACCATCAGGTGTAGACCTAAGATGACCTTTCCTTTTTTTAGTGTTCTCTCTTATGATTCCAACTCTTGCCATAACGGATTGTTGCCATTTTTTGTTGGCAGAGGACCAGTTGAGCTACTGTTCAGTAATCGACTACTATACCTTTATGTAAACATTGGTGAGGTTAAAATTATTATTATTATTATTTATATGGAAAATGTATTTTAGAAATGTGTATTTTGTCCCAGTGCATCTTGTTGGTTGATGTTTGTGTGAACATCAAAGAGTTATCTGTTTGCCAAAAGGAGTCACTACATGGAACGGACGATCAGTGGATCAGATTCTTGGAAGAAACCACTAGGGAAGTTTGTGATCACCAAGCAAAAACAATACATGACATAGCAGGTTGAAGTCTACTACACCATAAGATAAAGAATAGATATCTGGTTTCCAAACAATACACATGTAATCATTTCATATTTCACATATTTAAGCAAACGTGTTCTTCATACGTCTGTGTTCCACACATATGCTTGCATACATATTAGACTTAAATCAAGTAAATGCATTCTTAATACATCATGTCACATACACTCTTTCCTCTCAGAATCCACATATGCTTTCATACACATCACCATTAATTGTAATAAGGCTTTTATGTGCTCACCCACAAGAAGGAACTAAGAAATAAACTCAATATTAATCTTGACAAAATGACCTTGGTAAACCTCAGAATCTTTATTAAGTCCTCTCAAAACAATATTGTATATCTTTTAATGAGCAGCTTACTCTTACCCTTAGAGAGTTTACTTACAATAGAGAGGGGATCCTTAAACATTCGCAGTTGGAAATACATATATTTTGACAATTTTGTTATCCCTTTTTCACACAGAGACTTTTATTATTATTATCCTTTAATTATGCGCCACATATTCTTTAAAGATAGTGTACAAGGAATTGATACATTATAATACCACACATGGATGATGACCTGATTCACGGGGTTCCTGTTCCCAAAGGAACATACAATCTATGAGATGTACAAGTATTTTGTGTGGTAGGCACATCCATATCGTTAGGTGTCTTGCCCAAGGACACTCGCTGGTGGCTTCTTCTGAGTGGGATAGGTCAGCTTTCCATGATTGTAGAGCAGTGACCTAGTGGTTAGGTTGAACCTGCTTCTTGTAAAGTCGAGACTTCTCCACAGTTGTATTGCAGGGATGTGCTGAATGGTATTTTGACTAGCTTCTCCACGGTTGAAGGGTAGAGACCTTTCCACTGGACTCCACAACCGATATTGTGTGGTAGGCAAGTATGTACCATTAGGTGTCTTGCCCAAGGACACTTACTGGAAAGGTGCTCTGGCTGGGATTCGAACCTGGGTCTCCATGTTTATAGAGCAGTGATGTTACCTCTACTCCACCCAGCCAGTACACATCTAGAAATGTTGGAAGGAGGGCTAACATATTGAAGGAAAAAAAAACTCTTTAGTGTTGCCAACTTTATCCTACTAAACGTCTCACAAACTCTTTTGTTCTACCAGGTTTCATTAACTAAAGGAAGATGATTACCATTGCTACTTAGTCCTGGAACTACAGAAGGAGGTGGGATCTGTGAGCTGTTTCACTGTAGTCCGTGCGATGGGGATACATGCCACGCTCCAGATTTATGGCACCTTCCAAATTCTTTTGTAGGAGTTCAAAATGTATGAAGACATGTGACACGTCTGGAACTGCACATATTTTACTAAACCAAGCTTTTTAAAGATCACTAGATAATTTCAAATTGGGACTCTATATTGATGCCAAGTAGACATGTGAGAAAAGGGGGGTTTGTGAGGGTCCTGAGAACGAGCAACAGCACTAGTGGCCTGCTCTACAGTGGGGCCCGCTCAGGTCTCACATGGTTTTAGCTTGTTTGTGCCATTGCAGGGATAAATGCTCCATATGCAATTCAGCCTGCTCTCACCCAGAAAGGGTGGCCAGTACTGACTGCCAAGGAAGTCATCCCTGCACGAGAGGTGCAGCAACCCCCGACGATAATTTCGGCCTTGTTAGGCATCGTCAGGAGGGTATAGCTGGCACCCCTCTAGGCACATCAAGCAAGAGGTCCACGTCTGAATAACCCTGTATACTAATAGTGAGGGAAAGGGGGGGTTTGTGAGGGTCCTGAGAACGAGCAACAGCACTAGTGGCCTGCTCTACGGTGGTACCCGCTCAGGTCTCACAAGGTTTTAGCTTGTTTGTGCCATTACAGGGATGAATGCTCCATATGCAAATCAGCCTGTTCTCACCCAGAAGGATGGTCAGTACTGACTGCCAAGGACGTCATCCTTGCACGAGAGTTGCAGCAACCCCCGATGATCGTTTCGGCCTTGTTAAGCTTCGTCAGGAGGGTATAGCTGACACCCCTCTAGGCACATCAAGCAAGGGGATCATGTCTGGATGACCCTGTAAACTTATAGTGAGAGAAAGGGTCCTGAGAACAAGCAACAGCACTAGTGGCCTGCTCTATGGTGGGGCCCTCTCAGGTCTCACAAGGTTTTAGCTTGCTTGTGCCATTACAGGGATAAATGCTCCATATGCAAATCAGCCTGCTCTCACCCAAAAAGGGTGGCCAGTGCTGATTGCCAAGGACGTCATCCCTGCATGAGAGGTGCAGCAACCCCCAACGATCATTTCGGCCTTGTTAGGCCTCTTCAGGAGGGTATAGCTGAACGATATATAATATGTCTGGGTTGTATAATAAAACGTGGCTTCAAATCGCGTTTAAACGTGATGAGCAAAAGCAGTAAAAATGAGCTCAGCACGCAGCGGTGAAATGACTCAGCAGTGAAAGGGTTAACATAGCTGTTCAAATTGGAAGTTTCAGGAAGTGTTTTTTTTTTCTAGGTAGGGCAATGTGGAGATATACTGACATATTGTGTGTCAATAAGATATTCCTCTGATCTCTGACAGGACCGTTGTGCAACTCTGAAAACTCTGTTTGGAGGTTTCCTATTTCCTAAATGGTTGCTAAAAATAAGATGAATAATGAACAGAACACAATTAGGATTGACTTGTTATAAAATACTGTTTTAATGCAATGCTGCACAACATCCTCTTATCTGTGCCTCTCCGTGTGGGGGATTCATTGTTTAACCTGAGGCCTGTCTGTTTTGCTCTCGGTGTATTGCACACCTCAATGAACACTGAACCACTAGATACAATTTAATACAATTGGTTGTTGCTCAATTTTCCAGTTCAAGCATTCAACTCCACCTCAGAGCAAATCATTTATTAGAAACTTTACTGACAGTAAGGGTAGCTGTTAGTAATGCTGTCAAATGCTTGCAGCTCTTTGAAAGTGTTAAACTTGGGAGTACATTCTTTAAGCAATGACCCTGCTAATACATTAGTGACGTCAATAGTTTTTCTTATGTAGAAATTGAAAATTGTTTTAAGAATACTGCGTATCACTTTTTTCAAAGTGTTGACGTTCCAGAATATGACGCTTAACAATAAACCTTTTCTCTTGATATACAGTATATTTACAAGACAGAGTTTTCTTAAGTTTTCCTTCTATATCCTAAGCTTAACACTTTTGCTGCGGATGACATGTGGGAGATGTCCTGATAATTCCCTGCCCAGGAGTACGAGCCCAGGATGCGTTGACATACACGAGGAAACCAAGTTATGGCGCATAAACAGGGGGTTTATTGTAGATATACACATACAGCAGGATTAATGAGGGCCGATGCAGGAACAGGGGTGGCTGATACTGTGGGCTGGATACTTGGAGACAGGGGAATTACTGGACACTGATACAATAGGAAACACTTGCACAAGACACAGACAGATGGGACAGGAAGGTAGGTCTTTGGCACTGCAGGAAACTTGAGACAGCAGAGACTTAGAACAGCAAGAGACTTGGCACCACAGGAGTAAGAGTCTATGGTAAGGCTGTGGTAAGGCAGAGGTATACAGTAGCGTGGTCTTGGGCAAGCCGAGGGTCAAGGGGCTGGAGGAAAGCAAGTAGGTCTATGGAAAGCAGGGGGTCTGGTACACAGGAGACAATGGTGGTAGCTTCAGGCAGGTAAAAGGCAAAATGACAAATACAATGCAACAGCACTGGAGGAAGGGGTGTGCTCTGCATTAATGGAGAAAGTCCTGGAGTAAACAAGGAGCACCTGGTCAGTGTAAGCAGAGCAGAGGCCTGAGCCATGAGGGGCAGGGCACGAATGATGCTGCTTGTTTATGGCAGAGCAGTGCCGGATTTGCCCTTCCTCTTGCGCCGGTGGTGTGAACCGTGACAGCTGTTTGCGGTGGATGTCCCCCACATGTCATGGGGTCTCCGCAGCAAAGGGGCTAAAGGTTGTCCTTCTATATAGTATGCCAAAGAAAACTTTGGCTTGTAAATATACAGTATATCAAGTTTTTGTGTTCTTTGTCTGTTAACCCTTTCCGACCAACGGGGGGTGCCATGCTGTCCCTGCGACGGGTGGGCCTTGAAGACTCAGGGTTTATTAGTGCGCCCCATTGACTTCTATGGGCCACCTTAACCCCGCCCAGCAGCCAGTGTGTGCCGTGCACCATTAGCTGTTGCGGGACGGCCTGAACTAAGGCCATCCCACTGCAGCCGTTGAGGTGCGGCACATGTCAGCAGCATGGTGGGCCGAAGGCAGGGACACTGAAGAGGCCGGCAAGTGGGGCTTACTAGTATGGCCCACTGGCATTAACCCCTCCCGCCCGGTAGAGTTAAGGGGATAAGCATCAGATACTGAGATAGCAACCCCTTCATTTAATAGGTATTTGTAATGTTATTTTGTTGCCAGCTCGCCAGTGTTTGGAGAATTGACAGCTTTGTGAATAGACAAATTGATCTAAAATTGCACCAAAATTGCAAGACGTCGGATAACTGCTTCGGCGACTCCAATTTTGGAAAAATACTGTGACCATTCGCTAAATAGTGAAATCATCATATTTTCGGCAAAATAGAATGAGATGAAATGGGCCGAAGCACTAAGCACCAAAATTGTGCACATTGTCAGTGCTTCGTGAGTAGACCATTTTGTCTTGTAAAGAGAAATTAATGATGTCTCCATGACATTGGAAGATTAGTGGGTCTGTATTAGTATGGGTCATGTAGCTCATTGATACCCATGATAGTACTAGCCATTCATCCCATCATTGCCACATTGCCCAAACTGAAAATATACTTGTCTTTCAAAATCTATAAAGATTGTAAGCTTACCTACCAACATCAAGGCAAACCTCTAGGTGAGTCAAGACAATCAAACATCGAGGTCCTGGCTGCTCTCGACTCAATGGCAAATTTTTAAATAAGGCAAACAAAGGGTTGATTTTTAATCAGTCCCAAATAAACCTTGATGGTGTCATTATTTTGTTTTGTTTTCTATGCATGATGCAAAATACTGACACTTTGTGCTTCTGCCCAACAGTATTTGAGTGTGAGTTTGACCTGACCTCTTGATGTGTTTTTAAAACTATGTTTCTACATCTTTCTGTTCCCTCACACATTTATTCTTTTTCTACTATGGTGCATACATCTTTTTCTAAGAGATGATTCCCTAGAGTTCATTGGTATATTCATAACGGAACTGCAATTTCTCACAAGAATATTGCAGCTGGCAAAAATAGAAATTCCCTATGATTTATGACCTGTAGTAAATGATGTAGGTAGCTCCCAGTATGATGTTGAGTTACCTTCCTTTGCAATGTCCACATAACACAGTGAGAAGTGAGTATAGGTTTAGTCACTTCACAATGAAACAACCTTACTGTTTATTGAAACAATGATCAATTATACTTAACAACTTTATTCATAAATGTTAACAGCTAGAGTGGACAAGGGCCCCCTATATACTAAAACCAGGAGTGGCAACCTGTGGTGGGAGCAGCATCATGTAGAGATAATAATTAACCCCTCTGGTTCCCACCTGGTAGCTTGATCATTTTTGGGCTACGTTCCCTAGATTTTACAGTAAGAATAAGAATTTCATTTGTGAGGTATAAGGTTATCTAGATCAATTAGTTCCGCAAGTTCAATAAACCAAATTTCATAACTAGAATTAACCCTAATGAGCTATGGAATAGGTTGTAAATTTACGAATAAATAATTGTAATGGAGCTGCAGTGTTTCGGTTGATGTGAAATCATCTGCTGCAGGTACAATTTGTATTTCATTTGCCTTTTAGAAAGCGTAAATAGCCAAATAATTGCATTAATTTGTACCACCCCTTAATGCAACATAGTATATAATTCAGACTGACTCACAAAGTAACTAATACCTCTGTCAGGTTAAGTCATATCATCTTGCCTCCCGTCATTTCTTTTTCACTCCCTTTCCCTTGCTTTATTAATATCCCTTGTCTCCTATGAAACCTTGTCGGGTTGTCAGTCACGCGCTGGCTCATTGCTAAACCTCGCTTTGTCAAGATTGCTTTATCATTCATAAATATTTCAATGGCAGTCACAGACTTCTTATGAATGATTGATCCCAAGCAGTTCAATGACCTTTGCTGCTAAAGCCATTTTTGTTTTTTAATTGCACACTGCCATACAAAACATCACCATTAATAGTTAAAAACAGGCTGGAAGAATGCAGAAAAATAGGAACTCTGATGGAAAAATAAAAATGGGTGGGGTCCGTGTGCAGTAGCTGCAAAACTTTGTATAAGGTGATTCCATTTTCCTGTCTGTCTCTATACAATCAAGTTTCTGTGGACAATTAATCCTGTCAATCACTTACAAAATTCCTTCCTCTCCCTCTTTCACTCACACAACAGCACTTTACAAGACGCTGCCCCTGTTACAGGGTTCATAGAGACTAGGATGAGAGAGGCTTGAGAGGCCTTAGCTGCACAAGTCTACTCTTCACTGCCTCCAGAGGCCACAGACATAAACTACACCTATAATTGATTCACAGGGGCAGAAGACTGCTGCTGTTCACTTGCCAAGGATGAATTTCCACTTGGCATTGGCGCGGAAAGAAATGGACATTTTTGAAATATATACAAAAAAACAGCCAGGTTTCTTCACTTGAAGACTTCAAAAACAACCAGGCCGGGCGCTTCAGGCAGTGAACAAAAATTCAGGAATCAACACCAGAGAAAACCGTGCCTCCCTCCCCCCCAAGTGGTAGAGAAAAAAATATACAAGGTATGTATCTTTATACTTTTGATCCGTCTCCTCTTGAGGACTTATAGTAGTACAGCACAAAAAAAGAGCAAAATATATAGCCCCAATAAGTACTTACTACTGAATATCCCCTCATATAGATAGCTCACCTCCTCCCTTTATAGCTAATAAACAATGTCTATTCTCAGGGGTGAAGTCCTAAAAAAGAAGTGAGGGAACTCACCAAGATTTCTACCTCCCAATAATCACTTATTATCTCCCATTTACCACAAGCGCACACTTAAATCTGATATATTTATGCATATATGTGGATTTTACCAAAAATACATGATAATTCCTATATGACTTGACTTGAAGGGGAAAGATATGATAGAACATCTGAATACAAGCTTGATAATGTATTAGTGTGTGGGAACAATGGAAACTGAGCTCACTCTGCACAAATAGTGGAGGAACGGTGTTCCCATGCGTTCCCCCTCGACTTGTCCCTTTTCTATTCTTCCAAAAGGCATATACAATGTGGCAGTTCCAGCTCAGAACATG
This sequence comes from Leptobrachium leishanense, assembly GCA_009667805.1. Lineage (NCBI taxonomy): Eukaryota > Metazoa > Chordata > Amphibia > Anura > Megophryidae > Leptobrachium > Leptobrachium leishanense. Next base: position 136,228,331 of record CM019065.1, read on the forward strand.
GTCTTGTGGTGCCTGGCACTTTTGTATGACGTCAGAGAGCGTGAAAATACAATAAACATTGGTGACAGAATTTGTGCTTCTGCTCAGAGATTATTTCATAGCGACTGCCGTAGAGGAAGGGTATATCTGAAAACTCAATGAAAATTCAGATTATTTTCTCAGTTATATTTTGCGCAGAACACTATACCCCGGAGACTTTTTTACTTGCGAACCTTTTTTTATAATTTTATTTTTATAATAATGCTCTGAATAATGTTTAACCTCCTGGCGGTAATCCCGAGTGCGGCTCGGGGTTAATTTTCAGTACCAAAAGTGGTATCCCTGAGCCACACTCGGGATTACCCTGTAGTTTAACTCACCTTTTCCCTGCGATCCCCCGATGTCCTCCCGCTGTGTCCTCCGGCATCCGTCTTCCGGGTTCCTTTCCCTGTTGGTGCCACGATGCAGGGGGGGGCGGTACCGGCAGGAGATTAAAAAGACAAAAGTAAAACAAATCATGACACACACAATACAACGCAAAACAATGTACCACTTTGACATTAAAAAATATTAACATAATCAGACCACCAGGGAGGTTAATGGAAAACAACAAGCTGTTTTTAAAATGTTTTTAGTGTAAGAATTAGTTTTGAAGAAAAAGCTGTCTGGGAAGTGTTTGGGGTCTATTCCAAATGGCTGGTGTGTGGAGTAATTAGTTTCCCTCTACAACCTTCATAAGGACATGTAATTACTGAGAGCAAACCTGCCCACAATCCTTTCTAATGAGATATAAAATGTGTTGATTTAAGATGCCTTGCTGTGTATTCTTGAATTTTCTTCATGTCTTGCACTATAATTAAACTTGTTTTTTTTCAATGTGTGGTGTAAAAGGCCATACTAATGCCAGAGCTACGGATGTTGTAAACAAGGTAGGCTGAGGTTTGCCAATGACGGAACAAGTTTGGCAGCTTAAATTCAGCCACAAATCAACTAACACACTGACCGCACGTTTGCTCCTTTCACCAACAGTATTCTATTCTTCTGGTGCTGCTGGTTGCAGACTGGAGTGGATATTGGTGAAGGACAAACAACAATTAAGCATAGGCTAAGACTGTGATACTGCAAATTCTTTATGGAATACATTGCCCATGCCCATTAATTTGTGCATTTTATAGGGATGTGCGTTTAGTTTCGTACCGATTTGTTTTTCTCCCGAAACGGGCCGATTTGGTGCTTCGGATTTGTCCAATGTTCCGAACCGGACCGGGAACGAAATACACACCATCTGAAATATTTCCCGATAAGAAACAATTTTTTTTTTTATTTCGTATGGACATGAAATGTGTAAAATCGCAAGTCGTTTTCGTTCTATTTGCGATTTCAGTTCCATTTCGGACAACGTATTTTTGTATCGTTTCGAGTCCGTTTCGGTTCCGTTGCTGATTTTGTAATTTTGTATCGTCAGTCACTTTTTCACTTGTTCCAGTGCACAATTCCCATTTTTATTAAATATGTCTTAAAGCATTTATTTGAAGTGTCTGCATAATATGTGTTTCTCCATCGGTCGACTGTCCATGGTTCTGACTCAGATTAGAACCATGGACAGTCGCCGATGGTGAAAAACATATTATCAATCTATTTCTTCATATCAGGACATGGATAACGGCAGGCTTGTTACTATCCATGGTACTGGGGTATCCATAATATTCCGGAATTGGAGGCACTGAAGCAGTTATCGGACATCTTGCAATTTTGGTGCAATTTGTCTATTCACTAAGCTGTCAATTCTCGCAATACTGGCAAACTGAGAGCAACATACGGTGCAATTGACTGCAGTTCACCGCAATTCGGCAGCACCAAAATTGCCCCATAGTAGACTATTGTGTCTTCTATTCACAGAACGCCTGACTGCATCGAAATTCAGGCGAAATGCCCTGATTTTCGGTGTTTCAGTTAGACAGGTTTAAATGGGCGAACCCCATATGAAGCAATGTAAAACCGTATTATTTTTATTTTCAGCAAAAACACTTTATGTTTTTTTATTTTCTATAACAGCTTTTTTTAAAAGTGTTGTAACGGACCTTTTTTCTTATTTTTTAAAGGACTTTTTTTATAATTTGGACACATTTTTACTGATTTATACTCCTATTAGGAGAATAGGAGACTTCTTTTCTTTTTTGCAGTTTGGCAGAATTTGCCTTTGCCAATTTGGTGCAATTCAGCAGTTATCGGTGTAGTTGGCAGTTTTCACCAATGTCCGATTGCTGCTTTGGCAACTCCAAATTTGGGAAAATACCATTCACTAAATAGTCAACTCACCTTTTTTTCGGCAAAAAGGAATCTCCAAAATGCGGTGAATTGCAGCGAAACACAAAGCACTGAAATGGCACACAATTTCAAAGAACAATTCTAGTTCTGGAAGAATGTTATCAGAGACATACATGAAAGTCTCTGCATTGGTGCAGCGTAATATGTTGTTATCTTTTAATTTCTTTTTTGTGCAAGGATCCCAAATATTTATTATATAGTTTGGCCCCTCTGTTGTTTTTATTTTAATGTATTGCCCCAGTATTATGTGTGAAATTTCATCATTTAGATAAGACTGTCCTTGCAGCATTACTTACATTGCACATTACATCAGGTTCTCTGTGGGAAGAAAATTGTTTTTGCATTAAACAGGATTTAAATGCATAAGTTCTAATAGAATTAATTTAGCTCTGAAGTTTTGCAGAAGATGGCTGTAGGTACATCATCAGATTAAACATTCCTTTGAAAATCCTCTATTTACATGGCTTAATTCATTTAATAGAAGCACAATTATTTAAAACACTACGGGCCACATTACATTCTCCACGCTAAAACGGGGGCGGTAGGGAGAAAAACTGTGCCCGGAGTTTTCTCGATACCTCCCCCGTTTTAGCGAGAAATTACAATGCAGGCGCTTAAAAAGCTGCCTGCATTATCACCGCGCGCAAAGCCCCTGGATGCTCAAGGCAGCGCTGAGCGCCGCCGCGAGCATCCACTCGATGGAGTCCTTAGGACTCCATTGAGCCAGGCGCCGGCAGTCACATGACCCTGCCTCGTGAGATCCGGCCGGTCGGCGTAGTGATACGCAGGGGGAGACTGAGCAACTTTTTCCCCCAGTCTCTCCCTGCTCCCGGCGGACAGAGCCGTGGTCCTCGCCGCGGGATAGGAGGTGAGTATACGATTTGTTTTTTTATTTTTTTTTGGCTGGTGTTAACGGATTCTGCAGAAGTGGAATCCGTTAACACCAAGTCCTGGCTGTGGTTAACTTTCTGTTAACTGCGGCCAGACGTTAATCAGCACTAGTAGATTGTAATACTAACGTTGACTAACACTTTGCGCTCCCCATGTTAAGTATAGGGAGCGCAAAGTACAGTAACCTCGTGCTGAAAAGCGCAAGGTACCAATCTAATATGAGGTAGCCACCGCGGCTAACGTTAATGCTTACGCAGGTGAGCACTAACGTTAGTAACAAGATTGTAATGTGGCCCTACATTTATCTAAGAAAAACATTGCATTAGTCTATAAAGTTTAGTGTCTATGTAGTCGGTGATATTTTTTACATAGTTCAGAAGTTTTTGTGATGTTTTATGGATTTTATTCTACTTACTATGACACTGCTACAGTCTTTATACGTTCCTAGCATCTTTCTATTTCCTAATTACACCCTGGTTCTAACGCAATCATATTACAGAGTTACAAATGCATTCAAAATTAACATGCAGGCAGGAAGATGTCAGTTGAATGTAGAAAAATCCATTCTCAGCACAAATCTGGCGTTTTGTGGGAAAAGTAATTGTAATTTTAGCATTTCTACACATTTTGAAACTGGTGATTCACTGAACATCGGGTCATGTAACATTATGTATTGCTTTCCAGTTGTTTTGGAACTACATTCCCCATGAGGCTCTGCCAACCTAATGAGGGGGAAAGCATCATGGGATACGTACTGTAGTTCCAAAACATCTAGAAGTCCAAGGCAGCTGACTCTTGCTGTAAGTGTTCAGCAAAGGTGAAAGGTGATAAGGTATTAGTTAAACAAGCTCTTTTCCAACCCTGGTGTAGGCTTATTCAGAGCTGTTGTAATGTTAGGGAGATAATAAGAGATTGGATGAGCATTTTAGCATAGCCCTGATTAAGACAGGGATGGACGTCTGCAATGTTTTTTAGGGAGACCTAGCAGGGTTTGGTTAGTGACTGACTGTGAGGAATGAAGGAGAGATCAGAGTCTAAGAGGACACCCAGGCAACGTGCCTGTGAGGTAGAAGTAATAGTGGCACCATTCACCTGAAGGGAAATGGGTATAGGAATGTTGGTTTTAAAGGGAGGGAAGACGAGAAATTCAGTTTTAGTGAGGTTAAACTTTAGGAAACGGGAAGTCATCCAGTCGGAGTCAGTTGACAGGCAGGCAGTAACACGTTCCAACACAGGATGAGAGAGATCGGGAGAGGAAAGGTAGATTTTGATGTCATCAGCATAGAGCTGATATTGGAGTCCATAGGAAGAGATGAGGTTGCCAAGAGAGATGGTATAGATCGAGAAGAGTAAGGGACCCAGATTAGAGCCTTGAGGTACCCCAACTAAGAAAGGAACTGGGGGAGAAGAGGCACCAGCGAAGGAGACACTGAAGGAGGAAAGAGAGAGATAGGAAGAAAGCCAGATGAGAGCGGTGTCACTGAGGCCAAGTTGATGTAGTGTGAGGAGGAGGAGAGGGTGGTCAACAGTGTCAAATGCAGTGGAAAGATCGAGAAGAATAAGGAGAGAAAAGTGACTTTTGGTTTTAGCAGCAACTAGATCATTAGTCGCCGTGGTCAGAGCAGTCTCAGTAGATTGTTGGGAGAGAAAGCCAGACTGGTGTGGGTCAAGTAGAGAGTTAACAGTGAGGAAATCAGTGAGCTGGTTAAAGACCAGGCGTTCTAAGATTTTGCAGGCAAAGAGGTGGGACAGTAGTTTGAGAGGGAGGTGGGTCAAGAGATGGCTTGTTTAAGATGGAGGTGATCAGAGCATGTTTGAATGCAGAAGGGAAGATACCAGAGGAGAGGGATAGGTTGAAAATATGAGTCAAAGCAGGGACAACAACTGGTAAAACAGACCGAATAAGGTGCGAGAGGATGGGGTGAAGTGGGCAGGTGGTTGGGCAGGTGGTTGGGCAGGAGGACAAGAGAATCGCAGAGACATCCTCCTCTGTGTAAAGATCTGAACATTCTGAGCCCCTGTCACCCCCTTGAGTCCTGTTGCCAGTCACATCCTGCGTTACACATGCAGGTTCCAGGACTTTTGGCTTATTCCTATGTTCAAGCCCTGGAGCCTCACCTGACTGCACCTTGGACTAATGAACTGTGCTTAAAAGGAAGCAACACCCTCAAGGCATTGCTTCCTCATTTGAAGTCCTGGCCCTGGTATAGTGCAGACCCTTATTCCTGGTTCCTTGCTTATACCCTTCCTGATATCCTAGACATTCCTCATATACCCTCTGCATAGTTCTGGACATTATTTCCTCACATCTACAGTACCCTCCGTTGCTCACTGTGCCCCTGCCTATTATTGACCTCTCGTGTGCCAGACCCCTCGCTTTGTATATGAGGATCCTGTTTCCTGTATAGACTCCTGCTTGTGCATTCTGAAAATTCTATTGATTGCTCCTATTGTACTGTTGCCTGGTATATTTCTGTTATTTGTACATTATAGTTTATTTGGTATCTGCCCTTCCTGTGTATTTGGTTTCCCTCTGTCTATTGCTTCTCTTGCCCCTTCCAATATCCAGTCCCTTCTCGCTACTCCGTTTCTCCTGCCTCCTCTCTGCTCCTAGATTCAGTTCCCACTCTTTCTACTCCCAGCCCTCCTGTTAACTCTAGCCTCTCTGTGTTCCTCCTCTGCTCTTATCTCATTGCCTAACCTCCTCCTGTTGTTGAGTTTATATGTCTTGTGCGTACCATTGTGTTTTAATTCTAGTCTCTTGTTCGGTATTGTGCGTTAGTTCTGGTTTCCTGTATATCTTGCTTTATAGAATAAACCCTGTTTTAGGTTACCCTGTATCCTGTATGTACACTCCTGCACTCAATGCTAGGCCCCAACCGTGACACTCTGAGACCAGAGAAAAGGAAGGCATAGTGTAGGAGGGGGCAGAGAGTGAAGTGACGTTGAATAGTTAATGGAAGAGGGCAATGAATCGATTTCTAGTCTAAGTTTGGTACTGCCAAGGATTGTAAGAGCTAGGAGGGATGAAGCGGGTAGGAGTTAGACACTTGCATGGTCATAAAATGTGGCTTGTAATTTTTCAACTCCTTAGAAACCTACAACCACTTTGTTCCTTCTGAATTTAGTTGGAATGTTTATTCAGTTTATCCAAAAATAGAAGGAACTACTTTGCTTTAAAATTAACCCCTTAAGGACCGAGGACGTACCATGTACGTACCATGTACGTCATTGCAGCGGGTCTCTCTTAGACCCGCTGACGTACATGGTACGTCCTGCCGTTTTTTGAGCGCTGGAAGCGATCGGATCGCTTCCAGCAGCTCAAACGCCATTGCAGGCTGCCTGGGAGTCCAGGCAGCCGTGCAATGGCGTTTAGAAGTGCCGGGGCACCATGTGATCGCTCCCCGGGAGCGATCAACATCCGGTTTCACCGGAGAGGTGCCCGGCACTTCTAGAGAGCGCTGGAAGCGATCGGTATCGCTTCCAGCTGCTCTGAGTATATTACAAGGATGCCTCGACATCGAGGCATCCTTGCAATATGCTTACCTGCCGCCGGTCCGTCCGTGATCGCTCCCCCCGAGCGATCACTTCCGGTAGCGGCAGGAAGTACTGAGTGCCACGAGGTATCGTGGCACTCAGTACAAAAACGATCACATCAGTGATCAGGTGCTCTGCTGGGTGCCTCGAGGGATCAAGGCACCCAGCAGAGTAAAAAAAAGTGTAAAAAAAAGTGAAAAAAAAAGTAAAATAAAAAGTAAAATAAAAATAAAAATAAATAAAATAAACTGACGGTTAGGGGTAGGGTTAGGGTTAGGGGTAGGGTTAGGGGTAGGGGTAGGGTTAGGGGTAGGGGTAGGGGTAGGGTTAGGGGTAGGGGTAGGGTTAGGGGTAGGGTTAGGGGTAGGGGTAGGGGTAGGGTTAGGGTTAGGGTTAGGGGTAGGGTTAGGGGTAGGGTTAGGGGTAGGGCTAGGGTTAGGGTTCTAAGGGCAGGGTCATCTTGGGGCTGAGTGGGATGTTCCTAGCCTGCCTCATCAGAGAGGCAGGCTAGCAACATCCAATCAGAAGTTAGAAAAAATCAAAATAAAATTTCTAATTTGTCAGGTCAGGTCAATATTTTGTAAATATTGGCTCTGACCTCTGTGATTCTCCCTCCCTCTCCTCACTTGTGTTTTGGTGAGCGAGAGAGAGAGATCAGATTTGACAGGTTAGAGATTTTAGTGAGATTTAGTGAGATTAGAAAAATTGAGGCAGATTTAGAGAGATTTTAGGGAGATTTAGAAAAATTGAGGCAGGTTTAGAGGGATTTAGAGAGATTTAGGTGTTTATTTGTATTTTCTTGTGAAACCCAACGGTTCTTCTAAGAACCAACAATCCGCTTATATATATATAATAATTATAAAATTTTATAATCTATTATATATAATGTCTGAGAGGGTGTACAGCGCCGAGGAGGCATATGCCATCCTGGCGTCAGAATCTGAGGCATCTGCGTCAGACTCAGACCCTCATTTCGACCCCGCTAACTGCTCAGAGACGTCGCTAGATACATTATCTACGCTGGCTGATGTATCTAGTGATGTTTCTGATGCAGATCCTGGGTCACCACCTGCCAGCAGGAGACGCACAGCTCCAGCTGAGGAGTGGGTAGTGCCTCATCGCCAGAGGCCAGATATCCCTCCTTTCAGGGCAAATCCTGGCATCAATATTGATGTTGCAGGATTTACCGCCACACAGTTTTTGCAGGTGTTTATGGGGGATGATTTGTTGGGCCACATCGTGGCCCAATCAAATCTGTATGCCCATCAGCATTGTGCTGCGAAGCCAGACTCCTACTTGGCAAGGCAGCAATGGACCCCGCTAGATGTGCCAGAATTTCTGAAATTCTGGGCACTTACTATGCTGAGGGCATCATAAAGAAGCCCTCAATTCGCTCCTACTGGAGCAGTAGCCCCATCTGCTTTACCCCCATTTACCCCCAATCAATGTCACGTAGAAGGTATGAAAACATTTTGCGTTTCATGCACTTCAGTGACAACAGCCTGTGCCCCCCTAGAGAGCATCCCCAGTTTGACAGGCACCAGACTTTTACATTTTATTCGTACATTTTTATGTTCTACAATTGGTGCTGTATTTTGCCAAAATCTTTGCACACCTATGCATGGGGGGCATGGGTGTACTCAGGAGATCTTGCAGAAAACAACCTGGAGAGTTTTCATGCAGTAACAAACAACAGTGTCTCCTAAATCACAGTCCAAAACTACTGTGGCGTAAAAATCTGAAAATTGAAAAATTACACCACACACCTTCTCAAATGTTTTGGGCTAAAACCGTTGCATCCATGGCATCAAAGCACTCCATATGCAATACCTAGGGTGCCAACATAACAAATATAAACAATTTTCTGGCAATAATTCAAACTGGGGTATGTGGTAGACCCAAAACCAAAGATAGGCCTAGTTGAAGAAATAATCTCAATTTCAACTCCAATGACAAAGTCATAAAAATTGTATTTGAACCTTCCAAAATCCTGGCAAACCTATGCATGGGGGGCATGGGTGTACTCAGGAGACCTTGCAGAAAACAACCTGGAGAGTTTTCATGCAGTAACAAACAACAGTGTCTCCTAAATCACAGTCCAAAACTACTGTGGGCGTAAAAATCTGAAAATTGAAAAATTACACCACACACCTTCTCAAATGTTTTGGGCTAAAACCGTTGCATCCATGGCATCAAAGCACTCCATATGCAATACCTTAGGGTGCCAACATAACAAATATAAACAATTTTCTGGCAATAATTCAAACTGGGGTATGCGGTAGACCAAAACCAAAGATAGGCCTAGTTGAAGAAATAATCTCAATTTCAACTCCAATGACAAAGTCATAAAAATTGTATTTGAACCTTCCCAAAATCCTGGCAAACCTATGCATGGGGGGCATGGGTGTACTCAGGAGACCTTGCAGAAAACAACCTGGAGAGTTTTCATGCAGTAACAAACAACAGTGTCTCCTAAATCACAGTCCAAAACTACTGTGGGCGTAAAAATCTGAAAATTGAAAAATTACACCACACACCTTCTCAAATGTTTTGGGCTAAAACCGTTGCATCCATGGCATCAAAGCACTCCATATGCAATACCTTAGGGTGCCAACATAACAAATATAAACAATTTTCTGGCAATAATTCAAACCGGGGTATGCGGTAGACCCAAAACCAAAGATAGGCCTAGTTGAAGAAATAATCTCAATTTCAACTCCAATGACAAAGTCATAAAAATTGTATTTGAACCTTCCCAAAATCCTGGCAAACCTATGCATGGGGGGCATGGGTGTACTCAGGAGATCGTGCAGAAAACAACCTGGAGAGTTTTCATGCAGTAACAAACAACAGTGTCTCCTAAATCACAGTCCAAAACTGATGTGGGTGTGAAAATGAAAAATGACCACCAAACTGTATCCAATTTGTTTGGAGCAAACGGATGCATCCATAGCATAAAAACACTCCATTTACAATACTTTGGGGTGTTAGCTTACCAAATATATGCACGTTCATAAAACTGGGGTATGTAAAAAGGCCCCTAAAAAGAAGATAAGCAAAGAAGATACTGTATGTCAAATTAGAAAATTGACAAGCACATGTCAAAGATTGGCGTAGCACCCCAAAAACAGCAGAACAAATCTATATATGGGTGGTATCAATTTACTCAGAAGATGTTGCTGAACATATTTTGGGGTGTTTTTTGGCAGTAACCCATAACTGGATTTGACAATTCATGCCTAAAGTACAATGTGTGTGAAAAAATAACACAAAAAGTGACTACCTGAAAGTTTGACATAGAGCTAGTGCATGGAAAGTGTTAAAATACAACTCTTTGAAGCACCCTAGGGTGTGCCCTTTCTAAAAATATATGGTTTGATGGGGGTAAATTACTTTGGCCGGCTTCAAAAATGTCCCAAATATGACATGGGTGCATGATGACGAAATGTGAAAATTCCAAGTTGGAAAACTGAAATGCGCACCCCCCAAATAAGGCCTATTAGCCCCCAAATGACCCGACATACCTATACATGGGTGGTATCAATTTACTCAGAAGATGTTGCTGAACATATTTTGGGGTGTTTTTTGGCAGTAACCCATAACTGGATTTGACAATTCATGCCTAAAGTACAATGTGTGTGAAAAAATAACACAAAAAGTGACTACCTGAAAGTTTGACATAGAGCTAGTGCATGGAAAGTGTTAAAATACAACTCTTTGAAGCACCCCAGGGTGTGCCCTTTCTAAAAATATATGGTTTGATGGGGGTAAATTACTTTGGCCGGCTTCAAAAATGTCCCAAATAGGACATGGGTGCATGATGACGAAATGTGAAAATTCCAAGTTGGAAAACTGAAATGCGCACCCCCCAAATAAGGCCTTTTAGCCCCCAAATGACCCGACATACCTATACTTGGGTGGTATCAATTTACTCAGAAGATGTTGCTGAACATATTTTGGGGTGCTTTTTGGCAGTAAACCTTAAAGTTCACAGTACATGTATTCTTAAATTGCGTTCAAAAAAAAAAATCACCAATTTTTTTTTTTTCTCAAACTTTGGCATAGATTTGTGGTAAAATGGTTTGCATGGAAAGAGTCAAAATACCCCAAGTTTAATACCTTGATTTGTGTACTTTAAAAAAATATGTATATGTGGAGGGTTATTCAGGAATTAGTGACAGATATCAGTGTTACAATGTCACTATCACTAGTTTTGAAAATAAACTCTTTGGAAATGGCAAAGTGCTACTTGCACTTATTGTTGCATAAAATAAGGAAAAAAGCGAGGAATATGTAAACATTGGGTATTGCTAAACTCAGTACTAAATTTAGAAACTACTAAAGAATTAATTTTTTTTGACGGTTGTTGATACATAAGAAATTTTGGGGGTCAAAGTTCAAAAAAGTGGTGTTTTTTCAATTTTTGTGTCATATTTCACAATATTTTTTATAGTAAATTATATGAAATGATGAAAAAAATGGTATCTTTATAAAGTCCATTTAGTGACGAGAAAAACAGTGTAAAATATGTGTGGGTTACATAAACGAGTAAGAGGAAAATTTGACGTAAACACTAAGAGCGCAGAAACGTAAAAACAGCAGCGGTCACGAACGGACGGATTAGTGTAAAACCGCCCGGTCACTAAGGGGTTAAATAGTTGCTGGTAGATGAACCTAAGCACATGTGCACAGGCGGGTTACTGCACCATTAATTAATACTCATTTATAATCACCTGTTGGCATCAGTTGAGAAGCTAATTGGAAGAGCAATATTTGGTCCTCTGGGAAATAGAAGACAGAAAGGACTCCTGTTTCAGCCATATGCCCCTGTCATAGCCAGACGCTGAGGGGTTGAATGACTTCAATATACTCTGGATACAATGACACAAACAAAATCAAATGGCACAAGTTATCCCCTTACCGCAGGGGACCTCCTAGCAGCAGGATGGTGCTAAAAGCTGTGGAGCAGCATAGCACGCCCCACAAGCTTCAAAGCCCTCCTCCGGCCTGCCTCCCGTCCCGTTGGGCTGAGTGTGTCATTGGCTGCCGCAAGGATTTTTTTAATATACTCAGTAGTCAAAATAGGAGAAGGGGATGAGGAGGGGGCAGGAGTATCCCTTAAATTTAAGTAAGAAACTTTATTTGACAACTTCAAAATGTGTTGTGGAAACCTATTTATTCAGTTGTGAGACTTTATATTAATCATTACAATAAAGCAATGTTTTGAAGCCAAGTAAAGGCTAGATATATTGCTCACACCTTGCACTCAAAGGGTTAAATGATTGAGCAGCAACAATGCAATTAAGAAAGCTGTCATTCCAAAATAGCATTTATCCTGAATGTACGCCTTTCAATCATGCACGATATAATGCTGGTCATATGGGTCTGATGATGAGTGCAATTGTAATATTCAATAATACTTGTGGCTATTGTAAATCGATTGATTCTGTGTAACAAGACATTCAGACAGAGACATCAATAACGCAGTATGTGTGCTTCAGAATGTGTGTTCTGCCACAGGTAGCAGGAGGTTTGCTTAATTAGCTTCTGTTCTATTACCGATTTGAAATTAACCCTGCAAAAACATTGCTTGCTGGGTCATTCTAATGGCACACCGGGTTAAACACATCAAATTGCCGGTTAACGTGGCACACCTCATTAATTCCAAATAATTTAATCACACAATGCAATTTCCCTTTTGTACACTGTAGTGGCCTCTAGCATCAGACAGGGAGTTATCGGGATGGTATTGTCAGACGGTGTCATTTTAAGTCACATCAGAGAAATGGTTTGCTGAAGAATATGTGCACACACCGTGATTGCTGAGAATATAATTTAAAAAGTGTACGCTGCTCGCTGTGATGGTATTATAAAACAGACATATAATTGATGGTTTAAGAACATTCCAATTAAAAAAAGTCAATTCTTAATCAAAGAATCAGCAACCTGGTCCTCCAGATGTTTTAGAACTGCATCTCCCATGATGCTCAGGCTCTTATTACATTGACTAAGCATAATGGGAAATGTAACTCCAAAACATCTGGAAGGCCAGGTTGTTGAGCCTTGTTTTAATCCCAGATCTGATTGACATGAGTGGACTATTGAGCAGGTCCCAAATTTCAGTGGTATATTGTAAAATATTTGTTTATTTATTTATTTGCAAAGTATTTTATCAGGAAGGATACATTGAGATTTCTCTCGTTTTCACGTTTCAGGGGTATATTGTAAAAGAAGATGGTGAGAAATAGAGATGTGACATAATAACTTCAAAGTTCATTGCTCGTCACCAATATTTTAAAGCTTAGTCATACTTCTCCTGGCAGAGAGAAGCATACAAATAAAAAAAAAACATACTAAAAATGCTACCATATTATTGAATGCATTTATTCTGTATGAAACAAACTCAAGATATCAAGAGAGCTTGAGGAGTTTGCTACACCCACTAAACCTAATACAACTGTAGGTGAACCTGGTAGAAATAGGGACTTCTTGCGTGGCTCTAGTAGCGTGACGGATGACATCATAATGCATTGTGAGCATATAGCGAACCAACACAAACCAGTAAGACAGCGTAACTTACTGGAACTTTGAAACTGGAGATTTCTGGGACTTAGTATAACTATCCTTGTATTTAACAAGAGAGAAGATTGTTTGGTATTGCTTTTTTCTTAATTAAAGGAAAAATTACTTAAATGTTAAAATTTTAAGTATAATTAATAACATGATAACAGGACATGAGTCTGTGCTCATATACGTTGTGAATAATCCCCCCATGGAAGGTCTAGGGGTAAGTATGGAAAATAAATAGAAACCCCGACACAATACTGTTAGCAAAGATACAGAATAACTTTATTAAGGAATATTTAATCCAACAAATTAATCAATCCAATAAACAACATGAAGTAGTACTACGTTTATGCATATATAATTATGTATGTTAGGTACCCCATGGACCTGCTGATTTATGTATATATTGTTTGTATATTTTTACTGGATTGATGATCTTTTGTATTATGTATTCGATAAAGTGATTTTGTGTTTTTGCTAATGGCGGTGTGTCAGGGTTTCTACTTATTGTTTTGTGGACAATGTTTAGGTTTGCCTGGAGGAAGAGATGTGAAAACACATGTGTACTGAGAACTGCAGGAAATTATGTAGGATAAATAAATAATTAAACAATGACAATTGGATAAAAAAATCTAGATTTGTTTGTAGTTACAAAATAAGACACTGCAGCCTTAGTTATACATAGGAAATTAGCATAATTACCTCCTCTGTTGTACATCAAAGTGGGCCGAGTGTATGGAGCTCTGTTGTATCAGTAAATAATGGCAGTAGAATAAGCATCCAGTTGTAGCACTGATTTTTATGCATCATAATAGTACCATCAAACCCCCAATGTATCCGGAAGCGCGAAAAAACTGTGTGGCGAGCTTTAGAAAAGCAGCGGGATATGCCACATTCGACGTACATATACAAAACGCATTATCGTTAAACATACATTTGGTATATATAATAAAGGGTTCTCAAGTTTTTTTTGCTGAATTTCTCTCTGCTGTAGTCTGTGCCAGTAATAACATGGGTATCACCACTTCTCTTCCAGCCTTGTTCCAGACATGGAGTTGTTTCCTCCTCTCACTTGAAAACAATTACCCAGACGCCATTATGGGTGTATTCAAATAGAGATATAGTTAATTCATCAATACATATTAAGACAAAATGAAAAAACAGACAGAAAAGCAAACAACACAAAAAAAAAAAATCGATGAATTTGGATAAAAGTTCAGTAAAAGTCAAGTCGCTCCGAGTGCTAAGGAAATGCGTTTCACTGGCCGCTATGCCGGCTTCCTCAGTTCCAACTCTAAATAGCGTAAACAATGTATACAGGCTCCTGCTCGTCTTATACTGTATAGTTGTTCCCGCTGGCGTATTAATCTCATGGTTCTGGCTGTACTCATTCCGTTGGCATTTGGCTTCACTTGCCCATGCTGGAGTACCAAAGATGGCGTCCGGGTGACGATTTCCAGTTTTGGGGAATGCACGTGATCCTGCATCTCCACGCCTCACGTTTACTTTCACTTTCAGCTGGTCCTATCGCCATCACGTTTTTCATTTTAATTACATTCTTGGCAGATATCTAATATCCCCACTTCTGCTGGGACCAATCCTAATATTGTATAAAATATGTATAGAAAATATTGTACAAAACATTGCAAAAATATTTTTCTAAAACATTTCTCATATGTGAATAAATAATATCTATCTTTATGGAACATGTATCCTTATACTTACAGGCAAAAGACAGTCTTAATAAAAATGCTTATAATATTGTAATATATATTATTTAAAAACAGTGTAAAAAAATATTAAAAATACAAAAAAATCATGAAAAAGGAGGAATATCATTCTTATTATATAAAAATGGATAGGAAAAAAAGGGGGAGTGGGGTTCCATTTGAAATGGGGAAAAAACAGGCTCCAAGTATATTCGAGGGGTTAAGATTCCTAATTGATAAAATGGCAGAGTTCAAAGTCCATATTCATATCATACGGGTTAAGAGTATTGGAATTAAAAATTTTGTCTCATTTCTTTTTGCCCCAGTATTTTCTCTATATCGCCACCCCTCCTTGGTATTTGTATTTTCTTCCAACCCACAAACTCCATCCCCTCTGGATTGCTGTTATGTTTGCATTTAATTTGTCGGGACACACTGTGTTGTTAATAACCCTTCTGTATATTGCGGATATGTTTTCCTGTATTCTTACACTTAACGCTCTTGATGTTCACCCTATGTAATTTAGTCCACATTTGAAGAGATAAATTACATTATTGGTAAAACACGACATGAATCACAGAGGATCACCCTCTGTGGATTGAATCATGTATTTCATGCTATGGGAATGTGTTTTTAGAAACCTATAACATCATTGTCTATTGTATGAGTATCTTGCATTGCGTTTCCCCTACCTCACATTTTTATTTCCTCCCCCCTCAATTAGATACACCCAGTGTTTAACATAACCATGTGCATTGCATACGGCCCATGCTTAGCGTAAATGTTTCTATTTAATTTTTTTACTCCAAAATGTATGATGCTTACCACCTGTGTAGTTTCTATTATCTACTGCTTGAGTCATAATGACCAGGTGCTGTTTTTATACACAGTGAAACCTTAATAAAAATTTATTGAAAAAAAAATGACATTCGTATCTTTAATTGTTCACCATTCTGTTCCACTTCCATTACGGTCCTCTTTTTGTTCCATGTTGATCGGCAGCTCAGCAATTTCCGCATCCATAAACACTTTTCACTCCGAACATGTTCTTCTTATTTGTCTTCTTCAGATGTTCGCTTCTCATTATTCTTCCTTTCACATTCTCAACTCCTCTACAAATTAAGCCGGATGGGTGGAGTAGAGGTAACATCACTGCTCTATAACTGTGGTGACACAGGTTCGATCCCGGCAAGAGCACCTCTCCAGTAAGTATCCTTGGGCAAGACACCTAACGGTACATACTCGCCACCCAGGACATACTTGAAAACGAGAAAGATCTCAATGTATCCTTCCTGGTAAAATCCTTTCTCACAAAAAAAACCTCGGCTTTTTGGGAAGTGGGACTTTCAAGATTGGATCTTAACGTAGCACTGGCAAATACTTTCCTTTAATTTTTCTGATCTTATTTTGTTTCTTAAATGTATATATAAATGGGGGACTACCGGATGTAGTTTGGTTGATTGCTCTCATCATATTCAATCTAGACGCACCCTTCACCTTTCCAACCTGTTGTTTAAGAGCTTTTCTCGGAAGCTACCACCCTACCTGAGTAGACTGCTTCCCCTAGCAGTTCCCTCACCCTATAACCTCCGATCCAGGACCAGCACCTTACTTGCAATACCACAATACAAAAAGAAAGTGGCTCAATCCTCATTTTCCTACAGAGCACCACAAATATGGAATAACCTCCCAGACGCCATCAAATCTTTCCCCAGTCTAAAGACCCTTAAGAATTCCCTATTAACATACCTCAATACGGAATGCACCTGTAAACATTTAACATAATGATTTTAACAGAAAAATAAATATGTAGGAAATAATCTGTATATTTGTTTTTGTGTTAATATCTTGCATTTTACTATTTTGTTTTCTGTAACCAAACAATGTTCTTGAACCCAGGACATACTTGAAAACGAGAGAAATCTCAATGTATCCTTCCTGGTAAAATCCTTTATAAATAAATAAATTAGTATTTTTCTCTCCACTTTCTAAAGGTCTCTTAGAGTTCTATCCAGTTCATCCCTATCATATCCTATTGCCTCAAATTCCTTTTTAAGAATGGAGGATTGTTGAAAGTATTCTTCATTTTCTGTGCAATTCCTCTTAATACAGGGGAATTGACTCCTTGGGACCCCATCCAATCACTTTGAAAGGCGGCAGCTTGTTTTTGTTAATGAAATTATTGGAATCAACTTTCTTGAAATAATTGCTCATTTTCAATTTACCGTCCTCCAGGTAGATGGAAGTTTATAGTTCAATATTTTTATCATTTTCATTCAGATGATCCACAAGTTATTTCAAGCATTCCTGTCCTCCTGTCCAAAGAAAATATCATCTATATATCATCCATATTTTAACAGATATTGCTCCCAGTCAACTAATTTCTTCTCCCCCAGCGAGACATAAAAAGGTTTGCAAAATTTAGAGCGAATTTAGTGCCCATTGTTGTTCCCGTGGTTTGGAAATAACACTTTTCCTTGAGTTGAAAAAAAATGTTTTTAATACGAGGTCCATCCCTTCCAGTATGAACTTTTTTTTGTTCCAGTTTATAATATCCCAATTTCCTTGGTGTGAAGAGCGGCCAAGGAATATCATTATCAAGCTCGCGTAAAATCAGACATAGAGTTTGGAAATAAGTTTGGGAAAAATAAAGGCAATATTTTCTCCACATCTGAAACAATTATAGACTATGGCTGGATGGAGTAGAGGTAACATCACTTGCTCTATAACCGTGGAGTCACAGGTTTGAATCCCAGCCAGAGCACCTCCAGTAAGTGTCCTTGGGCAAGACACCTAACGGTACACACCTGCCTACCACACAATATTGGCTGTGGATTCCAGTGGTAACATCTCTACCCTTTGACTGTGGAGAAGCAAGTCAAGGTCCCGTTCCGGTACAACTGTGGAGAAGTCTCGACTTTACGAGAAACAGGCTCAACCTAACCACCAGGTCGCTGATCATTGCTACAATCATGGAAAGACGACTTGATTACACTCAGAAGACACCACCAGCAAGTGTCCATGGGCAAGACACCTAATGATATGGATGCACCTACCTCACAAAATACTTGTACATCTCATAGATTGCAAGTTTCCTTGGGAACAGGGACCCCCTGAATCAGGCCGTATCATCCATGTGTGGAATTCCAATGTATCAACTCCTTGTACACTGATCCTGTAAAGCGCTGCGGAATATGTGGCGCTATATAAATAAAGGATAATAATAGAGGAAGTGGACTTGAATGACTACAGGAATGTAAATGTATGGTAGCTGGAAAATACCCATGCAATTACTGGCACAGACCACAGAGGAGAGAATTGCATCAAAAAAGTACCCTTTTTTATATACACCAAATGTATGTAAAAGTATAAGGTGTCTTGTATATGTACGCCGAATGAGGCATATCCCACTGTAGGTCACTTTTTTCGAAAGCATGCCATACTTTTTCTTGCGCTTCCAGATACATTAGGGGTTTTTTGATTTGAATTTTGCAATCCATTAAGAAAGGAGGATTGCAAGTGACTTATCCGGTGATAGCAACATACCAATAAGTGATTGTTTGCAGGGAGTACTTGAAGGTCTTTTAATCAACTTGGCGCTAATTTACCACAACATATCTCTAGAAGTGTATAATAGCATCATAATAGGTTTTTACAATTCGTACTTAGCCCTTGATTTAATTTGATTTAATTACTTTAGATAAGCATTTTCAAATAGTTACAATCTGTTAGGAAAATGTCAAATTATTTACAAAAATTGTGATAGACTCTAATGGTAACCACTGTCCATAAATCATTTGATTTTATTTGTAAATGATTGGATAAACCTTTTCAAATGATTGCAAAGGAATTACATGGAGGCCTTGGTGTCTCTGGAAGTTTAGAGGCAGGCAGCACATGCAAACAGTTGGTGTGAAATCATACAGATGTGTGCCACATTTTCCCTACAGCACAATCATGAGCAATACAGATGTAATCATATCTGCACATTAGAGTGCTCCTAAACTAATATTATTTTCTCTCAATTTAGAGCAGTACAAACTCAATAGAAGTACCCATCTGGAGTCTTTTAAAAATGCAGGCGTTGCGCTTCCTCTTACATTATTCCCTAGAATGAGCCACATTGAGTGTAGTGTACATTCTGCCTTGGGTCCTGTTCGGCACATTAGTAAAGCACTGCGTTGTTCACTGTGATTAAACCCAACGCATCTGATTAACCTGTTCTATAAAGGGCTCTGCAGGCTCCAGGGAAAAAATTGTATAATGGAGCATGCGGATAGAATTTGGCCTCTATTAACTTATCTTCTGCTGGTTCTATTAATTAGCACATTTGCATACACATAAGCTTCAATAAAAGTCTTCAGGCATGCTGTACCCAGTGAGATATATTATTATTTTTTTATTTTTTATCTCTATTGTGTCTAGAAAGGGCAAATTGTACTACCTTATAAATTTACGTTGTTATGTGAATGTGCATGTGCACCAAGAAATAAACAACTAGCTTCAAAATTTAGGTCCAATTAAACAAGATGAAAACAATGACAGCGTTCTGTAGACTGGGATTAAAATGCCATGTTAGTAGCTATGCAATACAGACAATGTTGATGATTTGCTGAATAGAAAACCACTTAAAGGTATACTCTGGGATCGAAACATGAAAAATGTAACAAAGAAACTTACCTTTAATAATAGTGTTATACTCCGTCAGTGTGGATAAACATGAAAATTGATAAGCTGCCAGCTTCCTGTAAGCCGCCAATGTCATGTGACTGTCAGAAGGCTAAATGCTTGAGGAAGCATCCAATCAACCCAGTGTTTCTCAATGTGAGTGTAAATGAGTTTGAAAAATAAGCTGTTTCCCTAACCAATTTCACAAAGCCAGATAAGTGCTTGTAGATCTCAGTTTTTTGGATAGAGCTAATCCATCACACTGCATCAACTCTGAGACCCCCTGATTGTGAGGAGGTGGCAGCACAATCAGGCCACTCTGACCATTCAATCTGCACAGAATGGTCTGAGTGCCAGAGTATCCCTTTAAGAGCTGAAAATAAACATCAAGCTCCCCAGGCTGGAAAGCAGAAATAATAGAAGAGATTTTCCCTGCACAAAGTGTTTTATTTGAATTGTATCTAAATATTTCCAATCTGGAAAAGTCACATGATGTACACTTGCATTAATAGTGAAAGTAGCATTGTAAAAGATAAAAGCGAGTACACAAAAGCTTGTTTAGTAGACTTGTGCATTCATTTTCAGGATAATAGTGATTTGTCAGAATATTAGTTCATGCAGGCTCGCATCTGACATTGTATCACTATGCATATTCTGAGTAGATGAGCAGATTGTCAGTCCCCTCCCTGGTTTGCTTATCGATCAAGAAATGTTATTCAATATCATATTGTATTTCTGGTATTGTAGCTTGATTGGGTTTTTTTGTTTACACAATTATGATGATTTGAGTATTTCTGTCATTTGTATTCTCTGTTTTATCAGCCAATAAATTTGAAAAATATGAATGGCATTGAAGATTCTTAGGTACAAACCTATCATTGACATGTACAGTACCTCAGAAGCATCACCGCCATTTGCCAACAAAGTAAGTAAAGGATCATTAAAATCATATAAATAATGGAGGAGGACTTCACTATGATTGCTTGTCTTTGTAATTTAGCAGAGAACTATATAAATATTTGCTAATTTTTTAAAAACATACGGTACTTCTTTTTGAAGTAGTTGGTGTATTTAACAACTTCCATCCTAGTGATTTGTAAAGCCAAACATTCCTTGGATCTAAAGGCATTAAGCAAAGTCAACAATGTATACTAACACACTTCTTTGTTCCTCCTGCTTTGTGCAAATCCAGACAGGTGATTTTAGAGTCAATCCTCAATCCCTGATCTGTCGGGATTTCAGGTCAGGCAGCTTCATGGTGCACCGAATCCTTCCTAACACTGAAATGACTTTGTTTTATCCATGGAGCCTTAAAAAGACAGCAGGAAATGGATTTGCTGGAGATTTCTTTGTATGTTTCCCGTTCCATCCTGTCAGGATAACTCAACAAGTTTCTGCTAAAGAGATATTTGTCCATCGTTAAAGAGATCTGGGTTTTCAGGGCTTTTGGTACTGGGGAAAATATATGGGCTCATTTATACTGCGCGGTATGCGGAAGATGAGCTTGGGGCTGATAGAACAGGGAGAATTGATTGCTTTGCGCTCTCCATTCTCTTTGCAGCCTAGAGCTGTGGAAGGAAAGAGATTTTTTTTAACCTATTCTATACTATAGTAAGATCAGGGCAGAAATTTATTTGCCTGTTACAATAGAAAAAAAAAAAAAATTATGTGAGCCAGAAAAGTGTGCGCTAATGATCCTACCATCTAATTGTATACTTTAATGGCAAAAATAGCTATGCTGCTGACTTATAATAATTAACAGAAAATATATCTTGGAGGAAATTGTGCTTAAAAAGCAAAAGTAAATATAAAACAACACATTAACATGTACTTCTGTCCTACGGCCAGCCGAGAAGTAATGTCATCCTCCACAGTTTACTGTAAGTTGTAATTGCTATACTTGAAAATCATTTTTACATAAACTGTTATCATTAGAGTTTATTTTATGTATAATAAGCTTGATATACAGAGTTGTTCTATGATACTTTAAAGATATTTATCCATTGATGCTGTTAAAGGTCAATGATCTGTCCATGGCCTATATTCACTCAGCATTAAGATTGTAATGATCATCACTGTGAGTATATCGCTGTTCAAACGACCCAAAAGTCACCAAGAAATGCAGCAGCACAGTGTGGCCATGATTTCCCAGCCATTATAAGTTTATTTAAGCAACCCAGCTACGCCTGTTGAGGTAAATGCCACCCGAAACATAGTTGCGATCAAAACCTGAAAATTACATTAACCCCATTGTGACCAGGCAGTTTTACCATTGTCATTCAGAAAGTACCCACTGCTGTCTGTTTTTACATTTCTGCGCTGTTTGTCTAATTTTCCTCTACTCGTTTATGGAACCCTCACATGTTATATACCGTTTTTCTCACCATTAAATGGACTATCTAAAGATACCACTATTTCCATCATATCTTAAAAATGAAATATTCAGAAAAAAAACACTTTATCAAACTTTACTCCACAAAAGCTACAACCGCCAAAAAAGAACCATTTCACCTCTGTGTGCTGAGCTCATTTTATGCTCATCATACCGTTTTATGCTCATCATGTTTAAATGTGATTTGAAGTCCTATTTTATTATTCACCTATGCAATTTTCTTTTTAAAAAAACCCACTTTTTTATTTTTTTCATTTTTACACCAACAGGGTTATTCAAAGAGATTTGAAAAGTCACCACACGATTGGCTGACTTTTCGTTCCCCACACTTCGGGGCGATCCTAGTTCGCCGACCCTGTGGTGTACTCAGCGAGCGCCGCAGGGCCCCCGTAGTGCAGGGAAAACTCTCCGCAAACACACGGAACACTCACCGCAAACCTGCCGAACACTCACTGAACACTCACCGAAACCCTCAGAAACAGCTGGATTAACCACACCGAACACGCCAGAGAAACCCGGCTAGTCACCGATCACAGCGCAGAGCAGTCGCTGGGAAAAAGCCGACACAGACGGACGAGGGGAAAAAAAAACAGTATGCTTGAAAGTTTGAAATGCTGTTTGCAAAAAACTACTGATCAAAAATGTCTGCAATTTACACATAAGATCCAATGAATGATAATAAAAAGGTCTGTTACAGAAAAAGGAAAAATCGATGTAACAAAAAAAATGGAGAAAAAAGTTTGCCAAAAGAATCCCAAAAAATGCCTAACAGACCTGAATAGAGACTTTTTACTGCAAAATAAAATAAAAAGTAGTTTATTAGATATTGAATTAAAGCAGGAATATTTATTTATTTTTTTTAATATAAAAGTTTTTATTGGAGTTCACACATAGAATGGTACAACATTGCAAAAAGAAGGAAACTTCAAAGATAAAGGACATAAATTCGCAGCATTGACAATAGACAAGTCAAATGAAGTATCAATATTATCCGATAAGAGGTCATTTGTGCGGACTCCATTTTCCAATAACAGATAAAATCCTAAACTAACATAAAACACGGCAGCAATACAGTCGTACATGGTAAAATATCTTATATCAAGGTTCCAGACTCGACAAACACCCTCCATCCCTCCCATGTATCATAAAACTGGCACATTGAGTTATTCGCGGTGTGGAACATTTCTTCATATTGAAAAACACTTTCGAGGGCAATCATAACTTCTTTCATAGAGGGACCTAGTGAGGAACGCCAATGTCTCGCTATAACTGTTTTTGCTGTCCCCAGTACCATAGAGATAAACCTCCTGTGACGGATCTGAATAGTAATGGGTATAATATGTAGGAGGTACAATTTCGGGCATAGTGGGAGTATGAGTGAAGTACAGTGGGAAATCAGTCTGCTTATTTTTTCCCAATAACCCTCTAGTGCGGGACATAACCAAAATGTATGCAGTAGGGAACCGAGGCCGGTGAGGCATCTCCAGCAGAAGCCGGTATTCCCCAAGATATGGGCCAATCGGGTTGGTGTTAAGTACCATCTGCACAGTAGTTTGATATAGGCCTCGCGTAAGTTGGTGCTTCTAGAATATTTGTATATTGTGTCCATGGCATATGACCAGTCATCTACGGAGAGCGTGAAAGCTAAGTCTTTTTCCCACTTAATCATATAGGGTAATTTTTTAGGTGGGGTCGGGGTTAGGAGGCTGTTGTAACAGAGAGATAATGGTTTCATTTGACATTTCTTCCCCATACACAATTTGTGAAAAGCTGAAATTTTCGTAGTTGTGAAAGAGGTCAGGCCCTTCTGGTGTAAAGCATGCTTCACACGTAGGTAAGTGAAACAGTCCCTCAATGGGATGGCAAACTCCTGTACCAAGTCGGGGAAGGGTTTCAGGGAGTGGGGTGTAAAGAGCTGCCACACATGCGTCAAGCCGCGCAAGAACCAAGAATCTAAATTTAAGTCTGAGATATAGCGACACAAAACTCTGAGAGGGGCGAGATATAATAAGTCATAAGGCCGTAGCAACGGACGAACCCACTGGCGCCAGGACATGAGGGAGAGCATCGAGGCGGGTAGCAGACCCATGGTGCTATTCCTAGGAAGGAATGGAAGCCACATCAGGTCATGAAGTTTATATGGAAAAATCATGGCATTCTCCAACTGTAACCATAGAGGGGATTCTTTTAGATGCATTGACGACAACAGTTGGGCTAGTAAGGCAGCTTTGTAGTACGATTGTAGATCCAAAAAACCCAACCCTCCGTTACGTCGCGGCGCAGTGACTGTAGAGGCCGATACTCGAGGAGGCTTCCCTTTCCAAATATGCGCATGGAGCAGTTTTTGCAGCCGGAGCAATAAATGCGCCGGTATGAAAACAGGGATATTTCTGAAATAGTATAAAATTTGGGGTAGGATACACATCTTTATGGCCGCCATACGACCCAACCAGGAGGATTCATTTGTGCTCCATGTGGAGAGCTGCGTCTCGATGGAGTTCAATAATGGCGTGAAGTTTTCCTTAAGGATGGTGCCTCGCGACTTAGAAAGGGAGATTCCCAAGTACTTTAAAGAGGTAGAGCACCAATCAAAAGGGTACTTACTACGCAGGGAGCCATGGGATGAAGCAGCAATATTTATAGGGAGAGCTTGTGTTTTACTCACATTATTTTTATAGTAAGATAACGTGCCAAAGCTATCAAGGAGGTGAAACAGGGAAGGAAGCGAAATCTCCGGTGTGGTCAAAAAAAGCAGTATGTCGTCCGCGAAGAGTGCCAGCTTGTGCTCCCCATTCGGGGTCGGCATACCTTTGATTGCTGGGGAAATCTTAATCTGCAGCGCTAAGGGTTCTAGGGCCAGAATACATATTAACGGGGATAATGGACAACCCTGTCGGGTGCCATTGGTTATGTGGAAAGAGGAGTATAGAAACCCCGATACCAAAACTTTCGCCGACGGAGCAGAGTAAAGGGCCATAATACTATGTACAAATTGTGCTGGGAGACCAAACCTTAGTAACACCATCCGCATATACCCCCAGTGCAGGCGATCGAACGCCTTTTCGGCGTCCAATGCCAGCAGGAGTCTGGAGGTATTAGTCCGATGGGCCAAGTCGATTATATCATAAAATCGTCGGGTGTTGTCACATGTTTGACGGCCCGGGACAAAGCCGGTTTGTTCAGTCGCGATCAAGGACGGGAGTAGGGGAGCCAACCTAGTAGCTAGTAATTTAGCATACAGTTTGGCGTCTACATTCAACAGGGAAATAGGGCGGAAGTTGGCACAGTGTGTCGGGGGTTTACCAGGTTTAGGCAGGGTCACTACTGTTGCCTGCAACATCTCCGGAGGAATGATGCCAGTGTTCTTAATGTCATTAAAAAACAGGGTAAGAGTCAGAACCAGTGAAGGAGCAAATACCTGATAATACAGATTCGTAAAACCGTCAGGGCCTGGGGCTTTATTTTTTGGAAGTGCATTAATAGCCTTGAGAACCTTCTCCTCTGTAAACGCAGCAAGCAAACCTGTAGCCTGAGAGGGAGAGAGGGCGGGGAGGCTCGCCGCCTGAAGAAAGAGATCTATATCGTCCTGGGTAGGGGACGGCACGGTGTGGTCTGATCCTAGGTTGTACAGGGAGGCATAATAACGTGCAAATTCATCAGTAATAAGGGCTGGGTTATAAATTTTTACGTTATTAGCATCCAATAGGTACAGTATGTTGGTTTGCATTCTTTTCCCTTTCAATTTAGACGCCAGCAATTTCCCCGGTTTATTCCCTTGGGTATAATGAGCATAGTTAAGCCGTCTAATTGAGCGCGCAGTGATTTGGAGCATAAGGTGTTCCAACTCGCGGCGCTGCGAAATCAACTGAGCGGTAATATTAGGGGTAGGCGAGGATTTATTCTGGGTTTCTAATACCGTGAGTCGCCGTGTAAGGGCAGTCATCTGAGCATTAAAACGTTGTTTACGTTGCGCTCCTTTCTGTATAAAATGTCCTCGCATAACAGCTTTGTGGGCCAACCATATCAACGCTGTTGCAACGTCCCCAGTCACGTTCATCGTGAAGTACTCCTGAAGGAGCTGTAGCGTTGTTGTCACGTCATCCCTATCTACAATGAGTGAGTCATTGAGTCTCCAATTCCCCATACCCCTCGGTGGAAAAGCAGCCTCAAAAGTAAGCGTAAGCGGAGCATGGTCAGACCACGTAATGATGCCGATGGTCGCCTCCAGGAGACGAGACAAAGCTGAACTATATATCAAACACAAGTCAATTCTACTATATGAGGAATGGACATGAGAAAAATATGTGTAATCACGTGTATTGGGGTGACATATCCTCCAAGTATCATATAGGTCAAACGAAGGCATGAATTCCCGTAGTTGTTTACTAGAGGACGGGGGGAGCGGGGATGGGAGCGGGGCTGGCTCGTCTGAGTGTCAACATCGGGGTCAGGAGTGCAATTAAAGTCCCCACATAGGAACATCGTACCACTAGACATTTTTTTCACTCTACCAAAAGCTTTCCGCAGATAAGAAACCGGATTATCATTAGGGAGATATAGGTTAGCAATAGTGATTGGTAATTCGTTCAGCGTACCCACAAGAATCACAAGGCGGCCCAACGGATCAACATACTGAGCCGAACACACAAAGGTCCAGTCTCCATGGAACAGGATCGAGACACCTTTGGACTTCGTCAGAGCAGTGGAGTGGTAGGCCTCAGTGTACATGCGCGATTTCAAAAACGGAGGACGCCTCTTACAAAAATGAGTCTCTTGCAAACATACAATAGCCGGTTGAGACTTATGCAGGTCGCGAAATAAAGCATGGCGTTTGTACGGAGTGTTCAAGCCCCGAACATTTAAGGAATAAATCTGGAAATGAGGTTTACTCATTTTTAGTTACGCCGAGCCCTCTAGATCTCACAACGGTCAGTACAGACAATCTCCTCGGGAGAATGGAGGGACTCTCCTGCACACAATAGCGCCCGGAACCGTATATTATAGTGCATACCAAACTAACAAACAGTACATACATTACATACATAGGTCGAACCAGAAAAAAACAAAAATAAAAATAAAAAATAAAAAGGAAAGAAAAAAGAAAAGAAAAAACCCGACCAAACCACAGAAAAAAATAACTGCACTCCATGAGCGCAGCTGAGTGGAGTCAATCAACACAGCAGATTGGTATAAGTAGGGAAAAAGAAACAAGGTCAAGAAAAAACTCCAGTAGGGGAAACAACAGTCCCAACTCTACCTGAGAAGGTGACCGCGCCAATTTACAGGCCATTGGAAGGCCTCGGAGCTTGCCGAATAAAAGAACAGAACAGTCCCCCAGGAGCGCCCAATTGAGGTGAATCAAAAGGGGTCAGTCCGGCATCCGTGAAGGAGTTCTGACGCCCAAGGAGACGGAAAACAACATGGCAAAATAATAGAAGCACGCCCAGAAGCTGGATAACGCAGGGCCAAAGCACCTCATTTTGGCCGGACCCGGTGCCACTCCGGAGAAACTTTCAGCGGCGAAGATGATTCCTCCCGAGGGGGAGTAAACTCAGACTGGACTTTCCATTCCATCAGCAAGTGCATGCCAGTGAGGGGGTCAGGGATAACGTGCAAGACTCCCTCCCCGCATAACAAGATCTTTGTGGGAAATCCCCTCGATCGATACGCCATGTTGTGGTCACGTAAAATTTTCGTGAAGGACGAAAATTCCCTCTCTTTAGACATGGTAGCTGTTGACAGGTCTGCGTAGAAAGAAACTTCGGCATACGGAGAGGGTAGAGGCATAGATTTCCGTGACGCTCTCTCATTAACGCTTCTTTAACATGGAAAAAGTGCACCCGGACTAAAACATCTCTAGAAGCTGAGAGCGGCAGGTTCTTGGCACGTGGCAGTCTGTGTGCCCGATCCATCAGGAAATCCTGTGACGAGTACGTTGGTACCAGGATCTGGAAAAGTTCCATAATATAAGGCTGAAGATCAGCAGGGGGTACTGCCTCCGGAATGCCCCGGATCCGTACATTGTTACGCCGTGAACGGTCTTCCAAATCGGCTAATTTCGTTGCCATGGTGTCATGTGCTGTCTGCAAAGCTATATGGCGATCCACTAAGTCATTATGGGCCAAACATAAGTCGTCTGTCTTAGACTCCAAAGAGTCTGTCCTCTCACCCAGGTCTTGTACATCGCGCCTCAGCTCCTGCAGCGCTTCTTTAAGATCCGTTTGTATAGTAGATCGAAGTTCTTGCAGCATGGCATGTAGTCTGCTTTCTGAAGGTGGTAAGGTGTCAGACATGCAGGGTGAGCCTGCGACAGCTGCTTCCGTTGTAAGAGAGGAAACAGAGGAGGGAGATCCGCCATCTTGGGCCTCACGAACCCGGTCTTTTTTCGCCAATTTTGCCGGTTCCAATGCTCGTTGCGCCTTAGGGGGCACCATCTGGGAGCCAGGAAGTGTCACCCAGCTGTGGGTGAAATTTCAGCCCCGGGGTTGCTGGTATTTAGCCGCAAGAAATGAAAATTCAGCGCCGGTCACAGGAGCTCTCCTTACATGCGACCGCGTGCTGCAACGTCTGGCCACGCCCCCCGCAGAAATATTTTTAACATTGAAGCCTATGGGATTCTCCTGAATAATCCTGTCGAATGAAACCACCGAATGGCAGGGTATTTCGGCAACTTTTCTCAGCTGTTCGGTGTTCTCTGAACAGACAAAGCATTGCTTCTCTATGAGGATTTCACTGCCCACGAACAGGCAACGAACAGGCACCGTATGTGCAGGCAATTCGTCACAATCAGAAGCAAATAAGGCACAGAGTAACAAAACATATCTGTCTGCAACACTTTTGCAAACGTGCTATGAATGCAGATGTGCTGAAAAACTTGTAAGTCAATTAAAAACTGTCCACTTCCCCAGTTCCAAAGTCCTGTGCTGTCATGCTCTCATCTCAGATGGACCATACCCGCACCTAAAGACAACATCCTGTCCTGCTCACAGACTGTCCTATGCTTTCCAGGCCTGATTATTGATTGTTTCTACTTCAACCCTCTTGCACAGGTGATCCAATTAAGCACCGGTTGACTCAATAAACAGCAGCCACGTGCATCAGCACTGTTTCTCTCTTGCTCCTAGAGTAAAGACCTGTATTTGTTTGCTCCTGTGAACTGCTACCTACCTGCCCAAGACCTCATATAGTACCTGAGATCACCCTGGATCACCCCTTTTGTTCTAACGCCATGTGCCCCTTCAGCTGCCTGAGTTGCTGCACACCTGCACTTACCTCCCCTGGATCCCACAGTTTCCTTGTGACCCCAAGTTTATAGTGTCGTTCAAGTATCCTGGTACCTTCCACAGATCCTCGCGTCCCTCTCAGGTTCCTGTGTCTCCAGTGCCCCTGTATCCTGATTGTTATCATTCATTCCAAGTCACTATGTGTCCCACTATCCAGTCTGGTCAGCCCTCTTCACCATCCTGCCTATTGTTCTCAGCTTGCTAGCTCTCCTGTTCCTGCCTCTGCCTCCACCTTTTTCCTCAAGTGTGTGTATATTGTTATGGATAAGAGGACAAGAATATGTATCTGCTTTAATAATATTCAAAGGCCTAGAAAAATGCTCATTTAAGTTTAATATGTCTTTAAAAGATGATTAATACAATTGTCATTTTAGAGAGAATCAAAATGTATCTTGCGTAACTCCGCTGTTTCGAAAGAATAAGCTAACCACAAAGTCACGAGGAGTCTTATTCTGGTATCAAGCCCATCCTGCATCCTAGAACAGAACAGAACATCCACACACCCATGATGGAGAAAAACGGCTGACACTTGTCAATGACGCATGATACCTTGACCTTTAGAAATAGCTGATATTTGATTCTTATATAGTTAATAAAATAATCTGTATGTACACAATTTTATGCTGAAGTTGACCAAAATGTTAAGTTGACTCCCACTCGCTTACTCACCAAACGGTTATAAAACATGTATCGAAATCTAATAAAATATCAAAGATAAAAGAGGGGTTAATGAGCACAGAGCTGTTACAGAGTTATAGGGGCCATGGAGGAATGGAGTGTTGCTGGATAGTAGGGGTTCAATAGGAGTGGACTGGGCTTTGGCACAGGGGAAGATCTAGACACCAATCTCAGGAGGGACACTCTACCAGTTTTGAAGGAAAGATAGATAGATGGAAAAATAGATGGGTATTGAGATATATGGAGGGTTTTACATAGATACATACATACATAGACAATCAGATGGATGCAGAGATATATAGGCAGCTAGATACAATCTACATACTTACCAGTATCTGGCCGTGCTGTCGCTAGGCAATGCAGTCTCTAATTTTCTCTTTGATTTCAGCCCCCCTGCGTCTCTGTAGCAGGAAGTTCCAGTCACATGACTGGTCCCTGCAAAAGGCTGAGCTGTCACACAAACATCCAGCAGTGACACCATTGCCGGCCTCTTTCCACTGGTTCACCCCTGGATTATCTACTGTTTTGGCAGGATATCGGAGGGCGAGTTGTTGCAGGCTTTGCTACTAGACATGTGCATTCGTTTTAGTACTAAAACGATTTAGTCCGAATTTTGGGATAATTTAGTTTTCGTATGACTCAAGAGATACGAAACTGCTCAGTACAAAAAACGAAAGAAACTAAAATAAAATGCACTACATTTTAGTTTCAGTCCTTTTTGTGATATTACATTGAGTGAAGGAGACCAGCAATGAAGAGCGCAGCATCCGAAGTTCTGCACCCTCCACATGCCAATGCAGTAGGATGTTCTATACAGAGAGGGGTATTAATTAATGCAGGAGGATGTTCTAAACATTATACAGAGAGGAGCCTTTTTTTTTAGCCCTTTAAATCCAGTGGCTGTGAGCGCTGAGATCGGCTGCTTGTTATATTATCTCTCAGTACAATGTATCAGGCTCAGCTGTTACAGTAACTGACTGTAACAGCGCTCAGAGTTTCAGTAAAACAAGGAAATAATATTGTTCTAACCTCTTATATATAAAAATATTATTTACTAGTTTTACTGAAACTCTGAGAGCTGTGATGAGCAACAGTCAGTTACTGTAAGAGCTTTGCCTGACACGGGCCAGTATTACAATGTTGGTGCTAACTTAACCAGAGCTGTTGTAAACTGAAAACCTCCATAGGCTATAATGGCTCTGGGAAGTTTACAACAGCTCTGGTTAAGTTAGCACCAACTATGTAATATGGCCCACATTGTGCTGAGAGTGAGAGATACTGTAACGAGCAGCGATCTCAGCCCTCTGAGGAGCCACTACAATAGTAATTGTATCCACTGGTTTTCGGATGAATGAAATTAGTTTTCATACTAAAGAACTGAAAACGAATTTCTTTAGCAACTAAATAAATTGCATTTTAGGACTAATCCATTAGTTCAAAACGAAATTTTGTGCTGTGCACATGTCTATTTGCTACAGTAAGATTTATGAAAGAGCCCCATATGACTCAGCGTGTTCTTGAACTACTTTCTTTTTTGAACAGGTAATTTAGTCACAGGCTTGCTTTTACTATGAACGCGTGAGCATTCATCATAGGCATGCAAACTTCATGTTTTAGGGTGTGCAGGCAAGTTACATTCGTTACTTTGAAACTGGGAATAATCACAAATTGCTACTTTTCATTTTATTTATCATAAAGCAATAAGTAAAAAAAACGAAAAGTGTATATTGAAACTAAAAGGCCAAAAGCAGGGAAACTTCACGTAACTGGCTCACCCTTCTGCGCATGCCTGTGGGGTTCATATGAGACCATTTGGCCTCTCTGTTCTTATTATGCAATTTTATAATTAGTGATACGCATAATGTATGCAGTCATTTGGATAAGCTGACAAACCGTGTCTAGAAGGAAAGGGCTAATCACACTGCAATTATCTGCTTTACATTTTATAAATTTTGTAACAAGCTTTAATAGCCGAGAAGTAGTACTTATGGTAAAGTGAGGCAATGTATAAATATAGACATTATTTGTTATGCAGCTTGAATTTTGCTGTTGCCGGTTGGTTATTTCCTTAGGTTTGCACGTTACATATTAAGTTACTATAGTGCTTTTTGGTAAGGATGGTATGGTATTCATTGGTACTGGCATGATTTCTATAAATTACTTAAATGTCCTATTTCACCTCTTGTCATTGCTAGTTGTGTGTTGAGACCTGGGAAACTGATCTAAGATTAAAGTTTAGTTCCTTTATGTGCCCTGACAACAAAAGAGGTTATTGCTGGTGCCAGGAGGAGAAGAGCTGCTGCGCATTTCACCTGCGCTCAAACTAGCAATTAAGGCATGCCCACCCCATGTCTGCACAGGCCCTCTATGGTCAAATACAGATTTTTTTTGTGTTCATCTTATACATTTTTTTTTATTTCGGTTTGTTTTTAATCTTGAAAATTTGCATTATTTTATTTTGTGGGATTTTTTGGGCTTCTCTTGGAGATTATTTTTTTATTAAAAAAAGGCAGATCGTAATTATGACATTTTTTAGAGGTACATATATTATTATGCCTTGCCTCACTAATTTTAAAGGAAGGGGGTAGTTTGTTGTTTTTATTTGGGGGCAAGTGATTAGAGGCTTGGGGATGTCTTGTCCAACCCATTGCGCTTACTTTCCACCCATTCTGGACTATGCCATGCCTCTCCCACTTGTATTAATTAGCCCTACCCATAGCTGGGGCTGAGAGTGGACACTAGCATGGACTATTCCACCACCCAATGTCCATGGATGTGGTCTTAGAGGAGTCCCCTGATTGATCCCCATTTGTTATTTGCAATTGTCAATCCCCCTTCACTGGCGGCACTGGTGTCCAGTCAGTGTGGGACGTGCCCTGCGTTCTGTGCACTAAGCACAGATGGATCGCAGTTGTAGAACCCCATAACCACCCGGACCAGCAGCGATGCAGAGGCTGAGGCCTGTGAGTTTTATTGCTGTGGATTCTGTGATACGCACACACACACCACACATTACTGGGAGTTTTATTGCTGTGGATTCTGTAATAGGCTCACACCACCACACACTACTGGGATTTGTATTGCTGTGGATTCTTTGATACGCTCACACACACCACACGTTACTGGGAGTTTTATTGCTGTGGATTTTGTGATAAGCTCACACTCAACACACACTACTGGGAGTTTTATTGCTGTGGAGCTCTGTGATACGCTCACACACACACCACACATTACTGGGAGTTTTATTGCTGTGGAGCTCTGTGATACCTTATACACACCGCACATTACTGTGAGTTTTATTGCTACATACCCCCGGGGTATAGGGGATATATGGTTATGTATGTGGATGTATGTCTGTGTGTGTAAATGCATGTATTTGTCTTTAAACAGGCTGCTATGCGTAAAATTCTGCATCTGTGTCCTTGTTGCAGTCCAGATCGCTGCCTGACACTTTATGACACTTTATGGTGAGTACCCCAGCTATTTTCCTAGGGAAAAAGCACTGAGTTTAACTGATACAAAGTATTTATGGGGTTAAAACACCTATTGTGTCATTGATTGGAGTCTCATGTTCCTCCCACTAATTAGCATGGATTTGAGAATATAAGGGGAATGTGGGAATCTGTTTTTAAGCATGATTAAGGCGTAAGCTGAAACATCTTTTTTTTTACACTAGCACTTGCGGGCATTCCCATAAAGGATTATTTGCTATGAGCCTGGTGTTGCCCATCACTATTTTCTTGAAAGTGTTTATGGGACCTCTGACCCTTTACTTTGGAACACCCAGCTGCTAGCACGACCCGGGTAAGCCCACTACACGGTAGCCACGCTTTTTTCTCCTTTTAAACATAGACAGACAACTCTCATGCAGATGTGAAGCAAAGGAAGCAGGGAGGTGAAACGTGTTGCAATTTTATATGATTTTAATTGTTTTATTAAGTATTCTTGTTTTCTTTTAGGCACTTGGCCCGTACCATTTTTTTATAATCTATAAAGTTGATACACATTAGGTACATACACTGTGTAATACTTTTTCCACATCAACCAACGGCTGGACAGACAGTCCGTGGAAACCTCACTATGAACACCCCGACAGGACAGCTAACTGCCTGAAAGTGTCATACGATTTTAAAATAGAGGCAACTATCAGGGCTTTACATTTGGTTGTACCTTTTCATTTCACTTCAGTGCTTCTTCTTTTAATAAGAACATACTACTATATGATAAGCATTTATTTTCTCTTACTTTTTGTTTTGAACGACTACTGCACCAATGAAAAGAAGATTTGGTTGACCTTATCTACCATATTCTGAGATACATGAATCTAAGAGAGTCGGATTCTGAACCATGTGAGTTTTAGTCCACAAGAGATATAGGGCCACATTGCATTCTCCACGCTAAAACGGGGGCGGTATGGAGAAAAACCTGCGCCCGCAGTTTTCCCTCTACTGCCCCCGTTTTAGTGTGGAATTACAATGCAGGCGCTTCAAAAGCTGCCTGCATTGGTAGTGCATGCTACGCCCTGGGACTCCATTGAGCCAGACGCCGGCAGTCACATGACATGCTAGATCTAGCCTTGTGAGATCCGGCAGGTCGGCGTAGTGATACACAGGGGGAGACTGAGGAACTTGTTGCCACGGGACAAGAGGTGAGTATACGATTTGATTTTTTATTTTTTTGGATGGTGTTAATGGATTCTGCAGAAGCGGAATCTGTTAACACCAAGTCCTGGCTTTGGTTAACTTTCTGTTAACTGCGGCCAGACGTTTATCAGCACTAGTAGATTGTAATACTAATGCTGATTAACACTTTGTGCTCCCCATGTTGGGCCCTATTACAATCTTCGCGCCGGGGCAAAAACACATTAACGCAAGGGGCAAAACCCTTTGCGCTGAACGTCGTATTACAATGTCCGCGCAATAAACGCGTGTACACGTTTCATGCGGATGAACCTGCACGAACGCTACACTAGCTTACTGTACATCGCGCGTCCTATACTTAACATTGTGAGCGCAAATGCGTTTGTGCGCTGGTATGCGGATGGTATTACAATCTATGCGCAGGAATTAACTCATAGACTTTGCGCGCATAATCTTAGCAACTCCTAAAAGCTGGTGTTAATGGCAAATTCTATCAACCTGGCCACAACCAAATACAGCGGCCACAACTAAATACAGCAGCCCAAAAAAAAAAAATGCAGCATAGTATAGTTACACATTCTAAACATACCAAACCAATAAATTTGAGAAATTGTGTGTGCATTTTTTATTGATGCAGCATATATGCGCAGATTGACTTTGACAGGAGCAAAAACTTAACGTGAGCCAATTGTGGTTCTTAATTCTGATTGGCTGAATCGCGTGAAAAAAACAGTCCACACACTGATTTCTGCGCGCAACGTTGCTGCGCGCATGTTTGTGCTCGTCCGTTTTATGCGCGTTATTGCTCGACGGATGAAAAAATGCGCGAGGATTGTAATTCCAGTGTTGATTTCTGCGCGTTAACGGTTAACGCTGGGCGCACAAAATCACGCGTTGCGCTAGCGTTTTAACGCAAAGATTGTAATAGGGCCCGTTAAGTATAAGAAGCGCAAAGTACAGTAACCTTGCGCTGAAAAGTGCAAGGTACCAAACGCAAACGGGTTACTTAACCCGTTAGCGTTTGGATTGTAATATGCGGTAGCCACCGCGGCTAACGTTAATGCTCACGATTGTAATGTGGCCCATAGTATGTACAAGTTAAATCACTGGTATTACAATATTGAATAATGATGTGTGTTTAATCTTGTTTATTCTTTCTGAAGGATGGAAACTAGCAGATGTTAGGGAAGTAGGCCCTTAGTTTTAAATATAACCTCTTGTGAAAATAGATTTCATTTTTCTACGTTTGTCACTTGGATACACCATACTTTTTGAAAATGTATACAACAGAGCTGTCAAACTCACGCCCCCCCCCCCAGATGTTTATACCTACAATTCCTAAAATTCTTTCAATGCATTAGATTGCCAAGGAATCCTGTGAGCTGTAGTTCAGAAACATTTGGAAGACTGGAACTTAACAGGCCTGGTATTCATTATTTTATTATTATTGTGAAGAGTCAATGAACTTTGCATTAAATTTACTCTGGTAAGGTAACGCTAAATATTGAGTTTAGTTATTGTCAAAAAGGTTCCTTTTGGAATGTGTAGCATCTTTTCTGTTGCGCTGAAGTGTATTCGCTTTAACCTGCACAAACAAGTTATATGGCCTAAATTTAACAATTTGTTATAGCAGTCAGAGCACTTTAGGCTGGTGTCAGAAGAGCGTTTCTACGAGTGGAAGGAACGTCCGTGAGAGTGGACGTTCCTTCCCGTCTGACGCCTGTCTGGCCACCTGGACGCCTGTCTTGTGCTTTGCAGCCCCGTCGAACGCACGTTGTAGCACTTCGACACTGAGCCTTCTAAATGGACGCAGCACGCCTGCTGTAGCACACGCAATACGTGAACACGCTACAAATATAAGAAAGTCTGAACTTTTTAAACTTTAGTAAACTTCTATTACTGTGAAAACCATGCTAATTACAATACAGAGCAGAAACTGTGTTGCTTTTCACTAAACCGTGTGGGAAATTGACAAGAATATTACATATTTCAGGGCCAAAATGCTGAGCTGCAGAAACACCTGAGCTGGAGAATCATTGCAGATCACTATTCTTGGCCTTAAAATTCTGTAATTAACCTGCCAAAACAAAACAGCTTCTCAGTTTCATGAAGAACACTGATATTATTATAGGTACAACCTAAATTTAGAATGATGTCCTAAAATAACAGAGAAGTATATATAGAATAGAAATGAGAATTAACAATTTGACAAAGGGACTATTGATACCAGAACCTGTAAGCACAGTATGTTCATTGAATTTACTATTTGATTTGCTTTGTGGATCAATTTTAGAGGTACATGGATACTAAATGTCATGATCGGAAACACTGTATTAATTTCAGCAGCAATCTTTTCCTACTGCGGAAGAAAGGCTGATTTAGGGCTCCCCTTCTCCAGGCACTTAATCACTTGGCTTGATATTTCACTACCAGTCAATAAAAGGTCCTTTCATGCCGTGTCTTTGCCAGACAGCTGAGTGATTTAAGCCGAAAAAATGAAGAAAAGTGATGTTATCCTATCTGTACCAGCATAATACTACCAAAAGGTAGAACCATTAATGCATATCATGCAAAAGAGAAAAGCTGAAATGCTTCTATTAAACGTTGAAGTAAATCTCTAGATCTACAGTTTGGCAATAAAACATCCCTCCTACTCCAGTTTAATGAACTAGTTATATATCCTACAGCAGCTGAAAAACCCTTTATCCTTCTTCTCCCTGACAGATTTTATTTCCCCTTCCATTATATGACCAGCACTGAAAATTAAATTAATTTTGGTACTCAATAGAATTGGTTTAACCAATAGAAATCTATACAAAAAATGCAATGATTAAATTATCTTCATTTCTACTAGTGCTTTTATGTAAAAGTATATATATTCATACACAAATATACCTGTTTATTCTTTTTCTGTTTCGCTGAGCATTCTTTTCCTTATTTCGTATAATTAAATACTTGTCTCGTTGCTTTCTATACTGCCATTTTCCTTATTAAGTGCAGATCACCACAAAAGTGGAATTAATAACGTGTCTTAACCCTTTCACTGCTGAAGACGTGTGGGACACGTCCTCATTGATGCACGTTGCATGCTGAGGACGTGCCCCACACGTCATCAGCTGTGCGGGACCCCCGGCGGAGATACTCACCTCTCTGTCCGGGTCCCACGGTGTTCTGACTACAGCGTCCTCAGACGCTGAAGTCAAGCTCCTCCCGGCGTAAATGACGTCATCGCGCCATGCGCGATGACGTCATTTCCAGGCGACCCCCGGCAATGCCGGGAGATAGCCTGGAAGGGAGGGGGGGGATCCGTTCGGATCCCTCTCCCTCCCGATCGGAAGGAGCAGCGGTAAAAGCCAGGCACCGCTTAAAAGGGGAGAGTCTCCCCTTTCAAGCGATGCTGGCTTTAACCCTTCAAGTGC
This sequence comes from Leptobrachium leishanense, assembly GCA_009667805.1. Lineage (NCBI taxonomy): Eukaryota > Metazoa > Chordata > Amphibia > Anura > Megophryidae > Leptobrachium > Leptobrachium leishanense. The sequence goes on from CM019065.1 coordinate 136,266,422, forward strand.
TGGTTGCACTTCAGCGCCTTGCGGCGCCGAAGTGCAGCCTATCTCCGGTGGGGGCCGCCATCTTGATGGGCGGCTCCGCCCCCGGGACTCCCCTCGCTGTCTGACGTCATCACGCATAGCGTGATGACGTCAGATAGCCGGGGAACCCCTAGCTGCCGGGGATTTCCAAGGAAATCCCCTGGTGGAGATAGGGGGTTCTTGTGAACCCCGATATCTCCAGAACCGTGGCAGCTAGGGGTCATGGAGGGTGTCATTTGAAAGGCCTGAGCATGGCCTTTCGAATGATACCCAACATGACTAGGTAAAAAAGTAAAAATAAAATAATAAAAAAAATAAAATAAAATAATAAATAAATTTAAAAAAATATAAATAAAAAAAACATGTTTTTTTTTGTGTGTTGTTTTTATTAATGCAGCAATATTGTTCACATTTCAATTATAATGTGAACAATGATGCTGCACTAATGATTTTTTTCTATGGGGTGCGTTTGCTAAAAATCACGTAATTCCCCCAAAAAAAGTAACAAGTCCCCATTTCAAATTTTTTGTACAAGCGCACCCCATAGAAAACATAACCGCAAACGCTCATGTGATAAAATGTGAAAAAAAACACTTTACACACTGCAGATGATTAAATATTAAATTTTTATTGTATTTTTTGTTATAATATACAGGCAGGTCATGACGTATACATATAAAAATGATATATTATGAATCTGCGTAGTCTGCCGGAAAGAACGATATATAATATGTCTGGGTCATTTATTAAAATGTGGCTTCAAATCGCGTTTAAACATGATGAGCGAAAGTGGTAAAAATGAGCTCAGCACACAGTGGTGAAATGCCTCAGCAGTGAAGGGGTTAATTAAGTGTCACATAACCATGGCCAAAAGAATTTTGTAATCTGTAAAGGTCATTTTGAACTTATTTGTTTAGCATTTAAAGGAAAAAAAATGAAACATTTTACATATTAAATCCCTGTATCATGCAGTATTACTTACACGGGCCAAGAGTAAAAGCATAAACGTTAAAAAAAATTGAATAAGAAAAAAAACCACATACATTGTTATGTGAGATAATGAATTGGTAAATATTAGCAGAACAAGCGAAGGTATTTCTGATGATGCTGATGAAAATTTCAATGATGCTGCTCTTAAAAAAACTGTAAAGATGAACACAGATATAATGACTATCATTATGATGACATAATGTTCGCATACAGTAGATCTGTTGTTCTATATATTTTTTACGCATATGGAATTGCAGCTACTATGGAAACCTGCATGTTATTCCCTAAGTAAAGCCTGAACTCTCATTACAGGTTATTAAAATGCTGCAATAAAGCTTGTTTGAATATTTTGTAGTGAAGTTGGAATATTAGCATTTTATGCCCTCTGCAAAGATGCCTCTTTCAACCATTTCCTTGCATGGTGAAACATGCAGACTAAGGCTGGTGTCAGACGAGTACACTTAAGAGCGGAAGGAAAGTCCATGAGAGTGGACGTTCCTTCCACTCTGACGCCCGTGTGGCCACTTCACTGAGTGCAGTTAGTGCGCTCTGCGCTACAAAGCGCGATCCTCCCGTTGAGTCATAGCTTTTCGATGGGGAGGGTTTCAGTACATCCGGTGTAGAGCGCGTAACTAATGCACCCGCTACACCATGTAGCCTGCCCCATCGAAACATCACAACGCTGTGACGGAAGCAGGGAGGACGGGTCACACAGACGCACTCAGTGTGCCCGTGTGACCACAACCCAAGATCTGGCTATTGTTTCCTGCTGCCCCTTGTTACACGTCCTCTATATAATTTATCCTCACCCCTTCCTCTGGAACAAATCATTGTGAGTTTTCTACCAGTTGACTCATGTTTGGGTCAGGTCTGGCTCCTCCTCTATGTTTACCATGTGTTGTATTCAGAAACCCCCTTGCTGTGTATCCAAAGGACTCCAGCTTTGCTTTGTGCCCACAGAACCTCAGCCTTGTCACGTATTCAGATCCCCTGTGTCCCATCCGGGCCTTCATACCAGTTTCCCTGTGATTCCTAGCCTCAATCCCAGTTTTTTGCCTGCTTCCTGAATACCTGTTGTGCCCATAGTTTTTATCTATCTATGCAATATATAATTTACCTTATTAGTTTTGTTTTAATTATTTGTTTGCTTACTGGATTTCTTCATTATGTTAGCACCCCTTCTTGACCATGGCACATATTCCTAATATACAGGGCCAAATTAACATAGGGACTATTGGAGCAGCAGCTCCAGGCCTATGCCTCATTATATGCCCACAGAAAGGATAACGAGGTCTGCATTTATGGGTATTTGGACCCCTGTATCTCCTACTACATACCAGCTGCACGGGCATGACCTTTCCAATGATACCAAACATGACCAGGTTTTATGGAACAATAGAATTTTTTTTATTTCTAACACAGAAATATTGTTCCCTTTTCAAATATGAAGTGAACAATGAGGCTGCACTAACTCACCATCTCATTTCTCATGTCACCAACAAGTGGGGAGGCGATGGCACAATGCGTTATTACGCATTGATCCCTCAAAAACCTAAACCACCGCACCGCAGCGAAGAGCACTTTTATTCATAAAACGCCTTCCTCCAAACCACAAGTGAAATTTTTTTCAGGTTTGGTTAAACTGGTATTTTCTCAGAAACATGCAGTAACAGGTTCCCATTTCAATTTAACAAGAATTCCCTATAAAATATCTAAACAAAGGTTTGGATGATAAAATGTGAAAAAATAATTTTACTCGCTGTAAATGATTTAAATCTGAATGGAAATTTCCTCGCACATTATCTGCCTGGTTAGATATACCCGTATCTGCACTATTAAATAACCTAAAATATGTTTTCATTTCACTAAATTCCAAAAAAAGCCACCAAAATCTTCAGCTCCAGGCCCATAGAGATCTTAACCAGGCCCTGCTAATATAGTACATACTCTTTATATACCCCTGGCAATGCCAGGGTATATATTTGTTTGGAAGGAACAGGTTAAACACTTAGGCCCATGTCAGATGAACGCAGTGATCACGTCCGTGTTGCCACACAGTTTAACGTCCATCGTAGCATAGAATCATGAGCAATAGAGACCCACACACCTATCTGCGCATGCACAACGCACGTGGCAAATGGACGCAAGTTAGGCAGGAACGTAAAACCGCTAGAACGGGCACGCAGAGTGCGCCATGTCCGCATAGCGTTGTGTGTGTGTGTGTGATGGAACTAAGTCAGACGGACCGCATTTGCGACGTCCAGCACCTTGATGCACAAAATGGCTTTTCATATCATTTATCAATTTTTATCATTTTTCATATTAATTTTATTTCCCGTAGTTCCCTTTTTTTTCCAACGTCCGTCAAGAAAAATGGATCGTGTGGTGCCTGCAGTATATTCGTCAGTACGTCCATCCGTTGTGCACAGACGCACAGTGCGCTCAGAATGCGCTCGTCTGACATTAGCCTAAAATTTCTGAATAAAGTGCCACTTGAGGTTGTACTGTTTAATTGTAACTAAACTTTTTTGTAACGTTCTGAGCTAAAATGATGTAGCGGGGAAACATGATGTTTAGAAAAATGGATTATAAAGGTCTATTGGTAAACTGAAATAACTTTCTTCAATAAGAGAAGAATGGAAATGAGTAAGGTTTAGAATACCTTATTGATTTAATAAAAAGAAAGAAATATATTCCTGCAGGAAGCTTTCTGCAGTAAATAAACAAACAATATTGCTCTATTTTCTCCCGTAAATGCATTTTGATGGCTCCTTTCTTAGCAGCTTTCATTGTTTAGATTGGTAACTTCATATTCCCTGTATAGGGACATCCAAACTGAAACCATGCGTCATTCTTTCTGCCACGTTCAGTTTGTTTAAAACTTTATCCATGTTTCAGCAAAGCCTGTTGCTTTTATGGATTATTCATTACACACTTCACGGGGGAGGCTGGAAAACTGCAGAATTGGTACACTATGTGTCTGATTAAGGCTCAAATTCTCCCCAAATACTCGAAGAACAAACAGCCCCCATTCAAATAACACATAACAGGCCTCGCTCGCTTATAACAGATTCAACTTCCAAAGTTGAAGGGCAGGCGGCAGATAAAAATGTTGCCTGCTGTTATTGACAGCAATGTATCACCCATATATCCGTAAACAATGTTTTGTGGGGAGTGAACAACCAACTGGCAAAATAGCTAGGGTAGAAATGTTAAAATGAGCACTGCATTCAAAGCCATGTTTCAGACAAAATCAAAAGTTAGAACGAAACATTAGTCTATTGGCTCATGATAAATATGATGTTATCCACGTTGCACAGCCCAACCTGTGAACATGGCCCACATTCAGCCTACCTGATTTCATTTGCAGCGAAAATACATTTTTTATGGAGTTATTTTTCTTCTATAGGGTTGATCATTCTCTTCCTCACTGGGCATGGCACATTTAGAATGGGAAAGGGCAAGAGATGATCTGTATATACAATACAATGACACATTCTTCCTTTAAATATGTCTTTTATAAACAGGCATAATGGAAGGTACCATATCAGCTGCACTGTATAACATCATATATACGTTGTAAAGGACTTTCTCATTAGGGGTGTTTAACCTCATCATGACCAAGTGATTTTACCATTGTCAGTCCGAGAGTGCCCGCTGCTGTTTTTACATTTCTGCACTGTTTGTGTTTAGGTCTAATTTTTCTCTTACTCGTTTATGGAATCCACACATATTATGTACCGTTTTTCTCGCCATTAAATGGACTTGCTAAAGATTACATCATTTCCTTGAGTTGAGTATAGGAAGGGAGGGGGGCTAAAGAACCATGCGGTATATAGTACATCCTTGGTCCTTAAGGGGACGTACTATGTACATCAGTGGTCTTTAAGGGGTTAAAGCAACTTTAATGTAAATGTAAGAACACTGAATATATTTTATGTATCTATATGCTTTATCTGTAATATATGTGGTGTGTTCAACAACTTTTGTTCACTAGGGACAGTATTACAAAGCTGGTGCTAATTTAGCCAGAGCTGTTGAAACTTAGCTTTTAACACATATATTGAACAAAGTGGACACAATTTCAGTCTCCTTCTCTCTCACTTTCTCTCTGTTCCTATCTATGAGATGTTAACTGAAATAGAAACATAGAAAAATGTCGGCAGATAAGAACCTTTTGGCCCATCTAGTCTGCCCAATTACATGGATACTTTACCTGGATTTATCTTTTGTTTAGGATAGCCTTATGCCTATCCCATGCCTGCTTAAATTCAATTACTGTTTTGGCCTCAACCACTTCAACTGGAAGACTGTTCCATGTATCCACCACCCTCTCAGTAAAATAATGCTTTCTGATGTTACTTTTAAACCTTTGCCCCTCTAATCTAAGACTATGTCCTCTTGTTTTGCTATTTTGTTTCCTTTTAAATATACTCCCTTCCTCTACCTTGTGGATTCCCTTTACGTATTTAAATGTTTCTATCATATCTCCTCTGTCTCGTCTTTTTTCCAAGCTGTACATGTTAAGATCATTAAGCCTTTCCTGGTAACTTTTCTCCTTCAAGCCGTACACCATTTTAGTAGCCCTTCTCTGAACTCTCTCTAAGATGTCTATATCCTTCTGGAGATACGGTCTCCAGTACTGCACACAGTACTCCAAGTGAGGTCTCACCAGTGCTCTGTACAGTGGCATGAGCACTTCCCTTTTCCTACTGCTAATACCTCTCCCTACACAACCAAGCATTCTGCTAGCATTTCCTGCTGCTCTATTACATTGACTACTTACCCTTAGATCCTCTGAAATAATAACCCCTAAATCCCTTTCCTCAGATGTTGAGGTTAGGACTGTATGAAATATTCTATATTCAGCCCTTGGGTTTTTACGTCCCAGGTGCATTATCTTGCACTTATCCACATTAAAACTCAATTGCCACAACTCCGACCATTTTTTTAGTTTACCTAAATCATTTGTCATTTGGCTGATCCCTCCAGGTACGTCAACCCTGTTGCAAATCTTTGTGTCATCAGCAAAAAGACTTACTTTTCCATTAATACCTTCTGCAATATCACTAATAAAAATATAAAAAATATAAAATTAAAAATAGATTTTTACTTATTTCATATTCTTGCCTCCTCAGTTGGCATGAACATTAATATATGCTCTATTTGTAATATCAGGGTTATTCAGAGAGAGGTCAAAACAAGTAGAATTGCCTGGAGAATGAACAATCTAGAACAAACAGTCGATTTGGAAAGTGAGATAAATGGGAGAATGTTTCTGGTTTAGCTATTTTGACCTAGTATTTTCAGTTCTCCAGTCATTCTTCTGGTTTTCACCTTTCTCTGAATAACTCTGTATATGTGGTGTGTTCAACAACTTTTGTTCACTAGGTGCAATACTACAAACTCGGTGCTAACTTAACCAGAGCTGTTGTAAATTTAGCAACTCCATAGACTATAATGGCTCTGGTAAGTTTACAACAGCCCTGGTTAAATTAGCACCAGCTTTGTAATACTGCCTGTAGAGTCTAGATGGCAATCCAGACATTGACACCTTGCTTGAGAGAGCACAGCTATACCCTCCTGACAATGCCTAACAATGGCGACAAGATCATTGAGAATTGCTGTATCTCTCAAGCAGGGGAGACTTCCTTGGCATTTCAGTACTAGCCACCCTTTCAGGGTGGTAGCAGATTGATTTGCATATAGAATAGTCTTGTCTGTAATGCTAAACCTTATGTGTCAGGGATCAGTGCCTGCATGTGCAAAGGACCATACCTGCATGTGTGCTATGCCTGAAAAGTGCTGCCCTCAGTCCAATCCAGCACTGGCAGGGGTTAACAGTATAGCACAAACACACACACCACACCCTCCTGCCTGTCAGTAAAAGAGTCACTACCCTTATAACAAATCAAACTCTGTGTTGTTTGACCTACCTCTGTGATCCTGCTGATAACCGTGTGCCAGACCCTGCTTTACCCACTGACTTTGCCTACATGTCGCCAGCCCTTGATCTACGGACCATCCTGACCACTCTATCTCTATACGCTTATGTACCACGCCATGGATTATTCCCTGCATCAGCCAGGCTACTCCAAGGTACCTTCAGCATATCCCTACGCTAAAGGCTCAGACCCCCTGAACTTGGGTCCCACCATTGCCCATGCCTGGTGCCACCCTGACAAAATGCAAAGTCCACCTACTGAGCCCACAGGGATCCTACCAGCTCTGGACAAGGTGGCCTACAAGCTATGTCTTATGCTGGAGGAGATATGGGCCTTAATGGACACTGTAAGGAGCACCCCTCCCAAGGTATATGTTCCTCCAGGGAAGAAACCTAAAGGCCCGCTGACTCCAGAGGAGCATACCAGGAGAAAGAACCAGAACCTCTGCATGTACTATGGGGATTCCTCTCATTTCCTGGCGAACTATCCCGTGAGACCCCAAAAAAGGCCAGCTCCCGTACCTGAGCCGGCTACGGTTTCACGGCAATCCCCAATAAAAAAGTCTGCACCATGAAACACTCCGGTGTCCAGAGGTGCACCCCAACTCGAGTTCACTGTACCTGAACCCAAGCCTGCTCCCAGGAGACCTCAGGTACCCAAGCCTGCTCCTAGGAAGCCTCCAGTTCCCAAGCCTACACCCAGAAAGCCTCCTACACCTAAACCTGCCCCAGAAGACTCAAGCCCGCTGTACCCAGGGGTGAGGAGCCTCTGCTGGACTATGCAGAAGAGGAGGAAGAACCTGAACTGCCTATAGAGTACGAGACCACTATACCTGAGGAGTCTGACCTTCCTATTCCTATGGACATTATGACCATGCAGACCCCAGGTACGACTTCCATCACTCCCAGGCAGCACCTTATGACCAGTGCTGCTGGTACCTCGAAACCATCACCTACGAAGAACACCGCACCTAAGGAAGAGGGTACCTATTGCATACAGGAAACCTTCTCAATCCCGAGACCTGTTACAGTTCATACAACCCCAAAACCTGTATGCAAAGAACAAATTTCAGCTGTAACCACTTGTTCCCCAGACCCTGTTCCACCAGGCTGTGTCTACGCATCCATTGGCATGGTGGTGCATAAGGAAGACCTGGCGAGGTTCGATGAGGCGTTGAACATCAGGCAAGCTGCGAAATTTCCCAAGACTGCCCAGGTGACGCTGACTGACTCCCATCACTCCCAGCCAGCAAGATCCATTGCCTTCTGCAGACTGCGGCTATCTACCTGATTCTAGGGCAGAAGAATGGGACACCATATCCTCTGATGAGGAACCACCACTGGAAACAGCCCGGCGTTCCAGAGGACCCCCAAGTCTGATTACTGGGTACCTTGGTACCATCTTCCTTACTGCGTCCCGCAGAGGGGCTCATCATGCTGCGGTCTCCCGTTATAATCCAGCAAAAGACTTCATTCTGCTTAGCGACTCATCCTCAGATTCTGAATCGGTGCCTGCCTGGTACGTCATCTTAATGATTGCTCGCAGATGCCCTGGTTACGACCAATCCTGGGCTGCCCGGAGTGCACCCCTTTGAGGGGGTATTTGTCAGGGATCAGTGCCTGCATGTGCAAAGGACCATACCTGCATGTGTGCTATGCCTGAAAAGTGCTGCCTTCAGTCCAATCCAGCACTGACAGGGGTTAACAGTGAAGCACAAACACACACACCACACCCTCCTGCCTGTCAATAAAAGAGTCACTCCCCCCTATGCAACTTGACTTTGCGTTACAAGTCAAACTGTGTTGTTCTAACCTACCTCTGTGATCCTGCTGGTAACGGTGTGCCAGACCCTGGTTTTCCCACTGACTTTGCCTAGTTGCTGCCAGCCCTTGATCTACAGACTGTCCTGACCACTCTATCTCTATATGCTTATGTACCACGCCATGCATTATTCCCTGCATCAGCAAAGCCTATTCTAAGGTACCTTCAGAATATCCCTACGCTAAAGGCTCAGACCCCCTGAACTTGGGTCCCACCGTGGCCCATGCCTGGTGCCACCCTGACATTATGAGACTGGCGAGGAGACTTACCGTAGGGCAGATCCCGTACACTACTGTCAGTTCTCAGTACAATCAAAAACTTGTTTTTATTGAGGAATAAGTAGAAAAGGATTAAATGTATGGTTATGAAGGGTGAATAAAATGTTTTCGTACATCCTCTTGATACCTGGATTACTCTTTTGATACTTTCTAAATGAGGCTTCTTCCAACAATTGGAACCAATATATTAGTTGACACTACATGCTATTGAAGTTGTGAGATCCTGTTCCAGTGCACAAATTGCTTATCTTTGACATATGGCAACAATTACTATTACAAAGGAGCAGCATTTTAACACATATATTGAACAAAGTGGACAGAATTCCAATCTCCTTTTCTCGCACTTTCTCTGTTCCCATCTATGAGATGTTAACTGAAATACTATTAGAAAGCAGATTTTTACTTTTTTCATATTCTTACCTCTTCAGTTGGCATGAACATTAATCATAAAAGTTAAGTCAGGGTTAGGGCATTGTAAAAGTTAATTAAGTTAATGAAAAAAGTTATATTATCAAACACATCAAAGTTTCATTAAGGCATATTTGATTAGGTCATGAAATGGACATGCACATAATAGCGCTACACATAATTAAACAAGTTATTCTTTGCCAGGACAAAGTGATAAAGCTGCCAGTATCACAGTTTTCCATGGTACTTTCTGTGAAGCTGTACATTAACATTAAAAACCCTTGTTTTCCTTTAGTAATGCTTTAAAATCTAGCCAATTATGTTTAGATAGGCAACTGCTGCAAATGACAGGTTAATTTTTTTTATGCTGTGATGGTTATGCGGGATCATAATAAGGGTAAGGTCCAAAACTGAATGCATAATGACTTTGGTAATATTGGGTTAAGCATCATGGTTTTAGTGTACAATAACTATTGGCCTTTGTGTGTGCACATGCCCATTCAAGGTGCATATAATTTAAAAGAAAAAATCAGAGTGTATGTCTTATCTAGTTATAATCTTACCAGTTAGCTACATTTATTTACCATTTAGTTGAGAATTCTACATTCCCAACCTTTTAGCGTCAGCAGTTAACTAGATATTTCGAAGTATATTTGCATAAAAAGTATTCTATCCTTCTTTGGATTGTTCCCATTGTAACCACAGCTAAGGTGCAATGACAATGTCCCAAGGGCGCTTCATATTTTAATCATAGCAACATTTTCCATTCTGTTCTGTGGCCTATATTTGTTCAACATGCCTAAAACATCCCAAGTGGCTCAGGTTATTATTTTTGCATACAACTCATTTCACAAGCTTACATATATCGAGGGGATGGATACCCAAAGAATCTAGAAATTATATCACAAGAGAGGTAGAAAGAAGTGCAGGGAAAATATATAAATGTAAATATATATTTATAGAGAGAGAGAGAGTGTGTGTGTGCGTGTGAAGCAGGATCCAGGGATACCTTGTTTATTTGGACTAACGGGGCTAACGCTATATTTTAAAGACAGGATTTCGAAAGTTGAACTCTTCTTAAGGCCATATTCCCTTTTTCGCGCTAACATGGGGAGGCTAACGGCGAGTATCTGCACTTGCCTCCCCATGTTAGAGCGATATTCCGGAGCAGGCACTACCTCAGCAACTTGCCCCGGAACACAGTACTAACCGCTGGCATACTCGTGGTGGCACTTCCATGCTGTCGCAGGTATCACCTCCTGGAGTCCTTAGAATCCATGGAGGCTTGCGATTCTGGGGAGCAAGCCCTGAGCTCTCGCAAGATCGCATAGCGCTGTGGGGGGATACCATGAATGATTTGTTCCGAGTCTCACGGTGCTCTCGATGACAAGAAGTGGCGGATAGGGCCTTCAACTTCAAGAGTGAATGGAAAAAGAAAGAACGAAAGGAAGGAAAGCAAGGAAGAAAAGGAAAGAAAGTATATTCAAGCCGATACTAAATAATACACGACGTTACGTTAGTGAGTGAGAAAACCAGAAACTACTTTTAAAGTCCTTCTTTAAGGTGTTAAAATAGGTAATAATTTTTATTCCAAATGTTTTGCGTTCATGAAAGTCTTTGATAGTTCCTTTGAGGATGTTAATCCTGAGGTTGTGTATGGAGTGGAAGTCTCAATAAAGTGATGTCTAAGGGGGTACAGTAGTTTTTTACTGATTACTTTTTATGTAAAGTCTATGCAGGTTCATCATGAGCTGAAGCTTAAGGTGGGTTTCTGTAATGTAGCAGCTATTATAATGCACTGCGCACTGGCTCATGTACACCACGTTGACAGATGCATATGACTATGAGCCCTTCACAACATTTGACAAATTTTAGATCCTTACTTTTGGGCATATCAAATGTTCAGGTAGAGAAAAAGTAATATCAAGATTTTTCAGGGTTAGGTTAATCGAGGTGATAGTGTGACGCCTAGATCACCTCCCGATCATTAACGGGTTAAAAAATCCATTGAGAAATCAGTATTAGTGCTTCTTATCGCACGCTTACTGTATTTTGATCTCCCTATGTTTAACATGGAGAGTGCAAAGTGTTGCTAACTAAGGCTAGGGTCAGACTGAGGCAGTGCGAACGCGCGTGCAGGCGCACTTAATCACGGCCGCACTACCAGCAAATGACAGGCAATGACGGCCAATATACGAAGTACGGTCGCACAAAAGTCCGGCTGCGCAACACAAGTGGAAAATGAACGCATTTTTTCGAGAACGTTAAACTGCTACTACTGACGTACAGAGTGCGCTGCGTCCGCTAGCGGCGTGTGTGCGTGAATTGGAGATGTCAGACGCTGCTAATGTCCGGCCAACATAACGTCCAGACGCAAAAAGTGTTTTATTGATGATCCGTACAAAATCACGGATGCAAATGCGCATCGTATGACCGCTATCGCGTATTCCGTGAAAAAATGCGTCCATTCGTTCGAACGCACTTTTTCACAGACAACGCGAAAATGCGTTCGTCTGACCCTAGCCTAAAAAGGTTTGCTACAGCTTAGAGCTGTAGTAAACTGATTTTGCTTCGGTAGATTCAGTTAGCAGCAGCTGGAAACCCCCCCAAACCTCCCCCAAATACTCACCTCTCATCCCACTGCAGGAATGTTGGCCCGATCAGCCGCTTCTGGTCACCGGGTGTAGAGTGAAAATGGCGAAAATAAAGTCCCAAGTCTCCCTCTGCAATCACGCCACCCATCTGCAGGATCTCATGAGAGGCAAGACCCTGCCGGTTATGTGACCCAGCAGCATGAATCCATAGGATTCTATGGAGGGGATGCTCGAAACGGCGCTTTAGTGACATTTACATTGATTTTACCTTTGTTTGTGACAATATATCAGTAAAACCCTCAAACATTAATATGGACATATATCCTGTCCACGTTCTGCTGATGGGGGGTAACATAGACATCCCATGGGCATTCTACAGTTTTCTAACAGCAGTAGTCAGACCTGTGTTAGCATTGTCCAAAGTCTGCATTTCAATTGCTAAGGGGTTGATCTCACATTCAAGGCTCAGCACTTTGGAGTTGGCAGATTTCCATATTTTCCTTGCATGGTTTTCTGGACTGTTTGTGTCTGTTCACAAAAGTGGTGGAGGCATATTGTTTTTTTTTCCCAGGCCTTATTTGCTTTTGTTTTGAGATGCACTAGGTTAATTACATTTTTATGTTATCAACTGCAATTTCATTTTGAGAAGCACGTAGGTCAACTTGCACCTGTCGGCGCATGTGGGTTTGCGACACTTATGACGGTAGAGAGTTAGTGACTCCTTTGGGTGGCTGCAGTTTATAGTGAATTACATTTTTTTCCAGCAGTGATATGCCCACAGGAATGTGCTTTTTTAAAAAAAAAATCCAGGGCTGGTGTATGTAGGTTGTTGTGAATGTAAGAAGTAAAAGCAATCAATTTCTTTTGAACATTATATATAAAACTAAAGAAATTTCCTGCGGCTACTGCCTGTCAGAAAACACCACCTCAGCACGACCGGTTAAATTTTATTAATATTGTTCAATCATCTCTATATTGGATCATGTACGGCTACAAGTATGCAGTTCTGCTACATGTCAGCATGGGTATTTCCTGCCTAAGGGAGCTTTAACATGCCAGTCAATGTTTTGTGTGTCCTCCTTCCAATGACCAGTACACATAGATGCAAATACATATAATGTACAGGTCAGGTATGGGAGGAGCTCAGCCACATCAGCCCTGTCGATTCTCAGCCGCAGCTGACTGGCCCACGATGCAGACTTTGGTAGATTGGAGCGGGTTGCCCGGGTGGTTGGAGGACGCACTGCCCCCGCGGTTCCTTGCCGCTCACTGGAGCAGGCGTCGGGCCTAACTGCAATACCTGGCCTGCCCATGCCTTTGACACTGGTGACGCCTTCTTCCCCCAAGCTGACACTGGAGGATGACTTGCTCCCCCTGACCCCCTTTTGTTTGGGTGAGACATTGGGAAGTAACCTGGGTGAGCCGCTAGGGTGGCTACCTAGGCTCGGCCCGTCCTCTTGGCCCCAGGTCTCCTGGCCTTGTGGCCCCTTCCATGGCCCTCGGTTTCCTTAGGGCTGCTGGGGTGAGCCGGGAACGCCATGACCTACTTGGCAGCCCCTCGCCACCCTCACTCCCCCTTTTTTTTGTTTCCATGGTACCCCCCTCGTTGAACTCCGTCGCTCTTTTGTTCTTTTTGGATCAGCCCTCCTGACGAGTTTCTTTTTATTCTTGATGACGCTACCTTTTGGCTGTATACATGACATTTTTCGAGAACACCCCTAATTTTCAGCGGAGTTAATTACCCTGTCTTTACTGTATTATTGCTTTATTGATATATGGCTGTTGAGAGGATTTATTGTGGCCATTTCTTACTGTTGGCTATACGTTTGACTATGCCAAAATTCCAAAGTAAAGCATTAAAAAAAAATATACAGGTCAGGCACACCTTATCGAATTTCAGGATCCTGGAGAATCCGATGTGAGAAAGGAAGACGATTGTGATGAGAGAGCCACAGTCTCCTTCCTGCTGCAGCAGCTCCCAGCACGTAAGTATGCTGGGACCACTCTGCAGCTGTCAGTGACATGCATGCAGCCTGGAGTAAGTGTTACTCTGGGCATCATGTCTCTAACTGGGGATGTCAGAGAGGACGGAGATTGCAGCGTGAGAGTCGTGATCCTCTTCCAGCTGCAGTTTCCAGCATGTAAACATTTCAGCATGACTCTGGGAAGCATGTCACTCATTGGGCTGCCTGACCTCAGATCGGAACAAGCTCAAGATGGGAGAGCGGTGTATCCTTCCCACTGCAGCTCCCAGCAGGTAAACACGCTGTAAGTGCTCTCTCTGTAGCATTCCATGGTGGACATGAAGCTTAGCGTCAGTGAGACTCCAGGCAGCAAGTTCCATACTGGGGCCACCCAGATGTTCCCTGTGTGTACGGAGGTGCAACTCTTAGGAGACAGGCTCCCAGAGTCTTCCAGATTTTAGAATTTGGGATAAGGGGTGATCGGCCTGTAGTCTACACTATTCAGCACCATAAACTGCACTCATGGCCTTGGACCACAACTTATCTAAAAAGATATATATATATATATATTGTGGTAACTTTTCCAGAAAGGGGGGTTTGCGAGGGTCCTGAGAACGAACAACAGCACTAGTGGCCTGCTCTATGGTGGGGCCCGCTCATGTCTCGCAAAGCTTTAGCTCGATTGTGCCATTACAGGGACAACTGCTCCATATGCAAATCAGCCTGCTATCACTCAGAAAGCGTGGTCAGTACTGATTGCCAAGGATGTCATCCCTGCATGAGAGGTGCAGCAACCCCCGACGATCTTTTCGGCCTTGTTAGGCCTCATCAGGAGGGTATTTTTGACATCCCTCTAGGCACCTCGAGCAAGGGGTCCACGTCTGGATTACCCTGTACACTTAGGCCAGGGTCAGACGAACGCATTTCTGACGTCCAGTGTCAAAACGTACGTTGGTGCGTGCGAACGCATTTTTTCACGGAATACGCGAAAGCGGTCAGACAATGCGCAATTCTGGACGTATTTCATGACGGAGCTGTAAAAAAATAGAAAAATCCGATGAATCTAATTAATTGATGAATGAAAAAATAAGGGGTAGGGTTATAAAAAGCCATTTTGGGTATGGTGGCGTTTTTCAAAGATGGATCCAGTACAAGTCTTTGTGTTTGCTGCAATGGGGTACCTGTACCTTAAGAGGAAGAGAAAGCGGCGAACCTGGGTTCATCAAATTAACGCTGCCAGACCCACGCATAGACACTTTGTGACGCTGTACAGGCCACTGCGAGAGAGGGACCCCGTGAAGTTTTTCAACTACATGCGGATGTGCATCCCCTCCTTTGATGAACTGTTGTCGCGGGTACGCGAGCCACTGACCAAGAGGGACACCAACTTCAGGGCCGCCATACCACCGGAGGAGATGCTGGTCATCACTTTGCGGTACGTACTGTCAAACACCTGCATACATGACATCGCTGCCAGTCACCTGACATGAGTGCATCATGTCTGTAGTCACATGCCCACTGTCACATGCATACACACACACACACAGGCATCACATCACACGTACATAATCATAAATGACTCCGACAACAATGTAGACCAAAATAATAATATAATATGAAACATGAAATAAAATAACAGTAATATATTCTCGAAATATATTATAACTTGTTAACTGAAGGTCAGGATATATTAAACATGAAACCAAATAACACATGACAAACAAAACTAAAACATATTCATGACATGTATCACAGATCATGATACCGCCGAGCATCTGGGTCATGAGGGCCGGTGGTGTGGCTATTATTATTATTCTTTATTTATAAAGCGCCAGCATATTCCGCAGCGCTGTACAATAAGCACAGTATAGACAGGGTTACAATACATTGAACAACATTTGACAAACAGTACAGGAGGAGATGAGGGCCCTATTCCCATAGGAACTCACAATCTGGGAGGGTTGGGCTAGAGCAGGACTCCGACTCTGTGTGTGGCCTGGCTCCAGGGGGCATGGCTGGGTGGGTGGACAGCACCTCACTGGGGAGGGATGAGCCACTGGCATTGGTGGATTGTGGCACAGCATTGTAACCGGCTGCGTGATGGGGACGGGAAAGGATGTCGTCCAATATTGCCAGAGATCTGCGCCGGTACTCCACCTTCTCAGCCTCGCTCATCTTGTTGAGGAGGATCATACAGGAATTGAAGAATGACATGTCCATGGAGTCCGCAAGCATGCAGCGTTGGTGTGGATGGTTGGTTTGAGCCTCCATGAAGGTAACCATGGCCTGCTCCAGGTCTGTAGCTGGTGCCCTTCTCTTCTGTGCAGGTCTGGTGCTGACCGTTGTTGCTGTACCTGCCACCTGTCCTGTCTCCATATCCTCCTCCAGTTGCGACTCTGCACCACCCCGGTTCACCTCCTCCTGGCAGCTGGCAGAACCTCCTGGCACCATGTGTTGGACCTATGAGCCGGAGGTCGATGGCTGGTCGATGCTGCTGACGCTACTGCGCGGCTCCTGGGTCCTTCGGAGGAATGACAGTTGCTCCGTGTAGATATATCCACGGACCTTCTTGGAGCCAGCTCCAGAGCGCGCAGCCATGGCTTGCTTCTTCTGCACCCGCGTATAATTGTCGCGTACTGTGCGCCATTTGTTCATCGCCTCTTGTGCTGCAAAACATGATGAGTGTGACATTAGCTTGTGTTCATGGTATGTGATCATATTCAAACAGTTTTGTTTTGTCTTCTAGGTATCTCGCTAGTGGATGCAGTTTGAAGGATCTGCATTATAACTTCCGCGTTGGCAGATCAACAGCTGGTGAGATCGTCCGCAAGGTGTGCCAAACCATATGGGAAACCATGAAGGACCAATGTTTGCCAAAACCGACACACAAGGCATGTCTAGAAATTGCAGCAGGATTCTGGGAGAGAGCCAACTTTCCAAACTGCCTGGGAGCCGTGGATGGCAAACATGTACGCATAGTGAAACCACCGCACAGTGGCTCACTGTATCAGAATTATAAACATTACTTTTCCATTGGCCTACTGGCGGTGGCAGATGCCAACTATAGTTTCGTCTATGTGGATGTCGGTTCATACGGCAAGGACTCTGACTCCACACTGTTCAGGAACTCCACACTGTGGAATGAAATTGAGAGTGGGACCCTGAACATCCCCAGAGCCGCACCATTGCCTGGCAGTGACGTGGCAGTCCCCTATGCCTTCGTGGGTGATGAAGCATTCGGCCTATCCACACACCTCCTAAGGCCCTACTCAGGGGCACACCTGAATGTGAAGAAGCGGGTTTTTAATTATAGGCTGTCGCGGGCGAGACGGTATGTGGAGTGTAGCTTTGGCATACTGACCAACAAGTGGAGGATTTTACATAGACCGCTTGATGTACATGTTGAATTCTGTGTGGATATAGTCAAATGCTGTTGCATCCTACATAATTATGTGCGTGCCAGGGATGGTTTTAATTTTGATGATACCCTCACAGTTGTCGGTCTTGAAGATGATGTGAACGATGACATCATAGCTGTGAATAGATACAGCAACAGGTTTCGCGATGCTCTGTCTAATTATTTTACGAGTGATGCAGGTCAGGTGCCCTGGCAGCTGGGGAGCATTTGAGATTCCACCACAATGATTACATATTTGTTTTTATTATTATTATTGAGATTTACATGTATGGGATTATGATTAAAATAATCAAATACTCACTCTGGATATGCTGCTCTTTCTCGGACCACGTATCATAATCAGGGTACACGACACGGGACACCACGACCCATGCGTTGGCCTTCTTCCCCTTGTCTTTGTACCTGTCGCAGGCCGTGTCCCATATCTCAGGATGCTCCCCCACTGCGCTGATCAGTCTCTCCACATCGATCTCTGGTCCAGCAGACATTTTCGACAGTCGCAGGTACACTCCAACAAAACCTGGAAACTTTGGCTGTTTGGACGTGATGTAGGCCGCACAATAGCAGCGTCTGACGTCTCCTAATCACGCACACACGCTGCTATGCGGCCGCAGCGCACTCTGTACGTCTGTACTAGCGGTACACGTTGTGCGAAAAATGCGTTCAGTTGGCCGGTTGCGTGGCATGGACGCACTTTTGTACGCCCGTACTGCGTATATTGGCCGTCATGTGCTGCTACTACGGCCGTGATTTAGTGCGCCTGCACGCAGGTTCGCACTGCCCCAGTCTGACCCTAGCCTTATAGTGAGCAAAAACTTTTCCAGATTACAAATAAAAACAATGTGATTCATTCATCTAAATCGGTAGTAAGGCAAGGAGCAGTTGCTGAATTTCACATATTATTCCCCATCTCCGTCGACTATGACATTTTATGTCTATATCTGTTATCCTGTCCCGTTACGTTGGATGCGAGTAATAACTTAATAATAGAAGGTGCTTTAAAACTAATGACTGTTATCGTTTTACCGTCAACTCATCTTTTCTCTGTCCCTCGGATCCTTAAGGCAAGTGTAAAACCACCTTCACTTCTGAGAAAATCAAACGGAACCATATTGAGACTAAAAGCAAAGTATTTGAAAGAAATAAGTCATCATGGGATTGGATATCTTTAACTTACTGTCTGGGGCAGAGTAATTAACATTAGTTTTGAATGGTGAGACTGTTTTGCAGGTTTCTTCCCAGTATAACGGACACAGATTTTCCAAATCAGAATGGACGGCTTCTTGCTGTGCTTAAGGAAAGGTTAATAGTTTCTCTGCTTTGTTATTTTTTATGTCTCCTGTAATGCATTAGCTCATTCATAACTTCTTTTTGTAGAAAGGGTTACAGTCAACTTACAGATTTTATATCAGTTTTGCAGCTTTACTATCTTAAAGGTTTCAGTATCGCGTTTTTATGTCAGACTGCCAGATGGTTGTGGTACATGGTTATCCAACTTCTTAATATTTTCACTTGTTCACCATTTACGTACTACACTGTAACTACATGACCCACCACTGTGACATGTTAAAAGAGCTAAACTGGCCGTTACTAGAATCTAGACTCACTCTTCACCTCTCCAACCTGGTGTTTAAGAGACTTTCTGGGAAGCTGCCACCCTACCTGAATAGGCTGCTTCCCCTAGCAGTTCCCTATAACCTCCGATCCAGGACCAGCACCTTACTTGCAATACCACAATACAAAAAGAAACTAAGAAAGTGTCTAGATCCTCATTTTCCTACAGAGCACTGTCAGACCTTTTTAGATATGAAATTTCTATAACGCAGGAATGTTTAAATTTGGGGCCAGCGATTGCCTCACACAGACAAACTCATCTGCGTCGTTAATATATAACAAGAATATGCGTTCTAAAGACAATAGATAACCTAAACTCATTATTGTTACGCATACAAGAAAGGACATTTAACATTGATCAAAGACAGTCTAATGGACTCTGGTTGTAAAAAAATAAATAAAATAAACAAACAGAGGTTAGATCAAATGGTTTAAAAGTAAGGGAACACAATGACAACTGATTTTACCCGAAGATAGATATCTCAGTATTGTGTTTATTTTGTCCGATCGAAACTCTGAAAGCCAAGTAAACATGGAACAATGGGTTGCCCAATAAAGGAAAAAAAAACCCAGAGAAGGTCAAATGGCTTGGATAAACCAGCTTGCAATGCTATGCTATTCGGCGGTATGATCTAACACTATATGGTATTTGAATATTTAATTTATGTGGTCAGTTAGAGTAGATAACCTTGGCATCTTATAAAAACAGAGGCCCTACCACATTCAGTTGATTATTACAAATGTCTGGTGTACTAACCCACATGAAGCCGATTAAGTCGGGTAAAGTGTGAATGTTAAAGACGATACCACAAATGAATGAATGTATGTCCCCTCACATACACATCCCTGTGGATATAAGTAAAGGGGGATGAGATGCACACACGCCGTGGCGAAGTATGGCGGCGATGCCACAATAGAAATAAATTTTGATTTGTTAATAAAATCTATGGAGTCCCGGGATATAGGAATAAAACAACCCCAGAGCAGTAAAAGATTGGCCAAACACATAAATTAATTCCTGCAGAAGGCTGATGGATGATCTGAGAGCGCCATCTGCTGGCCAGGTAATATAACACCTGGACAGACCCCTGGAGTTGATGAATATATATATCCTCCAATCAAATGAGGCCACATAGTGATGGGCTAGATCTAAAACTGGGGGAAGACAGTCAACACACACTGAGAAAAGCTTGGGAGAGACCTGAGGGACGCTTGGAGGGGAGAAAGGCAATTATCATCAGCCGCCCCCTTTAAAGACGTGACCACACCCTAATCTTCCACCACTCTATCTTCACTAACCAGATGGTAAAGTATGCCTGAATAACTTGATATCTATTTTCTAATTGCATAGTCCTTACTTTAGATGTCCATCACAAACTAAAGGAATATAAATGAATTATTTTGCTGTTTGAGCTTCCTCGGTAGAATAGTAATTCAGTCCCCTGCAGAGGATTGCTAGGAAGAAACTATTCCTGGCTGAATACTTGAGCCATAATTTAGTGAAATTATTTGTATTCCAAGAATACTGGTTGTGGACATCTAAAGATCAATTATATACCTATAGTGAGATACACTGGGACCGTGAAATAGCTTTTATATGTCAAGTGCCGTCAGTCCCATTCGTAAAACCAGCATAACTCCTTCCATATCCATCTTGCAGCCCTTTCGATTGAATGAAGTGCTGTGATTGATCTGTGGAAGAGATAGTCTACCTATCGAGTGTGTTATGTACAGTTGTGTTCAAAATTATTCAACCCCTACTGAAATTGAGTGTTTTGGCCAGTTTGACATTGATTTTGATCATTCAGTCATCTTGCTTACAATTAAATCAAAGAGGCACGTGTAGGTCAGACAAATATAACATTTATAATGAAATAACCACAAATGTCTTTTCTGTGCTCACATCATTATCAGTTTTATTCAACCCCCAAGTGACATTCAATCTTAGTACTTAGTACAACATCCTTTTACAGTTATAACAGCTTTTAAACGTGAAGCATAGCTTGACACAAGTGTCTTGCAGCGATCTACGGGTATCTTCGCCCATTCGTCATGGGCAAAAGCCATCAGTTCAGTCACATTCTTAGGCTTGCGCACTGCAACTGCTTTCTTTAAGTCCCACCAGAGGTTCTCAATCGGATTTAAGTCAGGTGACTGCGATGGCCACTCCAAAATGTTCCAGCCTCTAATCTGCAACCATGCTCTAGTGGACTTGGAGGTATGCTTGGGATCATTGTCCTGTTGAAAGGTCCAACGTCTCCCAAGCCTCAGGTTTGTGACGGACTGCATCACATTGTCATCCAATATCTCCTGGTACTGAAGAGAATTCATGGTACCTTGCACACGCTGAAGCTTCCCTGTACCTGCAGAAGCAAAACAGCCCCAAAGCATGATTGACCCCCCGCCATGCTTCACAGTAGGCAAGGTGTTCTTTTCTTCATAGGCCTTGGTCTTCCTCCTCCAAACATAGCGTTGATCCATGGGCCCAAACAGTTCTAATTTTGATTCATCAGTCCACAGAACACTATCCCAAAACTTCTGTGGTTTGTCCACATGACTTTTGGCATACTGCAGTCGACTCTTCTAATTCTTTGGATACAGCAAGGGGGTGCGCCTGGGAGTTCTGGCATGGAGGCCTTCATTACGCAGTGTGCGCCGTATTGTCTGAGCTGAAACTTCAGTACCCACATCTGACAAATCTTTTTCTCAGTTCCTCAGCAGTCACACGGGGACTTTTCTCCACTCTACGCTTCAGGTAGCGCACAGCAGTCGAAGTCAGCATCTTCTTTCTGCCACGACCAGGTAGCGTTTCAACAGTGCCCTTTGCCTTGAATTTGCGAATGATGCTTCCTATGGTCTCTCTTGGTATGTTTAACATCGTTGCAATCTTCTTATAGCCATTGCCCTTCCTGTGAAGAGTAATCACCTCTTCTCTTGTCTTCCTGGACCATTCTCTTGACTTCACCATGTTTGTAACCACAGCAGTAAATGTCTAGAAGGAGCTGAGTATCACAGTCATTTTAAAGCTGCCTAATTGGTGCTTATTATGCTTTATTGCTGCTCCGTGACATCCACAGATATTTTCAATACCTGATTGAAAACACTTGAATGAACCTCTGTTCTTCAGAGTGGTAGTCTTTAAGGGGTTGAATAATTGTGTCAATGAAGAATTCACAAAAGAAACATTTACTACTGTATTACAAAACCAATTGATGTCATTTTAGTTGCATATGGTTCTTTAAAAAGTCCTTGTAGGATTTCATTCTGAATACAATTACAAATGTACACTAAATTCCCTAAAACCCTTTACAGCATTGGGGGTTGAATAATTTTGAACACAACTGTATCTCCCTGAAGGAAGTTGCATTTAGTGAATAGGCCCCCACAATAATAAATTGTGCTGCAGGTGATGCCCAGTAACTGAGTTTATTTTAGCCAGGTGGAGGATTGGTTTATAATGGGAAAGGTTTAAGTGAATAGAATAGAGCTTGGTGTTTAAGAACTGAGGCGTGTATATCTGTGGCGCGGTCTATAAACCTAAAATATTTGTCCATTAGATTATTGCGTGTCGCAGTATCGCTACTAATCACGATCTATAATCACTTGTGAAATTGTATCTTGCTAATCCGTTGATAACAGATGATTGTATGAAACTTGACGTGTGAATAAATTTTGGTTTGAATTGTTTTACCTTTACACAGTCTCATATCATCTTTATTGATTTTATTGTGTTTAAAAATATCTAGATAGCATTGGGGGGGGCGGAGCTATCTGCCGAGACGAGAGGTCGTGTGAAGCCGGGCTCCGCTGAGTTTTTGACTTATTAGATACTATCCCGGCTCCCATCGGCCCTCTACGAGACCCCAGCTCTGCGGGGGGACTGCTGGTGACACCCCGGAGCTACGGTGGGGAAGACAGCTGACTTTGCGGAGCCTCGCAGCCCCAGAACTTTGATTGCGGCCTACTCCGGTCGGCCATTTTGGAGCCGCGAGTTCTCCTCTCTTTACCCGCCGGTGATTCCCTGGCCTTCATCCCTGGATACACGGCACCCAAGATGGGTAAGAAGTCCACCAGGAAGTCGGGCCAAGCCGAGAGTTTAAGTCAACGAGACATACGTGACGCTATGGGCAGGGGATCCGCTGACCGGGCTGCGGCCCCCTCCCCCGCCATGCTGTCTGGCTGGGGGTCCTCGGATGATGGGGAATATTACTGGCCCTCTGATGGCCTAGACGACATGCAGAGGCTCACCTCGCAACATGTGAAGCCGGCTGGCACGGCAGCGAGGAAGCGGGCGCAGGGGAAGCGCCGGGCTTTGGCGGAGAAGATGGCAGGGACGCTGCCGAACGCAGAGCTAGCCCATATGCAAGAGGGTTCAGGGGAGGAAAGTGCGCCCTCGTCTCCGGTCCCTCGCTCCTTGCCCGTGAAGGATATCGCACCTAGAAGGCACGTTACCCCTGGTCCCAGGCAGGATCTTAGGGCACCCCCCTTGCAAACTGACACTCAAGACCCCTATGCCATCGAGGGTGATGATGCCCTCCCATCGACGAAGGGTGACCTTCGTCGATTTATGGACGAGATGCGCTCTGTGTGGCGAACGGAGGTAACGGGAATGAGGGCCGAAGTGGCGGAGGTCCAAGCCAAGGTGCTGGAGGTGAAGACACAATCGGATGAGGTGGCGAAACGGCAGACCGATCTCTCGACGGACGTTGTGGAGCTTAGGTCTCAGGTTGCTCTCCTATCCCGATCTGTGGAGGCGCTTGAGGCTCGCCACCGCCGGCGAAATCTCCGGATCCGGGGTGTTCCTGAGTCCGTTCCTCTCACCGAACTCTTACCATACGTGAATCGTCTGGGGAATCAGGTCTTGGGCTCAATGCCGGGTTCATTGACGCTGTTCGTTTCAGTGTATCGTATACGGAGGCCGCGACAGCTCCCCAAGAGGTCTCCAGAGACGTCATAGCGGTGACCATGGACGTTTCTACACTGGAGAAGCTCATGTCAGCCCCGGGAGCGAGACAGGCTGTACAGTTCGAAGGGCTAAAGCTAATGATGTTTCGCGACCTTCCCTTTGCGACGCTGTTGGCCCGCCGTAGATACCGGGAGGTGACGAGCTATCTCCGTTCCAGAGGAGTCCGATACCGGTGGGGACAGGCGGGATCCCTAGAAGTGACCCACGGGAATGTAATGTGCTCCATCAGTGACCCTGAGACAGCATGGTCCCGTCTGTCGGCGGTGGGACTTTCTCGTGAGGTGGTGGAGGACAGGCCAGGCTGAATGTACGTGTGAGATATTGAGTTTCTCACTGCTGTGCTGCCCGTGTTATACCCCCCCTCCCTCTGTTTTAAGACACTATAAGAGACATGCTTCGATTTTTCACTGATCTATTGAGGACTTGTTTCTGCGATGATTATTCTTGCTCTATTATTCTTTTCGATGAGACCCCCCTGCCTGGGGAGGCTCCCCCCCTCCGGGAGTTGATATGTGTCATGTAAATGTGCCGACATTTTGCAACCTTTTTGGGGAATCCCCCTCCCCCCCTTGATGTTTATTTTCCATGGTAACTTATGCTGGTTACAAGCTGACCTTTTCTCCTTTTTTTTTTTTTTTTTTTTCTGTTTGCAATTCTGGGACATCTCGGGGACGCAACCACGACTAGGCGTCCGGCTTGCTACTGAGTACCCGGGCCAGGTGCCGTTATTCCCCCTTGGCCTCCCTGCGGCCTTATGGACCGTCTGGGTAGTCACCAAGGCAGGCACATTTTTTGGCCTTGGCCATCTTTTTACTCCCTTCCCCCCCTCCCCCCCTTTTTTTTTTTTTTTTTTTTTTTTTTCTTCTTTCTCTCTCCTCTTAGTTTTAGTTTACATTGACTTGCTCTGTTTCGCGGAGACCCCCCCTAACTGGGAAGGTTTATTGTTCCTAGCTGAGACCCCCCAATCGGGGATGTTTTTGATTTCACTTGATGTACTGATGAATAGTTCTGGCCATGCGAGGCCATATGTACTTCCGCTTGTCTCTTGTTGTACATGTTACATTCAAAAAATAAAGAATTTAAAAAAAAAAAAAATATCTAGATAGCATCAAAAGAACTCGGGATAACGCGCCATATATTTGTTAAGACGTATGTTCATTGATTGTTATTAATCCCTATTTTAGGGGTTAAATACCAATTTATACCACTGGTATTGGAGGCACTGTCAATAATATATATATATATATATCTATATATATGTACAATAAGAAAAATATACGTCATAATTAATATATCCCTGACCTATTAAAGAAGTCAATAATCTCTAACAGCACCATAGTTATGGAATAACCTCCCAGATGCCGTCAAATCTTTCCCCAGTCTAAAGTCACTCAAGAGCTCCCTATTAACATACCTCAATACAGAATGCACCTGTAAAGATGTAACAGTGACTATATTACTTACATATTTATTTTCTGTGTTAATCTGTATATTTGTGTTTTGTTTTTATTATCTTACATTTATTACTTTGTATTTATGTAGCAACTGTAAAATTTCAATGTTCCTGAACCCAGGACATACTTGAAAACGAGAGCAATCTCAATGTATCCTTCCTGGTAAAATACTTTGCAAGCCTTTCTTTTTGTGTCATTGTTTTACCTTCACTTTTTGAACTAAATTTAGTAACAGAAGAAATATATTTAACGAAAAACGGGACTTATTTATTACGACTAAGTGCATATATATATATATATATATATGTGTGTGTTTTTTTGTGGACCTCTAACTCAACGTCTTGCATACAACTTTGGACTTGGGGGTGATGGTGCCATGCAGACGAACATGTATTTAACAGAAGTTGAGCATTTCACCTTTGGCTTTTTTTGTGTTTGTTCTATTGCAGACTTACTTCTTCTCTGGTTGTAGATGAAGGTGTAAATTACAGAAACATTTTTTACTAGAGCACTACCCACATCCCCGGATGAGGGTTCCCCCAATCTGGACGTATTAACTGATTTGCCACACTGGGCACCAACGCTTAAAATTATACTTAGATCATAATGAAAAAAAGAGACCCTCTAGAAAGGTCCCTTTATTGATTGGCAACATGGATTAAAAGGTATTCTTTATTGTAATAAATAGGATTGACTGCAAAGCTCATATATACTCATACACATTACAAAAACAACAAAAAAAAGTGTTTTCCTCATAGCCTCCTCTGTGCTGTTAGTACAAAGTGTGTAATACTATGGACCCAACTCATTTGGAGTGTACGAATGACACTTAAACACATGTATTTCACTCAAATATATAAGAAAATAGAAAGAAAAAATTAGGGTGTTATATCATTCCAATCAATATATTCTGTCAGTGTTAAAGAACTCCATCATTATTTATTATTACAAATATACTCCCAATGATGAAGGCATACACATAAAAATATGTCAATACACCCACCTAAAATAATTATTTATTTATAAAGTATTTTACCAGGAAGGATACATTGAGATTTCTCTCGTTTTCAAGTATGTCCTGCTTTAAAATCCTCACCAATCTCATATTAACCTTGTACATATACATTCAAGCCATATCCACATCTAGTCAATGGTCTCCTTGAACTGGGGCCATGAATTGGTATATCTATTGAACACCTTCTCTATACAAATCAATGAGGAATTGACTGCCTTCCTCTTATAGATTAGCTGATCAGAAGCCTGTTGTAACCCTTAAAAGGGATATACGGTAAGTTAATTATTGTCTACAAAGAAGCCGATCCTATATATTGATATATTCCCCAACATTAGAAAGCCATGCAACAACCCCTAGGTCTACTTCAGTAGGACCTGATCTTTTAGGCTTTGAGGATCATCACAGCCCTATGATCAAGAACCCGACGTGTGTTTCCCCGCCTAGTGTGACGTTTCATCAGGATCTGGATGGTCTCTGAGCTGAGACCCCATTTTTATACACTGTGTGATAAAGAGCATATTAGGACATTCACGTCCCGGTGTGTTTCATTTCTACGGACACCCATCACATTGATGTGTGTCTCCATTACGGAGAACCTATTTAATTGTGTGTTCGTCTTGCAGAAATTATGTTCCAAAAATTAACCTGAAAAATATTTAATTAATCAAGCTTCAAATAGAGAAGCACCTCTTACCTTTGAATTAATGAATGGTGATGAGCTTGGATCTATTCAGTCTTCTACCTACAGATGTGTGCAGTCCATGTCATAAGGGTGTGTGCCCATGGAACATTTATTATCTACCAACTGGATCTAAAAAAATCTCAACCTGTCAATTCATGGTCTTCATCATTCACGTGATAAGGAACATCTAAAAAGAGTAGAGGGAGACCTAATAGATGGACAAGCAGGACCCATTCATCCATCTAGCACCACCTCTTTATATACCCATGCTTCTCATCCTCTAAGCTGGTTGCTGATCAGTCAATCAATAAGACATCAATATGAAGAATGAGTAAAGGTCAGACTTTGCTAGTTTTTGACCACTTACAACATCCTACTGTGCAGGAAAACAGAAAATTACAGTGAACCCTCATATGTTTCTACAAGCTAGCATTTCATGAAAATGTGAATGTCATCTAAATAGATTTTTTGGTGTTAAACATTTTTTTGTTAATAATTATAATATCAATAAAACTTCACAAGTTCAGAACTGCACAGGGAGTTTCTCACCTGCGTCTGATGGTAACTATATATTGTCTAAAAAGAGCATATCTTTACCTGTATTCTTCAAGTAGCTTTTATTGAATCTCTCCATGGAATCCTTGCATTAAAGCAGCATACATTTTAAGCTTATACCATGTGCCAGAGAGCTTCGGTTTAGATATATTGCACATGTAAATGTACATATGTTTTACTTTCAGAGCAGTGATTCCCAAATGATTCATACATTAGAATCCACGTTGCGTTACATTCCAATTTAACAATGGATATGATGGATACTTGAATCGCTGCCTCTTGAACTCTGTTCTCTCTTCAGACATATTATGATCCTAGAATAACAATCCAGATTTTCTTTCAGCATTTTTTTAATGATTTAGATAATGATATGACTCCTATTAATGGTTTAGCATTTTAGCCTAGACGTGCGTAATAAGACTGATGGGACTGAATCATCATACGAAAAGTTCTCAGAAATGCAAAATTCTGACTTTAATCATTGGAACTCCTTCAGTTTATACCGATAAACATTAAAAGGCTCTGCTTAGCCGTGAATGTTACATGTCGAGCATATATTTATAGACGTGCCCAAAATTGTCTCTGCCTAATAGAAGTGGTCTTGTGTAATATGTGCACAGCTTGATTGAGTTGTAAAAGCCTGTATTTATCCCACTGGTGGGCGGCTTTTCATCAGATTTAGAAGATGCAAAAAAGAAATGTTATGCATTTAATGGAATATTTGATTAACCTTATTTATTCCAGTGGTGTATACAATTCAGTGCTTCATTGTGTACAGGAAAGTGCCAGTGTTAACTTTCCCCATGCGTTTGATGTTAAACATTCAAACAGAGTTACCGGCAATTGAAATTAGGTAATAGGTCATCAAAATACCCATTTTATTACTTAATTATAATTGCATTTATATTACGCTACATCCAAACACATCCATACCATTGATTCTTTTCACCATATTGAGAAGGAATGGTTTGAATAGAGAGTATAACTAGGGATTACATATCCCAAGGCAAACATCATGGGATCTTTTTTGCACGGCTTACTGAAATCTATAGGACTCCATGGAGTCAGTCGTGAGCCAGTTTCAACCTTAGGAAATATTTGTTACCCAATCTTGTGCTGCTCGCAACCAGAGGAAGTGGTGGACTGCGTCACCCCCTACACCAGGGATAAGGTGATTTTTTGATTTGGATACATTTAGCTTACTTGATTTTTCAAACGCAAACACTAGGGTTTAAGAGCGGCTATTCATTCCTCCATAACGTTTCAAGCCTTGAAAAACAAGCTTGTTTGGGATGGTTAGTTCATTATCAACTAAATGCAAATTAACAGCTCCTATACTTTGCAAAAAAAAAAAAATAGCTTCAGTGCATATATCATGAATTGAGAAAAATGTTTGTGGTGTTTTATAAATGTTGTGATTTATGTATAAGGTTTCATTATTCAAATCTACTTTGATGTACTACAGTGCTTTTTCATGTCAACTTGCCCACCTGTTGTTTACCAGAGACACCTATAGCAAGATATGTTTGTATCATGTTACCCTTTTTCTCGTTTGCTGTTAAATAACTAACTGTATATATTTGTTTAGTGACATTTCATTAATTCCTTCACTACCGAGATCGAGAGAGCTCAGGCTTCAAAGGCACCGCCCAGTGCACGAAATCTAGATATCTCGATCTGTAGCTCTGCTCCCAAAAAGCAAATGAAATCCCTTTGCTGCAAAGGAATTTTGTTTGCTTTTTAGCTGCAGAGGGTGCCCCCAAAGTTTTAGCCCTGTGGGTATAATGCCCAAAGAGCTAAAACTGTGTAATCAGCTACTTGAATGACCTGACATCAGACATTCATCAGCCGATACAGTTGTAACCCGAGGTTCACTGCAATGGCTGTAACTCAATTTGGCATTAGATGGCATCATCCGCTGGCCAAATATGTTAGTACAGAAACTGGGAAAATGCCCAAATATTTCTTACTGAATAATCAATTAAAAATAATTTTTCAAAAATCCATGGTTTCCTGACAATATTTTTTGGGAAAAACCACTTGGTAGTGAAGAGGTTAATGGTGCAGATACTCTTGATATAATCAGGTTTAAATTTACTATCAGGTCTATTCACTATCGGGGAAACTCCGGAGAATTGTCAGGAGACGTGAAAATTCTAGGTCAAAATAGCCAAACAAGAAAAAATTCTCCTATTTATCGCACTTTCCAAATCAGCTATTTGGTCTAGAAAGTCATGCTTTTTGAGTCTACTTATAGATTGACAGCTACTATGTCATGAAAACATGGTTCACATCATTACCACTGTATTTCTCCAATCTAGTACAAGTCATCCATATGAAATTTAATCCCATGACATCCCTTTCCAGTGAAAAATTAATTTCTACAGTTTCCAGCATAGCAGGAGTAAAAATATATTTAAGGTAAATGCCATATCTCAAAATAACAGAAGAAAAACATTTCACACGTTGACGGAATTCATCCATAAAAGACCTTTTTAATAGTAAAACAAGTAATATGCAAGAATTGACTCCTGTACATCTATTTCGAAAAGGCAGCAGCCATACATGTTTTGCAAACTCTACAGAAAAAAAAAGGAAAACATCCGAATTTGCTGATTGTTTGAAAAGTCTTTGTCTCAAAACAATATAACACAGCTGTTTGGCATTACCAAATATATTCATATATAGTCATATATGTATATATATTATATATATATTTATAGAATTATGTACATGTGCTGAAAAAAAGTTGCAAGTGCAGACTTTTAGTTAAACTATTTTTTTTATTTAAGGATTCCATCCATGAGTTCACATATAACATTCTGGATTTTCGCTGATTGGACAAGGCACAGAGAGTTCGGTTTACATCCAGTTGTGCTGCTGCTGATTATTCACGAGGCTGAGTTAATCAATTCAATACCAATGAGACTAAGAACTGCTTACAAGGTAGCATTGAGATGTTAAAATCTACTTTTTCCCCCAAATACATAAAACCCTCTGGATCTTAGCTATTAACATCGCTCTATGTTTTACAGGCTAAAGAAAATTCAACAGGGTCCAATATAATTTCAACCGTACTGTTTACTCAACCACGGCAGACAAATCTTTATCAGCTACATACAGATGTCAGTCACCCAGGGCCAGAGTGAAATTTTCAAGTGTGCTGGACCAAAAATAACATTTTGACGGGCAATGATTGGATTCTATTGAAACGATTATAAAGACTGTGAGGCTTCTATGATGATTTGTTACATTGCATTAACTGACCCTGCCCTGCTCATATAATAAATACGAGTCTGTGAACCTTTTGGATTCATCAAGGCAACTATAGAATTTGTGGCTAGTGTACAGGAAATAAATATGTATGAAGGACTGGTCTATCAGGAAATTAAAAAATAGGGTTTGAACTTAGGGTTAGGTTACTATTAGTCTTTGCAATAAGCAATTTTTTTAATCGTTGTAATTTTTGTATATTTTTGCCTTGATAGTGCTGTTAGTTTGAGGGTTAGGGTTAGTATTAGGGCTAGAGTTAATTCTATCCTATATCTAGCCCTTAACATGACCCTAACACTCTCCTCTATTTTTGCTTCAATTTATGCAACAAATTGTGCTGTTTGTTCTTTTAGTGAGAGCACAAACCTCTATCCCAAAAACAAGCACAAATAGTACCCTAACTCTAATTTCTAATCCTAACCCTAAAACTAAATATCTTCTGAAAACAGTCTAGTTCGGGAGCAATGGAAAATTTTCCAGTGGTCCTGAACATTTTACAATTGCTCCTGAAAAACACTTCTGAAAGTAATGTGAGGTATCGATTTCAGAAGTGTCCAAATTGGAGAGATTCTTTTTATTCTGCGCCATTTTTATCACGAAATTATCACAAGCGATCAGGAGTTGGTGTCCTTTACATAGGATACCATCACGGTGATCCATTCACAGGTGAGTGTGCTACCTTCTTCAGTGACTTGAGAGTCTATACGCTAATGCCTGTGTGGATGCTAGAAAGTGCAATTTGGGTGTTCTAACCACAGTCTTGGGTCTTCTGTAAAGCAAACATTTGTAAATTCACAAATGTTCTCTTAGAGATCATCAGTCTAATCCAACATGTCCCACTAAGCTGTAATAGCCAAGCTTCAGTACTAGTCATCTACCAATACGTTTTCAATATTTTGCTATTTAGAAGGATTTTGTTTTATTTTTGCACAATTTCTTAGGATGTCTTCTTACTGGACAGTGGTGGATGTACAAGTGTAGTCTTGAAAATGTTGATTGATGCTTTACAATTCTATAACCCCATAGAAAAGCCCTAATCCTTCACCCTGGAATATTTCTCATCAAAGGGTAACAGCAGCAATATTAGCTTTAAAAAAAGTGGAGGGACCATATGTCTGGGAGTGATTTCATTACAATAGAAGAGCTTTGAAAACGCATCTATCATCATTTTCCTAAATCTAAGACACAGCTGAACTTTACATTTCCCACAAAATCTAATTAAAACACATTTAGGTGTTTGAACAGTACTGTAATGATTCGGCCTAACAGAACGCACGGCCATCAACCTTTTTAAGACATGCCAAAAATAAAATGAAATTAAGAGTTCTAAGCAGCATGTGCAATGTATATGCGCCTTCCCAATGGATGAATATTGGTTTACATGACTTACACAGAGCTAGACAGAGCTAAACGCGGCACAAATGTCAAGACCCTTAGCAAAAAACACAAAACTAATCAACAAAGCCACTTAATCAATAACCTAGTTCTGGTAGAACACCTGCTTGTAGTCTATTACTGTAGAGAGAGAGAAAAGTGTAGTGACACAGAGTTAAACGACCTGTATATATGCTTATTTGCAATTTGTACACTTGCTCACACATGCTAAGGGATAACATGGTAAACTTAATCCCACTTGCAGACACGATGTTCAACATGAGCATTTTTGATGAATGTCTGTTTAGTGAACGTCAGTAGAATGGCACATCCTATGCGAGATGTCATTCTGAATCGTAGCATCTGATCTAATCCTGCTTCACTGCATTGATTTTCTTTCTATTACTAAATATTCAGATTTTTTTTTCCTCTGAATCTACACAATTTCCATAGTTCATAAACAGGAGGCCGCCATCTTTGTCCTAGCCTTGGCACAGCAATCTGATGTGCAATCAGTGCTGCCAATTTTTACCTGTCAGGCGGAGATCAGAAGAGCTCGCTTATAAGGGACAGGCATTGGTGGCACCCATCAAGTGAGTGAGCTTTAATGACTATGGAAATACTTGGTTCACCAAAATCCTAAAACATATCAGAAGAATAATAGATTTTAAATTCAGAGAATATCTATCCAGATAGTGAACCGATGCTTGTAGTAATAGAAATGCTCCTTAGAAGACAGAATAAAATAAGCAGGAAAACACATTATTACCGATAGAATCATACTGCACTGTAATCACAG
Organism: Leptobrachium leishanense; assembly: GCA_009667805.1. Lineage (NCBI taxonomy): Eukaryota > Metazoa > Chordata > Amphibia > Anura > Megophryidae > Leptobrachium > Leptobrachium leishanense. The sequence goes on from CM019065.1 coordinate 136,299,590, forward strand.
GTAATATCAGATAATGTTCTTTTGTTTTTGTTTATTTTTCCTTTGTGACTTTATCAGGCCAACCTACTTTATCTCCTTCCAAAAAACATATGATGTATTGATTAAACAATTCTTTGGCTAATCTATGATCTTTTCTGTGCCGTGACCCAAATTTTACGTTCCTAACTCTAGCTGCCATATTTCCAAATACCAACTACTGTATAAACAATTTAGTCTGGTCCACGCAGCTACCCTGATAGGGAGTAGGCGCAAAACCGTTTTATCTGTACATAACAATTTAGTGTTGTCCTCCATAACAAAATATCAACAAAACACAACACATGTGGGTTCACCAGTGTGTCCAACCTATTGCATATGCCAGGTTGAAGAAGGAAAAGCAAATTTGCCAGCCTGGTAGGATCCACAAAATGTACAGGATCAATTTATTAATAAGTGTGACAAAAAAAACCCAATAAAGTAGTTAAAATAAATATGGAGACACTGTAGGTCATGAATTTCTATGTTTTTTGTATAGAAGTCATTTTATGAGTTATGTCATTAAGAGGTATGGTCAAATGTTTTTCTTCTGCATGATTTTCTGGGTATGCATCCCTTTCCTTTTTTTTACAGTTTGGTTTAGCAGTGGTTCGGTCAACCAGTTTAGGAAACACTGTTAATTTCTAATTTGGTGTTGCATATATTTGGAAAAAACTTGAAATGCTAACCCCAGTGACATTTTTAGACAGTATGGTATTGGTATTTTAATATAATCAACTGCCCCTGTGAACCACTGAATGCTAGGATATAGGAGTCATCTATTATCCTGACATTCCATCTATGTCACAATGATATATATCAATCTTGAAGCGTAGTGTATCATATGAGATCTTCCCTTCTTTTCACATATGTCCTCTGTGCATAAACATTACAATCATCCAAACTCAATGGCACACATTTTATTAAATTCAGCAGAATTAAATGATGAGATGATCATGTCGAGAATGGCAGCTTTTTACACTTTCTGGAGTGGGTTCTTTACATAGCTTGCATATCTCCTCATAAAAGCACTGTCTCAGATAGATCCTTTTAATAACTATCTATTTTTAAATAGCAAGTTAAACCTCACTATAGCATGAATCAAGTGTCAATAAGAACAAAAGGTGTGCTGTATGACACCTGCATTACTCAGTTCCCTTGACTCTTATGGACTTCTATTCTTCATTTCTAGGCTACTTGCCAATGGTATGCATAACTCATTATTGGATATTATCATTGGACAAAGACCTGAATACTGAATAGTATTAAAAGTCTTCTTCAAATGAACCCACTTTTAGCCCTTTGTTCATGCAGTATGGTGGTAATCGTAAAGGGCACAGGGTATAGACTGAGCATAGATAGAACTTGAATGAACATTGAGGGCTGCATTCCCCTAGGTATGAAATGTTTTATTTTTTATTATCAAGAGTCTAAATTCTGTACATGTTACTTATTTTACAGTGTTCAGCTATTTTAGACATAAAAAGTAACATTATATGTGTAGAAGACCAAAGCTTGGGCCATGAAGAAACGGTATTGTCACTGTAGTGCCTAGAGGTGGTGGGAGACATTCCAGTTAAAGAGGAATGTTTATGCTCTGTGCCAGAGACAACTGTCCCTGTTACGAATATCAGATTGACATTCTACATTTTGTGTCTGCTATAAATAGCTCATTTAAACCACATCATGTACACAGAGATATGGGATTCCTCTATCCATTCTTGTGCCAAAACCACCCAATCATTTTCCGATCCCTAAGTATGTAGATATATATGGTCTGTGGATTTTATTTGTTTTCTTTTCTGCAAATCTCCTCATGATTCTTCTTTGCAGAATATTAGATTAATTAAAATATTAACTGGTTAATAGGTTGGATTTTATGTTTCACACTCAATTTATAATTTTAAATGAGTACCTTTGAAATTCAGCCTGAGGCAGACTGAGCAAGCTTCATCAACTGGTTTTGAAGTTCATCTACCATCCTCCTCTGATATTCGCAAAGAACTGATGATGGTGAATGAGCTTCGGTCTAACATGAGCATTAAGAGGGAGTAAAACTGCCGTACTTGGCACTATGGTGTGTTAACACTTTTCCGAACCCAGAGCATGCTCTCGAACGTTCATTTAATACATTTTCCCCTTTCTTAAACAGGATTTTTAGATTCTTCTAAATGTAAGTTGTTGACGTTTATAAACACTCTCTGCGCCAGCATCCCCAGGATACGTGTTACATGTATCCACCATTATCTTGTATTACATTATCAATGCAGCTCGTAGGTTTGACATATTATCTCATTCATTTTAGGAATCTTTCCATATTACTCCCATGCTCTATTTCGTACGCTGTGACTGCACAATAAATGACTGGTTGTCACAAAGGCCTGCTCTAAGGGGTTGGAAACCAACACATTTTAAAAAGAAAAGAAACTGACAACTACAACAACCCATACACCTCCATACACCAGCTGAGCAGCTTGTACTTGGAAAGAAAGTACACTTGGGTTGCGAGATGGGTTTCAGTCCAGCAGGAACACCACACAAGATCAACATGCCAAGGATTAACACGTGTGTTGGCATTTGCATTCTATATTTCTCTAAGGCAAAGCAGCTTGGGGAAGCTGAATACAAAGTGAGCTACTTAGCATCATTATACACTGCAAAATGTCCTTTTAATGTAAAACATGACCTTTTTTCCTCTGACCTTCAACTGGTGACATATTTAAACAAAGACTACATTTTTTTTTCCCAGGAACAAAATGTAGGTCTGAAAAGTGAAGCCTGTATTTTAATCGAATAATATAGACATCCAAATTTGCGCGCTGGTGGATGGCTTATTCAGAAAAACCTTTAAGCACGCCTAAGGTTCCTTTATTGAAGTTTCACTGTTGATTCTTATAGAAGGAAAGTCTTAGGAATCCTTGTCTCTGTATTTGGCAAAGCCTTGTCTGATCTCCGAAGAGGGGAAATAATATATGTTGGCCTTTCCTCTTACATCTTCTCCTTCCTGAAAAGGACAGGAATCCATGATTGAAACACTGACCTCAACAAGCCAGAGCAAAACTATTGTCTCAAAGGCCATTCTGCCGACTGTAGCTGAAGTCTGGGTCTTCTGTGTGAGTCTCTGTTACCAATGAGAGTTTGCTTTGTGTCCTTCCTATTTCCTCCAGTGCACATGCCAAAGAATCCAGGTTTCCATCGTAAGGATGTCTTGCTTCCCATAGGTCTAGGATCACTGCAGAAGGACTGTTCTTAGTAGCAAAGTAGCTCAAATTCCTACAAAAAAACATAATAAAGTAGTTAGGAATAAATGCTTAGAAATAAGCTGGATTGTTATATGTTCACATTAAACAATCAAGGAAGGATTCTTACTTTAAAGACATACATCAATTTACATCAGATTCCTTTTTTTTCCCTATACATACTGCAGTGTGTTATGTTAAATAGTTTCCATTTCTGGAAAGGTAGATTTGTTCTATTGTCCAGTTAAACATGACTGGATATATCTTTTTTATTACCATCTGCATTGGTTTATTAAACAAATAAAAATGTTTACTAATATTTTTAACACTTAAATTAAAAATAATATTATTACGCAAAAATTGATTATGAATAAAACTACTTGTACAGAAAGCTTAAAAAGCTGCTTGGCATATTAAATGATTGACAGTACTGTACCTGGCATTACCTATAGAAGCTATTTGCCTGTACCATGTCTACTCTTTACATGTACCTAATGTTTCTTAAAATACTTTGATACGCATAACACTCATCTAATATCAGAGTCCTTCTTTCTTGCATTTTTGGTTTCTTATAGAATTTATATTTGGGTTAACCCATTTTGCTTTTAACCCTTTCACTATTGAGGTCGAGATACCTCGGGCTTCAAAAGGCACCAACTGGTGTCCTGATATTGAGATATCGCGATCTGCAGCCCAAAAGCAAATTAAAGTCATTTGCTGCAAACAAATTTAGTTTGCTTTTGGGCTGCAGAAGATACCCGAAGTTTTAGCCCTGTGGGCATAATGCCCAATGAGCTAAAACTGTAAAATCGGCTGATGAATGCTGTGAAATATCGGGCTTTCAGCAGCTGATGCAGGCGAAAGAAAAAAAAATAGACCTGCAGCTCAAACCTCTGTAACTCGGTGCCATCTACTGGCCAAATTGGTTATTTACAGTAATAACTATTTATTACTGTGTAGCGCTGTGTTAAAAATCTTGCTGTGGCAGTACCTATTTTTGGCCACAAGATGGAGACTATCGCGATCAGATACTGGACATTGGGACTACAATGCCCGGCATGCTTTGCAAGAAGACAGGAAGTGGGTGGGGACTGGACACTTACATCCTCTGCCTCGTGGAGAAAGTTCCAGAGCGCGCCAGGGAAGCGGAGAAAGCAGACGCACCGAGTGGATCGCGGGAGAATCTAGGCCCAAAGCCCGAGAGAGACCTATTGTTCCGGTTTGGGTCACCTAGCCTGAGGAGAAGGAGACTCGCCAGAGCCCAGACACTGCTGCAGACCGGCGGAATCGAACGGAGAGCAGGCGGTGAGCTGGACAAGCTGCCTAATGTTAGACAACGGATCCGGCCGCTAGTATCCCCAGTCAAAATCCGGAGGAGAGACGTCCTGGGTCAGCGGAGCCTAAAGCCTGCGTCGGATGGGTGAGAGGCCTCCAAGGCTGTTTGTGATTAAAGGTCAAGCTGCTGTTTTCTCTTTAAAGTCCACAGGGCCCCAACTGACTAGTCGAAGATTTTCCTTAAATAAACTCACTGGCCAGTTGAACAGTACCCGGGTACCACACACACATATACACCTTTCACCTCCTGGGACTTAACTTGTGCAGGACTCATTTTCTTTTAGGAATCGGAATAGGGGTTAAAAATAAAGATACGTTCCGAATATATATTTTTCCTCTTTTTCCGTTGCGCGTTTACCGTAATACGAAGGGATTGTATGTTTGGGGTTTTGCTACGTGTCCCTTTTTCTGAACCATCGGGAAATTGCATTGTTTTATGTTCGGTCGCGAATATTTTATTTTCCGAAATACGAAGCCTCGTGTTTCGTTTCTTTTCCGCTGCGCGTTTGCCGAAATACGAAAATACTGTAATAATACTTGTGAATACCGTGTTTCAACATCTGCTCAAATATTTTAGTAAACTATTTAAATGAAAAAAACTCACAACTGTGTTGGAGTATATTTATTCCCTAGTGCGGGGAGACTGACCCGTGGTTCATTTTCAGCAGCTCCTCCGGGAGTGAGCGCTAAAAATTGGTTATTTACAGTAATAACTATTCATTACTGTATAATTAAAAAATATTTTACAAAAAAACACTGGTTTCTGACAATGTTTTTTTTTTTAAATTACTTGGTAGTGTAGGGGTTAATAATAGTACCAAGTGATTTTTGCTGGAGAAAAAAAGGATATTTATTTGATCCATGGAATTTCTAGTTAAGCTTAAATGTTGGATACCAAAATAAAATATTTTGTATATACATTGTTATTTTGAAATAATTAATAGATAAATGTGCATATTTGCATATTTTTGTATTTTATCGTATTTCTCCTTGCTCTACATTAATATTGTTGACATGAAAAATTCTAGACTCGTGTCCCACATTTTGCACAATGTTGAAATAGGGCTGCACGGATAAGAATTTGATTGGCAGGTTATTTCTGACAATGTGATACAGATAAATTGCCACACCCTGTTTAAAGGTATTTGTAGTGATCATATTGTCATTGGGCAGCTTCCAAGAAACAGCAATAGAATATAAAACCAATATGTGTATGTGATCACAATGTCATTATAGACAGGATTACATACACAAAATATCTGCACAATAAATGGTTCCTCCTCTATTATAATCCCCTGAATCTTAACCCTGTATTGTAGTGACTGATGCCAGAGCTCTCCCTGTATTCTGCCCTTCCCGTAGATATTTTTTTTTCTAATGTACAATTTTTATTATGAATAACAAAAGTTGTAGAGAATCTAATTGAAAAGCAGCCGTACAGGGCCACCACATAAAGTCTCACAGACACATCGGAAAACATATAACAAACAAGACTCAGAAGCAGTACTAAAAACAAAAAAACAGATTTGGAAAGAGACAGCAAGAGACATAAAATAATCATTGTACAACTGAAGGGTCATCAACAAAAAGGCTAAAAAAAAAACCATCAAAAAATTTCCTCATCAAGTGCCCCATGGTGTAATGGAAAGCAAAAAATAAGGGGGAAAAAAGGGCAGTCTGTAGGAGGCCACATTTTACAGAACAGCTGAGGGGGAAAAGGAAAGGCGAGCAGGGAAGGCCTCAATCAGCCTGTATCCCGCCAAAGAGTGTGGCAAACAGACTCCCCGCAGCGAGCGCGCAAACCAAGAGCCCCCAGGCAACCTTTCCACCTGCTCCAGCAGCACTTGCTCCGAGGCCCAGAGAGCCCCACTCTGACCGTCAGGCTGAAAGTCCCGCACACCGCTACTACCTTCATATTCCCCAGCTATTTCGATCTACCAATAAAGTTTGTTGAACATTTTTTTAGGTGAGTGCAGGGACATCATCTTACAGCTGCATGGAAGTACGACAAGGTGAGAGGAGAGAAGGTTCACGAATTTTACTTCCCTCCAGGAAGTTCAATCAATCAAGCCTGCATCAAAGGAAGCATGTAAACGGTGTGGTATGTACTATGCTTCATTTTGTAGGATTATTCAAAATCGTGATACAAAAATGTGTATATAGTCGTCTGAGGTGGGGGTGACAGCATTACACCTTTCTCAATCTTTTTTCTCATTACTTTACTATATCAAGGTCCGTGCTATTGAGAAAACCAGTTTAATTGGATCCCTTTCTCAACAGATTAGACTTAGATCTACTGTGGTGGGCAGACTATTGTAACAATATGACAAACAACCCAGAAAATAAGACTAGTCATAGCTACGAATATATGTCCAGATACTAATTATCCATCTGTTCCCACAAGCAAGAGCAAGTCCTAGCCCCAGAGTTTTCTATGCTCAGGAATGGGTGCTGCCAGGCGATAGCGTATAGTCATTGCTTTTTTGCTTGCTCTCTGACTGCCATTGAGAGACACTAACAGCTACCATATGTTTTATGGGTACAGAATGGTTAGAGTTCTTTGTTCAAATGATTTTTATTGAATAAAGAAGGAAGTCTGCAAATTAGTTCTCTTCCTCCCATCTGGGCCCCCTGGTGAGCCATTTAACCCTTTGATTGGAGTAGCGAAAAAGAGATGCGATGAACAATACAATAAGCAAAGTACTACTATCTGCTTCTGCTTCCAGCTTGGAATTATGGTGTTCGATTCAAGATCCCTGCCAATCTTTTCTTTGCACTGCAGCAAGCACAGAAAACTTAACAAATGTGTTCTTGATTCTATGTTTCACTTGCCCCACCATATATGTACATTATAATGAAATTATATACATTGATCAGATCAAACTTTTTAAACACATTTGTAGAAATCAATTGTACTAAATAAACTTTTTCTTTCTGAAGTGCTTACAAGAACATCCCAAGAACCATGTCGTGCTGAAGCCATTATAATGCATTTAACTATCCTAGCTAACTTAATAGAATGGGTCTGGCACCTACAAGATAAGGCTTTTTCAGACATTTACAGGAGTATTCACTAAAAGGTGAAACTTAGGAGAACTGGCAGGAGAAGAGAACGATCTAGACCAAATAGCCGATTAGGAAAGTGAGATAAATGAGAGAATTTTTCTGGTTTAGCTATTTTGACCGGATTTGTTCACTTCTCCAGTCAATCTCACCTTCATTGAATAGACCTGTTAGTTTTATTTCTGATGTGTTCAGCTAAGAAAGACTCTTAACTCATGCACACACATACACATTGTATGTTTGATACCACTGCAATGGACATACTTAATGGAGTATACCGTGAATGTAAGAATGCGATAAATACCACTGACATATGCCAACTTGATAAAAAATTGACTTAAAGTTACGAGCAACGGTTTCAATATATCTAAAAGCCAAATGATAGAGAGCAACGTTCTGTTTGCGATTAATGGATGACTGATCTAGTGAACCCATGGCGATTACTGCCTGTAATATAAAGAGAAATAGAGGACCTTCTGAGTGGTTATATTAAATGGCATTCTCACATGCAAAGAAGAGACTCCTCACATTGAAGACTATTAGAGTAATACTGTAGGTGCAGCTAGTTTAAGAAAAGTTTGATTAGTTACTCGATGCAATTTGAAATAGAGGTATCATCGCTTCTCTATAATCATGGAGACTGTGGAGACACAGGTTGGAATCCCAGCCAGAGCACCTCTCCAGTAAGTGTCCTTGGGCAAGACACCTAACGGTACATACTCGCCACCCGGGATCAACTTGAAAATGAGAAATCTTAACGCATCCTTCCTGGTAAAATACTTTCTCAAAAAAAAAAAAAAAATTGTGTCAACCTGTCAGATTTATGGATGTAAGGATGTGAGCTCTATCACTGGGTGAACGATGCCTCCAAGGATACTAAAAGTAATCCCCATAGGCTGGGGTCAGACTAACGCATTTTTAACGTGCGTTTAGGCGCACTTAATCACGGCCGCACTAGCAGCAAATGACGGGCAATGACAGCCAATATACGAAGTATGGCCGCATGAAAGTCCGGCCACGCAACGCAAGTGGAAAACGAATGCATTTTTTTGAGAACGCAGAACCGCTAGTACTGACGTACAGAGTGCGCTGCGGCGGCATAGCGGCGTGTGTGCGAGATTAGGAGATGTCAGACGCTGCTAATGTCCAGCCTACATAACGTAAAGACGCAAGAAGTGTTTTATTGACGATCCGTAAAAAATCACGCATGAAAATGCGCATCGTATGACCATTTTCGCGCATTCCGTGAAAAAATACGTCAATGCATTCGGATGCACTTTTTGACGGTCACTGCGAATAATGCGATCGTTTGAACCTAGCCTTACTTGGGAACATAAATAGTATGCTCGGGATATTTATTAAATAGAAGAAAAGAAGAAGATAAGCACTTTTGTTTGTGACAATACCATAAAAAGGCATGCAAATAGAAATGAAGAAACATGTTCTTCGTTGTCCATATGGTCGGTGTCATACAGCAAAGCAGACATGAAAAAACAATACAGACAGAATAAAATCTATAGGGCCTTAATCCCTTCTTTGAGCTAACACGGGAACGCTGTTAATGAGACAGGCACTAGCTCAGCACCTCTCCCAAGTACGCAGCGCTACCGCACTGCCTCGAGTTTCACCTACTGAAGTCTCCATAAGACTCCATGGAGGGTTATGCTTCTGGGCTGCGAGCCCTGCGTGATCACCCTTTTGTGAAACGGAGACTGGAAACTATTGGGGGGGGGTTAGAGGGTGCTAAATGATTTTGCATTAGCAGAATCACTAAGCACCAGCTTTTAGGAGTAGCTAAAATTTTGCCGTGCGCATCCTAGCGATAATTGGCGCTAGAACTTTGTAATACCTTACTTATCGAAACGTTAATTAGTGATAGCGCATCATATGCTTAATATGGGGAGCACAAAGTACAGTAAACTTGTGGAAGTTAATGCAGAAACCGATGCGCTCACGGATTACTAATGGTGATAGCGTCAGGAATGTAATAAGGGGGTCATGCGTTAAATACACTTCTCCTAGCAATAACACACATGCAGACGCTAACATTATTGTTAACTAAATAATAATGCCCATTGTATGTTGCACCTGTTGGAAATGTCAAAAGAAAGAACTGTGTTGTAATGAGGATAGCAATATCCTATAAAGAAACAATGAAGCTCTGAGTGGTAAATCATTATGGTACCTGCTGTCACAAAGTGACAGTACAAGACATTCTACAGCTAATTTATGTATCTGAAAATGTATAAGCTATTTATAGGGACACTACCGCCGAAAAAATGAAATGTTCTTATTGTGTTTATTTTATGTTGCTGTTATCTTACATGCACCTAATTTTTTTCCTCCTGCATGTTTAGTTAAGAAATAAATTTACTCTATAGGTGTCACTGGGTGCATCCATTTTGTGATATTTTGTGTTGTAAACTACCCCCCCCCAGTGTCTTTACATAACTTGCACTTCACTGTGGGTCATAGAATAGAGTAAATGGGTCGATCACCAACTCAAATCATTGTATTGTGTGGGATGTATTGAAAGGACATCAACAGGGTGTAGAGTAGAGGTTTTATAGGTGCCCTGTCTTATCTAATTAAGTTGCCATCTCTTATTTCAGTTAGCCCCCTGCTGCCTCATTTAAACATTTCCTCCTCCACCTCATTAATTGTTAAATACCGCAGATTAAATAAACAGCAGCAGTAAAGCTTTTGAATAAATTTTGGCGAATTTTGCATCATGGGAAATATCAATAAAATAGATACAGTAAATAAAAAAACTAAAATTTTTCCTTTTTAACATGCAATTAATTTAAAAAAACAGCAGCATTTGTTTTATAAGGTGCTTTTATTTGTAATATACAAGTAAACTAGTTACAGCTTAAGGCTAATGTCAGATGAATGCAGTCTGAGCGCACTCTGCGTGCGTGCATAACGGACAGACGTACTGACGGAAGATACTGTAGACACCAAACGGTCCGTCTTTGTTGACGGACGTAGAAAAAAAAAAAGGAACTATGGGAAATAAAATTAATATGAAAAATTCTAAAAATTTGAAAAAGATATGAAATCCATTTTGTGCGTCAAGGTGATGGATGTCGCAAATGCGCTGCATCTGACATCTCCTCATCACTCACACAGAACACTATGCGGACGTAGCGCACTCAGCACCTCCGTCTAGCGGTTTTACGTTCTTGCCTAACTTGCGTCCGTTTGCCACGTGCATTGTGCGTGCGCAGTTCGGTGCGCACGTACTTCGTGTATAGGTCTCTATTGATCATGATTCTATGCTACGACGGACTTTAAACTGTGCAGCAACACGGACGTGATGACTGCGCTCGTTTGACATTAGCCTAAATGGTAGTGTCCCTTTAAAAATAGGTCTCAGAATAAACCCTCTATCCTTACTACAATTTACTGTGGAACTTTTGAGAGCAATCTAAGCAGCTGTATCGCTGTCTGGTTTGGGAATTGGACCACTTCGGATTGCAAGACACTGCAACGCATAGTGAGGACAGCTGAGAAGATCACTGGGGTGTCACTTCCCTATATTCCAGACATTTATACCACACATAGGCTCTATTCCATAGTGAATGCTAACGGTAGCGTTCGGATGAGTAAGCATTAATGCTAGGATAAGTGACTTTAACGCACGACCTACATACAGTATTACATTCCTGACGCTAAATCAGTGAAAAATCTTCCATGAGCTTACTGTTGCTAATCCTATACTTAACATAAAGAGCACAGTCAGTAATTAGCGTTAGGAAAAGAGAGGTATTACAATGTCCAAGCGCTAATTACGGCAGCGATTGGATAAACAAAATTTTACACTTTTGCAAAATCATTTAGCACTCCCTAAACGCCTCCCCCCAATAACCGATACTCACGTCTTATCCCACAGATAGAACTGTGGCTCGTTTTGCCGCTTCTTCTTAACCACGGGAGCAGAATGAGACTGGGAAAAAATAGTTCCAAGTCTCCCTATGCGATCACTCCAAGGCCCTGAGCGATCTTGCAAGAGTGAGATTGCGCAGTGCTCGTGACCTGGCAGCGCAAACCTCCATGGAGTCCTATGGATTCCAGGGAGTGATACTCGCAGTGGCGTGGAAGCAGTACAGCGAGTATCACTGATGGCAGTGCTGCATTCTGGGGCAAGGTGCAGAGGTTGCGTCTGCTGGAATCACTAAAATGGGGACACTACGAGGAAAACAGCAGGCACAGGTTTTCCCCGTAGCATCCCCATTTTAGCCTTAGGTAGGGAATAGGACACATTGTGTACGCAAAGCTATTTGCATTGTGGATGAACCCACACACATTCCCATAAAGTATTAACCCTACCACCAACTGGCCAGCATACTGAAGTATTAAGTAATTTGACCATAATTGCCCTAACAGTTTCTTGCCCAAAGCCATCAGACTCCTCAATACTTTGTGACTAGATTGTATATATTGTTTTTTTCTGTATAATATACAGATTACTGAGCAAAGTGAGACGTTGCTACTGCTCCTTCCCAGCCATTCTTGAACCACCAAACCCCATTCTCACGTATCACATGATTAAAACATGAAATTAATAATTTATATATGACAAAAGTGAAAATGAGCAGCATTGAAAAGTTATTTCTGGGAAGAAAGTAAGCAACCATAAGTAATAAAGTTAATATCTGTAATAGCATTAATTAAAAGGCATCTGCATTTGGCAGGGTAAGTAATAACACCTTTTAAAAATCGCCATGCTTAGAAGATAAACAAAGTTGCTAATTAAATCAATTAGCTACCAGCAGGTCTGCATTGCATCAAGTTTAATATCATCGTCTGATCTTCACTTTGAATTTTTTCCTTTTTCCCTAGCAGCGTGGATGAGCAAAAGCTGTAAGAATTCCCACAACAAACAACTATATTTCACTTGTGCTTTTTGTTTTATTAATGTTTTAACACATCAGTTCTTAAATATTCCAAGTCTGGGAAGTGTTGCAAATATTTATTTTTTTTACTTACAGGGTTATTCAGAGAGATCCGAAAAGTCACCGCACGTTCGGTGACCTTTCGTTCTCTGCACTGATAAGTCTTGCCCTGAAACATGTATTATTTATATGCTGCAGCAGGGAAATTATTGTCGCTCACCTGGCTTCCTTTTGGATCTATTCAATGCAGTGTAATGATTCTACATGCTGTTGGGTGGCATTTATCATGCAACTCGGGGCAATTTGGGGATTCCTAGTTCGCCGACCCTGCGGTGTATTCAGCAAGCATCGCAGGGGCCCCACAATGCAGGGAATACTCGCCGCAAACCCGCAGAACACTCGCCGAACACTCAAACACTCAAACACTCACCGACACCGCCGCAAAAGCCAGGTCGAACACGACGTAAAAATCCGAGCAGCTGCTGATCGCAGCGCAGAGCAGCCGCCGAAGAAAGTCGACACGCAGACGAACAGGGTGAAAAAAAACCAAAAACGTTTGCTTGAAAGTTTGAAATTTGAAACGCTGTTTACAAAAAAACTACTGAACAAAAATGTCTGGAATTTACATATAAGATCCTATGAATGATAATAATAAAAAGGTCTGTTACAGAAAGAAGAATAAACGATTAAAAAAAAATTTGACAGAAAATGCCTAAAAGATCCTAAAGAAATCTAAAAATAAAGAGACTTTTTACTGCAGAATAAAATTATAAACGGTTTATTAGATATTGAATTAAAACTGGAATATTTTTAACATTGAAGCCTATGGGACTCGCCTGAATAAACCTGTTGAATGAAACCACCGAACAACAGGACACTTCACTGACATTCCTAAGCTGTTCGGTGTGCTCTGAATAGATGAACCATTGCTTCTCTAGGGGGGGTTTCACTGCCCTCGAACAGCACCGTATGTACTGTATATATGTGAATGTATAAGCTTGTATAAGTATGAACACATCCAGTGAAGAGCCCTCACACTCCTGCATTATTAAAATCCTCCAAGGTGGCTGTATCATCCATGTTTAAATGCACACATATATTAATTAAGGCTGATGGGCGTTGCATGATAAATGCCACCCAACAGCATGTAGAATCATTACACTGCATTGAATAGATCCAAAAGGAAGCCAGGTGAGCGACAATAATTTCCCTGCTGCAGCATATAAATAATACATGTTTCAGGGCAAGACTTATCCATCTCTCCCTTTAAACATGGTCCACATGGTCACCCTAATAATCAACCGCTTACATACTAAGAAAAACCCCCATCATAAAATGTTTAAAATTAGGCAATATATTAGAATTAGGATATATATGGATAAAAGATACATATATCATAATAGAGCCTACTGCAACAGCAAAGACATTGGTTACCAGATCCATTACTATGGAGTATGGGGCAAAGAGAACACCTGTGCTTCATTCCTCTAATTGCCGGTTAATTTTGGGCGAGGACCTGTTTTTTGTGGGGTTTTTTGAGTTACCACCAGGATTGAGCAGTAGGTAAATTTTTGCGATTACCGCCTGGAAGAAACCTAGCGCAGGCACCAAGTGATCTGTTGGTTACAATAGCGCAATTGCTCTCTAGTGCTCCCCATGTTAAGTATAGGATCCGCTAAGTATAGTAAACTTGCGGTACGAATCACAAATTGCCATGCACTAAGTGATTTTTCTCGTTTCTAGCGGGAGGCAAACAATCTGTTGGTCCGGCACTGGACTCATTTTGTCTGGCGGTAACCGAAAACATGCTGACGCTAGGGTTAGCTCACACCAGGTGATAGTGCCCAGGATGTTGCATGCCCAGCTCCCATCACTCTCGGATACTAGCAGTTAGCCCCAATTCTTACTAAAGACAGAAACATTTTTATCGCATGTGCGCTAAAATCCAATATTGCCTAAAAGAAAAAGATTTTTAGTTGTTTTTCTTAGATTCGATTTTTTGTTAAGAATGCCCATTGTTAGTTACCTAAAAATCTCATTTTGTAGGCAATCTAGGATTTTAGAGCACATATGAAAAAAATGTCTTTGTATTTGCCCTCTGTACTTATGTTAGTGGCAAAGTGGATGCAACAGCTCCTGTTCTCCTGATAAGAGATACGGATTTTTTGTTCTGCCTTTTCTTTCATTCAGAAATCATTTAAAATCACTGATGCTCGTAGGAAGGAAGCTGCTGTAGCTTAATTTGTATCAGTCTTAAAAATGCAACAAATCACATTCTAGTTTGCCAGAGTATTCCTGAATGGCAAATGGATTGAAATTCAGAAAGGCACCTATTGATATCCTGAGGCAAATCTGGAGCTAGGAGTATCACTCTGGACCAGTCTGATGGTGATGAGGATGTAATTATATCAATGCAGCTGACTGACAGGACTGTACAAAAAACAGAGATCACATTGATAATTTCTGCCTAAATTATATTAGCTACATCTGCACAGCTGAAGGATGGATGGTCTTTTACATCAGCTTCCATTTCAATCTATGATACGGCATTTAGAGAAATGTAGTATGTGTTTCTTTATTCCCGGCTCCAGCAGTCTACCAACTATTCCGCGTCTCATTTTGGAGGTGTAACGTTATGCAGAGACAAATAAAGACCACCCTAGATTATCACTGCTACAGCAGGTGTGCTGCATCAACACGAGATAATTATAACCCACATGATGTTTAGGAATTTTGAGTAATTCAAAAAAGAAAATGCTGCAGTACAGTAATGCTTCTGCTGAAAATACACTTCCCAGGCTGTTCTAATAGTGGAGAACAGAGACGCTCATAAGTATATATATTAGACATGTGCGTTTCGTCTGAATTCAAATTCATCCGAAAATCAACCATTTTTCGTTTCCAGAAGCATTTCCGAAAACGATGCTCGGCCGTCCAAAATTTCGAATCAGTCCGAAAGAACAAATCGAAAAGATCCGAAACGAAAAACAAAAATCTATGCAATGCAAGACAAAGCAATGGGTTAATGGGCATTGGGCGCAGCGTATGTCCCACGTAAAGGGTTAATGGGGGCATCTCACAAGGTCCCCTGTATCTTTTCTTTTTTTACACTTGTTTTTATTCATCATAAAATTATATAAAATGGAAATGAATCGATCTGAAATTTCAAATTAGTCCAAAAGAACGAATCGCTAACAATACAAAAAGATCCGAAACGAAAAAGGAAATTGATTCGAAATGAAACCCCACGGACCGAAACGATCCTAAATGATCCGAAATGAAAAATACTGCTGTGCACATGTCTAATACATATGTTGTTGGGTAAGCATGGGTTAAAAAATATCAACGATATGTTCACCTAATGACAAACAGAACATTGCAAATAATCACACTCTAGAGCGAAATGTCAAACTGGCTGCAGGGCTACTTGAGCTGGGAGCGATACACATCACTCACATCTTGGCATTGTTATTTTTCAAAGCGAGCGCTGCTCAAATGGAAATAAGAGGTACCATGTTCCTGCATCTGTAAACAGAGGCTAGAGCGCTACAGCGACATGAAACCTAAAATTGGATTTTAAGAAAAATTCATAGAATGCAGAGAAATGGGCAAAATAGAGGTGGAGGCGAAAGGCAGATGGGAAAGTGCAAAGTAAGAGGGAAATCATGTTTTTATATATCCTATGCGTCCCTTTCCTCATTTTATTGTCTATGATTTACATATTTTTCTTTATATAATCATTCATTTTATAGAGACAAAAGCCATCTCAGCTTTGAAATAACACAGATGTATGAGATGCATTGCTTTTGGAAAATTATGCTTTGTGTGAATCTACATAATATTGACAGGTGGATGATGATAACTAATTAAAATTCGTGGTGCACACTATTGGCTAATAAGTAGATTTATCACACATGTAATGCTAGAGGGAGATTGACTACCTAAGGGCTGTATTCCAAACCTGGTGTAAACCTAACCAAAGCTGTTTTAAACTTACTTGAGCCATTTTAGGGTCCAATCACAATTGACCTGTTAGGCTGTTGGAGGGAGCTGATGGACATATCGGATTCAGCCGATAGCTTAGCAACCCCTGCCAATAAAACATACAAGGTGTTTCAGGTGTTTCCTCAGGTTACTGTAATTTAACGGCTGTTATACTTTGTATTAGAACCGTTACGTTGCCCCTAGGAGGAAAAGAGCAAACTTTTGCAACATAGCTTGTTCTTCTACTTTAGAGATGGTATATAAAAAAAGAAAAAACATACTGTCAAAAGCTGGTGTTAAGTGACTCTGCAAAAGCAAAATCACTTAGCACTTCATTCTAAAGGGAACAAAACATCCTTTACTTACCTGAGATGCCACAGTGCAAAGGGTGTCCAATCTACTACTTCCTTTGACCGAGAGCAGCCAAAGACTAGGAACAGAGCTTGTGCAAGGACACGCCAGGCTCCATGGAGTCCTGTGGACTCCAGCAGCAGACACCCGCAGCGGCATTCAGCACTATTACTGGTTTCAGGGAATAGGAAAAAATGATTCCAGCTCAAGATGCCGATTTAGATGCTTCCTGCCTTTGAAAATTGTATGATGTCATTTTCATTTAAAGTTTCCAAAATGTGTTCATTGCAACGAACACATAAAAGATAGAACCAGAAGTTACCCAAACTAAAACTCTAGTCTAAACCAGCATTGTTACTTTTGCCAGAAAATTTAGTTTAGTTTTAGTAGTAATCTTTGGAACAAAATGCCATTTAGTTTTAGTCATATTTATTCCCTCTGTATTGTTTAAGTCTAGTTTTAGATGATTAAATCTCACAAGATGTTGCAAACTAAACTTTAATGGTTTTAAAGTCTAATGCATTTGTATCGAATTTCCACATTATTTGCTCCTTGAGTAAACGTTTTATCATTTCGGGAATTATTGTTTGATCATGAAACACAGACACAGATTTAACTGTTCTGCTAAATAAAATGTCTAAAGTTATACCAAGTTAAGTATAGAAACAATACTATTATGTTGCTTTTTCATAAAAGCCAAGTAATTAGACATGCATTGAATACAACACCTTGGGCAGTATTACATTACTGTCACTAAAACAGGGACGCTAAGGAGGAAAACCTGTGCCTGCATATTTCTCCTTAGCATCCCCGTTTTAGCTCCATGTATTACGAGGCAGGCGCTAATTCAGCAGTCTGCCCCCATAATGCAGCACTAAGCGCCGCAGCGAGCATCCCCTCCATATAGTCCATAGGACTCCATTGAGACTTTGACTGTCGGTCACATGACCTGCAGGATTTCGCCGCTCGTGAGATCCTGCATGCTGGGAGTGTGATCGTGGAGAGAGAATGGGGATGCTTTTCCCCCAGTCTCACTCTGCTCCCAGAGGCTAGAAGCGATAGATCGGGCTGCCATTCTCGCCGCGGGATGAGAGGTGAGTTTCTAATTTTTGAGTATTTTTATAGCTGGTGATAACTGATTCTGCAGAAGCGGAATCAGTTAGTACCAGCTCCAAGCTGTGGTTAACTTTTGAGTTAACCGCAGCGGGATGTAATTAGCGTTATAATTACAAAGTCTTATTAATTAACCAATTATTAATTAATTATGATTATTAACTCTTTGCGTTCCCCATGTTAAGCATAGGAAGTGCAAAGTATAGTATACTCGAGCCATGGTTTGGTGTACGGAGGGGGTGGGCGAAGGTGATCCCAATATGCTGTGAGACACACAAGCAGGAGCTGGAGTAAGGTCCAAGCAGGGATTATTATGGAAGAGCAACTATCTGGGAATATGGTGATGGGCAAGGCAGGAAAAGGGCTGACTGTTGGACATGGCAGGGAGGAGAAATAGAAGCAGGGTAGACTATAAACAGCACAGGGTAACAAGACAGAGACACCTAGGGCATCACACTAGGATATTCAAAGGAGGCACGAAACAGCAGACAGACAAGACAAGAAGAGGGTTCGGTGGATACAGGAAGGAAAAGGACTGGTTGTAGACGCTAAGCAGGAACACAAAGAGATTCTGGGTTGCAAGGGATAGTTAGGGAGCCCAGCAGGAGGCTTGAGCTTCGGGGAACATGGCTTGAGGAACACAGTTTGATGCTTGGGGACCACAGCTTGAGGAACACGGCAGGAGGCTTAAGGTAACAGCAGGAATCTTGAAAAGTGAGCAGACTTTTTGCAGAGACTTACACCAACAGGTCCATTCAAAGAAAGGTAAAAATCAGAAGCGGGTGTCAACTGATTCCGCTTCTGCAGAATCAGCACCAGCTGTAAACCCCCCAAAAAATCAGATACTCACCTATCATTCCGCGGCATGAACGGCGGCCCAAATCGCTATTTCTAGATACCGGGAGCAGAGTGAGAACGGGGGACAAATAGTCCACAATCTCCCTCCGCAATCACTTTGCGGACCTGCACAATCTTGTGAGAGCGAGATCTTCCAGGTCACGTGACCCAGCAGCATAAGACTCCGTGGAATCCTATGGACTGCGGTTACCTGCAGGTTCAGGTTTTCCACCTTAGAGTCCTCGTTTTAGCGGCAACATTGTAATACTGCTCTAAGTCTTTGACAAAATTATTAGTCAACAAAATTAACACTGAACATGCACTCATAAAAGTACAGTAAAGAATAAGAAGTGTCAGAACAAACCACAGAACCATAATCTAAAGAATATAGCTGTAGCTTGTACTTTAAATAATATCAAGGTAATATTCTCCTTGAATTTGTTTCTTTTTCTGATAACCTTATTGCAAATCACATAACCGGATTATATTTTGCATAGGTGACATACTTTTAATACCACAAATTTATTTTAATAATATTCTGGTATACATACAGTATGTAAACTGCATTCTGTTGTATAATCACCACTTTCAGACTCATCCCAAGTCCTGAAAAGTTGCTGCGGTCTTTATAAAGTGAATGGCAACATGTTTTTACAGAAACTGGAAAAAAGTAATTATAAGTCAGGCTCAAACTATTCTATTTCCCAACACAAAATCCACCAACAGCCCTAAGGAGCTTATAAACTGATTGAGGATGTAGAAGGCAGTCAGATAGATTTGTTATGTATTATTTCGATACAAATTAGAGTAGGCAGGCATTTCTGTCCATGGCTTAATTATTAATACTGTCCGGTCCTAGGGGACATCAACTTTCACCCAGTTTAGCTCTCCTGTGCATATTAGTGATAGAGGTCTATATTACGCCTTATCCATCATCTGCCGTGATCCATATATTTGCCTCTATGAAAGAATGCTTTTATTATGTATGTATTCAAAAGCTAGAAGGCAAAATAAATCTATTTTTTTTTCCAGCAACAGGATGTGTTCATTAGAATACCCCATAGGGAAGCTTAGTAATAAAGCTTTGCCATTAATATTGCCTTCATCAGGATTGGCCTCAGGGTGTGAATATATATAAGTGTTTGGGATGGGTTTAGGGGCATACGAAAATGTCTTTATTATGATTCCTAAAGATTAAAATTCCAGGCCTTGAAAAATGATTGCCATTAAAATAGATTGTAAGCTCCTGCGGGTTGCTTTTCCCTTCGGTCATATGTGTCTGTATGTATAAACCACAAAGAAAGTAGGAACTTAATTATTTTTTCTTATATCTGTAAGCTCTTTTTTCATGTGTACAACAGGCTTCTCTAAATTGCTCAGAACCTAAGCCTCATCACCTGCAAAGGAACGAAAATTGTCTAAGACGTCTGAATTAATTCCTTATACAATGTATAAACAGACAAATTTAGGATGAGATTGTCTAAGCGATGCTACAAGTGCTTTGCTTTGTTTCCATTCTCGCTAGTTTTCATGTTAACAAGTAAAAACACATTGCAACTTTTAGCTTTTGGGCAAATAGTAAAAATTGTCAAAATCTCCCATGAGAAATGTTAGGGTCAATAACTATGACATAAGACTTTTACCCATTCAGTCCTGGGCTGAAACCCAAAATAAGAGAGTTACCAGGAAAACCTATAAATAAGCTAGAGAAGATCAGATAATGAGAAATATATAATAATATATAACTTTATTGTAATGGTAAATAGGGATGGGCTGCCGGTTCGAATCGGTTCGATGTTCGCATCGAACATCAGCTGTTCGAAAGTTCGGGAACTCCAAACTTTTCAGGCCGTTCGCAAAAAGTTCGGAAAAAAAAATATTTTAATTTTTTTTAAAAAAATGCTTAAAAAACCCTTAAAAATCTAAAAATAAAGAGACTCTTTACTGCAGAATATTATAAGCAACGGTTTAATAGATATTGAATTAAAATGGAAATATTTTTAACATAGAAGCCTATGGGATAAAACAATCTTGTTGCTTAAACATCAGGCAGATGAGGCCCTCTAATCAGGCACTGTAGAGGGCAGCCCGCAGGGGCCTCCCAAGGATCCCTTGAGGAGCAAGTGGCCGCCAGATGACAGAGCTGTGACTGTGCGGGCAGGTCAGGTGCATGTGGCAGAGAGGTGGCGCAGGGAGGGAGCCACTGCACCTGTGGCCATGGCAGACCCCCCCAAAACCAGGATCCAGGGAGCCTCCACTGACTGACCACCAGGCTAAGGTAAGGTGACACATTTCTAAAAAAAATAAAATCCGAGGACATTTAAATGTCCCAAGGAACATAAAATAAAACTTCTTTCTTTTTCTTTCTATTACCGTAGATACTCGAGTATAGCGCGACCCGAATATAACGCGATGGATAGAGATTTATTATTGAAATGAGAGAATACTCAAGACTCGAATATAACGCGAGGATCAAAATTTGACTGTACCGGTAAACAATTAAGATCCATCCAGGTTCTCTTCACACATTCAGGCTCCCCCTCAGGCCAGGGTGTTCTGCTCTAAAATGATTGCAGTTGTTACCAAGTATGAAGCCGCCGGCCACCCATCTTTACTAGCGATTAGATGGCCGGGGGAGACAAGCGAGGTGAGAGATTGGCTTAAACCGAACGTGCCCTCTGTCCGTGATGGATCCCACCTCTCCTGAATCTGGGAGTTCCTGAAGTGTTTGCAAGCATCATGGAGAATGCATTCACTTCAGCGAGACTACCGGAACCTCCGGGAGACTTGGGATCCAGAGCAAGGCAAGTTTTTTTTTTTTACACGCGATGCAGATGTCTCGAATATAGCACGACCCCTCCAATTTTATGGTAACTTTTTGGCACCAAAATCTAGCGGTATACTCGAGTATCTACAGTACTCACCTGATTCCTGGATCCACCAACAAGTGGAGCCTCCCGTCTCCCACGCTGGTAGAAGCTGCATACACCGGCTCGCTGTGTGCAGCTTCTAAGAAACGCTATTAGTGTAGAGGGAGCAATGCAAAATGCGCAGCCGGCTTCCCTCGCTACACTAATAGCGTATCTTCTCAGAAGCTGCACACAACGCGCCAGTTAAAGCTAGCGTCAGACTGTAGAGGTGCTGCACGGCAGTGTGAGGATTCATATGCTGCATTAATTATGCTTTTTACAAATTTTGTTACTTAACCCGTTTGCGTTTGGATTGTAATATTGTGACATCCAGGGCCCCGGGTGGCGATCGGGGGCCCCCCGGACGCATGGTGCCGCCAGCTGGCCGAATGCCAGGAGCTCCGGTGGCACCCGGCGCAGCTGTGAGTGATCAGGGGGCAGGGCGCTGCGTGATGATGCGGAGCCGACAGGACCTTTAAATCAGGAGCGCACACTTACACCTCGCCTTGCCGTGGAGTTTCATTCCCGCATCGCTAGCTTACCGAATCAGTTTGTATACTTGTTACTTACCCTGCTTGTTCTGAGGACCCGATCTGTTGCCGGCTTTGCCTGCCATTTGACTATTCTCTCTGTGTACTCCCTGCCTGTTCTGTTTGCCTCCTGTTGCTACTGGTGTGTGCCGATTCTCATCATATACAGTAGCGCAGTACAAGTGCCTAAACGTTGCTGACCCGGTTTTGTTATAACAACTACTCTCGCTCTGCGCCCCTGTCTGGTATATTCCACTGCTTGTTACTGCTGGTGCGCTTCCATCCTGCCATATACTATAGCGCAGTACAAACATATATTGATCTCAGTCTGTGGTGTATATTGTTGGTGCTGTCTCCCTGGCCTGTGTGGCTGCTTGAGGTTAGGTTTAGTGGTCCCGAGTCCCGACCATCCTAAGGATCGGAGGGTTAGAGGTCTGTTACCAGGGATCCTACCAGGTCTGTCCTGGGGAATCATTACAAATATGCAGTGAACGCCCCAGCAAATTTTATTGCTAACGCAAGTGAGCGTTAACGTTTGCGTTAAGATCATAATTTTTCCCACTCGTTGTTGCTCAAACATTTCCCTTGGCTTCAAATCGCGTTTAAACATGAGCAAAAGTGATAAAAATTAGCTCAGCGCACAGCGGTGAAATGGCTCAAAAAACTTCAACTGATATCTTAAGGATTGGAGTTGTTATTCCACTTGCGACTCAGATAAAGTGCATCCTTCCTGTTAAATTAACATCTCCTATATCTTGAACAGGAGCTGTTAATTTGTGTCTGTGATTAGAGCTAGTCCATGGTAGCTTATTCTTCTTATATGGAACCAGTTATTCTCAAAGAAATAAAGAATCCCAGAACCTGGTGTTAAGTGATTTTGGAGAGGCGTTGTCCACCACTTTCTCTAAATGCCAGCGCAGGGGACTGGGAACAAATAGTTTCCAATGTCTCTCCACAGTTTCTCCACAGGTCATGCATGATAATACTAGTGTAAGCTCGTGGCAGGTACATTCTGGGCTCTATGGAGACCTATGGACTCCAGGAGCCAATACCTATTGTGGCTATGCTGGTATCACTCTGCACTTGCGCTCATTCTGAGGCCAGCCGCTAATAAAGCGCCTAGATTGGAGTTGGTGTTTTAAAAGGCGGCCAAGACGGTAAGGAAAATTTGTTAGAGGATAAAGCAAAAAGAGTTTAGCGTAGCTGTCCATGATTCTACTAGATTTGTATGCTGTGCCCTATACAGAAAAATAAGATGCACATCTGGTGAGCATTTTGCCTGTGGCTCGTCATGGATGCTATAGCAAAAACTGCACTTTTTTCCCCCAGAAACCACATACTGATATTCTTATATAAGCCATTAGTTAAATCGTGCAGTACTGAAAACCCTTCAATGCTAAGCTTCATTGATTTCTATGTGGAAGTGTGCTATAGATCAGTAGCAACTCAGCAGTGGTAAGTAACTGTGGAGTTCAACTCAATCCTGCCAGGCATCATTGACAATAAGATTGGTCGGTGAACTTTGGTGTCAGATCCTGAGTGCCTCCGAAGCAACCCAGCTGAGAGCTTAGCGTAATAATTTTGTCTATACAGTTTAAACAAACAATCCTGCCAGTTTAACATTTAACATTAACATCTTTTCAATTTAAGACTCCCTTTCTATTTGAAGACCAAAAAATAAATAAATCAGATATTGCAGATTGGGGTCGTAGTGCCAGTTTAACTGTGCAGGAGAATACAATACAAAAAATGAGAAAATTTGAAACACTCAGCATGTGATTCGTCAGTATCTAACATATGAAAACCCCCTGCAAAGCTAAACATTTTTGACAATTTAAAAAGCTATTCTCTTTTAACCTAGCTAGACTATACTTCCCATTTGATAAATTCACCCTCTACCATCTAACACCCACTACATACACCTCACCCTACCTAAACTCTCCACTACCTAAAGCTCTGAAATCTTACACCAATTTAGTTAAAAAATGCTCACTATTCCAGAAATAAACATGCTTATTGATGCCCTAGGTTCTCATGCTGTTTTTATTTATGTATCTCCTGTTTTGAGATGTACTGCACAATCAAGCCAAAGTATCGGAGATTTGGGAGACATTATTGGAGGACTTGGCGTACATTCGACAGCCGGAACAACTCCAACCAGAAGTAGAGCCTGAAACGCACTGGAATGCGGAAACGAACTGCGCATACGCAAGATGGCGGCAGCCAAATTGGATCAACACAGCGAATACGGAAGGACACATCGGCTATCTGGACAGGACATGTGGGGACAATCAATGTAATTGTGGACATTATATAAGGGTCTGCTAGTTCAATACCATCATGCCAGCTGATGAAGCCGCACCTTTATACGGTGAAATGCATTCTGGATTTTTACCTACATTATTTTAAATTAATTTTATTTTCTTTGTCAACTACTTGTCCGCCTGTGCCATTTTCTGGATCCTTGGAGGTTTCCAGTTGGTTTTCCTATTCCAAAAAACCAATGTGCCTTTATCTAAGAGCTATGGTAGCTCCAAGAAATGTAAGTAAGCAATCAGCACTTACTGAACTGTGAACATATCAATTTTATCTGCGCAAGGAGATTTCTTTTCTCTGCTTTCTTGCATATTCTGTGGATGAGATATTCCTGATAAGGTGGGGGTCACCTGAGAAAATTCTGAAGATAATTGACCCGAATGTGTGGATCCACTCCGAGCCAGTGATACGTTTTCACACTCACAAGTGGAGAGCCTAAGAAAAACTCCTTCTAATCCCCATTTATAATAGCTGTACTGCACTATATTGTGTTATTATTTTTCATGTACTTGAGAGATCTGGGGACTTCAGATAGTAATTCTGCGCCGTATCAGGTTATATATTTTTTTAATCTGTGTGTTACTGGTTTAGGGGAAACCAGTACACTGATACTGGCTTATCTGGGGGTGTCTTGGTGGTGGATACAAGCTGTGTGGCGCTGCACTATCCAATGTGTGTTCTCATGCTGTACTCAGTGGGAAACACAATAACATTAAAAAAAGAGCACAAAACCACAGTGGGCCATATTACAATTATCATGCTAGATGGGGACGCTAAGGAGGAAAACCTGCGCCTGCAGGTTTCTCCTTAGGGTTCCCGTTTTAGCGTGATATTACAGTGCAGGCGCTTTTCCAACAGCCTGCACCGTAACGTAGCGTTAAGCTTCGCGATGCGATGCTCAAACTCCATTGAGGCTTCCGCTGCCGTTCACATGACCTGCAGAATCTTGGGAAGTATGTAATATGCAAAGATGCAACCAATGAGACGGCTGAAATTAAGCCAACGAATTGTGTTGCAGCTAGGGATGAGCTGTTTGGGTTCGGACGGTTCGGAGTTCGACCCGAACTTTGGCAGTTCGAAAGTTCGCGAATTTTGAACTTTTTGGGCGTGTTCGGTTTGGGTTCGGAAAAAAAAAAGAAATTTTGAAAAAAGTATAGAAAATGCTTAAAAAAATACTAACAAATCTAGAAATAAAGAGACTCTTTACTGCAGAATATTATAAGCAATGGTTTATTAGATATTGGATTAAAAACTAATGTGTACGTGGAAAGATTATCAACTCTAAATGACCTCTGTTCACAAACGGGCATAACACCAGGTGTTTTTAGTCTGGTAATCAATTTGATACATTGTACAATATACTGAGGGTGGGGTGGTGTCTGCTTCTGATTGAGATTTGAGAATTAATTTCCCTAAAACATCCTAATATGCTGCATTTAACTGGTGTTTGAAAAAAATCTAAAGCAATGTTATTTTTCACCTCGGGATTAAACATTCACAGGGTTATTCAGAGAGCGGTGAAAAGCAGGAGAATAACTGGAGAAGTGAAAATTCTAGGTCAAAATAGCCAAACCAGAAAAATTCTCCCATTTATCTCACTTTCCAAATCGGCTATTTGGTCTAGATTGTTCTCTTCTCTTGCCAGTTCTCCTGGCTTTCACCTCTCTCTCAGGGTTGTTCAGAGAAAGGTGAAAACCAGGAGAATGGCAGGAAAAGAGAACAATCTGGACCAAATAGCCGATTTGGAAAGTGAGATAAGGCTAGGGTCAGACTAACACATTTTTCGCAGCGACCGTCAAAAAGTGCGTCCGAACGCATTGCCGTATTTTTTCACGGATTGCGCGAAAATGGTCATACGATGCGCATTTTTGTGCGTGATTAGTTACGGATCCAAACCAGGAAACTTTGTGTGTCTGGACGTTATGTTGGCCGGACATGAGCAGGGTCTGACGTCTCCAAATCACGCACACACGCCGCTAGTGGACACAGCGCACTCTGTACGTCCGCACTAGCGGTTCTGCGTTCTCGAAAAAATGCGTTCATTTTCCACTTGCGTTGCGCAGCCGGACTTTCGTGCGACCGTACTTCGTATATTGGCCGTCATTTGCTGCTAGTGCGGCCGTGATTAAAGGGATACTCTAAGCAACATGACCACCTAAGCTATTTTAGGTGGTCATGATGCCCGGAGTATGCCGCCCTTTGTCCCCCCTCCCTCCGCTCAGCCGATCAGCTGAAAATGCTGAAAACAGCTGAGAGAGGCGGAGAACTTTACTCCGCCCTCCCAGCTGTCAGTCAGCAGAGCGGGAATCATATTTCCCGCTTCTGCCGACTTTTGCCGAGTAGGAGACGTCATCGCGCTTTCAGCGCGATGACGTCTCCTACTCCCCGCAGAAGCTGGCGGCTCCCTCTTCGGGTTAGTGTTGCGCGCATCCTCTTGCGCGCAACACTAATCCTCAGAGGGAGCCGGGAGGAAGCCTGCCGATTGGCTGGCTTACGTGAGAGGCGCGCATGCGCGCTTCTCACGTAAACCAGAAGCCAAGACGCAGCAAGAAGAAGGACGGGAGCGGAAGAGGAGGGAGGTGAGTATAAAAAAAAAAAAACGCCGCTGGAAACAAGAGGATTTTAAGGTAAGTATTGCAGTTACAAGAAAAGAAAAAAAAAAGAAGGTTTTATTAAGGGAATAGGGATAGGTTAGGAAAAAAAAACGGGGGTGATTTTTTTGTTGGAGTGTTCCTTTAAGTGCGCCTAAACGCACGTTAAAAATTCGCTAGTCTGACCCTAGCCTAAATGGGAGAATTTTTCTGGTTTGGCTATTTTGACCTAGAATTTTCCATTCTCCAGTCATTCTCCTGCTCTTCACCGCTCTCTGAATAACCCTGACAGGGTTATTCAGAGAAAGGTGAAACTCAGGAGAATGACTGGAGAATGGAAAATTCTAGGTCAAAATAGCCAAACCAGAAAAATTCTCCCATTTATCTCACTTTCCAAATCGGCTTTTTGGTCTAGAAGTTTCCATTCTAAACTTTTTCTGCGTGTCCGAAAATGTCTCATACAGACTGCCGCCCCAAGCAGTTGTTTATGGATAGATTAAAGGAAAAGCATTTACCGTCATTTGAAATGTCATTTTTTGTTTTTTTCATATTTCTATACATCCTAGAAATCCGCCACTTCACGGGCAGGTTATGGGGACCTCCTAGGCACGATATTTGAAGGAATTTTTCATTTTTATTTTTAACCCTTATTTCATGGAAAACTCACTGTCCCTTTAAAAACTTTTTTTTAAAACTTTTTGTCCTTGTTTCCTGTCCCCCAGGGCACTACCCGGACCCCATACACCTTTTATGGCAAATATGTAGCATATATGCCCTCTTGGAGGGCACTCCAAAAAACCGAATTTTCAGCCCCATTGACTTGCATGGGGGTTCGGGTTCGGGTTCGGTCCCGAACAAATGGGAAGTTTAGGTTCGGGCTCAAACCGAACTCGGGGAGTGTTCGGCTCATCCCTAGTTGCAGCACACAAATACTTATGACCTGGCAATGTCCAACTATCCTTTTCAGAGCTCTCGTTGGCCAGTATTTTTGACTGTTGGATTACTAATCAGGTAAATAAAAATCAATCAATAAGGAGAGCTTGATAAGGACTTATTTTTTAAGTCCTTTCATTAGTCAATCTTGAAAATTCTGAAGAATTAACTTGAATAAATGTGCAAAGTAAACCCGTGCTGATTACTCGATTGCCTAAATCCATTCACCCTTTATACTGTAAGTAATAAAAAAACATTTTAATATGGTAGCCATTTTTGTAACGTGCCTGGCTGCAAATTAGTTTGTTCACTAACCCACTTTTTCACAATTTGCCATTGACTATTTAATTTCTGAAAAAAAATCTGGATTCTTCCAGTCAAAGCAATAAGAGTGCTAGGGCCCTATTCCCTACTGAACGTTAACTATAGCGTTTAGATGAGTAAGCATTAAGTGACTTGAACGGTGCCATTCAGATCACCTTCCTAATGCTAAACAGTTAAAAAAATCAGTTAACTCACACAGGGCTAGCCGCCCGGCAGCGCGGCTCCTTTTGGAGTCCTGTGGACTCCAGGAGATGATACTCACGGTAGCGCAGAAGCGCTACCAAGAGTATCACCTAGGGTAGTGCTTGGTTCCAGTACAGGTGCTGAATTAGTGCCTGCCCCGGATTCCCCCTTTAAAATGAGGAGGCTATGGTAAAACCTACAGGAGCAGGTTTCCCAGTTAGCATCCCCATTTTAGAGGTAGGATGTGAATTGGGCCCCATGCGTCTGAAATGCCCTTGATTATTCAGGTTCAGCAAAAGATTCCAAAAAAAAATATCTAAATTTAGATTAATGAGACAACTTCTTATCCTACTGGTCTAGATTAGTGTTTTATCAAACCTGTCCTCGGGACCCTCAACCAGGCCAGATTTTGCAGGTCACCTTGGGGAAATGCAGACTGAATCCTGCAATCACTGAGCAGCAAATCATATCACCTGTGCTGTGCTTCACATATCTGGCAAACCTGGCCTGTTAGGGGGACATAAGGACAGGTTTGAGAAACACTGCTCTAGATTAGAATTAGGAGTTTAATGGATTTAAATCGACAATGGAGTTACGAGCTGTTAGTGAAAAGATTACATTGGTATTAAATAATTTCCATCCTGCATTTTTGGAGATGGTGAAGAGCGTATACAAATATAGTTCAAATATTAAAAAATATTACTTCAATAAAATTAAAAGCTGAATGGATTCCACAAAATACATAATAAATTATATGGTTGGTTGCCCAATCACGATCGTGTTGTTAACACGATCATTTGGTCAATATCCAGACATCACATTGGCTGCCCATGGTTTACATATTCCATTATATCATGTTGCTTTCCACATTGACTGCTCAGCCAGATGTCCCCATCGCTTCCCAAGTTCTCTATGGATAATTGCATGAGTTAAAAGGGACCCAGAGTCTTCACCAGACATTGGCATCTGAAATTCTGGTTGGAAAATATGTGAATTATTTGTCCAAGGCTGTTTTACAGGATATAGGACCATATATTTTATGGATATTTATTAATTTTTTTCTTCACTCACAGTCCTACTGGCCACAAGAGGATACATTTTCCTCTTACCTGTTAATGGATAGTTTCTGTGCTAACAGCTGCCAGTCTTTTCCTTTGGAGTTAGGTGTGTCAAATGTTGCACATATCCTCTGCCTGATCGAGTGTGGGATTTTAAAGGCTTTAGGACCAGGATGCGCCCAGAAATTGTTGTCTTCTGGTGAGAAGAAAGCTATCGTTTCCCGTTCATTCTGCAAAAAGAAACAAAAAAACACAATAAGCAAGAAATAAATAAGTTGCGTGCACGCATTGGATTTATTTTAATTGTTTTTAAAAAAGACTAATGTATTCCTTTTAAAGATTAGGCTACAGCTTACCTTAATTAAAGTACATAAATATAAATCTGTATATTTTCCCATTCTTTTACTATTAATGAACAGAAGAGCCTGGATTCTTAGGGTATGTTGAAAATGCTGGTGTTAGTAATTTAATATATCAGCAGGTATTTTTGCAATAATATTGCTCATATAATGGTATTTTGTGTAAATAACAGGTATTAAATCTTGTAGATGATTAATGATTTCCTACGCACAAAGAACGCATTATCTCCACCATGAGAATCTCTCCCAAATTACAAGGTGCATCCAAGTTTTGCAACGGCAATCAGTTTACTTATCCATGTAACCTCAGATGTCAAAGGCTCATAATCCTTTTGTTTAGGCTAGGGTCAGACGAATGCATTTTCCGCATCGTCCATAAAAAAGTGCGTCCGAACGCATGGACGTACTTTTTCACAGAATACGCGATATCGGTCATACAATGCGCAATTTTGGCCGTAATTTCATACGGATCCAAACCAGGAAACTTTAGGTGTATGGACGTTATGTAGGCCGGACATGAGCAGCGTCTGACGTCTCCTAATTACGCACACACGCCGCTATGTGGACGCAGTGCACTCTGTACGTCAGTACTAGCGGTTCGACGTTCATGCGAAAATGCGTTTGTTTGCCACTTGCGTTGCATGGCTGAACTTTCATGCGGCCATACTTCGTGTGTGGGCCTGCGTTGGACGTCATTTGCGGCAACCACGGCCGTCATAAAGTGCGGGTAAACGCACATTCGCACTGCGTTTGTCTGACCCCAGCCTTAGCTATCATCACTAACAATACTTTGACATACACTACACATAAAAATTACAATAATGCTGTGAGTTCCCATGGGTAAAGAGGTTTAAAACCCCAAGAGTCCTAACAAACTGTAGCAGTGAAGCCGAGCCATGTCCTCCTCGCCATTATAAGAATAATAATTTGCACTGGTAGGTTGTTGAACTGCGCCCCAACCAAAATGGGTTCACGGTTAAAACCCATAACATAAAAAAATTGCCTTGTGCGTCTCATACCTAAAGCCAATAAGTCATGGAAAAGAAACTACTGTATCTACAGTATTTCCATGCAAAACGCATAGAACAACAGGCAAGTTAATAGAAAAATGGCCGCTTTGCCAGCTCTAAAGTGCTTTGATCGTGGGCCTGGCAACCTCAAACAACAATGTTGTGTTTGAAAATCAAACATGAAGGTGTGCTAAATATATCATCGCTTTAGTGAATGTAGGGACCAGTCTGATTAACATGGTTCAATAATATAGGCAGTCCGCAAAACTCATAGAACAAATTGTCTCTTGTAGAATTTAACATAAAAAGGTACCATAAGTAATAATTTTCTTAGCCCGACATTTGCTGTAAGGCTAGGGTCAGACTGAGGCAGTGCGAACGCGCGTGCAGGCGCACTTAATCACGGCCGCACTAGCAGCAAATGACAGGCAATGACGGCCAATATACGATGTACGGTCGCACAAAAGTCCGGCTGCGCAACGCAAGTGGAAAATGAACGCATTTTTTCGAGAACGTTAAACCACTAGTACTGACGTACAGAGTGCGCTGCGTCGGCTAGAGGCGTGTGTGCGTGATTAGGAGATGTCAGACGCTGCTAATGTCCGGCCAACATAACGTCCAGACGCAAAAAGGGTTTTATTGATGATCCGTACAAAATCACGGATGAGACTGCGCATCGTATGACCGCTATCGCGTATTCCGTGAAAAAATACGTCCATTCTTCGAACGCACATTTTCACGGACAACGTGAAAAATGCGTTAGTCTGACCCTAGCCTAAGTGGCCATCATTTATATTTCTATGGCGGTTTTTTTCCTGGCTGTTATGTCCTTTGGCGATTAGCTCATCTTAAGGATATGCAATGCTTTGTCACTTTAAAGGGTCTGCTTGCAGAATAGATGACTTCCACTGTGACCATAACGAATCTTAAATAATCTTGGCACGTGATTCCCAACCCTGATCCTTAAGCACCCCTAACAGACCCAGGTTTTAAGAAATACAGTTGTGTGAAAAAGTGTTGGCCCCCTTCCTGATTTTTATTTATTCCTGGTCTTATTTAAGTAATTTCTTGATTGCGAACAGGTGTCGCAGTAATCAGGCCTGGGTGTGGCTAGAGAAATTGTACTCAGGTGTGATAAACCACAGTTAAGCTATTTTTTAAAAGGGGGCAAACACTTTTTCACACAGGGCCATGTTCTGCAGGTTTCTCCTTAGCGTCCTCGGTTTAGCGTGATATTACAGGACAGCCTGCCACGTAATGCGGTGCTAAGCCTTAGGATGCTTGAGGCAGCGCTAAGAGCCGCGCAAGCATCCACTCCATGAAGTCCATAGGACTCCATTGAGGCTTCCACTGCTGGTCACATGACCTACCGGATCTCGCCTCTTGCGAGATCCAGCAGGTCGTCAAAATGATCGCGGAGAGAGACTGGGGACTTTTTTACCCTTGTCTCCCTCTGCTCCTGGCAGCAAGAAGAGCCACTGTTCTCGCCGCGGGATGAGAGGTGAGTATGTGATTTTTGTTGGTTGGTTGTTTTTCAGCTGGTGATAACGGATTCCACAGAACCAGCTCCTAGCTGTGGTTAACGTTTCAGTTAACCTCAGCAGTGAGTAATCAGCGTTAGGACTTTGTAATCCTAACACTAATTAACACTTTGCGCTCCCCAGGTTAAGCATAGGCAGCGTAAAGTACAGTAAGCTCGTGCTGAAAAATGCAAGATCAGAATTGCTAATGTGTTTTTTTAACCCGTCAGTGTTCGGAATGTAATATGGTCGGCCCCCGCTAGGGCCACCACAGCTAACATTAACGCTCACACAGCCGAGCGCCAACGTTAACTTTGTAATATGGCTCAAACTGTTTTGTTTCTTTTACATATATTTAGCAAGTTTTGATATTTCTAGGGTTTTCCTGAGATGAAAAGTTAAGCCATGTTTGAAATCCATATTTATATCAAAAGATTTTGAGATGTCAAGAAGACCTTCTATGCAGATATCAACTACTTAGTTAAGAGAAACCTGCATACTAATTGCCATAATTACTACAAAATCCTTTTAATAGGATGACAATTACTGCCATAATATATGTTTACAATGCAGTACAGATAAGCAAATGTATTGCACCTAACTATATAACGATTTGTGCTATGATGCAGCTCAAAGTATTATTTATATAAAAAAAATACTTATGGTTTGATATGATGCAAAAAAAAGATTATTTTCGTTCTCCTGCTTTTATTCTTTAAAGTCTGTCTTTAATATCATCATTAGACATAAATAAGTGATTTAGTAACAAATTACAATATATAAAATGTAATTTCCTGACTCTTATAAACCAAATGTTTCCTGATCTGAGCGGTGATTGTTTCTCAATAACATATAAGATTTATATTGTTCCAACAACATGAAAATATCTTTGAGTTACAAACAGATTGCAAAATCAGCATTTAAGTATCTACCACAGTTCAGCATACAGTGAATAAATAACCACCAAGTCTCCCAACATCCCCTATAGCTAATCTGGTAACGGCTGGGTGGAGTAGAGGTAACAACACTGCTCTATGAATGTGGAGACACAGGTTCGATCCCAGCAAGAGCAGCTCTCCAGTAAGTGTCCTTGGGCAAGACACCTAACGGTACATACTTGCCACCCAGGACATACTTGAAAATGAGTGAAATCTCAATGTATCCTTCCTGGTAAAATACTTTCTAAAAAAAAAAATAATAATTATTGAAATTAAATTCCTACCATCCAAAAAGGTTACCTGGTCACTGAATAATATTTTAAGTCCTTATGATAAAATCATTCTACTGCTATCTTGCAAAAAGTCTCTAGGAGAGCAACCAAAAAAGTTCTAGAACCTGGCATAAAAATAGCAATAATAGCATGTCAAACATTTTTGTGGCTGCACAAAAAAAAGTAGTTCTTGTAATCTGCGCATCTAAGATAACACACTCCGAATACCCAGCGGAATTGTACAACAAGTAAGATGTTCTCTTTGGCAGAAGAATAGCACCTCCTCTCTTTCTGCTCTCTCTCTCATCACCTCGTGAGATAAGAAAAGGAGCAGTTCGGTATTAAAGAGCATGTTTGAAAAGACAGCTGGCATTTTTCCCTCTAGGAGTCCATTTCTGAAAATGTGGTTCTATTCACACTAGAAAAGAAAGTTTCTATGATCTATATAGGTGCAAAAAACAAAAAAGCAAGCCACAAATAGTGAGGCTTTTTACAGGATTCAGAACTAATGCAGACAACGAAGGGTTATTTGCTAAAGAGCAAGTTGTAGATGTAACTAATGTGGAAAAATAGGAGACAATGGTTTTAACTTTTCTCATTTTGCAATTTGATATTTTCGCTTTCCACATTTAGGACTATAATCCAAGGATTGTGTTAACCAGAGCTGATGTAAAGTTACCAGAGCCATTACAGGGCTATATTTCCTAGTTATCGATAACCTAACTACAAGAAACATTACACATAATTGGCTATATTGCAATCTTCGTGCAAAAACCCTCGCGCAAAGCGAAAATTTTAATTTTGCGCGCACAAATCACCGCTGGAATTACAATCCTCGCGACTATTTCCATCCACCGATCAATTGCGCCCGCAAACCGTACGCGCACATATGCAGGCGCAGTGCCGTCTCGCGCCAAAATCTTTGCGCTCGCAGCCAATCAAAATGAAGAAACAGACCTATCAAAACGCAACTGAATTGCGTCTACCAGAGGCATCGGAGACGGGTTCTGCGTCTATGATGCAAAATGAGCACATATGCTACAATAATAATACACACACACCTGCCATCATCCAGTATATTGTTGCTGCATTCCTTTTCATGGGCTGTTTTTTTTTTTGGGTTAGCCAGGTTGTTCAGATATGCCATTAGCACCAGCTTTTAGGAGTTGCTAAAATTATGCTCGCAAAGGCTATGCGGTAATTACCGCGAATAGATTGTAATACCATCTTCGTACCAGCGCACATTCGCATTTGCGCTCATAATGTTACGTACAGGACGCGCAAAGTACAGTAAGCTTGCGCAGGTTCACCCGCGGTAGACTATTGTGCGCGGCTGTTGCGCTGACTATGTAATACGGGATTAGGCGCAAATTGTTTTACCCCTCGCGTTAATGTTTTTTTGCTCCGACGCAAACGTTTGCGTGAAGATTGTAATTTAGTCCAATGTTTTCTGTAGTTAATCGACGGGAAACGAGATTCCATTCTTGCTGCAAGCTGAGCTTCCGGCTTGGATGCAGCCATTTACCTGTGCGAGGAAACTTTACATTATTCCAATGTGGCCTGTGCTTCCACACGGGAGACAGTATTTCAGGGTAAAATACTGACTCCTAAGAGCTGGTGTTAAATGACTTTGCAAATACAAAATTATTTTATACTCTCTAACAACCCCAGAAATCCCATACCCTCCTCTCATCCCACAGTGAAAAGGGCGGTGCGATCCACCCCTTCTTGCTGGAGCAGAGTGAGGCTGGGTACAAATAGTACCTAGTCTCCCTCCGCAATCACTCCTCAGCTTTGCGCTATCTTGTGCAGAGCTTGAAGCCAGGACACACAAAGCTTCATGGAGCCCTATGGACTCCACGTGCCGATACTCGCGGTGGCGCAGAGCGATGCTGCTGGCCTTTGGCAGCTGTACAGAGTTCTGGGGCTAGGTTCCAAAATAGCACCTATCCCGGAATACGACGGCAACATGGAGACGGCAAGGGAAAATCTTCAGGTGCAGATTTTCCCACTTACCGTCTCAATTTTACGGTTAGAAATGGAATAGTATGGAGTTGTTAAGTTTACAACAACCTTGGAATAGGGCCCTTAGGTTTTGGAGGAAATATTCCACTTAACAAGGAATTTCCTGCAAGGACTTCTTTTATTTTACATCTATCATGTACATGTGTCTTGAATATCCATGTATTATACAATTAATTTAAATACATGGGTTTTCAAGACAGATGTTCACATTTTCACAAGTCATGAAAAGTTTAAAGGAAAATTTATTGGGAGGCACCAAAGTGACCTCACAAACCAGTGGTGGACTTTCCCCCTATGTGAGTGCCGTATCCAAAAATCTAATGACCATATAATGTCAAAAGTGACTGAGGCAGGATGACAGAGTGAAAACTGAAGCAGTCAGAGGTTTCAGGATAATGTATAGTCAGACTGATTGGCTTTGTGTAACTTCACCTGGCACAGTAAAGCTGGTATTGCTACATGCAGATCTGAATGAGCATTCTGTGGAACCAGTGGATGCTCTCGTATGAGCAAAGTGGAATACATTGGACAGCCTATTATTATATAATGTCTATGTGAGTAAGGAATACGTGTCATTGGTGATAAATGTCCAGTTATCCTTGATGACTACTGTCTTTCTTGACATCAAAGTTATGGTCCCAGCCTCAACGTTAGTCCATTTTTAAAAGAAAAATCTAGTCAAGTGACGGTCAAAAAGGCATTGAGAAAATCAGCATGAAACTATAAAAATGACAGAATGCAAGATACTATAGCTATACAACATATGCGTGGCATTGATGAACTGACTAAGTGGGAAGGAATTGATAAATTGTGGTACATTGCTCCATTGTGAAGCTGGGGTCTCCAGAACAAGTTGTAACAATGTATTCAGTGTCTTCACAATTCATCACATCATGCCAAAGGCCTACGTCGTATATATATTGCATTTATCTGTATTATTAATCCTCTACTGAACCTATTCATATTGGGATATAAAATGGTCTCTTGGTAGCGTTCACGTTCAATATGTATCAGTGTTCAGAGTCCTGGGATCTAAGTGGCAGATGGAACTTTGGGCTAATGTAAAAGAAAATGACAGTTAATAATGCTGATATCTTGACTGGAGACAGCTCGCATCAATTTCAAGACCTGTCTCAATCTCTCTTTTCCTATCTCGCCTGTGCTTTAAATGCCACTATGATGAATATGAATTTTGGTGAAGTTAACATTATTGACTTGCTCTCCTGTACAATTTTGTAATCCTTTTTTTTCTATTACAAAGAAAGCAGATACTTATTCAGAGATACTGTAATTCAGAGAAAAATAAGCTTGTAAAAAGTAAATATATGTCTACATATGCATAGACTGAAAATCAGATTTTTAAATAGATTGATCCATATGTATAGAGCTATAGATATTTAAAT
The DNA here is from genome assembly GCA_009667805.1 of Leptobrachium leishanense. Classification (NCBI taxonomy): domain Eukaryota; kingdom Metazoa; phylum Chordata; class Amphibia; order Anura; family Megophryidae; genus Leptobrachium; species Leptobrachium leishanense. The sequence continues at coordinate 136,336,796 of CM019065.1, forward strand.
AGATGGATATAGATATGTTGATAGTTATGAATAGATGTATAGATAAAACAGACAGATGCATAGATAGAGATATTTAAACAGATGGATGAATATAGACATTTTGATAGATACAGTGGCAAGAAAAAGTATGTGAACCCTTTGGGATTACGTGGAGTTTTGCATGAATTGGTCATAAAATGTGCTCTGATCTTCATCTAAATCACAACAATTTGAAAAACACAGTCTGCTTAACATAATACAACACAAACAATATATGTTTTCATGTGTTTATTTAACATAACATGTAAACATTCACAGTGCAGGGTGGGAAAAGTATGTGAACCCCTAGCCTAATGAGTTCTCCAACAGCTAATTGGAGCCAGGAGCGAGCCAACCTTGAGTCCAATCAGTGTGATATTATTGGATGTGTTGCTGAAAGCTGTCCTGCCCTTTAAAAACACACACCAGTTTTGGGTTTACTGGTTTCAAGAAGCACTGCCTGATGTGAACCATGCTTCACAGAAAAGAGCTCTCAGAAGACCTACGATCAAGAATTGTTGACTTGCATGAAGCTGGAAAGGGTTACAAAATTATCTCCAAAAGCCTTGATGTTCATGTGTCCACAGTAAGACAGACTGTCTACAAATGGAGAAATTTCAGCACTGTTGCTACTCTCCCTAGGCGTGGTCATCTTGTAAAGATGACTGCAAGAGCACAGCGCAGAATGCTTAATGAGGTAAAGAAGAATCCTAGAGTGTCAGCTATAGACTTACGGAAATCTTTGGCACATGCTAACATTTTTGTTGACACATCTACAATGTTGATAGTTATGAATAGATGTATAGATAAAACAGACAGATGCATAGATAGAGATATTTAAACAGATGGATGAATATAGACATTTTGATGTTCATGTGTCCACAGTAAGACAGACTGTCTACAAATGGAGAAAGTTCAGCACTGTTGCTACTCTCCCTAGGCGTGGTCATCTTGTAAAGATGACTGCAAGAGCACAGCGCAGAATGCTTAATGAGGTAAAGAAGAATCCTAGAGTGTCAGCTATAGACTTACGGAAATCTCTGGCACATGCTAACATTTTTGTTGACACATCTACAATAAGGAAAACATTAAACAAGAATGGAGTACATGGGAGGACACCACGGAGGAAGCCATTGCTGTCCAAAAAGAATATTGCAGCACGTTTGAAGTTTGCAAAAGAGCACCTGGATGTTCCACAGCACTACTGGCAAAATATTCTGTGGATAGATGAAACCAAAATTGAGTTGTTTGGAAAAAACACACAACACTGTGTGGAGAAAAAAAAGGCACAGCACACCAACATCAAAACCTCATCCACACTGTAAAACATGGCGGAGGGAGCATCATGGTTTGGGGCTGCTTTGCTGCCTCAGGGCCTGGACGGATTGTTGTCATTGACAGAAAAATGAATTCCAGAGTTTATCAAGACATTTTGCAGGAAAACATAAGACCATCTGTCCGCCAACGGAAGCTCTGCAGAGGATGGGTGATGCAACAGGACAATGACCCAAAGCATACAAGTAATTCAACAAAAGAATGGCTTCAACAAAACAAAATACGCCTTTTGGAGTGGCCCAGTCAGAGTCCTGACCTCAACCCGATTGAAATGCTGTGGCATGACCTTAAGAGAGCGATTCACACCAGACATCCCAAGAATATTGCTACACTGAAACAGTTTTGTGAAGAGGAGTGGTCCACAATTACTCCAGATCGTTGTGCAGGTCTGATCTGCAACTACAGGAAATGTTTGGTTGAGGTTATTGCTGCCAAAGGAGGGTCAACCAGTTATTAAGTCCAAAGGTTCACATACTTTTTCCACCCTGCACTGTGAATGTTTACATGTTCTGTTCAATAAAAACATGAAAACATATAATGTTTGTGTTGTATTATTTTAAGCAGACTGTGTTTTTCAAATTGTTGTGACTTAGCTGAAGATCAGAGCACATTTTATGACCAATTTATGCAAAACTCCACGTAATTCCAAAGGGTTCACATACTTTTTCTTGCCACTGTAGTTATGGATAGATGGATAGATAGATAGAGATGGATAGATAAAGATGGATAGAGATGGACAGATAGTTATGAATAGCTAGATGGATAGATAGATGGATAGTTATGAATAGATAGATATAAAGATAAAACAGACAGATGCATAGATAGAGATATTTAAACAGATGATAAATATAGACATTTTGATAAATAGTTATGAATAGATGGATAGCTAGAGATGGAGATGGATAGATGATAGAAAGTTATGAATATATTTTTGAATAGATAGTTATGAATAGATGCATAGATAGATTAACAATAGAATATGGATGGATGGATTTGAATAAAGCGATAGAGAGTCAGATCGATAGATATGAAGATAGCCAGACTTTAACCATGGTTTAATGGTGAGTTCAGGAGATCGAGAACAGTAATATAATTGGCATATAATATGGCATATCAATAAACAGCGGGAAAAAAAAAAGTTCTTGAGTTTTTTTTAAATAACAGCACACCTTCAGCCTTTTAAATTAGTGCTTGAGGGATGACTTCCTCTTGGGCTGTGTCTGAAGGCACGCATACTGAATCTTACAGAAGATACTCATGTAAGTCATTAAACACTATTGTAAAATATACAATGTTCAACTATATTTAATGTCATAGGGTTATATGAACCACATTTGTATAACAAATATTCAGACCACCTAGGCACGAGGGATCTGTGTAAGAGCAAATGAATGTGGGCTCCAAATTAGACAGTCTCCCTCCCTGCAAGTGGGATACTTTGAGGTACAAATCATTACTCATTTCCTTTGTATAGCTGTAAATAATTAAACATCAAGTGGCTGCTAAAATGTGTTGTGGCAATGAAGTAAGTAATTAATGATCAAAATGAAAATCTTAAAGATATCACACGGCGGCACAGGGCAAGAGGAGGACTCCTTTGAAGCAAGACTGCGAGCTAAACCTGCGTCTGAAATATGTTCTTTCTTTAATCATCAGCTTTTCATGGCTTAGAGTTAGGTTTTGTGTAATAATAGGGGGCTGAGAGCGGGAGAGAATAGATTTTATTTTATGCATATCTCATAGATTTTTCCCAATGTGTAATTATTTGCCTATACTGTAAGAGCCATTACATAAAGGTACATTCTTCACAAACCATAAAGAGCATTAAGAAAAGAAGTGGACTGTCCGAAGCGCCAGATTGATCCTAAGTCTGAATAAAAAAACAAGACTACAAAATAAAACGGCTCGAGTGAGCGGACTACTATGGGGACCACCAAAGAGTACCCAAAGAAAAAAATGTGTAAAATAATAGGAATTGCTGTCCTTTATGGGGAAGGGGAAATGCGCCAGACTTCCCTCCACCTACATATATAATAGCAAATAAGGTGTTAGGCAACGCATATGTGTCACGTTCCATGTTTCCAGCCCTGTCCCCTGTCCCATGTATTTGTGATATCCTGTTTAGGCCTTGTATTATGTTGCCATTCCTGGGTTGCAGCTCAGGGGTTAATTATTTCGGCTCTCAGCTCACCTGTCTGCCATGTCTTGATTCACTCCCTATTTAAGAGCAATTCTCCCATTGTGCATTGCTCCATGATTTTCACTTACTCATTTCATTCAGTGTTTTGTATTCTGAGAGCTGCCTGCTATTTTGATCCTGTTCGGTTTGTATAGCTTGTCTATATATACTTTTGGTCCTGTTTCCCTGTCTGTCTGTTTCTCCTGTCATCATGTTCCTGATTTATTTCTGGTTATCCCTATGTTATTTAGTTCACGGTTTTCCCTTGCTGTGGTTTGGTTTTCTGTTTATTATTTATTATTATTATTATTATTGTCGTCATTTATATAGCGCCAACAGTTTCCGCAGCGCTTTACAATAACCAAAGGGAACAAAATACATACAAACGGACATAGGATGGAAACAAGAGGTGTAGAGGGCCCTGCTCATAGGAGCTTACAGTCTAGATGGATTGGGGTTGAGGAAGACAAGAGGAATGCACTAGATAGCAGGATCATTAGTGCCAGTGGTTTGGGAATAGTGGGGCCATAGAAGCGGCATCAATCAAGTGTGAGTAGGTGAGCAGAGGGATGAGTTGCATCAGTGATGTGGTACGCTACTCTGAAGAGATTGGTTTTGAGGGATTTCTTGAAGGCCTGATGGTCAGGGGAGAGTTTGATAGGGAGAGGCAAATCATACCGACTTCCTGTGTACCGATATTTGGCTTGTGTGACTACCCTTCTGGCTCTAGTACCCTGGCATCTGGATATCAAATTCTCTCTGGCTTTCTGACCCTTTGCTTTCCTCATGACTATGATTATGTATGTTCCAAGACTATATTGATATCCTGGTATCTGTATATCCTAAGACTCTGCACGGCGGTGTGGGTATATTTCATTAAGTGCAGATCCGACTACCCTAAAGACCGGCCTATCAGTTTAGGGATTCTTTGGTATTGCCGTGCACAGGGCCGGCCCAAGACATTGTGCTGCCTGGAGCAAAGGATGAAATGCTGCCCCCCAAAAAAAAACACACAGCGTGTATGAGCGTATCACAGTGCGCCACAGCAATAAAATTCAAACACTCATTCACACTGTACATTAGAATTTTCTTGCTGTGGAACTCTGTGATACAGTAATGTGAGGTGTATATAACTGAGCCCAGCATCACATACCCAGCAGTGCCCAGCTTCACATACCCAGCAGTGCCCAGCGTCACATACCCAGCAGTGCCCAGCGTCACATACCCAGCAGTGCCCAGCGTCACATACCCAGCAGTGCCCAACGTCACATACCCAGCAGTGCCCAGCGTCACATACCCAGCAGTGCCCAGCGTCACATACCCAGCAGTGCCAAGCGTCACATACCCAGCAGTGCCCAGTGTCACATACCCAGCAGTGCCAAGCGCAACATACCCAGCAGCGGGGCCCAGCATCACATACCCAGCAGTGCCCAGCATCACATACGCAGCAGTGCCCACACATGGATATATTGCCCCCAGCTCACACATGAATAGATTTGCCCCCAGGCTTACTCATGGATAGATTTGCCCCCCAGGCTCACACATTGATATATTTGCCCCAGGCTCACTCATTGATATATTTGCCCCAGGCTCACTCATGGATATATTTGCCCCCAGGTTCACCTCTGCCAGGCCAAGGCTCCGACGGGCAGATCCTGTGGCCGCCGCGTTCCTTCCTTCAAAGAGCGGCAGCCTCGTGAGTATCTGCCGCTCGCCTGGGATCCACCTTCCAGCCAGCCGCGATCTTGCGAGATCACGTGATCTCGATCGCGGCAGGCTGGCGGATGGATCTCAGGCGAGCGGCAGATACTAATGCGGCTGCCGCTCGTTGAAGGAACAAACGCGGCGGCCGCACGATCCGCCGCTGCAAAAAAAAATAGTGCAGAGCACAGCAGCGGTGCCGGAGGGCTGAAATTTGCCACCCCCGAATTTCTGCCGCCTGGCGCTGCTGCTCCGCTCTGCACCATTGTCGGTCCGGCCCTGGCCGTGCAGGAGTCTCTGTGTTGTTCTCATTTACCATTATTGTCTGCAATAGTATTTCTGTGTATTGGGGCATTTCCTCTGGTTCTAGGGCCCTACCATGGCGCAAGCCTGGGGCTGCTGTGACAATATGAAATCCACTGCCATGAGTTCAGCCAAGTAGTACTTAAGCATCGAGTTAAAGCAATCCTGTTTCCAATGAGGAAGAACTGACAGAATTATGCCTTGCCATGGATTCATCAGGTGAATGAAATCAGACTGAATTTGATATCGCATTCATGTTTAAAGCGTCATATTATTGTTTTTGAAGCACTTAAGCACCATGTTATATATTGTACCCTTAATTAGAGGACTCTGTAGACTGACCGTTATTGTATTGTGATTTCCAAAGCAATTGCTGATTTAGGGTGGAGATAGACATGGAGTGAGATTTTGATACCACACTTTCTAAAAGTGTGCGTTGTGAATGTGCTACTGTTAAGAATAAAACTGACTGAAGCTGTGTTCCAAGCCACCTAAGTTTGAGCAGCTCAGTGTATGGCTGGTTGTCCACTTCGGTCCGTAGTCATAAGACTAACAAGTCATCTGTAGTCGTATGACTAATCCCAAAACACAGAAGAGATTCATCCCTCGACCATCGCTTCTGACTTCCGGCAGATGACTTTGGATGACTACATGAAACTAGCGACCGCTCCAATTCGAATAGGGTTTGTCTTACAAAGTCAGATGAACTGGCACAACATACCTAAAGATGGATGCAGAGAAGTTGATAAGGAGAGGTGAATTTTTTTTTTATTGTGTAGGGGAGACAGATGGGACTAGCTCAGTTTTTTTATCTCATTTTGAGGGTAGAGGAAACATACTCGGGCCCTTTTGCAGCTGTGCCATAACCCCTAATGTGCCAAGTGTTTATTTAGGCACATGTTAACATTCAAACTTCTTTGTGGTATATTCTATGGGGTACTCTTTTAATATGGAGAACCTGTTACTGCATTTTCCCCACAAATAATATGCTAATTTAACCAGAAATTAAATAAAAAAAATTCCCTTGCAGTTGTCCGCCTGGGTCGCCCATAGTCACTTGCAGTGCACAACACTAGTCATACATAGTCGTATGACCTAGGTTGTCCGTAGTTAGGGGACCAAGTCGGTCGTACAACTACAGACCCAGTGGACGAGCAGCCTATGGCTTCCAGCTTACCTCCAGAATTGATGTTTGGACCTGGAGAATCAGCTCATGCCCTTTCACCTGCCGGACACATATCTTGCAGGAGAGCTGGGTGGTGGCAGGTGTGTATCGCTCCAAGGAGAAGGCACAGTGCAGTGGCTGCTGGTTACTGCACCAAACGCGGGAGAAGGGGACCTCCTGCAAAATAAAATTATGGAATAAGCATATGTACTGTATGTAGTTATATCAAAAGAAATAAATTGCATATTCTACTTGGACTCAAATGTTACCCTATTACTTAAATCATATGTTATTCATTACTCATCCCAAAACATGGCCACAGCACATCCTTGATACAATGTGAGACAGTTATTTGTTGAGGGAACACTTATGCACATTTCATAAAAGAACTTGAACGGGGGGGGGGGGGGTGAGAACCAATAAATGATCTTAAATACTATATCCTATGGGCACTATTCCAGCGGAACCAATAGCATTAACAGGTGAACCACTAAGCATCTAGACCATGATCATTAATGTTAACAATTCTCATTTTATTCCAGCTGAGCACAAACCTCTCTTGTGAATCATCTGTGACAACTGCCTAAAGCAAATTGAAGTTCCAAGGCCACTCGTTATTCTCACATGCAGCAGGTAATGAAAAGACAGCTGCTAAACTCTTACCGCATACATACACAAAAAGAAAAAAACAAATACTTACCCTGTCATGTGTAAGCCTGGATTTTGGACTGAAGAAGAGCTAAATGCATTTTTTTTTTCTGTCTCTTCTTTTAAAATGGCATAAATCCCACCCCCCCCCCCCTCCTCATTCTAAGCATCTGGGGCAGAGATCAAAGGGAAATTATATTATGTTCGAATTTTGCCTGGGTCATATTTGAGGGGTTATTCAGAGAGCCGAATTGGCTCTGAAATTGCACCAACATACGGTACAATTTTGGAGCTATTCAAAAAGCAGGCAGTTCACAAAATATTGGCGAATTGCGAGCGAAATATGGTGCCTGTTCGACAGCTGTTAGAGAAGCAATGTTTAAACAATTCAGAGAACACCGAACAGCAGAGAAATGTCAGTGAAATGCCCTCATGTTCAGTGTTTTCATTCGTCAGGTTTAATCAGGCGAATCCCATAGGTATCAATGTAAAAATATTTCCGTTAAACGGTTTATTCTTCTAATCTAAAGCATAAATTCTCTTTATTTATTTATATTTTAGCATTTTTTTTAGGCATTTCTCTGCAATTTTTTTTATAGTGTCTTTATTTCTGTAACAGACCTTTTTATAATTATTCGTAGGACCTTATATGTAATTTTCAGGCATTTCTGTGCAGTAGTTTTTAAAGGTTGGTGTTTGTTTTTTCTACTCCGGTCATCTGCTTGTCGGCTTTTTTTTCCGGCGGCTGGTCAGAGCTCTGATCGTCAGATCATTGGCTTTTTCCAGATGCGTTCGGGGTTTTGTGGTGGATCGTCGGGTGTGGTCGGCATTTTTATGGGTGTTTTTCGGATACGGTCAGAGGCTTTTCCCTGTACTTCGGGGACTCTGCGGTGAATGCTGAATTCACAGCGGGGTCGGGGAATTTGATTCCCTGAAGTGTGGGGAACGAAAGAACACTGAAATTCCACCGGAATTCTCTTTGAATAACCCTGTTGGTCTCTAACACAATCATTTGATCTATTCGGCAATAATATTGTAATATTTTGTTTCTATGTTGTAAGATGTCAGACTTTCCTAATATGAAATTTCTAGTAGGATTAACTTGGAGCTGTTAACCCCTTATACACACACATCACACGTGACGACTGGATTGGTTGCTGCTGGTCGTCACATACCTATCACCCCATCACAAAGAGGAAGGCATGATCCACTGCCTCCTCTTGCCCCAAACGGAAGGACACTGAGAACAAATAGTTATCCAGTGTTTTTCCATCCAGTGAGATATGTACTTCAGGAGGTAACCAATCGGGGCACATAATGCTGTTGCTAGTATCACTAAGTGGCTCCCTGACATTGCAAGTCAAGCTTCTTACATAGCGGTCAACTTGCGATTGAGTCAGCAAAAGGAGTCACTAATGCTAAATGGCTGATAATGAATTTTTTCATTTGTGGCTATTACCAGCCTAGCCAAAATCGGGGCCTATATGGTTTTATCATTGAATTAATCATGGTATTATATATGTAAATTTTATTAAGTTGCAGCACTGTGATGACCAGCATGTATTAAAAATATTTACCTTGTTTTTCACTACAAAGATTAATGGAGTAACAAACATTTAAGTACGATTAATGTTTTGAAGAAAACGATATTAGAGAAAGCTTGCCATGCACTTGATAAACCTATCCTAAGAAGAAAAGGAACCATACATCTAGATGACAGAAAACATCTTGACTGCACTCATTAAAAGATGGTAAAAACAAGAAAAATGTGCCCATTAAGTTTTATAAAAAGGCAAATAATTCCACTTCAGTCATTTCAGTCATTAGGCATAAAAGAGTCTACATCAAAGACCCTTTTAGTTTGACCTAGAAATAATTTCATGTGGTTACGCCTTCGATTTCCAGCGAAAACACTGCAACAAAAACAACCATCTTCACAAAGTCCAAAATATTTCCTGAAATCAAGTCTTTAAATATTCTCCAAGCGTTCATGCACAAACTGATCGTTTATGGCTAGTACTATGGGATATATCCACTATTTTAAAACTCCCCATGAGTTTGGAGATCTTTGCTTTGGACATTTCACTAATTATATTATCTATATTTGTGAACTTTGACCGAAATAATATTTGTCATCTTTTCACCATTACGTTTCAGGTAAAAAAAAGTTTATTTGACCTTATGGTTCATTTCAAACTATCCTTAAATCAACCCAGCATGGTGAACCAAGCATTTTCAAATTTTCATTAATTATTTATTTAGGTCAGGAAAGAGAAGTCTACAGACTCGTTAAACATAGGCTAAACACTTGTGCTTTACTTTCCAGATAAGTCCCTAAGCCTCAGCTGTCAAAGTGCCAGCCCCAAAACAAATCAGACAGCTTGCCTAGCAGTCCATGGCAGATTCAGGAACTGCCACGGGGCTTAGTTAGCATTTGAAGTACATGCATTTAGGTCTGGAATGGAGAAGTTTGCAGGCTTCTCTTAAACGAACAACCAGGGCAGCCATCAGAAATCTAGGGTTTCTGTACTGATCCACTGGATGAGCCCCCCATGCCCTTCCTGCCTTTTAATGGCTCCCTTCTCCTCTCCCAAAACACAAATTAGCAAAGAGCCAAAACACAAGGGAAAAATGTAGGGCCTTATTCCACTGTTGACAGTAAAGGGAGATGAAAGTTAAACTATCAATGTGAAATGATTCCCCTTACTGTCTCCATTTAAGTGCACCTATTACGGGGTAGCTGCTTTATTCACACCTGGTCCCCGAATTAAGCAGCGATGCAACTGTATGAGTGGAATAGGGCCCCCAGAGATATGTAATGTATATGAGCACATCACAGAGCTCCACAGCAATAAAACTCACAGTAATGTGTACCATATGAGTGCATTACATAGCCCCACAGCAATAAAACACACAGTAACGTTTGTTAAGATCCACAACAATAATATGCAACAAAAAACATCTTCCTTGCAGTACTCTGGTGCTGAGAGTGCCAATGATCTGATGGCATGCCAGTAGAGCTCCTGAACCACTCGCACAGAACCTGAATCACTCACGCACACACTCACACAGCACCTGAACCATTCACACGCACTCAGACAGAACCTGAATCACTCACGCACACACTCACACAGCACCTGAATCACGCTCACATTCTCGCACAGCACCTTAATCACTGACTGACACTGAACACTCAGATGCACACCACTCACACCAGGCCTGCCGAAGACATCGTGCTTCATGGGTCCAAGGATGAAATGCGGCCACCCCAAAAAAAACATATGGCGCTCCACAGCAATACAACTCACAGTAATGTGTGACACGTATCACAGAGCTACACGGGAGAAAACTCCTACACACCACATGTTACTTTAAGTTGTAGGGATGTGCAATTCGCTTTGTTCCGAATTGAATTTCGTACAAAATTAACCATTTTCATTCTTTCGGAAGCATTTCCAAAACGAAATATCGGCTGCCCGAAATTACGAAATCCCAAATCGAAGTTTCAGCACAAACAAAATCATTTTGTTATGAGACCTAAACAAAATAAAATGGAATGCAAATGCTACGAAATGCTGAAAAAAGGGAACAAAATGATCAAAAACTAACGGGGTTATTCAGAGAGAGGTGAAAAGCAGGAGAATGACTGGAGAAGTGAAAATTCTAGGTCAAAATCGCCGATTTGGAAAATGAGATAAAAAGAGAATTTTTCTGGTTTGGCCATTTGACCTAGAATTTTCACTTCTCCAGTCATTCTCCTACATTTCACCTCTCTCTGAATAACCATGTAAATAAGTTTCGTAACGACATGAACTGAAAGAAAAAAACTGAACCAAATGATCTGACATGAAAAAAAAGAACAAAATGATCTGAAACGTAAAAAAACTGAAGCAAAAGGTCTAAAACGAAAAAAAAAAAACGGAACAGGTCACTTTTTAATTAATGTAGATGCTAGGCTTTTTTCCACCTTAGTTTTCAAAGTTACAAAAATCCCCACTTGTATTAAATATTTCTTAAACCATTTATAATTTTCAATTGCAGCAAACAGCCATTTTTTGTTTATGTTTTGGCATTTTTCGGGATTTTTTGGGGTGAAAGTTTAGGTTTCCTAACTTATTTTAAGTGTAATAATGAGGTTGGTTTTTCTTTGCTGAATGCATGCAGCTGAATTATTTTCTTGCAGTCTGTGTGCGTTCAGCAATAAAAAAAATGGCTCTTTGGTTTGCTGCCATTGAAAATTATAAATGGTTTAAGAAATATTTAATAAAAAAGGGGATTTTTTTTAAATGGAAAACTATGGTGGAAAATTCAAATTGATATCAACTATCGAATTGAGCTTAACTTACAACACAAGTAATAGTCAGCAAACGCCTTTATGTAACAAATTAGTTTAGTTTCACTTTTTAATTTGACTCAAATACTAAATCTCTGACACAGCTTAATATTTAACCCTAGCTTGTCTTTTAACAGCAAAATTTGACCAATTGGAGGTTTTAGTGATCCAAATTCGAATTGATATCAGCTATCGAATTGGTATATTAACTATCTAATTGATAATTTGATATATCAATTCGAAACAATATGAAATTTAGAATCGATCCAAAACCAAATGAAATTAGAAACAAAATTCTGAAAAAGAAATTATTTTAAAGCGAAAAGAAACAAATCAAATTTTTCACCCGTGCACATCTCTATTAAGTTGTATTGCTGTGGAGCTCTGATACGCTCATACACAGCGCACATTACTGTGAGTTTTACTGCTGTGGAGCTCTGGGATATACACCACAAAATTCTGTGCGTTTTATCGCTGTGGAGCTCTGTGATACACTCATACATCCTGAGAAGCTATGAGTATGGGCTATGAGAATCCAATAATCAGGGATAGTCAGGTTAGGACACTGTCCAAGTTGGAGACATAGAAACATAGAAACATAGAAAAATGTCGGCAGATAAGAACCTTTCGGCCCATCTAGTCTGCCCAATTACATGAACATATCATGGGCTGTAATGCCCTGATGGCAACCCTGGGTATAACTTGCTTGCTAAAAGAAATAACTTCCTAAAGATAGGAATTAAATAATGGATACACAAAGAAATATGCTTGTTTTAACATAACAAATAGATTTAGGAAAAAAGAATGCACAACCGGAATGTTCCTTTAACCACTTGAGCACGAAGGACGTGCAGGTAGCGTCCTCTCGTTTCACTCCCGTGTGCAGAGGATGCTCCCTGCACGTCCTCGCATTTTTCTAATTCGGCACCTATCTGGTGCCGAACCAGAGCTTCAAGCATAGCAGGCTGACACGTTGCATGTCAGCCTTCACTGTGGGCCTGCCCCCCAGCCACGTGCGCACAATGATGTCTTTTTCAGGCGCCCCCCCGGCACAGAAAATAATGGGAATTGAACCGGAAGGGGCTGGCTAGATATTTGATATCTGAAAAGGTACTTAAGTATACATATCAATGGTAGTAACCTATAGTAATTCTATGTGGAGAAGGGGGGAAGCAAAATTCAGATTCTACGATGTGTGGTGCAGTCTTTTCATCACATTCTGACATGCATAAATGGTTTCTAGGTAGATTGCAAAGGGCACGTTTCATTAACAAAAACAAAAATAAAAACGTGCTGCTGAAGGAAATTCATAGAAATGACAAACATGCATGAAATGGTTCCTGTTGATAAAAAAGCAATAGGATTTACACTGTAGTTGAACTCAGCAGGTCTTCAAACATTCACCATCTCCTGAAATTAATTTGGAATACTGAATAAATAATAAAGCTGACTGAAAATAGTTTAATAAATTCATGGAGTTTGTAGTGATGACAAAAATATTGAAAAAAAGGTCAAATGAGAGGGAGAAATGTGTATTTGATTTTACATTCCTACTCAATCCTTCATGTATTTATTCTTCCCAAATTTTGCAAATAAGCACCAAGGATTCCATACGTAAAAATTCAGTATATGCCATTGCAACTAGAGTGGCCAGTTGTGTGAGATTAATAATAGAGATTTTTCTTCACCATGTTCCATCATTTCCATCAAATTACTTTTTAAATTTTTTTTTGGGACAAACTAAAATATTTTTTGAAAAAAATTGAAAACCAGTTCCTCTCAAATCAAAAGGAGGGGCAGAATCTGTAGCATTAGTTGAGTTAGTGCTCAACATTGTTTGTTTTATATGTAAAAGCATATATTGCCTGTGCTGCAAAAAAGTACATTTTGAATTTGCTTTTTTTTCAGTATTTTCTATTTTTACACATTAGATGGCCATGTTTGTATCATTGTAAAGACCAGACTCTGACCTTTCCAATGACACCTCACTTAACCTTGTGCGGTGTACAAATCAGAGATGCAGCGTTCCAAAGTCCCCCTGCCTCTTGTCACTGCAGTGCATCATCAGCTCCACACTTGCTGGCAGTGTGGAAAATGAGAAGGAGAGTTAGAGCAGTATCACTGCTCACTTTGTAATTATAAACTGAATAATAATGCTGCCTTAGAAAAAAAGGGAAAAATATTTTATTTGATATTTTATTTTACATAACTCTAACCTGATTATAATCTGGCCTTTCAAATGATACCTCATATTTATTTGCAAAGTATTTTACCAGGAAGGATACATTGAGATTTCTCTCGTTTTCAAGTATGTCCCTCTAGCCAGTAGGACTCCAGAGATACAGTGGTCTCAATGATTGCAATTTTTTTTTTTATTTCTTTCATTTTTTTTTTTTAGACAGAGCAAGGTGCCCCCTTGTGGCAGACGCCTGTAGGCAAATGCCTACTCTGTGTAGTTATAAATCCGGCGCTGCTTGCAAGACCGAGCTTGTGAAGTACTCGTGGCCAGGACACGCAAGACTCAATGGAGTCCTTTGGATTCTATGAGCCAATACTTATGGCAGCGCGGAGTGCCTCTGCTGGTATCTGGCAGCTTTGTGCTTTCTTCCAGGGCTACGTGCTAATAAAGCTGGCCAAATGGGTGCAGATTTTCCTGCGTATTGCCTCCATTTTACCATCAACTATGGAATAGGGCCCTTTAATGGCTCCGGAAAGTTTTCCAATAGTTCTGGATATTTTTCTGTGGGCCTTTTTTATAGGAATCCTTTGGATTTGTACTTTACATTAGACATGTGCACAGCACAAAATTTCGTTTTAAACTAATGGATTAGTCCTAAAATACAATTTATTTAGTTGCTACAGAAATTCGTTTTCAGTTCTTTAGTATGAAAACTAATTTCATTCATCAGAAAACCAGCGGATACAATTACTATTGTAGTGGCTCCTCAGAGGGCTGAGATCGCTGCTTGTTACAGTATCTCTCACTTTCAGCACAATGTGGGCCATACTACATAGTTGGTGCTAATTTAACCAGAGCTGTTGTAAACTTCCCAGAGCCATTATAGCATATGGAGGTTTTCAGTTTACAACCGCTCTGGTTAAGTTAGCACCAACTTTGTAATACTGCCCCGTGTCAGGCAAAGCTGTTACAGTAACTGACTGCTGCTCATCACAGCGCTCAGAGTTTCAGTAAAACTAGTAAATAATATTTTTATATATAAGAGGTCATAACAATATTATTTCCTTGTTTTACTGAAACTCTGAGCGCTGTTACAGTCAGTTACTGTAACAGCTGAGCCTGATACATTGTACTGAGAGATAATATAACAAGCAGCCGATCTCAGCGCTCACAGCCACTGGATTTAAAGGGCTAAAAAAAAGATCCTCTCTGTATAATGTTTAGAACATCCTCCTGCATTAATTAATACCCCTCTCTGTATAGAACATCCTACTGCAATGGCATGTGAAGTGTGCAGAACTTCGGATGTTGCGCTCTTCATTGCTGGTCTCCTTCACTTAATGTAATATCACAAAAAGGACTGAAACTAAAATGTAGTGCATTTTATTTTAGTTTCTTTCGTTTTTTGTACTGAGCAGTTTCGTATCTCTTGAGTCATACGAAAACTAAATTATCCCCAAATTCGGACTAAATCGTTTTAGTACTAAAACGAATGCACATGTCTACTTTACATGGATTTTCAGCAAGTATTATCTTCAGCAAGCAGAATCTAATCCCTGTACAGTAGTAATTGACCCCGAGCTCTCCCTGTATTCTGCCCTTGCCCCTGGATGTTGCAATGCTGCAGTAAAGTTAGTTGAACATTAGGGATGAGCCGAACACCCCTATTCGAACTCGAACAATTGCAAAAGTTCGAGTTCGGACGCGAACACGATCCCAACTCAATGCAAGTCAATGGGACTCGAACGTTCAATTTTTAGAGTGCCCTGCAAGAGGGCATGTATGCAAGATATTTGCCATAAAAGGTGTATGGGTGTCCGGGTAGTGCCCTGGGGGACAGGAAAAAAGGAAAAAAAAGTTTAAAAAAGACGGTTTTAAAGGAACAGTGATTTTTCCATGAATTAAAGGTTAAGAATAAAAAGGCTTTGTATGAAAGTAACAACAGGTGCATTAAACTTGGACCTTTGGTGCCAGCTAGTGCCTTCACACTCTAATCCCTCTGAGATATTGTGGAAGAGTGCAGGGATGGATCCTGCCGTCAAATATTAAAATGATATGAATCTGGTACACGCGTCAGTGTCAGTGCACCCAAATATTGGGCCTTTGGTGCCAGCTAGTGCGGTTACACCGTAACCCCTCTGAGGTATTGTGGAAGAGTGTAGTGATGAGCCGAACATCCCCGTGTTCGGTTCGCATTCGAACTCAAACAATTTCAAAAGTTTGAGTTCGAACACGAACCGAACTCAATGGGACTCGAAAGTTCGATTTTTAGAGTGCACTCCAAGAGGGCATATATGCTAGATATTTGCCATAAAAGGTGTATGGGGGTCTGGGTAGTACCCAGGGGACAGGAAACAAGGACAAAAAGTTTTAAAAAAAACGTTTTTAAAGGAACAGTGAGTTTTCCATGAAATAAAGGTTAAGAATATAAACAAATAATTCCTTCAAATATCATGCCTAGGAGGTCCCCATAACCTGCCTGTGAAGTGGCGGATTTGTAGGATGTATAGCAACATTTAAAAAACAAAAAAATGACATTTCAAATGACGGTAAATGGTTTTCCTTTAATCTATTCATAAACAACTGCTTGGGGCGGCAGCCTGTATAAAAAGAGGAGACATTTTAGGACACGCAGGACAAGTTTAGTGATTTTTTGGGCTAAATTATGGTGAAACTTATGCAGGCTTTGGATGAAAGTAACAATAGGTGCTTTAAAATTGGGCCTTTAGTGTCGGCAACAGTGCCGTCACACCGTAACCCCTCTGTGGTATTGTGGAAGAGTGCAGGGGTGGAGGTTTAGGTAATGCAGAAGAGATCCCCAATCTATTCAATTACATCAACATCAGGGGATTGATAGCTGCTGATCCAGGACTGATTAATTTTTATAAATGTCAGCCGGTCTACAGAGTCGGTGGACAGACGCACTCTTTCGTCTGTGACAAAACCTCCAGCAGCACTGAACGTCCTTTCAGAGTGAGACCCCTTGATGGGTGGCAGTGACAAGACACAGATTACAACAATTCCCAGATATCTTGTAGAAGTGAGACCCCCCCCCCAATAGCTGCTGGCAGTGAGAACACACAGATTACAATAATTCCCAGATATCTTGTAGAAGTGAGTCCCCCCCAATAGCTGCTGGCAGTGAGAACACACAGATTACAACAATTCCCAGATATCTTGTAGAAGTTAGACCCCCCCAATAGCTGCTGGCACTGAGAAGACACACTAACAGAACAATCTCCTCTCAAAAAACATGTGCTGGGGCTGTGTGAAGCCTTATATAGTGTGCTGCGGGACTTAGCTCTGTGAGCCCATGATTGGGCAAAAGTGGCCCAATCAGGACTCTGAGCCGTGATTGGCATAGTCTTGCACCTGACCTGTGGTCAGGTGCAAGACTGTAGCCAATTACAAGCTTCAGGCCAGTGGAAAAGTGCATTGTGGGCGAACTCGAGCCGAACACGTTGAAATGTTCAGAGTTCGCGAACGGCTGATGTTCGATGCGAACTCCGAACAGATCGAACCGTACAGCTCATCCCTAGAAGAGTGCAGTGGTGGAGGTTTTGGGAATCCAATCTCAATACCCAGTGAGCCAGTGGATCATCTGCTGTAAAGGTATCCAGGTCTGCCCTTGCCCCTAGATAGTCCTGCACCATAAGGTGAAGACGCTGGCAATGGGTGCCTACATTTGACATCCCTGGGCGTCGTGGACTAAAAAAATTGGAAAAGGCATCAGTCAAGCGGCCCCCTTCACTGCTCTTCCTTTGATAAACAGCAGCCTCAGAAGCACCTGTTGGTAACCTACCAGTGTCTGGAAAGGTGTTATACAAGTGTCGCTTTAGAGCGTCCTCAAGTTGTTTTATCCTGTGCTCCCTCTGTGAGGGCAGGATGAGCTCTGCAACCTTACCCTTGTATCGTGGATCAAGAAGGGTTGCCAACCAGTAATGATCCCTCTCCTTGATAGCATGAATCCTGGGGTCATTTAGCAGGCTTTGCAGGATAAGGGAGCACATGCAGTGCAGGTTGGAGGTGGCATTAGCTTCAGAGTGTTCCTGGTCACTGAGGATGACCATATCGTGCACTACCACCTCCCAGCCACGTACTAGTCCTTGGGTTTCTGGGGACACAAAACCCTCCCTTGAGGAATCCCCACCTTCAATGCCCCTACAACTTAAATATTCATCCTCATCCTCCTCACCTCCTTCTGTCTGATCTGAGGACCCAAAGGAATGCTGTCTGCATAAAGACTGAGGCCTTGAGAGCTAGAGAAGTCCTCCTCTTCCTCCCGCTGCTCTGCCTCTAGTGCCACATCTATAATTCCCCACAGAGTGCGCTCCAGCAGGAAAACTAAAGGAATTGTGTCACTGATGCATGCACTGTCCCTGCTCACCATCCTCATTGCCTCCTCAAATGGTGACAGTACAGTGCATGCATCCTTGATCATCAGCCACTGCAGGGGAGGGCGAAAACCAAGTTGACCTGAACCTGTCCTTGTGCCATACTCACACAGGTACTCATTGATGGCCCTCTGCTGCTTGTGCAGACGCTGCAGCATTGCCAATGTCGAGTTCCACCTGGTGGGCATTTCACAGATCAGACGGTTTGTGGGAAGGTGGAATTCTCTTTGAATTTCTGCCAGGCGAACACTTGTTGGGAATGACCATCTGAAGTGGCTGCAGACTTTTCTGGTCTGGCTGAGAAGCTCTGCTAGCCCTGGGTACCTGGTTAAGGAACGCTGTACCACCATATTTAGGACGTGTGCAAGGCATGGTACATGCGTCAACTAACCCATGCGTAGGGCAGAGAGAAGGTTGCTGCCATTATCACAGACGACCATTCACAGCTCAAGCTGGTGTGGTGTTAACCATCTCTGCGCCTGCCCCTGCAGAGCTGACATAATTTCTGGCCCGGTATGGCTCCTGTCTCCTAAACAAACCAGCTCAAGCACAGTATGGCATCTTTTTGCTTGAGCCATTGCATAGCCCCTGGCAGCGTCAGTTTAACTGCCACTTCGCCAGAGACATTGAAGGAGGAGGAGGAAGAGGTGGTGGAGCAGAGACCTCATATAAGCAGCTTTCTGGAGGCGTGGTGGATGAGCAAGCTCCAGCACAGAGCCCCGTCCTGGATTCCTCCCAGCTGCAAGCAGAGTTACCCAGTGTGCCGTGAAGGAAATGTAACAGCCTTGTCCATGCTTGCTGGGCCACGTATCTAAAGTAATGTGCACCTTGCTGCTGACTGCCTTTCCCAATGACTCTATAACATTGCCTTCCACGTGCTGGTATAGTGCTGGAATGGCCTTCCGTGAAAAGAAAAGGCGTTTTGGAACCTGCCACTGTGGTACAGCACATTCGGCAAATTCACGGAAGGAAGCAGAGTCCACCAGCTGGAAAGGCAGCAGCTGTAATGCGAGTAATTTTGCCAAGCTGACATTTAGACGTTGTGCATGTGGATGGTTGGGACAATATTTTTTCTTCCGCTGCAGCAGCTGGGGCAATGAAATCTGACTGCATAAATCTGCAGCTGATGGGATTCTGGCAGATTCAGAGGAAGGACATGGTACACCCATTTCTGTAGCATCATCCCTGTCAGTGGAGGTTGTAGGCAATGACATGCTGTATGGAAGAACATATAGTGGGGGTAGAGACAGATGAGGAGGAGGACCTATGCAAATTGTTGTGCCAATGGTATGCTTGGCAGGTGGTACTGATGTCAGGCCCGCTCCAGGATGGAGCCATGGCCGGGACCTTTATATAAAAGTTATATTTCCCAAGCGCTGGGGGAGAGCAGGTGAATAAGGCACTGGAAACTTGTATACAGGTAAATAGAGTATATTCAGGATATATACACAGCAAGTCTGATACACAGTAAAAGTCACAAGGCACAATGGATAGTGGGCTATGCAGGGTCCTCTGCAGACAGGATCCACTGGCCTGGAACCAGGAGCTCTTTGCAAAGGTACCTTGATAGCCATAAGGTGGAATGAAGCTTGAACACTGGTATCTACAGGTGTAGTCTCTGTGCACACAGGATAGTGGGCTATGCAGTGTCCTCTGCAGATAAGATCCTCTGGGCTGGAAGCAGGAACTCTTCGTAAAACACCTTGGTGTAATACAGGTAAATGCAAGCTGGAACACTTGTAGCCACAGTAATAATCACAAGTACAAAGGATGAAGGGTAATTGTAACAAACAGGGAGAGGCAGCTCACAGGACCTCACATAAACAGGAAAGGGAACAGAATGATAGCGCGAGGTTAGGAGGGTGTGACCTGGTTTTATGCAAACAACACAAGATCTAGCATGGGAATTAACCTTCTAGGGGATGCAGACAGGGAGTGAATGGTACCCATAGTGGCTACAAGCAGGTTCCTAGGGCTGGAGCATGATAACTGGTCATTGTTTTTTTTCCTTACTATTTCCTTTAGAACTTTGTATATACAACATTTTAACGAAATAATACGTACAGCTACATTATTAATCGCAATATGCTACCATCTTACAGATTCATCATAATCCTAACAATGTATTACGTCACTTATTCACGAAGCTTCAGACGCTGAGCGACTGAACAGATGTATTCAGGCACTTCTACATGGGCTCCTTTCCATAGCATCTGTTGGATCTTAAGGAAATATTTTATGCAAAGATAATAAAAATGTAACCACAATAATTTCTATTTCTTTCAGCTGCTGGAGATCTCATTATCGTAAGAATTAAAATAAAACAATTTCCCAAATACTTTAAGCACTCCTGGCTGTGCCATATCCCGTCCTCTCCTATTAGAGTACATATTTCTTACGAGCGAATGCCTTTTCGCAGCATAAAACAATGCTGATTACATTAGAAACATATCTTAATTATACTTGAACTGGCTCTCCAATCGCAGTTAATGCTCTTTGTGTTATTACTGGTATTTCTATACTTAACATCAGATTAATACCTTGAGTGTTTGTTGACTAGGAAAAAGCCTAATGATATCTTTTTTCTTCCTTACTGCTTGTAAGATACTAATAAAGAGCCAGATGCGCACGCTGTTCTCTCAGGGACAGTGCGCAATTTGCATTATCATGACTATTCAGCAGCATGAGGTTTAGAACAGGAGCGGAAATAAACATAGTTTTGTGTATGTTGCAGTGAAGAAAATCACATTTTTGGGAGCTTTTCCGGAGAATTTTAAGAGTTGCTACAAATTGTGGGCTGTATTAATAAATGTTAAATGCAATTTTAAGGCTGTATAAGAGCAAAAGTACTATATGAAATGTTTCTAGTCAGTCCTGATTCTCTGGAAATATGTCCAAATTAACTGGTTAGGAAAATAAGCCTAACCTTCCTCTGTCCTTTAAAGGGATTTACTTACAGTGTTGTACCCTAAATACATTTTATCTACTATCATGTGCATCACAATTCTCTCTATTAGCAGACCTCAATCCTCCGCTCATTACTTCGCAGCACTGAATGGAATGACAGACATTCCCGTCACATATGTTAACGAGAAAGACAAGGATCGCAGGATCATGAAGGTGTCTTGAGAAATAAGATTGACCTCCTGTAACCAAAAAATAAGTAACTAATGTGCAGTGCTAAAATGCTTTATGGACCCAACAGGATTTAATGTTTTATTACTTTAAATACCATTATAATGATGCTTTAAGGCTGGGGTCTGATGAGTGCACTATACGTGCCGTTTTTGACGTGCCTCCCGGCGTCCGTGTGCGTGCTACAGCAGGCGTGCTGCATCCGTTCAGAAAGCCTCCCCCTCGAAGCGCTACGACGCGCGTCCGATGGGGCTGCAAAGCCCGATCCTCCATAGGAAGATCGAGCCTTGCAGCACTGAGCACACTAACTGCACTCAGCAAGGTGGCCAGACAGGCGTCAGAGTGGAAGGATGCCCATTCTCACGGACGTATCTTCCACTCGTAAAGACGCTCGTCTGACACCAGCCTTTCATAGAAACGGTTTCTGTTTTGTTGGTGACAATATAATTTCTACCTTAAATTATAAAATTTGATTGAAATGTTCATTTATTTATAATGAATTTTACCAGGAAGGAGGATACATTGAGATTTCTCTTGTTTTCAAGTATGTCCTGGGTTTGAGAACATTGAATTTCTGTACCCTACTGTACAAATTCAAAGTAGAAAATGCACAATATTAAAAACAAATCACAAATATACAGATTAATACAGAAAATAAATATTTAGGAAATGCTGCAGGTAAAATTATTTATTTATTTGCAAAGGATTTTACCAGGAAGGATACATTGAGATTTCTCTAGTTTTCAAGTATGTCCTGGGTTTAAGACCATTGAATTTTACAGTCGTTACAGAAATACAAAGTAATAAAATGCAAGATAAATGTGCACTTATTGGGTGTACAGACCCTTTTTGATGACTTTGTCATGATGATGTCAGGAATTACATCGTGTCACCCCCCCCCCCCCTCATTGGACTTAGACATGCCAACTTTGGCAGATCTGAAAATATCAAAATAACTGGGAATCTTCTTATGAATTACACCATTACCAATATCCTATACTTAGCGTTTCCAGGGTCAGACAGATGGACACTGGTAACTATTTATCTTCAAGTGTTCCGCTGCCTGTGGCCAGAGGTGGTAGCGGAACATCCAAACCACAGCACCACAGGATCACAGATAAGTATAGATTTTTTTTCAACCTTTAAAAATGTAAGCATTAAGTGAATTACCAAAAGCAAAATCACTTTAACCCCTACACTACCAAGTAATTTTTGTTGAAAAATAATTTATCATATAATTTATATGAAACGCGTGATGCAAAGTTAACAATTAAATATAGGATTAAATAGAAAATTTGTAGAGATTGTTGTTCTGAAATAGTTAAAAAGTTTAAATAATGTAAATTTGCTAAATTTTAATCTTTCATGCATTCTTTTATCCTTTACAGAACTGTTGTTGGAATGAAAGGTTCTGAACTGAAGATGGTGTCCTGTGCCTTACACAATGTCCCACGAGATCTGTATTTTCAGCATACACGCAGGAATGGCCTTTGTGTCAAATACTGTAACTGTGATAACGATAAATCAGAAAAATGGTCAGATCTACTGCTTATGGGGATTTGTGGTGATCCTAATAAGATTATTAGCAATGCTGCTTGGAAAAAAATACCAGCACAATATAAAAATAATATCTGTTTGCAGTAATTCCTGTGTATGGGAAATACAGTAACACCTTATATCTGTAGTGTACAGGGATTTCAGTCATTGCAACCCCTGAATCTTATCCCTGTACAGCAGTGAGTGTATCCCAGCAAGAGCACCTCTCCAGTAAGTGTCCTAAGACACCTAACGGTACATACTCGCCACCCAGGACATACTTGAAAACGAGAGAAATCGCAATGTATCTTTCCTGGTAAAATACTGAAGGAAAAAAAATCATAGATCTCCCTGTATTCTGCATCTCTCTGGATGATGTACTTTGTGTGTTTGAACGGTTTGTTACAGTAAGGATTTGAGCGGCTATTTACAGCAAGTGTTATCTCTCTCCACAGTGGGATACACTAAACATGCTTTAAAAAGGTGTGAAAATGGTGTTATGAGATGTTGTTCAATGTATTACAATGCAAAATTGAGTTAATTCTGCTTTGGTAGTGAAAGAGTTAACACCAGGCTCTGAGAGTCGCTATGCTTTTTTGAATACTGGCTCGAGCCAACAACAGCGAGTTACAAGGGAATAGCTTAATGTCCCTAGTTTGACCAATTATTAATGTCTGCTATAGAAGTTATAGTAGCAGCTAATTTACTGTACAGTACAGAGCAGCTAATGCCGAGCTGCGAGGTAAACTTACGACTCTGTCGGACTAGCAGCTCCAGTCATTACGCTAATGGCTCAGTTAGAATCACCCCCTAAAATATAGAAGCAGGTACACCCATGAATATCAGGTTGTTCCATGACTCTATGATATATATTTCTTGGTGATCAGGTGCTAAAATTAGCTAATCTGGAATTTTTTAATAACATTTTTGGGACTACAGAAGATTCAGAAAGAAAACATGCTTGCATTTGATGCCCTATTGCCGTGCTAGCTCCACCATCCATGAAAGCGTTAGAATGAAGTGCACTGCACTAAATAAATATTTTTATACCTGCATGTGTAGCACCTTGCTGTCATTTTAATAGAAAAGCTAATATTTTTTATTTTTCTTACATTAAGACCAGTCAAAGTGTCTGATAAGACAGAGCTATGAAATTTCGGACAATATGTGTGTGAATTAATTCTGCTTACAAAAACTGCCGTGAACAGAAATGAAAAATGTGATACACTAAATAAATTAAGAAATGGCATGAAAATGCCACTTTTATTTTGCAGTTTACTATTAAAATGTGTTGTGCGCAACTAGAGTGCCCGAACGAATAACGCCCCAATAAACATATGGCACATATAGATGGAACACATATCCTGTTTGGTACCCAACGGGTAAAATCTT
Organism: Leptobrachium leishanense; assembly: GCA_009667805.1. Classification (NCBI taxonomy): domain Eukaryota; kingdom Metazoa; phylum Chordata; class Amphibia; order Anura; family Megophryidae; genus Leptobrachium; species Leptobrachium leishanense. Next base: position 136,361,114 of record CM019065.1, read on the forward strand.
TTACTATACTAAATCTAGACCCTGCTCCCTAAATCATTTACGATTTTGGCAAACCACTTATACCCAGTGCTTTTTATGATACTTCGGCATATCGCTTCCCCTTTTTTATATACTGTGCTGTTACAAAGTAATGCTTCTTTCATCTACATTTTATCTCTTAGCTGTAAATTTTAATAGTTACTTTGGACTACGGCACTCGTGGAACTTTTAGCGTAGCACGGGTTGGATACACCATAAAGATTAATGTCCAAAAATTTACATTGTTATAATGTTTCTTGCTCTCTCTCGCTCTTCTTATACGGCACCCTGCAGTTCCATTCCGCATCGAAAAGTAGGATATATTTTGGCAAGTAAAGCGTAAGATTTTGCACACCATGCAGAAAGTGAATTTTCTACTTTAAGTCACATTGTGCAGAAAGTAAAATGTACAGGGCAGAATGTAGCAAAGTTAAATTCCAATGACCAAGACATTGAGGGGAAGAAAAAAAATATGGTGCAAAGATATTTTGTTAACTCCTTCACTACCATTATCGAGCATACTTGTTCTTCTACAACAACTGTAGGTGTCCCCATATCAAGTATGCTCGATCTTGTCTGACTCTGTTACTATTAAAATGTGTTTGCAAATGGTCTCCAGATTATGACCCTGACATTTCAAACACATCGGATGACAGCCAACATGTTTAAATGATTAAACGCTGTAATGTAGAGAGCTCACTGTCAGAAAGGCTTTACCTGCAGTTAACATATATACAGAATGACATCCCTGTACATATTACTGTTTGGGTAATAAAAAGGCGCTGTACCAGAGCTCTGTGTCCTGACAGGGTCACATCTGCCAAAGCCGCTTCCTCGCTGGACACCCGGGTTCTCCTTATGTCTCCTGTGTCTTTCTCCAGTACATTAGCCGCAGCTTAAAGACTGGTACACGGAGAGAGCCTTGCTAGCATCCCCCAGAAATAAGCCAAAGTTGTAGACCTGGAGCTATTGGCACAGCTGGCTACCCAAACCATGACTTCAATAGGGTCAGAATAGAACTGCTTTAAACAGAGAACAAGCACAGATATTTATGTGGTCAAACAGGGGTAATTTACATTCACAAAATCGCAACATTTTTTGGGGAGGTTTTTGTGTAACCTAATTAGATTGAAACAGATTTACATTAGGCAGACATTTAAACATTACGTAAAATTTATACTGAGGCCAGACAATGGGAATCGTGATTGACAAACACATTACAGACAGCAGATACAACCTATTCAAATATAAACAGATAACAGATACACACAGACAATAGATAATAGCATTCTTACATAATCCAGATTACACAAACCTAATTAAATTGTAGAAACTCCATTTTGTTCTCAGCACCCAAATTCTGTCTCCAGCCATTTAAACACATATATTTTCCAGGGGGAAACGGTCACTTTCTGGGAGGAAATTTTACATTTAACCCAGCTAGGCTAATATGAAAAAGTAGCCCATATTAGTACCAGACGCTGGCTGCAAAATCCGCGTTCGCTTAGCACTGTGTGCCGTGTGTCTGATGGTTGTGGGAGACAGCAAACAGCCCCCAAAATATCCCGTTTGACTGCTGGGCCGTAGTCTGTAGGCAGGAGGCAAGCCCACAGCCCCTCCAAGTAGCACAGTGCCAGGGTGTTCTGTCACAGTCGCTTTCCATAAAACCACAGTGTCTTTCCAGCTGTTTTATGAATATCACTTGGTATTGAAGTAGTTAATGTGAACTGGAAAACTATAGGACATAACACTTATTTTTCAATGAAAATCCTTCAACTTTTAAAAAAATACTGTGTTAGTAGTGACTAATAAAGCCATAAGTAGTAGAAAGTGGAATTTCACATCAAAATACAGTTTACTAGTTACCGTTCATCAATAGACTTCTGTCCTTGCACCATGAAGGTTAAAGCATTTCTCATATACCTCATGTTAAGATACAATTGGCTCTCTGGATAACACAGTCTCACTTCAAAAGTGGTGACTTTTGAGCATTTAGCTTGGTAGAAAAGGTTACTCGAAGAAAGGGCATTTTATACAGTATAATTATATATATATATACTAGCTTTTGCCCTGCGGCTTCGCTCGCGTGGATTTTAGGATTTGTTAAAATTGTTTTTTAAAAGAAACTTGAGGTTTTTTTGGTAGAACCCCCCCTTTCCCCCCCACTTGGGATTTTTGGAAAATTGTAAAACACGGTGTTTTTTTTATTTTTCAAGAAGAATGTAAGTGCCACATTTCACACCTGTAACATCTTTAGTTTTTGAAAAATAGGTATACTGATAAAAGTATTCACATCCCTTTCCCCCACCCCCCTTAACTGGATTTTCCGAAAATGGTAAAACATGTTTTTTTTTTGCACGAAGATCGTAAATATCGAATTTCACACCTGTAACATCATTGGTTTTTGAAATATAGGTATAGTCATAAAGGTATTCATCCCCCTTTTTGCCCCCCCACTGGATTTTTGGAAAATCCAAAAATCCTTCCTTATTGGGTGCCCACATCATAAAAACAGTGCACCTTCAAAATTTCACATTCCTAGGTTAAACGGTTTCAGCTGGGTGTTGATGAGTCAGTCAGGACTTTCGCGTTTATGATAAAAGTATTCAACCCCCCTTTTTGCCCCCAAGGAATTTTCAGAAAATGGTAAAATGTGTTTTTTTTATTTGTCAAGATGAATCTAAATACCGATTTTCACGTCTGTACCATCTTCTGTTTTTAAGATATAGGTATCCGGTTTAAAATATTTAAAATATTCATCCCCCCTTTTTTTGCCCCCGCAGTTGAATTTTTGAGAAACGGTAAATTATGTGTTTTTTTATTTTTCAAGAAGAATCTAAATACCGATTTTCACATATGTAACATCTTCTGTTCTTGAGTGATAGGTATCCTGTTTAAAATATTCAACCCCCTTTTTCACCCCCTTAGGGGCAGAGTTTCCAAAAATCCTTCCTTAGTGGGTGCCCACATCATAAAAACAGTGCACTTTCAAAATTTCACATTCCTAGGTTAAACGGTTTCAGTTGGGCGTTGATGAGTCAATCAGTCAGGACTTTCGCGTTTATGATAAAAGTATTCAACCCCCTTTTTGCCCCCCAAGGAATTTTCAGAAAATGGTAAAATGTGTTTTTTTTATTTGTCAAGATGAATCTAAATACCGATTTTCACGTCTGTACCATCTTCTGTTTTTAAGATATAGGTATCCTGTTTAAATTATTTAAAATATTCAACCCCCTTTTTGCCCCCAAGGAATTTTCAGAAAATGGTAAAATGTGTTTTTTTTATTTGTCAAGATGAATCTAAATACCGATTTTCACGTCTGTACCATCTTCTGTTTTTAAGATATAGGTATCCGGTTTAAAATATTTAAAATATTCATCCCCCTTTTTTTGCCCCCGCAGTTGAATTTTTGAGAAACGGTAAATTATGTGTTTTTTTTATTTTTCAAGAAGAATCTAAATACCGATTTTCACATATGTAACATCTTCTGTTCTTGAGTGATAGGTATCCTGTTTAAAATATTCAACCCCCTTTTTCACCCCCTTAGGGGCAGAGTTTCCAAAAATCCTTCCTTAGTGGGTGCCCACATCATAAAAACAGTGCACTTTCAAAATTTCACATTCCTAGGTTAAACGGTTTCAGTTGGGCGTTGATGAGTCAATCAGTCAGGACTTTCGCGTTTATGATAAAAGTATTCAACCCCCCTTTTTGCCCCCCAAGGAATTTTCAGAAAATGGTAAAATGTGTTTTTTTTATTTGTCAAGATGAATCTAAATACCGATTTTCACGTCTGTACCATCTTCTGTTTTTAAGATATAGGTATCCTGTTTAAATTATTTAAAATATTCAACCCCCTTTTTTTGCCCCCCCCAGTTGAATTTTTGAAAAACGTTAAGATACTTTTTTTTTATTTTTCAAGAAGAATCTAAATAGTTTCCCTTAGTGGGTGCCTACGTCATAAAAACAGTGCACCTTCAAAATTTCACATTCCTAGGTTAAACGGTTTCAGCTGGGCGTTGATCAGTCAGGACTTTCGCGTTTATATATATAGATAGAAGATGTCAAGAGGAGGAATTTTTGCTTTGTGTTAGGTGACAATCTTTTTTCTGAGTTCACATTTAAATTGTCATCTGAGAGAAGCAGAATGGTCGTCATTTTGCTGAAATTTGCACTGTTACTCATCTTTAGTGATGACAATTGATGGGTACTTTTGCAAGGACAAATTGATTAAAAGGTTAAGACTAACATTGCATAGTCTCATTTCAATTTGCAAATACATTTCTCTATTCATTGTACTACCTGAATGGTATAAATTATGAAATATTTTAATAAAGACATTTTTATGTCCATTTCTTTATGCTTAAAATGAGAACGCTATTGCTGCAATATCTGTTCTTCTATGTATTTGCGATTTTCAGTCTATATATTTTGCATCTTGAAGAGATAAAACTATTTGAAGAATAAAGCAAGATTTTATCATCATAAGAATGTAGTTTTTTAGCAAGTTTTTTTTTAGATATGCATCAAGTAGGCGTTTTCACATGCTGTATTGTGTCACTGAATCCCTTTTGTAACCCTGAATTTCAGAATTTTTACGCGTGAAATGCTTCTGCATTTTTGCTATGCGTTCGTTTCACTGTAATTTCACGCTTTCTTGTTAAGTGCGCTCATACATATGCAATACTTTTTATTAAAAAAATACTGTGTATCTATACATAACACACCAGCTTTGAAAAGTATATTGTGGAGGGGAAAAAATATATGGAAAAAAAAGGGAAAACTGAAATGATCTTTTTCCTTTTGTTTTATGAATTATATTTATATATTCTTGTTATTTAAGCTCTGAGCTTAATTTATATGCACAGAGCTATAAGAGAAGAGAAAAAAAGACATAGGGAATTTATCGTTCAGCTAGATTACTACACATAGGCGTGCTCAGGGGATGTGCCTGGTGCGCCCAGGCACACGCAAATGATGGGTAAAGAGGTCCTCTTTCACCTCATACATTGACGATTTAGAGATCCCTTATCTGGTCCATGATGAATAGCATAATAAATGACTGTATCTTTAATTACAGGCTTGTTATTTCTAATGAAAAATGTGCATTTTGCCCAAAATCTAAAAAATTTTGTATTAATATCCCATGGGTGCACACCCTAACATGTCCAAGGTGCTAAAAAATTGGGGGGCACATTCTAGAGCCCATTTGCAAATTAACTTTGTTTGCAGCAAATTAAATTATTTTGCATCATTCCAGAATATGAAAAGATTGAGTTTACTTAATCTTGGGCTCCTGCAGGAGCTTTAGAACATCAAGAATACTCGACCAAGGTAGTGTAGGGGTTAAAGGTACTTAATGCTTATGTGTGGAGCCACATTAATTACCGGACGTACGGTCCGGTTGCAAATGAGGCCTTCGGCAAGCTGAACATTACTTTGGGAGAAAGTTCCGCAGAAGCCAGAATACATTTCTCATTCATTCATATGAATAAAACAACATTTCATAGGGCGTCGAAAAAGGATGGTGTTTTTCATGTCGTTTTTAGTTTGTTTTAAATCTCTATGTGGCGAGCCTTGTACCTGATTATGTATTCCGTAGCATTATTTGTTTATACTTCATGAATCAAACTCCATTTTTCGGAATCCACTTTTAGGAATGCCTCAGAGTATTACTGAATTATGTGATCGGTTACTCTGGCCATATGTATCTTTGATTACATTGGGGATAAATATTTTATATATATAACTTGCAATTATTATTCAGTGGATTTTTATTTTCTTATTAATTATAGGTTATATACAGATATAGAACGTAATGCGTTTTAACAGGAAAACGTTAGCAGGCATTCTGTCGAAGCTACGGTTACCGTAAGGAATGATCACATGGTGTTATCACTAATTTGTGTTAAGAAAGCAATTAAATCTGTCGCCTGCTGATCTTTGCATTTCTGACGGTATTAGTGCTCATATCCTGGATGCGCACATCTTCCTTTGTCTGCCGTTTCGAGCGACGTTAACAGACTCCTGGCATCAGACATGCGGATGGACTCTGGAGTGTTCTGCAATCATTACTGCAGTTCACCCGATACCCTTCAAACAGCACTAAATGCATTAGCTATTAATCAATGTGTATTAAGTAAAAATAAAGGTCCAGCTCATTGCTCACAATGTCTGCAGTAGGTCGAGGGAGACAATCTATAGAGTAAACACAAATGATTTTTGTACCTGACATGCAGTAAATGGTTTGATCCTCCAGAGGAACGGAGGGATGTCAAGAACAGAAATCTGGATGCTGAACGTATTCCCCTTGAAATGAAGCAACTTTGGTTCTTCCAGGAGCTGTCCGCCTTGATGCCTCTCATCGGAAAGCACTTCCTACGACAGGAAAAGGAGAAATCAATAAGAGGATGAACCCGCAGGGTTTTATAAGGTGTCTGAGTGGCATTTTGAATAATGTCATCTTCCTTGGCACGCTATTGTAAAATGATAATAAAACTGATCTAAAGACAAAAGAATAATGCTATTAGTGTCAGAGCTGACCACATTTTACGCAGACTGCCTTTTAGCCGTAATGGAATGCCAGTGGAATTTTAATAATATCCACACATAAATATTGTACATGTTGCACAATCGATGGTAAAAGCTGCAGAGGGCAAGACCGTAAAACCCGATACACTGCTTTGCTGAAACTTGACGTGCCGTATCTTCCTTCGGTGCTTGCTTGCTTCATTGTTACTCCTTGTGGTTAGTTTTATAATTGTCTTTCACAGTTTGGTTGAATAAAAAAGAAGCTTTGTTTTAGAGGCTGTTTGATCCTTCACTTCTTTCTTCTTTTCTCTTTGTTCACTGTCAGTATACTTGCTTGTTTCATTGGATGGTCACACTCTCACTGCATTTAAATAAATGCTTTATCTTATCTAACCTTTTAAAGTCTCTTTTCTAACCCAGCTGAAATGGAATTTTCTTTTCCGAATTGCTAGTATTACCTCAATTCAGTAATAAGATGTCAAGTCTCCAAGAACCAGTGTGCAGCGTATGTATCCCTAAGATATATTGGTTTCATATGTCTTACACAGGGTATAACAAAACGGGTATATGGTCTAAATAATTATTAAACGTTTATTGTATTAAATGATTTTACTCCAATCTAAAAGAAAAAATCCTCTATACCAAGGGATTTAAAAAAAATTTATATATATATATATATACTCCACTGGAATCTAGCACTTAGGGTACATGCTCCAGGCCTTGGCTGTATAAACACTCCTCCAAATAATGGCACTCCGGACAAATAATAGATTTTCTAATCTTTTATTAATTCATATTTATTAGTTCACAATAAATGGCCATAAATTGCCTAAGGCCTGGTTCAGACCTGAGCATTTTACAGCGCTTTCCTACATGCTGTAGAACACTCAAACACTGAAATCCCATTATTTCCTATGGGCATGGTTCAAACCTTGGCGTTTTACAGCACCTAATGCCCAAAGAAGTACAGGAGCTTCTTTGGGGCATATTACAGTGCGTTCGCAGCCATAGACTTCAAAAAACGCGACGTTTCGAATTGTCAAAACCGCTCATAAAACGCCCGACAAAAAAAGGCGCATATGAGATACGCTCAGGTGTGAACCCAGCCTTAGCCTATCAACAGCGACAATGACAGGTCCTACTGTACATCACCTAATAACCGCTATTATGGGATTAACTCGCATACGGAGGACTGAATCCTTTCTGGAGCTCCCTGCGAATCAAGGTCTTGAACCGGTTAAAAACTGTTGAAATCCTGTAAGGGTTAAGCGATGTAAGAATCTCTAAAGGGTTAAAACCTGGTAAAATCATTGGGCTACATTACATTCATCATGCTAAAGCGGGGACGCTAGGGAAAAAACCTGCGCTTGCAGGTTTCTCCTTTGCGGCCCGTTTTAGCGTGATATTACGATGCAGGCGCTAAAGACAAGCTTTCGAGAGTGTTCATCTCTTTGCCAGACCTGAAGCAGAGAAGAACACTCTCGAAAGCTTGTCTTTTAAATGTAGCGTTAGTTCAATAAAAAATGTATCACTACGTACTGCTATACTCGTGATTTAAATATATATATGAGGAACCTTGACTAATTCAGTTTCTGGTCTAATTGAAGGAAGATTTAGATAGGCTTCTTATATGTAAGTAACAAATTATATAAACATTCAAAATGATTAGAACACCAGTACGAGAAAAACAAATTAGTTGACGCAGGTCATAAGGAAATAAAGAGCAGAGTAGCGTAGGGTTTGAGAGTTGATTTACATAATTTTTAGATTTGCATAGATATCAGAAATACATTGTTTTATATAAACTCTACCCAGGCCATAAATCACAGACTACTTATTCTCTTCCACGAGAGTAGCGTATCAAATTAACCCATCCGTTTCCTCAAGAATAGCTGTAATCCAATGTAAAGCAGCAACACAGCACTGTGTGCACTGTCAGCCTACACAGCACAACAGAATAAAAAAAAACATATAAAGTGTAGACTCTTGTAACTTACAAAGCAACATCCAGATACCATAGACCCTATTACAATGTGGATGTTAGTGTTAATGAGTCATTAAGTACAACAGTCCCACTTGTTATTGTTAATGGTCCCCGTGCTATTCCAGCTGAGCAACAAACTCCTCTGGAAGCTTGACTATTACAGCTGCCTACTGTACATCCACACATCCTGTATATTCAGGGCCGGTGCTCCCACTAGGCAAACTAGGCAACCGCCTAGGGTGCATTGCTGCCTAGGGGCGCAGGCAGCCCCAACCCGGGTTCCATTATTATACCTGTTCCTCATTGTGCGGCTCGTGTAGCTGGCATGGGCAGCATGCAAAGCCGACGGTGTCGGCTTGCGGACCCCCTCTAGCGGCGCAGAAGGTGGGCATCTTATGGTGACACACAGGTGCCACCAGATTATGTGCGGGAGTCACCATAGGCAGACGAAAGAAGAAAAGAGGCAGAAGAGTGAATGGCACAGAGGAAAGAAATACAGGCACAGAAGACAGACCAGCACGGAAAAATGAAGAGGTTCGCAAGAAAGAGAGAAAGAAAGAAAAAAGAGGCAGATGAAAAAAAGAAAGAGGCAGAGGAAAGAAAAGGTGAAAGAAAGAAGCTCAGAAGAAAGAAAGGCCCCCAAGTACAGTGCCCCCTTCCCCCGAATTTCAACAGTTAACAATTTGTTTCTGAGGGGGGGGTGAGCGCAAGTAGCTAGTCTCGCCTAGGGTGCAAAATAATCTGGCACCGGCCCTGTGTATATTTCTAAGTATATGTTACAAAGCTGTACTTTATACAGGAGGTATTAAGGTGGAGGCATCTGGCGAATGTCAAGTGATTCACTCATTATTCTCGTTTGCAGCCAGTAAGAAAATATTACTGCCTACAAAAAAAACTAGTGTTAAGTAATTTTGCTGCAGAAAAAGATTATTTGACACACAAAAAAATAGTCCTTACTCCCTTCTGGTCCTACATTGAGGATCCGCTGCATCTTCTTGCCAAGGTAGAAGCACAGTGAGAACAAATAGTTCCTTTGGTTCTCACTCCTTAAGAGTTTGAAAGCACAGGATTTATCGGCTTTCTTTTTCTAGTGTACATGAGATTTTCCTCCAGAAGAATTAGGAAGGAATTAGAAAGGAAATTAGTATAAACGACCTCTCCAACCTTGTGAGTGTGGGGATTGAGATGCAGTCAAAATGCCCATCTGCACCAGCTTTGTTTTCAGGCGCGCCATGTGTAGCTAACTGGCGTCACGTACTTTGATAGACCTATTTTCCAGGCCTGCCACTTGCCGCTACAATGTACAAATTACTTTCAAAACAACAGCAAGACGTATGCTAATTGTTCATGGAAGCTGCCTTTCCTTGCAATGTCACAAACAAGAGAAAAAAACCAACACACAAAAGCAGCTCCGTTGTCCCTTCAGCAATTGTGCCCTTCTCTTCATACCCTCAGGAGAAAGCATTTTGTTACAGCTGGAATCTCGCTCAGTCAGCTGGCAGCAATTTTGCACCCTGTGAAAAGTGCGTCCTAATTTTCGTTAACCGCCTCTGAGCTGCCCTTTGAGTTGGAGAAAAGAAATCGTCACTTTAGTGAGAAGGGCAAGGATCTTTCTTTTCTTTCACGTATACAGCGCTGCATAGAGCAGACCAAATAAAAAGGAAACCTTTCAATCCTCAGCTGGTTCTCTTTTAAGCTGGACAACAGGATAATTATGGATAATTTCACAAAAGTTTCATCACAGACAGTTTGATAAAGCAGAGATAAACGTATTGGCTAATACAGTCATGGCCGAAATTGTTGGCACCCCAGACATTTTTCCAGAAAATCAAGTATTTCACACAGAAAAGTATTGCAGTAACACATGTTTTGCTATACACATGTTTATTCCCTTTGTGTGTATTGGAACAAAACAAAAAAAGGGAGGAAAATAAGCAAATTGGACATAATGTCACACAAAACTCCAAAAATGGACTGGACAAAATTATTGGCACCCTTTCAAAATTGTGGATAAATAAGATTGTTTCAAGCATGTGATGCTCCTGTAAACTCACCTGGGGCAAGTAACAGGTGTGGGCAATATAAAAATCACACCTGAAAGCAGATAAAAAGGAGAGAAGTTCACTTAGTCTTTTCATTGTGTGTCTGTGTGTGCCACACTAAGCATGGACAACAGAAAGAGGACCAGAGAACTGTCTGAGGACTTGAGAACCAAAATTGTGGAAAAATATCAACTATCTCAAGGTTACAAGTCCATCTCCAGAGATCTAGATTTGCCTTTGTCCACAGTGCGCAACATTATCAAGAGGTTTGCAACCCATGGCACTGTAGCTAATCTCTCTGGGAGTGGACGGAAGAGAAAAATTGATGAAAGGTTGCAACGCAGGATAGTCCGGATGGTGGATAAGCAGCCCCAAACAAGTTCCAAAGAAATTCAAGCTGTCCTGCTGGCTCAGGGAGCATCATTGTCAGTGCGAACTATCCGTCGACATTTAAAAGAAATGAAACGCTGTGGCAGGAGACCCAGGAGGACCCCACTGCTGACACAGAGACATAAAAAAGCAAGACTACAGTTTGCCAAAATGTACTTGAATAAGCCAAAATCCTTCTGGGAAAATGTCTTGTGGACAGATGAGACCAAGATAGAGCTTTTTGGTAAAGCACATCATTCTACTGTTTACCGAAAATGGAATGAGGCCTACAAAGAAAAAAACATAGTACCTACAGTGAAATATAGTGGAGGTTCAATGATGTTTTGGGGTTGTTTTGCTGCCTCTGGCACTGGGTGCCTTGAATGTGTGCAAGGCATCATGAAATCTGAGGATTACCAAAGGATTTTGGTTCGCACTGTAGAGCCCAGTGTCAGAAAGCTGGGTTTGTGTCCGAGATTTTGGGTCTTCCAGCAGGACAATGACCCCAAACATACGTCAAAAAGCACCCAGAAGTGGATGGCATCAAAGTGCTGGAGAGTTCTGAAGTGGCCAGCAATGAGTCCAGATCTAAATCCCATTGAAACCTGTGGAGAGATCTTAAAATTGCTGTTGGGAAAAGGCGCCATTCCAATAAGAGAGACCTGGAGCAGTTTTCAAAAGAAGAGTGGTCCAAAATTCCGGGTGAGAGGTGTAAGAAGCTTATTGATGGTTATAGGAAGCGACTGATTTCAGTTATTTTTTCCAAAGGGTGTGCAACCAAATATTAAGTTAAGGGTGCCAATAATTTTGTCCAGCCCATTTTTGGAGTTTTGTGTGACATTATGTCCAATTTGCTTTTTTTCCTCCCTTTTTTGTTTTGTTCCAATACACACAAAGGGAATAAACATGTGTATAGCAAAACATGTGTTACTGCAATACTTTTCTGTGAGAAACACTTGATTTTCTGGAAAAATGTCTGGGGTGCCAACAATTTCGGCCATGACTGTAGGTAGCCCATGGTCAGAATAGCAGATTATTGTGATACATTGGTTTAAATATTTAAATAACACAGAATAATCTAATTATTCCTATGTATATATCATCACAAATAATAATAAACATATAAAACTCTTGAGTTTACTTTCTGTGCAGAGCTTGGACATTGGAGACGTCTGAAACTCTGGTAGAGAAATTTAAATCAACACAACTGACAAGGCTTACGTTGCATCAAGAAATTGATGCTGGTATAGGGCTGAAATGACACTAGTATAAGGAAATGGCACTACCTTAAGCAATGTCAGGAAAATACCTAGATCGATTAACCTCCCTAGCGGTATTCCCGTGTGTGGCTCGGGGTTAACTTTTTATGCCGAAAGCGGTGACCCTGAACCACACTCGGGCTGTACATACCCGTCCCTGCGCTCCCTCGCTGACCTCCGTGATCGCTTTCTTCTCCGGCGATCGTGGCATTCTGCCAGGAAGTAGGACGTTGCGATCGCCGGAGGAGACTGCGGGGGACAGTGAGGGAGCGCAGGGACAGGTATGTATCCAGCAGCATCCCGAGTGTGGCTCGGGGTTACCGCTTTCAGCAATGAAATTAACCCCGAGCCACACTCAGGGGGCTGAATAAATTGTTCCGATTCTGCCAAATAAAATGTCAGAATCGGAAAGCTAGGGAGGTTAAAACAAATAAATATGGAAACAATACTTTAAATTACCCCTAATCCTATTACTACAGCCAATGTAACACTATCTGCAATGGAGAGCATTTTTTCATAAATCCACTGGGTCCTGATAGTGGTTTTATGAAAAACAACTTGGTAGGGAAGGGGTCACTGTCAGGAACAGTGTTGTTTTGGAAAATAATTTTTAATTAGTAAATAATAATTATATTTAAGTGCCAACACATTTTGCAGCACTGTACAAGGTGCAATGGGTAAAGACAGGACAATTCTACATTACATAAAGAAGACAGGTTAGAAGAACTGCTGCCAACAGATACAGGAGGACACGAGGACACGAGGACATGAGGACCCTATTCCCATGGGAATTTACAATCTAGATGGATGAGGGGGTGAGAAACAGGAGGAGAGGACTGCAGTGATGAGTTAATGCAGGGAGGGGCGAGGACCATTTTTGGGTCAGTCAGATGTTTTGTTACAGAACAATTTGGGAATATTCACAATGTATTATAAAAGGAATTCTTGTCTTCAAGCAGGATCATCTGGGGAGATGTCATTAGTCACATCCCCAGCTGGTTTCAAAAGGTCTTTGCACCGTGGGCATCATGGTCACAGCGATAAAACGTTTAGGGCATGCTCTGAAGCCCAAATGCAAATCAGTTTCCTTTGCAGAAAATTAAATTCCTTTGCATTGTTCCGGTCGAACACCAAATCAACTATACTCGATATCGAGGCAACAGGATGCGCCTTGCAGATCAAGAATCTTGCAGTCGATCTTGGTAGTTAAGGGGATAACAACATAAATCATGAAAAAAATGAGGTAAAGAGTGAAATGTCAGGTATATTCCAACAAATAAAGCAATGACAGTAAGACACCTCCAGGAGAGGTTTGTTTGATGATGTTCACCATCATTGGCCACAGCAACTATTAACATTTTTAAATACCAGTTATTACCTATATTGGGCATAATACATCCTATTAGGTAACAGCCATTCACTATGCCAAGCACATTAAGACAATAAATGACTAGAAGTGGGTGAAAGTCAAACTTACAAATAATTGCTTTGATAGATTGTGTGCAAAGTAGATGTTGACTGGATAAATTTGTCCTGCTTGTCCACCTTAAGGTCCCCAATAACACTTTTTGGATATTTCTTATTTGGCTCACATTAAAGAAAATGGGAATTGATTGTTCTTGTGATTATTATCAATTTGTTAAGCATAACCATTACATAAAGATTTATGGTGAGAGACAAAGAGACCACAGAGTGAACTAATCTCAACATTATCAGAAGTGGAGGAATGTGGTTACTGTGAGCACATAGAGCAGTCGCTACACAGTTATATGGGAAGCCTAGCAATAAATCCAAAAGAAATAACATAATATAAAAATACTGCATTCATCTGCTAGAGATAAGCACTCTTACCTGGAATGCGTAGGGGGTATTGTCTATACAGTACACTCTCAGGTTATAGTCCAAAGAGTTACAGGACATGCAGCCAAACACGGCCACCTTGAGCTCTTTCACAGCACAGTCTGTGAGAGGTTCACCAACTAATGCATAGGTCCCAAAGCTGTCCAGCAGGATATGGCAAGCAAATGGATCCAAAAGGCAATAAAATGAAGTGGTTTCATCATCAGTGGACATCACTTCCTGGGGAAGAATGAGTGCAAATGGTTATTATTATTATTATTCATAACGTTCGGTTTTTTTTTTCTAGATGACTGGAAATATGTCTGTTTAATGGTAATGCTAAAAAGTTTTAGAATATATTGAAAATGCACACCAAATAAAAAAATATAACCGTGATTAATTCGTACATAAATATCCTCATACACTGGACACTGTATGAAACAGGCAGTCCCAGCTCTAAGAGTATCCTTGACATCCTTCAACCTGCATTTTTATTCTCTGAAATTACTTCATCCATGCAAAAATCAAAGAGCGCAATACTTTTTAATTGTTTTATAGCTCTTCTTTCTTCGAAACTGTACATCACTGTCCCCTATAAATCCTTCACAACAGGGGGTCTTTCTGGTTTTCACCCTAGATCCACCTTTCCTTACTTTGCATCTGCAATGCTAGCTCAAATCTTAAATTATTCTCAAGAGCAGCTTGGTCCTGTGGGACACCCTAACTGACTCGCCTCCTACCCTTCAGGCCTTCAAGAAAGGCCTGAAAAATCTTCTTGATGAATGTGTATCTGCTGCTCTTGTCCCCTCATTAGTAATAGTTACACAGTCTATTACACGCCTTTATTTTTCACACTACATCCTAGCACATTTTACAAGTAATGTTTTATTTTTCCTGTCAAAAATGAAGAAATGTAAAGGTACAAAAAAGGAGACAGAAATTGGTATACATTAGTAATAGAAAAACAAGCCATACATCAGAATCATATAGTAAATATTTCTGCTTTCACGGGTAATAAGCACAAAATATTAATCACATACTAAACGCATTACTTCTCTAGGTCTCCTCTGCCCCAACTACTACGTATTGTAAGATTGTCTGAGCAGAACCTCCTCCATATTTTGGTTTTATTTATTTGACATTTCCTTCCCAATATTTTTTGTAGTACTGTAGAAACAGTTGGTGTTCTGCGTATGATGATCTGATAATAATGATAGAGGGCTTTGTACCAAATCAGATATAAACGTACCAAAGATATTAATGTATATGGATTTTATATGTTAAGAGCGTTTATTATGTTTATTCAGGTTTCAGAATATAATCTTAATATTGGCGAGTGTGAATACTCAAAGGAAATATGTGGTTGTGGTGCAAAGATACCAGCAGAGGAAAGGGAAGCTCCAACTCTAGGGAACCATCTAGTGGTATAGACATTGACTGCATGGAGTGGTGTTTTATCACATTTCTAAAGGGGTTATTCAAACAGTTTCACGTATTTATAAAGCGTTAACAAGTTCCATCATGAAGCCAACAATGGAGGCATAATAATAAATAAACATACATGTTAAACACAAAGAACATTAGGAGAGAGGACCGTGCTCGAGAGCTTATTTATAAAGCAATAAGAAGTTCCGTCACGCTGTGCAACGGAGACAGAATAGCAAATATACATACAAGTCAAAAACAAAGAACAGTAGGAGAGAGAACGTTGCTCGAGAGCTTACAGCGCCAGTAGAGCAAATACTGGAATTTCACAATACTACAATCCTAAGAGCAAAAGCTTCCCCTGCTGCTGTTTGGCTTTTAGTACTGTGAAATGTTGAAGTTTTCCGGTACTGCAATACTGCCGATTTCCACTGCTATTTGCAACACTGCCACTTTTTGAATAACCGGTTAAGGCCAGTGTCAGACGAGCACAATAGGAGCACCCGCACTGATGTGGCTTCCGGCATCTGTCGCAGTGTTGTGACACTGCGACGGGACCGGCCAGACTCTGTTGTGTGCACACAAATTGCACGTGCAACAGCAGCTGTGCTGCATCCATGCAGCAGGCCTCTCTGTCAAAGCACTAGGATGCGTGTTGACGGAGCTGCAAAGCGCGATCCTCCATAGGAGGAACGAGCCTTGCAGTGCTGAGCACACTAACTGCGCTCAGCGAGGCGGCCAGACGGGCGTAGAGTGGAAGGAACGTTCACTCTCACGGACGTTCCTTCAGCCCTTCAAAACGCTCGTCTGACCCCAGCCTGAGTATACTGAGCTGTAATGCTGTGCCCCTGTGAGCTGCTCGCCAGCTGTGCTTTCCACGAGAAAATACAATGTGCAGTTGCACCATATAAAACTAAAGAATGATAAAGGAGGGCAGTGGAAAACGTACAATAAATTTGCTTATCAGCAGTTGTGGAGGTGAGTAAGTTTTAAGCCATAAGAGTAAATTGATATAGGAAATTAAAAATAAAATACAGAAATATATACACACATGTATAAAACACAGAAAATGGTAAAAGGAACCCATTACCTCCCATTTGCCTTGTTCAGATCTTTTCTTCAGACGGATATTCCAGTGTTCACAGCTGACCTCAGCGCAATGCGGGATCGTTAAGGCCACGGGAGTTGCGAAGTTCATATCAAACGGTCCACATGTTACCTCAGGCCCCAGAAGAACCTCGGCTCCCTCGAGCAACATGCTGTTAAGAAGCAGACAAAGAATGATAAAGATAGCAATCTGGAAGGGGAATGGTTCCACATGACATGATGTGAAGCTTAGAAATAAAGCAGACTGAACAGCAGTAAGTTTGAGAGAAAAAACAACTCCTGGAAAAAAATATATATATATATAAAACAATGCTATTAGATGCATGCAATTACCAAAAATGGTATTGTGTTATCACTGAGTGATTGTCTATTAGCAATAAAACAGATATACTGGTGTATTGCAAGATATTTATATTGCTGTGAACCTGGAGTGCCTGGGTTTATTTTTAGCTCATTTAATAGGAATTTTCATTTAATATACACATTGTGCAAGTCAAATTACAGCCCTAATGCGATCACCATTTATGACACTACAACAATAGATAAAGTGGCGGCACCCAGAGCTGGACTAAGAACATATTTAAGGACCAGCTGATGAGGCCGTATTTCGACGGCGAAACGCGTTCTGGACGGTAGTCTAGTTTTATTTGTTTATTATTTTAATAAATTTTTAAAGAACCAGTTCCTGCATGTTTTGGGTCTTTATTGGGTTTGACCTACGAAACCCATAAGCTGTTCGTTTCGAGCTCGGAATAGCTCCACCACATGTGAGTTTCCAATTGCTATGGTCTCATATTATTGAATATTACGCCAGGTATACACAAGTCCTGTTTCTTTCTCTTCCCCATCTTGAATGGATGCGATGAGATACCTCCAATAACAAGTAGTGGGTTACCTGAGAAACCTTTCCAGACTAACAACCCAAAGGCGTTTATCCACTCAGAGCCAGTGCTTGGGCTCTTCGTTTGTGAGTTGAACAACCATAAGAGATTCGTCTAAGATTTACTAATCTTGTTAATCTACTGCACTTAGATTTGTGTTTTCTGTTTTTATACCATTATGTTATATTATGGATGACGTCATTTGAGAAGCCTTCGAGTCTCCTTGCGTCTGTCTCGCGCTGAACAGATACGTATTTTCTGTTCAATTTGTCTTCTGGTTTGAGGGAAACCACTGTCCCTCTGGTTAGCTGGGCACTTGGAGGTCATAGTGTGGGCGCTCACCATTCTCCTTTGCACATTCTATAAGAACATATGTAGTTTGGATAACGCTTCAAAAAGAATAATATGCCATATTGATCTTTAAACCATTGTTATATCCGCTCACATTTAGGTAATTAGAGACATATCTGTAATTATCTGTAATGTTAAGAATACTCACGAAAAGCAAATAGACTTGGTAAAAAGTCATTTTAAGGCCTAACATCATAGTTAAGCTCTTTGTCCTTTTCCCTTATGTTTTATGGGGGAGGAGGAGGGAGCAAAAAGGAAAAGTATGAGGTATAAGATGTTGTAGGATTGATTTTTATAATAGAGGAGACTATTCAAAGGATTCAGCTTGGCAGATTTTTCCTCACACATTGTTCCATTTCCTAAAGTAGGCCTTTTATTGAATATTATTGGTTATTATGCTAAGGGAGTATCATTGCTTTCATACGAGCGAATGTGAATGGAATACAAAAGACTCTACTTATTAGGAAATCCTTAATAGCAAAGTCAATACTTTAAAATAGCTTCTACATTTGTTATATTTTTGCTTGGTTTTGTCCAAAAATACACTTCTTCAGTCTCCCAGGTATACACGCGCACATTTTCCTTTTTTTTCTCTTTAAATACTAGTTTGTTGACCGAGCTGTACCAATCCCACCTGATCTCAGGATTAGCTTTTCTGACAGCTGGATAACCAAAGCTTTCCTTGAGGAGAAGTGTAAATCTCCCTTATTCTTAGTGTTTTCCTGCCACTTTAGGGATAACTGGTACTGCATCATTACAGGCATCTATGTACTCTCTGACCCAAAGACGTCTGAAAATGTATATCCTTTAGAGCATTTCTAAGAAATTCAAGGGGTGTTATGGTTAAATGTCTTCAAATTAATGAGATCCAAAAGGGGGCCTTTTCGGACTCCAGTGATAACGTGCAAGCTGATAGCTCTCAAAACACAACTACCAGATTATTGCACGGTAACGACTCAGCTGTGACTGTTACAGTGAGCAGTATATCTATATCTATTCCAGGGTCCTACAGAGTCCAATTCTGTTCTGTTGAATGCTGTATTCTTTCTTGCATTATGAATAACAAGTAATTTGGAATCGCGATTTATTCTAGCCCTAGTTCCTTGATTACGCATCATATACAAAGTATAGGGATGGCAATAGTATTTTATTTAAAAAAAAATGTAAGTGATTATTAGACATGTGCACAATGAAAAAATTTGTTTAGTTTCGGATCAATTTGTTACGGTTTTTAATTCATTATACTGCGTTCGTTATGTTACCGTGATTCGTATTTCAGGAGATTAGTAATTTGTATTTTGTATCGATTTGTTATTTCATTTTGATTAATTATTTCAGAATGGTGAAACTGGTGCATTAATTACTGTTAGATTGAGTGTTAAAAGATACAGTAATGCCCCTGTCCTTGGTGCTAAAATAGGTTTCAGCACCAAGGACAGCAGCACCGCAGCCAGACTGAAGGAAAGAAAAAACCCAGAAATGCTGCAAGAGAAAAAGCGTCATCTTATTAAAATAATTGGGAATCCAAAAAATACAAAAAAACTTAAATTCTAAAAAAAAAATCAATAAATAAAAAGGCTTTTTGCTGCACATAAAAAGCATAAACGGTTGAATAAATATTTAATAAAAACGGGGATATTTTTTTTCATTGAAATCTATAGGATTGGCCTGTTTAAACCTGTAGAACGAAAACTCTGAAAATCAGGGCATTTTACTGACATTTCGGTGCTGTTGGGAGTTCTCTGAATACATTAACCACTGCTTCTCTATGGGGAATTTCACTGCCGCCGAATTGCACCGAACAGCACCATGGTCTGTGGTGCTGAATACAACAGATTCAGCACAACGGCCAATGGAGAGGGATGCGGTGCTGAGTCTAAGTGAAACGGGATAACAAATAGATTTGTAAAAACAAAATAAATTCATTATATACTGGTTTCATTTTCATTCTGTTTCATGCAAAATCAATTCGTTAGTTCAGAAGTGCTTCCAAAATACAAATCAGTATAATATCGTCTGAATTGTAATTCGGAACAAAACGAAAGACACATATCTAGTGATTATAGTCGATTCTGTTCCACTTTTGAATTATATTGAATAATAACAATTGTGTGATGAGGGCTTTAATTTAAATTAAACTATTAAAAAAACTCTAATAGATTTGCGAACAGGGGAATTTCATGTCAGGCGTCATATTATAAATATGTAGTTTAACCCTTCACTGAAGAAGACGTGTGGGGACATCCTAGCATTTCACCGTAGCAGCGGAAGATGTCACCCACACGTCATGGCTTCTATGCGGCAGCATGGAGATCATGGCCATTCCATTGGGAGTCCTGTGGTGGACCATCCCCTGTGCACAAACGCCATCATGCCGTTGTGCAATGACGTCATTTTGAGGCGCCACCCAGCAGAGGGCCTATTCCGTGCCCTACTCGAAAATGAGGATGCTAACGGGGAAATCTGTGCCTGTGGGTTTTACTGCACTATTCCGGGGCAGACACTAATTCAGCATCCTTCCCAGAACACAGCACAGCCCTCCATGATACTCACTTTAGCGCTTCTGTGCCGACGCGAGATCATGCCCTTTTCAGTGATATCAAAATACAACCAGGTTAGATTTATGTAAAAATAAAATATATCTCTTTTTCCTTACACAGCACTATTATTCAGTTTACAATTATAAAATGAACAGTGATGCTGCGCTAACTCACCTTCTCATTTCCTACACTGTCAGCAAGTAAGGAGCTGATGATGCAACGCATTGTTTCATCGACAACCTAGACAGTGGCACTGCAGTAAGGAGTGACATGGGGACTTAGGAATCCTGCATCTCTGAATTGTACATCGCACAAGGTTAAGTGATGAAGTGATGTATCACTGGAAAGGTCAGAGTCTGGTCTTTACAATGAAATCAAACATGACCATGTAATGTGTAACTATAAAAAATTAACAAAAAGTAAATGCAAAATATTTTTTTTCTCTGTTCTACGGCAGAGGCAATATATGCTTTCACATAGTGCAGTGGAATTATTTGTTTTCTAACTAAACTAAGGCAACAGATTCTGCCCCTTCTGTTGATTTGAGCGCAGAGAGAATCTGGGTTTCAATATTTTATTGAAAAAAAAATTTAGTTTGTACCAAAAAGAAAATGTAAAAAGTCATTTTGGCATGTTTCTTTTTTTTGTTGGGAGAGGGGAAGGGAGGGGTGCTCCACATTTTTGTGCCTACAAAATCTGGCCCTGACTGCGGGCCCGCGTGACCTGCACAAACTCCCTCTTGTGAGATCGCACAGGGCCACGGAGTGATTCTCAGAGGGAGACAGGAGACTATTTGTCCACAGTCTCACTCTGCTCTGGGAACAGAACATAATGACATTATGTAAAAACATGAAGAATAGTCTTATCCCATCGTGTAATATATTTATAGTGTGTGTATAGACATATATATATATATATATACAGTATATATACAATAGTTTCAACAAATCGAGGGTACTCATGGGTCTTCACATATGATGGATCTTGATAAAGGCTCAAAAGAGGTGAAACGTTGATGATTAATTTGCAATAAAGTTTGGACTTTTATGTGAAGACCAGTGAGTGCTCTTGGTTTGTTGAAACTGTATGCACTGTGGAGGTTGCTCCAGGGCTGAATTGCTTAATGTTGATTTTGAAGAGCTGTGTACCTGCTTTTGGAGATATATCAGTTAAAAAATATGGCACTAATGATAAAATATAGGAAAATACACTGCACTCAAAGGGTTAATATATAATGTAATACTTAGGAAAAGCAAACATGTAAGATTGATCATAAATGCTATGTAGATCAATTCAAAATGTCATTTGGGTCTTATACTTATAATTGTGGAAGACATTTACACATCCCAGCAATTCAGAGAACCGTTTACAGAGCTCAAATGCTACATTCCCCATATGCAGCAAGGAACGGGACATGCAAATGAAGTCCACAAT
This sequence comes from Leptobrachium leishanense, assembly GCA_009667805.1. NCBI lineage: Eukaryota > Metazoa > Chordata > Amphibia > Anura > Megophryidae > Leptobrachium > Leptobrachium leishanense. Next base: position 136,382,891 of record CM019065.1, read on the forward strand.
TTCCCACTTTTTTGCATCCTGGGTCTGTTTTAACACAGAGCCCTCCTTGCCAGTGCAATGTCATACTAGATGGCTTTTTTTTTATAGCAAAGGTCAGGTTATGTAGCTAGCCAAAGCCACTCCTGGACAGCTATTTCGGGCTTATTATGCCCATGAGTGTGTGAGTTTTTTGTGTGAGTGAGTGTTTATGTGAGCGAGTCAGCAGGTGAGTGAGTCTGTGTGTGAGTGAACGTGTATGTGAGCGAGTCAGCGGGTGAGCGAGCATGAGTGAGTCTGTGTGTGAGTGTGTGAGCGACGATGACTGAGTCTTGCTTTCACAGTTGCAGAGATGCAAATATTCAGTGCCTCAGTTTTTTCAGTCTAAGGTCCTGAGCGTGCACAGGGTTTCACGTGCACAGCGTTTCACGTGCACAGCTTGTGCTAGTTCATGCTAAGCTTTGATGGCTGGGGTAGTGGGTGGGGAGGAGGCAGGGAATAACCAGGAAGTATAAAATGAAGAAACACCCCTAAGCTGGGGGACGTGGCCAGAGAAGATGAAATGACAGAGTTTAAAGCAAGAAAATAAGCATTTTTTTTAACCTTTTTTAAACTTTTATTGATTTATTCTAGTTTGTCTATAGGTATAAAAAATTTAAATGCCAATTTAATTAATTTTTTTCTAGGCATGCAAATCCCTTTAAGTTACTACTGCATTTCTATTTGGTACAGACATATTTGTATAAATGTTGCATTTGTTAAAGACATGTATCGTGCTTATTTTTCATATAGTGCATCATATGAGTTAAACGCAGGTTACTAATTTTATGTTAAATGCAAAATGAGACTATATATTTTGTACACACGGAAAAAGCTATTGGCACTATAAGATGGTGTCCATTTGAGTCAAAAGGCACATATATAGATATTATATATATGTGCTCTTTGACTTTGATATATATATATATACACACACGCATGTATTTGATGTGCTCAAGTAAAAATAGTAAATTGTGTGTACGCTTTCAGGCTTGAGGCAAACGGCATTGTCCTTGGGGTAAACGTCTTAAAAGTGTTGAACACATAAATGTAAAGATACAAAAGTGGCGTTTGGGGATTGCATGGTCTCCTCTGTTGTTGTCTGTTTAATGGAAGTTTGCTTCTTCACCTTTTTCATTGGTAAAAGCTTTTAATTCAAAGACAGGTGCTAAAAACCCATTAGGTCCCATTCAAGAAACATGAAATTCTGAACAGACCCCACGGGACCATTAACGGAGCTGAAGAGAATACGCAGAAGGTCAGGCGCTTGGAGGAGAGCGGGAGAAGAGAAAGAGGATAACAAGAGGGTGGAAGGTGAAGTCAGTGTGAAGTAGAGCCAGGGAAGGGGAAAAAAAGCAAATACATTGGAAAATGGAGAAGGTAACAGATAGGAAGACAGATAAAGGTGAATAGATAGTCACACTGATAAAATGAGAGGAAGTATAGAGTTCGCAGGGTATATTGATTACAAAAAATGGATTAATTGCAGTTTGTGATACTTTGATGGAATTAACCGAGATGCTCCCAGCTATTCAGTAGCTCTTAAAGCTGTCATTCCTAGGGTTTCCACTGCATTATTTTATCGTAAGAAGGAAACATGTACAGAACTGTGGTAATATTTCATTGAGCAAGAGCTAAGCACCAATTCCAAGTATACAAATATTAAAAAACTAAAACGGTTATTCAGACAGCACGAATTTCACTGAAATTTCGGTGCTTTCTCATTCAGCACACTTTGTTGCTCTTCGGCAATTCACTAAGCACCACTGGGTCCCCGAAGTGCACCGAAAGTGGAACCCGCTGAAGATCACCCAACAGACCGGCAATCAGATCGCCGAACGCCACTAAACTGCAGGGAAAAAAACGCAACTGTGCTATTCTGTTAAAACCAATAAAAAAGCATGAAATAGTGTGGAAATAATAAAAAAGGTCCTTTAAAAAGTAATAAAAAGGTCTGTTACAGAATATAAAAAATTGCCTTTAAAAATATATTAGTAATAAAAAAATTTGCCTAATTTTTTTTTAAAAATACATCAAAATGGTCGAAAAAATAAATAAATAAATAAAAAGACGGTTTGCTGAAAATGAAAAGAATAAATGGTTGAGTAAACAAAACTAAAATATGTTTTCACATATAATCCTATCAGGGTTATTCAGAGAGCGGTGAAAAGCAGGAGAATGACTGGAGAACGGAAAATTCTAGGTCAAAATAGCCGATTTGGAAAGTGAGATGAATGAGAGAATTTTTCTGGTTTGGCTAATTTGACCTAGAATTTTCCATTTTCCAGACATTCTCCTGCTTTTCACCTCTCTTTGAATAACCCTGTATGGCATTCGCCTGTTTAAAGCTCTTGAACTGAATCACCAAAAATCAGGGCATTTCACTGACACTTTGGCGCAGTTTGGCATTCTGTGAATAAGTTAAATGTTACTTCTCTATGGGGCAATTTGGCTGCTGCAGAAGATCGCTGAATTCACCGTTTGGCGCCCTTCGGTGGCAAGTTCGGCACTCATTGAGTAATCCCTTAAAACCATACATTTTGCTAAGAACTCCATGTTTATATTTTTTCATTATTTGATATATGAATTTATTTTTCATTTTTAAAGTCATAATTATTATTATTATTATAAGTGTATTTTCTGTTTCCCTTTTATGTAACAATCTCAATTAAGTGATATGAATCATGATGTCACTGCTAATATTTCAAATTAATGCTATGATTCATTAGGAAACAGTTTGCTATTTTCTTGTGTTCCGAATGTATATTACAGACCTTTGTTTATGAAATATTTTCTCATATATGACAATGCTCTTAAATATGCACATATGTTTTACTGTCTTGTTCACTCTAGAACAGTGGGCCCCATCCACAGTCTTCAGGTACCCCTAACAGGTCAGGTTTGCAGATATGTGAAGCACAGCACAGGTGATATAATTAGCTGCTCAGTGATTTCAGGATCCAGTCTGCATTTCCCCAAGGTGATCTGCAAAATCTGGCCTGTTAGGCTAGGGTCAGACTGAGGCAGTGCGAACGCGCGTGCAGCCGCACTTAATCACGGCCGCACTAGCAGCAGATGCCGGGCAATGACGGCCAATATACGAAGTACGGTCGCACAAAAGTCCGGCTGCGCAACGCAAGTGGAAAATGAACGCATTTTTTCGAGAACGTGAAACCGCAGGTACTGACGTACAGAGTGCGCTGTGTCCGCTAGCAGCGTCTGTGCGTGATTGGGAGACGTCAGACGCTGCTAATGTCCGGCCAACATAACGTCCAGACACAAAAAGTGTTTTATTGATGATCCGTACAAAATCACGGACGAAAATGCGCATAGTATGACCACTATCACGTATTCTGTGAAAAAATGCGTCCATTCGTTCGAACGCACTTTTTCACAGACAACATAAAAATGCGTTCGTCTGACCCTAGCCTTAGGGGTACTTGAAGACCGCAGTTGGGAACCACTGGTCTAGATTGTTCTATTCTCCTGAGTTTCACCTTTAGTGAATAGACCACTTACAGGTCTATTCAAAGAAAGGTGAAACTCAGGAGAATGACTGGAGAAGTGAAAATTCTAGGTCAAAATGGCCAAACCAGAAAAAAATCTCCCATTTATCTCACTTTCCAAATCAGCTATTTGGTCTAAATTGTTCTCGTATCTTTCAAATTCTCCTGATTTTCACCTTTCTTTGAATAGACCTTTTAGGCTAGGGTCAGACGAACGCATTTTTCACGTCTACCATCAAAAAGTGCGTTGATGCGTCCGAACGCATTTTTTCACTGAAGACGCGATAGCTGTCATACGATGCGCAATTTCGGACGTGATTTTTTTACGGATCCAAACCAGGAAGCTTTGGGTGTCTGGACGTTATGTTGGCCGGACATGAGCAGCGTCTGACATCTCCTAGTCACGCACACACGCCACTATGCGGACGCGGCGCAGTCTGTACGTCAGTACTAGCGGTTCAACGTTCTTGCAAAAATGTGTTCGTTTGCCGCTTGCGTTGCGCGGTCGAACTTTCGTGTGGTCGTACTTCGTGTGTGGGCCTGCGTTGGACGTCATTTGCTGCTACTACGGCCGTAATAAAGTGCGGCCAAACGCACGTTCGCACTGTGTTCATCTGACCCCAGCCTTATGTCTACTGTTTACCAGTTTGGCTCATAGAGTTTAAAGATGAGGCATTACATACCTACCCTGCTATCATTGGGCTTTGAGGGTTAATACTGCCTAGAAGTATCATTTTTGTTGACCATATAATAAAATACTCCAGACAGAAACGCTCATTAGGCAATAGATTGGAGAGTCAAACAGTTTAGTTTTATTTGCAATTATTTTTTTTATTGGCTCATTTCTCATGTAAGTAGATTGGATTAATAAGAATATTACAGTCGATATGTATTTTTGGTAATTGCACAGCTCTGTGGTCCTGGGTTCTAAGGAAATGAACCAATGCTAAAGTCATGGTCTACAATTATTTAGGATTGCATGCAGTTTACAAACAACAAGGTGCATGTCAATAGCAGCGAGAAGCTGGAAAATGGAGAAATCTCCAAGGTCTCTGCTAATGGAATTTGCCTTCCTTTTCTAATGCTAATACTAAGGCAACAAACACACATTTCAAAGCAACTTTGATATTTTTTTCTTCTTCTTCTAAAGATCCATACACATTTCAGCGAGTTGACTTCTTGATCATGCCGTTCCACTGCTATTCTCTTTGGAATGTAGATATTTAAACCTAGCTTCCCGTGTTTCCCTGCCTGCTCTGCTACAGATATCTCTGTCAAATGCCTGATATGAAAAAATAATCTTTTCCTTGTCCGGGGTGACAGTGGTCAGGGGCGTAATTCAGTTAATCTATATCCCAGGCGTTGATTAAAAAGAATAAAAAAAAAAGTGTTCTTAACGTCGACAGCTTCTATGAAAAGAAGGAAACATTGTGTCCTTATCAAAGTCTTGTCTGGTCTAGTCCAGATGGGAACAGTTTGAAGGCCTGTCTTAATTTAATGAAGAAGCAAATGGACTTGGAGAGACAGACTATGCGGGGCTGATAAGGTATTGGAGTCAAGGTCTTTCATCGGTGCAGATGCCACTATGTGCTCTATTTTGAAAAGATGTCTGCATTTTCTAGGTTTTGAACTTCTTTCAAATGGGAGTGGTGCAGAGATAACAGAAACTTGTTGCAAGGCAAAGCAATGAATAAGAAATATCCCAATGCCATATATAAACCTGTGATTTTTAGATTTTATTTTTAATATTTCAGGCAATTCTAATATGGTTTGGAAAAAAAAAACAATCTCAGTTTTAAATACATCTATTACTCTCGATAAAGCCTTATTCTGTTGTAATTAAAATATGAAGTAAAATAAAAACATAAATTTTGACAGCCAAATGACTAACTTATTTCATCCCCATCTTCTTCAATAGACGACTCCTCCTAGGCTAGGGTCAGACTAGCGCACTTTAAACGTGCGTTCTGGCGCACTTAATTACAGCCGCACTAGCAGCAAATGACGGGCAATGACGGCCAATATACGAAGTACGGTCGCACGAAAGTCCGGCCGCGCAACGCAAGTGGCAAACGAACGCATTTTGTCGAGAACGTCAAACCGCTAGTACGGTCGTACAGAGTGCGCTGCGGCCGCATAGCGGCATGTGTGCGTGATTAGGAGACGTCAGACACTGCTAATGTCCGGCCAACATAACGTCCAGATGCAAAAAGTGTTTTATTGATGATCCGTACAAAATCACGCATCGTATCGCAAATGCGCATCGTATGACCGCTATCGCGTCCATTCGTTCGAACGCACTTTTTCACAGACAACGCGAAAATGCGTTCGTCTGACCCTAGCCTTACTGTAGTCCTAGTTTTTCACTTTAACCTCTTCTCTACCAAGAACAAGTATATTCAATCTTCAAAACACCTGCTGGTTCCCCGAAATTTAGTATACTTGATTTGGTCTAATTTTAATTGCAATACAATGGTCTTTTGCCCCAGCTGCATTAGCGCTTTTTGGCCAGCAGATGTCTGTCAAGTAGGAATGCATCAGTATAAAATATATTTGGAAAATTTTCAAATAATTATTACTCTATAATTAAAGATTAAGTGATTTTTCAAAAAAAAAAAGTCTGGCTCCTGGCAGTGGTTTTAGAGAAAGTCACTTTTTTTGTTTTTTAGAAACTACTTTACCAGGAAGGATACAGTTGTGTTTAAAATTATTCAACCCCCAATGCTGTAAAGGGTTTTAGGGAATTTAGTGTACATTTGTAATTGTATTCAGAATGAAATCCTACAAGGACTTTTTAAAGAACCATATGCAACTAAAATGACATCAATTGGTTTTGTAATACAGTAGTAAATGTTTCTTTTGTGAATTCTTCATTGACACAATTATTCAACCCCTTAAAGACTACCACTCTGAAGAACAGAGGTTCATTCAAGTGTTTTCAATCAGGTATTGAAAACACCTGTGGATATCACGGAGCAGCAATAAAGCATAATAAGCACCAATTAGGCCGCTTTAAAATGACTGTGATACTCAGCTCCTTCTAGACATTTACTGGTGTGGTTACAAACATGGTGAAGTCAAGAGAATGGTCCAGGAAGACAAGAGAAGAGGTGATTACTCTTCACAGGAAGGGCAATGGCTATAAGAAGATTGCAAAGATATTAAACATACCAAGAGAGACCATATGAAGCATCATTCGCAAATTCAAGGCAAAGGGCACTGTTGAAATGCTACCAGGTCGTGGCAGAAAGAAGATGCTGACTTCGACTGCTGTGCGCTACCTGAAGCGTAGAGTGGAGAAAAGTCCCCGTGTGACTGCTGAGGAACTGAGAAAAGATTTGTCAGATGTGGGTACTGAAGTTTCAGCTCAGACAATACGGCGCACACTGCGTAATGAAGGCCTCCATGCCAGAACTCCCAGGCGCACCCCCTTGCTGTCTCCAAAGTTTGTGTCAAGCTATGCTTCACGTTTAAAAGCTGTTATAACTGTAAAAGGATGTTGTACAAAGTACTAAGATTGAATGTCACTTGGGGGTTGAATAAAACTGATAATGATGTGAGCACAGAAAAGACATTTGTGGTTATTTCATTATAAATGTTATGTTATATTTGTCTGACCTACACGTGCCTCTTTGATTTAATTGTAAGCAAGATGACTGAATGATCAAAATCAATGTCAAACTGGCCAAAACACTCAATTTCAGTGGGGGTTGAATAATTTTGAACACAACTGTACATTGAGATTTCTCTCATTTCATGTATGTCCTGGGTAGGCAAGTATATACCATTAGGTGTCTTGCCCAAGGACACTTACTGGAGAGGTGCTCTGGCCGGGATTTGAACCTGTGTCTCTACAGTTATAGAGCAGTGATGTTACCTCGACTCCATCCAGCCGGGACTTGATATTGAAGGGCTTTAATAGACATTCTAACTGCTTTTGAACTTTACATAACTTTATTCACCATGTCAATCAAGCATAGTCTAATTTAAATTATCAAAAATTTTGCGAGTTTTTCCTTTTTATCAGAGTCTGCAGATTCTTCCCTATTCACCTACAGACATGCGCTTTATTCACCAGCTAAGCTCTCCTCCACATCCATGATATATGACTCCATTAGCAAGGCAATACAGAAACAGGAGTTGACACAGGTATTGAAATAACACATGTGTTATTTAAGGAAGTCCATAGACTTTCCTTTTAAAAAGGAATATCATGCTAAAGGTATGAAATAAATATAAACCAAGAACATGTTTCATATACATGACTAATGTAAACCACTGGAATGTCCATTTAAAACGATTCCCCAGCCGGTAGACATGATGGTTTTGAATCTTCTAATTTAGCAGCTACAATCATCACCCTGGCCCTTTAATCTGCACTTTTAATTTTCCCGTAACAATTCATTAAGTATGTTATATTCATGACTTTGCAAAGTCTTGTTTCAGCTGAATAATATTTTCCAGTGTATACACTAGAGAAAACCTGATATTTTATTTTTTCTATCAGCAAAAGAGTTAGAGTTATCTCTGCATTTTACAAAATAAACAACCATCAAATCTGTTCAAGCCATATGTTTTTCCAGCTGATTCTTCTTCCAACTTTTCAATTGCTTTTTTTTCTTCTAATTCTTCTTTGGAACACAACACAGTCATGTGACCACCCGCAGGCTCAGATAGAGCAGGGATGATGCCTTGTGATAGTGATGAATCAATACATTGAAGGGATGTTTATACTGTTATACATGTTTTCTCGAAGTATAAATAAACTTTGAACGTTGGCACATGGGAAGAGAGACAAAAAGCTGACCTTTGGCAGGAATTTGGTGCAGATTTTAATTTACAGAAGAATATATCGGTGTCTATAGGACCGGGCTTTATTGAATGCTTGAGGCAGAAATCCTGTATTGTTCCAACCTATTTTGGTAGACTATAATTATTTAAACATTGTGTGTTTATTGAGGTTTATATTTCTAAGCATCCCAAAGAACCAGGAAGAAGACACAGAAGAACTAACGAATACATCTAGTAATGCTACCTTCTCATTAGTAAAACTGGTCATAAGGTAAAATTTACCTTTTTGAGGGAACTATAACCCTAATCATCTGTAAAGTCTCCAAATCATTTAAGAAGTTGCCTATCAACAAGAGGTTAAAGTGCTCACCTCCATCATATAGAAACACATATTACTTAAAAGTACAACCTTAGAGATGTGCATTAGTGTCGGAAAAATTCAGAATTTGGAACGAAATTTGATAATTCATATTTCGGAAGTACTTCTGAATAACGAATCAATACGATACGAATTCGAAACGGTATATAACAAATTTATTTCGTTTTACACTGTGTCATCATCATAAAAGATGAATTTGAATAATTGATATCAACTATCGAATTTGAAATGAACTATCAAATGGATAACAACAACCATCGAATCGATTCTAAATTTCAAATCAATCCGAAACTAAACGAAATATGAAACGAAATTAGTTACGAAATTCCGAAAACTAAATTAGTTAAAAACGTAACGAAACTAAACGAAACAAATTTTTCAGCCATGCACATCCCTTAACTTTATGTCCCGATATTCAACGTGACATAAATATTAGTTTATATCTCTATCAGCCCCATCTTGTCTACCATGAATTACAACTGTAGAGACAGAGATCGAGACCCAGTCAGAGCACCACTCCAGCAAATGGCCATGGGCAATCCATCTAACGTTACATACTTGCCTACGACACAGTATTGGTTGTGTGCAATAGCAGTAATTTCTGCTCTACAACCATGGAAAAACAGGTTTGAATCCTGATAAGAACACCTGACTATCATGTCTCTAGAGCAATGGGGAAGCAGGTCCTTGTTTCTCAACTGTGGAGAAGCAGATTCAATCTCCCTACCATGTCTGGGCTCTACAACTTTGGAAAGCAGATTTGGAACACCTTACCAGCAAGTGTCCTTGGCAAGACACGTAATGATATGTACAGGCCTGCCGGAGAACATGCATATAAATATATTCCTTATAGATTGTAAATTCTTTTTTGGAACAGGGTCTCCTAGTGTACTGTGCCATGCTTGTTAAGCAATGTTTGCTGTTCTAATGTATCACTTCATTTGCATATTTTGTACAGTGCTGTTGGAATATGCTGGAACAATATTAAAATAAAGTATTATTGATATCCTGTTTTCAGGAAGATTGGAAGTAAAATTGGCAAATTCTCAGTGAAGTACCTCAGACACCTGAGACTCAAAAGACTTTTGGCACTTTTGTAGCATTTGGATAAAGGGCATTATGACTGATGGAAGTGACTCAAAATATCAAGACAGGCATCTCCGAACACACACTATACACATGATAACTACAATGATATGCAGAGAACCTGTTTGCAAAATAAAATACACCATTTTGGAGATAAAAGTCTCACTGTGGATTCTTTAGTCAGAAGTTGGTTTTAGAGACGTCTCCGTAATGCCATCCTGGTAATCGCTATAAACTAGGAGATCCTAGGAGGATTCTACCAGTATGTGAATTGGTGGGTCAATGCCATTGATGGCTAACATTGACAGGCCATATAACTCTTAAAAACATTTCCCATGATTGATGCATGTTAGCCTGAAGGCATGTTTGTTTATTTATTAAGACATCTGGGGTACCAATGCTAGCCATCACTGATTTAGGATGACACACATTTTGCTTTATAAGTTAAGAGGAGAATCATTACTCTCCAACATGCTGAAGTGATTTAATACATGTGCAGGTATCCTGTGAGCTGGAAAACTGAAAACATGAGCAACAATGTTAAAAATAAAGAATGAAAAACATTAACTGTGTTTGAATCCTATTCTTTATAATTTTCTTGATGAATGAAAAAGAACATTTTGTCTGTTGGTTTTCCAAATCGTGCTGCAGTTTTATGGCTAACAGGGTTTATTATCTGCCTTGTTAAAGATCAGCAACTCTGTCAACATCATATTATAGCAGGCCAACACTATTGAAGGACCTATTAAGGCACTAAAAACTCTGATGTATTCATTTTTTCTGATGGCAACACTCAAGAGGTTTAAGCCATATAATTGAAATTAATATAAATTTAAAATGTGATATACTTGCTATTTATAAAATGTATTACAATCAAAAGCTTGAGCTGCTTTATAACAGCTGGAGCTCGCTGTATTACGTTTCTTTTTCAGCCCTATATTAGAACTCAGTTTCCAATGAGTGCTATGACTGCAGTCACTGATTCAGTTAGAAAACTTATTTAAGAATTAATATTTAGGATAGAGAACTAGGACAAAAGGCGAACTTATATTTATCAGTGCATGGTTCACGATGACACCCTTTTAATGGATGTTTAAGCCTTTGTCCTTCACTTAAAAAAATATATTTTTTCTTCCAATCACAGAATTACTATAATAAAGGATGAGTGTACTGAAGAGCATACAACAAACAGTTCATTACAAGAGATGCAAATCTAAAGGTTGTAGAAGTTGTTTTTTTTTTAAACTTCAGATTGTGTATATTCCCTATCATAAACAATATCTATTTTGTTTAATATTAACCATTCTGTTATGTCTTTTCTTAGACCTAAACTGAGTGAAAGATTAATGGGATTCCAGTCTAATGGTCTAGTCTGGAGATCCAGCCAAAGCCATCCGAGGCTCCCACACCAATCATTTTGTATCACTGACCTGAAACAAAGAACATTCTTTCATTTCAGCCGTTACAATTTGCTACCATTTCCGCGTGTCTATCATTCACTTTACCTTGGTTCCCCTTGATTGACTGACAGATAAATTTCCCAGGAGTTATCTTCTGCAACAGCCTCATGTGGGATCAGCAGGCTCACCCCTGAAATTTAACAAGGCAAAGCTTAGAAATAGAATCAAGGAGACATCAATGAAATCCAATAATTGTACTAACATATTTATGACACTATACTTAGGACATAACCAAAGACCTAAGTGTTATACATGTAATCACACTAAAATCAATAATATTCAAATTGCATTAGAGTTCAATGCCAGTTGTCCTAGTGCCAGAGTATTATCTATATTTATCCTGATCAATAATTTGTATTTTGAATTGATCTTGGGATTGCTTATGGATTCCCATCATTCCGGGTAGACACTTGATAACTTAATAACTTAACTAGCTTTGCAGCAAGAAGTTGATTAAATAAAAGAATGAAGGCGAATTATGATGTCAATGCCAGTCCATGAATATGAAAAACAAGGTTGCAATCCATAAAATTAGGGATGTTTTGAGAGGATAGATGAAAGGAATCCTGGTGGCTAATTTCAAAGGGGACATATATCTCACACTGAGAGCCACGTATTTTGAACATTGAGTAGGTGGTGATTGGATTATTAATTGTAAAATTATAACATAACTCTCACATCCTTCTTTTTATTTTGACAGTGTAACTAGGGGCAGAGTAGTAAATCAGGAGTATATAAAGCAAGCAAATGGAAAAAGCCATTCGCCCCCTGTTTATAGAGTTAAATATTCCCAGACACTTGCTAATCATACTCCCCAGTCCATTATGGCGTGATGACGTACTTCCTGAGTGAGCCAGTACTTGGCTGAGACCAACAATGGACAATTGTGACCCTACCTACTGAGGAAAGTAAGGAAACCTTTTCTTTGAATAGATTGTTTTGGACTGTTAAGCAGCCTAGCTGCCCCTTGCTGTTAGTGAGATAAAACCCACTTATGTTTAGTCTTAGAAAGGAGTAGGCTTTAATTTGTGTTTTGTAATTTTCGCTTATAAATAGTACTCTGAAGCTATTGATGTTGGGAACAACAAACAGTCATTTAAACACTTGAAAATGGTCTCTATAGTGACTATATCACAGTATAAAAACATATGTATTTTAATGGCGATTCCTTAGGTATTTTCCCAATGAGCATATCATGACAGTTACTGGATGTGCACAGGCATAAAAATATGGCATTTTCGGATCCTCAAAGAATCACCCAAAATTAGGCTAAATCTGAATTGTCCAAAAACGAATAAACATGTCTTTTATTTACCATTTAAATTCCAGCTTCACATTTTCCTTTTATGTCAGTTATTATAACACCTCCGGTTAACACTGTCAAATGGAATTATAGTGCAGTAGGCCAATGAGGCTATAAAGATGGGGTCCTTTCATGACTTGATGTACTGAGCAAATCTTAAGATTTGGAGATGCTTAGATCCACAAAATATTGTATTTTAAAAAACGTGACAATTGCAATATATCCAGGAAGACCCGATTGCCATATTTTGTGATTTAAACGGGCAGCTTCTTATGGATATCAGAGCGGTTTGTATCTATATGGACTCTTAGTAAATCCTGCTCTTTGGTTATTAAAGACACTATCATTAGGATTACAGCTGGCTATAGATTATTGCTGAAACACGGAAACAGCAAATTACTGTTAGGAAAAAAGTAGCTTTTGGACTGCTGCAAAATAAACTATGTGAGATGGGTATTGGGATTTTGGGGTATTGGGAGTAGTAGACATTTATGAAACAAAAGATAGATTTCGCAGAAAATATCTTACAACATTGTCAGGTTGTAATTTCACATCTTTCACATAACTAAGGGTTACACATAGCAAGAACTCAATGGTCCCCCAGCACCCCCCCCCCTCAGTCAAGCACGACGAGCTAGCCCAATTTAAATAAGTAATGTCAATCAGCATTTACGGGAATTACCATTTCTGCAGTAAATGATAGATTCCATCAAAAATATAATTTGTCAATAAAGGTTTGCTAATATTATGTCAGAGTTACCTGAGCAATTACTCTGATGCTATCATACATGACTGATTCCTATATGAACTAGGATCGTCAATACAAATTACCACAGTTGATCAATAAAGCATTTCAGGCATTATTCCTTTACAGTTTTTAATCTTTCTATATGATTACAAGATATGTATCTATAATGACACTTCTGTACAATATAAATTAATTAGGCAACAACCTCTGAATCTATAAATACATGAACTCTATCATCATTAACTGTTTGGGACCTGCGGAAAGAGAAATGTGCTGGTTGAAATCGGGCAGCTTGCAAGCTCTTACATTTACGAAGGTTTACCCAGGAGGTTTATTCCCCAAGAAATAGAATGCAGCTAATGTAGTCACACTGTAAAAACATTTCCCCATGCGGACATCTAAACCTATATCATTATATATTGTTATATATTTCACACAATTTTCATTTATTTATTTATATAGTATAATTGTTGTCTTAATATTTAGGACATTGTTATAAAGTTGGTGCTAACTTAACCAGAGCTGTTGTAAACTTAACAACCCCATAGACTAGAATGGCTCTGGAAAGTTTACAAAAGCTCTGGTTAAGTTACCACCAACTTTGTAATATAGCCCTTAGTGGTTGTTGTTATTGCAAGTCTATACCGTTAAAGTGAAACTGTCATCCCATCAGACATTGGGTACAATTATTAGGGAAGTAACAGCAGGTGAAGAATCTATTTTTACGGGTTCTAGATGACTAGGGCAGCTTCTCTCCTTAATTTAGTACTCAGCAAAGAGCTGCCAATACGTTTCCATGTCAGTGAATCAACGTAAGAGGGAGCCAAGCTGTGAGGAAACTCCATCAAATTCTCAAGATAATTAATTCTACTCAGCGAGAAACAAAACAGTTGGGAAAAGGGTGTTTTTTATGGAGAGTTTTGTGGGTGGTGGGGTAGTCGACGGTATAACTAAATGTTACATAAGCTTCTGTGGAACATTGGTGTATTTGAATTCGTTCTTCTTGCCTGACCTAAATAATAAATGACTGTGTTTTGTTCAAACAACATTGAGATCTATTCCAACCATTCAGGGGGGAAAAAAACTGGCGCGACCCGATAATCCTTAGCAACTCCCTGTAACCGGCCCAATTTTGACCCAGCCGTTGTATTGGCATCTCCAGTTGGAATTGGGAGAAACAGAGACCGATAAGGTCAGAATAGCAACTGCAGCCATTGTACATAACATCTCCAGTCGTTAACTTACCAACAAGATTGGAATAGGTGAATATATGAAAGAGAAATGGAATCAGCGCCTACACAATGTCCCCCATCCGTGGAAGGCAAAATACCTGAACAGAGCACCCAAAAGAGAACTCGTGGGTAGACAAAGTTGGATATAGATAAAAAATATATTACCCTGTGTGCTCTGGTACCCAATAGGGTGAATGATGATCACAGGACATAAAAAATAAAGAAACACATATATGGCGCAGTATATCAGCACAAGGTATAAAGATAATCACACGAGGAGGAAGAAAACTCACAAATGATGGAGCCTGTGCAATATAGGCTCAATATGAAGGCAGTGGGTCCCTTCAGGGATGACCCCGTCCCGTCCTCGTGTGGTTCCTAGGTTTACTTGCGTGGACCATATATGGAGTAGAGCAGAAACAGACCATAGTATAGCATTGTATACCACAACAGGTGTAAATCAGATAATTGTAACACTCACGTGGTAAGGAACCTGTGTAAAAACACTGGCTCCGTATATGCGCCTGGATGCAATTGAGGATGCACCAGTCCCCTTTGGATGAATAAAAAGCTGGCACGATCTCCACCATAAAAGCAATTGTATTTAATATACAGACCAAAATAAATTCAATGAATAAACGATAATAAAACCAAAACGCTTTTCGCTGCTCCCGCAGCTTCCTCAGTTGGTATGAAAAATAAAAGATAACCGTTGCAGACATCACAGAAAAGCATATATAGCATTAATAATCACATGTACAGGTGTATAGGATGACAGACGTCACATCCGTTCTCTACTGCGTGTCAGCTTGGTTCCCAGCGTTTCCGGAATTCCTTTTCCGGTATCACGTGACCACTCCTCCACAGTGTAGATGGGCGCATGCGCCGGAATGTCCGTCCGCCACACTTCCTCCTCCCAATTCATTCATTTACTCCTTATTCATTTTTAGATTTATCTTTTTATTCATCTTTTTATTTATTTATTTCCTTTTTTTTTTCCCCTGGTTGTTCATTAGTTATATATTTAGGCATTAGGTACTTTACATCCATTGTTGCCCTGTTTATTGAAGGTGTATGCCTTTTTATTGTTTTATACGTATAATCATATATGTTTCTCATGTGCCCTCTCCTTTTGTATGGAATACACCACCTGGCGGAGATGGAGTTGCTGTTGTGGGATATGGCCCTGAATTGCGCGTCCATAGCGCGGACCTCTGCGTATGTATGTCCTTCTGTGATGGATCTATTGTTGGGGATAAGGGCGCCTCCCTCCTGTAAGAGGCGGTGCATATGGACCCAGAGGGAGGGGATCTGGACACTGTGCGCTTGGGAGGAGGAAGTGTGGCGGACGGACATACCGGCGCATGCGCCCATCTACACTGTGGAGGAGTGGTCACGTGATACCGGAAAAGGAATTCCGGAAACGCTGGGAACCAAGCTGACACGCAGTAGAGAACGGATGTGACGTCTGTCATCCTATACACCTGTACATGTGATTATTAATGCTATATATGCTTTTCTGTGATGTCTGCAACGGTTATCTTTTATTTTTCATACCAACTGAGGAAGCTGCGGGAGCAGCGAAACGCGTTTTGGTTTTATTATCGTTTATTCATTGAATTTATTTTGGTCTGTATATTAAATACAATTGCTTTTATGGTGGAGATCGTGCCAGCTTTTTATTCATCCAAAGGGGACTGGTGCATCCTCAATTGCATCCAGGCGCATATACGGAGCCAGTGTTTTTACACAGGTTCCTTACCACGTGAGTGTTACAATTATCTGATTTACACCTGTTGTGGTATACAATGCTATACTATGGTCTGTTTCTGCTCTACTCCATATATGGTCCACGCAAGTAAACCTAGGAACCACACGAGGACGGGACGGGGTCATCCCTGAAGGGACCCACTGCCTTCATATTGAGCCTATATTGCACAGGCTCCATCATTTGTGAGTTTTCTTCCTCCTCGTGTGATTATCTTTATACCTTGTGCTGATATACTGCGCCATATATGTGTTTCTTTATTTTTTATGTCCTGTGATCATCATTCACCCTATTGGGTACCAGAGCACACAGGGTAATATATTTTTTATCTATATCCAACTTTGTCTACCCACGAGTTCTCTTTTGGGTGCTCTGTTCAGGTATTTTGCCTTCCACGGATGGGGGACATTGTGTAGGCGCTGATTCCATTTCTCTTTCATATATTTACTTCTTTTTGGGTTTTTGGGAAGACCCACGGGGAACACAGCTGCCGGACTGTTCCACTACCGTGTTACTATTCCCTCCACCACTTGCCTGTCCAGTGCCTCCAGGTTGTTGTTGTGTTCAAGATTGGAATAGGGCCCATAGTTTGGTGTTTCCAATTATAAGGCTGTGTGATTATATGGTACTAAGTCACAAGATATAGATGCATTATTTGACATAAGTCATAACAAATGTCCTCATGTACATCTGAACACCAAAGATGGATGCTTTCTGTTCCACTGAACATCCAAAACATTAAACAACATCTTGTGGAATGCTGTGCGTGCAACATTTTGTTCAACTCCTGTACTCCCTGAAAGGCTCTTCTATACAATGCTATACATTCTCAGATTTCTTGATATTGATCTTATGCACACCTAACATTTTCTTTGGTTAAATATGCTGTACACACAGCCCTGTTTTACTAGGATACCCACCAGACACTGTCCTTAGTTTTATAGTTGTGCAATTCTGTGATACGTTCATGTACGTTCAGACATTTTTACACGCAGCCCATTTTTTAGGGTGCGAACTTCTGAAAAATGGATAAATTGTAACTTGAAATAAACACAAACTGTCAATTTTGAAGCTCTTTATCATGAACCAGATAAGGATAAAGAGATTATGGGGACCTAAAAGGTGGACAGGCGGAGGCCTCTCTGCACATGCATATGACTCAAATGTTCTTTTCATTTTAATCCATATTTATCTCTGGGATACACTCATTCAAAACAAACATACTTTTCAGTTTTATTGTTGTGTAGCTCTTTCACACTTGCACTTATAAAATGGTAATTAAGTAAGACTTATACTACTGGTGCTCCAATTTGAAACATTTTCTCTGTTCTATATTTGGATCATTTTATGTCTTGCTTGAATTTCCATGCATTTAAGCTAGAATGAGTAACACAGCTTTGAATTGCTGGTGTGAATGCATGTGACAGACTGGAAAATTAGGCTCCAGAAGTCTCTGACATTCTGACAGAAATGTGTAAGTTGAGAGAGAGGTCAGATAAAATATTAAAGGGACAGGAACTGTGAAAAAAATGCTCAAAATGGTGTTTGCAAAGGAAACAAAAAAATAATCAAAAAATACAGCAATGGAACATTCATTTATGCTTGTGAAGCTAATGTTCTCATCGCTGACAGTCGTCGATTTATAGTCTGTCCCATTTGATCCTTCTTCCTCAGTACTGTTTTTACAGCAGTGATTGAAGTATTGTTCTGTTGCACCTTTTGTTTTTCCTAACTTATGGCTGCATTTTAACCCTTTCACTGCTGAAGACGTGTGGGACACGTCCTCATTGATGCACGTTGCATGCTGAGGACGTGCCCCACACGTCATCAGCTGTGCGGGACCCCCGGCGGAGATACTCACCTCTCTGTCCGGGGTCCCACGGCGTTCTGACTTCAGCGTACTCAGACGCTGAAGTCAAGCGCCTCCCGGCGTAAATGACGTCATCGCGCCATGAGCGATGACGTCATTTCCAGGCGACCCCCCGGCAATGCCAGGAGATAGCCTGGAAGGGAGGGGGGGATCCGTTCGGATCCCTCTCCCTCCCGATCGGGAAGGAGCAGCGGTAAAAGCCAGGCACCGCTTAAAAGGGGAGAGTCTCCCCTTTTAAGAGATGCCTGGCTTTAACCCCTCAAGTGCTGGGTTGCACTTCAGCGCCTTGCGGCGCCGAAGTGCAGCCTATCTCCGGTGGGGGCCGCCATCTTGGATGGCGGCTCCGCCCCCGGGACTCCCCTCGCTGTCTGACGTCATCACGCATAGCGTGATGACGTCAGATAGCCGGGGAACCCCTAGCTGCCGGGGATTTCCCAAGGAAATCCCCTGGTGGAGATAGGGGGTTCTTGTGAACCCAGATATCTCCAGAACCGTGGCAGCTACGGGGTCATGGAGGGTGTCATTTGAAAGGCCTGAGCATGGCCTTTCGAATGATACCTAACATGACTAGGTAAAAAGTAAACAAAAAATAAAAAAAAAAAAAAAAAAAAAATTTAAAAAAATAAATAAATAAAAAAAAACATGTTTTTTTTTTTGTGTGTTGTTTTTATTAATGCAGCAATATTGTTCACATTTCAATTATAATGTGAACAATGATGCTGCACTAATGATTTTTTTCTATGGGGTGCGTTTGCTAAAAATCACGTAATTCCCCCCCAAAAAAGTAACAAGTCCCCATTTCAAATTTTTTGTACAAGCGCACCCCATAGAAAACATAACCGCAAACGCTCATGTGATAAAATGTGAAAAAAAACACTTTACACACTGCAGATGATTAAAAATTCAATTTTTATTGTATTTTTTGTTATAATATACAGGCAGGTCATGACGTATACATATAAAAATGATATATTATGAATCTGCGTAGTCTGCCGGAAAGAACGATATATAATATGTCTGGGTCATTTATTAAAATGTGGCTTCAAATCGCGTTTAAACATGATGAGCGAAAGCAGTAAAAATGAGCTCAGCACACAGGCGTGAAATGCCTCAGCAGTGAAGGGGTTAAATGTTCTTGATTAGTTAATTGACTATTTGGCATTGCTTAGGATGCATATATATAGATTTTTTTCCAATTAAAATTTTAAATACTTTTATTTCTATTTAAAACTTTTTGTGGGGAGTGCAGATATGTTCAATGGCTTGTATTCACCTATCCTAAAAATTATAAAATCTGAGAGTTCCCACGAGCAAGGCGCTCCTGGTAAAACACAAAATTCTATATAATATGTGGCCACCAAGCAGTACCATATATTCATGGCCAGTGAGCTTACATACACTGACAAAAAGTGAGTCACGTTTGAACCCCCAAAAACAAAATTAGCCTAGTACGACAGAAACAAAAGAAAAATAGAATGGAAAAGAATCCTACGCTGATGAGCCACACCATTAAAAAAACTGACAGGTGAATTGAATATCATTGTTACAATGGTACCTGTCATGGAGTGGGATGTATTAGGCAGCAAGTGAACAGACAGTTCTTGAATTTCATGTGTTGGAAGCAGGAACAAAGGACAAGTGAAAAGATCTGAGTTACTTTGACAAAGACCAAATACTGATGGCTGGATGACTGGGTTAGAGCATCTCCAAAAAGACAAGTCTCGTGAGGTGATCCCAGCATGGTGAATGGTTAGAACCTACCAAAATTGGTGCAAGGAAGTTATACTGGTGAACCAAAGTCAGGGTCATGGCTGAACAAGGCTCGTGGATGCACATAAGGAGCGAGGAATAGTTCAACTAATCCTGTCAAACAGAAGAGCTACTGTAACCCAAATGTCTGAAAACCATAGAGCTGACCATAATTAAAAGGTGTCAAAATGCATTTGACGTGTATCATCTACCTAGAGATTATTGCAGACTAATGTACACCTCTTCATGGCAGTGGTGTTTACTAGCGACAGTGGCTTCTTTCAACAGGAAAAGATAGTGGAGATAGCCAAAGAATAAAACAAAACTTAGCTTTTAATCAGAAATGCAGTAAAAGAATGCTTTCAAAGCTGTATTGCGATAGGCAGACAGACACAGTCAAAGTGCATACCTAGGACAAACATAACGTATATGTGTCTCAGCGGAGGCGAGAACATAAGTAAAATAAAGGCCACTACAAAAAAGAGGCCATAAAGCAGGCTTGGGAGAGTGCTAAATTGGAAATACTAGCACAATACTGGACCCTCCCTGGAAACTGATATAGGGAATAAAAGGCAGTGTGGAAACATTGCAAGTATCAAATATAATGAATGGAAACAGGCCTTCGAGGATCTGTGGGAATAGGAAAGCATGATAAAACACACAGCCTTTATGAAGAGCCCTATCAGGAACAAACAATACAGGCTTGGAAAAAAAAACAACAGCCTGGCCTCAGTGCACTGAAACTGAGCTAGATGCCTAAATAGGGAGCATTCCCAGTAGGTAAGGAATATTTCTATCAAGCCAGAAAAAACACAGCTTCCAGAGCAAGGATTAAAGGGTCCCTAAAACATAAAGAACTAAATGGACATCTCTATTGGCTCAACACGTTTCCCTGGTATAAACCAGCGTCATCAGAAGCAGAGAGTGCAGCCTAGTTGTTGCATAGGTTGAGTGTAAGAAGTGTCACTCCTGAGGAAGCGACAATTTCGTGAAATGTATTTGGGTGCTTGTTTTCTGCCTATTTATTTATGTATTTTAATAAAGTAGCCTTTTAATTTAACTATCGCCTGGTTTGTACGGAGTGCAAAGGGATATCGACGGCTGCATGGGAGATCCGGTGCCCCCCACAATATCACCAGTCGTATACTACATCTAGTGTCTGATTCGAGACACCGAAAAATGTGAGTATACCCCTTCTATTTTCTGTAACCTTACATGTGATTTAAAATGCTACACCATGGTACCTTTCTGTTCTATTTGAGCTACGCATGAGCATATGGTGAAAGGAGATTAAAGGAATAGAGGGGACCTGTATTGAAGGAAGCACTGGTTCCACCATCAAAAAACTCTTTTGTCCTATGCAATCTGTCCCACTGAGAGAAAGCATTACCTCCCTGCACAAAAAGTTAAGCAGATGAGCATGTCCTAATTTAATAAAACAAAACAGACTTTGGAAAGACTACTCGCAACATGGAAGACTCCCATTGTGACCATAATGACCATTGACCCCTTCACTACCGAGATTGAGATATCTCAGGCTTCAAAGGCACCCCGAAATTGAGAGACATATCTCATTCTACAGCCCAAAAGCAAATTAATTTTGGTTGCTGCAAAAGCATTCCATTTGCTTTTGGGCTGCAGGAGGTGCCCCCAAAGTTTTAGCCCTGTGTGCATAATCCCCACTGAGCTAAAACTGCAAAATTGGCTAACTGAATGTCCTTACATTGGACATTCAGTAGCCAATACAGTTGCAGCTTGTGTTCCCTGCAACGGCTGAAACTCAGTTTGGCAGTAGATGGCACCATCTACTGGCAAATATTTTAGTACAGTAAGAAATACACTGGGAATATGCCCAAATATTTCTTACTGTATAATTAATAAAAAATATATTTTTTTTTAAAAAAAACACTGGTTCCTGACAATGTTTGTCCCCCCACGGAAAATCACTTGGAAGTGAAGGGGTCAAAGAATCAAAACCAGAGAATCTGAGACTTCAGAAGAAACAGAAATGTATGCTTTAGATCCTTGCCGCAAGTTGCTGTTAAAATGAGAGGTATTACTTATTTATAATTATCATTTTAATTATTTTATGTGTTGAAGCTAGCAAGGAATTTATGTTGTGTTTTTTTTTTTAAATAATTAACAAGCATATGATCAAGGCAGGCTATTTTACACATGTTATTGTTATATCTTTGGAACTCTTGATTACCTCAAGGTAGGCAAATAAAACAGAATAAACATTTTGCTCTATAATATTGACAACAGTAAAAAACAAACAATTATGGATTGTTTAATTGTTTATCACCTATTGATGAAATGAAATGTATTAAGATGTGCAAGATCTTGTGCAAAAAAACTTTGGGCACTATTACACTCTTTGCGCAAAAATGTGCGCGTGCGTAAAAACGTATTAACACAAGGGGAAAACCCTTTGCGCTGAACGTCGTATTATGACGTTCGCGCAAACGATGCACGTTAACGGCTAACGCGAGTGACCCTGCGCGAGCGCAGGTTCGTGCGCGCATCCCATACTTAACATTGTGAGCACAAATGCTTTTGTGCGCTGGTATGCGGCTGGTATTACAATCGATGCACAAATTTTTACGAACGATGTTTGCGCGCATAATTTTAACGTCTTTGAAAAGCTGATGGTAACGGCAAATCTACACCAGCCCGAAAGAAAAAAACAGCACAGCATAGTTACACATTCTACACATACCCAAACCATAAAATTGAGAGGTTGTGCGCGTTTTTATTATTGCTGCAGCATACTCAGATTGATTTTGGCAGGCGCAAACACTGAATGGGTGGCAACAATTGTGGTTCTTAATTCAGATAGTTTTTTCACGCGATTCAGCCAATCTGCCCACCGAATTCTGCGCGCAGCGTTAATTTGCGCTTGTTTTTGCTCGTCTTTTTTACGCGCAATATTTTTTCCGGATGAAAAAATGCGCTTGGATCGTAATGCCAGCGTTAATTTACGCGCGTTAACGTTTAACGCTGTGCTCAAAAAAAAATGCGCTGCGCGTACGAATTTGCGCGGAGAATGTAGTAGAGCCCCTTATTGGTAGTGAATGAAATATGAATTATTTTTTGGATATCGCTTAGGTCTATATGAGTGACACAGATTGCGTGCTGTGGCTTTTTTTTATAACATTGTCATTTTTTGCTATTAAAACACATACACACCTACTGCTATAACAGAGAAAACAGTCCAAAAGTTTATATTTATTTGCCTTCAAGCCTCTGAGTACTAGAGAGGTGAATCCATAAATCTGGCATCGTGCTATGAACATAATCTGTGTTTCTCTTCTGCTGGATAAGATTTATATACTAGACTTACATCTCCTTAAGTTTATCTTGCTTCCTAAGGCAACATCTTACTCCCTGCCTCTGCTCTTTCAGCCTCAAGTGATTGTAGAATTGGCAAATTAAACACAGAATGCCTTCCTCAGTTCTTTTGTTTGGTGGAAAATTACACGTAGGGGGAAATTTTAAATTTAACATAAAAAAATAACAAAACAAATACTTAAAGAATAAAACATAAAAAAAATGTAAACGTTGTATTTTCAAACCTTACTATCAGTTGGCAGTTAAATGTGATTTCAAAAAATAAAGAAAAATAACTAATAAAAAATAACTGTGGCAATCAGTGAAGCATAACATATGCCCGTATCCTGTAATCCATCTGCACATAAATCCTGAGCTTATGGCAAATTTGTAGAGATTTCTGATTCTGTTATAATTCTCAAGTTATTGTTCTGTGCAGTACGCAAGGAAATAAAACAAGTGTATAGCGAGAGATAATGGAAACATTTTGGCCCCTATTACATTCCTCGTGCATTTTTGGTTTGCGCGTGCAAATGCGCATTTGCGCGAGTGGCAAAACCCTTTGCGCAGAACGTTGTATTACAACGTTCGCGCAAACGATGCGCGTTATCGTTTAACGCGGATGGACCTGCGCGAGTGTGATGAACTGTGCGCGTCCTATACTTACATTGTGAGCGCAAATTCGTTCGTGCGCTGGTACGCGGATGGTATTACAAATCGATGCGCATCTTTTTACGATTGCAGCATGTATTATCAGATTTACTTTGACAGATGCAAAAACTTAAGTGAGGTAAATTGATGTCAATTAAGGTTCTTAATTCTGATTGGCTGAATCCGGAGGAAGAAAAAAAAACAGTCCGCACACTTACTTACGTGCGCTACAAAAACAGAGTGTATTACTCTTCGTTTTGCGCATCGTTTTTACGAACGTTATTTTCGGACGGATGAGAAAATGCGTTCGGATCTGAATACTCCATTAAGTTTTAAGAGATAACGCCAGACGATGCGCGCAACAAAAATTGCGCTGCGCGAACGAAATTGCGTGAAGAATGTAATAGGGGCCTTTATGTGGTCATTGCATATTAGACATATGCAATTTGGCTCAGACCAATTCAGAGACCTTCTGAATTATTGGTAATTCGGATCAATCCAAGTCGCCATTGTCTGAACTGAATCATACTCTGATTAAAAACATCCAAATTGATCCAAAAATTATCTGAATATAATCTGCCAGATATAATTATAATTGGATCTATTTTGATTAATTTGGAATTTTAGTTAATTAAGAAAAACAATAACCTGAACCCTGACTTTAACCCTAACTCGATCCTAATTCTAACTGCAACCCTAACTGTAAAACAAGCAGAACGAGTAACTCTAACCCTAATTAAATGTAAGCAGAAGCTTTAACCCTAATCAAAAAACAAGCAGAAACTGTAAACCTAAATTTAACCTAAACCTATTTATAAAACATGCAGAAATTTAACCTAATTCTAACAATAACCCTAATAGTAACCCTAATTGTAACACTAACCCCAACCCACTCCCTAACCATAAAAGAAGCAGAAACAGTATTGATAACCCTAACTACATAGTGGTCCCGAATATGTTAGCTGGTCAACTTGTAACATAAGGGAGCCAGTAACGGGTACCAGCAGTGCAGTGGTTAGTGATTAACCGGTGAAGGGTATTCTCAATTAGTTAACATTCTCCTTATACTAGTTTCTGTCGCATACTAATTTCATAAAATTCACTTTCATGCTTGTGGATGGACATGACATTTGCTGAACGAAAGATCTACTGACTGTAAAATCAATGTATTACAGCTCTGGCTTTTACAGTGGTGATTACTGGTATATCTTTTAAATCAAAAATATATTATATAAATTAATTAATAAGAGATAAAGAAATAAGTGAAGCATACTCCGTAATTTAAAATGCAGGAATATATCATTATTTAAGGAAAAATTTTTTATATAGAAAGAGATGGTAATGATATTTTTTAGAAAAATTATTAACTGGTTTCCATAGTTTTTCCTTTGCGTCCCGAGGATCCAAGGCTGGAAACCTATCAAGGTCGTGCCTGATTGATTTGCATCTTTCTGTAGCATACATCGAAGTAAGTTGTAATTCCCGCAAAATAAAATTGAAAAATCAGTTTTCTTTTGATAGAACATACATTAAAACTAATTAAATAGGATCCAATATATTTGAGGACAAGTTAAAATCAATTTAATTTACTTCTTCAAGCAGCTGCGCTTTCACTGCGAATGCAGATGCACATTACGCACTGGAGCGTGGTGCGTGGCGAGTCTGTGTCGAGGGCAAACTGCCTGCGCCTGCCACTGCCATGCATCTCTAAGAACCCATATATTTCCTCAATTTCTCCAAACCTGATAAGAATTCGAAATCAGCCTAGAAACTATCAATCCTGGCTTAGTGCTCAGCCAACCGTACAGTCAACACTTAGTAGGGTTTGGAGACTGATAGCGCACAGTTGTAGACCCCAGAAGAAGCTGCCACTCTTCCTCATCTGTGTCATTCGAACCAGCTTTGATTTACCCAAACACCTGTTACCCGAGACTTTTATCTTTTATCTGGCAGTTGAACAAAGCACTGTGTTTTCTATTCAGTAGTAGCACAAAAAAAACATATTTCAAAAAAAGTTGGTTTTTTTAACACAAAACAGGGGTTTTCAAATACTTTCTTTCTTTTACATTTCACAAGTAGGTCAGGATTAAATTTCACAACAAAAAGAAGATTACCCAGAGTAAAAAGAAGACAGAATTTTATTGGTAAGATGAGGGGAAAGCATATATAGTTCATATGTGCAATAAAGGGAATAACATATAAATCAAGTCTTAAGGTATCATGGATACACTTTGAATCTATGAGAGACTTGAGTTCTATCATTCATCTGCCGAGATGAAGACATTTTATTTAAACCATTTTTTTCCCCATTTCTCTCCAAGAAACATTATTAATGAATATAATTTTAGAATTAAATAAATAACTATATAGCAGTCTAGACTGATGATGTAAATAATGAGCCTCCCTACCACATCGGGATTTCCTCAATGCACGATATTTAATGTTCATAGCATTCTGACTTATACACTATAAAAAAAACAAATGCATATCTTTCTGTATCCTAACACAATTCTCATCCTCTATCCGTAGATCACTCATAAGAGCAAAGCATCCAAATTGCACTTATTTTTGGAAGGTATCGCATGATAAATGCCGGTTTTATTGCCAGTATCATTATGACAAAGTGCAGCTGCTAGCCGTATTATCATGGTGATTTGAAACCAATCTTTCAATGCAGGAGCTTAGCTTCAGCTAACATTACCACATGCCATTCTGCGTCTGTTGCTATTTCCCTCAAAAAGCCGCAGCTTCGGTATTCCGTTCTGCCTTGATGTGCTGCTCGGATAAACAGTAATGGCATTTATAGTTTGCTTTATACCCAACAAGCAGATAAACTGGACAAATAAGAATAATGAAACTGAATTATACTTATGATGTTCTGTTAAACCATATGTAGGTTTGCATATAACTAGATGAGCAGAGCATTCTGAGGCCTTAAAGTCAACTGAGAATTAATATAGTGCCCTGTATTGCTATACTTTATGGGTTAACGTGTGAACTAGAGACAACCATGGATGTTATATTGGCTGGTTATGAAAATTAAACAATGAAACAAGATTATGATGCGTTTTGAAGACTCCTATTCCACCCATTGGAGGGATCTGATTCCTAAATAGGGACCCGTTTATGGAGCTCGATACATGAAGGTAAGATCCACACTTGATGATCTGAGCTTCTGGGTTGAGACACTGCACTCAGAGAACTGAATCAGCCCTCCAAGAGCTCCCTGGACCTGGGAGAGATTTGAATGCACTAAGTTAACTTTGACCACTCAGTTCACATTGTGTGGTCACAGTGCCTAGACTGCTGATGGCAAACCTGGGCACCCCAGATGTTTTTAAACTACATATCCCATGATGCTAAACCAGCCGTGTGTGTGAGAAAGCATCATTGGACATGAATTTCCAAAACATCTGGGGTGCTAAAGTTCGACTGTCCCTTTAAATACAACTCTATGCTTCGGCAGCTGCAGTAACTAGTGGTCAGATCTATTTAATATGCAATGCAAACAAAAATAATGTCACCAAAACCCCAGTGTAGAGTAAATAATATAGTTTTTAGTAACACTGTATATAATAGTAGTCTCTGCAGGGGGTAAAGTGCGTGGTAGAGCTTAACCTGCCTTGACGTAGGAAGGTGAGCTTAAACATTACAGGCCATTCATCTCAATATGGCAGATACAGTATACTGTATATTGATATGTATAAGTTGCATTCCTTTTTAAATGCTGTTTAGTAGGTGGGAAGCCCTCTGATGAGACATTTTGCTGTCATGACAGTCAGAAGACTTTACTTTTTACTAGTTTCCGCTACCACCCACTTGATCGACATGTCTGATACGACACACTTTTTGAAGCCCCAGGGGGGACTCAAATGTCTAACCATAGCACTGCATTAAAAAATGTATGACTTTGTTCTAGTATTTTGAGCTTCCACTCTTCTTCTCCCCTCCAATCAGTGAGATCCTGCAACAGCTTGAAGTCATACAAATTATTTTGTTATTGTCACTTCTCTTTTAGTAGGTTTCATTTTTTGTCATCTTCACGAACTCAACCTGTGCAAGTTACCTCTTTCTTTCTCTGTGGGGTGCTCATTGTGACTGGGAAAAGAATACGGAACATAATGTCACTGTGATTTACGGTTGACAAACTACAATACATTTTCTGATGTTCACTGAATCCCTGACTAGGTCTGTACTGGGAAGAAGAATCTGTTTTCATGTCTACTCTGGTTCTGGTTAGCCTCATTAATAAGAATCCACTCTATCCTTGTCCAGGAAGATGAGCGGTGTAGCATTATACCATAATATATTATTATTACAAAAAAAAATATTTTTCATTCTGTTCTAATAATGAAAAACGTTCAAATCATATTTGACATGAGAAATATATTCAATATACCTCTACCACATTTTGTTGCAGAAACCCTTATTTTGTATTCTTCTGATGACATTATTTATTGCTTGAATTTTAAAAATTGTGGTTAAACCAATTGTTGGGGGAAAACTTGAAAATTCACTAAGAATTGTGGCTACCCAGCGGAGCCGTGATCCTCTCCACACCATTGTAAGTGTAGGAGCCGGCAAGTGACTCGCACCCTAAAAAGGAGCTGCTGATAACCCTCCAAATAAAATCAGTCTAATGCAGCAAAATCAAAAGCAAATTAAAACACATAAAAAACAACAATGTGTCTCCCAACACGTTTGCAAGCACACAAAAACAAAAATACAAAAGTGCAGTAAAGCACAATTTCGCAAAAACAAAAATAACCAGGTTGACAACTTCAAAGTGTGAACCCTCCAACATGAGGCCAGCCCTTTAAGCAAGGCAAAGACACATTATACTGAATATCATGGTTCTATACAAGTTCTGATAGACACAGCCTTTGGGGATCTTGTAGGAAAAACACAAGATAGTAATTACATATTTACAAATCTTCCATACATATTGACAATATCTTGCAATTTTTTTCTATTGTGGTATAAAAGTAAAGGAAAAAAACAGCGAAATACAGAATAAAGTGCAGTACATCAAAAATAATGAGATCCTTTTCTTAGAAGATCTTCCATTCAGCACATTGACATTCCCTGGTGCCAATTACGCATCACCACATTGCTTGCCTGCAGGTGACCAATACTTTCTTCTGGTACCCACAATCCCTCCTATGCTGTTACGAATTGTAAAAACATATATATTTTAAAAGCATAACTAGCAAATACTGGAACATTTTTCACCCTTAACCCCTGGCCGCAGGAGGACTACAGGGTGGCATGCAGGCTTAAATACCGCGGTGCAGCATAGCATGCCCTACAGTTCTCTGGCAAATCCTACTTCCTGCTTCCCTTCCCTGTGGCTGGTCACCATCATTGGCTGCAGCACGATTGCTTGAACTTGCAGTCAAATGCATCCAATGGCGTCAGTTGGCCACAGGGAAGGGAAACGAAAAAAAACACACCTGAAAAAAGAAACAAAAAAAAATAAGTCATGCATATCCCTAATTACTACTCATGTTTGCCTCTGTTTCTTATGTAATTTGAAAGTATATAACTTCATATCAAATGATCAGAAATGCTGGTCAACTGTTTCGGGCGGGTGCCCGGAAGATCCCACCTCATAATACGTCTTTAGCCGATGGTTGGAACATTCCCCTTTATCCCCCTTTTACTTTTGTTATCTGTATGTTTCTTATGTTTTGCTACTTTATTTTTATGTATTTTTTGTTTTTCCCTTCGTATAGGGTATTTTCCCATACGAGGTATAACTGATAAATTAAGTGTTATCGTGTCTATCATCGCTATGTTTCTTTATCCACTGTATGTTATATGCTATTGGATACGTGACTCTTTAAATAAAGAATTTATAAAAAAAAGGAAATGCTGGTCATTTTTAAAACATGACATCAAATTTCAGTTGTTTGTTGCTAATGATAACTATTACATGTTAAAGGAATCTTATTTAACATTTATTTATTTATCAAGTATTTTACCAGAAAGGACACATTGGAGATTTCTCTCCTTTTCAAGTATATTCATATGTGGAATGAATTGACATACACTATATTGCCAGAAGTATTCGCTCACCTGCCTTGACTCGCATATGGATAGGTGAGCGAATACTTTTGGCAATATATGTATGTAACATTAGCCTCTGCATTCCCTGCTCTGTCTAATGAATGAAACTAACTTGTCTATCTGTTTGTTCCTTCAATCTATGGCACAAGGACACCATGCTTTATTGTCTCACCCTTCCCCAAGATCAAGCATTCTTCTACAAAATTAGTTTAACCTCCAGCCAAACCGCAACTTTAACCAAAATATGTCATTATCATGTATAATTTTGGTTTTCTTTTGTTTCACTTTGTCCATTTTTATTTATCACTCTGTTCTATAAAGCACACAACTACTTCTTGACACATTGTTCTCACTCGAGTTTTAGAGAACTTAAATGTCATTGGGATCTATGTCTTTAACTCGGTAAACAGCAGCAGTAGAGAAAATCTAAACTTGTTCAGGAATGGCTTCATTAAATTGCAAGCGTCAGTGAAATAAAATACATCGAATTTAAGCTAACAGTCAAAACTATAAAGAATCTCAAAAAAATTTTTTCTTTTTGGAAGGGTAAATTTTTGACTATTACGTTACCAAACTGATTTATTAAAAATATTATTTGGCAGATACTAAAACCATTTTATTCACCAAAATATCGTATAAGTGATGTTAAGGTTTTATTATTAATCGGAAAACAAAAGAGTATTTGTAAGATCTCTTAAAAGGAGCTCATGCTTCTTCAGCGAGGTTTAATTTGTAGTTTTACGTGGAATTAACTAATATTTCATAAAATCGTTGTCATAACAGATAAAAGTTCTCAGGATTTGTCATTTCAGAAGTATAAATATATTTCCTTCTTGGAATACTGGGCATAGACTGACAAATAACTAATTTGCTAAAGAATTATGAATTTGAAACATTAAACCAGATTTTAATTGAACTGAATTCATATTTGGATTTTTTAATGAGGTGTTCATTTGTGTTGTAATATGCAGGATGGCACATCTTTTAAGTCACTCTGAGAATTTGTCAACTATCATTATATGAAAAGGCCCAAGGAAATCTTTGTTAAAATATTTTACATCCTTTTGAAGGTGATAATTATCAATCCTGAAATAAAAATCATTTCTAGTGTCTAGAAGTGTCCAGTTGTGAGGATTTCCTGTGGAGTTGATCGAGCGGTGGTTTGTTTTTCATTAACAATTGGACTTTGAACTGCAGTGAACTGACACAAATTGCAAAATTTAGTACATTTTCCAACATGCCTTTACTTTGGAAATTCTCCTGTCCGTTGCATGATTTACGTTCAGGTTAAATTGTGTTATCTCACGTTATTTCAGGATAAGGTGATACTCTGTACCCCACATTTCAATGTCAGAGACTGATAGAAAAGACATTTGAAGAATCACAAACCTAAAAGAAACCTTTAAAGATTCCAGATTCTGCCTCTGCAGTCTGTTATGAATGCCTGTGCCAGACTCCTACACCTCACCTCACGCACATCTCACATCTCGCCCCTTTGTCATTCTCTACACTGGCTCCGTTTCCTTTAGAATCCAATTCAAAATATTGGTGCTCACGTACAAAGCTCTCCATAACTGTTCCCCTGCCTTCATCTCCATTATTAACAGGTACATCCCACCCCGATCACTTCGCTCTGCCAATGATCTGATGTTATCAGCTCCTCGTACCCGCACTCCCAACTCTCGCCTTCAGAACTTCTCTTGAGCTGCCCCTTTCTTTGGAACACCCTCTCCTGCAACATTACACTCTCCCTGTCTCAACAAGTCTCTTAATACAAATTACTTTAGAGAAGCCTATCTGCTCACTACGTGATTCCCCCACTGTACATTTTTTGTGCCGTCAGCCAACATGCACCCCCGCTACTTCATGTTCTCACTTAGTGTGTCACCCCTCTCCTTTCAGATTGTAAACTCTCAAGCAGGGTCCTCTTTCCTACTGTTCTGTGTGTTTAATTTGTACATATATATTTATTTATTTATAAAGTATTTTACCAGGAAGGATACATTGAGATTTCTCTCGTTTTCAAGTATGTCCTGGGTTCAAGAACATTGTATTTATGGAACAACTGTAGCAATTCAAAGTAATAAAATGCAAGATATTAAAAAAACAACATAAATATACAGATTAACAGAAAATAAATATGAAGGAAATATATTCACTATGTTACATGTTTAAAGGTGCATTCTATATCAAGGTATGTTAATAGAGATCTCTTAAGTGACTTTAGACTGGGGAAGATTTGATGGCGTCTGGGAGGTTGTTCCATAATTGCAGTGCTCTGTAGGAAAATGAGGATCGAGCCACTTTCTTTTTGTATTGTGGTATTGCAAGTAAGGTGCTGGTCCTGGATCGGAGGTTATAGGATGACGGAACTGCTAGAGGAAGCAGTCTATTCAGGTAGGGTGGTAGCTTCCCAGAAAATCTCTTAAACACCACATTGGAAAGGTGAAGGGTGTGTCTAGATTCAGCGATGGCCAATTTAGTTATTTTAACATGTCACAATGGTGGGTCATGTAGTTACATTGTAGCGCAAAGCGGCAGAATGAGTTATACAATGTAGTAAGTTTCTGGAGGTGTGTTTTTTTGCGGGGCAGCAGCATACATTGCATCTAAGTATTCAATAACCAAAATAAGCATTTGTTGTGCAGTCTGCTTTATCACTGCCGGGCTCAGGCAGGTTTTTTTTTATTCCGTCTCTCCCGTTGTACAGCGCTACAGAGCTTGTTAGAGTTTTATAATACTTGTAACTGTAAAACCACGCTGTAAATGAATTACTTTGAATGGGGAATGTTTGGTCCACATACGTTTTCGGTCCACTT
Source organism: Leptobrachium leishanense (assembly GCA_009667805.1). Taxonomy (NCBI): domain Eukaryota; kingdom Metazoa; phylum Chordata; class Amphibia; order Anura; family Megophryidae; genus Leptobrachium; species Leptobrachium leishanense. Next base: position 136,415,667 of record CM019065.1, read on the forward strand.
CAGACTTGTAGAGACGTCTTTCTTTTAAAGTCACAATAAGCATATGATTTTTTACGATAATGATCATAATGGTTGCAGAAAACCCAGTCTGGCATAGTCTTGCTATCGATATCAAATTTAAGTTTAAGAATAAGAGGCGAAAAAAAAAAGTCATTTGTAGGGAAATCTCTGAGTTCAGGCACTTATATATCTTGTACTTGACTCCTACTCTGGAGCAAAGACTAGGGTCTTTCTGTTATGATTATTAAACAAAAAGTGACAATGACATTTAATTGATAGTTCAAGCAATTTGGCTGTTATGAAGTTCACACGGATTGTTATTGCCTTCGTGTCAATTTCAGATGGCAAGTAAACTTAAAATATATTGCTATTTACCAATTTCTTGCTTTCGTTTTAAGAGCTCGTGTTTTCGACTTTTTATTTAATGGGTGTAAAATATAAATTCTTGTTTGCACTTAAGAACTTTAAGCTCTTGTGCTATTCATCTTGAAAGGTCTATCAGTGAGAGGATGGCATTTCTGGAATTTTGTAAACACACTTTTATAATGTTAAGCTATTGCTGGGGTGATTTTGCGCTGTGACCATTTCACCATCTCTATTCAAAATCATGTTAACAATGAACTGTAATATCCCTAGCAATTTAAAATAGAGATATGAGATCTACAAAAACATGGTTGCCATGGAGGGCCTTTTCCAATGAGAATTTTGACTCTTATGAAAGGGCAGTTTGAAGCGTCTAATTAACAAGCAGGCTGACAGAGCATTAATACTGAATTTTATGAGTAACATTTTTAAATTTAGTAATATTCTAGTAAATTAAATAAAGGAGGGCTAATCTCGCCTTCCCTATGAGCCATTATCACCTTTCCGTTGCTTTTTATTTGACAGCACAGAAGTGTCACGAAAATGTTGATCATGTATTTTTATTTCTCCCCACACACTGACAGTACACAGACCCTTGCCCCCATCGCAATAAGGGGAAGTGAAATGCAGGTGTATAATTTTAACATGACATTTAAGGAGATGCTTGTTATAAGGGGAACAGCTTTCATAACAGTTACTTTTCACAATGTACCGTGCATTTTCTAATTAGCTGATAACTCCACATACTGCAAAAAATGCTAATAGTTTGTCAGTGGGAATAAAAAATATGTAAGGAAAATAAAAGGAAAATAACAATCATATAGAATCATGCATTATTTTCACTCTATTATTTTTTCCACAATTTATTAAGTCGTAATGAAAGAACAAAACCTATGACTAAAGTCATGAAAAATGTTGTAGACATATATGCATCAAATACATGTACAGATTTCATGTGATACAAAATGGCAAGTATAAAATGAATATAGCATAAAATCAATACATTGAGAGCTATATTCCATAGTGAACGCTAACTTGGAGATGGTAAGCAGGAAAATTTGCACTTGCAGATTTTCCCTTACTATCTCCATGTTAACGTCGTATTCCAGGGAAGGTGCCATCTCAGCACGTCGCCCTGGAATGCATCGATAAGCTCCCTGACACCCGTAGTAGTACTTTCACCACTAGTATCAGCACCTGAAGTCCATAGGAGTCCATGGAGTCTTGGGCTTCTGGGCTGTGAGCTCACTCTTGCGGGATCACGCAGTGCTGTGATCGCGGAGAGAGAGACTGTCACGTCCTGTGTGTGCCCCTGGGTCTCCCTCGCACCCGGCAGCGCCATCCTCACTGCTCGCTGGCTGGGTGCCGAGTGATATGTCGACCCATTGCAGTCACATGGGTGGCCGGGAGACAGAGTGTGGCATGATGACGTGGAGCTGCCAGATTTAAAAGTCAGTCTGTTACACTTACTCCTTGCCCTGACGTGGAGTTTATTTCCCCAGCGCTTTGGTGATTATTGATGTCTGATATCGACCTGGCTTTGTCCGAGAACCCCGAATTGTGTACCAACCCTGCTTTGTATGAGAATCCCGAATTGTGTAGCAACGCTGCTTTGTCTGAGAACCCCGAATTGTGTACCGACCCAGCTTTGTCTGAGAACCCCGAATTTTGTACCAACGCTGCTTTGTCTGAGAACCCCGAATTGTGTACCTACGCTGCTTTGTCTGAGAACCCCGAATTGTGTACTGACGCTGCTTTGTCTGAGAACCCAAATTGTGTACAGACGCTGCTTTGTCTGAGAACCCCGAATTGTGTACCGACCCTATTATTACTGAGAACCACGCTTTGTATATTGACCCGGCTATTACTGAGGACCACGCTCTGTATACTGAGCCAGCTATCACTGAGAAGCATGCTTTATATACTAGCCTGGCTATTATACTGTGAATCACGATTTGTATACTGACCCCGCTAGTCTTGGTAACCCTGCTTCATACATCATCCTTGATATAAGAGTGACCTTCTTTCTTGGCATTAAGATCAGTACTGTCCGTGCCTGCTTTGTGTCTCTACTTTGTGGCCTGTTAACCCTTGCTGAGTGTAAAAGGATCGAGTCCCTGAAGATAGTCAGTTATACTGACCATTCAAGAATCGGAGGGGTAGATATGGTTCTGTATACAGGGACCAATATATTTTTTATCAGGGGGGATCCGTGACAGAGACTAGGAACTATTTGTTCCCAGTCTCACTCTGCTCCCGGGGAAAAGAAAGCGGCAGATTGGGTAACCCTTTTCAACGCAGGATGAGTATGGGATTTAATGGATGGGGGTTAAGAGTGTGTTAAATGAGATTACATTTGCAGACTCATTTAGCACCAGCTTTTAATAGGGGTTAAAATGTTGCATCCCAGAAGTAAATTGCGCCAGCACTTTGTAATACTTCACTTGTCGAGACACTAAAAATAGATTGCGCTTCCCATGTTAAAGATTTAACTTTTTAATTACCACCTTGGTGTGTTAATTAGCGTTAGGATAAGTAAGGTATTAAAGTCCTAACACCAATTACTGATTGTGCTTCCCGTGTTAAGCATAGGGACTGTAAAGTACAGTAAACTCATGCAAGCGAGCGCAATGACTGTTGCGCCAATGGATTTTTTTAACCTGTTAGCGTTCGGAAGGTAATATGGGGGCCATGCGTTACAGTCACTTAAACTAGCGCTGACGCTCACATATCTGAGCGCTGACGCTAGCGTTGAGCATGTAATAGGGCTCTATGGCTGTTGGATAACAATGTTACACAAGGGGAGCTGTGCGGGACACCAAGGTTAGCAAATGCATTTTAGCTGATCTACTCGTAGAGTGCCTACTTTTGATGACCTTATTCAACTTTTTGGACAATGACTTCCTGAGTTAGATCTTTTCTCCATGCAAGAGTGTATGAGGGAGGGACATGGCAGACTGCTCAGAACCAGATGTGCCGAGGAATGAAGTCAAGCCCAGAGTCAGCTGACTCTGAGCTTTCTTTTGTTGATGGGGTGGACCAGCCCCCACAAAAGAGTGCATCAGAGTCTGGCAAAGGCTCATGGCTTGTGGGCCTCATTTTTCAAAGCGGATGGATGCTGTGTGAAGCGGTTCAAGGGCAATAAGGAAAAGAGCATAGTGGGTGTGTCTGGAATTTCAGGAAGTATGGTGGGGATCAAAAATTGCTTTAGTATTGACCAGATGGATTGGACACTAGTACTAGTCCACAAGCAATGAATTACATCTGCATAAGTGAGGGAGAATGAACACAGTTGCTTTTTGAAATGTTTGACATTATGATCTTGATAAAACCAGTCAAAATCTGAAATGGATATAGCAAATTTGGAAAGGAAAGTTTTGGAAAAAAATTCAAAGTACCTTGACCCAATTTAATAAAATTTCTTTCACTTTAGATAGTGAGTGCGGAACATTTATTATATAAAGGTTAGCAATTAATTTCAGAATTTAGATATATAAATATTTCAAATGGTGCAGTGTCAATAGCAATGGAGTAATTGTAAGATCTGTCGTGTTAGATCTATGCTATTATTAAAATGAGATAGGTCTACTGTAATAAACAATCTCACGGTTTTTGATTTTTTTTTGTTGTTATAATTGCTTTGACTCTAGGTACATTCTATACACTAAAATACAAAGTAATGGTCCTAATTCTGTATAAAAAATGGATTATTTAAAAAAAGGCAAAATATATTCTAGAGTTCCTTTCGTTTTTTGTTTGTCTTAATATCAGTAGGATGCACAGATGCAGAGACAAATATTTCAATAAATGAATCACAGTGGAATACAAAGCAGGCACTATATGAAATCTAAAACGAAGTTATGTAAAACAGCCATCCAAAGGAAATACCAATACAACTACTCTGCCCACTGTTCTGATTCCTTGCTTTTTTGGGCTCTATTAATCTCCAGTAGATAGGGCTCGCTTAGTTGCACAAGATAAGATCTTTTTTTTTAAAAAAAAAAAATCTCACACACACCCATGGAGGGCTGCAATCAAACATGTATTTTAACTCATAAAAACAGAGATTAGGGGTTTTTTTTTGGATGAGGACCTGCTGGGATGGAGTTCATTGATGCTGTGGCAGGATTAAACCATTTGCAAACCAGAGGCTTCTAACTTTAAGGCGGGTTTTAATTATAAAAATATTAAAGGCCGTTGTATTTCTAAGCAATAAGAGTGAACGAAGAAGAATGTAACAATTCGTTAAGAGAACTTAGATGAGTAAGTCTAACATAAGCATATAATAAAAAGTAAAAATGTGTCCTCAGGTGCAATTAGCCACCATCTGGAAAATTTGGGCAAATACGCACAGTGAGTTGCCTGGGGAGATCACAGGTTGTCTACACGAGGATTATGCTTGCTTTGTTTTGTGAGCAGGTAGTAAGTAGAACAAAAGTTCTTCCTCAGGACCTGTACTCACTTCCTTGTACAATTCAGACCAACTCTGGCTATACCAGAGAATAAATTTAATATCATGGAAAATAATCTGTAACTTGTTATCTGAATGGTTGATGGTTAAAGTCTGCACACCTCTCCATGTCCATCACACATAAAAGTAATAAATAAGGATACATTCTCCGCAACTTCTTTTTTTCCAGGTCTTGTACTGAAATCTGATTTTTTTTTTAATGATTTATTAATTGCAAACATCCTAAGAGTCACAAACACCACCTAAGTGCAGGTTCTGCAATGACTCGTCACTTTAATAACAATAAATGTTCTATTTTTTTTGTTCTCACTTTTATTATGTTGCTCTATGTTTCTATTCCTAATTTACCATAATTCACTTTTCATTTGTTATTCTGTCATTGAGTTTTCAGATGGATCAATTCATAAATGGGGCAAAGTTTCATTATAGTTTAGAAATAACTTTTTGTCTTCACAAAATTATTCACCTTTATGGAAGATGCATAGAAACATAGAAAAATGTCGGCAGATAAGAACCTTTCAGCCCATCTAGTCTGCCCAATTACATGGATACTTTACCTGGATTTATCTTTTGCTTAGGATAGCCTTATGCCTATCCCATGCTGCTTAAATTCAATTACTGTTTTGGCCTCTACCACTTCAACTGGAAGACTGTTCCATGTATCCACCACCCTCTCAGTAAAATAATGCTTCCTGATGTTACTTTTAAACCTTTGCCCCTCTAATCTAAGACTATGTCCTCTTGTTTTGCTACTTTGTTTCCTTTTAAATATACTCCCTTCCTCTACCTTGTGGATTCCCTTTATGTATGTATGTATGTATGCTGATTGAAATTTCTCCTCTCTTATGTGACATGTCCCTTTGTTCAGTGCTGTGTATCTCGTGGTAGCATGTGACATTGCGCTTATATTTCTTAATGTGATTTAGAGGTATTAGCCAGGTATATGCCATGTGCGTCACCTTTCTCCATAATATTTTTTTTTTTAAAAAATATTTCTCAAAAATAAGTGAATATTTTATCTGGGAATAAGACACAAATCGAAAAATATCAGCGCTTTACTGTACACTATTGAAGAGACCCACTATTAGACTGAACAATCCTGTGGTGGACTTTTCATACATTAGATCTGCCATAATTCTGTGTGCACTGCTTTCCAAAACCTATGGGAGAACCCACAAATTATGTTTACTTGCAAAAAAGTATGTAAAAAATAACTTAGAAGTTAATAAACTAGAAGCCATCAACCTTACCTGTATTTGGCATCACAAGACGTCCTCCTTGATGGCCAAACAATCCACTCACTCTCATTTCTGGCTTGGATGAAATGGATGAAAGGTTCTGGATGTAAGGTGTTTTATTCCTGCTGTGAAGTGTTCCAAAGCACCTGTTATTCCCATGAGGAAATGACCCAGACAGAGTTTTTCCATGGAATTCCGGTCTCTCTGTCACTCCCAGGGACACCATGAAGGAACTTTGCACTTTGACTTTGATGTCAGTGAGTGGGTTAAAGATTGAAGACTCTGTCATTAGCTCTTTGTCCATTGGATCCTGGAAACAGATTGGACCACTATAGGTTCTGCTCACTGTCAAGTCTGGTTGAAGAGATGAGTTTAGAAGCAGAGAGTTCCCTACAAGGAAAAGAGAAGACAACTAATTTGTTGAATGGCTTCCACCACTTGTTTTATTCTAAACACGTCCCTACATGGAGAAACCTGGTAAGTGCGAGGAAAGTTCCTTGAGTTTTAAGTTTGAGTTTAATATGATAAACCAGCATTTTAACTACAGAGTATTAGACTTGAGGACAAGCATAACAACTGTAACTTTAAAGCTTGCACAGGCAAATGTATCTGTGGGCAAGATATTCAGCTTCTTGCACTCAGGACCTTGTGTTGCGCCACATGAAAAACACGGGCATGTGCTTCTCCTCTAAAGTGCTTAATAGTTAATGAGCAATATTTATAATCCCATTGTCCCAATCGAAAATTTAGATAGATAAGGATCCGAAAACCAATAAAAATCCAATCTAACAAGAAGTCTGAAACATTGGAATAATAAGTATCGCTCAATAGCGGTTAAACACTTTTGAAGAGGAGCAGACATTCTTTGTGTGTTTTTGTGGTTCTAAAGAAGAAAAACTAATTAGTGGGAGGATTAAAATGAAGATCATTATCTTTAACAGTTCCAGCAATGACTTTGGAGATTCTCTGCACTTCAAGGGAGTAAGTTCTCTCAAAAGGCAGCATTAGTGTAAAGATTAGTCCTCATTATTGTATCCTTTGACATATAAAACTCATCTGTGAGACATTTTCTCTCTTTTATGCATAACGTGTCTTTCATCAATTTGTGTCATAGTTTACTCCTCTCGCCATATGTGGTCCAACTTCAAAAGATTTATTTGAAAGGTCTGTTTTCTCATGCTACAGTCATTCCATCATACTAGAGCCATTTTTTTTATTGTACCACATAACTTCCCATTGATTCCAACACTTTGTTTACCCCAAACTGTCCATTATTGTGCAGGATCACATCAAGTGCCATTCAGTAAGAGCTGAGTAGAACCCAACAGGTGCAATTTGGCTGGAATCGGCAAAGTGTACTTAACAGTGTTGATTTACCTAATCACGCAAGGAACCATTGGATAAATGAGGAGTATTTGCGGACTATCCCCAATGCAATTTGCTAAGCTGAAGCTGATACGTATTACAGTTAGATGTCACCTGTCAACAGTTATTTGATGCTTAGTGAATGGCATCCTATATTTCAAATGAAAGATAATGAAACTGTATATGTGTATGTTTATTAGGGTTTCCCAAACCTGTCCTCAGGACCCCTAACAGGCCAGATTTCAGATATCTGAAGCACAGCACTGGTGATATGATTTGCTGCTCAGTATTGCAGGATTCAGCCTGAATTTCTCCAAGGTGATCTCTTAATCTGCCCTGCTTTTAAAACTTGTAGCAAATGAACCAAAAAAATAAAATGCCGCCCTGCCACATGTCAACAAATGCCACTGAGTTCTTGAAGATTGAGTTACATGATAAGAATAAGAGGCGTCTTATACTGGTGGTCCTCCTGTTCCACCTGCTGATCAAAGTATGCTGATCTTTGGCCAATGGAGCCAATACATCGGAATTTGCTGTACTTTTTTATGGTTTTCTCAGGCAGGGTATGGAGAGCATTTTTTTCACTTTAGCTGAGGTTACAGATGTATCTAATTAAATAATAAGACATATCACTGACATTTGAGGTTGATGAAAACTAGCTTGGTTTTCTTTAACCTCTATTCAGGTTCACTTAAAATTATATAAATATTCCCAAACAAGTCCTCAAAGACTACCTGCAATCTAACAGCTGTTTTCAATAGTGTAATGGGTTATTTTCTCACAGCTTATTCATTTCAACCCCCATGTGTAGTGTAGTTGCCAAACATAAGCCAAAATAGCCAACATGGCTGATATTTTTCATGTTTGCCTATTCTAACCTCCATTTTCCCTTTTTTGCCATCACCATTCCCAGTCAAAATAAAGCTATTTGCTGGTCCAATTTACTACTTTCTTCATTCAATTCATAAAATTCCATATACTCTATGTCCCTTTCATCATGCAACATTTATTCTTTCATGCCAGGCATGCCTTTGATCAATGCATGTTCCATGTTGGAACAATTTCCCTGTTCTCTTGAAATCCGTAAAAAAGTGCAGTGAAAAGCATAGATTTTGAAATAATACACAGAATAAATGTTAAAGAATCTCAGCTCTGATCTCTTCAGGCTCGTAAGACTTTTGTCAGTCATGAAAATCGTTTGAATATCGCATGGCAGAATACGAGCTAATTCCTCTAGTTATTGATCCTGCATAAAAGTATGTATTTTTTTTACAATATACAGAAATTCTCTCGATAATTTTCATATACTAGGATACAGTATGAATAAGATCTATTTTGGCACCTATTTAAACCCCATGCCTTTTTTTTATTTCTCAGAGTCCAGTTTCCCGGACTATGTGCTGAATCTAGAGTGGTTTGTTATAATTGCAGTTGTCATTCAGCTATTCATAGAGCAATTGCTCAGCAGAGAGAGAAGCGTTATTTTCTGTGCTATCCTTAAGGGAGAATTCTAGAAAAAAAATAAAAATGAAATGTTTAAAGACTGTGGAGAAAAATCATAGAGAAAAGGACCGGAAAGACAAACAGAGACCACTAACAGGCAGTGTGTGGGAGAATCATTGGGGTTAAATTGTCACAGGACTATCTTCCTCCTGGGAATGTTCAGGATGCCAAGAATAAAAAAAATAGTGCCTGAATTTTCATTTTTATCCTTCGCCTCAAGCCTTCCTGGAGCATGATATTTTATTTATTCTTCCCCATTGCTAAAGAACACTGTGTAACAAGCGTCTCTTCACTTAATGAGGGGAACTGTTCTCTATCTCTAAGTGATATTTTGCATCCTATGCATAATTCTCTCACATTGCAGACCTGAAAACAGCTGGCCTGGGAAAGCGCACGGAAAGAAATGCTTATTCACACAGGTTTGCTGGCTAACTCTCTGCCGGGGTGGATCTCAGGTTATGTAGAAAATTCCACAGAGAAGGTTTGTTGATATATCGTTCCTTGGGAAACTGCATAAGTGTCAAATCAGCAAATATTATATTTGTAACTTTATGTGTTAAAAGTGTTTTACTATTTATTTCATTACATTTACTGATCGTGAGACTCATCCGTCCTGTCACACAGATTTAATCGACGATCGTCAAACTGTTATGTTAACAAGTGCTCTGTGAAATGAAGGCAAGCTGAAAATAAGTCTTGCTTGCATGATTATCTTTCAAGATCCTCAGCTGTTTTATTATATATCTTGTCGTCTGGGGTTGCTACCACTTACCCACACTATGGCACCCAGCTGATGGCACTGCGACATACATACAATGGCAAGAAAAAGTATGTGAACCCTTTAGGATTACGTGGAGTTTTGCATGAATTGGTCATAAAATGTGCTCTGATCTTCATCTAAGTCACAACAATTTGAAAAACACAGTCTGCTTAAAATAATACAACACAAACATTATATGTTTTCATGTGTTTATTGAACAGAACATGTAAACATTCACAGTGCAGGGTGGAAAATGTATGTGAACCTTTGGACTTAATAACTGGTTGACCCTCCTTTGGCAGCAATAACCTCAACCAAACGTTTCCTGTAGTTGCAGATCGAACCTGCACAACGATCTGGAGTAATTTTGGACCACTCCTCTTCACAAAACTGTGTCAGTGTAGCAATATTCTTGTTATGTCTGGTGTGAATCGCTCTCTTAAGGTCATGCCACAGCATTTCAATCGGGTTGAGGTCAGGACTCGGACTGGGCCACTCCAGAAGGCGTATTTTGTTTTGTTGAATCCATTCTTTTGTTGAATTACTTATATGCTTTGGGTCATTGTCCTGTTGCATCACCCATCCTCTGCGGAGCTTCAGTTGGCAGACAGATGGTCTTACGTTTTCCTGCAAAATGTCTTGATAAACTCTGGAATTCATTTTTCCATCAATAACAACAATCCGTCCAGGCCCTGAGGCAGCAAAGCAGCCCCAAACCATGATGCTCCCTCCGCCATGTTTTACAGTGGGAATGAGGTTTTGATGTTGGTGTGCTGTGCCTTTTTTTCTCCACACATAGTGTTGTGTGTGTAGCGCTCACTCCCGGAGGAGCCGCTGAATTAACCTCGGGTTAGTCTCACCACGCTAGGGAATAAATATACATCAGCAATGTTGTGGATTTTATAGATTATACACTTTACTGATCCCAATAAAGTGGCATATAATGTAACTACGGTATATGAACGACAAAATTTCGTAATGCGGGAAAAACACGCGGCGGCAAAAAGGATTAACCCCCTCAGTTCTGGAGTGTAAGTACCGTGAATGTAATGTCTCAAAAAGGTGTACGTGTATTGATTCGTGTACCCGGGTACCGTATTCAACTGGCCAGTGAATGGAATAAGCAAATCTTTGACTAGTCATGTTGGGGCCCTGTAGATTTGAACAATAATGCAGCGTGCTTGATTATACTCGGACTTGTGGCCTGTAAGGCCTCTCACCAATCCGTTAGACAATCTGTCCCACTGCCTGATCAAGGATGTCTCTCCGCTTGTCCTCCGGAACTCTGTGCCACCGGATCCGCGCTGTCACGAGGCGTGTGCGCTTCTGGTATGAGCCCAGCAGGCGGCGACACAGAGGGGAGGCCAGACAGGAATCACGCAAAGCAGATTCTTGATCAAAAGGTCAGACGGTGAGAACAACTTTAATCCACAGGTAGACAGATGGTAACTGGATACGTAGGATAAGTTGGTACAGGAAGAGCAGGTTTGCACACAACCAAGTGACCTCAGTCAGGGAGAACAATGCAGACCCACTGCTGGCTGGGTCTCTCTGCCTTTTAAGGAGGCTTAAACATGGATTGGCCTCAGCTGGAAGTCCAGGGCTAGAAAGGAAAGACCCAGGCTGGATCTCCAGGAGCCTGGTCCAGGTGCAGAGCCTGGGGAAAACCTGGAACGGAATCCAAGAAAAGGAGGATACATGGCAAAGTTCTAAGATCCAGGTGTGCAAGACAGGTACACGGGGTGAACCGTGACACGTGCTCTTGCTTGTCCGATCTCCAACACAAGAAACAACGGCCTACCGCCTGCACTCCCCATGGATCATCGCGGTCTCCTTACAGGGGGTCCAACTGGAACTGAAGTTCTGCGCAAACCTCTCAGCGATAAATGGGTATGCCTCTGCAAGTTACTGTCCCAATCTCCAGCACCTTCGAGGCAGCGTCTGCACTCCGGCCTGGTCTCAATCCCTGGCAGTCTCACTTGCATCCTCTGTCTTTCGCCGCTCTGCTCACTCTGGCGCTCCTCAGCACGAGGCTGCTTATGTCCTTCCCCTCTGTCCCAACCACTTCCTGTATCCACCGCAAAGCCTGATGGATATTGTAGTTCGTTCAGGTCCCGCATAGTCCATATGGCTTTTGTCTCCCTCTGGTGGCCAAAAACAAGCAATTGCAGCAACACAGTTTTAAACAGCGCTACATGTGTTTTTTCCAAACAACTCAATTTTGGTTTCATGTGTCCATAGAATATTTTGCCAGTAGTGCTGTGGAACATCCAGGTGCTCTTTTGCAAACTTCAAATGTGCTGCAATATTCCTTTTGGACAGCAATGGTTTCCTCCGTGGTGTCCTCCCATGTACTCCATTCTTGTTTAATGTTTTCCTTATTGTAGATGTGTCAACAAAAATGTTAGCATGTGCCAGAGATTTCTGTAAATCTTTAGCTGACACTCTAAGCATTCTGTGTTGTGCTCTTGCAGTCATCTTTACAGGACGACCACGCCAAGGGAGAGTAGCAACAGTGCTGAACCTTCTCCATTTGTAGACAGTCTATCTTACCGTGGACACATGAACATCAAGGCTTTTGGAGATACTTTTGTAACCCTTTCCAGCTTCATGCAAGTCAACAATTCTTGATCGTAGGTCTTCTGAGAGCTCTTTTCTGCGAGGCATGGTTCACATCATTCAGTGCTTCTTGAAACCAGTAAACCCAAAACTGGTGTGTTTTTAAAGGGCAGGACTGCTTTCAGCAACATATCCAATATCACACTGATTGGACTCAAGGTTGGCTCACTCCTGGCTTCAATTAGCTCTTGTAGAAGTCATTAGGCTAGGGGTTCACATACTTTCCCCACCCTGCACTGTGAATGTTTACATGTTCTGTTCAATAAACACATGAAAATATATAATGTTTGTGTTGTTTTATTTTAAGCAGACGGTGTTTTTCAAATTGTTGTGACTTAGATGAAGATCAGAGCACATTTTATGACCAATTCATGCAAAACTCCACGTAATCCCAAAGGGTTCACATACTTTTTATTGCCACTGTACATGTTGCATGTAGTTACCATCTATGGGCCATATTACATAGTTGGTGCTAACTTAACCAGAGCGGTTGTAAACTTACCAGAGCCATTATAGCCTATGGAGGTTTTAAGTTTACAGCAGCTCTGGTTAAGTAAGCACCAACTATGCAATATGGCCATAGGCGTGCACACGGGGTGTGCTGGATGTGCCTGGGCACACCCTAATCAGACAGCTTCTTTTTTTTTTACCGTGACTGCCGCTGGCTGAACCCGCAGCTCCAGCGCTCATCGCTGACATCTGCTGTGAGAGTGAGGAAGCTTAGGCCACAGGAGCTCCTCCAAACACCCTCTGCTGACTGATCGCGGAGGTGCAGTTGCACATGTGACGTGCCATCACATGACTTCTGAGCAGACGTCATCATGTGCGCCTGCACGTGGCACCCGGCTCCAGAATTGTGTGTGAAGAGACTCAAGGTGGGGCTGCCTGCTGTTGCAGTTCAGCCACCTGCTATGGATGGGGCCCTGTCGCCCTAACCTACTCCTCCTGCCTCGTGAGGGGCCCCATTTAGCACAATGCTGAAGGGGAAGGCTCCGAGAGCTGCTGCTACACAGACACGGAGACAGAAGCCCCGCCCCCACATGCCTGCAGAGCTGAAATCTCCCAGGAAGTAAGCAGCAGCTAAAGCAGAGGGGTGAGAGAGTCAATGGGGGGCAGTAGTGTGTGTGTGTGTGGCATTAAGTGTCTGGGGAGGTAGTCATAGTATGGGGGGTTAAGACAGTGTCTGGGGGTGGAGAGGAGCCAGTGTGTGTGTGTGTGTGTGGAAACTGTGAGGGGTTAAGACAGTGTCTGGGGGTGGAGAGAAGAATGTGTGTGTGTGGGGTTAAGACAGTGTCTGGGGGTGGAGAGAAGTGTGTGTGTGTGTGAAACCTGTGAGGGGTAAAGACAGTGTCTGTGGGTGGAAAGAAACGTGTGTGTGTGTGTGTGTGTGTGTGTGTGTGTGTGGCATTAAGTGTCTGAGGAGGTAGTCATAGTATGGGGGGTTAAGACAGTGTCTGGGGGTGGAGAGGAGCCAGTGTGTGTGTGTGTGTGTGTGGAAACTGTGAGGGTTTAAGACAGTGTCTGGGGGTGGAGAGAAGTGTGTGTGTGTGTGAAACCTGTGAGGGGTAAAGACAGTGTCTGTGGGTGGAAAGAAACGTGTGTGTGTGTGTGTGTGTGTGTGTGTGTGTGTGTGTGTGTAACCTGTGAGGAGTTAAGACAGTGTCTGGGGGTGGAGAGGAGCCATTGTGTGTGTGGCAGAAACTGAGGGGTTAAGAAGACATTGTCTGGGGGTGGAGAGAAGCCATTATGTGGGGGGGGGGGGGAGTTAAGTGAGTATGTGTATTATATAATAAATATAAACTTTATTATATATTTTAAAATAATGAACTAAATATAAATTAAAATATTTTATTAATATGTACTTATAATTTATATTCACTTTAATAATTATTTTAAAATTACATTTATATTAATATTTGAGTTCTATTTCTGTGGATTCTGTGATACGCTCATATGCACAGCACATTACTGTGTTATACTGTGATACTAGTATCGGTGCATCCCTACATATTACTGTATCGGTGCCGATACTGCAGTTTGCATGAGTACTTAGTACTCGTGCAAATGGCCCGATACACCCGATACCGGAAGCCAGCGCTGGGCCGGCTTGCCGGTATCCGCGGGGCTGGGGAAGCTGGCCGCGTGCATGAAAAGCACGCGGCCAGCGTTCCCCTCCGGCAGTTGCAATACTCACCCCTTCCGAAGGTCCGGTCGCGCTGCTGTGGTGCGATTACGTGGCTGCCGGTGCTTTTGTGATGCTGCCTCCGGCCGAGAGGCAGCGTCACAGATGCGCCCAGCGGCCACATGAACGCATCACAGCAGCACGACCGGACCTTCGGAAGGGGTGAGTATTGCAACCGCGGGAGGGGAACGCTGGCCGCGTGCTTTTCATGCACGCGGCCAGCTTCCCCAGCGTTCGATGGGAGCATATCCATGAGAGCTGGGGCATATCCATGTGAGCTGGGGGCATATCCATGTGTAAAAGTATCGGTACTCGGTATCGGTGAGTACTTTTATAAAGTATCGGTACTCGGTCTTAAAAAAGTGGTATCGGTACATCGCTAGTAATATGTGCTGTGTATGTGCGTAACAGAGCTCCACAGCAATAAAATGCACGCTCATACACAGAATAAAACACAATAGTGAGTTTTATTGCTGTGGAGCTCTGTGATATGCGCTGTGTATGTGCATATCACAGAGCTCCACACTCCACAACAATAAAACTCACAAACACAGCACACATAACTGAGTTTTATTACTGTGATGCTCTGTGATACAGTAATGTGCAGTGTGTATGAGCGTATCACAGAGCATCACAGTAATAAAACTCACAGTAATGTGCGCTGTATACGAGCGTGAGATTTATTACTGTGATTCTCTGTGATACACTCATACACACATGCTGTCCTCCAAATCATCTGGGAGCAGGCTGCTTGTTGGCCCTGTGGAGCCCCATAACGGAAATTTGCCTAAGACCTCAACATATCTGGAGCCGCTTCTGCATGCGAGTACCAGACCAAGACCTGTCAGCAAACCAGTGCCAGCCAGTTTCAGCAGCCACAGCCACACACAAAGTTAAGGTGAGCTTGGTGGAGCCAACCTGGGACAATATTCCATAGTTGTCAATAAGATAACTGCAGGAAACATTACACAACGTCTCCTGTAGTTATTTTATCATCAGGAAACGCTATTCCATTTGAGCCGCATGCTGAGCTTGTGACTCTAATGTAGCGTTTCCATGCGTGAGGTTACTGTATGTTATCATCTCCTATATTTATTATGGGAGACGTTAATTGTGAGCTCCGTGTGGAAGCACAGTCTATTCCAAAGTAACCTGCGCTTCCACACGGGAGATGGTATTTCACTGTGAAATATAGTCTACTCAAAGCTCATTTTGCATTCTCCTACCCCCCCATTAAATTCCATACTCGCCTCTCATCCCATGGTAAAAAAGGTAGCGCGTTACGCTGCTTCTTCTCCCCGGGAGCAGAGTGAGAATGGGAACATATAGTTCCTAGTCTCTTTCTGCAATTCTTATGCGGCGGTGCGCAATCCCACGAGAATGAGCTCACACACAGCTCGCGGCTGGGACGCGCAAGGCTCCATGGGTGGAGTCTGGTGGGGGGACCCTTCCTTTATTTGGTCCGGGGGCCCTGAGTCTTGTCAGTCCGCCCCTGGCACTGAGGCAAAAAGAGTCAAAGGATACTTTTGAGAGGCGTGAGTGCT
Organism: Leptobrachium leishanense; assembly: GCA_009667805.1. Classification (NCBI taxonomy): domain Eukaryota; kingdom Metazoa; phylum Chordata; class Amphibia; order Anura; family Megophryidae; genus Leptobrachium; species Leptobrachium leishanense. The sequence goes on from CM019065.1 coordinate 136,431,712, forward strand.
GAAACTTGTGGATATATATGTTTGTGTTTGAGCTTTTGGGTGCACACCCTAATGTAATAGGCTGCGCACGCCTATGAATATGGCCCTATAAATGGTAGTGGAGGTCAGTGGTGGGAGGGGTTTACTTTTATGCTTTGCTGGGATGCTGGTGTTCTTGGGTGTTTTGAGGACATATGGGCTTCCCCAAATGGGTATAGAAGGGGTACTGAAATAAAGTGTACAGCCTCCACGAGGCAACCTCCCCAAAGCATCGAGTGACTCTGCCTTTTCCATAAGGAATCTGTTCCCTCTTTGACTCCTGTTACCTGCCTCTGACACCAAATTGCAGTTTTAGTCGAATTATATTTATTTAGTTGATTTTAAAAAATGTCTGACTTCATAATTTAACTTCGTAGCATGACTTAAATTCTACAATTCCTTTGACATTTTCTAAAAATCCACCACTTACTGAATAACTGCTGTCATAATCGAATCTCCCATTAAAATAATCATTGTTAAGTGACTATGTGTAACATTTCGATTTATTTACAATTCATGTGGAGAAATGCCCTTTTGTTTTTATATAAGATAACATATCAAGGTCCTGCTATTTGTGAGTTCAAAATGTTCTGTAGTAACACATGGCATAGGTTTCATATTCCCATCCGTGATTTTGTAAAGAAAGCTGTTAAAAAGGTACAATCAATCTATGTTAATATTCATAGTAACGCTGATTAAAGATGTATTATGGTATGGTTGGGAATGGGATGGAAGGTTTTGGGAATTCCTGTAATAAGACCTGTGTCAGGCGAACGCAGTGATCACGTCCGTGTTGCCGCACATTTTAAAGTCCGTCGTAGCATAAAATTATGATCAATAGAGACCCACACATGAAGTACGTGCGCACAGAAGTGTGGACGCACAACGCACGTGGCACCTGACGCAATTTAGGCAAGAACGTCAAACTGCTAGGAGTACGCTACGTCCGCATAGTTTTGTGTGAGTGATGGAACGTAGTCAGACGGACTGCATTTTTGACGGACAAAATGTTTTTCCATATCATGTATCAATTTTTTTCATTTTACATATTCATTTTATTTCCCATCTACATCAATCAAAAAAAACGTTAGTCAAAAAAAAAAACGGACCGTGTGGTGTCTACAGTATTATCAGTCAGAAAGTACGTCAGTTGTGCACGGACGCACAGTGTGCTCAGAATGCACTCATCTGACATTAGCCTGAGCCAGAAGATACAGTTCCTGCTAAAATGCCTCATATGAGTATTCTTGGCTTTGTTTCTGCAACCAGCTCACTGAAAATTTAAGCCAGGCCATGTTTACGCTCGATTAAAAGTAATACTGCTCTCATGTCTGGCAGTGTTTAGATATCTAGTGGCATTTGCAAGAATGTTTGAAAAAAGCCTTACAAATCGTTGACATTTTAGCAGCCTCCATTCCTATGTTGCATTAAAAATGAACTCCACATCACGTGCTGTCTCTGCTGTATTATACGGTTTCTGTATAGAGCTCTGTGTAGTAGCAGGTAGTGCATTGATAGTAGACATAATCAGACTTAAAAGTTAAAAAAAAATGAGATACTTATTGTTAAAAAGAGCAAAAAAACTTTAAAAGCAGCTTATTTGTGGTTAAAACGTTTTTTGGTGATCATAAAATTGTGACAAACGGAAGATGAATCAATATACAGTGTATAAATAGGCGAGATTGTGTAATAGTGTCATGCTTTTATGAAAATAGCTAATATGTATGTATCAAATCCTTATTTGTGCATTATCTTCTGCCAAAGACAATTAACACAACCTCAAAAAAACTGTAGAAATAAAGCAAGGCATAATATAAGGGGTTAATCAGAGAGAGCCGATCTGGCCCAGAAATGTCACTGAACAGGGAATTTCTCCGTACGGTGCCATTTGGCTGTTCAGAGAGCACCGAATTTTGGCAAACTGCCAGCAAGTATGGTTGCCTTTTTCGAAGGCAGTGAAATCCCCCATAGAGAAGCAATGGTTAATCTATTCAAGGAACACCGAACAGCAGTGCAAAGTTGCCGAAATGCGCTGCTGCTCGTTGTTTCATTCGGCAGGTTTATTCAGGCAACCCCATAGACTTCAAATGTTAAAAATATTCCTGTTTTTATTTAATATCTAATAAACTGTTTATTATTTTAATCTGCAGTAAAAGTCTGTTTGATTTTTTTTAGGACCTTTTAGGCATTTTTTGGGGGAATTTTTCGACAATTTTTTTCCCGGCTTTTTATTTTAAAGCGGGTTTTTTCATTTTTCTGTATCATACCTTTTTATTATCATTCATAGGATCCTATATGTATATTCCAGACATTTTCCTCAAGTAGCTTTTTGCAAACAGCATTTCAATTTTGACACTCTCAATCATATTGTTTTTTTTTTTTACCCTTTCGTCAGCTTGTCGGCTTTTTCGTGCGGCTGGTCTGCTTTGTGATCGGTGGCTTGTTCCGACATGTTCGGCGTGTTTTTGCTGTGGCTTCGGTGGGTTTTCAGTGGGTTTTCGTCATGTGTTCAGCAGGTTTACGGTGGGTTTTCCCTGCACTCCGGGGACCCTGCAGTGAACTTTGATTCATCGAAGTGCAGGGAATTGCTGGGAACGAGAGAGCATTTCGGTGCTCTCTAAATAACTCCCGTAGTGTAGCATATTGTGGCTACAATTTGAGATATTAAAAGAGCTGAGAGACTCTTTTCTTTTTTAAGTAGTGCATTAAGATTACTATTATTATTATTAATGTATTCACAATGAGCCAGCATACTACGCAGTGTGGTACAAGGGGTACAATAAATTAATGTAGAACATAGGTGTACTGCAATGGGGCAGAGAGGACCCTGCTCCTAGAGTAGCTTTACGCACATACTTGTATGAAATAAGAAATTTCAGTAGACAGTTTTTTAAGTTATAAATATACACAACTCTAACAGTAACCATTTCCACGCTTAGCACTAATACAGCGTATTCTTTTTCACAACTCTGTTGCATTCCAGTGGTGCAGCTCCATATTATTATTGTTTGTTTATCTAATATAGCCATGTATATTATTTCTGATATACCTATATTAATGAGGGGGAAAAGCTGTCACCTTATCATTGTATAATTAGGTGTTAAAGATTTGACACCTCTATCTTGAAATATATTCTTGACGCCTTTGCACTTGTTCTTGTTGATGCAAAAGTTTAACGTGTGTTAAAAAAATGACATACTTCGCTACAACATACAATTAAGTAAAAAGGCTATTTATAAATAACGTCACTCTCTGGCTATTTACAAATGTAAATGTGTTTAATTATTAATGAGTAAGTGCTAAATTAGTGAAAGTAATTGAATAGTGATTTAGAAGTATATATATTTACTATATAAACGTGGAGGTAATCGGTCTCAATTATTGTTGCAAAGAGAAGCGTTCTGGACAATGAAACTAGATACCGTTTCACCTAGAGGTTTGAACGAATATATTTCCTTTACATCTTTTTTATCTCCCCGTTAAATCACTGACTTTACATTTAGAGGTTCATATTTTTTGGGTCAGTTGGTGTAAAAAGATTTTTGTTTCATTGCAATATTAGTTACAATATTCAGTCATTCATCTTTTGCTTTTAACTTTTTTGTATTTTTGTATCTCTGTATTGTTATATATTTTTTTCTTAGTATTCAGTCCCATTATCAATGTGTTGTTGGCCCCGCCCGTAATCTTGTTGATTCAGGATGGGGTGGGGCAACTCATTAGTGAGATTTCTGACAGATTGGTGAGTTAATTCATTCATTGGTTTGTTAGTATAAAAATGTGTTATTTGGTGTTGTTTGTTTATCTTGAAAAAGGCTCTGCGAGCCGAAACGTTGATGTCCATGTGAGTTTTGTAAAATAAATTCTTTATATTTGTTTGGAAGACCGTGAGTGCATCCTCTATTGCCTAATTATATATATATATATATATATATATATAATATATATATATATATATAGAATAGTAGTATATCTGAATACTAAATCGCTATAATTGATTAATAATAAAGTATACTAGTATTAACAAAACAAATAAATTAATTTCACTCATGTATACATTCATTCATTGCAGGAATATCTGAATTATTTACAAATTAGGTTACATGCTATTATTGTGATATTGAACTTTATCCCTAGTCTATTATTCCCTCATTATTCTCTGATTAACTCCATATTGCCCCTTTACCCCTCACATTGTAAAGTTAACCCCATATTGAATTTTATCACTAAATTGTCGTCAAATAGCGCCATGTCACAAAGTCCATTTCACCCCTGTATATTCAAAATGCCCCATATTACCTTTTGCATATCCCCATAGTATGGAAAAACAGAGTTTCTGAGAGTACTGAGAACAGGAACCGGCATAAGTGGCCTGCCCTACAGTGGATCCCTACTCAGGTCTCACAAGGTTATAGCTCAACGGTGCCATTACAGAGAAGACTGGTCCATATACAGATCAGACTGTTATCACCCAGAAAGGGTGGTCAGAACTGAAATGCCAAGGAATATCCACATAGTACAGTATTTTTCCATGTATAAGACAACACTTCCGTCTAAAATCGTTAAACCAGAAATTGGGGGTCGTCTTATACACAGGAGTAACTGGTACCAGATACGAGTTGTCAGCTTGTTCTGAGTGGTGGGGTTGTCTTATACATGGGGGCGTCATATACACGGAAAAATATGATACTTAATGCATACCCGTCTATCAAGGCAGCAAATGGCTGCAAATGGCTAGGCGGGAACCATACAGGTCAAGGGTGACCTGTATGGTTGCCGCCTAGCCATTTGTGACTCGCTCGTGCAAAGAGTCCCTGACACGTTCACATATCGATACTCACAGACTAAGGTAGTAGAACTACACACAGACTCACACACTGGATCTCACAGACTCTTCATCACTAGTGATGGGCCGAACACCTCCGTGTTCGGTTCGCATTCGAACTCAAACACCTGAAAAAGTTCGACCGCGAACTTGAACACAATTTGAACACCGTGCAAGTCAATGGGGCTCGAACGTTTGAAAATGAAGGTCTCCTCCAAGAGAGCATATATGCAAGATATTGGCCATAAAAAGGTGTATGGGGGTCCGGGTACTGCCCTGGGGGACAGGAAACAATGAAATTATCCCTTTCAGTGCTGAGTGCTGAGCCATTTCACCGCTGTGCGCTGAGCTAGTTTTTCCACTTTTGCTCATGTTTAAATGCAATTTGAAGCCATGGTAAATGTTTGACCAACACGGAGTGGGAAATGTTTGACCAACAAGGAGTCGGAAATGTTTATGAATCCCATAGGTTTCAATGTTAAAAATATTCCCGTTTTAATTCAATATCTAATAAAAACTGTTTATTATTATTATATTCTGCAGTAAAGAGTCTCTTTATCTTTAGAATCTTTTAAGCATTTTTTTTTTATAAAAAAAAAAAATTTCCAACTTTCCGCGAATATTTGAATCCAACTTCAAACTGGCAGCCCATCCCTATTCATCACGGCTCTTTTATTTCTAAGGAAAAAAGGGAGCCACAAATGGGGACAAAAAGTGATTTTTGAGGCATTATTCATTATGGAATTCCTATTACTGGCCCAGTTCTGGGCTAGATCACAACTATGCTGTTAAGCCAACGGATCTAGCCATTATCTTAACGGCTTATGCCGACATTACAATGGAGGCGGAATCAGAGCAATTATTCTCCTATTGCTTTGTTTCCTCAAAACCAATCGCAGATCTCGTCAGGTCTAGCAGATTTCTCAAAACACAAGGGTTCATATTTGTGTCTTGCATTTGGGATCTAGCCAAAAGTTTGGACAAGAATTGGTCTTTTCCATCATGTAGCACATGCTGCTTCGATGTTCATGAACTCAAAGCGCAGACATAATGGAGTTTTTCTAGTACAGCCATTGCTGCAATGATTATGTAAGAATAACAAAAGTGGTGCAGTGTTTGCACACTGTGAAAAAGCAATTTTGATGATGGAGCTGTAATGGAGATTAAATTCATCAGTAGGGAATAGGAGCTAGCACTGTTTTAAAGTACATTTCCAAAATAAAGCACACATTTGTCTTTTAAACGAGCACAAGAAGTTTTTAGCTAAGGTTCTGGAACATTTCGATTGTTAAATAACATGTAAATATCAAGCCTGAAGTGTTCATTATGTCAAGAGTTGGTAATCCTACGTGTATATGCACAGCAATAAAAATAAAAGAAATATTGCTTATTTTACAAAGGAATATTCATCATAACTAACAATGTCATTTATTGATATAGAGATAATTCGAACGGCCAGTCAAGGGGTTTGATCTACAGCAATGCTGAATTACAAAGAATTCTGATTAAGCATAAAAAGGATGGCTTTTTGAAGTATCCCTGACATGGTAACCCAAACATTTTACAGTGGGAATGAATCCACAGTTAAGGCTGGGGTCAGACGAGCGTGATTTCTACGGACTGTACGTCCGTGCAGTACGGACATCGTCAGTACGGATGACGCAGTAGTGGTCACACAGTCCGTTTTTTCACTGAAGTTATTTTTTGACGGATGTAGGAGGGAAAAATAAATTACAATGAAAAAACATTCTGTCCGTCAAAAATGCTGGATGTATAAATGCAGTCCGTCTGACCTCGCTCCATCACTCACACACAAAGCTATGCAGACGTTGTGGACGTGGCGCACTCCGCACGTCCGTTCTAGCAGTATTACGTTCTTGCCTAACCTGCGTCCGTTTGCCGCGGCCGTTGTGCGTCCGCAGTTCAGTGCGGACGTACTTCATGTGTCAGGCTCCAATGGACTTACTTTCATGCTATCACGGACGTACTTTTAGGCGCAATCACGGACGTGAACACTACGCTCGTCTGACCCCAGCCTAAACGTGTGCTCATATTTTCCATTCATTCTGCAGATTCTGTTCTACAACAAAACTATATGTAATGTGGAAGATCGAATGTAGACAGAATTGGTCTACATTGCTGGTACTATAAATTCGTTAGATCAGCTGTGTTCTAGCACTTTGTGTTGACAAACATTTAAATGATGGCAAGTGGGATATCTGCGCTGTACCCATTTTTTTGGAACAATGTTAATTTGGAGGCTGGGACAGATTAGGGGTAAAATCTGTTATGGGGAGACCTTGTAGTCAGATGCTGAAGGAAGTTGTTGAGCTCCACAGAAAGTCCCCGTGCATACAATGTATTTGATCTAGTCATGACATAGGCGATATAGAAAATTCAGAGCACACCATTACAGTATAGTCTAGGGCAGTATAGAAGGTGCAAGGAGGGTGTTTAATGTCTTCACTGCTGAGCCATATAACCCCTGTGTCCTGAGCTCATTTTGACCGTTTTGCGCTCATCGTGTTTAAATGCGATTTGAAGTCATGTTTTATTGTAAGACCCAGACAAATTGTATATCCTTATTTTAAGTAGACTCAGCAGATTCATAATATATCATTAACATATGTATATGTTATGGTTAAAGCCTGAAGTGCGGTTAATTTTAGGATTACCTGGGTAATCCTGACATTACCCAAAGCCGCTGGGTAAAGATGCAAAAAAAGATAAATTCGGAATATACCCGGGTAATTTTAGGACTAACTAACTGCCCTTGGGTAGGTAACAGTCTGGAAGAGTTGAAAAATTCGCACTTTACCCGGATGATCTGCAGACTATCCAACCCCATGTGGTTAAAACCGAATTTTGTTCTCATTCAGATAAAAGTCTGAAGCTTTACTCGGGGAATCTGAGGACTATCCACAGCTTCAGTTGGGTAATCTGCAGAGCATCAAACCCCCCTTGGGTAAAAGTATATTTTGATATTATCAAAGGATATTATCAATGAAAATGGCAAAAGACAAACATTAAAATGTATTGCGGATATAATGAATATACAGAGTAACAGGATATGTTTCTTACATGAATGTGAAAGAGTTTCATGATCTTTATTATGTGTCGTATTTGCTTATATATCATTTATAAAAAATAACCATTAGGTTACTCTTTATATAAAATCTTTATCTTCATAAAATTAATTTTTTCAGACAATTAACTCACAGGATAACATGACTGGTATTTAGTGTGGTATGTGACTGGATACAGTTTGGTTTAAAAAAAAATGTGTTTTGTGTTTTTTTTTATGGGTCAGATAACAGTTTGCAGCTTTACCCAGGTAATACAAGGAATTCAGTCAGCTGTAACCTGCTGAAAACCGAAGAAAAGCGAAATGCCCAGAGGCGTTTGGATACTTTGCAGTTTACCCAGATAAAGACCGAGGTTTCATTTCACATCAGACTTTATCCAACAACACTAGGGTAATGTCCGTTTTACCCGGGTAATGACAATTTGAGGCACAGCAGAAAACCAGAATACCCAGAGGCCTCTGGATACTTTACAGATTACCCGAAAAAAAGTCCGAAGTTTAATTTCACATCGGACTTTTGCTAATGACGCCTGGGTAATGTCAGGATTACCCAGGCAATCCTAAAAGATAGAAGTCTTCCAATCTTCCCACGCTTAAAGACATTGCCAACCGTTTAAATGCACTGAGGCTTCTGGATGGAATAGCCAGGGATTTAGCGGGAATGCCGCAAACGAGGAAAGACCACTGGTCGATATGGGATATTTATACCGTTAAGCAGGTTCCCTGATGATATGTATGTCTCTCTCGATGTATTGCTGTTATATGTCTGGTTGCAATGTCCCCCACCCCCTCTTCCCTAAAAAAAATTCAGTATCCCTTTTCCTTTTGTAAATGCAAAACAATAAAAATGTTATATTTAAAAAAAAAAAATGCGAATTTCCATTTTCAATCATTTCCAGTTTCTAAAATAATTTTTTTCACATTTTATCATCCAAACCTTTGTGGTTATATATTCTATAGGATACTCTTGTTTAAAAAAAATCATTAGAAATTGGAACCTGTTACTGCATTTTTCTGAGAAAATACGCAATTTTAACTAAAACTAAAAAAAAAATGATTTTTTTTGCTTGTATTTTGGCGCATTGTGTTTTATGAATGATATATCGAAGTATAAAACACCGAACTTGTGTGGAAAATGAGAAGGTGCATAACAGCAGTAGTATTGCTCATTTTATACGTGACAAATGGACAATGACATTGCTTTAGAACAAAAAATAAATACATTTTAAAAATATATTTTATGTATATTTTATGTGTGTTGTCTTTTATTTTTCCGGACATTTAACATGGTCAAGTTTGGTATTATTAGAAAGGCCACACTCTGACCTATCCAAAGACACCTAACATAACTTTGTGGGGTGTAATTACAGGAGTCCTCGCAGAAGTGAAGTGGCTTGTGTTTTAGATGAACCAATTGTAATAACTGTTTTTGCCATCACCTCCACATTTGAGCTCAGCATGGGAAATGAAAAGGTGAGCTAGGGCAGCAGCATTGTTTGCTTTACATGTAAAAACACATAATTCATTGGTTTGAATAATTGCTATGCTCCACTATGTGTTCGACTGCCTGTCGACCTAAAAAGCATTTGTAGAATAAGTATCTTCATTGCATAGATGACATTTTCATTATGTGGACTGAAGGAGAAGAGACTCTTCTAGATTTCCCTAACACAGTCAATTAATTTTAGCCAACTATTAGGCTGGGGTCAGACCAGCGCATTTTTAACGTGCGTTCTGGCGCACTTAATCACGGCCGCACTAGCAGCAAATGACGGGCAATGACAGCCAATATACGAAGTACGGTCGCACGAAAGTTCGGCCGCGCAACGCAAGTGGAAAATGAACGCATTTTTTAGGGAACGCAGAACCGCTAGTACGGACGTACAGAGTGCGCTGCGCCCGCTAGCGGTGTGTGTGTGTGATTTGGAGACGTCAGACCCTGCTCGTGTCCGGCCAACATAACGTCCAGACGCAAAAGGTTTCCTGGTTTGGATTCGTAAAACATCACGCACGAAAATGCGCATCGTATGACCGTTTTCGCATATTCCGTGAAAAAATACATCAATGCGTTCGGACGCACTTTTTTACGTTCGCGTGTAAAAATGCTTTCGTTTGACCCTAGCCTTAACCTAAAATGGATTTGTCCAACCACAGTGTGAGCTTCCTGGACTGCGTCAAAACTGGCACTAGCCAAATAGCAATGAGGAGGACAGATGCACTCCTAATGAATTCCGGCTTGCAAAAGACCATAACATGGCCAAAACATTGCTATATTTCCCAATCAAGCTATTCTGTCTGAAGCCTAAGTGGTGTGCTTGGACCTTCTTCATAACTGTGACTAATAACACACGGCGCTCATGTGTGTACAGAAATTCTAAAGACAGACCCAGCTACTTCCATAATGCCAGCTTTAATTCCAAACACACTTAACAAGGTAACATTCACAGCCAGGCCATACTGTACCACCGAATCTGCTATGACACTGAAGACAGAGCAGCACAGCCAGGCACAACAACACCACATGCAACTTCAAGGACCCGTACCAAAAGACAGCTTAGCGTTGATACAAGACAATGAGATACAATATAACAAGTCATAGACTGGACTAAGACTCATATACGCATGCAGATTTTCACATTTGTTTGAACACAATGGTTTGTCATGGCAAATGAATTGTGCAGGCTGCAGGGCAGTTATATCAGAGAAAAACTTGACATTCGTAATCAAACCTGATCGTGCAGATACCGGATAGTAAGTATCATATGCAGAGCGAACAGCATGATAGATAGACCCACAATCAATAAGGTGCCTTGCGATTAGGACTTAGGATGGAATGGGTAGCTATCAAAAGGCCAGGAGCGTGAGATGGATTGTTCAAGGAGATGGGCAGGTCTCAAAGCTGAATATAAACAACGCAACATCAATCCATACAAACACCAAAGGAGATAAACCAGAGAATAGTCAATGTGTAAAGCCGGGTCAAATTACGTAAACTTGGTCCTCAGACAGAAATGGGTTGGCAACAAAGTAGCAATGAGAGAATCAACAACAGGCGATGCGGGAACTAGACTCCACGTCAGGGTGATGAGGCAACTCCTCGCGCCCTGCTTTAAAACCGGTGGCTCCTCGTGACCACTCCAGGCCCTGCCCCCTCAGACGCCAATCGGTCTTCACGGAATGCAGGCACTTGACCAGCCAGTGGCACAGAGACATGCCCTGACCCCCCCCGGGAGCGCAGCAGGGGCTGAGGACATAACACTGTATCTCTTGATGAACCTACCACAGACTCTTAAAATCAAAATCAGAAACACAATTAAAATCCACCAGGATAATACTGTACCCCCGTCAGACACTGCTCCTCCAGACTGACCTGGCTTAGACAATTTATGGCAATATTTTGTGAACTACATTCCCATCATTGTATAACAGCTTAGGGTTAAAAACCGTGTAAAGAATATTTAGGTTTGGGTTGAAAATTGTTAAAATATTGAAAAGGTTAAGATTTGTTAGAATCTCTGAAAGAGTTAATCAGTTAAAATTATTGACATCTTTACATACATCTGAATGTATGAGTTGGCGTGCTCTCCTCCTGGTAAATACATATAACAAACCAGAAAGAGAGCACTCCAGTTAACACAAAGACTTCAACAACAGCTTATACATTTAAACATTAAAGATTTTACCAAATTTTGACACTTCAAAGTTTCCAACAACTCTTACCCCCTTTCAGGATTACAACAGTTATTTACTAATTCAATACTTTTCATAGGTTTATAACCCTAAGCCATGTTGAAAAATGGTGGAAATTTAATGTAAAACAACAAACCAGAAAGAGAGCACTCCAACACATTCAAAGGCTTTCCACCATTTTTCAACAGAGTTTAGAGTTATAAACCTATGAAAAGTCTTGAATGAGTAAAGAACTGCTGTATTCCTGAAAGGAGTAAGAATTGTTGGAAGTGTTGAAGGGTTAAAATGTAATAAAATCTCAATGTTTAAATGTATAAGCTGCTATTGAAGTCTTTGAATGTAATAGCTGGAGTGCGCTCTTCCTGGTTTGTTGTATTAAATTGTCTGGAAAAACACCCACATTCTGAGCTTAGTAAAGGTTGAGTTCTGCCCTCCTTGTGAATTCTGTATGAATAGGGCTGACACCCCTTCGGCAAGCACCCCTCCCTGTCACAGGTGTTCCACCCGCAATTTGTGCTTAATAAAGGATGAGTGCTGCTCTCCTTGTGTATTATTATACAGTATATATATGTCACTTCTCCAGCTTTAGGAATATTCCTCTGATGTATGAGTGCATGTTAAACTCAGCTGCATTATGTGTTTATGGTCAACTCTGATTTTTTTATCCTGGTCGTTCACAACCATCATGCAATCATCATTTCCAGGCTCATTTTCCTTATTTATAACTCCCAATTTTAACCTCTCAGAGCACTTCTAATTATTTCTTTCCTACCACTCTGTTTCAAATGTTAAATGATGAATGTTTTTATCAGTTTTATTTCAATCATAAGGATAAGAAGTAAACTCTTGAATTAGTTTTTGTACGTGAAGTCACTGAAAATAAACATGGTATCACTGCATCCTACAATAATCTACGGATTTTAGCATCTGGAGTAATACAATTTGTATTTATTTATATAGAGAATAGCAGTACCTAGTGATACCTTTTTTTATTTCTAGTAATATTACATAGAAAAGGGTATTACTACATGCTGCAATACTCTGGTGATTCTGGAATCTGGACTACCCTGTCTTATCCCATCTACACTATATATACACTGAGTGGCCAGATTATTAAAACCACTTGACTTTTTTTGGCAAATTAGCTATAAATTCGCGCTGAAGTTGCTAGAGGGTCAGACCATTCTAAATAGGGAAGCAGGTTGTTTACCATGACAGTAGAAGTGACTTTTTTCTGAAGATATGGGTAAACAAGGTGATTTAACAGCCTTGAACGTGGGATGATTGTTGATGCTCGGAGCCATGGAGCGAGTATCAGCAAAACAGCAGAATTCTTTAAATGTTCAAGAGCAGCTGTTGTTAAAGTGTTTAAAGACTGGACTGTCAGCTGAAAATCTGGGTCTGAACGTGCAAATTGTGTCCGTCAGCGACTAGTCAATGTTAGGGCAGAACGGAGAGTGGCAAGACTGGTACAAGACAACAGAAGGGCAACAGTGCATCAAATTACTGCAGATCTTAATCAGGGATCCTGTCAAATGATCTCTGAACGCACTGTTTGCTGTACACTGCATCTATGGGATATGGAAGACGAAGGCCTGTTCGAACACCTTTGCTGTCTGCAGTTAACAAGGTAAAAAGTCTCCAATTCGCACAGGAACACAAGGATTGGACAGTCGAGCATTGGAAAAATGCCATCTGGTCCAATGAATAACGTTTCCAGTTGCATCATGCAGATGCCAGAGTGAGAATTTGGCGGAAACAGCATGAAAGCATGCACCCCACATGCATAAGTATAACCCTTCAAGCTGGTGGGGGCAGTGTTATAGTTTGGAGCCCTTTAATTTGTGTGGAACAACGTCTGAATAGCACAACTTACCAAAGTATCATTGCTGATCAAGTTCATCCTATCATGTTGATGGCGTATCCCAATGGAGATGGCTTCTTCCAACAAGACAATGCGCCCTCATGCCACTGTGCTCGTATTATGCAGGGGTGGTTTCAAGAACATGAGGGAGAATTTACCTTGCTTAGGTGGCCCCCACAATCACCAGATCTCAATCCATTTGAGCATTTTTGGGACGAAGTTGAAAGAGCCATCAGGCAGCTGGTTCCACAACCATCAAATCTCACAGAACTGGACAGTGCTATTCATCAGGCATGGTGGCAGATTCCTCGCATCACCTTTCAACATCGCGTGGAGTCAATGCCAAGAAGAATCGCCGCAGTATTGAAGGCAAAAGGTGGCCTAACGAAGTACTGATGGGGTGGTCATAATAATCTGTCCACTCAGTTTATATACAGGGTGTCCATAAAGTCTCTTTACAATTTCAAAAATTTATTACAGAGGCAAATGAAAAGACAAATAAGTGAAAATTATTACAAAATGAGAAATATATATTTACATTTTTTTTGCCTCATTTAATACGCCTTTATATGGGCACCATTAGTTGCATGCAGCACATCAAGACGGTACTAGATTTCTTGACATGTTCGATGTAGCATACCCTCATCAATGTTGGCAATGGCATCAGTGATCCTCTGCTTTAGATTAGTGATGTCCCGTATCTTTGTTCGATACACAATATCTTTAACATAACCCCATAGAAAGGTCTGGAAAGGTTGCATTTAGGAACCCACGAGCATGCAGTCCCCAATGTGGTAGTGCACCATCTTGTTGGAAAATGATGGTTGGTTGAAGGTCATGTAGTTGTGGTGCCACGTATTCAGTCAAAAGGTCAAGGTAAACATTTGCAATAATTTATGTCTCGCTGAAGAAAAACGGACCAATGATTAGATTGCACATGATCCCACACCACATATTCATCTAAAGCAAAGGATCACTGATGCCATTGCCACCATTGATGAGGGTATGCTACAGCGAACATGGCAAGAAATCAAGTACCGTCTTGATGTGCTTCGTGCAACTAATGGTGCCATATAGAGGTGTATTAAATGAGGCAAAAAAACTTAAATATATACATCTCATTTTGTAATAATTTTCACTTATCTGTCTTTACATTTGCCTTTGTAATAAGTTTTTGAAATTTTAAAGAGACTTTATGAACACCCTGTATATAGAGAGAGATATAGTTATGTGGAATAATGGATATTTGAAAGATGATTAAAGCAAGACAGTAGCATTTGGTACACTGAATGAGGTATTGTGAGAAATATTACAAAAGAAGAAAAAAATAATCTAAAGCTATGAAATATAACATAATAGATGGGCATAAATTATACAAAATTAGATGTCATAGCATATGAGATGAATAATGGCATATGAAATGTGTCAGTAGATATGCTTCAAACAGATGTCCTAATTTTTTTGTTATTTTGTTTCTTTATGGTAGATATTTGTAAAAAGGAAAGTCAGCAAATCCATATTTAAAATTATCTTTATTTAGACTTGGGTGTATGTTTAGAATGTAGGATTCAAATGAAAAAAGGGTGAAATACCTGAAGTTATCATACCTTAGCCATCATGCTTTAGTTGGCTGTCCTGTATGTAAATATTTTGTTCTCTATCAACTCACAAATTCTTTCAAGGTTTATATTATATAGTAGTATGCATAGAGGCACTAGGTTATAACTTTCAAGTGCACTTGCCATGCTCACTGTTACTTGCCTTCGTTGCTTATGTTACTTAGGTAAGCAGCGGCAGCTCAGAATGCTTATCATTAATTCATCTTTTGTCTGCGTTTTTTTTAAATTCTCTATCCAGATCACCAAATGTTACTGTGGTTGCAAGAACATTAAAGAAAGACGATTAGTGAATAACCTCCATTAGCTTTTGGGGGTGTCTGAGAAAACATAGTCAAGAACTGATTGGGTAGATAAAAATATCCAGGCCTATTGAAGCTTTATTGCAGTTACAAACCACTTTTAAAAGAATAGTGGCATGTGAATCATCCAGGCCTGTCTATGACCCACATACAGTGCAGCTAATTGGGGGGCCCAGTCTGAACATTGTTCATTCTTCATCAATTTTGTAGTCAATTGTCCCTTGATATCAAGGCATGGCTTGTTATACATTGTAGAGGTTATTCTTGCCTTGGGACAATGATCATGCTGGTGTTTGCGGTTTCAGACTGCCCAAGATGTGAGGCAGTTTGGCAGTGGCCGACCCACATCTTCACCACTGTGTGGTCTTGATTGGCCATCATATCGATCATATGGTTCTTATCCTCACTGGATTATGTAAATTATTGCAGTTCTAACTGAATGTTTTCCCTTTTTAAATCTTGTCAAAACTGAAATTCTCATTTTTCTTCCTTCCAAAAGGAGCCTTCCACCAACAATCTCTTTGCATGTTAATAAGACACTAATCAGTCTGACTCCTAATAATTAGTTGCTTGGGAATCATTTTTGACTATGACCTTAGTTCTACTCCTCATATGAATCCTGAATCCTGAATCCTGTTGGTTTCATCTTAAAAACATTGGTCATGTCTACCCTTTTCTGACACAAGATACGGCTGATTTGCACTTTCATACGATTACTGTAACTCTCTCCTTATTGGCTTCCCCAATTCCTGCATTGCCCCACTGGAGCCTGGAATGAATGCTGCATCCTGGTTTATGTTTCTCAGCTGCCACTCCTCACATAACTCCCCCTCTGCCGGCCGTCCACTGACTTTCTGTACTTTCAGAATACAATTTAAAACGGGGATTTTCACGTTCAAAGCCCTCAGTAACTTGATCACTCCTTTTAGGTTTTCCTTACTTCATATAAAGTATACACCCCTTTCTAGATCATTCCTGTCTGATGTCCTAGGTCTTTCCATTGCTTCCACCCGCATTTCTAACTTGTGCCTCCAAGTCTTGTCAAGAACAGCACCAGGCTTGTGGAATGACCTTCCTTATTCTATTGGTTTTTGCCTTAATCTTCAATCCTTCAAAAGAATCCATTAAGACCCATTTTTTCCAGATTAGCATATTAGACTCCAGACTAATCTCACTCCTCACGTACAGTACCCACATCGTTATAGGTCTCATAGCTTGCTTTGCAACAATGTCTGTCACCATTTCTGATATATATGCACATTTACGATGGCAGCTACCCTTGTTCTCTCCAACCCCGACTCCTCCAGATGCTAAGCTCTTTGAGCAGCACCCTCTACACCTTTGTAAAATTGTTTATTTCAAAGTAACAAAAAGTCAACATCTATGGAATTCTATGTCCCTTTATACAAGGTATAACGTCATAAACCTGCAACCCCCTCCCCAAGAAAACCACTTTTCATTCAAGAGTTTCAAGGGCCCTCCGTATTGGATGTATACAATGTAGACCAACCTTCTTTTGAGGTTTCAAAGTAGAACCTGTAGCCTTGTAAAGTTGTAGCCTTGTTTTCTTGCTCTCTGCTCTGAGTCACGAAGGCCATGTGATGTGTCTACTTGTGGAGGAGTCATACAGACTGTGAGACTTCTCTCCATATGTTTTCTCTACCACCCTAGATAATAATCAGTTTCTTGAACGGTGTTCAGCATTAGTTTAGCATGGTTTCTTTAAAGTATTTATTGTTTCTTTTAAATCAGTCAGCCTTTATTAAAATTAATTTTACTTAGTATATTTGTTATAACAACAGAATGTGTGTGTGTGTGTGTGTTCTCACTCGCTATTCAATATCCTGTCATGTTCCTAAGACCATTCCTGTACATTTTTTATCAGTGTGACATACTGAATTACCCTGCTGAAAGAGGGCACTACCATCAGGGAACACCATTGCCATGAGTAGGTGGTATGTGTCCAGTATGTTCTGACACCTTTCGATCATGGCCAGCATTATGTTATTCAGCAATAGGAGTTACAGTAGTTTTTTGTGTGATCGGACCAGACGGACTAGCCTTCACTCCCCACGTGCATCAACAAACCTTGGGCGCACATGACCCTGACAATATTTGACCAGTTGCGCTTACGTTTGGTAGGTACTAACATCTGCATACTGGGAATACCCCACAAGAATTGCCATTTTGGAGATGCTATGACCCAGTTGTCTAGCCATCACTATTTGGCCCTTGTCTGAGTCATTCAGATCTTTTTACTTGCCCATTTTTGCTGCTTCCAATTCGTGAAATTTAAGAACTGACTGTCCACTTGATCACAATTATATCCCACCCCTTGACAGATGCCACTGTAACCATGTAATTAATGTTATTCACTTCACCGGTCAGTCGTTTTAATTTTGTGACCGATCGGTGTATCAGTGTATATCCAACAGGATTATATTATAAAAAAAAATTAATTAGCTTGCTCCTGTTTGGCTCCTATAGTGCTAGTTTTTTAAATGCTGTCTAACCGTCTCTAACATAAATATATATTAAATTATTTTTTTTACAAAAAACCATGCCAATAATATACAGGAGAAGCAATAACAACATTTAAGATTTATCATTATATTGCTCATCTGTTTTGAAATGCAAAGGTTTGAGATTACAAAAAATGAAAGAACCCCCCCCCCCCACAAAATCAAATCAGTTTTTAGAACATGTGTTGCGTACATACACAGGGTAAAAATTTCTCAAGGCTATGCATAGCATGGTATATAAAAGCTTGTACAGGAGAAGGAACATAGTGTATTCCAGCTGCTCACCCCATCTGGCACAATTCTAGAAGGAATTTGTCATGTCAGCATTTTGGTATGAGGCTGACACTTATTTTTCCCTAATCACCTTCTCAGTGCAGAGCGTTTTGTTAAATTCTGAGACGCCAATATGCCCATGGTCATTGCAGACCAAGACAAACTTTTGACCTATCATCTTATCATGCTTGATTAATGAATGAGTATTCTATAAACAGTAAAGCAATTAAATTTACAGGTTAGAATGTATTGACTTCCTTTCCATTTAGTAGCTTTCCCTCCCTTTGATATAAAAGGAAGGTCTCTTTAAAATTGTTTAGATATCATGCAGAAATTGCCTGAAATTGGTTTATTAGTTTAATTTTTTTCTTTCTTTATTTTTTCCTGGAAGAAAAGAGGTACAATTTTTTCCCTTTTTATAAAATGTTTACGACAGAAATAAAAACAATAGTAGTTTGACTAATATTTAGTGATTGTATTACAAAGGCAAATGAAAAGACAGATAAGTGGAAAGTATTACAAAATGAGACGTATATACTGAAGTTTTTTTGTCTCATTTAATATACCTCTACATGGGCACCATTAGTTACACGAAGCTCGCCAAGACGGTACTCGATTTCTTGCCATGTTCGCTGTAGCATACCCTCATCAATGGTGGCAATGGCATCCGTGATCCTCTGCTTTAGATTAGTGATGTCCCGTACCTTTGTTCCATACGCGATATCTTTAACATGACCCCATAGAAAGAAGTTGAGGAGAGTGATATCTGGTGAACGAGGTGGCCAGGGAATTGGGCCAACCCTTCCAATCCACCGGTCTGGAAATGTTTAATTTAGGAACCCACGAACATGCAGTCCCCAATGTGGTGGTGCACCATCTTGCTGGAAAATGATGGTTGGTTGAAGGTCATGTAGTTGTGGTGTTACGTATTCAGTCAACAGGTCAAGGGAAACATTTGCAGTAATTGATATCTCGCCGAAGAAAAACAACTTCTTTCTATGGGGTTATGTTAAAGATATCTTGTATCAAACAAACGTACGGGACATCACTAATCTAAAGCAGATGATCACTGATGCCATTGCCACCATTGATGAGGGTATGCTACAGCGAACAAGGCAAGAAATCGAGTACCGTCTTGATGTGCTTCATGCAACTAATTGTGCCAATATAGAGGTGTATTAAATGAGGCAAAAAAAACTTAAGTATATACGTCTCATTTTGAAAGAATTTTCACTTATCTGTCTTTTCATTTGCCTTTGTAATAAATTTTTGAGATTGTAAAGAGACTTTATGGACACCCTGTACATTCCTGTTTAAGACATCCAGTCCAGGGTCAGCAGTACATCAGTGGCTTTGTTTCCTGTCCTTAAGCTCTATGCTCTGGTGTTTGGAAGGCTGAAAACATACATCGTGTCTTCATCTCTGACCCACTGCCACCCCGAAAAATCATCACTTTTCACCATATTAATGCTACCACAATTCACAGTGTAGCTCTTGGCATTTAGTAGACCCGTAAAGAATAGACTATCAGTAAGAACACAAGGTGATGTAATTACCTCTAAGCTCATGTTGGTGTTACCATATCACACTCAGGTTAGGCTCACTGTACTATTGCTATCCAAAGAATATTTTGTGCAAAATACCTGTATATAGAGATGTTAGAGTATTATATGGATCACCCAGCGGCCATGTAAGGGGGAGCGCGATTGGTTCCCCTCTTTATCTTTCCTTTACAACAGCAGCAAGGGACATGTTAATCAGTCGAGAGACATCAAAGAACATTGCTCACTCCCTATATGGTGCATTCTATATTTTAAAGCTATAGTAATCTCAGAGTGTAAGACTGCAAAACTACTACACATTCTGTTACGCATCAAGGAGCACCAAAGTACCAACAATATAGAAATTCATTTTTTTCTCCATATACTAGTATAATGGGAAAACCTTTTGATGGTTAATTTTAGCGTTTTAGTTGAACTATTTATGTAGAAATAGGGCAAGCAATAAATATTTTTTTGGTAAGTGTATATTAAACAACCAGTTACACGCTTTTAAATTCAATTTACTTTATTTCAAAATCAAGGGGGAAAAATAACACTTTTTTTGTATTGGAGTAGGGACATTGTGTCACAGGAAATTCACAATCATTTGTTATTTCCATAAACATCAGGTTTTGCAGAAAATAATATACAACATGCTTGGGAACTGAGCAGGAAGAAAATAGTGTTTAAATAAAAGAAAATCTAAATTAAAAGCAGGCTCAATACAGTGACGAAGAATGTTATGATACGTTCACCAAGGATAAGGAAACAGAAGGGTGCAGACCAGTAAACCAAAGTCAGTTTTATCTGTTAAATAGGTTTTTTCTTTTGTTTGTTAAAAGAAATGTAAGAATAGCAACAAATTGAAAAAGTTGCTTTGAGCAAAGTTCTCAGAGATTAAGCAAGCACTATTGAAAACAAAGCAAGCCCCTTCTTGCTTCCCCTGATTTCCATTGTAAATGTATACGTTTATAAATATTCTAGTGTTTTTAAGGAATAATTATTTTTACATGGAAAATATAAATTTTGACACCCCTTAGAACGTCATAGGTTTAGCAAACAATCCATCCTTTTTTGTTGTTGCCAGAGTGGTCAATGAACAGGACCACCTCTTGGGTGAGTATATTGTAATACAGTTGTCATTTGTTTTCTGAGGCATGTCAGAACTGATAAAGCTGCTGATGAAGTTCAGAAGGGAATACGGAAAGTCAAAGAGCTCAAGGTCACAGAAGACTAACCTTGTCGGACAGTTTTGAAATTGAAGGTCTGAAAGCCTCCTGTCAAGGCAGACGAATCAATAACATCCACGCCATATTCACTCTGACTCCTTCTGTACAATGTAACTCCCACCGCCAGCACAGCTACAGCAATGATGGCTGCTCCAAGGCCAGAGTACAGGGCAATGTCACTGGCTGTCTCAGCACCTACAGAGAAATTGAAGAAGGAGAGAATAAGGCACATTACTTGAACTTCTTCATAGTATATTGGATGAGTGAAATCAACACCACTAAGGAATTCTGACTGCCAAACAACGTAAAGAGATCAATACACGATGGTGCAGCTTTCTGTTTGAGTCCTGAGAGGGCAGGCAACTTTCGCAAAAGCTATGTATCCACTTGAACTTAGATTATGACCTCCAGCCTTCAAACATCTCTATAATTGAAACTTGGTGGGTGGTAATATACCAATACTCTTCATTCAGAAGTCCAGTGTATCTGTATTTTATAATATAAAATTTAGTTATGTGGAACATTAGGTCTTCAATGATGTTTTTGTACTAAATAAATCATATGACATTCAAATCTATTCTTTGAGTGCTATAGTAGATTAATTGCATTTTCTTAAACAGTCTAATGTCTCCTCATTCAAGGGATACTCAATAAAAAAATAGAGTTGCCTTTTTCTGCTCAAAGATAATTGGGCAGAGACTGCTGACAGCTGCTGTCCAATTGTTTTTTCCTTTTTTTTCTCTTTTTAGTTTTTTTTTTTACCCACCTTTTATCCCTAGCCGCATGCAGCTCCTCCTCTTCGGTTCAGGGAGTCTCAAACCTGGGAGCCCCTGCAGTTTTTGGAATGGAATTTGTCCTCCTACGCAACTTGCATAGCGTAGGAGCTGCAAATTGCACAATGCAATGGAACTTGCCCACTTTACGTATGCAAGTTCCATAGTGCCTGCACGGAGTGACGGATCAGAGCTGAGCACATGCATAGATCAGATCGATCGGCTGCCACTCTGAGACTGAATGCTAAAGTGTTTGGTCTCAGAGAGAGTGACTTCTGCACTCTCTCTGCGTGTCAACATTACTGGTGACTGAACTGGTGTCCAGCAGCTGGGAACTTCAAAAATCCTGGCTGCTGGTGATGCTGGCTGGGGTGGGAAAAAAAACTTCTCCACTTCACCCAGCAATTTCACCAGATTGGGGGAAGGGGGGCCCTCTTCACATCCTGACCTCTTTAAAGATGATTAGAGTGTTCTTTTAAGCCTTATCATTTAAAATCCACATATGTAGCATTCCAAAACCTGCAAAGTATCAACTGTTATCTGCAACAATGGAAAAGTTAATTTGTGTACACAATGTATTTTTTTTTAACTAGGTTTGGCTCTAGTCTTGGGTTGCAGTGTCTACAGTGTAGTTAGGAACCAGAACAATGAAAACAATCTGCTGTTTTTAACCCATTTATGGCGGGTGGGCGTGGCCCATTGGGGGTGGGTTACCGACGGCAAGGAGTACAGGTACGCCTCGCCGCCAGGTGTCGCCACAGGCCACTAATTTGGCCTGCCCAAGCAGCCAACGTGAGGCACGACATTGGCTGCACGGGAAGGCCTAAGTTCAGGCCGCCCCACTGCAACCAATGGCGCACACATACTGGCTGTGGAGAGGGGCCAAGGTGGCCCATTGAAGCCAGTGGGGCGTACCTTCAAGGCCCACCCTCCACGAGGACGTCATGGAACATCCCGGGGAATTAAGGGGTTAGCATAGACAATGTTGAAGTATCTAAAAAAGTGAGCTTTAAATAAGAACTAAAAAAGAAGAGAAGCAATATTAAATTCAGACATATGAAAACAAAATGGTAAATAATATCCTGGAGCAGCTATGGGTCAAATACTTTACAATAATGCACGGTATAACAGATGCTAAATTTCTGAGGCTCCAAGAGAATTCGGAACTATCCTAGAGTGCACTTGACCACTGCTCTCGATTTATTAATCAAATTATTTTTTTACAATAAGATAATAAAAAAAATCTGTGGCAATGACTGAGTAACCATCGCTGATAAAACCTGTTTGTTCTTTATATACAAAATTGCTTCTCAGTTCTGCTGGAGTACATTGTATGAGTTATTCAAAGAATGTCTGTGTTTGCCGAAGTCGCAAACGCTGACAAAAACATGGCATTATTAAAATGGCAACAGCAGTTGAGTTTCACAAATGAAAAATCTGAACAGCGGTAACATAAGCTTTATTGTGATTTTCATTTGGCAAACACTAGCTCTGTTTGACTAACCCCTGTGCCTAAACATTCCAATTTTTTATGTGAATTAGGCTGGACCCTGAGAACTGACACCACAAAACAACTCATCCATGCCCTTGTAATCTCCCGATTTGACTATTGAAATAATCTCTTATCTGGCCTCCCTCTCTCCTGCCCCGCCCCCCTACAATCCATTCTGAACGCCTCCGCCAGGCTCATCCACCTCACCTGCCACACTGTCTCTGCCACTCCCATCTGCAAGTCCCTTCACTGGCTCCCCATCCACTGCAGAATTAAATTTAAAATCCTTACCCTGACCTACAAAACTCTCACTAACTCAGCTCCCCACTACCTGACAACACTAATAATCACCAAATACACCCAAGTCCGCTCGCCAAGGTCAAACAGTGATCTGCGTCTAACTTCTCCCCGTATCACCTCTCCCATGATAGACTGCAGGATTTCTCACGCGCAGCCCCCATCCTCTGGAACACTCTCCCTCGTACGGTCAGACTTTCCCCTAGTTTCCCTACCTTCAAACACTCTCTTAAGACATTCCTATTTAGGGAAGCCTATCACCCGACTCACTGATGCAACCAGTCCATCACTCTCACCTTGCAGTCCACCACTCTCACCTAGCAGTCCTCTCCTCCTGTTTCCAACCCTAACCCTACTAGATTTTGAGTTCCCACGGGAATAGGGTCCTCGTCTCCTCCTGTACCGGTCTGTCAAATGTTGTTCAATGTATTGTAAATGTGTCTATACTGTGCCCATTGTACAGCACTGCGGAATATGCTAGCACTTTATAAATAAAAAACAATAATAATAATAAAGGAGGAAAAATGGGCATATGTGCCATTTCCGAGGTGCCATCTTATTATAGAAGATACACCTATATTCAGGGCTGGATTTATAATTAGGCAAAGTAGGCATGCACCTATAGGGTCATATGAGGTGTCATTAGAAAGGCAATATAATGGCTTTTTCAATGATTCCAAAGATTACCAGGTTTTATGTTAAAATAAAATTATTTGCATTTCATAAATTAGCTATTTTGTTTCTTTTCTAACAGCACTCTTGTTTAGTTATCAATTGCAAATTCAAAAGTGATGCTGCACTAAGTCAGCTTCACATTTTCCAGGCCGCCAACAAGTGTGGCAGCTACAGCAAAATGCATTATTATGCATCGTTTCATCGAAGACAGACAGAGTCTGGCCTTTCCAATGATACCAAATATGACTATGTAATGTGTAAAAATAGAAGAATAAAAAACAAGATTTACTGTTTTTTTCCTCTGTTCGAAGGCAGTGGCATTATGTGCTTTTACTTATAAAGCAGACAATGCCACTGCACTGACTCACCTTTTTTTTGGGAGGGGGGTTGTGCGCTACAGATATCTGTACCTACAGGCTCCCGAAATATCAATCTGACCCTGCCTATATCTCTAGCCATTCCAAGGACACCTCACGCTCCTGTATATGGAACCAATTTCTGGCTACTCAAACGATATTAGCTTGTTCAGTGTAAAAGAAAAAAACTGTGACAAGGTGAGGGGAATGGTTTATAATGGTGTGTACATTCCCCCTATGTTTGTAGGAGAGGACTTGGTTGATTAAGCTCAGGAGGGCAACATGCAGTTTTAATTGCTTGCCACAAGGTTTCCCCCATCTGTTAATTGTCACGTTGTTAAATGTTGTTAAAGGTGTGTGGAAACAGTGAGAGGAAGTAAGTCTGGAGGTTGAGAGTGAGAGAGAGACAAACACAGAGAACGGTGGAGCTCTGAGTCTGGCAGGTTAGAACAAAGACTTCAAAAGCTGGTATTTACTTTTTGGTTATTTTCCTAAGTTAGTAAGGGATGCTTTATTGTTTAGTAAGATGAGTTAGGTTTTGTTTTTCTGTTATATTTTTGTTTGATCGCTGGAGTGCCAAAATAAACTCTGAGCTACACGAGAGACTGTGTTTGCGTGCCATAATTGCCCTAGAGGACTTTGCTACAGCGCCCCCTGTGACGTGCTGGGTCACAAAACATAGCAGAAAAACAGTAAGAATTTCCTCAATTTTGTTTCTAAAACAAAAAGCAGCAGCATGGCCCACTTTTCATTGATAAAGAGAGCAATACTCCGACAATAACTCGTGCCAAGAGCAAACGTGGGGATGACACATTGCACTATTAGGCACGGTGTCATTAACTATATAAACCGCTTCACCGCTAAGAGGCAGGGTTCCTATCTTCATTTTATTCTCTGCACAAGGTCAAGTGAGGTGTCTTTGAACAGGACAGAGTCTGGCCTTTCCAAAGCTACCAAACATAGCCATGTAAAATGTGAAAGTAAATATATATATATACATATATATTATTATTATTTTGCTTTGTTTTAATGAAATGGCAGTGTCTGCTTTTCACTTATGCCAGCTTATACCCAAAACCTATATCTGGATCTGTCTTGCGTGAAATACACATACAAAGGTCATGCCAGTATGTCATGTTTGTATACTGGATGGACTGGCAGTCCAACTGCTAACCCCACTCAAAGGTCCACATGCTCAGGACACCTCAAAGAAGAAACTTGGAATGGAGACACAAAATTTAAGGCAGTTGATCCTTTAAAAAAAAATAAAAAAGTGTAAAATACATATATAATTTGTTGTTATAAAAAATACAATTATGTTGTAAAGAGAATGTTTTCATTTAAGCATATTATAACAGATGGTGCTAAATTCTATTAAAATGTAACAGAATTAAGAACACGTAAACTTATCAGGAGTCTCTCAAGATTAGAACTATATATAAATCAAATTCACTAATTTTATTTGTCTAAACAGGTGTTCAAATTAAATTATTGCCATTTGCGAGCTTTTAATTCCCGATACGGGTACTGGCGACAATCATGATAATATAATGACAGAAATGATGTACGGAAATGTCCAGATGCCTTACACAGATCCCTCTTGGGAATGCTCCGTGTCGGCAT
The DNA here is from genome assembly GCA_009667805.1 of Leptobrachium leishanense. Taxonomy (NCBI): domain Eukaryota; kingdom Metazoa; phylum Chordata; class Amphibia; order Anura; family Megophryidae; genus Leptobrachium; species Leptobrachium leishanense. The sequence continues at coordinate 136,457,893 of CM019065.1, forward strand.
TGCTGGAATTGCCTGGTAAAAATGTTACGAAACATTTAGTTAATGCATATTAACTGAAAGTGAAAGTTTCTATTAAATGTGATTATACTTTCCAAATGCACCTGAAGATAATTTAAGATGTGCACAAGCAGAAAATGAAACATTCTGTTTAGTACATTAGAAGACATAATTGATTAAAATTAACTCATTTACTGTAACCACTTGAACCCGATGAGAGAGCAGCTATTTGCTTTAGATCACTTGTACCAGAACAGAGCTAGCGTACTCGATAGATCACTCCTACGGTCAGCGCAACACTGAAAGATCTGTTAACACCGTCTGGTTTTATACTATTTACTATTATTATTAATCATATCTAATTTTTGTATAGTACTGGCTGACCTGCGCTGCTGTAATGCGAGGGGGGTTTGGCCACAGGTAGACTCTGACCAAAGTGTAGAAAATATGCATATGGGCTATATTTCAATTGTAATAGCAATGGGTCTGAATACTTATGCTAAAGTGATGTTTAAGTTTATTCTTTTTAATAAATTTACAATGTTGTCATATAATCAGTTTTTTTGCTAAGTCATTATGAGGTATTGAGCGTAGACTGATGTAAAAAAGCATCATTTAAACAATTTTAGGACAAGACTGGAAGACAGAAAATTGGACATCAAATGAAGGGGACTGAATACTTACTTTGGAGCTGCTTGAGAGACCAATACATATTGAGAGGGACAGGGAGAAGTCACATTGGGGGTTAGAAAGTTAGAGGAAAGACCAGGGATGGGATCGAGTGGAGCAAGAAGTCTTGAGATCATAGTCTCACCACTTCGTTTTGTATAGGAAACAGTGTTCCTGTTCAGCTACCTCACACAATCATGTTTTCTTTGCTTCGTTAGTTGAATTTCATAATAAATTATGTAATAATTCCCAGTAAATAAATACATTTTAAATCTGAGTGAGGAATGGTTGGTTACATCGATGACAACATTTTACTATAAGGCTTAAAATTTTCAGGTTCATATAATATTTTTTTAGGATTTGACTCCTGGTGGTCCACCATGGGGCACTATCACCTTCTTTATGCTAGCGCTCACATAAATGAGCGTAAGTGCTAGGTTAATCGAGGTGATAGCGATCGGGAGGTGATCTATGCGGCACACTAACGGTTTAAAAAATCCATTAGCGAATCGGTATTAGTGCTTTTTAGCATGAGCTTACTGTACTTTGCACTCCCTATGCTTAACATGCTCGCGACGGTGCTATAGCACTGCCCTGAGCACCCTGGAGCCTTGCGCCGCTATGGTGGCAGGCTGTTGGACTCAGCACCTGCCCTGCATCTACAGGTAAAACGGAGATGCTAAGGGGAGATTAGCAAATGCTAATTTTTCCCCTTAACATCCCCGATTTAGCTGTAGGGAGCTGATAGGGCCCATAATCTTTAGCTCCAGGTCTATGGAGTTACATAGTTTCATAGGCTGAAAAAAGACATGCGCCCATCAGGTTCAGCCTTTCACACATCACCTACTGTTGTTGATCCAAAAGAAGGCAAAAAACCCAGTCTGAAGCGCTCGCCAATATGCAACATACTGGGAAAAAAATTCCTTCTTGACCCCAGAATGGCGTCAGATTTCTCCTTGGATCAAGAAGCTTTTACTCACATATTAAATATTATGACCCTTAATATTATGTTTTTGCAGGAAGTCATCCAGTCGCTGTTTATAAGTCGGTACAGTCTCTGCCCCAACCACCTTAACAGGCAGAGAATTCCACAGCTTTATTGTTCTCATCCTAAAATAACCCTTTCTATGCTTTAGGCTGACTTTCCTTACGTCCAGTCTAAATGGGTGACATTGTGTCCTGTGTATTGTCCTATTAATGAATAGGTTTCCCGACAGTGGTTTATAATGGCCACATATATATTTAATCCAACACTATATAAGAAAGATGTGAATCTGTAGAAAAATACTTGGAGTGATTATATGGCTGTACATTCTGCACAATGCTGTGAATCTTATTGGTGTATAGCACTGCAGTACTCTCACACACTGCTTTCATTGTAATTGCTGTGGAACTCTATCCCTCTTTATCAAATTCACTTAATTATCATCCTTACCTAAAATACTTTTCCCACCTTTTCCCAGTCTCATGTCATTTTACACTGTCTCATTTTATTTTTATACTCCCCTGTGAGAAACTACCCTAAGCCCCCTTCACTTTTTGACAACCCCCTCCTGCCTCCTCCCCTGTTACCTTATTGTACAGGAGATGCTGCTACCGCTCTCTCCATATCAACAAGTCTCGGACTTGGTTTCAGGTCAAAAATCATGAAAACGGAAGCTTCGTTAAAGCTTCAGTCTGAAGCTCATAGAGCCTGAAACCAAGTTCCGAACGGAAAAAAATCTTTTAGCACCAGCAAAAATAAGGTTCCTTTCCAAACCCCTACTTTGTGCTTGTAATGTTCTGCTATGTTCTTCCTAACAAAGCGAACAGATGTCAAAATGAATTGCACTTGTTCTAAATTTGCTATGGTCTGCTGGCAAAGAAAACTGATTTTTTTTATTATTATTATTATTATTTTATTTTCAAATGAGCTTTTTGTTCTGCTGTGCCATGAATGAGTAACAAATCTTACCCAAGAAAAGATCAGATAAAATACAATATTTAAAGCATTTTTAATTATCGCTGTACATCTTGTATAAGAAAATGAATAGGATTTCAAAGAAAGTTAAAGAAAAAGAAAAATACACATAAAAAAAGGTTCACGCTAGAAATACAGGTGACTACTATTCATTGCTTTTGAGTTGTATAAACAAAGGCAAGTCGGAGTCCTGGTCATTGAAGTCCAATACCTAAACCACTCTGCTTTCCTTTGTGTCCTTATGAATTGTTTGTAAGGAGAACGCATTGCTATTCTTTATTAACAAATGCTTTTTTTGTTGCTAAACTAATTGTTAAGAGATTTGCACTTTATCCCACTTTGGTTTTAGATTAATCATTACAGGATTAAGCCTTTGTTTTTCTTTCGCTAGTATAATTATGTGTTACTATAAAGCTTTTCAGTCCACGATCTAAATTGCCACATTTGTAGTCTGTGAATTAATGCTGGAAAAACAAATTACGGTATGTTTGATAATTTCCCTTCTTTTAGAAGCAATGTTATATATAGGGGAAAAAAACTGAATATAAAATAAATAATTATTTTAAGTATAATTAAACTCTTATGGTGGTGTTGGTGGAGAGCGGTTCTTTGCATATTTGTTCTGGGATTTAGTTTCACACGGGCCCCATACAAAGATATGAAAACAGGCAAAAATTAATAAACCCCAGAAGGAGAGCAATTTGTGTGCTTTTTCATTATTTAAGACCAAAGGAGTCTTAGAATTGACCAGTTAATTTTCTGTAGCGACGGACGAACAATCCATTTGAGGTTTTCAAATATGCTGATATCCTATTTTTAACTTAAAGCAAGCATCACATATTGCGCGCCTCTAGGCTCTTCTCTCTCCTATGTATTGCACAATTTTTGTATTTTATTATTTCATCCAGTTGTTCTATTATTTTTTTCTATAAGTAAAAAAGAACAATTTTATTCTTTAATAAGCTCAGCTCACAAGGTTGACATTTGATTCCTAAGTGGGACTGCTTTCAAGTTGGATGTAGGAAGGAAATGTCGAGCATGTAGACAGAGTTAATAGAGCATAAAATTGTAATGTTGACCAAGACACTGTGATATACTTCTCTGTGGAACCTGCATTTGATCCGGAATCCTAAAAACTGAACGTCTCCAAAACTCAAAGTTTTTGGAGGTATTTGGTCAGTGTCTCTGCTTGCCGGCCATCCCTGTCTTTCACTCTTCTTGCCCCTACTGTTCGTCTCACCTGGTCAACCAGCATATTTTCATGGCCATCCTGCTGCTTCCCTCCTCCTCTCCATCTGATTGGAATACTGTCTGGATTTCAGAAACAGGAAGAATCCAAAATTCACAATGCTCATCTGAGCATTTCGGACAATCGGTGCTCAACCTATATCATTATGTTACATGTTTACAGGTGCATTCTATATTAAGGTATGTTAATAGAGATCTCTTAAGTGACTTAAGACTGGGACAAGATTTGATGGCATCTGGAAGGTTATTCCATAATTGCGGTGCTCTGAAGGAAGATGAGGATCGAGCCACTTTCTTTTTGTATTGCGGTATTGCAAGTAAGGTGCAGGTCCTGGATCGGAGATTATAGGATGAGGGAACTGCTAGAGGAAGCAACCTATTCAGGTAGGGTGGTAGCTTCCCATAAAAGCTCTTAAACACCAGGTTGGAAAGGTGAAGGGTGCGTCTAGATTCCAGCAATGGCCAGTTTAGAATGATTATCTGTTATATGCCATATCTGAGTCCCCTTCAAAAAAAATGACATTTTATTCCCGGTTTCCAAACTCCCTCTCCATCTATGAACTCCAGCGCCCAAAATCAGAAACATTAATAATTGCCACTTCGATACCCCCACTAAAACTCCACCATGATATACTAGAACATTCTCATGCCCTCTTATCCTCAAAATATGCCTAATTTACATCCTTTGATATATCCCTGTACCTCTGCATAATTAGTCTTTCTCTTTCAGGGGAATGTTTGCTTCAGGTTTTGGTTAGCAAAAATATTTAACGGAACACTTTTAAAAATCAGAGTATCCCTTTTTTGCCCTTAAATAATAAATAATTGAGTAGATGCTGCTGAGAGCCTCTGACCTATATTCTTTTTTTCTGTTACTGGTTTTAGTTTTTATACTCACCTTTTAGTCCTGACCCTGTGCAGCTCCTCCTGTTTGGCTCGGGGATGCCCGAGTTGAACCCAGAAGTTCCTAAAGCTTTCGAATGCAATATGTTACCATACACAACTTGTATAGCATAGAATCAGCAAATTGCACAGTGTGACGGAACTTGTGCACTTTATGTACACAAGTTCTTCAGCACCAGCGCAGAGCGACGGATCGGAGCGGTTTCATCCAGCTGAAATATTATTGTTGTACTCAATTTAAATAAACATCCTGATCTTTGGAAGTGCAGGGACCCTGCCTGTCTTTTCTATCCTCATAGGGTGGCTTCCCTGGACCCTCGAACACCCATCTTTGAGAGCCTGAAGCATTTCTGTATTTTCAAGTGTGCGTTCATGTCTTAGCTTGTTCTCTTATACAAAACGTCTTCACTCCACATGTCTGCATCAGATGTGATGCTGTGCCCTGTGTCCCTGGATAATGGTCATTCAGAAATGAGAAAGCAGGTTCAAACACCAACCCTATGTCACATTTCCATTGGTTTACTACTGGACCTGTTAGTGATAATGGTTTATGAATGTACTTTCTCCACACACAGTCCAAAATGTATGAATAAATTGACCATTCGAATGTGAGAAAACATAAAAATACAATCATTTTTTTGAACACATTATTTCAATGCACAGATTGAATTTTATTGTGTAATGAAACAATACAACACTGCACTGTCTAAAATAAAAATGCAACCTATATGCCAAAAATATGGCTTAACTGTTAGGTATTAGCGGCTCAATTATGGGCCAACCACTACATTAACAGCTCGGCTCGTAAATTTATGGAGCTGCTAAATGCCACCAGCAGTGTTGTCACACTCCACTGCTGATATACCTCTCTTGGAGTAAATTTCATGGAGAGTCACAAAATCCTATAAGATAATGTATTCAGATATTTGAAAATACACTTGAGAACTATTTGTTCCATTTGTCGTTCCAAAACTATCCCACCCTTAGGATGGAGAGTAATATACTGTATATAAAAAATACATATATATATATCTTTGTATCCTCCAGGTGGGATGGTTTTATGTATATGAGATTAGTAGGTGGAAGGGTTAAGCCGTAGATATAGGATACCAGGGGGTGATCCAGACACAGGTTTGGGGGGGCACTCTACCAGTTTTGACTAAGAGCTTGTGTTCAGTTCGCAGTGACAGTCGCGCCTCATCACATTCACTCTCTCTAGAATGTTGCAGTGTCTGACCTCATGTGGCTAAGGTGACACCTGACTGACCCTGCAAAGCAATGCTCGGCAGTCTGGCACATGTTCTGTTGCTGAGAATCACGTGCCACCATCAAAAAAACACGCCACAGGCCATGACACCCATGATATCTGTCATGTTCGCTGTTCCGCTCACCCCTCACAACCGTGGTGGGAATCCTTTTGGACAGACTTCTAGACCCTCCGATCCTTGAATAGTCAGGACCGCTAACCCTGTCGCTCCCAGCCAGGGAGAACAGACAGACCAACAATACCGAGTATAGTCTAATCACAGCAGGTTTCGAGATCACGTTATTACTGAGCCACAAAGGGTTAATGTTACCGACAAGTGGGAAACAGTGAGAGAAAAGCTTTAACAGTGTATTCATACACCAGGGGTTAATAACAGCGTGGTCATATAAACGTTACCAATCGGCAACAGAGATGGTTTTCATACAGACTGGTTCGGCAACACTCAAGGCTCTCATACACTCCGAGTTGGCAACAGGACAGATCAAGGGGTTATCTGAGTCAGCGTTATGAAGGACCGATATGTGCTCTGTACCAATATCATGCAAGATCGTTATACGTTCTGGGTCAGCGCTATGCATGATCGATATATACTTGGGGTCAGCATTAGGCACGATTGATATACACTTGGGGCCAGCGTTCTGCACTATCGATATAGGCTCTGGATCAGCATGTTGCAAAATCAGCATGCACTGTGAGTCTGCTCTGGGCACAACACACATACAGGCTTGGTCAGAAAGAAAATGGTCAGGAAGGCAGTCTGAGTCGGCAACAATCAGGGTCCTCATACAATCCAGTTCAGCAACAAAGCAAAAGAATCAATGTAACAGTGTCACGCGAGCCTATGTCAGATGCCCGTGAAAGCCCTTTATAATGTTCATATGTAAGCCCTTGAGACAGGTTTGCGGTTTGTTGCATTATGCCAGATCCAGCACACACAGCTATACTTAGAAACAAGAAAGGTAGTGCAGTAGACAGACACAAGGGGGAGCCCTGTACTGGGTATGATTTCTGAACTAAACCAGGTTACAGGGCAGAGAGTAAACACAAGAACTAACATGAATATGCAAACACACAGAAGGTACAGAATAAATGCACAGCAAGCAACCAGAATCCCTAAGCCCTGAACTGAGGTCCTTTCTAGTTGGCCTCTACAACTACCATAATTTACTGCTGGGTAAGTACAACATAAACCAGAACATAAGACATACACAGGTGTACACAAATACAGATTCCAGGGAACCGACAGGAGAATATCTAGAGCAAAGCCAAAGTCACACACGGGTGGTTGCAGAAATACCGATACAGGGGACAGACAAAATAGTAACCTGAAACAGAACAAAATCATATACACAGGGAATTGCAGAAATACAGACTCAGGGTACAGACAAGAGAATAATCCAGGAAGCCAAGTCAGGTCATACATGATAAATCCAAAAGCATGGTACAGACAGGAGAATAAACAGGAAGCAAAGCCAGGTCATACACAATATCAGATACAGGTAACAGAATGTCAATCCTAGGTGCATGTTCTCAATAGGTGAAGACCTACCCTGACCCAAGGAGCAAGTGCACTGCTGGCCCTATATATAGGGTTGAGCACGTCTCGAACCCAGGACATACTTGAAAACGAGAGAAATCTCAATGTATCCTTCCTGGTAAAATCCTTTTATAAATAAAAAAATAAAATAAAAAATGTGACCACAGACTATCAGCCCATGTGAGATGGTCTGCAAACTTAGCCGAAAAATCCACCAAGCTGATGAGCTCTGCTCTTAACACCAGGGTGCAGAGCAGAAATGTGACATTCAGCAAGTGAATACACCAGGCGATGCGGGAACTAACTCCACGTCAGGGCGATGAGCCGACTCGCGCTCCCTGCATTTAAGGCTGGCAACTCTGCATTATCATGCCGTGTCCCGCCCCTCCAGGCACACGAACGACTGGAACTTCCGGCACCCGGCCAGCCAGTGCCGTCGCCGAGTGCCCAGACCCCCCCTGAAGGCCTGCAGGTCCTGAGGATGTGTCAATATCCTTACATATCCATATAACCAGGGCCAGTGCTAGACTATTTTGTGCCCTAGGCAAGACCAGCTAGTTGTGCCCCTCCAAAAAAATTGTTAACTGTTGAAATACCGCACTGCACTATATATCTCATCACTTATATAGACATATGTATATGCCTCCAAAAAAAATTCACACCAAACTGAATACCACCCCATCTGACCAAAATAACAAACCCCCAAATCAGACCCCTCCCCAAATTAAACACACCCTAACCTAATGGAAAAATGCATTAATTACCTATTGTCTCAGCTCTTGACTTCCCAGATTTCAAACTTATTTCCGCAGTTTCTGACTGTGATTGTGCCCACGCATCACCATAAGAAACCCACCTTGTGTGCCGGTACCAGGAGTCTGCGAGTCTCTACTGCTGGCAGCATGAGCTGCATGTAGCTCGCGAGCCGCTCAATGAGGAACAGTGGCGTATATCAATGGTATTGCTGGCGGAGTCTGGGGAGCCTCTGTCGGGGCTGGTTATGCCCTAGGCGGCAGTGCACCCTAGATGGCTGCCTAGCTTGCCTTACAGGAGTGCCAGCCCTGCATATAACTCAGATACAAAACACACATCATTTAGAGTAGCCACTAAAGGCAGCCTCAGAGACTCGGCTATTCCCAAACTTTATAGACAGCATCAAAAATATTGGGCCATTTATATCAATAAACATGTTATCTAAAATCAAAGAAAAGTATCTTATTTACATTTATTATAGTTTATAGACTCGTTGCTGGAAGTGTTATTGCTTTGCAACTCTGTTATACACCTGTACACCCTGAATATATTAGAGTTCCTAAAAGGAGGGACATTAGAAATAAAAAGAAGGAAAGGGGGATTTGGGCTCAAAATAGGAATTGTCCCCCAAAAACGTGGACATTTGGAAAATATTCACCCAGGTACACACGCGTAAGCTTTATACATTCACACTCATTGACATACACTCAGAAGACACATACATAGCTGTATACACAAGAAGCACACACAGGCTTGGATATACAGTATACATACTATAGAGGTTTATATATTTTGAGTGTATCCAGGAAATAGTCTTGTCAAGTGAACTCCAGAGGTTTGATACCCAGAAGTTAACCCCTTTGTTTCTGAGCCTTTTCACTTCCCATCCTGCGTTTAAGGAAGGAAATACAAAACCGTGCATCACTGGAAAGGTGAAGACCTTTCCAATGACACCTCACTGGTCTATGTAGGATGTGTGGAACCGGAGATACAGGGTTTCAAACATTCAAAGGCCCCCATATCACCTACAATGGGACTGCATCTCGGGGGGGGGGGCAGTGTAGGATACAAAATATTGCCCAGTGAGAATTTTTTATTTTGAGCTATTTGTCCTTCGCTCTACAAGCAGAGGAGGGACTCTCTTTGTTGTAGGATGACAGAGGAGTACTGAATGTTTTACTAGGTTTTTTTTTCTGTTAAATGATTTTGCATCAGCAGCACAAAATTACCACAGATTTTTTTTAACTATACTGGCTGCAGACAAGAATACAACCTTGGAATAACTTGCTATTTTCCATCTGCCTCATTAATAGCACTTCCAATGGGAGTTTGCGGCTAGGTGAGAATACCATGGGAGTCGTTAAGTATAATGGCCCCACTCGTTAATGTTAACGGCTCACTCGATAATGTTAACGATCTCTGTGGAATAGGCTCTGATGTTTCTTTAGAATATCCAATTTTGGTTAAATTTGTTATCTGTGTTTTAGATGGTCTGTTTTCTTAAATTTGTAACCATCAAAAATTATTGACCTTAATGCAAATATATATATATATATATCTTTAGTACATCAGTGGATGGACTGTGGGAGAATCACTCTGCAAGACATATACTTGCACCTCAATTTATCTAAGGATAATTCGGACCGGATATATACTTAACTGCCATGAGTTGCACTTACTGGTGTATAAAATAAACTGAAAACACTGCACATATAAATTTGATATCAATACTCCCTTATTAATAACACTTAAAAGGTGGCATATTCTGTCTCAGGAGAGGGTAACTCCTTCAAAACTGTGGCTTTTCAAACCTCTTGTTTTTGCAATATCCCTGTCATGACATTGATCTTAATTGAAGGAAAAGAAAAAAAGAAGCTCCTGTCGTTCTATGCCCTTTTTTCTCTGCATGTCTATATCTGTCATATGGGGCTTTGGCACCTGAAATACACTATGCATCTCATTGATATTTGCTAGAACAGGTTGTTCTCCAATTATCTTCATAATTGCCTTTGATTTTGCTTCATGGCTGATTCACATGGTGTTAAACGAAGCACCGCTTTAATTGAATTGCTGCACGGTTTCTACACAAAACCCTTGAAGTGGGAACCATCGCCTAGACGTGTATCTCTTCCGCCAAGATTGATTTTATTGACTCATATTTATTTTACAGAAGAATGTATTCACATTGTAGCACATAGCAAGCTCTGAATCCTATCTGCGTATTGATGGGATGTTTAACACACAAGGACATTAATGAGGTGTCACTCGCTTTGTCTGAAAGGCCATAAAACGTCTTTATGGCATCAGATAATGGGCATTCGTACAGCACAGTGAATAGCGAGCTTTCTTCTACAATGGCTTCCATCCTATTCGGCAGTTGGAACGCCACCAGGGATCTTGCTTTCACAATAACGTTCCTAGACCAGGGGACTTGACAAATTAATGGACACAGCGAAAAATTGCGTCCACTGTATAAAGCCAGTGAAACGAGGGAGTTACGTTCAAAATAAAATTCTATTTTCCCGAAGAAAAAAAAAAATACAATATGACAGTTCCGGAAATGCTGCTGGTAAAATAGAAAATAGATTAAAAAACACATACTTCCAGTCAACAACAAAAAATATCAATTCTAGGTTGTGTTTACCAGACAAAGGCTGCGAAAAAAAAACCCAAACTAAATATGAAGAGCGACTGATTAATTACGAGAAGCATTAAATGTCTGAAGCATGATGATAAACCTTCTTTACCAAACAGTCAATTAGATACAGTGCTGCCCTGGTCCCCAAGGATTCTGGATATTGACGGCAAGCTGGAAACCTTTGAGGCATAACTTACTGTACATATACTGTAAGCAAATAGAAAAGCTGTGGTAAACCTAACAGCACAAATATTACTGTTATACGACTGGATTTCCCTTGAATATAATGAGTGAATGATTTGGGTGTTGCTTGTGATACAGAGTGTACAGTCCTATAATTGCCTCTCTGAGGAATTAATGTGCATACGAAGTCATACACGGTTTCACGTTTAATAAGTGAATTGTAGGCCAGGGATTGGCTGTAGAATTTAAGATAGCTTTGGTTTTGACTCTTGACTAGGGGTGACTGGACATGATAGAAGACAAATCCAAAAAGAAGCTTATAATCATATGTTTCTACGGAACTTGTTGGCGCTTTATATATACGTGAAATGTAACTGTATTGTTATGCATGTCTGTTATGTATTTTAATAATTGGAAGACAGGAAACGGTTACATTTGTTGTACTTTATCAAAATGGAAATAAAGGTTATTTCTCAAAATAGTGCCATGTACAAAGAGAATAATAATTATTTGCTGTTCAGCAAAATGGGTGGAAGGCAGAGTTTGGGATTCTTGGTTTAAATAGCTGGTCAGATTAGACCCACTCCATAAAAATATAAAAGGAAATTGCAGATTACGTTAAAATGAGAGAAAAAATAAGAAACTAGTGAAAATTAAACATTGTAGAAGTTGGCTGATTGGTGGAACCCATCAGTGTGAGTTACATTTTACCTAAGATTAATGACACGCTTTCTTGCCTCTTTGGATTGAATGTGCAAGTGAAGATTTAGGAAACGGGCTGTCCATGTCTGCTGCAAGCTCGCTGGAGGCTGACGAGGCCCATGCGAGACAGGTTGATCCGGCCACAGTGGCTGCATGGGAAAGTCTGGTCTGAAATTAAATTTAATGCCGCAATGTCACGGTCCATCCTCTGTTTCCTTTAATCCTCCAGATCTGCTCTGCGTGCGTTCTCAAAAAAGGAGACAGCATGATGAATGGTGTGTCTCTAAGTTTCATGGTCGGAGGCTAGCGCAGACAAGTGCTGATGGTCGATGTGGCAGGCACAATGAGATTTCTTTAGAGAGTCCTTGTAACTCTTGTTTGGCCCTCCTCTGTCGCCGTGATCTGTGGAGGCCATACAGCACAGCCTTGGGTAAAGGATACTTTTTGATCCTGGAGTTGTGCCCTGCCCAGCGTATCTGCCTCTTCAAAAGCATGCTGGTAACCTCTGCTGGTTTGAGGACTTCAGTGTTGGTAATCAAGTCATTCCAGTGGATATTGAATATAGTGCAGAGGCAGCGCTGGTGGAAGTGCTTAAGGAGTCTCAGGTGGTGGCAGTAGGTAAACCATAACTCAAAGCTATACAGGAAAGTGGTCAGTACGATTGCTCTGTACACTGATCTTTATGCCGCTCTTCAGATGCTTGTTGTTCCAGACTCTCTTTAAAGGCTACCAAATGCAATGTTAGTCTGTTTATCTCCGTCAACCTTGGCATCCGAGGAGATGATGCACTCAAGGTAGCTGAACTGATGGGCTGTTGCCAGCGGTTTAGACATTAATGGCTGTGTGTTGAGTTATTTTGAGGGGACAGCAAATTTGCACTGTTGTACAAGCGGTACACTCACTACTTTACATTGTAGCAAAGTGTCATTTCTTCGGTGTTGTCACATGAAAAGATATAATAAAGTATTTACAAAAATGTGAGGGGTGTACTCACTTCTGTGAGTGTATATATATATATATATATATATATATATATAATATATATATATATATACAAAAAACACTGTTGTGGTTTATTAAATATATAGGTCCATATATATTTGGACACAAGCACAATTTTAGTTTTTTACCGTATTTATCAAAATATATTCATGCTATAGTTATATAATGGATATGAGCTGAGAGTGCACACTCTCAGGTTTATTTTGAGGGTATGTACATCCAAATTGGAGGAAGGGTTTAGGAATTACAGCTCTTAAGAGTAGCCATCCATCCTTTTTCAAGGAACCAAACGTAATTGGACAATTGAATCAAACACTGTTTAATGGTTAGGTATTATTTCATCATCAATTAAGCAGGTGAAAGGTCTGGTGTTGTTTCTAAGTGTGGTATTTGCATTTGGAATCTATAACTGTGAACCTACATAATGCGTTCAAAGGAGCTGTCCATACAAGTCAAACAGGCCATTGTAAAGCTTCAAAAACAAAACAAATCCATCAGAGATAACAGCAACATTATGAGTGGCAAATCAACAATTTTGTACATTCTGAGGAAACGAGAACGCATGGATAAGGTCAGCAACATAAAAAAGGCTTGGACGTCCACGGAAGACATCAGTGGTGAATGATCGCAGGATCCTCTCTATGGTAAACAAAAACCCATTCACAACATCCAGACAAGTGCAGAACACTCTCCAGGAGGTGGGCACTGGGCATATCATTGTCAAAGTCTCCAATCGAGAGAAGACTTCACACAAGCAAATACAGAGGGTTCACCACAAGGTAAAAAACATTCATAAGCCTGAAGAATAGAAAAGCCAAATTAAACTTTACCAAAAAACATTTAAAAAAGCCAGACCAGTTCTGAAAAAGCACTCCTTGGATGGATAAAGCGAAGATTAATCTGTACCAGAATGACGAGAAGAAAAAAGTGTGGAGAAGGCTTGGAACAGCTCATGATCCAAAGCACACAAGGTCATCTGTAAAACATGGTGGAGACAGTGTGATGGCATGGGCTTGCTTGGCTTCTAGTGGCATTGGGTCATTGGTGTTTATTGATGACGTGACAGAAGAGAGAAGAAGCCGTATGAATACAGCAGTGTTTAGAGATATACTGTCTGCCCAGATTCAGCAAAGTTGATTGGACGGCGCTTGACGGTACAGATGGACAATTATCCAAAACACACTGCAAAAGCAACCCAGAAGTTTTTATAGGAAAAGACATAGAATATTATGCAGTGGTGGATTCAATCACCTGATCTCAACCCAAATGAGCATGCATTCCACTTGCTGAAGGCAAAACTAAAAGCTGAAAGACCCACAAACAAAGAACAACTGAAGATAATTGCAGTTAGAGCCTGGCAAAGCATCAGAAAGGAGGAAAACAAGTCTCTGGTAATGTCCATGGATTCCAGACTTCAGGGAGTCATTGCCAGTAAAGTATTCTCAACAAATTATTAATTATTTGTAATTTCCTTCTAAGATCTCATCTTTATAACATCTTGATCTCAATGGATTGCTATCCCTAAACCATTGTCTACTTTTATATTGTATCTACATTTCTTGCTGGCAAGATCAAAATTTAAGCTTAAACATAGGCTTACTTTAACCGTCATGACAAATTCCTAGCATATGGATAGATCAAAAGGTTTTACTCCAACTTAACCTACACATACTGCTATTAGTGCATTAAAGGGGTTATTCACACAGCACAAATTTCATCGAAATTTCAGTGCTTTTTGCTTCGGTGCACTTATAGGGAATCCACTATTCACTGTAGGGGCACCATAGAGCACCAAAGATGGAGTCGCCAAAGATTCATGTAAGATTTGCCAAATGTTGCTTAAGACCAACGAAAAGCAGCGAACTGGCCTTGGCAAAATCCACCGGACTGTTTAATAAAAAAAAGGGAATTTTCCTATTAACAGGTGTTTAAGCCAATAAAAATGCATTAAAATGTGTCTAAATAATAAAAATGTCCTTTAAATAATAATAAAAAGGTCTGATACAGGATGAAAAAAATCCTTTTTAAAAGAAAATTGGGAAACAAACATTTTGTCTAACAAATACATAAAAATACAAAAAAGTGTTCTACAAATTAAAAAAATAAAAAATGCTTTTCGCTGAAAATGAGAATAAAGTTTTCTAAAAAATTAAAAATGATATTACTTTTTTTACATTGAAACTTATGGAATTCACCAGTTTAAACCTGTTGAACTGAAACACTGGAAATCAAAGCATTTTCCAACACTTCGGTGCAGTTCGAAGTTCTGTGAATTGACGGACCATTACTTCTCTATGGGACAAGTTTTCTGCTGCCGAAGACCACTGAAGATCGCCAAACTGTTGCGAACTGCGCTGTATTTTGCTGTCAATTGGCCAGTATTTGGAGAAATTACAGCTTTGTGAATAATCAAACTGCCCTGAAATTGCACCTACGTCAAAATTCAGCTTTCGGTGCCCTTCGGTGGCAAATTCGATGCTTTGTGAATAACTCCTAAAGCGGTTATACAAATTATCAAGTTCCTATAACTCGTTCCTAGTAATACCCTCAGGTGAATTAGTGAGAACATGCAGGGTGAAAGATGAAAATAAGCATCAGTCAATCAGCACAAATCAGATCTACCAAATGAAAAAGACAGAAACAATTTTATTCTCCATTCCAAGCAACGCAGTTTGCAAATAAAAAAGTTATAGTAAGATTAAGGAAAAGCCAGGTATATAGATCAAGGGAAATAACTCATCAGAGAGACTAGGGGTCCTGTTCAAACCAAGCTGTTGAAGTAACAGCTGGATTCGTTAGCTTAATGACTCAAGATGCTATTCCAACCAAGTCACACACTTTGCTTGCGGCTCAGAAGTTGTGTCGGGTTACTGTATATTAATAGCTTTTATGATTTGCATTGGAGCTGTTAACTTGTGGCTAGCAGGAGAAGACTGAGCTATTCTATCGTAGGTCATTATTCTAGTCGTAAGCTAGTATTAGAAGAATGGAGTACCTGCTCTCAGACCGTGGTCTTAAGAGATATTGTAAACGCAATGGCTTATTGCCTTCAAATAAATGTACTATAACATCCCAAATTTACCTCTGGTCCTGCGGTACAGATGGATAATGACTCGTACACAATTTATCAATTTGCGAGCTGCTATTAACAGCTCAGTAGGAATACGATCCTAGATCTCCAGTTTATTTATCAAGCGGTAAAAGTTCCATGTAAATTCATCAACTCTCCAATAACCTTTTCAATAAACATGGCAGGGGCTGAATTACTAAAAATACCTTGAATTTTCAAGTTTAAAAAATTAAATACTTAAATGCAACAATAATTAATTCAGAATTTACATAATTAAGTAAAAATATATTATGATAAGTATTAATCTGGATATGTCTGTTTATCGAGACACTGAATTACACCAGTCCGTTACTCCAACAAATATACGTTTGTGAATTTTTTTTTGTATACTTGAAGTTCCAGAGAAACTGCTGCCTAGGGTTAATTTAGTCAACTAAAATATGACTAAAGGTTAATGGCATTTTAGGACTAAGAATAAAACAAAATTAAAATTGGGCTTGCTCTAACATTTTTATCTAGTTTTTATTAATGTACAAAATTGTTGATGACTGTCAATCGATTATTGTCAAAGTTTTAGTCATCCACTAAAATGCCATTTAGTTTGTCATAAAGAACTATGACAAAAAAAATGTAAAATTAGACCATCTCTAACATTTTCCTCTAGATTTTTTAGTAAAAAAAATAAAAGGCCAATGCATTTTTGTTATAGTTTTTGTCATCATAATTTAGTTATAGTTTTTGTCACAAAATTGTAGTCAACAAAGGTCTTTCACAAGAATTATTAGTTGACGAAAATAACACTACTGCTGACACATTTCCCTAACACTTGGTGAGCATAAAACTCTATGGGCCATATTACATAGTTGGTGCTAACTTAACCAGAGCTGTTATAAACTTACCAGAGCCATTATAGCCTATGGAGGTTTTAAGTTTACAACAGCTCTGGTTAAGTTAGCACCAACATTGTAATATAGCCCTATATATTTCTTTTAATAGTGTAATTACTAAGCCTTTGATTTCACTTGACCTGCCTAAAGAGGTTGCTCATTTACAGTGAGGCATCTAAATCTGACACATTATTTAAGCAGGAGCTGAAGATAGTTTGTTGCCTAGGAGGTGCCCATGCACTGGTTGAAGAGGACTGCTCTAAAATTAACTGCGAAAGAAGCAACATTAGGGTTATAGTGAAGATGTCTGGTTCCACTACAGCATCACAAGTTAGGATAGGAAATGTTAAGGATAGAGTAAAGTTTTAAGGCTGGAAAATGACTCCATGTTTCCCCAAAAATCTGAATTGGATACATCAACGTACTCCTAAACTTGGCCTTAAATGTATTCACATTGTCAAGTATAAAACTAACTGTCAAAGATTATCCTTTATCCTAAATTGTAACTAACATTAATGCTAAGTAACTGACAATCACATAACTCAGCCTAGACCTTCTACCACACTATAATATTTACTTTCCCTACAGAGCAGACCACTTCAGCCACTGTGTGTAACAGAGATAATTGATCTCTATGGGGATGAGCACAACGCAACTATAGGGTAGCAATGAGTATGCTTTAGTAAGCCCTGAGTAGGAACTAACAAGGGCAACTAGACTGTAATTGCTTTTGTCATCAGCTAACATTTCCTACATGACTATCCCAACTGACCTACGATTTGTCGAATACAGCCAACTTGCACTTGTCAGCAACTTATCTGGGCATAGAGAATGGAGCTGTATTACCTTTATCTAGTTTTGCGCAACATATAACACCTGGAACTGTAGGTTTTATTATTCAAAAAGCACAGTTTGAGCCCAGGTGTGAGTGAAAATCTCATGAAATTTAGTGTGTCTTTAACCCTTTTACTACCAAAGCTATAGGGATTACTGACAAAAGTGCCAGTGGTTGCCAGCATTGCATATTCCGGCGGACAGCATTTCACAGAACTATAACCCAAACAATGAAAGGAGAAGCTTCACAATGCAGCCTTTCCTGTTGCTATTCGGATTTTTTCGGATACTACACATATCGTCTCCTGTAGTTATCTTACCACCAGGAATCGCTATTGAGTGTAGAGATTACCTGTGTTTTCTCACTGTAAAATTAACATTGCATATACTTTGTATAGAAGATGCTAATTTACACCTCTGAATGGTAGCACAAGATATTCCATGGAAGCTTGTACTTCCACCCAGGAGACCGTATTTCACTGAAAAATACTGTCTCCTCAAAGCTGATGTTAAGTGATTTTTTTTTATTTGCAGAATCACTTAATAAACCCTTCCCAAAAATCCCATACTCATCTCTCATCCCACAGTGGAGAGGGTGAAGCAATCTGCTGTTCCTCTCGTCAACAGCAGAGCAAGACTGGGAAGAAATACTTCCTACAGGGTCATTCAGAGAAAGGTGAAACTCTGCAGAAATTTTGGAGAAGTGAAAATTCTAGGTAAAAATAGCCAAACCAGAAAAATTCTCCCATTTATCCCACTTTCCAAATCGGCTATTTTGACCTAGAATTTTTACTTCTCCAAACGTTCTCCAGAGTTTCACCTTTCTCTGAATAACCCTGCATGTCTCCCTAAGCAATTCCTCTGCAACGCTGCACTATCTTGCAAGAGAGCTGGCTCACGCAGAGCTTGTGGCCATAGTGCGCAGGTCTCCATGGAGTCCAATGGACTCTAGGAGCCTAAACAGAGGGTGGCGCTGCCTGTATCTGGCTGCGTTGCACTTTGTCCTGGGGCTATGTGCTACCACACAGCCTGCCCCGGAATAGGTATCCTTAAAACAGAGATTTTTTACAGTCTCTATTTTACCAACAACTGTAATAGGACCCCTGGTCATTTTTATTATCAATCTTGATAACAGTTACTGTATTTGATACAAAGGTCATATCTACTTGTATGCCAATAATGAAGACCCCATTTAAAACTGTAAAAGATAAAGAACAACATCTAGAGCATAGAACCTTTCAACATAGCAATATTTCTGTAAAGGATAAATAAACAATTAAAAATTAGCAACGTTAAATTATCTCTTAACTATTGCAGAATAGCAATCTATTTTATCTTACATTTAAAGCTAGGGTCAGACGAAAGCATTTTTCGCATCGTCCATAAAAAAGTGCATCCGAACGCATGGATGTACTTTTTCACAGAATTCCGATAGCGTTCATACGATGCGCAATTACGGCTGTGATTTTTTACGGATCCAAACCAGGAAACTTTGGGTGTCTGGACGTTATGTTGGCCGGACATGAGCAGCGTCTGACGTCTCCTAATCACGCACACTCGCCGCTATGCGGGCGCACTCTGTACGTCAGTACTAGCGGTTTGGCGTTCTTGCGAAAATGTGTTTGTTTGCTGCTTGCGTTGGGCGGCCGAACTTTTGTGCGGCCGTACTTCGTTTGTGGGCCTGCGTTGGATGTCATTTGCTGCTACCATGGCCGTAATAAAGTGCGGCTAAATGCACGTTCGCACTGTGTTCATCTGACCCCAGCCTTAGTGTCAACTATGCAACCCGTGTTTCAAATAAATGTTATAGTTCTATATTTCATTTTTATTACAGAAAGGAAATAGGAGAAATTTAGACAATAGTTTGAATCCAATTCCCATTCATTAAAAGTGCTAATTAAATAAGTATACCATTAGATTTATAGTTCAGGTAAGACATTTAGAAGAATTGTGAGATGAAATATATATTTATTTGTTGAGATAGTCATTAACAAAATTTCTGAGTTTTTACTACTTTGGTGCAATATCTTTAGAGTTTAGTAGCAGCAAAATAACGAAATTCTCTCTTTTCTAAAGTAAGTTTTTTGTTCCAGTTTTGCCATTTTACAAACCGATGTCTATTCTTTTTATCCTGTAGTAGGCCCTTACTTTTTTTTGGATACAGCTATATATTTTATGATTTGATATTTTATTCTAAATAGCGACATTACAACTCAGTAGTCTACACACAAAAACACATACACACACACACAGACCTTTTCCTGGCACATGCACACCGACTAATATGACAGGTTCAGGAAAGCTGACATGTCTCCCTGATACTGTAGGGCTTCCCGTCATTCGATGAAGTTTTAAAGCCCATGAGAGATGAATTTGAGTTTTTTTTACTCACTGTTCGTCAATCACCGTGGCTTCATTGTGGAATTTCTGCATAATTTAATGTACTATCATGTCTCTATGGTGACTATCAATTGGAAGAGAACATTTTTACAAAAGAAAAGTGACTTACTTTGTGGTTTTATTTCATGAAGAGGTTTTTTCTCTAAAAAAGAGAGAAAGAAATGGAAGAAAAAGAAAGATGTACTTAATATTAGGACTATATTCATCTTGCATACTTATCTACTTTAAGCCAAGTATACAATTTAATTATTATTTATTTTTTATTATTAAATATACATTATTATTTTTTCTAAATTAGATTTTTTTATTGCAGGAGTTTTGTTTTTTGAAATGTATATTTTTTTATACAGTGTATTTATAATTCACTGTATTGTCATTCAAGCGTATCCTGATGGAATCAAATTTTTCAACATTTCTAGCTTGCATTAAAGCATCTGACAAGATCTTTTTTTCCAGTGAAAATGAAAGGAATTCAAGAATGTGCCATTTATTCGGAAAGAATGCATTAGCAACAAAAAAGATCCACAATCTGCTTGTTTGAACTGACCCAAAGTAAAATAAAATATGTTCTTACAGCGGAAACATTTGAAGTCAGGTCACAGGTAAGGTTTGTAGCATATGGAAATGGAGCATTTACTGCGTTGTTTGTGTAAAGGTTTCACGGCCACAAAATGCGGTCACGTTCTGGATTGTGAGTATTAGTCCAGGTTGGTACTACTAAACGAGGCACAACACAGAAGATCATATAAAAGGTGCGGCCAGATGATTAGCTTGGACTCAATTAACTGCTGAAATGGCAAATAAATTACCAAATGGCATCTGTGTATTTGAAAATTTTAAATTTTCACTAGAGGTTCTGCATCAGACCAAAAACCTCTATCACAAAATCTAAAGCTGCGGTCAGACGAGCATGTGTGCGTACTGACATGCCACCCGGCGTCCATCGCAGCATTGTGTGCACGAATTGCGTGCGCTACACTGGGTGTGCTGCAAACATTCTGAAAGCCTCCCCTTCGAAGCTCTACAACATGCATTCGATCGGGCTGAAAAGCGCGATCCTCCATAGGAGGATTGAGCCTTGCAGTGCTGAGCGCACTAACTGCACTCAGCGAGGTGGCCAGATGGGCATCAGAGTGCAAGGAACGTCCACTCTCACGGACGTTCCTTCTGCTCTGCAAAACGCTCGTCTGACCCGTCCTTACAGAGCACACGATTCTCTTGTGGCATTATAATCACTGAGGGGGAATGTTTGTATACAGATGATTACTTAGAGAGAAAGAGGATTGGAAAAATGAATAATAAAAATGGAAGGGAAGAAAAGTGAAATATAATAGGCTCTATTATAAACATGGTGTAAACTTCCCAGAGCCATTGGAATTGGCGAGTTGTGGTTACGTTTAAACAAAGGTTGGAATAGGACCCCAATCTGTCTTATGATTGGATGGAGAACCAGTCCAAAACTGCACTCAGGACAGGAAAGGTTTGGAGTGTGGTAGATCTAATGTGCAATACATATATATTTTTTAATTTAACTTCTTCAAAAGTTCATAATTGCTGCGTATATACGTCTCTTAATAAAAGAGCTATTTTTGTGAAAAAATTTGCATCACCATATGTTTCATGTCCTGCTGCTAAAATGAGTCCAGTAATACTGCCACCCATGTGTGCAGATTCCCAGGAAGCAGGATTTTTCCATGTATTGTCATGAAGGTACTTAAAAAACAGTCTATAACAGCAGTTTTTTCTCATCAAATCAATCCCAGCTCAAAGTTTCACAATTCATGGGCAGAAGCTTTCACTGTTCGTATTCAGCTCTACCGCATACCATAACAAGCCAAAAGAAACTTGTCTTCTGCTCTTTATCCATATTCCCATGCTATGCAAAACCAGAGGTTTACAGTTTAATTTGAACAGCCATTTGAAATGTAAGTCCACCTGCCAATTTCAAGCCAAACCTGTCAAGTTCTAAGTCAGGAATGACAATTATCTGTGAGTCCTTTTTTTGTAAGGGTTATCGTTTGGACTACATTGCTCCATGGATATACACCACCTCCCAAAGATTTACAGAAAAGGCAAATGGCTGTGCCTTCAATACAGAAGATAATACTGAGAGCCCACTAAGGTTGTTCTTGGAAATACAACCGGGCCAACCTGACCATACCTATAGTATATATTGTTTTTTACCTAGTTTTTATGCTATGTTTTTCTTTCTCTTTTCGTTGAGTTTTGTGATGAACATTACAATTAATAATCATCATTTTTTTTTCTTGTTCATGTAAACATTTTTGAGTTAATATTCCATGTTTCGGTGCTGGTGTGGTGAATCACTTGTTGGACTTATCACTACAAGGCAGTGGACTATGATTGGAGTCCTCAGAGGCCCATCTTTTTTTTTAATAAACTTTCCCCAAACATCCAAACTATGTAGCATTCACAACACACGAATGAGCTGTAGCAACTGATTCAAAAATCATAAATACGTACATGTATATGTTGAAGATAATTTTATGCATAGAGACATTGTGTTTATTACAATCTCTCATTTTACACAAAGACATAGACTTCCTGCAGCAGTTGGCATGGTGCATCATCACCATAATCAACCCTCTCTCAGCCCTATCCACAAAGATCATCTATTTCCTTCCAGGGGCCTGGAGACTGTAACTCACTCCCACCTTACAGTCTAGTAGGTGGTGAGTGTAAGACACCATCAACTCAAGATAAAGGGAAGCGAATGGTCTCCTATCAACTGAGCACACACAAAAAAAACGCTTTTGTTCCAATGGCCTAAGGACTGTGGATGAGTGAAACCGTGGGTGCTTGGATATGCAGTAGGTAGAGATGGAAAAACCACAAATCCAAAGAAAAATATAATTTTCCATATGATCAAACTATGAGATTCTGAGTAGACATGTGCACAGCACAAAATTTCGTTTTGATCTAATGGATTAGTCCTAAAATGCACTTTATTTAGTTGCTAAAGAAATTTGTTTTCAGTTCTTTAGTATGAAAACTAATTTCATTCATCCGAAAACCAGTGGATACATTTTACTATTGTAGTGGTGGCTCCTCAGAGGGCTGAGATCGCTACTTGTTACAGTATCTCTCACTCTCAGCACAATGTGGGCCATATTACATAGTTGGTGCTAACTTAACCAGAGCTGTTGTAAACTTCCCAGAGCCATTATAGCCTATGGAGGTTTTCAGTTTACAACAGCTCTGGTTAAGTTAGCACCAACATTGTAATACTGCCCCGTGTCAGGCAAAGCTGTTACAGTAACTGACTGCTGCTTATCACAGCGCTCAGAGTTTCAGTAAAACTAGTAAATAATATTTTTATATATAAGAGGTTAGAACAATATTATTTCCTTGTTTTACTGAAACTCTGAGCGCTGTTACAGTCAATTACTGTAACAGCTGAGCCTGATACATTGTACTGAGAGATAATGTAACAAGCAGCCGATCTCAGCGCTCACAGCCACTGTATTTAAAGGGCTAAAAAAAAAAAAAAGCTCCTCTCTGTATAATGTTTAGAACATCCTCCTGCATTAATTAATACCCCTCTCTGTATAATGTATACAACATCCACCCGCATTAATTAATACCCCTCTCTGTATAATATATATAGAACATCCTCCTGAATTAATGTCCCTCTCTGTATAGAATATCCTCCTGCATTAATACCCCTCTCTGTATATTGTATAGAACATCCTCCTGCATTAATTAATGCCCCTCTCTGTATAGAACATCCTACTGCATTGGCATGTGGAGGGTGCAGAACTTCGGATGTTGCGATGTTTTGCTCTTCATTGCTGATCTCCTTCACTCATCAATGTAATATCACAAAAAGGACTGAAACTAAAATGTAGTGCATTTTATTTTAGTTTCTTTCGTTTTTTGTACTGAGCAGTTTCGTTTCTCTTAAGTCATATGAAAACTAAATTATCCCAAAATTCGGACTAAATCGTTTTAGTACTAAAACGAATGCACATGTCTAATTCTGAGTATTTGGGCTAAAGTCAAGACTTTCTGAAGTAAGATCGTTATACAACCATAGCACCTACATGGCACCTACAACTATGCCACATTCAAATTTACTTAGATCCCCTTTCTTCCCCATTCTTATGCTTTGTTTGAACTTCAGCAAGTCATATTCACCACATCTAGATGCCTAAATACATTGAGCTGCTGCCATGTGATTGGCTGATTAGCAATTTATGGTAAACAATTTAACAGGAGTGAACCAGGTGAAAGAACAGCGCTCCTCCTCAATGTGAAACTACCTCTCCCCAGTTTCGAACACCTAAGGTGTATAGAACAAACAACAACTGTCTTACGTTTGTAGTCCTGTGTTTAATTTGGCTCTGAGGACTGCAGCTGTTATGCCTCTAGGGGGAGCCAGAGGACAATGTATGGGAACATACTTTATTGGACTCATGGACCACACCTCCCAGAATGCCCTTACAGGAAAAAGGAAGGACCCAAGCTAAAAGAAACAGGAAGTAAAAAGCATGCATGCAGCGTGGGCAGAACAAAGTGAGCAAAGAGAGTGAGCAGTCAGATAAGAGAGATTTTCCAGGATCTGTGCAAGCTGGAGCACAGAGAATCAGCAGCATCCAGTGCTGGAGAGTGTACCTTGGTCTGCTGTATATTGTGCTGGACTGTTTAGGAGGCCGCAGGCAGAGGGATTTGCTGGCGGCATTGACTTCAGGCAGAGGAGATTCTGCATACTGCGTGGGGAAGAATTGATCCAGAGGCTGCAGATTGCTACAACGTTCAAGAGGCCTTCCTGGGACTGTGAGCAACTGAAGTTGTGCGGTAACCAGCATCTTTTCTCTCTGTCTCGCTGACAGCATTCTATCCATCTTTACACTAACTAAGAATCACACAGCTGCTGAGCGGATTTTACCCACAGCCTTTCCTGTACTGGCAGCTACGTTATGCTAAAAGGGCCCCATCTCTTATGTGCACCAACTGGTACCCATCATCGCTGTCATTAGGACGAAGATCAGGGTGGTTCCAGGTTGTTTGGGAGGGTCCTGGGCTGGGAGGTTAGAGAGCAGTTGGTGTGTCTAGTTAGCTACTGTATTACCTGAAATCCTTTTATGCTGCCACTTGCATTTCAATACAAGTTTATATTGTTTATTGTACCACTGTGTAGTTGTTATTATTAGGTTCCTGCCTGGGCAAACAGTCCATGCCATGGATGCCCAGACAGGTGGAGGCACTGCCAACACTATGTATCCTTATTCCCAAAATGCGGAAACTCAGGACCAACAGGTAAAGCAAGAAGGTGTAACCCAGCTGGAGGGTGCCAGCGGCAAAAGAGCGTTACACGTTTATACAGTACAAGGGAGATGGTTCCCTCCCAGTAGTCAAATATCTGCAGTTCAATTACAGGAATTGACCTCAAAAATAAGGAACAAAAAGACGACAATGGTGCAGATCAATGTGACACTATATAAATATATTAAAAAGATTCACTATTGCAGCACACTCACAATTTTTGAGAGCTCTCTAGCTCTATAGTTGGTGCGTCACGGACTGTTACAGGCCAGCCCGTCAAAAACTGGGAAGAGGTAGATTCACACTGAGGAGGAGCGCTGTTCTTTCACCTGGTTCACTTTCTATTTTGTCTTTTCTGTGGTGAGGGGAATACCACATTTGTAAGAACGTGTAGCGATCCATCCATTGTTTCTGAGCGCCTTCTATACAACCTGTTTTCTGAACCAATTTAACAGGAGTACCTAATAAAGTGGCTGGTGAGCGTATAATACATTTGAACAATGCTGAAAATTCTAGGTCATAAACCGCTGGATGGCCAGAGTTTACATCCCTTCTCTAGGTTTTGCCACAAGAAGGAGCTGTGTTGTCCCTGAAGCAGAGGTGCTGTTTCGTAGCTATTTTTTTTTCTTCTTCCCTTCTTGTACTAATTTGTTCTTATATTTTTCATGAAATGTCTGCATAGATAATGAAATGGGAACAAAACGCTGTCTAGAAAAACACAAAGGGACGTATGCAACGTTGATGGAGTTTTTTTCTTATAAGTAACATAATCACAATAATTACTTTTTAGAAAATATTCTTTTCAATCATGAAGGATTAGGAACCGAAGATCACAATGCCTGCCACTATTTATTGAAGTGATTCCACTCCACAAAGCAATGCTACCATGTTTGAAAGCCAGTTGAGAGCGGAGTCACGGTAACCTAGAAACTAAACCAAAAATGTATAGAATTAAATCTCATCCTACTGTTCAGATTACAATGATTTCAAATGTTGTCAATGCCAGGTATTATTTTAATTACATATCATGGGAGGGAATGCGTTGGAAACTTGTAATTTCTTTACAAAGTTCTGCATTTCCATTTTATAACCAATAAGTGATAGGGATGTGCGTTTCGGGTTTCGGAATTTTGGAATTTTCACGAAATTTCCCGATTCGTGTTTTCGGATGCGGCCGATTTTCCGAAAATTTCTAGATCCGAAAATGGCAGATGCGAAAAGTTTTCCGAGCCGAAAGGAAATATTTTCGGAATTTTCGAATGGACTTGAAATGTGTCAAATCGAAATTTATTGCTTTGAAATGAGGAGAACAGACGTTCCAAAAAAATGAAAATTTCCAAAATCACGAAAAGTCGATACAAAAAACGAGCAAAGTGAGACGAAAATACGAAAAATGGTCGATATTCCGAAAAAAAAATGTACACGAAAAACGAGTCGAGCCGAACCGAATCGAAACAGAAATCGGTCGAAACAAGCTGAATCGAAAAGTTTGAAAATCCGAAAAATCGAACCGAACCGAAAAAAAAAATCGGTGCACAAGCCTAATAAGTGACACAAGAAAGTTATTTAACCCTTTCAGGTAGGTAAACTATATCTGACGTTCTGGGTCCCTGGCACCCCCTCTGGCATATGTGAACATTGCATCCAAGTTCTGGACATTTTTTTCCCTTTGGATTCAAGCCTGGAACCACACCTGGACTCAATTATTCTAATGAATTCTGTATATAAGGAGGCATCACCCAAGGAAGGGTGCTACCTCATTTTGATCCTCACTTTGATCTAGCCTCAGTCTAATTTATGCCTAGTCTGTTACATTGCCTTGCAGTCCTAGTTCGGTGCTATTTGCTCTAAACCTCCTGTCTGTATTCAGGTTTATGTTCTTGTTTCATGTTCTATTCTGGTTCATGCTCATGTCTGATATTTATGTTTTCATCTCATGTTTTCTCTAGTTTATATCAGGTTTATGTTCTTGCTTATATTGCTCTAGTGTTTAGTCCTCTCAAGTTGTTTTAGTTTAGCATTCTGTTTCTTGTATTCATTCTGATTTGATTCTATTGTTTGGTATTATGCTCTTGCTTTAGTTGTGTGTTTATTTGGGTTACAAATAAATCTGGTTGTTTTTCTGTTTTATATCTGTTTCACGTCTGTATTCAGGTCAGATCACTGCGTATTTAGCTCACACCACTTCTACACCATGTCAGGCCACGTCCACCGTAACACTATACATGCAATTATTAAAAAAATGCTATAAAGACTCCACTTTGCATTCGTTGTGATGACATTACAGGATTTATATAATGAGATGCAAGATGATGGAAATGTAAGCTTTTTTGAACAGAAGTTTTGCTTCCATTTGAATTTGCAGACATAAAAAGCTGTCAGACCAAATCCCAATTAGAAGTTATACTAGTACATTTAAGTCAAAACAATTAATTAAAACAAACAAAATAAAATTAAGCTCTACAATGAAACTGTTGAAGGTGACAATTGAAATAAAAACCTGTATTGAAAACATTTGAGCGGTTATTCTAAAAGGTATAAAAAAAGGAACAATTGTGTGTTATTTCGTAGGACCTGAGGGTCTTTCAAGACAAACAAAAAACAATTTTACGTGAAAACTATTAAAAACAAATATAAGGTCTACAGAAATAAAATGGAAGGCTTTTGAGTTGTGTTGATACATAGCCCAGTCTATTAGTGGTTGTTATCAAAATACACATAAAAAAGCAAGGAATGATAAAAGACAAAGTTTAAAAATTAAGACTTGAACAGATCTGACTCATCTATGTCTTGCATTTTATTACCATTAACTAAGCTCATATTTATAACTTTATTTTTTGGATAGATATATTTTTCTTTTCCCTTTTTTAATTATATGTAGACTTTTTTTTCCAGTGGATTATGGCCACCTTCAAAAAGTAACTATTCCCTTAAACCCTTGGTTGGAAGTAACCTTGAAAGTCTGGCCTCCTGTAACTTTACTGACCCAAGGGTTTATCATGCTCATTAATATTCAAGAACATGAAATAGGAAATCATTTCCTCACAGGTGTCTGTAACACAGTGCAGTGGAGAGCCTGAATCCGTGTCTGCCTATGGTGTACAGCTCAGGGCAAAAGAACACAGACAAAAACAAGGCGGTAATTAGGAAACCACATGCCGATCATCAGATGGAGATGGCTGGCAAGATCTCATAGGAACAGACTGATTGAATGTCCCTGGAGGAAATTGCCAACTTTCAGGCAACACTATCAAACTTTTATTTAGTACGTATGCATACATTCACTCATTAAAAATATAATTCTCTGTATGATATCACACGCTAGAAGTAAAAAAAGATCAAAAATTCTGCATCCAGCCAGGAGATGCTTAAAAAAAGTTAAATCTTAAAAAAGATTAAACTTAAAAAAAGGTTAAAGTAATTGTATCTAATTAATGTATACAAAGTATAATATAAATATATATATATATATACTGTGACACTGTGATTAGGGGCAGGTTAGTAGACCATAAATATATTAGAAGGTGTATGGAGAATGCCATTTTCCCACTATAGGGTTAATCCTAAACTTATGCCTGATTAAGTCTGTCCTGCCCATATAGGAGAGGTAGTCCCCCTCTGAGTGTGCAGTCTGTGTGCTGGCTATAGCAGGGAAGGAAGCAAAAGAAAACCCTGAGGTCAAAAGGGAAGTGCTCTTCATTTCTCCATTTATTGGCAAACGGCCTAGCTGTCCAATATTCAGTGAGGGCATCCTGTATGTTTAGTCAGACTCCACATGAAGGAGTAGGCGGATGTTTTATATTCTGTTTATTTGAAGTTTTGCTGTACCTTGCTACTTTTATGACTGCACAATAAAAAAGGAAGTACTGATCCCTACATCCAGTGCCTCTATCACAATACACAGTATATACATACACTTACACACAAACAAGTAACCATACGTACACATAAACTTGTATGCAACACCACTGTATATATAATACTGTATCATGTCAATGAGGATTCTTAAATATGGAAAAAAATAATGGAAAATAAAAAATCAGGAACCATCGAAGGAGTCTCTACACCATGATGGGATGCATGAGTTTAGTGAAACTTAACTTTTTGTGGAAAAAAATAACATACAACCATTATTAGGCTGTATTCCATAGTTGCTGCTAATGTAGTATCTCAATATGTAATCTTTAGAATAGATAGAATACATTTAACATCTGGCATCAATATTCCAATCTTGTTGCTACAGTCAGGTGAAAAAGGCTTGTGCCTTGCAGCTAGCGTGAACTTAATGTACTTAAGCATCACTTATTCTTAACATGGGAGAACAATCTATTTTTACCGTCTCGACAAGTGAGGTATTCCAAAGTGCTTGCGCAATTTACTGTCGAGACGAAAAAGCAAAGGTTTTAACACCTTTAAAAGCTGGTGATTAATAATTCCGTAAATGCAAAATAATCTAACACGTTTAATCCCCCCTGAAAACACAAAGTCACCTTTCATTCTCAGTGAAAAAGTTGACCCGATCCACCGCTTCTTCTCCCTGGGAGCAGAGTGAGACAGGGAGCAAATAGTTTCTAGTCTCCCTCCGCAATAATTCCACAGCGTCACACGATCTCGCAAGAGTGAGGTCATGCAGAGCTTGTGGCCCGGAAGGGAGCTCACGACCCAGAAGCACAAGCCTCCATGGAGTCCTAAGGATTCCAGGAGTTAATACTGGTGGTGGCGCAGAATAATTTCACCATCTCCATGTTGTGTCAAGTATAGGATAGGGCCCATTAAGTGTTATTATAACGCAATAAAACATCAAACGCAAAACAAAAGTAAAAAAGAATAAAAAAATAAATGGCAGTAACTAGTGCACTGGGAACAAATGACATACTCTAATCTAATGTACCATGTCAATGTTTTCCACATACCTGTATCTACATAAAAAACAGAAGCTTAGCAGTTCAGGGACACTGTACTCAATCAAGATGGTCACAAAAGGGTAATAACAAGAAATAAGGGATTATTAGGGAAAAATATCTACCTGTGATAAAATCGGTTACTAAATTAGTGCACATCCACTGCTCACTCAATGTATATGAGTCACAAGGTTCTCCTCTGGCTAACGTCATACAATAACAAATATAGTCAAGAAGTAGAAAAGAGTGGGAAAAGAAGGGAAAAATATCGTAAAGCATCTTTGAGCAGAGATCTCTACTGCTATGTTGCCTACTAAGGCCGGGGTCAGACAAGCGCACTATTTTGCACACATGGTTATTCTTAACCCTATTTATCCCTTCCTCCGCCAACCCACATTCTTCTCAGAGTTGATATACAAACCATTAAGTCATTGTATATTTCCCCAATTGATTAAGCTCTGTTAAATATCCTTCTTCTATATCCATCCTGGTCCCCTCTTCCCCATTATTAGCTTGTAATGGCTAAAAATGTATCTCAATTCCTCATCACTCTTGCAAATAAACGGTGTCTGCTGCAGCATCGATACATCAGATGCTGAGCCAATCACTCAGCAAATGAACAACCATCCAGATGCGTTTCAAAGTAGCATTAAAAGACATTGATTGATTACACTGCACAACGTGGACAAAGCTGATCAGATCCTTGGAAGGCTGTCTAGTGAGTGTTGCTTGATAGTCTTCTGAGCAGAGAGAAGCTCCACTCTGTTTTAGAAGGCAAACACAGTCTGTAGGGACTGTCAAAAAGTGAGGCGGGACACTCAGCACTAGGGATGAGCCGAATACGCCCGAGTTCGGGTTCGTACCCGAACCCGAACTTTCCAAATGTTCAAATCTGAATCCGAACTCAATACAAGTCAATGGGGCTGAAAAGTCAGTTTTTAGAGTGCCCTCCAAGAGGGCATATATGCTACATATTTGCTATAAAAGGTGTATGGGGGTCCGGGTAGTGCCCTGGGGGACAGGAAACAAGGACAAAAAGTTTTAAAATAAACGTTTTTAAAGAGAGTGAGTTTTCCATGAAATAAGGGTTAAAAATAAAAATGAAAAATTCCTTCAAATATCGTGCCTAGGAGGTCCCCATAACCTGCCCGTGAAGTGGCGGATTTCTAGGATGTATAGAAGCACTTAAAAACAAAAAAAATACATTTCAAAATAACGGTAAATGCTATTCCTTTAATCTATCCATAAACGACTGCTTGGGGCGGCAGTCTGTATGAAAAGAGGAGACATTTTCGGACACGCAGAAAAAGTTTAGTGATTTTTTGGCTAAATTATTGTGAAACTTATGCAGGCTTTGGATGAAAGTAACAATAGGTGCTTTGAAAAGGGCCTACAGTGCCGTCACACCATAACCCCTCTGAGGATATGAATCTGATACAGGCGTCAGTGGCAGTGCACCCAAATATTGTGCTTTTGGTGCCAGACTGCCAGGCCAGCAAGTACTATCATACAGTAACCCCTCTGTAGTATTGTGGAAGAATGCAGGGGTGGACCATGTGGTCCTATATTAAAAAGATATGAATCTGGTAAAGGAGTCAGTGCACCCAGATATTGTGCTTTTGGTGCCAGACTGCCAGCAAGTACTATCATACAGTAACCCCTCTGTAGTATTGTGGAAGAGTGCAGGGTTGGACCCTGCGGTTCAAAAAATTAAAATGATATAAATCTGGCACAGGCGTCAGTGCAGCCAAATATTGTGCCTTTCATGGCAGCAAGTGCATTCACACCGTAACTCTTTTGTGGTATTGTGGAAGAGTTCAGTGCTGGAGGTTTTGTGCATGCAGAAGAGATCCCCGATCTATTCCGTTACGTTAGCATCAGGGGATTGATAACTGCTGATCCAGGACTGATTCATTATTATAAATGTCAGCCGGTCTACAGAGTCGGTGGACAGACGCAGTCTTTTGTCTGTGACAAAACCTCCAGGGGCACTGAATGTCCTTTCAGAAAGCACGCTGGATGAAGGGCAACCTAGTAGCTGCATAGCATATTGGCTAAGTTCTGGCCAGTGATCCAATCTCAACACCCAGTAAGCCAGTGGATCATCTGCTGGAAAGGTATCCAGGTCTGCCCTTGCCCCTAGGTATTCCTGCACCATATGGTGAAGACGCTGGCAATGGGTGCCTACATTTGACGTCCCTGGGCGTCGTGGACTAAAAAAATTTCAAAATGCATCAGTCAAGTGGCCCTGGCCTTCACCACTATTCCTCTGATCATCCGCAGTCTCAGAAGCACGTGTGTCATCACTTGGTAACCTACCAGTGCCTGGAAAGGTGTTACACAAGTGTCGCTTTAGAGCGTCCTCAAGTTTTTTCATCCTGTGCTCCCTCTGTGCGGGCAGGATGAGCTCTGCAACTTTACCCTTGTATTGTTGATCAAGAAGGGTTGCCAACCAGTAATGATCCCTCTCCTTGACAGCACGAATCCTGGGGTCCTTTAGCAGGCTTTGCATCATAAGGGAGCCCATGCAGCGTAGGTTGGAGGTGGCATTAGCTTCCGAGTCTTCCTGGTCAATGAGGATGACCCCATTGTGCACTTCCTCCTCCCAGCCACGCACTAGCCCTTGTGTTTCTGGGCACACGAAACCCTCCCTTGAGGAATCCCCACCTTCACTGCCCCCACTACTTAAATATTCCTCCTCCTCCTCATCTTCCTCCTGTCTGATCTGAGTAGGACCCGCTGGAATGCTGTCTGCGGAAAGACTGGGGCCTTGAGAGCTAGGTTAGGCCTCCTCTTCCTCCTGCTGCTCTGCCTCTAGAGCCACATCTATAATTCCCCGCAGAGTGTGCTCCAGCAGGAACACTAAAGGAATTGTGTCACTGATGCATGCACTCTACATGCTCACCATCCTCAGTGCCTCCTCAAATGGTGACAGTACAGTGCATGCATCCTTGATCATCAGCCACTGCAGGGAGGGGAACCAAGTTGACCTGAACCTGTCCTTGTGCCATACTCACACAGGTACTCGTTGATGGCCCTATGCTGCTTGTGCAGATGCTGTAGCATTGCTAATGTCGAGTTCCACCTGGTGGGCATGTCACAGATCAGACGGTTTGTGGGAAGGTGGAATTCTCTTTGAATTTCTGCCAGGCGAACGCTTGCTGGGAATGACTGTCTGAAGTGGCTGCAGACTTTTCTGGCCTAGCTGAGAAGCTCTGGCAGCCCTGGGTACTTGGTTAGGAAACGCTGTACCACTAGATTTAGGACGTGTGCTAGGCATGGTACATGCGTCAATTTACCCTTGCATAGGACAGAGAGAAGGTTGCGGTCATTATCGCAGACGATCATTCCCAGCTGAAGCTGGCGTGGTGTTAACCATCTCTGCACCTGCCCCTGCAGAGCTGACAGAATCTCTGGCCCGGTGTGGCTCCTGTCCCCTAAACAAACCAGCTCAAGCACATTATGGCATTTTTTTGCTTGAGCCATTGCGTAGCCCCTGCCACGCGTCAGTTTAACTGCCACTTCGCCAGAGACAGAGAAGGAGGAGGAGGAGGAAGAGGTGGTGGAGCAGACAGACCTCATACAAGCAGCTTTTTGGAGGTGTGGTGGATGAACAAGCTCCAGCACAGAGCCCGTCTTGGATCCCTCCCAGCTGCAATCAGAGTTACCCAGTGTGCCGTGAAGGAAATGTAACGGCCCTGTCCATGATTGCTGGACCACGTGTCTAAAGTCACATGCACCTTGTTGCTGACTGCCTTTCCCAATGACTGGATTACATTGTCTTCCACGTGCTGGTATAGTGCTGGAATGGCCTTGCGTGAAAAGTAATGGCGTTTTGGAACCTGCCACTGTGGTACAGCACATTCAGCAAATTCACAGAAGAGTCCACCAGCTGGAAAGGCAGCAGCTGCAATGTGAGTAATTTTACTAAGCTGGCATTTAGACGCTGTGCTTGGGGATGGTTGGGACTATATTTTTTCTTACGCTGCAGCAGCTGTGGCAATGTAATCTGACTGCGTAAATCTTCAGCTGATGGGATGATGTCACATTGTGAGGAAGGAGCTGGTACATCCATTACTGTAGCATCATCCCTGTCAGTGGAGGTTGTAGGCAATCACATCGCAGGACATACAGTGGGGGTAGAGACAGATGAGGAGGAGGAGGACCTACGCAAAGTTTTGCGCCAACAGGATGTGTGGCAGGTGTTCATATGTCGCCTCAAAAACGTGGTACCCAAGTGTCCGGTGTCTTTCCCACGCTTCAGCCTCATCTGACATAGATTACAAATAGCAACGGTGCGCTCTGCTGCACATTTCTTAAAGAACTCCCAGACAACAGAGTTCTTGGATGTGTGCTTCGAGACAACAGCGCTCTGCACCGGAGCAGCTCTGACATCTGATGCCTTGGACTGGCTAGTGCTACGGTTGGTCATAGAGGATGTTGTGCCTCGTGTTTGCTGTTCCTCCTCCTCCCCCTCCTCTTCACTTGATTCCTCTGTTCGATCTGGCGCCCACGTGGAGTCAGTGACCTCATCATCAATGTCATCTTCACCCCCTATCTCCTCGTCACTGGAGCCAACTTGGCAGTATGCTGCAGCTGCTGGGGCAACATGAGTGCCAGTTATTTGTGTGTCATCACTGGCACCTCCTTCCTCTAGGTTGATTATACTCCCTTCCTCAACCTCAGAGATTGAATCAGAGCACTGTACTTGCTGCGCATCCTCAAGCAGCATGTCACGCTCATTGTAGTCAAACAATTCAGCTGACTCCTCCATGTGTGATAGCGAGGCTACGGCAGGAGTAGCTGTGGACATGGAGGCTGCATTAGATGTTTTGTCAGCTGAGGTGGACTGTAAAGCACTACAAGCCTGGCTGGCAGAGGACTCGGAGGATGAGGATGGCCTGGTTAACCAATCCACCAAATCCTCAGTACGTTGCTGCTACTTAAGACGGCCAGCACCAGTTAGAAAGGACAAGCGTGCCCCTGCAGAGGATGCTCCACGTCCACCATGACCAGATGCACAGCCTCCCGACACAGGGGCTGCTTGCCCTCTTATCTGTGTCTGGGAGCGTCTGCCTGTTATTTTTGTTCTTTCACACATAGTGAGTGATATATAGATTAAATATATATAGAACTCTGATTAAACTCTGGTATAAAGATTAAAGATTTACAGAACTCTGGTATAACTCAGTGAGACACCCTGATAGCTGGCAGCCAGTGACAAGACACAGATTACAATTCCCTCCTATAAATCAGTGAGACCCCCTGATGGGTGGCAGTGAGAAGCCACAGATTACAAGTCTCAGAAACCTCCTATAAATCAGTGTGACCCCTTGATGGGTAGCAGTGAGAAGCCACAGATTACAAATCTCAGAAACCTCCTATAAATCAGTGTGACCAGTTGATGGGTGGCAGTGAGAAGCCACAGATTACAAATCTCAGAAACCTCCTATAAATCAGTGAGACCCCTTGATGTGTGGCAGTGAGAAGCCACAGATTACAAGTCTCAGAAACCTCCTATAAACACAATTTGCATAAATCTGCTAAAAGTATGTGTGACCCCCTAATGGGTGGCAGTGAGAAGACACAAATTACAATTCGCATAAATCTGCTAGAAGTATGTGGGACCCCCTGATGGGTGGCAGTGAGAAGCCACAGATTACAAGTCTCAGAAACCTCCTATAAATCAGTGTGACCCCTTGATGGGTGGCAGTGAGAAGCCACAGATTACAAGTCTCAGAAACCTCCTATAAATCAGTGAGACCCCCTGATGGGTGGCAGCCAGTGAGAACACACGGATTCTAACAATTCCCAAATATTTTGTAGAAATTTGTGACCCCCAAAATACTTGCTGGCAGTGACAAGACACAGATCACCTCAATTCCCAAATGTTTTGTAGAAATTTGTGACCCCCAAAATACTGCGTGGTACTGGCTGTGTGACAAGACACAGATCACCTCAATTCCCAAATGTTTTGTAGAAATTTGTGAGACCCACAAAATACTTGCTGGCAGTGACAAGACATAGATCACCTCAATTCCCAAATGTTTTGGAGAAATTTGTGATCCCCAAAATACTTGCTGGTGGCCAGTGACAAGACAGATCACCTCAATTCCCAAATGTTTTGTAGAAATTTGTGACCCTCAAAATACTGCGTGGTACTGGCTGTGTGACAACACACAGATCACCTCAATTCCCAAATGTTTTGTAGAAATTTGTGAGACCCCCAAATACTTGCTGGCAGTGACAAGACACAGATCACCTCAATTCCCAAATGTTTTGGAGAAATTTGTGATCCCCAAAATACTTGCTGGCAGCCAGTGACAAGACACAGATCACCTCAATTCCCAAATGTTTTGTAGAAATAAGACCCCCCCAGACCCCGCCAGTAGCATGGCAGACCGGCAGTAAGAACACACAACAACAATCTCCTATGAAATCTCCTCTCAAATGCATGCTGAAGCGGTGCGTGGAAGCCTTATATAGTGTGCTGCGGGACTTAGCTCTGTGAGCCCATGATTGGGCAAAATTTGCCCAATCTGGACTCAGAGCCGTGATTGGCATACTGTTGATTCTGTCTTGCACCAGACTTGTGGTCAGGTGCAAGGCTGTAGCCAATTACGAGCTTCAGGCCAATGTAAAAGTGCATTGTGGGCCATTGTGGTGCATTGTGGTCGAACATGCGCCGAACACCCGGAAAGTTCGGAGTTCGAAAGCAGACCGAACAGGCTAAGTTCGGATCGAACTCCGAACCGTCCGAACCGAACAGCTCATCCCTACTCAGCACACCATGGTCAATTAATTAATGTAATATTATCATGTCACGGTCCTTTTCTGTAATGCAACGCAATTGCCTGTTGACCAAATACAATGAAATGTTATTTTAAGTGGTCCAGCTGAAGCTTGCTCATCATTTATTAGTATGGTGTAAAAGACTAAATGTCAAATAATTTATACAATGACAAGATTAAATACAGAACTCAAAAAAATTAAGGAAACTATAATTACCATTTTCAGTAAGTATTCCAAACTTTGTAAAAAAAAAATTTAATTGCTCTAAATACATATCTAAGAAGTAAATTCCTGTTCTAGTGGCTTACTTGTTGTTTATTGACAGAGAGCCCTGTTCCATAGATGACGTAACAATGGAGACGGAAAGCAGGAAATATGTGTCTCCAGATTTTCCTTTACTTTCTTCATGCCGCCGCGAGTATCGGCTTGTGGAGTCCAGAGGACTCCATGGAGCTTTGTGCATCCCGACCGCAAGCTTACTCTTGCCAGATCACACTCGCCAGATCACACAAAGCACAGACTAGGAACTATTTCACTCTGCTCCCAGGGGGAAATAGCAGATCGCACCACCCTTGTCACAGCGGTATGAGAAGTCAGTATGGGATTTAATAGGGGGGGGGGGGGGGGTTAGAGAGTGTTGTATGATTTTGCACTTGCAAAACCATTTAACACCAGCTTTTAGGAGTCAGTATTTCTCACTGAAATACCATCTCTTGTGTAGAGGTATTGTACCATATCCTCGTGCAGGGAAATGATGGACACCGGGAAGTACGTCAGTACGGGCGCACATAGTGCACTCGTCTGACCCCGGCCTTACAGCTCCTGGAGTTATCTTATTGACAACTTTGGCTATATTATATATATATATATATATAATATTCATAACATTCCTGTGTGTCAGAATTTGAGATATAAAGTGAAGGACAGCCGGTAAAATATAAATAGTGGGCTGTAGTGGGATTTCCTGTAGTCAAATTTTTTTAGAAGTGAACGGTTACAGGAGAGAGCATTCTGAGGAGCTTACAAAAAATAGACAGGTGACAGATACAACCATGCCACATTCTAACAGTACAGCAATAATTACAGACATCAATTATCTGTGGCAGTTTTTAATATATCACCTTATTTAAGTATTATCCAATGACCTTAGGGCAGTGTACCGTCAGTTTTCTTTATTTGCCCTGTGTGGGTTAGCTACTTCCAGGATTACGACTATGACTGTGTATGTAGTGACCCAACATATGCTGTTTAGATTGATTGCCTCCAAGTGCTTTATAAAAATCACGAGCGTCTTTGAATTTTAGTGACTCATCTTTCAGCAAAGGGCACATTTTTACAATTCTGTGTCACGTCTAAGCTTCAGCTGCTTCTGAATACAGGTGTTAACTATTTTCATACCAAATGTTTAAATGCAAGATGTTGGATTTGTGATTCTTCTATATTCACCATCTTGAGATCAGTCCTACCTCATTTAGATTAGCTCACCTGGTGATACACACAAACCATTAAGGGCCCTTAGGCGACGGAGCCGTTATGATTAATGAATGAACCATTAAGTATTATGACCTACCATGTTAACCCAAACAGCTCCTGTCCTATACCCGCTGAGCCACAAATTTCCCTTGTAAAGAGATTATACTTTCTATTGAAAGAGCTAATTTGTGGACAGCCACAGAATAGCACGCGATTCCCAGGTCTTTCGTTATTCCTGTCTCAAGCTGGTATTTAAGAAAAAACATTGGCTCTCACAACCTGGTATAATGTGATTATAAAAAAAATAAGAACTAGAATTTTCTGTCTATAATGTCATAACGCAGCTTGTTATTTCTGAGTTTTTATTTTCATTTCTTACATGAAAAATCAATTTACGCTGCAGTCATAAATAAAAAAAAAACCACTCATGGTCATCTGTGTGTGAAATGAAGGAGCTATTTCCATTTTTTCCTTTGTTTTTAGATGTTTCATTGCTGTATGGTACACTTACATGATTGTGGCCAATTGACGTGGATGTGTTGATGGCCTGGGGAGCACGGTTACGTCATATGATGCCATATAAGAACACTTATCCCAGCAGGAGGCCGAGCCTGAATTTTCTGTTCTTCAGGTGAATATATATTCATATTCTTTAACTCATCGCTCAGCTGTACATTCATCAGAAAAGAGCAGTGTCTAAAGACATTCCTCACAGTAGGTAATTTTACAATATCTAGTCAAACCAAAAATATGTAAGAATTTGATATGCCAGCATTTAGATTACCGTAGATACTAGAGTATAGAGCGACCCGAGTATAACGCGATAGAGTGAGATTTATTATGGAAATGATAGAAGACTCATGACTCGACTATAACGCCAGAAGTAAAATTATAATAGTAAACTGCACCCGTAAACAATTAAAATTCTTCAAAGTCAGTGACAAAATTCTATTCCTCAAGTGAAGTAGTCAACATGTGCACACTATACCCTGAACCCTGTCAAGAGCAACAATTCTAACAGAAAGCAAGTGAATAGCCCTGAAACCTAATATAAATGGAGCTGGAGATTTTTAACTGGCATGCTTTTCAAAGTGCACAACAGAATATAGGTTAGAAGCATCTGGCCTTAGAGGTAAATGAAACCCTGCCTAAGAAACCCTCCAGTTGCCATGAAAGTACTGCATGAGTGTGCCATGCCAGGGTCACACAACGCAACTGAGAGATGAAGGAATGTCAACTCTGATGTTAGTGTGCTCAGCGCTACAAAGCTCCATCCTCCTATGGAGGATTGTGCTTTGCAGCCCTGTCAAACGCACGTCAAAACGCCGGGAGGCAGGTCAGTACGCGCACGCTTAGTGCAGCCGAGCAAAATTTTTTTCCACGTGATGTAGATGTTTCGAATATACTGTGGCCCTCTAATTTTAGGGTTAATTTTAGTCACCAAAATCTCGCAGGAAATACTTGAGTATCTGCGGTATGTCAGCTTTTGAATGTGTCTGGATACAACCAAAGCTTCAACCTGTAATCCAGTACCTCACCCCATGACCAATTCCTCATGAGATTAGTTTAAGGAGTACGCTTTATAGTTTCTTTACACAATATAACCCACTAACAAAAGGATTTAAGAAATAGCACGGTATCCATCTGACAAACAGAAAATCAGATACTTCCATGAATTAGGAGACTTCCCTCAGAATAAGCATCATATGGTCTATTGCATTTTATCTGTTAACTAAATTATACGTATGGTGCTATAGAGCTTATTTACTAAAATTATCAAATGTAGAGTGTTGATGAGTAATGGCGCTAGTTATGACAGACACATTATAAAATGTGAGTATGATCTTCACACTATATAAAAACAAGTTATCCTTGTGTATCGCATTTCTAGACTAAAAAGAAACGTTTTAGGGGTCTCTTTTCCTTCTTTTTTTTTTACAGTAAAAGCAATAAAATTTGGAATTCTCTTCCTAAAGATGATGTTTTCTCCAAGTCAAGCAATGCCTTTGAAAACTTCCTAGATGCAATCCAGGTGCAATAAGGTATAAATGAATATACACAGATTAAAGGTTGATGAATTGCTTATTTCATCGAAGAATATATCGGATTGCCATTATGGAATCAAGAAGGACTTTCTCAATAGGAGAAGGGAAAGGGTTCCTTTTGGAATAAGCAGCGGGGATGTGTGGAAGGTTAAATTTGGTGGACAGTGGCCCTTTTTAACCTACCTTACAGTTATTGTGTGTTATTAAGGGGATGATAAGCAGCTATGCATGTGCTTGACATTATTATCATCAACACTAATGCCATCATTCATTTTGTAAGCGAAAGAGGATATCCTAGGTACCTTTACACAATTTTTAACAGTCTCTCGCTCCTGTTCATTGGCATTGGGAAAATGTAATATATAATATTTATTAGATGATTCCTCAAGCCAAGTAGTCAACATGTGCACACTATACCCTGAACCCTGTCAAGGGCACAAATTCTAGCAGAAAGCCAGTGAATAGCCCTGCAACCCGATATGGATGGAGTAGTGGTAACATCACTGCTCTATAACCGTGGAGACACAGGTTCGAATCCCAGCAAGAGCACCTCCCCAGTAAGTGTCCGTGGGCAAGACACCTAACAGTACATACTCGCCACCCAGGACACACTTGAATAAGAGAAATCTCAATGTATTCTTCCTGGTAAAAATACTTTATAAAAAATAAACTGCAAATTTTAAGATGATTAGCAGAGAAGAAACAACATTTAGTTAGAAATGTTGTCTCTTTTTCTACTTTATATACTATGTAGCACTTCAACAGCATCTTGGCCAACTAGGCCCATTAGCAAATACAAGGATTGTATGTGCCTGCGCACCTGCGTGCATTTGTTGTTTTTTTTTGGACATGATCCATAGACTGAATGTTTGCGCCATTAATGGCGGAGGGGGCTGGAGACATTGTGCAGATGCCCTTCTAGCATTGAAATGATACAAAAAAAATATGAAACAAAGTAAGAAATCAGAATGCCCAAGTAATAACAGATGCTGTTTTGTACATGAGGGACCTCGCTGCTATTATAATGAATGAAGGGCTGACATCTTTTCACCTCCCCATCTGCAATCAGTCACAGAGAAGAGCTTGCAGAATGCGGCTATTCATTATTAACTATGGGCTCCTTCAATGGCTCCTTTATGAAAAGCAGTGATCAACATCCATGCAGTGGAGATAAGCTTTGTTGAAATCAGAGATTACGCCTCTTGTATTTTAATATTTGTATGAAAAACAGGTTCTGAGACTGTACTGTGCAGCAAAAACTCTAATATCATGATTTTTGAATAGCTATTTAGAGAGTAGCTTATTTCTTTTCTCAATGCTCAAAAA
This sequence comes from Leptobrachium leishanense, assembly GCA_009667805.1. NCBI lineage: Eukaryota > Metazoa > Chordata > Amphibia > Anura > Megophryidae > Leptobrachium > Leptobrachium leishanense. Next base: position 136,499,766 of record CM019065.1, read on the forward strand.
CTAATTACCCTTCACTGCTGTGATCTTTGGATGAGGAGTTATGATCTTGGAAGAATTCCATTAACCCTAATACTGCAGTGCAAAACTAACAAAACAAAAATATAGTTTGTCCCTACAGTTAGTTTTTACGTCGAAGAGGCTGTTGTGATTAACTATACAACTGGCATGGGTTTATCCAGAATCTCGCATAGTGATTCCAGAGGCAGAAAAATGACACATTCATATGGAATTCAATATATGCTCGAATGTTCCCTACGAGTAATTTCAGATCCCATCTTAAACACCATAGTGGGCATGCTCGGACAGCTGGGCAAATCAGGCCTTTTCAGTACTCATTTACACTTTTTGTATGATCCTTATCGGACAGTGAAAATTGGTGATTTTGATGATTAACGGACTAGATGTCATAAATGTTTCATGTATCAATAATCATAAATCAGTAATATAAACTATGCATTTCTACGTAAAAAAACACACGCAGGACATGTAGACCATTCATGATAGAGGGGATAGATCATGAACGGTTATGCCTTTTGTATGTGTTTTCAGATGTTTTGTGCTAAACCTAACATGTTTTATGTGAATTTACAGAATAAAAGATGACTATTGTGCACACAGAAATATACACAAATGAGTGAAAACCACCACACTTTCAGACCTTCTCAGACAAAGCCTCACAGACATTTCAGATGAACTTTCCCTAAGAAGTTGTCAATCGCCTGTAAGTTTCTCTTATGTTCAGAAGGGTTTTGAAAATAGACACTAAGATAATAAATCATATATATTGATTGTCCAGTCCACATAGCTAGAGTTCTGGGAAAGCAAGAAACACGTTAAGTAGACAATCTTATAGTCCTTACAAAGTGTTCAATAAGAAAGCAGTTATTGGACTATATGTAGTGCATTTTTCAAGGAAAAAAGGTGGGGCACTCACCATGAAGTGTCATAAAGTAGCAGGCAGCAAGCAGCCAATGAAAAGATGGCGTATCCTCACATGCAGCCATGGAATAGAGGGTGCACACTAGTGTGCAGCCAATGTATAGAGCCAGGGTTAGTCCACAACATTGTGTTGCCTCAGTCCAAGGATGAAAAGCTGCCACCCTCCTCAAACTATGCCCATCAAAACACACCCATGCTTAGCACAGAGCTCCACAGCAATAAAACGCACAGTAATGTGCGGTGTGTATGAGCTTATCACAGAGATCCACAGTGCAGCACTATCGTTCACTTTATAATTGAAAAGTGAACAATAGTGCTGCATTAGAGGGAGAAAAAAATATTTATTTATATTTACTTAAAACCTGGTCATGCTCTGACCTTTCCAAGGATACCTCACACGATCCTCTAGCTTCTATGGTTCCAAAGATAAAGGGGTCCTTTGGACCCCGGTATCTCCTCTTTAGAGAATTCACTGGGGAGAAGGGATCCCATTTCTGACATCATCATACCTATGCTTGATGATGTCAGTGGGAGGGTGAGGTTCCGCAGGTAGCTGCAAAATTTTGATGATGGGCTGTAGATTTTCCCCACTAGCATGCGGAGGACATCGGCCCAGCCGATAAGTGCTGTTACTGAGTACCAGTGCGGGTCGGCAGAAAAACAGCCCTTCTTATATGTATCGCTTGGTTTCCTCAATTTCTTATTTTATATTACGGAGTTTGGCAAGTATTAGTTATCACAATCATAATTGTGCACAGGAGGTTGTGTCTGCTTGTTCAATAATTCATGCTTTCAAGTTTTGTCCTTCTAGGTTCCCATGTACATTTTGGGGTTTTTCATATATGGTTAGTATAAACGAACATTCAATTGAATAGCTTAAATTTATTTTAAGTTTGTAAATAACCAAAGTAACTTGTGTGCACACCACGAAACATGGGCTGAGCATGCACATGGTCACAATTGAACTCTTTATAATTGTTGACAACTGGAAAGTTTCACACAGAGCCTGTGGGTTAAACCTCCATTGAATGCCTCATGAGCAGGAATTTCCTAAAATAGTTTGTACTGAAATAATTGATTCAGCATAGCTTTATTAGGGTATCTAGAATGTTCTTTATCAAATGGTTAACAGTGTATAATCTAGAAATGTCCCTACATTTTTTATTTCTGGAAATGCATCTAACCTCTTACACCATTTTAAATAAGGTCATATATACAGTCAGGTCCATAAATATTGGGACATCGACACAATTCTAATATCTTTGCCTCTATACACCACCACAATGGAGTTGGAATGAAACAAACACAATGTGCTTTAACTGCAGACTGTCAGCTTTAATTTGAGGGTATGTACATCCAACTCAAGTGAACGGTGTAGGACTTACAGCAGTTTGCAGATGTGCCTCCCACTTGTTAAGGGACCAAAGGTAATGGGACAATTGGCTTCTCAGCTGTTCCATGGCCAGGTGTGTGATATTCCCTCATTACCCCAATTACAATGTGCAGATAAAAGGCCCAGAGTTCATTTCAAGTGTGCTATTTGCATTTGGAATCTGGATCTCATCTTGAGAGTTGACAGCAACAAAGAGCTGTCACTATCAGTGAAGCAAGCCATCATTAGGATGAAGAAACAAAACAAACCCATCAGAGAGATAGCAAGAACATTAGGCGTGGCCAAAACAACGGTTTGGAACATTCTCAAAAAGAAGGAACGCACCGGTGAGCTCAGCAACACCAAAATACCCGGGAGACCACGGAAAACAACTGTGGTGGATGACCGAAGAATTCTTTCCCTGGTGAAGAAAACACCCTTCACAACAGTTGGCCAGATCAAGAACACTCTCCAGGAGGTAGGTGTATGTGTGTCAAAGTCAACAATCAAGAGAAGACTTCACCAGAGTGAATACAGAGGGTTCATCACAAGATGTAAACCATTGGTGAGCCTCAAAAACAGGAAGGCCAGATTAGAGTTTGCCAAAAAACACCTAACAAAGCCTTCACAGTTCTGGAACAAGATCCTCTGGACAGATGAGACCAAGATCAACTTGTACCAGAGTGATGGGAAGAGAAGAGTATGGAGAAGGAAAGGAACTGCTCATGATCCTAAGCATACCACCTCATCAGTGAAGCATGGTGGTGGTAGTGTCATGGCGTGGGCATGTATGGCTGCCAATGGTACTGGTTCTCTTGTATTTATTGATGATGTTACCGCTGACAAAAGCAGCAGGATGAATTCTGAAGTGTTTCGGGCAATATTATCTGCTCACATTCAGCCAAATGCTGCAGAACTCATTGGACGGCGCTTCACAGTGCAGATGGACAATGACCCAAAGCATACTGCAAAAGCAACCAAAGAGTTTTTGAAGGGATAGAAGTGGAATGTTATGCAGTGGCCAAGTCAATCACCTGACCTGAATCCCATTGAGCATGCATTTCACTTGCTGAAGACAAAACTGAAGGGAAAATGCCCCAAGACCAAGCAGGAACTGAAGAAAGTTGCAGTAGAGGCCTGGCAGAGCATCACCAGGGATGAAACCCAGCGTCTGGTGATGTCTATGCGTTCCAGACTTCAGGCTGTGATTGACTGCAAAGGATTTGCAACCAAGTATTAAGAAGGGAAAGTTTGATTTATGATTCTTATTCTGTCCCATTACCTTTGGTCCCTTAACCAAGTGGGAGGCACATCTTCAAACTGCTGTAAGTCCTACACCGTTCACCTGAGTTGGATGTACATACCCTCAAATTAAAGCTGACAGTCTGCAGTTAAAGCACATTGTGTTTGTTTCATTCCAACTCCATTGTGGTGGTGTATAGAGACAAAGATGTTAGAATTGTGTCAATGTCCCAATATTTCTGGACCTGACTGTATATGCGATGTTAAGCCAGCTTAGAGAAGTATATTAAGATTCTGAAAAGCAAACGTCTTTATTAAATGGCGAGGACTGTGGTGCCGCAGAAAAAATCTCTAACAGTTGATATATTTTATTAAATATTATTAAATGAAATATTTTAAATGTTGAAGTAAGTGAAATGTGAGAAATAATGGAATGACTTGACATGTTTAATTAAAATATTTTAAATATACTGTATATATAAATGATCAAGCTATGACCAACCACTCCAACAAAACGTCCCTAAATGAACTTCTAGAATAGTTTATAAATTAATAAAATATATTACTGGGTTAGGAATGTCATTTTACCAACATTCTCAATAGATTGTATCTTTAATGTTTTTATTCAACAGTCGATGCGTCACAAATTGACTGAAAATTGCACCAAACATTGAAATTGATTGTTCGGTGCATTTCGGGGCCAAACCGGAGGTTAGTGAATAACCTCTTCAGTACATGATCACTCATCATTGATAAATATGGAAAGTGAATGGGGAATGAGATAGCATGAAAGAATGTGCTGGTGATAGGCCATGGACTACCAAAAGGAATAGGGGCTTCCACTCATCCTAACATACAATAAACACTCACTCATAGTTCTCAGTGCTCATATTTGACTTTTTTCTATTGCCTTATGAAAAAATAAATACATTTCAGAAAATTGGGAAAAATTAACTAGGCAGAAGGACTTGGGACACACACTTGAAACAAAATCTTGCAATAAAAGTATGTAGCTGTGCAGAATTGTGCTTGCCTTGGTCAACCTATAGAACAGATCTCCAAGCTGACCATCTATTTGTATTCTAGAATGATTACCAAATATTATTCAGAGCATGTTGGAAATATGAGAGGGTAGACATTGAAGAGCTGTTCAGTACCGGCTGGATGGAGTAAAGAAAACATCACTGTTCTATAACTGTGGAGACACAGGTTTGAATCCCTGCCAGAGCACCTCTTCAGTAAGCATCCTTGGTCAAGACACCTAACGGTACATACTCGCCACCCAGGACATACTTGAAAATGGAAGAAAACTCCATGTATCCTTCCTGGTAAAATGCTTTCTCAAACAAAAAATTGGAAATAATAAAAGGTAAGTGGATTCTACTATGGAATTTACATGCTAATACTGGCAGAGTAGAGTGTGAACAAATAGGAGCCTTTTTCCTTTAATAGCAGATAATGTTTCCAGATGCTGAAATTACCTTCCTGACTCTAGTAATGTCAGTCCAATTTCTACCCATATTACTGACCTAATTTTTTGTAATTCAGTCATGCTCTGAAAAGGTTAGATATAATTCAAACAAGTAAAGGTGAATTATCTTTACTTACTAAAATTACCTCTAACCTTTCCATCACTGCATTAGCTATTCTTACACACAGTGATACAGATTGTGAATTCCACCTGTAAAACTACCTTGCTAAATGGTCAGAATTCGTATTTTAATGCTCATATTTTAATGGGGACTAGGAATCCATTAGCAAATAGCATTTCTAGGTCAATTCTACGATAAAGACTGTAAATAAAAAGTGTCTTTTTACAGATTACAAATCCGATGACGTATAGGGGTTATTCTCCATACAGTGAGCTGCGTCAAGGATTTTTACATTTTTAAAATATCTAATTAAACATTTTATTGGTAGCAAAACACCAAAATCAGGCTCTAAATTTACCCATGTTCTTTCCTCCGTGCAATTTGTTACGTTGCATGAGTGTCTATTCTGTGGCATATCTGGCAGCCGTTCTCAGCGGGGTTGGAGAGGTGAGTATGTGATTTTGGGGGGGGGGGATTCAGCTGCAGCTAACGGATTCTGCAGCAGTGGTATCAGTTAGCACCAGCTCTGAGCTGTAGTAAACTTTTTAGTTAGTACCTTGTGATCCTAACGCTAGTTACTCTGTGCTTACACATTGCGCTCCCCGTGTTAAGTATAGGGAGTGCAAAGTATAGTAAGCAAATGATAAAAAGGGCTAATACCAATTGCTAATGTTTTTTTTTTTAACCCTTTAGCGTTTCGGAGGTGATTCAGGTGGAGCGCTATCACCTCATTTAAGCTAGCGCTAGTCATACGAGGTGATAGAGCCCTATGTGTTTCTGTAATTTCCATACACAGGCACTATGCCACATATTTATATTACTTTTATATTCTTTTGAAGCAGCATTGCTAATTATTTAGGAGCACACTACAAATTAACATAAGCAGAATATCTGTCCATTTTTATTATGCCTCTATCACATTTAGTGCATTCAAGACAATGGCCATTTATGGCTGTATGCTAGTAAAGCAGAACGCATTTTAAATTGTGCAAGATAAAAGACACATCTAGAGCAATGTTTCTCAAGTGGTGGGTCGTGACTCAAAAGTGGGTCGCGACCAGGGCCTGACTGGGTCGGGGGCAATTGCCGCCAGACCTCTCTAATGCCTGGGACCCGCTGATGCATCTTACCTGCAGCAGCGGGTCCCAGGTAGCGCAGCTACCTCTGAATGTTCCCAGGTACCACCTGGGACCGCTGCATCAGGTAAGATACTCTGTAATTGAAGGGGGGAATCTGCAATAGGAAGTTGTGGGGGTGGGCTCAGTGACTGGCAGCAGCTCTGTACTCCCAACACCAGGAGCCACTGTGCACAATGCACATCTCAGTGAAGCAAAAGACTGTTGGGTAAGGGAGGGCTCCCTATGTATATTTGATTGTGTCAAATATACATAGTCTTTTGCTTCACTGAGATGTGTATTTTGTCCAGTTGCTCCTAGTGTTGGGAGTACTGAGTCTCTGTCCTTTTGTTAATCTTTCCTTTTACCTATTTAGGCAGCCTTCTTTCTGAATATCTGTTATTCTGTCTGTCCATCTATATCTGTATGTCCTTCTGTGTATTTTTCCATCTGTCCTTCTATCTAGGTCTTACTCTCCATTTCTCATCTCTCTCCCTCATCACTCTCTCCCTTTTACTCTACAAATCTCTCACGCCTCTTCCTTTCCTGCCTTCCTCCTGATGTGATAATCCCTGCAGAAAAATAGACTGTACACTGAGAATTCTCAGCAGAATCACACACTGCTTCCTGATCCCGGCCTCCCTGCATACCAGGGATGTGCGGTGAGGTCAGTGGCTGGTGATGCAATGGCTAGTATCAGAGTCAGACATACACAGGTTATATAGGTTCAGGTTCAGTGCTCCCCAGGATCTGGCTGCTCTCAGTGCTCCCCAGGATCCAGCTGCTCTCAGTGCTCCCCAGGATCTGCATCATCCACTCCAGGCAGCTGCGCACTGCCCCCTCCACTGGCAGGGAGGAGGTGCCGACACAGTGAACAGTCACACCCAGAGCAAAGTCCCGCACCCACTGACTGCGAGACGAGGACAGTCACATGACTGTCCTGCACCAATAAATACATGGGAGGCCAGCCTCCCATGGAGGTGTTTTTTGAATGGCTTGGACCAATGGTGCTTTCCCATTGGTCCAAGCTACTCCAATGCTCTTCAGTGCCTCTCTGAGGCACTGCAGAGCATAGGTTCAGGAAGTAAGCAGCACCAGACACGCGCTGCAGACCTTAATCTCTTGGCCAGCTTGAGTTTATGCGATTAGCGTAGCGTTCAGCTACACAAATTGCATAGGCTCAGGGAGGGCAGACTGCTGCAAAAAAATTATCTGCGCAGCGGCAGAGACAGACGGAGGGGGAGGGTGGAGCAGGTGAGTTTGTTAAGTTTTTTTACAATATTTTATTATTCATTCAGTAGTGATTTAAATTAGAGTTGCTTGTCTACCATCACTCCAGACTTTGAGACCCTTATTAAGAGCAAGTAGGATCTCCAGTTTTCCCCTAAATTCTAATTAATTTCATATGTTTCAATTAGTTTATTTTACTGGTGGTTTGCCTCAACAGTACTTTCGTTTTCACTAGTGCTGAGATTATTGCATTATCCTTTTTGGAAAGAATTCCTGTTTGTTTAAAACATTGTTTAAATAGTGCATACATTGTAGAATAATGCGCACGTTGTTTGTGGAATAAATTATAATGTTTCAGAAATTCAATTATTTTTGGGTCGCGACTTAATGACCAAGGACAATTGTGGGTCCTGAGGGTCCACAGGTTGGAGCCACTGATCTAGAGTATAGGACCTTCCATTCCAGCAGTATTTCTGTTAAGGCCAAAGTAATACATAAAAAATGAGCAAATTTGCATTATGTTTATCTTCTATCTCAGAATAACAATCTTCATGTCAAATTACTGTTTTGCTTTAACTATGCATCTCGTGTTCCAAATAAATATTTTGATAATCTTTTATTAACTGATTGCACCTTAAATGGCTACAGCTGCTCTTTGTAGTGTGCAGGTTTGATCATAAATAAAATAATTAATAAACTACTCTGCAACTTATACAATTTGTATGTAAGCTTGAGAAGTAGAAGGTTTTAAAAGCTTGACGCACATCGTTTTAGCGGTAACTTTTAGAAACAAAAAAAATGAAAAGTATCCATTTGAGTTCACTAAACTGCATATCTCAAAAACCTCATGCTTGCTAAGGTTTATTGGATATTATATTATTCCTGCTGAGAACAACTTTCACTGATAACATAGTCACTTCCAGGTGCTTCCAAAATCTACATATAAGCCGCAAGAAATGGGCCTTTAACTTTTATGTATTTCTTTTATTCTTTAGTTCAAGCAGGGTATAGTGTTTTCCACACAGATAAAGTGTTCCCTTTTTCCAAACAAATACTTATGATTGGTGTATTGAATTTGTTTTGTTCATACATTGTATTTTTTGCAGAAAAATAGGTTACGTATGTATATGCTATCTATAAAGAATAAAAACTACAAAGTATTGCAATATTACAAAAAATTATGGAGTGGAGGTAACATCACTGCTCTATGACCGTGGAGAAAGTGGAGACACAGGCTCGAATCCCGGCCAGAGCACCTCTCCAGTAAGTGTCCTTGGGGAAAACACATAACGGTACATACTCACCACCCAGGATATACTTGAAAGCAAGAGAAATCTCAATGTATCTTTCCTGGTAAAATACTTTCTCCAAAAAAAAAAAGTGTAAATTTACTGAAATTGCAGATTTGTTATATTTATCCCTACATAGCAATCTATAATGGTATTGCTGTTTCACCATGCCCTTCCTCTATCAAATATTTCACCTCTTTCTCTTTTTAGCGAAAACATTTCTCCTATGAAGACTTTAATAAAAATAAGATAATACGGTTCTTCACAGATGCTGTTGATTTCTCTTGTGAATTGTATATAATAGTATTATTGACCAACCTGACACAAATCACAATAATCCACAACTTTTTTGGGGGTGATCAAGTCTATGGTACTTATTTTATAGAGGTTGGATGGCCATGTGGCATCAGCATCTAAACCTAAGTTTGGACTTTATGGACTCAATTCCAGAAAAAGCCATTAATACTTGCAAGTGTGTCACTAAAGGTAACAGTTCTGCCACTATTCCAAACCAAGTCGTGTTGCAGCTAAACAAATACATCAGGTTACTGTAAATTTTCTCTTCAAGCACTTTGCATAGGGAGTGAAAATGTAATCGGAGTTGGTGACTATCAATCAAAGTCCCACAGCTCATTTTTCAGATGAGAAAAGACTTTTAAAAAATAATAAAGTTCTGAGTTAAAGTGCACCTGCATAGGTAAAAATACTTTTTTCTCATTTGATGGGGGCATGCCTTCCTTTACAGCTTTTACAGGATAGTCCTCTGCCTGTCAAGATTTACCTTACAGTCATCACAGCACACTGACTGTGCAGGGGTCATCCTGTAGGAAGGCCCTCTGCTTCCAGTGGCCCTTTTTCCTGGCAACATGGCACTGGCCTGTGGAGAAGGAAAAACTTCAAAAAGGAAATTTCTTTTATTTGCATTATATATGTCAGTGAAAAGCCCACTGTTCTATGTAAAGGGAGGTATGCCCTATCACATGGGAAAATGTCATGAACCTTGACAACTGCACTTTTAGTGATTTTGCTGCTGCACTATTCTATTGTACATGAAATTTATGCATATTTTATTCACAGTTGGAAGTAATTTTTACCTTGAATGCACAGTCCTTCGGTGCAGTTTTCGGACTCTTGGCTCAGACCTTCACACGACTTTCCACCATTCCTGGGGACAGGTGCTGTGCATTCTCTGTCTCTCTGGTGCTCACACGTTGGACTGCAGACTGACCACTCACTCCACTCCTCCCAGTTACCGTCCACTAAAACCCAACACAAACAAACATGAGTATTATACTGACAGAAATATGTTGCATTTACGAAAAAGCATTTGTGGCTCCAAACCTCTCAGTAATACAACACTGGCTTTAAACACACAACTTCCTTCCTCAGCTAAAAAATATCCATTCTTAAACTTAACTAGAATAAAAACGACATTTGGGTATGATGGGATGTTATTTGTTCATACAGGTTAAATTCTATTCTAAACATTAGAATTTAACCACTTAATGGAAACAGCTTTTTTCTTTGGAGATGCACAAACATTTTTAATCAGATTTTCTCTTTTAGAGTGTCCATACAAATGACAAATTATTATTTAAAAAAAATAAATGGGTCTTAAAGTATTTACCACTCATTATTCAGGATCGATAAATATATTTACGTTGGTTTATTTACAAACTATACGCTAAGCTTACCCCTCTAAATAGCTTGCACTAAGAATAAAAAACTGCATTGTATATAAAAAAGGAACTTCTTAGGTCAGCATAAATTATAGAAAAAACATTTTATTACATTTCAAATAAATAGAAAAAGCAACCGAAAATTAACCCCTTAGGGTAAAAATGGCAGCTGGTCACTGTATTGTACACTGATCAGATATTGAACAATATTTTTTTTGCCTGTTGGAAACAGCGGGACATTTGCAGGCACTTGGGAACTTTTGGAGACACTGGGCTACATTACAATCCCCGCGTTAAAACGGGGGCGGTAGGGAGAAAAAACTGCGCACGCAGTTTTCCCCCTACTGGCCCCGTTTTAACGGGGAATTGCAATGCAGGTGCAAAAAATGCTGCCTGCATTTGTAGCGGGTGCTACGCCCCAGAATGCTAGCGGCAGCGCTGAGAGCAGCCGCGAGCATCCACTCGATGGAGTACATAGGACTCTATTGAGCCAGACGCCGGCGGTCACATGACCTGCCGGATCTCGCCTAGCGAGATCTAGCTGGTCAACGTAGTGATATGCAGGGGGAGACTGAGGAACTTTTTCCCCCAGTCTCTCCCTGCTCCCGCCGGACGGAGGAGGCAGTTGGAGCCGCGGTCCTCGCCGCGGGACAGGAGGTGAGTATACGGTTCTTTTCTTTATTTTTATGGATGGTGTTAACGGATTCAGCTTCTGCAGAATCCATTAACACCAAGTCCTGGCTCTGGTTAACTTTCCGCTAACCAGAGCTGGACGTTAATCAGCGTTAAGACTTTGTAATCCTAACGCTTATTAACACTTTGCACTCCCCATGTTAAGTATAGGGAGCGCAAAGTACAGTAACCTCGCTCTGAAAAGTGCAAGGTACCAAACGCAAACAGGTTATTTAACCCGTTTGCGTTTGGATTGTAATATGCGGTAGACACTGCGGATAACGGTAATGCTCACGCAGGTGAGTGTTAACGTTAGCGCATAGATTGTAATGTAGCCCACTGTCTATTCTCTCTCCACAAGCCCTGCGGACAGGGAGAGAAAGAAAACTAATGCTGATTTTGTCACCCTGCCTTCAGAATGCTGTTGTTGGCTTTCAATGCATCCTGATGGAAGGCCCACAATGTTTTCCCCATTTGTTTGACTGCCTTAGTCTTGAGGCAGAATGGCAACAGCTGCAGGACTGTGGCCCATCCTTATCATGATTGAACCCTCCACATACCACTATGCCCTTTATCAGGAATGGATTAATGATACTTATTCAATAGAGGGATCAACGGTATGAGCTATTAATACACATAGGGAACTATTCCAAAGTTGGTGCCAACTTTAACAGAGCTGTTGTAAACTTAACTCCATAGACTATAATGGCTCTGATAAATTTACAACAGCTCTGGTTAAGGCTAGCGTCAGACGAACGCAGTCATCACATCCGTGTTGCCGCACAGTTTAACGTCCGTCGTAGCATTGATTTGTGATCAATAGAGACCAACACACAAAGTGCGCACGCAGCATGCAGGTGTCAACGGACACCATTTAGGCCTCAGCGTAAAGAGTGCGCCGGGTCTGCATAGCGGCCTGTGTGCATGATGACGCGACATCAGACACAGCGCATTTGCAACATCCATCAGATTGACGCTCAGAAGTTTTTTTGGTCTGACTGACTGTACCAGTCATTTAATTGTAATTAATTTTGATTCCCATATTTCCTTTTTTTTCTACAACCGTTTAAAAACAACGGACCGTGTGGAGTCTACAGTATCTTCCATCAGTACGTCCGTCCGTTATGCACGCACGCAGAGTGCGCTCAGACTGCAATTGTCTGACATTAGCCTAAGTTAGCACCAGTTTTGGAATAGGGTCCATAGACAGTTATACACTAAATGCCATTGTTTAGAATTGTTGCAACCATAATAAACGTTGCTGATCGTGATAGTGAAAATCAAAAGCAGAAGAGGTTTCATCAACAAAGTACCCCTTTATTTCTTGGATTTTTCCAATTTGGATTGCCAAAGTTTATCATAGTTGCCACAACGGTATTCTTCTCTGTTTGCAACAACAACAATAAAAAACTGCCTCTACAGTTACAGGCATTTATAGAGTGCAGCATATTCCGTAGCGCTTTATAATAGGGGAGCACAAACAGGAGATGTACATGATACAGGATGAAAAGATGACCCTGCCCGTAGGATGACTGCCCAGGTAAAACAGCACTTAACCAGGGGGGGAGGGGGGAGGGGGGAGGGGGGAGGGGGGAGGGGGGAGGGAGAAAAAGTGGGTTTTTTCTAAGAAAAATGCATGGAGATTTAAAATCTAGTTCATAGCTCTTTTCATAACTCTTTGTATGTAACGGGATGTACAAAAATATTCTAAATGCAAAATCTAAATATAATTTTTTGCAAAAAATTCTATGTATGTTTTCTTCTGATTTTATTTTTCATGTATAAAACATGTGCATTTACTTTTTACTATTGAACCAAACACGTAAGTATTAGGATGAGGTGTAATTGTATATAAAATATGTTAAACATTTTTACTTTTATTTTTGCTTTTAAGATATGTAATTTATATAACTATACAAAGCATATTATTGCTTTAAGAGTTTTGTCCATACATGTGTAGCATACCGTATGCTTCAATACCATAAAATAATGCATACCAGTTAACAAACAGATTCCTACTACAGGTTTCAAAAAGGTAACCTTTGGAGCTGGAAACACTGGTGCATTTGGGTCACATTGCTCCAGTGTTCTGAAACCTTTCAGAGTGTCACTGTTATTTTTCATTGCATGAAATGTGATGCATCATGCTGTATTTGTTCCACATTATGCATTCTGCTACTCACATAATAGATGTGGATGGCGGATAGTGTGAGGGACACATACAAAATAATGTGAGCAGTGCTGGCTTAACCCTTTGGGCTTGGTTAATCAAAATTCTCGGCTTGATCGAGAACTGACCTTCTACATTTCAATGAAAATCGCGGCGCTGGTTTCAACGTGCAATTTTCTTAACTCTATAAATATCAAAACTAGGTAGGCCTTGTACCAAAATGTGCCTTTGAACTTCCAAAAGTAACTAAAAAGCATTTTGCTGATGTAATAAAAGATTATCTTAAGATAAAAAACATGTGCAAGTAATAAGTAGTAGAAAATAAAATGAAAAGCGAGTGTACAAACACTGCAACATTGCTAGTTCATGCTTTGCAAGGTCTTTTGGCCAGGTGAGACTCTTTGTACCACAGTTGAGTTTTAGAGAATTTCACTCAGATGTTTTGTGTGTTTTATTTGTTCTGAACATTATATCTGGCTATGCATTTTCTAGCTATTGTGCATTTAACACAGTTCTACAATACTTTTTTGGGGAGGTTTCTGAACCGTTTGGTCCACTGAAGATTATAGTCTAGGCATTGACCAACTTAGAAGTACTTAGCATGAGTGTCAAAGTGAGTTTTATTGAAAGTTCCAGACTGATTCTCCTTTCTGAAGAACAGCAGATATTTATTGACTTAAAGCTGATGTGCTTTCACTTTAGGAATATACACGGACAACAGCAAAAACATTAAAATCATCTGCCTAAAATCATGTAGGTCACCCTCATGCTCTCAAACCAGTCCTGATGTGTTGAGGCATGGACTCCACAAGACTTATGAACCTGTCCTGTGGTATCTGGCACCAACACATTAGCAGCAGATTCTTTTATGTCCTACAAGCTGTGTGATTTGTCACCCATGAATCAGATTTGTTGTTTCATATCTGTCGGACTGAGATCTGGTAATTTTGGAGGCCAAGGAAACACCTTTAAAGGTCCTCAAAGCATTCCTGAACAATTTTTGCAGTGTGGCAAGGTACATTATCATCCTGAATTAGGACACTGCCATCAGAGAGTACCATTGCCGTGAAGGGGTGTACAGGGTCTGCAACAAAGTCTAGGTAGGTGATATGTGTCCAGTGTGTTCTGAAACCTTTCTTTCATAGCCAGTATTAAGGACTACTGCAAACTGAGCTACACCAGCTCTTATCAGTGTTATACCGGAGGGGCTAGCTTTTGCATCACTGAGCTTTGGGCACCCATGACCCTGTCCTTGCAGCACTTTTGGTAGGTACTAACCAATGCCTAGTGGAAACACCCCACAGAATTTACCCTTTTGGAGATGCTCTGGCCCAGTCATCTAACCATCACTATTTGGCTCTTTGGAATACCCCAAGGATTGATACTCGGCACCCTGCCGTTCACAATATTCATAAATGTTCTGCCTAATGTCTGCAAAGCCTCAAGTGTAAACATGTATGCAGACCACACCGTAATCTATACCAGCAAACCAAATCTCCTGCAGCCAGAGGCAATACTGCAAGAACAATTCACAGAGGCAGAAAAGTGGATTGTAGATAACAAACATTTTCTAAATACTGACAAAACTGTCACAATGCTCTTTGGAACAGTGCCTAAACAATGTACCTAAAAAAATGTAGTAAACTATATAAATTACAAACTTCCAATCTATGTGTCAGAACAAAATCAAATGGCACGCTGACCAAAGTCCGTTCTCACAAATATCTATGTATGTAGTTAGACCCAAGTCTATCCTTTGGCCCCCACATCGAAAAACTCTCATCTAAACTTTACCCGAAACTAGGTGCCCTGTACAGAAACAAATCCTGCCGGAGCCCCGCGGTAAGAAAGCAGATTGTACAGCAAATGCTTATACCGGCTAATGAATACGGAGATGTAGTGTATGCAGCTGCCCCACAAAAACATCTTCATAAACTTACTACATTGTATAACTCATTCTGCCACTTTGTGCCACAATGTAACTGGATGACCCACCATTATGAAATGTTAAAAGAGCTAAACTGGCCATCACTGGACCCAGATGCACCCTTCAGCTTTCCGACCAGGTGTTTAAGAGCTTTTCTGGGAAGCTACCACCCTACCTGAATAGACTGCTTCCCCCAGCAGTTCCCTCATCCTATAGCCTACGATCCAAGACCTGCACATTATTTGCAGTACCACAATACAAAAAGAAAGTGGCCCGATCCTCATTTTCCTACAGAGCACCTCAAATATGGAATAACCTCCCAGACACCATCAAATCTTCCCCCAGTCTTAAGTCACTTAAGAGATCTCTATTAATATACCTTGATACAGAATGCACCTGTAAACATGTAACATAGTGAATATATTTCTTACATACTTATTTTCTGTGTTAATCTGTATATTTGTGTTATTTTTAATATCTTGCATTTTATTACTTTGTATTTCTGTACCTACTGTAAAAATTCAATGTTCTTGAACTCAGGACATACTTGAAAACGAGAGAAATCTCAATTCAAGAACTGACTGTTCATTTGCTGCCTAATATATCCCACCCTTGACAGGTGCCATTGTAACAATAATCAATGTTATTCACTTCACCTGTCAGTTGTTGTAATGTTTTGGCTGTACATTATCATTGAAATTACCCATTACAGAATGGGTGTACTACAAATTGACCCATTGGCTGTGGCTGTGCTTTCCTTATATGTGTGCATCAACTGTTCCGCGCGCAAGATGTATGGTCATGTTTCATTGGTAGTTTCGAACTACTGTCTGAATTACTGATGTCAATTGGACACTTTTCGGTATCTGGCTGTCATGTAGAAGTTGTATGGTATTTGTGTAGATCAGATAGAGTTTGCATTGAACGTCTATTATTATTTCATAACCTGCAATCATTTTAAATGATGCACACATTGAAGGAGGAATAAAACACTAGCCACATGGTCTTTACTAAGGGCCAAATTGTAACAATGGCTTGCCTTGCGTATGCATTTGTTTCATTGTTACATATCGATGAGTAATTAAGCAGTAAGACATCTTTTATCGTAAAAACATGTCTTACTGCATATGGCAAAAAGATATAACTCACCAGGGCACAGAGAAGTGCAGGTTGTCTTCTGCATGGACATTCCATCACAGAAGGACCCACCATTAAGAGGTGCTGGGTTGGTGCACGTTCTGGAACGCTTTTGCCATCCTCGACCACAGCGTACATTACAAGCTGACCACTCGGTCCAAGAAGACCAGGCTCCATTCACTAGGAAGAATAAAAGAATCATAAATTTAAGAAATATGGTTTTATTTTTTAATAGTGATTAATGTTTGGGTCAAATCTAACAATTTACAGTTTATGTGCAAGTAGAGTTAAGTCTATCAATATCTGGATTAGTGATTGTGGACCTTTATGATAGATGGTACAATTCCATTGACAGGTTCAATTTGGGATTTTGAAACATATTTATAAGCTTTCTATTAAATATTTATGGCTTGGGTAATATAAAATTGGATTTTTAATTATTTGTTAAAAAGTGTAACTAATCATTGTTTGATAAGTACAACTGAATAACAAGGACTGCCATGTGAAAAGTAACAAGTATAAAGTGCAAACATTCAATAATTCACATATAATGGGCTGAAGTCATACATTTGAATTCATTCGTATATCATCTCTTGTAATTATTTGTTGATATTTATTTTTGATTCAAAGTATTAAAGGGCATTTTCCATGGGAAAGCGGTCATGGAAATGTAATGAACAAATCACAAAGCCCCATTTATCTAAAAATACTTGGTAAAAAAAAAAAAGTCTTTTTAGAAACACAATGAGTTCACTTCTCATTAAATGTCCTCAGGTGCGGAATGTCTTGTAGTCAGGTTCTCTTATGCCCCAATTTCCATCAAGACAGTTCTTTCCTGACATTTCCTCTTACAGGAAGCCCGGATTCTACAGCAATCAATAGTAACAGCCAGTGAACTTTTCAAGTGGTACTTGATGGCCGTGAGACTGCAGAAGACTGAGCACTGACTGACAGTTTTGACCTGTCGGGAATTTCGAGGTTATCACCTCAATTCTGTTCACATTCATGCCTTTAGAAAGCAACTATTTGGGCTACAGTAGGCTTAAAATGTAAGAACCTTGTCCGAGTCATTACAAACAGAATGCAGCATATTATCTTGGGTCCCTAGACTATATGTTTTGTTGACAAGGGACTTGCCTTCTTCTAGACCCTTGGCCCATGATAAGAGAACTATATATACCAGTAACTTATTACAGGTACGGTTCTGAATGACTTAGAGGGTTTTACAAAGTTCTTCAAGTAGGGAATCAAATGTCGTATATATTAAAAAAAGCACAAAATCTCTGGTATCATGCCAAGTCGTTGTCTACATATTTTGTGCTCGTGTCTACATCACGTTACGAAAGCAACAGCAGAGAGATCTGCCTTTGATTAGAGCCTCATTTTGTCTTTTGAGTGCCAAGGATGAATACAGCTTTGAGCCAATAAATAATTGAATTTATGTTGTAAGTGAATGGGTTAAAAGATGATGTAAAATGATGAGCAGGTAGGGCATGTAGCTGACACAGTCCCCTAACGATTCTCTCGGCGGGATACACTGTACATAATATCGATCACATGGAATTGTGGTCCAGATAGCATGCTGGTTTCCATTACAAACACGCGTCATGCATAACATTGTGGTAATTGGAGTAATTGATAGAATAACAGTACGTGAACTTCTTGTTCTTCAGCTATAATACTCATCCCACATCATGTTAGTGACTTGATCTATAATGCTCCATTGTTTTCCTTGTAGAGCTACATGTTGAAGCTGATGGTTGATTAGATAAATGTATCTCTGATAATCCCGAATTAAACATTTTATATTTGCCTGAGTAAATATACATAGAAAAACAGAACCCTGACATTGAGGGTAGATAGCTGCAGCATGTGTTATCTCAGCTGGATCATAGCATGGCTATCATGTTGTGTGACTTTCTTGCAATGTTCAATCTACTAGGAAACTGCATCAGGATTCTCTTAAATCCTTTGAAAAGACTAGATAAATATTGACATTTGTGTTTACCTTTATAGCTGCACTATCAGTATGTTTACAGTCACCTTTCTATCTACAACCCCAATTCCTAAAAAGTTGGGAACGTATGGTGAATGCAAAAAAAGAAACAAAGGAGTAATCTGAGAAATTCAGTTCACCCTGTACTATATTGAAAACACATTATTGGCACATTATTTGATTTTTCTTTTACTTTATGAATTTAATGTATTTTTGAAAATATACATTAATTTCAAATCTGATGACTGTTTTACAAACACACACACACACACACTCTCTATTCTGAGTTACTGTATGCAGGTGCTGAATTGTTCTGGGGAGATCCATCAAGGCTAAATATTAGCCATTGGCATCTCCTCCAGGTATGACCAAGGAGTGACGGAGATTGTTCCACTGCAATACATTGGATGTGCCACAGGATTTATTTGTCACCTAGAATGTGGATTCATTAGCCCACTCATAAAGTCTCTTTGTTAGGAGCTTATGTAGAGTTCCTTGAAAGCATCCATTGGTTAGCCTGATGCTGAATGCTGGCACTGTGTTTCTTTTCTACAACCCTCTGGCCCTCTGGTAGTAATGTGCATCATTGGGAGTTTGTTCTTGGAGGGAAATTTGGAGCTTGGTGATTGATAATTGTGTTTGATCTGGGGCTCGATGGCAATACAAGCAGTAGAAGAGAACATGATAGTGGTGATGAGTGAAGACTGCTTCTGGTGTTAATTTAAACATTGAATCATTCTTCCAACTTTATTTTAAAATTTGACGAGAAGGAGATCTGTCTTCCAGAAGATTCATGTGCCTGTTGTATCATCCTGAGAAAGAGGCCACATAGTTCTGTGATCACAGTTAATGATGAGCCGAACACGCCTGTGTTCGGTTCGAATTCGAACATCTGAAAAAGTTCGAATTTGAAAACAATGCAAGTCAATGGGGCTCAAAAGTTCGAAAATGAAAGTGTCCTCCAAGAGGGCATATTTGCAAGATATTGGCCATAAAAGGTGTATGGTGGTCCGGGTACTGCCCTGGGGACAGGAAACAATGAAAAAAAGCTTTAAAAAAAAAAAGGTTTTAAGTAACCCTATCATTGCTGAGTGCTGAGCCATTTCACCACTGTGTGCTGAGCTCCTTTTTACCTCTTTTGCTCATGTTTAAATGTGATTTGAAGCCATGTGAAATGTTTGAGCAACAAGGTGTGGGAAATGTTTGATCAACATGGTGTGGGAAATGTTTGAGCAACAAGGTATGGGAAATGTTGAATTCCATAGGTTTCAATGTTAAAAAAGGTGTGGGAAATGTTTCACCAACAATCAGTGGGAAATGTTGAATCCCATAGGCTTCAATGTTAAAAAAGGTGTGGGAAATGTTTGAGCAACAAGGTGTGGGAAATGTTGAATCCAATGTTAAAAATATTCCCGTTTTAATCCAATATCTAATAAACCGTTGCTTATAATATTCTGCAGTAAAGAGTCTATTTTTAGATTTTTTAAGCATTTCTTAATATTTATTTATTTTCTTCGAACTTTCCTCGAACGGCCCGAAAAGTTCGAAGTTCGATTCGAACATCGGCTGGTCGAAAATTTGCGAACTACGAACTTATTCGAACCGACAGCCCATCCCTAATCACAGTGAGAATGCCTCCCCAAAATGCTGGTTTGGATTTCCTTGTGCCACCTGAGTAAGTTGTGGGACTCCATCAGGGTGATCTCCAAAATCTAAATTCCACTCTCTCTTTTTTTCCGTTCTCTCCCACTCATCATTTTTCCTTCCCGGGGAGAGACAATGACCCTTTCCAGTCATGCGTTTTGTCCTTTTCTGTGTGTGTCCTGTATATTAATGTGGCAGCAAGGTGGGGGTGGGGGGCAATGTGACCGTGATATATGGAAAGTGTCTAATGACAAATTGTCTGGATTTTCCGGGTTATGGTGCATCTCTAGCCAGAATGGTATATCTGGGTAATGCTTCATTTTGGAACAGGGCTGGGCTGAGACACAAAATTGACCCTGGACTTCATCCACATTGCCATCTTGGCTCTTGTGACATCCCCAAGTGGCATTCTTAAGTGGACGTGCAGAGTTGATTCCTGGAGTTTTATCCAAGATCCCCTACGCCATCACGATCCCTAAGTCCTGTGTCTCCTCTCTCCACAGGTAGGACATTATCACCCATTATTCAGACACCCACATCTCATCTGATCGCCTGCATACTTTTGCTGGTAAGACATTATCACCCATTATTCACAGACACCCACATCTCAACTGATCTCCTGCATACTTTTGCTGGTAGGACCCCCAGTATTCGCAGGCACCCACATTATAACGTTTCCTTGGTTTTTTTCTGTTTATTTATTTTTGTTTTTCTCCACCATGTGCTTTGCTAATTAGCATGTGAATCTCCTGCCCTATTGACACAGCCCATCCAGCTTCAGGTGTTTGCATTTAGGCAGTTAAAAAGTAAACAGTCCGCCCTTTATAACATTTAAGACCAGCTCCACTGAGCCTTGGCTCTTGTGACATCCCCAAGTGGCATTCTTAAGTGGACGCGCAGAGTTGATTCCTGGAGTTTTATCCAAGATCCCCTACGCCATCCATCGAGTCCTAAGTCCTGTGTCTCCTCTCTCCACAGGTAGGACATTATCACCCATTATTCAGACACCCACATCTCATCTGATCGCCTGCATACTTTTGCTGGTAAGACATTATCACCCATTATTCACAGACACCCACATCTCAACTGATCTCCTGCATACTTTTGCTGGTAGGACCCCCAGTATTCGCAGGCACCCACATTATAACGTTTCCTTGGTTTTTTTCTGTTTATTTATTTTTGTTTTTCTCCACCATGTGCTTTGCTAATTAGCATGTGAATCTCCTGCCCTATTGACACAGCCCATCCAGCTTCAGGTGTTTGCATTTAGGCAGTTAAAAAGTAAACAGTCCGCCCTTTATAACATTTAAGACCAGCTCCACTGAGCCTTGGCTCTTGTGACATCCCCAAGTGGCATTCTTAAGTGGACGCGCAGAGTTGATTCCTGGAGTTAAGTGGCATTCTTAAGTGGACGCGCAGAGTTGATTCCTGGAGTTAAGTGGCATTCTTAAGTGGACGCGCAGAGTTGATTCCTGGAGTTGCGGGACTGGAGGAAGGAACTGCAAGGCCCAATTTTACTCTGGTAAACGCACGTCTATATCATGCTTTTCTCTCACGCTTCTGCTCTTTACTTCTACCTTTCTCCTTAAATGGAACTCCTGCCCCTCTACCACCGACCCCTACACTATCTGCATCTCTCCCTCCCTCCTCTCGTCCCACATGATGGCCTCACATGAGCTCCTTTGTTTCCTCAGAACATGGTCTCCCTCTAACTCTCGTGCTGCCAATCACTCCCACTCCCACAAATCCCATTCCACCTTCTCTTTCTCACCTTCCTGCTGTTACTCTATTCAGGTGACATATCCCCTAACGCTGGCCCCACAACACATCCAATACTTCCATCTCATCCTATCTCCATCGCACATAAATCACCTCCCTGCAAGCCCAGCAACCTCATTCCCATAATCCCTCAGCGCCTGTCCTCTTTCTCCTGCGCCCTCTGGAACGCTCGCTCTGTGTGCAACAAACTCACAGCAATCCATGACCTCTTCCTTTCAAACTCCTTCAACCTCCTAGCTTTAACTGAAACCTGGCTAACTCCCTCTGACACGGCCTCCGTTGCTGCTCTCTCACATGGCGGTCTACACTTGAGCCATACCCCCAGACCGGGTGAGAGAAATGGTGGCGGGGTCGGAATCCTGCTCTCTCCCACCTGCACCTACCAGCATCTCCCTCCACCTCCATCCCTCTCCTTCTCCTCCTTCGAGACACACTGCATCTGCCTGTTCTCTCCTCTGGCTCTCAGGGTGGCAGTCATCTACCGCCCACCGGGGCCAACCTCCCAGTTCTTTGACCACTTTGCTACCTGGCTTTCTCACTTCCTGTCTTCTAATCTTCCATGCCTAATTCTGGCGACTTCAACATTCCATTGACGATCCTTCCGCCCCTGCTGCCTCCAAACTTCTTTCACTCACATCCTCCCTTGGACTCACACAATCCTCCCTCCTCCCTACCCACCGCGATGGTCACGCTATTGACCTTGTCTTCTCCAACCTCTGCTCCATTTCTGAGTTCAACTGTCGCCCTTTCCCCATCTCTGACCACCACCTTCTCTCTTTCAACTATCTGGACTTCCTAAGCACCCTGCTCCCCCACCCCGCACACACACTCGCAGAAATCTACATGCTGTGGACCCCCATCAATTCTCCAACCTACTTCACCACCTCCCTCATACCTCATCCTTCACCTGCCCTGATGCTGCCACTAATCACTACAACACTACTCTTATCTCTGCTCTAGACACTCTTGCTCCTCTTCGACTCTGTAAGGCCCCACGCCGCCAGCTTCAGCCCTGGCACACCCTCCAGACACGCTACCTGCAAAGATGCTCCCGCACTGCAGAGCGTGCCTGGAGGAAATCCCGCTCTGAAGCTGATTTTGTTCACTTCAAGTTTATTCTCCGGTCATACACCTCTGCCCTCCACTTGGCCAAACAATCCTTCTTCTCATCTCTTATATCTACGCTGTCCTCCAACCCTAAACGGCTCTGGTCCACCTTCAACACCCTCCTCTACCCACCTGCACCTCCCCCACAGCTGCCTTCAGCGCTCAAGACCTGGCAGACTACTTCCTCAGTAAAACTCTAAATATCAGACGCAACATCCCAACACAAGATAGTTATATGCCACCTCCACTCCCACAGGTCCCCTCTGCCACCCTCTGCCGCTTCCTCCCAGCCACTGAGGAGGAAGTCAATTCCTTATTGTCCTCCTCACATCTCACCACATGCCCGCTCGACCCCATTCCCTCACATCTAATTCCTCCCCTCTCCTCCTCTCTCACCCCTGCTCTCACACACATCTTCAACCTATCTCTCTCCACTGGCTCCTTTCCATCCGCCTTCAAACACGCGCTAGTTACCCCTTTACTAAAGAAACCATCCCTAGATCCCAACTCTCCATCCAACTACCGCCCTGTATCCCTGCTTCCCTTCACATCAAAGCTCTTAGAAAAACTAGTCTTCAACCGCCTCTCCCTCTTCCTGTCCTCCAATTCCCTACTTGACCCCCTGCAATCTGGCTTCCGTCCCTACACTCAACTGAAACTGCCCTCACCAAAGTCACCAACGACCTCCTAACTGCTAAAAAACACGGCCACTATTCTATTCTCATCCTGCTTGACCTCTCGGCTGCTTTTGACACTGTTGACCACCCCCTCCTTCTACAGACCCTCAACTCTCTGGGTCTCGGTGACACTGCACTCGCTTGGGTCGAATCCTATTTATCCAACAAGTCCTTCTGTGTGTCCTTTGCTGGTAACTCCTCCTCCTCATTGCCTCTATCTGTTGGTGTACCTCAAGGCTCTGTCCTTGGTCCTCTGCTCTTTTCCATCTACACCTCCTCCCTGGGCAAAATCATCAACAGCTTTGGCTTCAAATTACCACCTCTACGCTGATGACACTCAGATCTACCTCTCTACCCCTGATCTCTCTCCCCCTTTCCTTTCAAAAGTCAGTGACTGTTTATCTGGCATCTCCTCCTGGATGGCCTCCCACCACCTAAAGATCAACATGTCGAAGACTGAACTCCTACTTATTCCTCCCTCCAATGCCTCCCCACCTCCTGACTTCTCTATCACGGTGGAGGGTATCACCATTTCCCCATCAAACCAAGTTCGCTGTCTTGGAGTTACACTTGACTCTGCTCTTTCCTTCATCCCCCACATCAAGTCTCTTTCCTCCTCCTGCCGATACCAACTGCGTAATATTCCCAGAATTCGGCCATTTCTTACCGCTGTCGCCACAAAACAACTCATACACGCCCTGGTAATCTCCCGACTCGACTATTGCAATAATCTCTTATCTGGCCTCCCTCTGTCCCGCCTCTCCCCCCTACAATCCATCCTGAACGCCTCCGCCAGACTAATTCACCTCACCCGCCGCTCTGTCTCTGCCGCTCCCCTCTGCGAGTCCCTTCACTGGCTCCCCATCCACTGCAGAATTAAGTTCAAAATCCTTATCCTTACCTACAAAACCCTCACTAACTCAGCTCCCCACTACCTGTCCTCACTAATCACCAAATACACCCCAGCCCGCTCCTAAGGTCAAACAGTGACCTGCGCCTAGCTTCTCACCGCATCACCTCTTCCATGATAGACTGCAGGATTTCTCACGCGCAGCCCCCACTCTCTGGAACGCTCTCCCTCGTACTGTCAGACTTTCCCCTAACTTCTCTTCTTTCAAACGCTCCCTTAAAACATTCCTATTTAGGGGAAGCCTACCACCCAACTCACTGACGCAACCATCAATCACTCTCACCTTACAGTCCTCTCCTCCTGTTTCCAACCCTAACCCTCCCAGATTGTGAGTTCCTACGGGAATAGGGCCCTCATCTCCTCCTGTACTGTTTGTCAAATGTTGTTCAATGTATTGTAACCCTGTCTATACTGTGCTTATTGTACAGCGCTGCGGAATATGCTGGCGCTTTATAAATAAAGAATAATAATAAATCCAGACCGGCCCACTTTAATTATACAAACACGCACAAAAATAGTATATTAACCATAAGTATTGCACAAAAAAATCCAGCTACATATGATTTCAGTTTTATTTTTGTATGTTTTCTCTGAACTGTATATATCATATATTGGCAAATAAACCTTGAGTATATTTACAGTGACAGAATATTGGGATAAAGTATAAGGTCCGTTTATTTTATATTTTTCTAAAAAAAAAATGGTCAAAGTGGAATTGCGCCTTTATGTTTTATACTGTATGCTAAATATGATTTCTGATGAATTTGTGAAAATACAAGAAAAAAAACAGGCAAGGAGTTTATTTTACTTGATTCTTCTTCTCTCAGTTTTTCTACTTTCTTCTCCTCCCTCTCACCTCACTGCATGTGGAGATCAGTGGGAGGGGTGACGTCAGCCAGTCCAGTGCCATTGCTTGAGCAACCGGATCGCTCAATCAATCGCTCTGCAGAAACTGGAGCTGCTGTAGCTTGAGTGCACCATGTTTTAAGGAGAGGCAGATGCGCCTCAGGTCTCACCGGCACGGTGGCCCCAATATGAGACTTCATCTGTTTTACAGACAGTGAGGAAGCAGTGATCCAGCATTCACACTGGCCCACTGAGCCATCAGCCCACCGGGGAATCTCCCTGTAGTCCCAATGCCAGTACATGCCTGTTCTGGGACAATGTTTCAGTCTTGGGCAATAAAATGGTAAAATTATCTTATGGTTACCTATTTGAGTAATATTGTAGCAACGTGGCATTACATGGGATAACGTATCTATAAACATTGAAATATACATGGGGCAGTGTCACTATGTCACTACATATAGAGAAATATATAAGGGTCAGACAGAGAAATAAAAGTGTCAGAATTGTACATTATTAAACTATTATTTATAAATTGTATTATATTTCTACATTCACTATTCTGTAAAAATGTAAATATCAAAAATATGTATTTTCACTGCTTAACCTCCCTGGCGGAGTTGCCGAGTGTGTCTCGGGCTTAAATTTCACCGCTGAGAGCGGTAACCCCGAGACACACTCGGGCTGTATACATTACCTCTCCGTGCGCTCCCTCGCTGATCTCTGCAGTCTCCTCCGGCGATTGCAGCGTTTTACTTCCTGGATTCCTTCTCGCGAGGAGGAAACCAGGAAGTAATGAGGTCGCAGTCGCCGGAGGAGACAGCTGGGGACTTCGAAGGAGCGCAGGGAGAGGTGATGTATCCAGCGGCATCCCGAGTGTTGCTCGGGGTTACCGCTTCCAACATAGGAATTTAACACTGAGCCACACTTGGGATGCCGCTAGGGGGGCAAAAAAAAAATATAGACCGTTTTCAGCAAGGAATTTTCCAAATAATCAACATCCCTGGCAGTCTATTTATGTTGCATCTTATTATGACGAACTCATGCAGGTTATTTTCAAAAACACAAAAGAGGCCTTATTTCTGGTAGTGAAGGGCTATACAGAATTCTATGAATGTTTTAGAAAATAGGATTGCTCGTAAAAGGACGTTTCATTTGATTTTTAGCACAAGCTTTTTGTTTCGGCACCTAATACTGTACCTCAGTTCCTTTATAGTCTTCGCTTCATGTGGCATCATTTTATCTGATCTGTCTATATAATTCTTGTACAGCAGCAGCTGCAGTGTTTGTATCTTGAATGTTTTGCTTGCTTAAATATTTGCAAATCTGATAGCACACTTGATCAGTATTTTAAGAATAGTTTAAAAGAAAAAATTGCTACGAAGATAGAATAAGTTATTCCCAGCACCTAGATTTTATATTATAATAAAATTCAGGGTTTTCTTTCCCTATGGTGAACAGTCAAGCATGGAAACATTTAAATAGGACTTCTAATGAATAATGCATTGTACACGGTTGCATTGATCACCCACTGTCAGAGGGAACACTGGTAACTGTGGGGTTTGATGTCTAGCTAGTAGTTTAATTGTATACTGGTAACAATGTTGCTTCATAGTAATCATGACAAAAAGCACAATACACAAATCACCGGTAGTTATTATTTTCAGAATAACTGGATTGAAACCCCCCGCTGGCTGTCATTAAATCACATATTTCCTCAGCACCAATCTGGTTGAACATGGGTCTGTAGCAGTTGTAGCAGTAATCCCCATTTGTCTCATGACATACACACAAAAAACACACATAGTATATATAATAAAGTGCATTTGGGGTTTTGTATAATGTTTTAAAGCTGTAATAAATCAGCAGGTGGCATAGGGATTGTTTTTTTTTGCTTTTTTAACACTTAAATATTCCCCATGAGAGATTATATGTTTACACTGTGTTGAGACCCTATATGTATCTATCATTATCTCAGCATATCCAACCACATTTATAATTTGTGGTATAATTATAAAACAACTACACATTTTTTTGTCAGTTTACCCACGTGTAACCATGTAAGGAATTCTGCACAAAAATCATAGATTCGCTTTATCACAAGGACATTATTTCTACAAAATCCTGTCTTTTTATCTTTTTCTTAAAATTTACATCGATAAGCCTTGACCGTCATTAATATAAAAACGTAACAAATAATATGGAACAAAGCGTACAATTACAGGTCTATTCAAAGAAAGGTGAAACTCAGGAGAATGACTGGAGAAGTGAAAATTCTAGGTCAAAATAGCCAAACCAGAAACATTCTCCCATTTATCTCCCTTTCCAAATCGGCTATTTGGGATAGATTGTTATCTTCTCCTGCCAGTTCTCCTGGTTTTCACCTTTCTCTGAATAACCCTGTTAAACTCTTGAGCTAGTGAAGCCTTAGGCACAAATCAAACACGAGCCTCGATTTTTTTTTTAATAAATGGCAAAAAAATGCAGAAATTA
Source organism: Leptobrachium leishanense (assembly GCA_009667805.1). Taxonomy (NCBI): domain Eukaryota; kingdom Metazoa; phylum Chordata; class Amphibia; order Anura; family Megophryidae; genus Leptobrachium; species Leptobrachium leishanense. The sequence goes on from CM019065.1 coordinate 136,527,582, forward strand.
ATTTTAGTTGAAAAAAATAGTATATAGGAGTATGTGAAAAAATATGTTTAATTTAGTGGATATCGATGTTCCACACAATCAATCATGCGAGGCCTTGGTTTGAGTGTAGCCTTAAGCACCTGCCTACTTTTCCTAATTATAGAGCAGGCTCTGCCCTTACATACCAATGAGAAAGCGTGTAGGTATTATCCAAGCCATTACAAACTACTCACCAAACACCACGACTGTGGCTGACGCACTTCGCCTTTTTGCCACAATATTGGATGCCATGCAGGTGTAATTTCCGGAGTCAGAAAGACGTGCTTTGTGTATAATAAGGTTGTGATCGGCCCTTGTGTCTATGTTGTCATTCATTATAGAATCAATGGGCTCATCGTTTTTAAGCCATTCCACCTAGAAAAGAAAGCAACACAGGTTTATACTTTATGACCTTCTTCCTCCAACAACTTTGCACGCCATGTAATTCACAATTATTCGGAGTTATCAAATTATTTTAGCATGTGTGATAAATGGAGCGATGATAATAATAACTAGACCTTATGAACCTTATCTTTATAGAGGAGAATGTTTGTTTCTTTTTGGCTTTTTGACACAGAAAATTAAAATAACCTTATTATATAAGTCAGCCTTCTGGGGTCTGAAAATAAAGGGGAGCAGGCGCTATGTTGGCTGCTACTGAATTGAAACTAAAGGCATCTGCTTTTACTTTTTTTAAATCCATTTTAGAAGCTGCGATGTTGCTAAATCTCGTGTACTGAGCTTCTAATAAAATGCAATTAAGCAATGAAGGAGATTATAATTTCCCATCTGCAATATCTCATCACCAAATACTCTAACCAACAGAGAATGGTTATTCTGTGCAACTTAAACACTACATAAAAATGTACTTTGCTGGAATGTGGAAATTGGACAGTAATTTTAATGCCGCTAATGAAATTAGAATTTCCTTCCTGTCATGTACCAACAAAGAGTGCTTGAACCGATAGAGGATTTTACTTTTCTGCAATTTAAGCATCACGCAAAAAGAGCATTTGTTTTCCTTGTTTCAAGACACTGCATTAACCAATAATAGCAATATATAAACACTTTTAGAGAGTCAAAATATGATAATTTCCCAATAACAATTGTTTAACACAGTGATATTAAGGCTAGGGTCAGACGAACGCATTTTTCGCGTCGTCCGTGAAAAAGTGCGGTCTAACGAATGGACGTATTTTTCACGGAATACACGATAGCGGTCATACGATGCGCATTTTCGTCCGTGATTTTGTACGGATCATCAATAAAACACTTTTTGCGTCTGGACGTTATGTTGGCCGGACGTGTGCAGCGTCTGATGTCTCCCAATCACGCAAACACGCCGCTATGCCACTCTGTACGTCAGTAGTAGCGGTTTGACGTTCTCGAAAAAATGCGTTCGTTTGCCACTTGCGTTGCGCGGACGAACTTTCGTGCGGCCGTTCGTCGTATGTTCCCCGGCATTGGACATCATTTGCTGCTAGCACGGCCGTGATTTCGTGCGGCTAAACGCACGTTAAAACTGCGTTCGTCTGACCTTAGCCTAAATGGTCTCTTCAGTCCACTTGTTCCCAAAATAATCTATGTATGATTTAGTCTATTATATCACTTATATTCTCCGCTTGATTGTAGTTCCCCCTTGGATTCACCATCATCATGCAAAAATATAGAGGAAAATGTGAAAAATCAATTAATTTAAGCCTGGATAATTCTTTGTTAACAAAAGTCAAAGTTTGAATTAGAGGATAGTCTAGTCATTCATGAAAATTCAAGAATGAAGCTACAATGAATGTTTATTGAAATTGTGGTGCCATTGAAAGCAACTGAAAATCCAGGAATGGCGGAGTTTAGCATCTTGGTACATAATCTCAATAAAGTTGTAAAAAATGTTCGGGACCATTAAAATGTTCTTATTTTCTGGGTTACTCTCAATGCTGTATTACTTTGATCCTAGAATAAAGTTATATTATTTATTACTATGTCATTGGCTTAGTTTAGATTTCCAAATCTTTATTTTCATAAATATCCATGCAAGTAGAGATATGGAAGGCTATCCTGGGTTTATATATCAGTTTATTGCTGTATGGGAAGACAAAGTGTGAAGTTACAGAAGAATGATGAAAAATAAAAAGAGAAATGTGTGATCAAAATGCCTGAAGCTAATGTATAGGGATGAGTATATATATATATATATATATATACAGTGGCAAGAAAAAGTATGTGAACCCTTTGGGATTACGTGGAGTGTTGCATGAATTGGTCATAAAATGTGCTCTGATCTTCATCTAAGTCACAACAATTTGAAAAACACAGTCTGCTTAAAATAATACAACACAAACATTATATGTTTTCATGTCTTTATTGAACAGAACATGTAAACATTCACAGTGTAGGGTGGAAAAAGTATGTGAACCTTTGGACTTAATAACTGGTTGACCCTCCTTTGGCAGCAATAACCTCAACCAAGCGTTTCCTGTAGTTGCAGATCAGACCTCCACAACGATCTGGAGTAATTTTGGACCACTCCTCTTCACAAAACTGTTTCCGTGTAGCAATATTCTTGGGATGTCTGGGGTGAATCGCTCTCTTAAGGTCATGCCACAGCATTTCAATCGGGTTGAGGTCAGGCCTCTGACTGGGCCACTCCAGAAGGTGTATTTTGTTTTGTTGAAGCCATTCTTTTGTTGAATTACTTGTATGCTTTGGGTCATTGTCCTGTTGCATCACCCACCCTCTGCGGAGCTTCAGTTGGCGGACAGATGGTCTTACGTTTTCCTGCAAAATGTCTTGGAAAAATGAATTTCAGAGTTTATCATGAATGACATCAATCCGTCCAGGCCCTGAGGCAGCAAAGCAGCCCAAAACCATGATGCTCCCTCCGCCATGTTTTACAGTGGGGATGAGGTTTTGATGTTGGTGTGCTGTGCCTGTTTTTCTCCACACATAGTGTTGTGTGTTTTTCCAAACAATTCAATTTTGGTTTCATCTGTCCACAGAATATTTTGCCAGTAGTGCTGTGGAACATCCAGGTGCTCTTTTGCAAACTTCAAACATGCTGCAATATTCTTTTTGGACAGCAATGGCTTCCTCCGTGGTGTCCTCCCATGTACTCCATTCTTGTTAAATGTTTATCTTATTGTAGATGTGTCAACAAAAATGTTAGCATGTGCCAGAGATTTCTGTAAGTCTTTAGCTGACACTCTAGGATTCTTCTTTACCTCACTAAGCATTCTGCGCTGTGCTCTTGCAGTCATCTTTACAGGATGACCACGCCTAGGGAGAGTAGCAACAGTGCTGAACTTTCTCCATTTGTAGACAGTCTGTTTTACCGTGGACACATGAACATCAAGGCTTTTGGAGATACTTTTGTAACCCTTTACAGCCTCATGCAAGTCAACAATTCTTGATCGTAGGTCTTCTGAGAGCTCTTTTCTGCGAGGCATGGTTCACATCAGGCAGTGCTTCTTGAAACCAGTAAAACCAAAACTGGTGTGTGTTTTTAAAGGGCAGGACAGCTGTCAGAAACACATCCAATAATATCACACTGATTGGACTAAAGGTTGGCTCACTCCTGGCTCCAATTAGCTCTTGGAGAAGGCATTAGGCTAGGGGTTCACATACTTTTTCCACCCTGCACTGCGAATGTTTACATGTTCTGTTCAATAAAAACATGAAAACATATAATGTTTGTGTTGTATTATTTTAAGCAGACTGTGTTTTCAAATTGTTGTGATTTAGATGAAGATCAGAGCACATTTTATGACCAACTCATGCAAAAATCCACATAATCCCAAAGGGTTCACATACTTTTTCATATATATATATATATATATATATATATTCAGCATTTTTTTTTTTGAGAAAGGATTTTACCAGGAAGGATACATTGGAGATTTATCTCATCTTCAAGTATGTCCTGTGTGGCAAGTATGTACCATTAGGTGTCTTGCCCAAGGACACTTACTGGAGAGGTGCTCTTGCCGGGATCGAACCTGTGTCTCCACAGTCTCTCTCTACGGTTATAGAGCAGTGATTTTACCTCTACTCCACCCAGCCGGTACATTGAACACAGCCACACCATGCCATAACAATACCCCTGGATTAATTGTTTCACAATGTTTTCGGAGGTAGCGATATACAGTCACGTCCAGAAATATAGGGACATAGACACAATTCTAATATATTTGGCTCTATACACCACCACAATGGAGTTGGAATTAAACAAACACAATGTGCTTTAACTGCAGACTGTCCGCTTTAATTTGAGGGTATGTACATCCAACGCAGGTGAACGGTGCAGGACTTACAGCAGTTTGCAGATGTGCCTCCCACTTGTTAAGGGACCAAAGGTAATGGGACAGAATAATAATCATAAAATCAAACTTTCCCTTCTTAATACTTGGTTGCAAATCCTTTCCAGTCAATCACAGCCTGAAGTCTGGAATGCATAGACATCACCAGATGCTGGGTTTCATCCCTGGTGATGCTCTGCCAGGCCTCTACTGCAACTGTCTTCAGTTCCTGCTTGTTCTTGGGGCATTTTCCCTTCAGTTTTGTCTTCAGCAAGTGAAATGCATGCTCAATGGGATTCAGGTCAGGTGATTGACTTGGCCATTGCATAACATTCCACTTCTGTCCCTTCAAAAACTCTTTGGTTGCTTTTGCAGTATGCTTTGGGTCATTGTCCATCTGCACTGTGAAGCGCCATCCAATGAGTTCTGCAGCATTTGGCTGAATGTGAGCAGATAATATTGCCCGAAACACTTCAGAATTCATCCTGCTGCTTTTGTCAGCAGTCACGTCATCAATAAATACAAGAGAACCAAGTTCCATTGGCAGCCATACATGCCCACGCCATGACACTACCACCACCATGCTTCACTGATGAGGTGGTATGCTTAGGATAATGAGCAGTTCCTTTCCTTCTCCATACTCTTCTCTTCCCATGACTCTGGTACAAGTTGATCTTGGTCTCATCTGTCCATAGGATCTTGTTCCAGAACTGTGAAGGCTTTGTTAGGTGTTGTTTGGCAGACTCTAATCTGGCCTTCCTGTTTTTGAGGCTCACCAATGGTTTACATCTTGTGGTGAACACTCTGTATTCACTCTGGTGAAGTCTTCTCTTGATTGATGACTTTGACACACATACACCTACCTCCTGGAGAGTGTTCTTGATCTGGTCAACTGTTGTGAAGGGTGTTTTCTTCACCAGGGAAAGAATTCTTCGGTCATCCACCACAGTTGTTTTCCGTGGTCTCCCGGGTCTTTTGGTGTTGCTGAGCTCACCGGTGCGTTCCTTCTTTTTGAGAATGTTCCAAACAGTTGTTTTGGCCATGCCTAATGTTCTTGCTATCTCTCTGATGGGTTGGTTTTGTTTCTTAAGCCTAATGATGTCTTGCTTCACTGATAGTGACAGCTCTTTGGATCTCATCTTGAGAGTTGACAGCAACAGATTCCAAATAACACACTTGAAATGAACGCTGGGCCTTTTATCTGCACATTGTAATCGGGGTAATGAGGGAATATCACACACCTGGCCATGGAACAGCTGAGAAGCCAATTGTTCCATTACCTTTGGTCCCTTAACAAGTGGGAGGCACATCTGCAAACTGCTGTAAGTCCTACACTGTTCACCTGAGTTGGATGTACATACCCTCAAATTAAAGCTGACAGTCTGCAGTTAAAGCACATTGTGTTTGTTTCATTCCAACTCCATTGTGGGGGTGTATAGAGCCAAAGATGTTAGAATTGTGTCGATGTCCCAATATTTCTGAACCTGACTGTACTTTACTCTCCAAATGAAATATATGGTCTCACCCTACACAGAAGACAAAAAGGTCCCACAATGTAATCTATGTTTACTGATGATTTATCAAGACCTTTAGACAAATGAGCAATGAAGAATTTGATTTCACGTTCCTTTTTATGATTATTGGACCACATTATAGATACGAAAACATTACTGTACAGTTATATATCTAAAGAATGTAATGGTACTTCAACCAATACCACTACAACACAGGACTTTCACCTTCAAGCAAAAGCATTTGCCATGCATGTTGCTTCACAATGGCTTAAATGTTTCCAGACTGGGATGACTAGCCACACAGTACTGACTCTAATAAGATGCAATTATCATCCATAATGTGATATGAACCCATGCCTTCCCCTTCCACCTGTATTTCACATACTACCAGTCATATACAACGTTTACCTCATCATACAGCATAGTCAGAAGGACCTTAATGAACTTAAGCACCAAACAGGAGTAGAGAAGTATGTGTCATGTGTTTTTATACAATGCTACTGTTCATCCATTCAGTAGAAGTGTGCATTTGTTACGTAATGAATCGCAATTCTTTTGAAAATTTGTTAATTCGTATTTTGGAAGTACTTCCAAAATACGAATTGATTTAATCCAAATTGAAATCAAAATAAAATGAAACAGTATATAACAAATTTGATTCACTATACTGTTTCACGAGAGAACTATTGATTAAATGATTCCTGAGCAGGATTTGTTATATTGGGGTTTTATTTAGTGATCTGAAATTTGAATCAATATCAAATATCGAATCTATCCCAACTTACAAATGTTTTTTTTATTGATCCAATATACGAGACAAAACAAAATAACGATACAAAATTACGAAAACAAAATAATTTTGAAACAAAACAAATTTCCCAGTTGTGCACACTTCTTCCATTCAGCTGCTGGGATCCTCTGTTTTAAAAAGATGGTTAAAAAACAAAAAAGGAAAAAAAGCATTTGCTGCCTGCTTTCCCATGGCATTATGATAATGCTGTAAAATAATTGGTAATTTGCTGCAAAGATGGTGGATTTGTAGAATAGCAAACAGCAGCTAAGAAAGACCTTGAGGCTCATTAGCATAGGCACTAGGCCATCCTGAATCCGAAATACAGGTCACAGAACATAAAGTTCTCCGTCATTCTTCAGGGTTTATATCGGAGGTTGCTCATTGTAGATTTCAAATTACAAAGTGATTATGTACATCTTGTGTTACGCAAAATGTGCTTTACAACCCATATTGTACAACCCTACTGCATATGCTAATTGAAATGGAGGTAGCAGTTTGTTTACTCCAATGCATTCTCACAACCTTCGAGCAATGCGCATGTTGCCGTTTATTTTGCTACTCGAAGCTATAAACCTATGCCGGCTCCTTACAATATTTGATTTGTGACAGCTTAATATTAGCTTAATATTCTACAGGCACAAAGCTAACTTCCAGCGTTTGACTCTGTCACATAGAGATAAAGAAGAAAGACTTGGAAATGAATAGGAAAGCGTTTAGAAAAAAATAGAGGGGTCACGTCAAGCGGTTGAACTAGACATTAACACATTCATTTCTTCAGGCCACCCGTCAGACCAAGGTGTCCTCCGGTTCAGTCCTCTCTACAAGTATTCCTTAAGTTTGCTTAATAACATTGTTTCTTTGCACAGCCCTCCAGCAGTAAAAGGTTTTATATAACATATGTAGTCATTAATGTGCATTGAGAGACTCATGATTCACTCTTAGACACAGGAGAAACATGCTGCTTCACCTTCGGCTCATTGAAGGATTCAACAATGAAGGGTATGCAATGATAAGTACGGATTCTGTGCACAGGTAGGGGGTGTCAAACAGGTAATGACATTATTATAAGATAAAGTGAGATTAGTTAAATAAACACTATAAGAATTGCTCACTCTGGGATACAAAGAGCTGTCTGGACCAGGGAGACAGGCATTTTTCATTTGATGTCATTTCGCAAGGTTTCTAAAGTGCACCTGTCATGACCGCATTGAAATCAAGGAACATTTTACAGTCTGAAATGTCAAAAATTTTGCTTGCATTTTGGATCTTCCGTTTCTTTCCAGCTAAGCTGTACAGAGTAACAGTAAAGACTGCATTCAGTGGGAGCTACGAGAGGCTTCATAGACTCGACCCACTGAAAGGTTCTGTCATTATTTTACGAGCAGAGGTCCCATAAAGTTCTCAACCCATGCATCATGACATGGGTGTATAAAAAAAAAAATGGCAATACTATGGAGTTTATTCAGAAACTTTGGCAAACACCGGCAAATATCACCTTTGTTGCAACAGTGAGAAATGCTGTAATTTCACAAAAAGAAACATCCAAACAATGCCAAGAGAAGCTTCACAGTGAAGCGTCTGCTGCCGACATTTGGATTCTTCTATCATGAATGCTGGTTTCTGGTGTAGTTGCAAAAATGGTGACCTTCCTCGGTGTACATAACGTCGGCAAACACCATCACTGCAATAACTCTTATATTTTTTTTAAAAATAATTTTTTTTACACACACTATTTTTCTTTTAATATACATCTTGACACGGTCAAAAAAGATACTTGTTACACTCTCCTTGTATAAGATCAGGATATTTTCTATTGTGGTAGTATTTAGACACTTTTTTAAACAAAGGCTGGTGTCAGACGGGCATTTTTACGAGCGGAAGGAACGTCTGTGAGAGAATGCCCATCTGATGTCGGTCTGGTCACCTCCCTGAGCGCAGTTAGTGCACTCAGCACTGCAAGGCTCAATCCTCAATTTGCAGCCCTGTCGAACGTGCGTCGTAGCGCTTTGACAGGAAGGATTTCTAAACGAACGCAGCACGCCTGCTGCCATTCGTGTGCACGCTACAGCATGTGGCCGCCCCCTTCGAAGCGTCATAATGCTGCGACGGACACCGGGAGGCACGTCAGTATGGGCACACATCAGTGCGCTCGTCTGACACCAGCCTAAGAAAACGAAAAAGATAGAGGAGCCGAGACAAAGATGGACAACTTGGTTTCTGATTAACTGGCTCCCTGATACCCGATCGGATTTTTTTCTACTATGCAAACACAATACATTGATAACCCAATAAAAAAATATTTTTCCCAAACTGGAAAGTAAAGCTGGAGTGTCAAACCCCAGACCTTATTTGTGGATTGGTTGAAAGATCACGTGCACTGTATAGAATTCAGGAATCTGCAGTTCAAAACAATCACCTCTGGTGTAAAGAAGAACAGCTTATAACATTCCTCAACCTGCGATGCTGTCCTTTCCCTTTATTTTCTACTGCAGCTTCAAGTGAGGTTGGTTTTATTAGCATTAAATTAACTTCAGAAGCTCTTTAATGCAATAATTAGATTTTTTTTCTCTCCTCTCTTCCAGTCGGGTTCGACTGTTTCCAATTTCTCCTCTTATCTTTACGAGCCTGGCAGTCGCGCGGTGCCCTTGCCAAATTGAAGGAACATTCTTGTGTGTATGCGCGTATGTGTTTTTTTTTTCTAGTAAAGTTATTGGCTCTGTATTTTTCCCCCTTAACGGTTTTAATTTGCATGCTTAGTCTAAAAAGGACAAAATCTCTGAAGCAGGAATAGAGGAGGGAGGCTGTCAGACATTCTGATAATAAAATACATTCACTTCTCTAATAGCTACAAGGTGAATAAACATAATATGTGGCTCCTAGTTATCTTATATTAAAGAACATTTCAAATATGTTATTGCTTTTTTTAAGACATTGAATACTAATTTTCCTGATGTCACCATTATGTAAATGGCAGAGAACGTGTGTAGTGTGGAAAAAAACTCCAGGAGCCCTATTCCGACATGTATTAGCATCTAGAGTCGGAATATTAGGGAACAGCACACAGATACCCGCAGCAGTGCTATGAGCCACTGCTGGTATCACCTCTGCACAAGCTCTGTAGGAGGTCACACTAAGGCTGCAGAGAGAAGGTAGGGACAATTTGTTCCCAGTGATCTGTTGCTCACAGGCAAAGGATAGGGTACATCACAACACCCACTGCACCTACTGCTTCACTGCAGACGACACGCTGAGCGCTTCATCTGCTTTCCTGCAAGGGAATGCAGCACTGTTCACTTTTCAATTATAAAGTAAGCAATGATGCTGCATTATAAATAAATTATTATAAAGTAAACAATGCTGCTTCACTAACTCTCCTTCTCATTTTTTTTACGCCGTGACCAAATGAAGAGGTGATGGCACAATGTGTTATTATGCAGTGTTTGACCTAAAACACAAGCCGCGCACGACTGCGAGGAAAGCAGGGTTTTTTGGACCCCTTTATTTCCATTCTTAACACCGCACAAGGTTAGGTGTCACTGGACAGGTCATAATGATACAAAATAGGGCCATGTAAAATGTGAAAAGTTTAAAAAAAACAACCAAAATATGCACAAAACGGTTTTGTTCCAAAGCAATGGTATTGTCCATTTGTCATGTATAAAATTAGCAATACCACTGCCATTACTCCCCTTCTCATTTCCCACACCGAGAGCAAGTTCAATGTTTTATACAGACATATTATTCATAAAACACAATGAGGCATTATAGAAGTGAAACCTTTTTTTTTTTAATTATTTTTAAATTATGTATTTTCTTAGAAAAATGCAGGAACAGGTCCCCATTTCTATTTCTTACAAAAAAAAACAACAACCCATAAAACATATAACCACAAAGGTTTGGATGATAAAATGTGGAAAAAATATTTTACATGATGTATAGGATTGAGATCTGAATGGAAATATAATTTTTTTTTAATATTTTTGTTACAGCATTCTGATGGGACATGATGTATGCAAATAATAATGAGATATTTTGAATCTGCCGAGTGCTTAAATAAAAGAATAGATCATTTGTTTAGATCCTATAATATTTACATGACTTCAAAACATGTTTAAACATGATAACCACTAAACGGTCAGCAAATGGGGTGAAATGGCTCAGCTGTGAAGAGGGTAAGTGTGAAGGGATTTTGCAATAGCTCTAAGGCTTTTCTAAGAATAACTGCTCCAGACGAAAACAGTGAGCTAGATTCTTATAGTTTGCTGTTCTTGGGCTAAGGTGCTATTAATGGTTCCTATACAAAATACATTGATTACCATAAACGGCTGCTGATTCTAACCGACATGCAATGCTTACAGGAAGGTCGGACTAGCGACTTGAGACATTAATAGCTACTCCAGCTGTTATCTTAACCACTTCAATGCTAAGGACGCGCTCAGCGCGTCCTCAGCATTACCGCTGGTGTGCTGAGGACGCGCTGAGCGCGTCCTCAGCTTGGGGTCAGCGTTCGGCCGGGTTCCGGCCGATCGCTGGCCCCTCCGGTGCGGGCTGACATCCTGGATGTCAGCCCGGCATCCGGACCACCAGCCGCCATTATTAGGTGTCATCGCGGGGGCGCGATGACACCTAATTCAGGCGCCCCCCCCCGCATGTGCGGAGGAGGCGCCTGAAAGGGAGGGGGGGGAGGTCCTTCGGACCTCTCTCCCTCCGATCGGCGGCGCACAGGGGCTTAACCCAGGCATCATTTGGAAGGGCACAGCCTGCCCTTCCAAATGATGCCTGGCATTAACCCCTGGGGAGCTGGATCGCAAATCGGCGCTGAAAAGCGCCGATTCGCGATCCTTCCCGGGAGCTGGCCGACATCTTGGATGTCGGCCAAGCTTCCGGGAACTCCCCCAGAGGACTGGCGTCATCGTGCGCAGCATGATGACGCCAGTCCTAGCGTTAACCCCTAACTGCCACCAAGTGTGGAGATAGGGAGTTCCAATGAACTCCCTATCTCCCGATCCGTGGCAGCTAGGGGTTAAATTTTGATATCGTTGGATCGGCCAGAGCATGGCCGTTCCAACGATACCAAACATGAAAGTTAAAAAATTTGTAAAAAAAAAAAAAAAATTAAAAAAAAATAAAAAAATTAAAAAAAAAAATTAAAAAAAAAAAAAATAAACACATTTTTTTTATTTTTTTTGGTTTGTTAGTGTAGCAATATTGTTCCCATTTCAATTATAATGTGAACAATGATGCTGCACTAACGATTTTTGTATGCGGTGCGTTTGTTAAAAATAGTGTAATTTTCCCCAAAAAAAAATGTAACGAGACCCCATCTCTAATTTTTTTAACAAGCGCACCCCATACAAAATATAACCGCAATTGCTCGCATGTTAAAATGTGGAAAAAAACACTTTACACATTGTAAATTATTAAAAATTCATATTTTATTGCATTTTTTGTTATAATATACAGACATGACATAACGTATACATATAATAATGACATATTATGAATCTACCGAGTCTGACGGAAAGAACGATATATAATATGTCTGGGTCATATACTAAAATAAGCCTTAAAAACACGTTTAAACATGATGCGCAAAACAGGTAAAAAATGACCTCAGCACAGGGGCGGGAAAAGCCTCAGCAGCGAAAGGGTTAAGATAGTCTCCTGTAATATATATTTGCTGTGCCAAAGAAATATACATTTCCTCAGGTCCAATATGGGCTGGTGATGGATACCTGTTACGTGAGATCAGGAACGCCAGTCCATAGAAGACAGGCAGTGGCGATGTGACAGGTGCTTTTTTTTAAAGTTCTTTAAAGTAGCTACAGATCCTCTGGCTTTGCAGCATCAGCAGGGAGTTCTGGCCTGTGGACTCTTAAAGCAAGTTAATTAATCAGCAAAATGAATGGGTGACTCCAAAGGAGGATGGCTGATTTTTGAAGTTATCACCTATTCAATAGTTCTGTTTGCATTTGTTTTAAAGGGGTTATTCAGAAAGGACCAAACTTGGCACTGGTGATCTGTGAATTTCCCTGTATGGTGTAATTTGGGGGCATTTTGTCTGTTTACAAAGCTGTCAATTTTCCAAATACTGGAGAATTGACAGCAAAATACTGTGCAGTTTGTTGCAGATCACCCATCTTTTGAGGCATAGAGAATTAATTGTTAATCTATTCAGAGAACACCGAACTGCACTGAAATGTTGGGGAAATGTCCTTTTTTTCCAGTGATTCAGTTCACCAGGCAAAGTCCATAGCGTTCAATATAAAACAATTATAGGTTTGTTTTTTTATTCCACCATTTACTCTTTTCATTTTCAGCAAAAAAACTATTGTTTAGAACACCTCTTTGTATTTTAGACAAAAGTTTTCATTCCCAATTTTTTTTAATGGGCTTTCATTAAATTCTGTAAACAGACCTTTTATTATTTTTTAAAAAGACCTTTTTTATTATTTACATACATTTTAATGTATTTTTATTGGTTTAAACACTTATTAGAAGAATAGCAGAGTTCCGTTTTTTTTTTACGCAGTTTGGAGGTCTTCTGCGACCCTGCAGTGAATAGTGAATTAACCGCAGGGACGGCAAAATAGAATCGCTGAAGCGCACCGAACTACAAAGCGCTGACATTTTGGTATTTTCTGAATAACCCCTTAAAGTCTCAAACAGATTTTATAGTCATACATCAGGGCATTTTTTAAGGTGACACAGGATTAGAAAGACAGATTGGCAGAGGTGTCAGAAACATCCCTGGTAGTAAAGGCAGGTTCTCCATGTTTTTCCTTGGCTAATGGAGGCTTGGAACATCTCAGATGGAGGGCCCTTGAGATGCCCCTGGTGCCAGGTTGCGAGGACGAGGAGGGGGTAAGTTAGGTTTAGAGTTTAGCGTGGGAAGGAGAACGGGCGGGGCTAAACAGAGGGTTGAAAAGGTGCACGCACAGAATCTCTGTGCACCTAATCCTGAGGTAACCTGGAAAGCAGCATCCCCACCCGCCCTCCCTTTGAGTATAGGAGTTTGTCTGGGTTATATTGGGAACAGTTTGTTAAATGGGTTGGTTAAGTGTGGGTTAGTTTATTCCCCTTTGTCACAGAGGGGGTTAGTAGGCAGTGCTGAGGATGGGTTCTGGGTAGGATGGAGAATTTGCTGGTGAGAAGGAAGCCAAATGGGAATGGAGCTAGGTTGGAAAAGGTACAGGTAGAAAAGGAGAGGACTCATACAGCACTGTCTTTATTTCATTATGTTATTACAGTATATTGTTATTCTATATTGTTTTTTAAATATGGAGAATATGGAAATCTGTGGCCAATAATAAATATTCCACAGAGCAAGAAGTTGTCAGTGTTATTATTTATCTGTAGTTACATGGGGGACCTCGCAAGCGGATGGTCATCAGTGGGCAACTCATAGAATATATAGCAGCTGAAGCATAGGGTGTGAAAAGTGCTGACCTGCAATATGCAGAATCCACACGCTGCAGGTAGGAAGTAAATCACGGTGAGATTCCAAAGGAATTTCCTTACATTATTGATTTCACTCCATGAATTTTCTGTCTACATGAAGAAGACAGGAAACATTGCAGATCAGCTCTACTTCTTTGCGCCCCCTTCCTTCTAGCATGGCTAGAGTGGATTAATTCTCCAAAAAATATTCTGTCATAAAAGGAATTTTAAGCAACTGCTTGAGGAGAACAAATGTACACTTCTATTTAACTATGAAATGGCAACTTCCCCAATCAACCACTGTGCCTCCTCAGAGTTAAAAATGCCAACTTCTCCAGGGATTTGCGTTGCTGAGGATGGTTGTATACCGAAATGCAGACCCCTCGCGTGTAACAAACCTTGTGCATTAAAAAACAATTCCTCTCCTACTCTCAGACCTTCTCAGAATGAAAATGTTCCCATCAGTAGAACAGCACAGGCTAATCACATAATGTGCCGAGCAAATGCAAGGACAGCTATGGATTAACTGAGCTTCCTCACCGAGGGGCAGCAGTCAGTGAATTAGTATTATGTGTTTGTTCCAATTACTGGAGGTAATTATGAAAACCGTCTTAAAATAAATTGTGAGGAGGTCGCCTTCTCGGCGCTAAAGTCCACGCCAGCGATCTGCACACCTGATCACCCTGTGAATTAAACCATTAAACCCTTAAGCATGGTTTTGTCCGAAAGATTACGTAGGATGCTGTTAAGAATAAAATCTTGGCAGTCTAGCAGCTGGCCTGTGAATTCTTATTCAGTGTCGGTATAAAACAGAAAAAATATATATTACAAAAGGGAGACATGAAAGAAGATCATGGGAGAGTTAACAAACCTGCTTTTGTTTATTAAGCATTTGTTTGACTTTAATGCCCATCACCTTCAACCAAGCAGGTGCATGAGAATTATGTCAACATTGCTATATCACTCATCCTCCTCCCTTCATTGAAAGAACAGGGGTTTTACTACAGCAGTTAATCAAGTAGGGTAAGACTACAGTGAAAGTTTAGAGCCATGGTTTCCAATTGTGTCCTCTGGTACCCCTAACACACCAGATATCTGAAGTACAGCACAGGTGATAAGATTTGCTGCTCAATGATTGCAGGATTCAGTCTGCCTTTCCTCAAGGTAATCCTTAAAATATGGCCTGGGTACAGGATTTGGGTTACACTGTTTTAGACAACTACCACCATAGTATGCCATACACTGCACCGTAGTTACTGGTCAACATAATTTGCAATGGGGTACCCACTTACATTTTTTACTGGAGTTAATGTATTTGCCGTTGTTTGTACTATAGGGAACTTCTGTGCGCAAATAACCCCTTAAGTGTGCATGAGAAGACATCATATTCGACATAGGGACATCATACTGGCTGGGTGGAGTAGAGGTAATAACATCACTGCTCTATAACCATGGAGAGAGCCTGTGGAGTCATGGGTTCGATCCCAGCAAGAGCACCTCTCCAGTAAGTGTCCTTGGGCAAGACCCCTAACGGTACATACTCACCAACCAGGACATACTTGAAAACGAGAGAAATATTAACCACTTCCATGCGGAGGACACGCTCAGCGCGTCCTCCACATGGCTTCTGCTGTCTGGAGGACGCGCTGAGCGCGTCCTCACTTTGGGGTCAGCGTTCGGCCGGGTTCCGGCCGATCGCTGGCCCCCCCGGTGCGGGCTGACATCCTCGATGTCAGCCCAGCATCCGGAACCACCGCCGATGAAATTAGGTGTCATCGCGGCAGCGCGATGACACCTAATTCAGGCGCCCCCCCCGCATGTGCGGAGGAGGCGCCTGAAAGGGAGGGGGGGAGGTCCTTCGGACCTCTCTCCCTCCCGATCGGCGGCATTGCAGGGGTTATCCCAGGCACCATTTGGAAGGGCACAGCCTGCCCTTCCAAATGGTACCTGGCATTAACCCCTGGGGAGCCGGATCACGAATCGGCGCTGAAAAGCGCCGGTTCGTGATCCTTTCCCGGAGCTGGCCCACATCTTTGATGTCGGCCAAGCCTCCGGGAACTCCCCCTGAGGACTGGCGTCATCGTGCATAGCACGATGACGTCAGTCCTGGAGTTAACCCCTAACTGCCACCAATGGTGGAGATAGGGAGTTCCAATGAACTCCCTATCTCCCGATCCGTGGAAGCTAGGGGTTAAAGTTTGGTATGGTTGGATCGGCCAGAGCATGGCTGTTCCAACGATACCAAACACTACTGTGAAAAAAGTTTTTAAAAAAATATAAAAATTAAAAAAATTATATATTTAAAAAAAAAATAAACATTTTCTTTTCTTTTTTTTTGGTTCGTTAATGCAGCAATATTGTTCCCATTTCAATTATAATGTGAACAATGATGCTGCACTAACGATTTTTGTATGCGGTGCGTTTGTTAAAAATCGTGTAATTTTCCCCAAAAAAAAATGTAACGAGACCCCATCTCTAATTTTTTTAACAAGTGCACCCCATACAAAATATAACTGCAATTGCTCGCATGTTAAAATGTGAAAAAAAAACACTTTACACATTGTAAATTATTGAAAATACATATTTTATTGCATTTTTTGTTATAATATACAGACAGGTCATGACGTATACATATAATAATGACATATTATAAATCTACCGAGTCTGATGGAAAGAACGATATATAATATGTCTGGGTCATATACTAAAATAAGCCTTCAAAACACGTTTAAACATGATGAGCAAAACCGGTAAAAATGACCTCAGCACAGAGGTGTGAAAAGCCTCAGCAGCGAAAGGGTAAGGCTAGGGTCAGACTAGCGCAGTTTTAACGTGCGTTTAGCCGCACGAAATCACGGCCGTACTAGCAGCAAATAAAGTCCAATGCCGGGGAACATACGACGAACGGCCGCACGAAAGTTCGTCCGCGCAACGCAAGTGGCCAACGAACGCATTTTTTCGAGAACGTCAAACCGCTACTACTGACGTACAGAGTGCGCTGCGGCCGCATAGCGGCGTGTGTGTGTGATTAGGAGACGTCAGACGCTGCTAATGTCCGGCTAACATAACGTCCAGACACAAAAAGTGTTTTATTGATGATCCGTACAAAATCACGGACGAAAAGGCGCATCATATGACCGCTATCGCGTATTCCGGGGAAAAGTACGTACGTTCGTTCGACCGCACTTTTTCACGGACAACGTGAAAAATGCGTTCGTCTGACCCTAGCCTTAATGTATCCTTCCTGGTAAAACACTTTCTCCAAAAAAAAAAAACAATTGCTCTGTAATTCTTTCTTAAATGTCAACAGAGAAACATGGGAATTGTAGGGAATGTCACTGAAGATGTAGGCAATCCAGGCAATTCTGCATAGGGTTGCTAGATCAGCTATGTTTTCCTGGACACATTACTATTTCCTGCAGAGGTGAGTGCAAGTAACATGCTGCCCCTGCAATGTGTATAAATCATATGCTGCAGGAAGGAAATCAAGGCAGGTTGCCTGGGATTTTTATGACTTATTTGCAACATATGGATTCTACATCTCCAGGTTTATAGGTTTCATGCACTGCCTATCTGCAAGTCCAGGGAAACATGATGATCTGGCAACCCTAATTCTAGAGCATTTTAGTTACGATGCCATGAACTGTCAGGGCATCTGTTTAAAAAAAAATCCTACTAATTGATTTATAATAGCATTGGATCTAGAGTTGTCAAATCCTGCCATTTTTTTCCTGGATACATAATTTATTCATGCCGACAAACAGCAGACAAAAAAATGCACCCATGCAGTGTGGAAATGAAAGAAGCATCGCATATAAATGGTCGTTCTAGGCAACTGGTTTACCTCCTGAAGAATATGAATTCTACATTTTGCCGAGTTACACTCGGCTTGTGCACTTCTTCTGCATGAAATACACGTGTGACCTGGCCGACCTGACAACCCTAATTGTAGTTACACTTTTTTTCTATTTTATACTCCTGCATACAAGATACTGTAAATGGAAACCAAATGAGGAATATTAGGATAAATTAAGGCAGGACAGAGCTACTGGAGTGTCCTTGTTAAATTGGTACACACATGGGCAAGTTGTCTTTCTATTCAAATTTTTGCCCAGCTGTGGTCAGTTTATTGAAGTCAGCAGACTGTGAATACCCTTCAATATATTTCATCCATTCTCACTTTAATTAACCGGACTCCAACATCTGACCTAATGAGGCAGATCAATCACTTTATCTACATATCTGCCGAGCAAAATTTACTATTTGCTTCACACATCTCAACGTGTAACTTTAACTGTGTGACATTGACATACTTTCTCAGGATATTCAAGAAAATAAATAAATCCTACTGGATTCTGGGAAAATTTCAAGCTAAATAAATTACTGACAAGACACACATTGACACACTTCTATATATATATTTTTTCTTCACAGAGGTAATTAATATTGTCTATTCAATAGACCTAAATGATTCACTTAACTGCACCAGAAAACACCTTGCCGACAACTGCATGTTGGTGCCTTGAAGTGTTTTTGCTTTTATTTATTTATTTTACAGCACTATAAAGGAGGAGTTTGATCATTCCAGTGCTGCTTCCACACATCACACTTGTAGTTACAAAATAGCAGAGTGGGACATTTCTATTTTCTTGTTATTTTTTTGTGGCAATTCAAAGTGGTGAAAACTACACGAAAGTGTTACTCGAGTAGTGTTTATTTGTATACTACATATACAGGGTGTCCATAAAGTCTCTTTACAATTTCAAAAATTTATTACAAAGTCAAATGAAAAGACAGATAAGTGAAAATTATTACAAAAGGAGACGTATATATTTAAGGTTTTTGTCTCATTTAATACACCTCTATATGGGCACCATTAGTTGCATGAAGCACATCAAGACGGTACTCGATTTCTTGCCATGTTCGCTGTATCATACCCTCATCAATGGTGGCAATGGCTTCAGTGATCCTCTGCTTTAGATTAGTGATGTCCCGTACCTTTGTTCGATACACGATCTCTTTAACATGACCTCATAAAAAGAAGTCGAGGGGAGTGAAATATGGTGAACGAGGTGGCCAGGGAATTGGGCCAACCCATCCAATCCACTGGTCTGATAATGTTTCATTTAGGAACCCACGAACATGCAGTCCCCAATGTGGTGCTGCACCAGCTTGCTGGAAAATGATGGCTGGTTGAAGGTTATGTAGTTGTGGTGCCACGTATTCAGTCAACAGGTGAAAGGTAAACATTTGCAGTAATTGATGTCTCGCCGAAGAAAAACAACTTCTTTCTATGGCATTATGTTAAAGATATAATGTATCGAACAAAGGTACGGGACAACACTAATCTAGAGCACAAATAGCGCGTGCTAAAGCGGGCGTGCTGCGGATGTTCTGAGAGCCTCCTCGTCGCAGCGCTACAACGAATGTTCAACGGGGCTGTAAAGCACGATCCTGCATAGGAGGATCGGGCCTTGCAGCGCTGAGCGCACTAACTGCGCTCAGCAAAGTGGCCAGAGGGGCGTCAGAGTTGAAGGAATGTCCACTCTCACAGACGTTCCTTCCACTCTGCAAAACACTTATCTGACCCCGACCTAAGCAGGATTAAATCCTTTTGGGGGGCAATTAGTAAATAATTACTAAATTATAGATGCTTGTTTTACCATGCTGGTAGGGTCGCTTTACTATTAGACTATTCTTCAAAACTAGTAAGGGCCCTCTTATTGCATTACGTCAATATGGCATGGAAATAATGCAGTAAAATCTTCTAGTTTTATTTTCCAGTAGTTACTGAACGAACATCAACGGAGATTTTAGGCCACATCCTGAAAGGGCCAAACAGTATCCTCTTTATTTTACAGTTCAGCATATCCTTTCAAGCTCTGGTACAGCAGGGCATTATGGGGCATGTGGTTCAGCAATCGGTAACAGTTCTTGTCCAAACCAATCTTATGCATTGAAAAGTAAATCAGTATGCTATGTCTGACAGTCTTAAATGATGTGTTGTCACTGCAAAGATCTATTTATGGGTACAATACGAGGACATCATGCTTTTGTCATTTGGGAGTTTAGAACTCAAGAATTTGGAGTGTTTCTCCTTGGAATGCAATATCTATATTAAAACGCAAATTGCACATAAAACAAGTAGAAACACACCCTAGATTTCCATCCGTAGGAAGTCTTGGAGCATACTGACAGTTATAGTCTTATATTGTCAGAGGAACCAATCCCTGTCATTATATAATTTTCTAGAATAAAATGGCAATTTAATATAGTGAGAGCTGAGTAGATAAGGGTTACAATTAGCATTAAATAAATAGCATGGTAAAAAAAGACACCAGAATAAACTCTCCCGTTGAGCCGTGATAGAATACCTGCATCCTTGTGCATGTATTGACAATGTTATATCTAGTCTAGTGATCTGTTTTTATTGACTGTCTAATTGAACCCCTTGGGAAGTTCCCAGAATCCACTTAAATAACATGACAATTATATGGGTTATCACTGGAATGACATGTTGTTTCTCTCTGTGGCCAAATCAAACATATCTGGCTGGATTATTGATTTTGGTAGTCTCGTTGCTGTACAGAGTTTACGTCCATATTGTAATCACATGTAATACGCTCGTTCCATCTCCGGTGAATGAGGAACAATACTTTCCTATGAAGCTATTTAATTTTAATAGAAGATTCAATGATTTCCACTCACTAAATCAATATACACATTATGTTAGTACAATATTTTTTTTAGTTCAAAATGAATTACTAGAATGAATATCACCTGATATGTCACCATAATGCATTTACTAATATAAAACAAATTGAGTTTGTTCCCTAGTTGTTGCAGGGACCAGGGGTATCCTTTCCATCATTGCCACCACCTCCATATGGAAAATCAAGGACAGCAGCTTCTACTTGATTGTAGCCCTATATTCCAAACTTTGCAGTGACCTACATATTCCTGGAGGTGACCATAATTATTGGATACAGTTCAAGTGTGAAAAAAACATTTAACACAGAGCGGAGCACAGGCATTAAGCTCACTTAATGGACAAACCTCCTTGTCCAGTGGTGGGAGAAATAACGAATGTGGTATGGAGGGGATCGTTTTACTGATCAACAATGTGACAGGTGCCTCAGGTTGAACAAGGGTTTTAACAAGTAAGTTTCCAGTGACATCACCATGGTCTCAATCAAGTGTCATAATTTCCACTATGTACGCAAACATTCAGGCACACGAGAATGGTGCAGGAATAGGTGGAATCCTGCCACCTTTATAAACCTTGGCATGATGCTTAGTCACTGCCCTCTTGTGGTTCTTGCAAGACCCAATAGCACATCATGTATTGTCTTATTGTGTACCTACCTGGCATTTGTCTTGAATTTTTCTCTATTATGTCTCCAATGTATGGACTTGGCAAGTTATTTGTTGTCTGCTCGGTCTCCATCATATAACGAACCGACCTGTCTATCAATATTTCATACCTCTGTCGCCTACCATACCTTTTGTCTTTCTCTGTTATCCAGCCAACTAAGGACTGGTTATTTTGCCTGTCTTGATGCCATACTCCTCCATATTGAGTTTCTAGCCCGTGACACGGTACAAGCCTAGCCATGTCAAGGGATGGTAATCAGGTCCGATCCGGTTTGCTCCTTGCCAGTACAGTACAATCAAACAACTTTAGAGACTGCTGCCACTTCTAGCTCAGAGGTTTTCTGGTGCTCTGTGTAGGGGTCTCCTGCAATCGCCCCACGTCACAAATTATCTGGTCTCCTCTGCCCAAACCTCCTTCAACCTCATTACCAGCTTGGAATGGTCCTCCTCATCCAAATCTCCTGTATAAAATTCTGCCAATTGTTCATAATTGGCAGAAGGGGAGTTTTGTCCTCCACATTGGGAAGGTCTCAAGGGCTCTGCTAGAGGAAGGGGTTACACTCGTAGACTTCGATCTTTGGGGAAGTATTCTTTTCATTAGTACCTGGGACACTTTTGCTTTTCGGGGAGGGAATCCTGTCCACAGAGATGAGATTCCTCTGGATCATAATGACGCTGTGGTAGGGCTGGACCCAAAGCAGACATGACTGCCATGAAATGAATTAGCATATCCAAAATGGCATCAAACAGCTAGACCTTGAACCAGGAACTTGCTTCAGTAAATCAGGTTCAATTGCAGAAAGATTTCATTTTAGGTATATTAATGCTGAGGATGGCATACCAGATATAACCAATCAAAAAGGACAAGGGCCCAAAATGTGCCAAGTTGAGGTGTAGGTCACCCAAAGGAGCACATCAGCATTGAAATAGGTAGAAATACAAGGCAACCAGAGGCTGACCAGATGGTAAATAGAGCTAAGGTATTAGAGACCAGAGATGAAATTCTGCAGCTCGGGCACATGACAAAGGCTACAGTCATCATAATGTGGCAAGGGGCTCATCCAACCTCAGAAGGAAAGTGCTTAGACTGAAAGCACATTAGCAGAGTGCAACAGTTATGTAAGGGCTCACCCTGGTATCAGAACAGCAACACAACAGAAGGGAAGGTCCTCCAAACAGGAACAGCTTTTCCAGAGCACCAATGACAAAATCACGAGAGGATAGAAAAGAAACCACAGAAAAAGCACGACAACATAATTCCCACAGCTATTACGCAATAACGTTTCAGTGGAGTGGCTAAACAGCTATAGAAGCCTTAGGGAGTTTGTGACTGCAAAAACTGTAAACAAAGGAGTAAGAAAATGGCTGCCAGGAGCTGCACAAAACACACTAGTTGTGAGGAAAAACATTGCAGGCAGCCAAGAAGTACAGAGAAGACCTTGAAGGAACAAGGAAAGAGAGTGAAGGTCTATAGTACAACAATGGAGACATCAGGAAGAAAAAGCGTGATATTTCAAATGAAGAGATTGTAGCAGCCAAGAAAAGGGGAACAAGGCACTCCATATCCAGACAAAAAGTACTTTATTTAAGTGCTTTTTTAAAGTGACATTTCAGTTGTACGAACAGCCTTTATCAAGCTGAAATGTCACTTGTTAAAATGAAATGCTTTTTGTCTGGCTACAGTGCTTGCTTTCCCTTTTCTTTCCTTTTTTTGAAATATAATTTTTATTGGGAAATAAATGTGCCATACATTGAGATTCAAAATGAAACCACTGTGATTATAGGTAGAGCATCTCCCAGGT
The DNA here is from genome assembly GCA_009667805.1 of Leptobrachium leishanense. NCBI lineage: Eukaryota > Metazoa > Chordata > Amphibia > Anura > Megophryidae > Leptobrachium > Leptobrachium leishanense. The sequence continues at coordinate 136,550,815 of CM019065.1, forward strand.
TTTATCAACATAAAATGGGTACTAGAAAGAATAAAGGGGGAGAGGGGAGGAAAGGTGGGGAAAAGTAGGGAGGTGCCCAGGACCCTAAGAGGACAGAGAAAAGAAGAGAGAGGGGATAGGGTAATGAAGGCTCTCGTTAAGTATACAATATTATCAGCATACAAGAATAGAAGATAATATTCGCTTGTGAACCATCTACAGTCAGGTCCAGAAATATTGGGACATCGACACAATTCTAACATCTTTGGCTCTATACACCACCACAATGGAGTGGGAATGAAACAAACACAATGTGCTTTAACTGCAGACTGTCAGCTTTGAGGGTTCAACTCAGGTGAACGGTGTAGGATTTACAGCAGTTTGCAGATGTGCCTCCCACTTGTTAAGGGACCAAAGCTGTTCCATGGCCAGGTGTGTGATATTCCATCATTACCCCAATTACAATGTATAGATAAAAGGCCCAGAGTTCATTTCAAGTGTGCTATTTGCATTTGGAATCTGTTGCTGTCAACTGTCAAGATGAGATCCAAAGAGCTGTCACTATCAGTGAAGCAAGCCATCATTAGGCTGAAGAAACAAAACAAACCCATCAGAGAGATGGCAAGAACATTAGGCGTGGCCAAAACAACTGTTTGGAACATTCTCAAAAAGAAGGAACCCACCGGTGAGCTAAGCAACACCAAAAGACCCGGGAGACCACGGAAAACAACTGTGGTGGATGACCAAAGAATTCTTTCCCTGGTGATGAAAACACCCTTCACAACAGTTGGCCAGATAAAGAACACTCTCCAGGAGGTAGGTGTATGTGTGTCAAAGTCATCAATCAAGAGAAGACTTCACCAGAGTGAATACAGAGGGTTCACCACAAGATGTAAACCATTGGTGAGCCTCAAAAACAGGAAGGCCAGATTAGAGTTTGCCAAACAACACCTAACAAAGCCTTCACAGTTCTGGAACAAGATCCTATGGACAGATGAGACCAAGATCAACTTGTACCAGAGTGATGGGAAGAGAAGAGTATGGAGAAGGAAAGGAACTGCTCATGATCCGAAGCATACCACCTCATCAGTGAAGTATGGTGGTGGTAGTGTCATAGCGTGGGCATGTATGGCTGCCAATGGAACTGGTTCTCTTGTATTTATTGATGATGTGACTGCTGACAAAAGCAGCAGGATGAATTCTGAAGTGTTTCCGGCAATATTATCTGCTCACGTTCAGCCAAATGCTGCAGAACTCATTGGACGGCGCTTCACAGTGCAGATGGACAATTATTATTATTATTCTTTATTTATAAAGCGCCAGCATATTCTGCAGCGCTGTACAATAAGCACAGTATAGACAGGGTTACAATACATTTAACAACATTTGACAAACAGTACAGGAGGAGATGAGGGCCCTATTCCCGTAGGAACTCACAATCTAGGAGGGTTGGGGTTGGAAACAGGAGGAGAGGACTGTAAGGTGAGAGTGATTGATGGTTGTGTCAGTGAGTTGGGTGGTAGGCTTCCCTAAATAGGAATGTTTTAAGGGAGCGTTTTAAGGAAGAGAAGTTACTCTGACCCAAAGCATACTGCAAAAGCAACCAAAGAGTTTTTGAAGGGACAGAAGTGGAATGTTATGCAATGGCCAAGTCAATCACCTGACCTGAATCCCATTGAGCATGCATTTCACTTGCTGAAGACAAAACTGAAGGGAAAATGCCCCAAGAACAAGCAGGAACTGAAGACAGTTGCAGTAGAGGCCAGGCAGAGCATCACCAGGGTTGAAATCCAGCGTCTGGTGATGTCTATGCATTCCAGACTTCAGGCTGTGATAGACTGCAAAGGATTTGCAACCAAGTATTAAGAAGGGAAAGTTTGATTTATGATTATTATTCTGTCCCATTACCTTTGGTCCCTTAACAAGTGGGATGCACATCTGCAAACTGCTGTAAGTCCTACACCGTTCACCTGAGTTGGATGTACATACCGTCAAATTAAAGCTGACAGTCTGCAGTTAAAGCACATTGTGTTTGTTTCATTGCAACTCCATTGTGGTGGTGTATAGAGCCAAAGATGTTAGAATTGTGTCGATGTCCTAATATTTCTGGACCTGACTGTATATTCCATATGCAAACCATAACAATAAGGACTGAGTTCAGAGAAGACAGTCCATCTCACCATGTGGCCATCCGTCAGGGTTTAACAGCCCATTTGGGCCATCCAGTGGGACCAAGTCTTATAATACGATGGGAGGGTGTGTGAGGATATGGCTGTGAGTTCATCATTAAGCGTACGTCCTGCAATTTGTCTATTGGGGATGAAGCCTACTTGATCTGGATAATCAGATCTCCATAAGGGGGTCCAGTCGTAAGGAAAGAATTTTAGTGAATAATTTAAGGTCTGTATTCATGAGGGATATGGGGCGGTAGCTACCTACTAATTGTTTGTCTTTGCTGGGTTTAGGAATAAGGACGATGGATGCTAAGAGAGAATAAGTGGGGAGCTTCCCTCCCTCCAATATGTTATTGAACATCGACAGTAATCTAGGAACCAAGTTCTTGGAGAACGATTTATAGTAATGATAAGTAAGCCCATACGTACCCGGGGCCTTGTGCGGTTTCATGGATCTTAGTGCCAAATGGAGTTCCTCCTCCGTCACTGGGAAAGCAAGGGATTCAAAACGTGAGTCCGTCAGGGAAGGCAAAGATGCCGTGGATAAATATTGCCTGATTTCCCCACGTAGCACTTCGTTGGCGGAAGTATGGGCTGGGGTGTGGTCATAAAGTACGCGAAAGTAGCATGTAAATGAATCCCTGATGGCCATCGGTGTATTAACCACTTTGCTGCTAAGGACGCCCTCAGCGCGCCCTGCCAAGTGCTGCTCCTGGGCTATGGATGCGCTGAGCGCGTCCTAGCACAGGACAGGAGGCAGCAATCGGCCGGGATTCCGATTGATTGCTGAACCCCCCGGTGCGGGCTGATATCCAAGATGTCAGCCCGGCACTCCGGGACCCCAGCAGGGACAGTAGATGTCATCGCGCTGGCGCGATGATGTCTATTTCAGGCGCCCCCCCCAGCGAGTGCGGAGGAGGTGCTTGAAAGGGAGGGGGAGGTCATTTGGACCTCTCTCCCTACCGATCGCCTGGGGCCAGTGGTGAAAGTCAGGCACCGTTTGGAAGGGCACAGCCTGCCCTTCCAAACGGTGGCTGGCTTTAACCCCTTGGGGCTGGATCACGATTCGACGCCGAAAAGCGCCAGATCGTGATCCTCTCCCAGAGCTGGCCGATATCTTGGTTGTCGGCCAAGCTTCCAGGAACTCCCCGTGACGACTGCGTCATCATGCATAGCGCAATGTTGTCAGTTCTGGAGTTAACCCCTAGCTGCCACCAATGGTGGAGATAGGGGGTTCATTGGAACCCCCATCTCCCGATCCATGGCATCTAGGGGTTTGGAATCATTGGATCGGCCAGAGCATGGCCTTTCCAACGATACCAAATATGGCCATGTAACAAGTTATCAAAACAAATTAAAAATAAAAAATATTTTAAAAAATAATAGAAAAATAAATAAACAAGTTTTTTTTTGTTTTGACTTGTTATTGCAGCAATATTGTTCCCATTTTAATTACAATGTGAACAGTGATGCTGCACTAACGATTTGTTAAAAATCGCGTAATTTTTCCCCAAAAGAAATGTAACGAAATGTAACCCCATTTCTAATTTTTTTAACAAGCGCAACCCATAGAAAATATAACCGCAAATGCTTGCATGTTAAAATGTGAAAAAAAAACACTTTACACGTTGTAAATTATTGAAAATTCTTATTTTATTGCATTTTTTGTTATAATATACATACAGGACATAACGTATACATATAATAATGATATATTATGAATCTGCCAAGTCTGCCGGAAATAACGATATATGTCTGGGTCATATAATAAAATAAGGCTTCAAAACGTGGTTAAACATGATGAGCGAAACCGGTAAAAATGAGCTCAAATGAGCATGAGAGGCGTGAAATGCCTCAGCAGCGAAAGGGTTAATCCGTAGACCTGTCTCATCCTGTATCGAGGCAACCGAATGGAACTGAGGACAGGGTTCAACCAAATGTGCTAGGGGGGTATCCATTTTATTGGATCGTTCATAATAGCGTTGCTTGGACCATAGTAGAGAACGACCGACATCGTCCAGGAATAGGCAGTTGAGGGCCATGCGAGCTTGGCAGAGGGAGGCAAAGGAGTCAGGGCTAGTGGAAGATTTATGCGCAAGTTCTAAGCACTGTAATTTATGTTGGAGGGAGGTAATCTCCCCCGTCTTTAATTTTTTATGGTGCGCTGCAAGGCTGAGGAGGGTCCCCCTTATCATCGGCTTGTGAGCCGCCTATAATGTCTGTGTAGAAATATCGGGGGTGTCATTAATCATAAAGTAGTCATTAAGTGCCGTCGATATTGAGTCAGAAACACCCGGCTTATCCAGAAGGAGAGGATCTAGGTGCCATCGCCTCCACGTATATGGAGAGAGAGGGTGCAGCGTAATGGAAATGTCTGCGTGATCACACCCCGTAATGGATCCGATAGCAGAGGAGAGGATATTCGGGACACAGTGTGAGGAAGTCAGAATATAATCTATCTGGGAATACGAGTCGTGTACCAGAGAGTAAAAAGTGTAGTCCCTGCATGAGGGGTGGTGAGTCCTCCAGATATCAATCAAACCGAGGTGGTGCACAAATCGATAGAATTATTTGTCCTGAGATGAGGGTGTCGGGCGGGTCGGCCATCTCGAGGGTCAGATTTGTCAACAGGAGGGCAAAGTGTAGCGTTAAAGTCACCTCCAATTATAATACGTCCCCGAGCATGTGTCAAAATAAAGTCAGCAGTCTCTGTCCAAAATTCAGAGTCGGAGCAATTTGGGCCATACAGCACAATTAACGTGAATTGCTGAGTGGAGGTGGACCCCTGCACCACTATACATCTCCTAGCGTCATCCATGTGTATCCCCTCCACTACCAAGGGGCAGGAGTTACGTAACAAAACAGCCACGCCATTCCGTTTAGGGGTTGCACAAGACATGCAGACCCTGGTGTACGCCGGGTCAGTTAAGCGTAAGGCCGCAAGTTTGGATATTCCAGTTTCCTGTATTAGGGCTATATCTACCGATTTACGTTTAAGCTCACGAAATAGTAAACACCGTTTACAGGGAGAGTTAAGGCCCTTAACATTGATATAATACACTTTTACTTTAGCCATTACAACGGTGTACAATAGAGGTCCACGGTGTGTCCCGTCCCCCACCCCCGGAGGGCATAGGGCCCGTGAGGCGGACAGGACGGGAGCACCATTTAGAGAGGCGGAAAAGGGGAGGGGGAGAAGAATAAAGGAGAAAAATAGAAAAAAGCAAAGAGGAAAGACAGAGGAGAATTAGACACGTGCTGGGCAGGCACGGATATAAGGAAGACACCTTCCGAATGGGGATACCGGAGGAAAGGGAAGTTGGGGTGGAGGAGGAAAAGAGAAGGGGTACGCCAGCGACAAGTAGGAAGAGCATGAGGATCAACGGTCCACACTCACTCCAACCGCCGAAGAGCTGGGTCCCGCATATTAACCTATAAACATACATAACGCTCCCTTGTCGATCAGAGAGGACGCCAAAATTGAATTAATCAGAACAATAACATGAAACCATAACAGTAATGCAAACAATGGAAAAATAAGAACATCTTATGCGCTCGCCTGCCGCGAGTTACATCCATCCCAACCTGGTTGTGGATCAAGGGCTATGAGACAAAGTCCAAGGAGAGTCATGAGGCCAGTCAATCCCACAGGGTCAGCCACTCCTGAGCCAATCGTGGCAGTGGTTGTGGAGAGGTAAGATCAGCAATAGAGGGGGGGACCGTCAGGTCCACTGCTCGTAGAAGATCTTTGGCCTGATAAAGATAGGAATACGCCAGGGAGCGGTTGTGTTTGAAAATGATGATTTTGAAAGGGAAGCCCCATGCATACCGGATGTCGTTTCTTTGCAATATGTCGGTGACTTCACTCCATTCCTAGCATCTGGCCAGCGTAGATGGGGCAAGAACTTAAAAAAACAATTTCGGGGTGCCCTCATATTCCACCTCCTGGTTGGGAGCTGATTTGAGCAGGTCATCTTTGGTGGGAAAGTAGTGGAAACGGGCAATCACATCCCAGGGCATAGAGGCCTTGTCGCGGCGCGGCCCCAAGACCCTGTACGCACGGTCCAGGAGTAGTCGCTGCAGCGGGGTGTCTGGGATTAGGCGCTTTACAATACCTAGAAAAATGTCCTGTAGTTCAGCCGGCTAAACTGATTCCTGATGGCCTCGGAGGTGGACATGGTTACGCCTGGAGCAATTTGAGAGGTCTTCAAGGGCTTCCTCAAGGTACTGCACCCGGTGTTCTAGAGCTTCAGTATGCCCTGCGAAGTCATTACAATACCCCGTGATCTTTCTGGCCTGCTCCTCTAGTTGCGCGGTGCATTCCCGCACTGCCTGTATTTATGCTGAGAGGGTGCACGTGGTCCTGTCGAGCTCTCCGGCGATAAAAGCTTGTAGGCCATTAATGTCAGGCCTGATGCCGGGTTTGAGTCGGCTGAGGCCACGACGTGCTGGGAAGCTGCGGGGAGTCAGGCCGAACGCCATCTTGGATCGGGATCTCCGAGTGCTGCCGCACAGAAAAAAAACGGCACGTCTTTTTTTATACATTTTGTTCGGGGTCCGCAGCATGACAGTCATCATTTCCTACCCCCATTAGTAGTGTTTGGCAGGCGAGAGGTGCAAATGAGAGGGAGATTGCAGCGGGAGAAGTGGGAGCTTGTCTAGAACACGACTGCTTCCATCGCTGGCTCGGCCCCGCCTCCCCATTTCCCTTTTCTTTTGGCTGATACATTTCTGTGGATTTGGTTATCCCTGGAATCCATAGAGCACCAGAATCCAGTGATGCATTAATAAGTTGCATATGTTGAGCTGTGTGCAAAATGACTTGCCAACAGCCCCTAAAAGAAGTAAGAAGGGTTTAAGCAAATTATGAAACCTCCTATCTTGATATAAAGTTCTCTATCTAATGAGTCCTGCTTATGTTAGGCATGACAGGTGCATTTTAATGTACAAAATATAGACATCACAAGATGATATACATTTTTAGGTAATTTTACCTAGTAACTATGCTGTCTCTAAAATTGAATCTGATATACGGAGCCCAGTCTTGTTGACCTTACAGCATACTGTATAGCACAGCCACACATATTGCAAGCTAATAAAAGAAACAGTGCTGTGAAATATTCTCTATAAACCTTAGTGCAAGTCTGTGAAATCCCTCCCCACTAGCTCCTCCATCTAACTTGAAAGAGTGGAGTTTGACGAAATCCTCATTCTAATGCTAAGCAAATCAGCCGGCTGTATAATGCAGCCCATATTAAATTAAATGCACATGGCGATAATATCGCATTCACAAGGCACTTGTGGTGGAAAGACCTGATGCAATCACTTTCATTTCTGCTCAAAGCTCTTTTATAAGAACTCTAAAGAATGTAAAGCAGGTAATTCCAAGGCAGACCGCAGCACTCTACGATGCATATAAAACAGGATATGTACAGTACAGAACTGCTCAATGGCAATAAAAAAATATTAGTCAAATAGAAGATTGTATATTAGTGGTTTATATTACAATGGATGAGTCCATTTATGATACTCTTGCTTTTACTTTATGGCCAGCAAACTTATTTCACAGTAGTCGACTTGGAACGATCCTGTTTTGAAGTCTAAATTTATACAAGAGTTGGTTCTCTACAATCTGTAATATCTCCCCAATATTTCTCAAGCTTTCAGTGTCTAAAGGACAAATGACCCTCAAAACACAACGGGTCGATCCAAAAATGCAGTTGTCTTGTGTGAATCTGACATGTTGTTGTGTTGCCTGCTAGAGTGTCTCTCACCATGTAATGACAGATTTATATATATGTTTTGGCTACAAATTTTAACTTTATTTATTTCTTCCAATTACTTGTGTCCCTAGGGTCACTGTTGATTTCTTTAGAAACATTTTTTTACTGCCTGAACGTGGAAGATTTTTTTTTAATTTTGTTATTCTTGATGCTTTACAGCTATTCCAATAATGTTATCTCTTATTGCCTTCTACTAAGATAACTTTAGTAGCATTTAAATATTCGTAATTTCATCCTTGGTTCATTCCACCAAATAGCGATCAGAAACAGAACTAGCTAGAATTACATTCTATTTTTTCTTAAGGAAAAAGCACAAAATAAGGCACAAAAAACTATCAAAAGAAGAAGAAAGCGAGGGAAACTATCTTCGTGAACAGTTTGTCTAAACATAGTGCTTTCTTTTGAGGTTTGAACTGGGAAACAAATAAAAGTCAATGCAAAAACTATGGTATATATACACGAATGAAACGTAACAAAACAAAATGATCTAATTAATTTAGTATCTCAGAGATAAACATTACCTGTAACAATTGTGCCAAGTAAAAATAAAAGTCGTTTGCAAATAACTTTATCATATATGGTGAGAGACGAAGTGGGAATCTAAAACCCATTGTTTGGTAAACAAAACTTCTCATGGTCAATGTAAATTGTGTTTGGTATATTTTTCTGGTATTTTTTTGCCACCCACCAACAGAGTGACAGGAGAGAGTAGTTCTTGCAAACCTCCTGCAGTCAATTTTCCTGCTCTTTCCCACCATCTCCATGCAGGCTAATGTGCTAGCAATTAAAACCGTATGTTGAGGTCAACAAGGTTGCAATTCTTGATTGGTGTTGCACTCTCAAGACAGACAACTGGGAGCTAGATGTATCTCTTAAACATGTATCCTTGTTTAGAAAGCTAAGTCAATGGGATGAATTAAACAAGGGGATCAAATGTTCCTTTTAACGTTCGGGAAACTATAAAAGAGAAATTGTTGTCCGACTGACTGCAGATATGTACATACATCTCAATTTCAATAGAGATTGTGCAACTATGAATAAAACAGAAAACCTTTTTCTGTTTAATGTTTGACCACTGTCTCTAAAGACCAGTGGTATCGTCTAGTCACATTAACTCATTGTACTAGTATATTAATACCACCCTTTCTGCTCGTTGCCTATTACAACAGCAAAGGACTATATTCTCTTAGATTTTTAATTCTAACCATGCAAATGTGAAATCCCTTAGTACCAGATTTGTGAACCAGTGGTTTTTTTAAATACCCATTCGAGACAAGAATTAGAAGAGACCTTGGAATTGCTTGTTACTCTCTGGCTGTCTCCTCATTAATTCTTCCGTTAATGTGCAGTAGGAACCATAACCTCTGTGCCACTAGGGAAGTTTGCGACTTTGGTGGAATAGGACATGAGCCGTTATGATTAATGAGTAGAGCCATTGACGTCTCACTCGTTAATCAAAACAGCTTAGTCCAGAATAGCACCCATGCTTTATACTTACCAGATAATCCCAGAGGTAAATCCTAGTTCTGCCTTACACTGCTCTGTAACTCAACTCACAGTCTACATGACATGTATATGAATCAAATTTTGCCATCTGAAGAGATTAGCTGATAAATTCTGTTAAAAAAACATGGAATGTTCCTTAAACAATGATATACTGACCTTTTTTTTATGCTTACAATCTCTAGAGGTTGTCATTAATTGCCATGAGCAACAGTAATCCAATCTGGATACAAAACTAAATCCCAAACAGGATGGTATCGTATAGCGTCAAAGAATAGATAGATATGCACAACAGTATATGTTTACAATGCCCCATTCCTCACATGGCATGATTGCTCATAGTCTAAAAATAAATGTCCTCCTTTAAGATATAGGTGATGCAACATCATAACAGCAACATTCACAATGGTGCCATTCTTGATGCCACGGCTTAGAAAAATGGGTTCTGTTTTAATGATTTGCTGGTATTTACAGTTAATGAGGTTAAACACAAGTGTTTATGGGATATATTGTGTCCCAATTAAGTGAATTCATCCCATAAGGGCAGTCAATAGTTTAAGTGTAGGACCTGTCAGCGATGGTGTACATTGACATTGTCACTGGCTTAAGCAAGATAAAATCATATCTTGTGACCGAATCCCCATCATTTTATTCCTAATGATAATTGGTGTTGCATCTTAAAAATCTTTGCAATACATAGGTCTTCAGCAGCTGATAAAACCTTAAGTAACCTAACAATAATTTGGCACTATCAGCAGATGTTCCAGCAACGTTGACGATTAGCGAAGATTTCTATCGCTATCAGGGCGGCAATAATGACATTGACTTGCATTAATTACTGATAAGTATCGCTCCATCTTCTGTCTATGATATCATAGTAGGCACTTTTTGACATCTCTGCTTTGCATGATCTTGAAATGGTCAGCCTAATAAAGTGCCTGATCAGTCGCCTATATGGCTTGAGACCCAGGAATGCTGTATAGAAGTCAAACTGCAGATGCAGAATACCTTCCAGAAGCAAAAAAAAAAGTATTTCGACAATACAAGAAGAAGAAATTTATCTTCATTGCACAGAGAACGTTGGTGACAGAATGGACAGGAAGGCGGGGGTGCACGCTACCTTATCTACAGCATTGTCTAAATTAGTCCACTGAGGAACAGCAGATCTTTAATCAATGTGCTGCCACCTTGCTCCGGTAAGCATATTTTCAGTTCATTACATTTAATAAATTTCTCATTATAACAAATGAGACGTACCGGCAATGACTCTCAATACAGGATTCTGCATTACGGATTTGGGACTCTAAACAGAACAGGCCCAAAAAGAATTCCTCATCATAGGAAGTTGGATGCACTTACTTAAAAAACAGCACATTGTAATTACTGACTTTTCTTCATTGCTGAAAAGTCATTACGCATTAAAGAGATATCATCCTGGACTGACATTCTGCTGCTGCGCCAACAATAATTACACTAACAGAATGGTGCGAGTACGTGAATAGACATATCCTGACACACTCTTCATTATTTAAAGCCATCATATAAAAATTGTATATCCTGAAGTATCATTATTAGCTTTATTTGCAACCAATGTTTTGTATTCACGCGTCATTTCCTTCCTGATGTGGAATGTTAAAATAGAGAGTAATTCATTTTCGAGCTTAGTTCGGCCATAATTAGCCACATATCTGCACAAAGGTAATATTGCCAGGCTAGCAGTCTCTGTAAAAAAAAAAAAAAAGTGTTCTACAGTCTCCAATTACTTTCATGCTGCCTGCTTTGATTTATTTCGAACAGGTAAGACATAAATAAAAAAAGAAAATACCCGTCTTTATCTAATTACATTGTTTTAGCCCAATGTTTCTCAAAGCTGCTCCTAGAGATTGGAAGAAAAGTTAATATTTTTCTGAGCATATTAACAGAAGCAGAACTCCACAGCAATAAAACTAATTTATTATGTGTGGAAGTGTAGCACGGTGTTTCAAAAATACAAACATTCTGCAAATTACCTCGAGGCTTATTAAGTACCACAGAGATCTACAGCAATGTATCAATATATCACACAGTAATGTCCATGTTTTATGATTTATCACAGCGCTCCACGGTCATAAAAAGTGCAGCAAAATGTGGCATGTTTGAGTAGCGAAGAGATCTAGAGTTAAACGAAAGACAACTTACAGGCATGAACTTTGTGTATCATTGGATAATCTCCAAAGCAGCAACATTCCACAATGTGAAAAAAGTATCACATACCTCCAAATAATTAGAGCTAAAGTAATGCCCGCTTGTATTATTGCCAAGGGGGACCTATAATTAGGCAAAATAGGCAGTCACCTAAGTCCTCAAGTACCCCTAACAGGCCACGTTTGCCAGATATGTGAAGCACAGCACAGGTGATATGATTTGCTGCTCAGTGATTGCAGGATTCAGTCTGCATTTCCCCAAGGTAATCCTTAAAACATGGGGGGGGGCGTGGCCGGCTGCTGCTGAGAGAGGACGCGTGTCTCCGGAGCTCCGACCCGTCCCTCTCTCTCGGGGTGTCCTTGCTGTTTTTAACTGCAGATTTTTGTACCACAGGACCCCGGAGCGGCTAGCCATCGGAGCCATGATGTCCGGGGCCCGTTCTGTCCCCCCCCCGGACCAGAGAGAGCCGATATGCGACAGGCATGTGGTGCCGGCGGCCATCTTGGGGCCTACCTCCGGGCTGCATCATGGCCTGGGAGCAGGAGAACCTACTAAGCAAAGCGGTGCATTTACTGCTCCCATCATCCCAGCTGACCTGGTGGAAGGAGCAGATGGAGGACATGTGCGGTGGCGGGCAGGTGCCCCATCGCTTCCCGTGCTATCCGGCCTGGAGGCGGCGTTCGTGACACTCGAGGGCCTACTGTTGGAGGAGGAGGATGAGAGCCCGTTGACGCGGGGTGCCATGCGGCGCTTCACGGCGGCCCTGAGGAGCTGCAGAGGCGCAGGTAACCTCGGCGACGTTGCGCCTGAAGGGAACCAGGTGGCGACAGAGGACCCGGGTGGTGCGAACGTGGAGGAATCTGCAGATCCGCGGTCAGGAGTGTTACTACCTCCCGGACCTGTGGTGGCTGAGCTGCTCCGGGAGACGGAGTGCGATGCTGCTCCTGGCGATTTGGAGTCCCTTCCTTTCAGATGACTCTACTGCCCTAACATGGCGATAGCGATGTTGGTGAACCTCCTGATCCCGGTGGAGGCTGGGGGAGCTGCGGACCCCATGTCTGCTGCGAGTTTGCTGCACCTTTGTGATCTCAGGAACCCCGTATTGATAATGGCGTTGCTTCCCTCATGCCCTCTCTATCGAGCCTGTCTACCTGGAGGGATAGGTAGACCTGGGTGGCCCCGCGTGGCCCTGCCTGCGACACCACGGCCTCCTTTGTTAGACACTGGATGACTTTTTTCGCTGAGTTTTTTTTTTTTGTTGAGTTTTGACACACCTTTTTTTTTTTACTCTGAGACTTTGTGTTTTGTTTTCTACCTATTCACATTTATTCTGCTGACACCTACTGAGGACTCAATGGTTTTTTTTTTTTTTTTGTTTTTTGTTTTTTTTCTCTTTCTAGCTGAGTGATTATTAGCCGTGTATTTTGTAATATCGCTGATTCTTACGCTGATGGTCCCCGACCAACTGCTTAAATCTGGAAGTCTCTTTTGTTCTGTACCTGCTTTGATGCCTTGCTTTTTATTATTTTTCTTACGAAGTGCTTATGTTGATGGCTTAATGTGGCCCTGCGCGGCCCTCACTCTGTTTATATGATGACTTCTTTATAAAATAAAAAATTTGAATTTCAAAAACATGGCTTGTTAGGGGTACTTGAGGGCTAGGGTTGGGACTCACTGGCCTAAGGCCTCAATCTTGTTGGGGATTTATCAAAATGCACATGACATTCATATTCAAGCTGACATACTCTTATAGTCACAAACTCTTGTCTACTAGGAGGACTGCTAGTCTTCTTCATTATAGTTTATTGGGTTAATTTCTGCATTTTTGGTATAAAAAAAGAGGCCTCGTATTTGAGTTATGACTAAGACCTCACTTACCATTGTGTATAAGTGTATCCTGAAGATCTCCAAAGTATAAAAATCCACAGTAATGTATATTATGCATAAGCATGTAATAAACTCCACTATAATGAACTCCCTGTAATACCTGCTGTCTCTAAGTGTATCTGGATCTAGACTGCAATAAACCCACAGTAATGCACATTGGATATGAACATATAGAGAATCTTCACAGTCATAAAACACCCTTTAATTGACATTTTTGTATGCATATGCATCCCTTATGAATGCACTAAACATGCAACATGTCAACTTGTTTTGCATAATTACAATATTTGTCGTGGTTTTGAATGATTTACTTAATTTTATGCATAAATCTGAGATATTTCATGAGACATATATACAGACTAGATTTAGAATTTAAGTACATTGTGTGTCCAGAACATGTCAACTTTAAGATAGACTGAGTCGATGGCAGGCTACATTGGACTATCTCAGGAGAATAAGGTATTGGTTTAGCTTTAACAACAAATTACATTATTAACATGAATGTGTCATTAAATAAAATGCTGCATTTACCTAGAGCATCCAATTTGAATTAATTTGCATGGTTAATCCTCACTATTAATTTAGTTAACCCATAGGATTCCTCCTGGTTTCCTCAGAAGATGTGAAGCTCCAGAGAGTTTATCACTAACATGTATGTAGGAACTGGGAGGGATGGTGGAACACCAGATCAGCACCTGGTATTGTCATAGACACGTGCACTGTGTGTGCCTGGCATTGAGGATTTTTTGTGTGGACTGGGTTAATGCATTAACATACCACCAGTACCAAGTGAGGAGGCCATCCCACTTAGAATTATTAGTGCTCTTACATCTGTGATCGCTTACATACCGTTGTAAACGCAATGCATTGAAATCAACAAGGTGATGTTAGAATTGTAAAAACAGACAATAGAAGCAACATCAACTTAAAAATAAGCATAAAAATATGCTAGTGAGTTAATAATGTTTTTGCTATGAAATATAGCTTTAGCAGGAGGACATAGTTGTAATTAAAGCTGCAGACGTTTTCTTATTGAACCTGGGGCGCTAGAGTTAGAAGGCCAGAAGGATTTGAGATTCAAGGGGCCTTTCTCAAAGAGACACTCTAGGAAGTGTGACCACACACATTGCATGGTCACAGTGCCGTGAGCTTCCTCAGTCTTCCTCTGTGTAGGGGGCTCTGTGAGGGTGAATTCAGCCCTCTTGGTGCAGGAGCTTAGCCCAGCCCAGAAGCTCAAAAAGGATAAAAAACACAGAACTAATTTGGGTATCATGTCTCTCCATCTCAGTCACTGGTTTGGCTGGACACTTCTGTCCCTCCATGTCCAGGTAACATGTTTTGTCTTTCTGCAAGCCAGCAGCATGTGATTTCTTGAAAATTAGTCACTGCTGTGCTGGATACAAGGTAAGTTCTTAAATAGTTAAAATGGTATAGGGAAGTGGAGGGGTTAAAGAAGAATTAATGTTTAATCCCTCCAATTCTCCTCTAGAGTGTCCCTTTAACCAGTTTCCTACTGTGATCATGCTTACAAGATCCGTAGCAGCAGACAGAGCAGCCTGTGATTGCGTAATCACAATATGGAGCTGTGCTGTGTAATCGCAAATTAAATTCGTTTTTTTAAAAAGGAATTTCACTTACAATTAGGTTCCAGAAGGTACCTCAAACAAATTAGCACCCCAAACATGACACCCGAGGTGCTAAAAAAGCTTGAACAATGGGGACTCTGTGTCCAAAACACAGACCCCCAGCTGTTTCAGCATAGAGCCCCAGCTGCAGAAGAGCATTTGGCTAGCAGATTGCAACCTCTGCCTCTGAAATAGGGCTCCTACAGTGAAAAAGGAATTTTCCAATTAAAAAACAAAAAACACTGGTCCCAGATAGTGGTGTAGTTTTCTGGAAAATCACTTGACAATGAAGAGGTCAATGGTGCTGTTGAATGAAATGCAGGTACCCCCAATCCTCATGTCTCCATTAATCATAAATTCTTAACCCTGTGGTCACCATAAGCAAAAACTATTTAACTGAAATCCCCTCTCGAATTCCCATGAGTAAAATGATAAAACAGTAACGTTCTATTGCTTTAATTAGTATAATTTGAAATGTGTATCACCTTCATATGTAATCTGCATGTAATCTGTGTGTGTTTTTAATGCACATCTTGTATGAGTAGAAATATGTAGTGATTAAGGCTGAGTTTATAATAATAATCCTGCCATCTGCATGGCCAACCTGGGGATATGGCGAGGAAGCAAATGCAAGGATCACTGAAACCTCTGTGTTTATGCAAATGCTGTATAATCGGTTTAAGGCTGATTCAAGACCCAGCATTTTCAAAGCCGATGTGCTAAGAGTCACCTAAGCTTCAGATTATTTCCAAATGAATTCTAAACAAAATATGCTACAAACAAGTAGGGGGTTTGCTCCCATGCACAAAATATTTTCTGACAGCTCCGAATAGAAAAACAAGTACAAACAGAACAATTATTGCTGAGTCTCTGCGCTTCAATCACGGTGATAGTGACTTTACACATGTGTAAGTCCATGCACGTATGCCATCTGTGACTTTTTCTCTAGCTCTTGTCTTCGGATACCTATAATTTGCCAGCATAATGAAGATTATTGCCTTTTTCAAGCTCGCAATACAAGTGTTTGGATTTCAGACCCGATTTACAGCACTGAGAGATTATTTTTTTTGTGGGGTGATTATGTTTTTTTTATTTTTGTCTTACAAAGAAGCCATGTTATCTTGTTATCTTTATATCTATATATCTATATATAAAATGGTCGTCATTTCTCAATCTGACCTGTAGTTTAGACACAGATGTCCTTGCGTCTGCTAAATCATGTACCAACTCTATCAGAAATCCATTTCTCTCTCATTGTCTCCATCCTAATTACAGGAGAACGATTGGTATTCTTCTTGCGCTTGGCATAATGATTGGGAACATATGTGTAGGTGTTTTGGGGAGAATATACAAATACAGCTCCCAGTATCACACAGGGAGAAGTAATCTCCAAATGGTGCGTTTTGGGGGGGCGATCACACAGATGGGATGACATTAATGGAAACATCATTAGGTTCATCTAATTAATCTTCTTTTTTTTCCAATTTACTGAATGTCTAGGGATGAATGTTTAGTCTCTGTCAGAAGAGGCTTAAGTTGCCTCTATAATTTGTACGTGCAGGAAATTAAAATTTGTTCTTGTAGTGTGTCAAGCCTAGAAGTCCTTACTGTAAATTGCTGGAGACGTCTGGTAGCATAAAAAATATATGGCTTATCTCTTTATGTTTTGTTTAAATGAACAGAGCAATGATTATTCTATTTTTATACAAACTTCGATGTGTTTTATAAATCTGTGTATGTAGGTGTGTGTGTGTCTTGGGGATGGGAAACCTTATTATTGAAAAATATAAAATGTTTCTGGAGAAGGACTTTGTATACAGATTTCATTTATACGGATGGAAACAGTTACATAAGAGTGAATATCATTACCATATGATATGCAAGGATATTCAAGGTCAGTACAAAAAAATTGACAGATATGGAACTTTATTTTACCGTGAAGGAATGTTAGTGTCATCTATAGATATATGAAGGGACACTCTCGCCCTCCCCCTCAGACATCTCTACAAGCTGTGATAGCCTTCCAAAGCAGAGGGCTTCTCTCCACCCAGTAGACTGTCAATCATCTTGGGCTGAACATACAAAATATCCACTATTCAAAGCACTCCACTATAATATATAAATATTATTTATAAATAGATTTAAAAACACCTGACTTGGAAATATATGATAGAGAATTGGTTATAAGTAGGGATGTGCATAGCTGAAAAATTTGTTTAGTTTTGTTTTGTTTCATTTTGTTTAAAATTAATTTTGGTTTCGGAATTTCGGAACTAATTTCATTTAGTTTCGGATCGATTCGAAATTTTGTATCGATTCGAATTTCATATATCAAATTGATAGTTTATATCACATTCGATAATTGATATCAATTCGATATCAATTTGAATTTTGGATCACTAAATAGAACCCCAATTAATCAAATTTTGCTGTTTAAAGACAATCTAGGTTAAATTTTAAGCTGTGTAACAGATTTAGTATTTTAGTCAAATTAAACAGTGAAATGAAATTAATTTGTTTCATAAAGTCCTTTGCTGACTATTACTTGTATTATAAATTAAGATCAATTCGATAGTTGATATCAAATTCGATAGTTTATCAAATTCAATAGTTGATATCAATTCGAATTTTGAATCGCTAAATAAAACCCCAATTGATCAAAGTTTGCTGTTAAAAGACAAGCTAGGGTTAAATATTAAGCTGTGTCACAGATTTAGTATTTGAGCCAATTTAACAGGGACAGGTGCTTGTGAAACAAAATTAATTTGTTTCATAAAGTTGTTTGCTGACTATATACTTGTATATATTTTAATTTAAGATCAATTTGATAGTTGAAATATCAATTCGATAATTGATAAATCAATTCGATATCATTTCGATAATTGAATATCGATTCGAATTACGGAACACGCAAAAAAAAAATCTAATTATGAAGACTCAGTAAAACAAATGAAATTTGTTAGATACCGTTTCGTTTCGAATTTGGATCATATTGATTTGTTATTTTGGAAGTACTTCATAATACGAATTAATTAATTTCGTTCCGAATTCTGAATTTTTCCGAAATGAATGCACATCTCTAGTTATAAGATATGATATTATTTGTATAAGGCTGTTATGAACCCATTATACCTGTGACATGGAGGGATGCAAAACCAAAGGACCCAGCATATAATGTGCAAAACCAGTATGGCTGCACTCAACCTGAACATACATTTTGAAAGGGTGGTATGCATGTTCAGAGTGCTGGCATTCTGGTTTTGTACTATCATCTTGTGCTTCAGGGGTTGCAGACAGCAATGGACACCTAATGCAATGCTGACTGCCAATGGATTGGCTAAGCACTCTGTACTGCAACTGTCTTTCCAGAACGATCACAGACGTGGACCCTGGAAATCATGACCGGTTCTAAAGATACTTAAGTGAGATATGGAATACAATGATTACTTATTATGGCAGTCAGCCAATGTCTTCTAAAACCAAAGGCTGGGTGCATTCCTAAGTAAGGCAACAATGGGTGCATTCACAATTTTCTTTTATTGATTTTGTTTTTGTTTGGCCATCTTAAAAATGATTAAAACGAACATTCTACTTGTTTTTGACATAAATTCAATCATGCAAAATAGGATTTTTGTAAGTATTTATTGACTTTTTATATCGTTCCACTTGAGTATGAGATAATTGCATAAATTAACTTAAAAGTCTTCACGCATCTACTGTGGTCCATATCTTCCTTGCTCACATCAGTGGGTGGGAATGTCTGCCTCATTGATCAGTATTGAGGAGGTGTGGGAAGGGGGTTAAGTTCATCTTATAGAGATCTTAAGTGGCAGATGATTATCATTGTTATTATTCATAGTATTTACAAAAAAACTAATATCTCAATGAGAGCAAGTGGTAAGGGACGTCTCCTGATAAAAATAAGCTTACTGTCTGTTTACATCAAAGGACCAAAAGCAGATTCATAACCACAACTTTTTTTTAGCTTGTTGGCATATTCTTGCAAAAGTTGGAGGTAAAACATGAAGCAAACCATGTAAAGTGTTTATATCTCACTCCTGTGATGGGCAGATGTGTCATACAATTCCTCTCTAACTCATGCTGGCTATTCAATCTGCATACTATGAACCCAGAGAAGTGGAAGTGTTCGGAGGCCAAATAAATACACCAATCTTTGCATGTATTTTACTTGGAAATTACCTGTATATCGTCTTACCACCAGCTGGAAGTCTATTTTATAACACCGCTTAATGCATCCACTTGATTATCCCAGTTGTCATCACAAAGAGATTTACAGAAGCTATTTAAAAGTAATACTGTCATCATACAGGTTTTCTAATTTTACACCTGGGTCTTCATGGATTAACATTTGGTTAAGCCCTCAGCCAGGAGTCCGGCGCACTGATTCTGTCCATTTATTTGAACACTGGGCAATCAAAGGATTGGAATGTTTATATGGACATTAATTAGTATCTAGACATACTTTGAAATTTCATTTGATGGGACATGCCTTGGATTTGAATAAGAACAAGTGCTTGTGTCCTGGATATGTCCGTTCTACCCAATGCAATAAACAGCACATCCTACTGCAGAAACAATCCCTTTTCCACCTATTATTCTCAACCGCTCTATTTCTATAGGGAATACAATGAATATTATTCTATTATGGAACAGTCATGTTTAAACCACTGTGTGAACTGCCACTCAAGTGTATGACACCTCATCAAGTGCCAAAGGAGCTAAGTAATTCCATATGTATGATATCTGTGGCACCAAGGGTTCTTTCAGGATTATTTTTCAATCTTCCCCATGTCTTAAAGTTGATTATATCTTCCTTCACCTGGAGCTATAACTGGAATTACTGCTAAGTTACCCAGCTAAGCCTTAGTCATACAATTCTAGGTTCTTTTGAATTTGATAATGGCCACAATGAACACCGTAACAGCCCAATTCAGGTAAAGGCCCCCTATATAATTTTTTTTTTTTAAAGGGAAAAAAAAATAAGCTAGAAAAAAAAACGATTTTCTGTCCAAATTGTATCGAATTAACTCCTGTTCATAATCTAATCCTAAAAATAACACTGGCCATAACAGAAAATAACTATTGTTGTCCAGGACCGTTAAGGTTCGGTTTCTTAGTGCTAAACCAACACTGATCTTAAAATAAAATGTTTTAGTGTGATTTCAGTATGATATTACCTGTGTACCTGCCCCAAGAGGTCATTTATCAACATCAGTCAGCCCGGTTTACTGTGACATGTTAAAAACGTTATAAAAATGAGGTGCCAATTCTGTTGCTGCTGAATTGGACGCATTTCCAATTCAGACACAACTGATTTTCAACGTGCTGAATTGAAATTTCAAGTCCAAAAAGAAGCAGGGTTAGGGTTAGAAATTAGGATACCATTGGATCTTCTTTTAGGTTTAAAGCTAGGTTACATTAGGGTTACCCTAACCTAAACCCTGACTTTCTGCCTCATTTTTATGCAACAGATTCTGAACATTATTTTGATCTTTTATTTGATATATATATCCAAGCGAAATTAAAATTAAATCCTCTTGTCTATGTCTTGCTTTATAAAAACGCAACACCAATACAGATAAGTGAAAAAAAAACATAGCAGTACATATAGTAATTAAATAAAGTAATTTTGAGGACAGGATGGCATTTAGGCAAGTACTAATTTCTCCTACGGTTGGGCCCATAAGCGAAGAAAAGTTACTAGGCAGAAAGTGTATCTGAAGAGGTTAAGCCTCAGTTTGGTCAAGCCAGAGCAGAGTAAAGAAATTAAATACTCACAATTCAGTGTTATGAAGGTATCACTTTGTCATAAGGCTGCTGGCGAGAAGATAACAGAGCAGGATATTGCTACCTTTGTTAGCAAGGGAAGGAGTGTTCAGGTTCCGGGACCTGCTGGCAACACCAATTTTGATAACATTGCTGCTGTTAGCGTTGCTGTCCTGCGCATCTGTCACAGTAATTGAAGCATCTGCTCTGGCTACAGTTTCTTGACACCAAATATCCGCCAGAGCAAGATCGCAGAGATTTTGTACAGAGCCATCATTGATAATTGAGTTAGTGGAGAGAGGGTACATGGGGTCTCATGGGAAAGGAGTAAAGGCTGGAAGTGATAGAGATACATGTATGTTTTATATGTGCAACTCTCACTTTAGTGCGCTCAGGTCCCACAGCCCAGTGCTAAACAACAACTCAACGCCTTTGAAATCTGCTTCTCTTTCATAGGGAATGTTATGAGAGCACATTTTATGAGAACCAAGGAAAATCGAGTTTGTAGGGAAACAGTTAATAAAACAGTAAAATTATCACACCAGGTGTTTGTGCCAAAAAAACCATGATATATCTAATATGCCAGAAGGTTAATTTGGGCTTCTGCCAAATTAAATATAGCAAATGTCAGCAATAATATATTTTTAGGAACGGGAATGACTGTAAAAAGCTGCAAATTGCTACTGTAACGTTGAACGGGCTTTAAGTGGAAATGCTACATGGAGAGGTGGGGTTTTAGAATTTCTGAGCTACATCAATTCACATTTTTCTAAAAATGGTGGACGACCACAATTTATTGATACGTGTATATTATGGTCATCTCTTCAAACTCAATATAATCTAGAAAATTTAGATAATTGATGTTACTGAAGTCTGCAAAATTTAATTTCAATGGCATATACAGTATATCCTTGGCATAATCTCAATAAGTCATCTTGGTTCGTGCTACCACAATGTTTCCAGGTCAGGCTAGGGTCAGACTGAGGCAGTGCGAACGCGCCTGCAGGCGCACTTAATCACGGCCGTAGTAGCAGCAAATGCCGGGCAATGATGGCCAATATACGAAGTACGGTCGCACAAAAGTCTGGCTGCGCAACGCAAGTGGCAAATGAACGCATTTTGTCGAGAACGTAAAACCGCTAGTACGGTTGTACAGAGTGCGCTGCGTCCGCATAGCGGCGTGTGTGCGTGAATTGGAGATGTCAAACACTGCTAATGTCCGGCCAACATAACGTCCAGATGCACAAAGTGTTTTATTGATGATCCGTACAAAATCACGAACGCAAATGCGCATAGTATGACCGCTATCGCGTACTCCGTGAAAAAATGCGTCCATTCGTTCGAACGCACTTTTTCACAGACAACGTGAAAATGCGTTCGTCTGACCCTAGCCTCAGACGTAGCATTGTTTCTTTATAAGTAGAACAACATAAAGATGCAGAGTTACAGCTGAATGGGGCATTAAATGTCCTAAACTAAGATAATTAGCTTAGTAGAATTGAAAGAGAAAGATGTAGGAACAAAGCAAGAATAGCCGATACCTTTATAAAAGAGGTGCTCAAACTGCCTCTAGATGTTTTGGAGCTACATCTTTCTTGATACTCAGCCAAACATTAGGTCAACAGAGCCCTACGTGAAAAGTATTTCCAAAACATCTGAAAGGTCAAAGTTGAGAAACCCTGCCATATATGAATAAATTACTTATTGTTAAAATACTACAGGTTCCAAATGAGTTTTTGGGAGGTAAAGTGTTGACCCACCAGTTGGTGTCTCTTTACACACTATTCAATGACCTCAAAACTTGTGTAGGTTGGTGGAGTAGAGGTAACATCACTGCTCTGCGTGGAGAGAGCCTGTGGAGACATGGGTTCGATCCCGACGAGCACCTCTCCAGTAAGTGTCCCTGGCAACGACACCTAACGGTACCTACTCGCCACCCAGGACACACTTGAAAACGAGAGAAATCTCAATGTATCCTTCCTGGTAAAATCCCTTCACAAATAAAAAAAAGACTATACAATGCTACTCCTGGTGCTCTAAGACCACTGGGGTGTTTACTCTCTGCAATTGACCAAAAGAATAAAGGGGTTATTCAAAGAGCACCAAATTAGCCACGAAATTGCACCGAAGGTGAATTATTGGCGAATTGCCAGTGAAATATGGTGATCTTCAGCGGCAGTGACCTCCCCATAGAGAAGTAATGATTATTCTATTCAGAGAACACTAAACAGCACCAAAATGTCAATGAGATGCCCAGAATTTTGGTGCTTTACATTCTACAGATTTAAACAGACGAATCCCATAGGTTTCAATGTTAAAAAAATCCCAGCGTTATTCAACCATTTATTATATTCAATTGCTGCAAAAAGTTACTTTATTTATTTTTTAGGATTTTTTTCAGGAGTTTTTCGGAAAAATATGTAAAAAAAATTCTTTATTCTGGAACAGACCTTTTTGTTGTATAACCTTGTGTATTATTTCCAGGCATTTTCACGCACTCGTGTTTTTGTTTTTTTTAACGTGTTTTAAAACTTGCTGGCTATTATTTATTTTTTTTACCCCTGTTCGGGGGCTTGGTGGCTTTTTTCGGTGTCTGGTTGGCGGTCTGTTTGGCACGTCGTTGGCTTTTGTCAGATCGACTTAGTCTGTTCGGCGGATCGATCGCTTGCATTCAGTAGTTTTTCTGCAGTGTTTCGATACGTTCTGTGGTTTTGTGGCAGTTTTTCGGATGCGTTCGGCGGGTCGATTTTCTGCACTTCAGAGACCCTACGGTGAATGCTGAAATAAACCGCAAGGTCTGCAAATTTAACTCGCCAAAGTGCGGCCAATGGGAGAGCAAGGAAATGTCAGCGACCCCTTAAGTTTTTTATTTATTTTTCAATGTTTTCTTATGGCTGATTTAAAAATGTGCTTTGATAATTTGGTGGACAAATCTCTGAAAAACGTCGTATGCACACTTCACTTATTGTGAACATATTTCCAGCATAACGCGGACACTAAAAAATAAATGGTTTTCGATGAGTATCATGTTAGTAAAATTTCACTCAGAAATAAAGTTTGCTTTTCAGCTGTATGAGAAGATTAATCGGGGTTTGCTAACAGGACAAGTTTTTCAGCCTCTTAAAAAAGGTTTTCGCGACACAAAAACTGACAGTCACATAAATTTTCCAATGCAGGAGTGTGTTTTTTTTGTTTTTTTTGAGAAAATATTTTACCAGGAAGGATACATAGAGATCTCTTTTGTTTTCAAGTATGTCCTGGGTGGCGAATATGTACCGTTGGGTGTCTTACCCAAGGACACTTACTGGAGAGGTGCTCTTGCTGGGATTTGAACCTATGTCTCCACAGTTGTAGAGTAGTGATGTTACCTCTACTCCATCCAGCCGGTACTGTAAGTTAAAGCAATACGGTGAAGAATGATTAGTTTTAGAGTTATGTTAATTGAAAAGGCACTAGTTTTGTTGCGTCTGTTTAACCCTCAGTCACAATGCGGAGAGATTATGAAAGGATACCGTTGGTCGGGATACTTTGAGAGGAAATATAAGTGGGTTTTGCTTCTCTTAAGGTTAATACAAGCGAGCTGGCAAACTCTTAGAAAGAATAATGAAAAAGATTGAGATTTGTAATATAAGGAGATATAATATGCTTACAAAGGACACCTCTGGATATAAAGGATTTGCTGATTATAAAAGTGCTATAGCACATCAAAGGAATGACAGATAAGGTCATTTGGATAGAAATGTTTCTATTGAACTAGAATACAGGTCAGTAGATTTGAATCAATAGGATTATACTCAATAATATAAACTAATTCCCAATTTGACTATCTTTGTAACCCAATGTGTACCAGTTTAGTCAGATTTATTGCTGATAATGGGCAATGTTATATTTAATGTTTCATTCTGCTTGCATTAAATATCATTAGAATTCAGATAAGAGCAGAGACGGTGAGTACAATTATTAGTGGTTATTACAAATGTGGCTGTAGGAGATGTATTGACTTTAGCTTGATTTAAGCTTTTCACAGTCTGTATCTGAACAGATCTACCATGCATTAAATCTTGTTCTCATTGCATCTCCTATCTTTCGGATCACAGATCTCACAGCTTCATCTTTCACACATCAAACAGATCACTGAAGAGCATCAGTGTGTGGTTTCCTCCGCTCCAGTGACCTGATAGTCCGTTTGTCAAACTCATTTTCTGCAACTCCTAAACATGCAATGGTTGGGAATCACATCTCTGATAACCTTCACTGGAAGCAATGAGCTGTGTGTCTGTTCCCACTCACAAGGAACGAAAATATCAACACGGAACCTTTAGTCTGATACTTCAACGCAAGGAAAATGGAACTGCAAGGTGTAGGGACAACTGGGGACAAGTTGATTTATACTGGTTTAATCCTAAACCAGCAAAACTAAATAAATACATACAAGAAGCAAAATAAAAAGAGTTATAAATGTGAAATGAGGAATTTGTCAAACAATTCTTGGATCTCAATTTTCCCATGACGTGGCAGGGTAATTTCCAAGAAAATGACCCTTAGTATTAAAGGGCCTCTGTTATGGGCAATAGTCTTTATGGGCTTACTTAAAGTGGATTTTGTTTCTGGGGGAGCTTAAATAAAGGCCCACCAGTCTACCTCATGTTTGACAAGCAGCATGAGCAAGTATGGTTTGCTATACAGCAGCCTGTGGTTTCATTTTGGATAGGACTCGCCCTTATAGAGGTGCCTTGATGCTGGCGGGCGGGCTTTAGTCTTATAATGGCCATTGATAAGAAACCAAACCTTTAATTGTGTTTAGTTTCACGCAGTATAATTGGAGTAAGCGCAGATGAAATTTTTTTCTTTGTTATGTTCTACACATGTTGTTGAGCTGGATGCATTTGGTGGTTGCAGCCACCCCATCGGGGAATAGGCGCGACCCCACCCCTCCTGCACTATTTATGGGCTTACTTGCCTCATCCTATCAAACTCTCCCTTGATCTTCAGGCCTTCAAGAAATCCCTCAAAACCCATCTCTTCAGATTAGCGCACCACATCACCTATGCAACTCCTCCCTCTGCTCATCTACTCACACATGATTGAAGCTGCTTCTATGGCCCCACTATTCCCAAACCACTGGCACTATTGATCCTGCCATACAGTAAAATTCCCCTGGTCTTCCTCAACCCCAATCCCTCTAGACTGTAAGCTCCTATGATCAGGGCCCTCTACACCTCTTGTTTCCATCCTATGTCTGTTTATCTGTATCTCATTCCCTTTGGTTATTGTAAAGCGCTGCAGAAACTGTTGACGCTATATAAATGAGGACAATAATAATAATGGACTAAAGTAGTTTTGCTCCTGACAGGTGCACTTTAAATCTTAAAAAAACCACAAACGAATCCTATCTAACTCCTTAACTGGATTTCCCATGTTATTGTAAGCTCCATTGTAAAAAAGACTATTGCGACAGTATTTAATAAGACATTCAGGGTTATTCAGAGAGATCCGAAAAGTCACGGCACGTTCAGTGACTTTTTGTTCCCTGCACTTCGGGGGCGAGTCCCGATTCTGCAGAACACTCACCGAATACTCACCAAACACTCACCGAAAACTCACAGAAACTACCGCAAAAACCAAGCCGAACACGGCGAAAAAATACGAGCAGCCGCCGATTACAGCGCAGAGCATAGAAACATAGAAAAATGTCGGCAGATAAGAACCTTTCGGCCCATCTAGTCTGCCCAATTACATGGATACTTTACCTGGATTTATCTTTTGTTTAGGATAGCCTTATGCCTATCCCATGCCTGCTTAAATTAAATTACTGTTTTGGCCTCTACCACTTCTACTGGAAGGCTGTTCCATGTATCCACCACCCTCTCAGTAAAATAATGCTTCCTGATGTTACTTTTAAACCTTTGCCCCTCTAATCTAAGACGATGTCCTCTTGTTTTGCTATTTTGTTTCCTTTTAAATATACTCCCTTCCTCTACCTTGTGGATTCCCTTTACGTATTTAAATGTTTCTATCATATCTCCTCTGTCTCGTCTTTTTTCCAAGCTGTATATGTTAAGATCATTAAGCCTTTCCTGGTAACTTTTCTCCTTCAAGCCGTACACCATTTTAGTAGCCCTTCTCTGAACTCTCTCTAAGATGTCTATATCCTTCTGTAGATACAGTCTCCAGTACTGCACACAGTACTCCAAGTGAGGTCTCACCAGTGCTCTGTACAGTGGCATGAGCACTTCCCTTTTCCTACTGCTAATACCTCTCCCTACACAACCAAGCATTCTGCTAGCATTTCCTGCTGCTCTATTACATTGACTACTTACCCTTAGATCCTCTGAAATTATAACCCCTAAATCCCTTTCCTCAGATGTTAAGGTTAGGACTGTATCAAATATTCTATATTCAGCCCTTGGGTTTTTACGTCCCAGATGCATTATCTTGCACTTATCCACATTAAAACTCAGAGCAGCCGCCGGAAAAAGCCGACACGCATACGAACGGGGTAAAAAATTTTTTAAAACAGTACGCTTGAATGTTACGCTTGAATGTTTGAAATTTGAAACGCTGTTTGCAAAAAAAACTACTTAACGAAAATGTCTGGAATTTACATATAAGATCCGATATATGATAATAAAAAGTAGACATGTGCACAGCACAAAATTTTGTTTTGAACTAATGGATTAGTCCTAAAATGCAATTTATTTAGTTGCTAAAGAAATTCGTTTTCAGTTATTTAGTATGAAAACTAATTGCATTCAACCGAAAACCAATGGATACAATTACTATTGTAGTGGCTCCTCAGAGGGCTGAGATCGCTGCTTGTTACAGTATCTCTCACTCTCAGCACAATGTGGGCCAAATTACATAGTTGGTGCTAACTTAACCAGAGCTGTTGTAAACTTCCCAGAGCCTTTATAGCCTATGGAGGTTTTCAGTTTACAACAGCTCTGGTTAAGTTAGCACCAACATTGTAATACTGCCCTGTGTCAGGCAAAGCTGTTACAGTAACTGACTGCTGCTCATCACAGCGCTCAGAGTTTCAGTAAAACTAGTAAATAATATTTTTTTATATAAGAGGTTAGAACAATATTATTTCCTTGTTTTACTGAAACTCTGAGCGCTGTTACAGTCAGTTACTGTAATAGCTGAGCCTGATACATTGTACTGAGAGTTAATGTAACAAGCAGCCTATCTCAGCGCTCACAGTCACTGGATTTAAAGGGCTGAAAAAAAAGGATCCTCTCTGTATAATGTTTAGAACATCCTCCTGCATTAATTAATACCCCTCTCTGTATAATGTATACAACATCCACCTGCATTAATTAATACCCCTCTCTGTATAATATATAGAACATCCTCCTGAATTAATTAACGTCCCTCTCTGTATAGAACATCCTCCTCAATTTATACCTTTCTCTGTATAATGTATATAACATCCTCCTGCATTAATACCCCTCTCTGTATAATGTATAGAACATCCTCCTGCATTAATTAATGCCCCTCTCTGTATAGAACATCCTACTGCATAGGCATGTGGAGGGTGCAGAACTTCGGATTTTGCAATGTTGCGCTCTTCATTGCTAGTCTCCTTCACTCATCAATGTAATATCACAAAAAGGACTGAAACTAAAATGTAGTGCATTTTATTTTAGTTTCTTTCGTTTTTTGTACTGAGCAGTTTCGTTTCTCTTGAGTCATACGAAAACTAAATTATCCCAAAATTCGGACTAAATCGTTTTAGTACTAAAACGAATGCACATGTCTAATAAAAAGGTCTGTTACAGAAAAATGAAAAAACCATTTAAAAAAAACCGTAAAAAACATTGACAAAAAATCCCAAAACATGCCTAAAAGATCCTAAAAAAAATTAAAACAGGACTATTTTTAACATTGAAGCCTATGGGATTCGCCTGAATAAACCTGACGAATGAAACCACCGAACGGAAGGGCACTTCACTGACATTCCTCAGCTGTTCAGTGTTCTTTGAATAGATGAACCATTGCTTCTCTTTGGGGGATTTCACTGCCCTCGAGCAGGCACCGTACGTGCAGGCAATTCGCCAGAATTCGGCGAATTGCCTGCTCTCTGAATAACCGAATGGCCCCAAAATGTCCCCGTTCACTTAAATTCAGTGTCCGGTTGCATTTCGGCCACATTTCGGACCTCTCTGAATAACCCTAATTGTTTTTACTTGGAATTTAGTCAGTTTATAGTGTGTATAGCTCTGTATGTGTATACATACCTGAACCCATTCATCACAAGAACTGCATTGGGAGTTATCCTTTGAGACTTACAGGGGGAGAATCCTTAACAGTGAGCATTATGTTGTACATAATAAAAATAGCACTGCGTTTTGTCTTAATTTGTTCAGCACATTTCACAAGTATTTAACAATACCTCCAATTTATCTTAAGATATACATTTATTTTCCACAAATTCAATTCACTATTAGGGATGGGCTGGCGGTTCGATTAGAACATTGCCCGTTCGGCGAACATCGCCGCGTGTTCGACCACAATGCACTTTTCCACTGGCCTGAAGCTTGTAATTGGCTACAGCCTTGGTGCAAGACAGGTGCAAGACTAGGCCAATCAGGGCTCAGAGTACTGATTGGGCAAATTTTGCCCAATCATGGGCTCACAGAGCTAAGTCCAGCAGCACACTATATAAGGCTTCCCCGCAGCCCCAGCGTGTGTTTGTTGCAGGAGTGAATCAGAGAGGAGAGGAGATTGTTTGTTGCATAACAGGCTGTATCACTGAGTTATATCTGATTTATGGAAATTGTAATCTGTGTGTTGTCACTGACAGCTATAAGGGTGTATGACTGAGACATAGCATACTTCTGGAAATTTTAATCTCTGTCTTGGCACTGCCAGCTATCAGGGACAGGCTGTATTACTGAGTTATATCTGCTTTCTGGAAATTGGAATCTGTGTGTTGGCACTGCAAAGGCTATCAGGGACAGGCTGTATCACTGAGTTATATCTGCTTTCTGGAAATTTGAATCTGTGTCTTGGCACTGCCAGCTATTCGGGTGTATAATTGAGGCATAGCATACTTCTGGAAATGTTAATCTCTGTCTTGGCACTGCCAGCTATCAGGGACAGGCTGTGTCACTGAGTTATATCTTCTTTCTGGAAATTTGAATCGGTGTCTTGGCACTGCCAGCTATAAGGGTGTATGACTGAGGCATAGCATACTTCTGGAAATTTTAATCTCTGTCTTGGCACTGCCAGCTATCAGGGACAGGCTGTATCACTGAGTTATATCTGCTTTCTGGAAATTTGAATCTGTGTCTTGGCTCCACCACTGCACTCTTCCACAATACCTCAGAGGGGTTACGTTGTGAAGGCACTAGCTGGCAACAAAGGCCCAATATTTGGGTGCACTGACGCGTGTACCAGATTCCAATCATTTTAATATTTGAATGCAGAGTCCACCCCTGCACTCTTCCACAATACCTCATTCTTTTTAAATGTTTATATACATCCGACAAATCCGCCACTTCACGGGCAGGTTATGGGGACCTCCTAGGCATGATATTTGAAGGAATTTTTCGTTTTTATTCTTAACCTTTATTTCATGGAAAAATCACTGTTCCTTTAAAAATTACTTTTTTTAAAACTTTTTTTCCTTCTTTCCTGTCCCCCAGGGCCCTACCCGGACCCCCATACACCTTTTATGGCAAATATCTTGCATATATGCCCTCTTGTAGGGCACTCTTAAAATCAAAAGTTCGAATCCCATTGACTTGCATTGAGTTCGGATCGTGTTTGCGTCCGAACTTGAACTTTTGAAATTGTTCGAGTTCGAATGCGAACTGAACACGGGGGTGTTCGGCTCATCCCTATTCACTATTTATGTCAATGTATGGATATGATCTTACACATGCAGTCTGATGTTATTATGACACTTTAATGATATATAAATGTATATGTATACGAAAGCTTACAGCCAAGTTAAGAAATGGCCTTCATGGTTTGTGGGTTCCTGCAGACCATATACTGCAGTTAAATGATCCTCAGATGAATTTACATCGTCCCTCATCTAACATTTTATATGGGAATGCATTTGTTGACTTGTTATACAGTTTTGGTCCCTAAGTACAAAATCCAGCAGGCACTGTGTCCTGATGGGGATGTTTTCCATAGTACGCTAGGACCTCATTCCTAGCGTTGCATTTTTAAGCCATATTTTAACCCTTTCGCTGCTGAGGCTTTTCCCGCCCCTATGCTGAGGTCATTTTTACCTGTTTTGCGCATCATGTTTAAACGTGTTTTGAAGGCTTATTTTAGTATATGACCCAGACATATTATATATCGTTCTTTCCGTCAGACTCGGTAGATTCATAATATGTCATTATTATATGTATACGTTATGTCATGTCTGTATATTATAACAAAAAATGCAATAAAATATGTATTTTCAATAATTTACAATGTGTAAAGTGTTTTTTTCCACATTTTAACATGCGAGCAATTGCGGTTATATTTTGTATGGGGTGCGCTTGTTAAAAAAATTAGAGATGGGGTCTCATTACATTTTTTTTGGGGAAAATGACACTATTTTTAACAAACGCACCGCATACAAAAATCGTTAGTGCAGCATCATTGTTCACATTATAATTGAAATGGGAACAATATTGCTGCATTAACAAACCAAAACAAATAAAAAAAAAGTGTTTAATTTTTTTTTTTTTCATTTTTTTTTATTTATTTTTTAATTATTATTTTTTTTTTACAAAATTTTTCACTGTAGTGTTTGGTATCGTTGGAACGGCCATGCTCTGGCCGATCCAACCATACCAAAATTTAACCCCTAGCTGCCACGGATCAGGAGATAGGGAGTTCATTGGAACTCCCTATCTCCACAGTTGGTGGCAGTTAGGGGTTAACTCTAGGACTGGCGTCATCGTGCTACGCACGATGACGCCAGTCCTCTGGGGGAGTTCCCGGAGGCTTGGCCGACATCCAAGATGTCGGCCAGCTCCGGAAAGGATCACGAACCGGCGCTTTTCAGCGCCGATTCGCGATCCAGCTCCCCAGGGGTTAATGCCAGGCATCATTTGGAAGGGCAGGCTGTGCCCTTCCAAATGATGCCTGGGTTAACCCCCGCAGAGCCGTCGATCGGGAGGGAGAGAGGTCCGAAGGACCTCCCCTCCCTCCCTTTCAGGCGCCTCCTCCGCACATGCGGGGGGGGCGCCTGAATTAGGTGTCATCGCGCCCCCGCGATGACACCTAATTCTGGCGGCTGCTGGTCCGGATGCCGGGCTGACATCCAGGATGTCAGCCCGCACCGGAGGGGCCAGCGATCGGCCGGAACCCGGCCGAACGCTGACCCCAATGTGAGGACGCGCTCAGCGCGTCCTCAGCACACCAGCGGGACTGCTGAGGACGCGCTGAGCGCGTCCTCAGCAGCGAAGTGGTTAAAGATAACTTTTGGTATGCTTTATAAAGTGATTATACTAATTCAGGCTAAACTGAACAAGGTATATGAGAGTCAATTGCAGGTCACAATTTTTCATTTATATTTATTTATTTATTAGGCACTAACAGTGCGGTTTAAAATTCTTGGCTTCCAAAACATTTTGTGATGCCAGACGAAGCAAAGAAACGCCGAAGCTCATCATCTTTCACCGCCTTAAGTATTAAAGATTACACAGGATTTAGCCAGCTGAATCAGGTGTTTTTGTTGTTTCGGTCATTAGATACAGATTCACCTGGCTAATATATATATATTTTTTTCTCCAAAGAACCAAGAATTTGCAGCACAGAAAGTGCACCAGAGTTCTTGATATGTATCATTTAATATGGTCCACAACCCCACCCCATAAAATCTTCAGATTTTTCTTATATCAAAAGCTAAAGCGCATCATAAAAGAGAAATGAGATAATTGACAGCGACCAATGCAAATTTAAAATACCTCTCCTTTCATTAATTTAATGGCAAAATCGCCTTGATCCACAGATCCCGCAGAGTACATTACGCTAATATGTTTATTTGTTACAATTTTCAAAGCCTCGATCTATGCAGCCCAAGCTCTGCTTACAGCTAATGCGCTGTTCTTTCCGAAGGCTTTTGAGTTTTGAATGTACAGATAAGATGAATTAAACATACTGGATGTTCCCTGCCCTACAAGCGACCTTGAAAGTTTAACCCTGCAGTAAGCGTGTGCATTCTGAGCTAATGCCTATGCTGGAGATGGGACTTACATGGGGGGGATGTGCTCGGTTCCAGCGTTTCCTGTTGACCCTGGAGCGTTAGCTCTAAACATCTTGCTGTCGACAAGGCAGGTGGGGTATTAAAATCTGCTGGATCCTTATTTTCTTGCTGGTGTCTTTCAATCCCATCTCAGTAGGTCAAAAGTGATGTTCCTCTAACTGTTCCTTGCGATGTACATCAAGGACAGATTACGGAATACATCACTTTACAGCCAAGATAGTTTTACATTGCAATAATGACATCTTCGAGCAGTCATTGACATTATTTACGTACTTATATATATATATATATATATTGCAAAAACTCTGTAATAGGTAAGATAGGAAAAATATCTTCATGTATGACCTTGAGTAGTCTAAATTCTGGTTTTATTCCATGCTCATTTATGTATTGTGTCAACTTTGAAATACAGCTTAAAGGAGCCTCACTCTATTTCTACTTCCCTATTAAAGGATGACTATTTGGAAAGAAATATATGTGTAGCATCATAAAGGAAGCGGTATTAGAAAGCATGGGATTTTAGACCATGTTATCTGACCCGATACCACTTAAGGGGTTATTCAGAGACAGTCGATTTGGCCCCAAAATGGCACGAACAGGGAATTTCCCCATACAGTGCCATTTCGGGGCCATTCAGCTGAGCAGACAGTTCGCCAAATTTTTGCCAACTGCTGGCTAGTACGGTGCCTGTTCGACAGCAGTGAAATCGGCCATAGAGAAGCAATGGTTAATCTTTTCCAAGAACACTGAACAGCAGTGAAAAGTTGCCGAAATGCCCTGCTGTTCGGTGGTTTCATTCAGCAGGTTTATTCAGGCGAACCCCATAGGCTTCAATGTTAAAAATATTCCCATTTTTATTCAATATCTAATAAACTGTTTATTCTTTTCATCTGCAGTAAAAGTCTATTTATTTATTGGGGTGTTTCTTTAAGAATTTTTTCGGCATTTTTCAGGATATGTTCGGTAAAATTTTCTTTCCTTTTTTTTCATTTAATAACGGATGCTTTTTTTTCTGCAACAGATCTTTTTTATTATCATTCATAGTACCTTATATGTTAATTTCAGACATTTTCTTTCAGTAGTTTTTTGCAAACATCGTTTCAAATTTGACACTTTCAATTGTATTGTTTTTTTTTTTAGCTGTTCGGCAGCTTGTTGGCTTTCTTCTGTGGCTGGTCAATGCTGTGGTGCTCTGTGGCTCGTCGGCTGCATTTGGCGTTCCTCCAGCAGGTTTGCAGCGGATGCCTGGCGGGTTAACAGCGGCGGGAGACGGGTTTGCGGCGGCATTCCGCGGTCGATTCCCTGCACTTTGGGGACCCTGGGGAGAATAGTGAATTGACTGCAGGGTGGGGAAATTTGATTCTCGAAGTGCAGGGAACCACAGAGCACCGAAATGTCGGTGACCTTTCGGTGCTCTGTGAATAACCCATGTAATAAATATTGGTCTGAACACAAGATATAAATAGATGCCAGATTTATGTTTGGAATGATACCGATGTATGTACTCATCCATCTACCTGTATCCTGCACTATACAGAGAACACACAGGGACTCAATGCTTTCAGGCAAAAGAAATATTCGGTATATGTTTGACCTTTTCTAAAGGTGAAAAAAAAACTAAATATAGCTTAGATGAGTCATAGGGAAAAATATGGAGTGGAACGGATTTGAAAAAAGAATATATAGATGTATTAAGAATGTAAAATAGTGGCCTATTAAAAGATGTGCGGTGGTTCGCATTACCATTCTGCTCTCTTGCAATCAACATTTTTATTGTAGATCAGGTACATGAATAAAAATATGGATGGGTAAACAGAGGAAACTAGGTATACAGAAAACCAAAAATTTGAGTATCTCCAATCTACCAATGAGCTGGGAGGTGGTCGTGATGAAGGTATTTGCATCTCACAGTTACTAGATTCTTATCTGTAAAGTACAATAACATCCGAGAACATGATCCTGTCCCAAACCTTAACTTAAAAGGGTTTAAAAACGCTCGTCCAAGCTCTTATTATCTCCCGCCTTGACTACTGCAACCTTCTTCTCTCAGGCTTTAAGAGATCCCAGATTATCCCTCTGCAGTTTGTAATGAATGCCTGTGACCGACTCATACACTTCAACTCTTGCGCCTCACCCCTTTGTCAATCTCTACACTGGCTTCCTGTTTTCTTTAGAATCAATTTCAAAATACTGGTGCTCACGTACAAAGCTCTCCATAACCGCGCCCCTACCTACATCTCCTCACTTATTAACAGGTACATCCTGTCCCGACCACTTCGCTCTGCCAATGATCTGATGCCATAATGAGCAAAATTAGGGGAAGCTAAATCTATAAAATAAAACAGAAACACGTCTCATGGTGCAGAGGGTAGCAGCTTTGTATTCATTAAAAGGCCCCCCGCTTACATAGCACTCAGAAGTTTTGAAATTTATAGGTAAACCGCATACAAATAAATAAATAAATACATTTTTATTTGTATGCGTTTTACAATAATTCTCAGTTTGGAACGTATCCGGAGTTCCCGGAGGCTTGGCCGACATCCAAGATGTCGGCCAGCTCCGGGAAAGGATCACGAACCGGCGCTTTTCAGCGCCGATTCGTGATCCGGCACCCCAGGGGTTAATAACAGCCACCGTTTGGAAGGGCAGGCTGTGCCCTTCCAAGCGGTGTCTGTTTTAACCCCCTGCTCTGCGGCGATCGGGAGGGAGAGAGGTCCGAAGGACCTCCCCCCCCTCCCTTTCAGGCGCCTCCTCTGCACATGCGGGGGGGCGCCTGAATTAGGTGTCATCGCGTCGCCGCAATTACACCTAATGTCCCCGCCGGGCTCCCGAGTGCTGGGCTGACATCCAAGATGTCAGTCCGCACCGGGGGGGCGCAGCAATCCGCCGGAATCCGGCGGATTGCTGCCTCCTGTGCTCGGACGCGCTGAGCGCGTCCGTAGCACAGGAGAACCACTTGGCTGGAAGCGCTGAGCGCGTCCTTTAGCAGCCAAGTGGTTAATGAATACAAAGCTGCTACCCTCTGCACCATGAGATGTGTTTCTGTTTTATTTTATAGATTTTGCTTCCTCTAATTTTGGTCATTATATATATGTGTGTGGCGTTAATAGGAAGAAATGCTGAAGGGGATCTGCAATAAGGTTGTGCATTTATGCATTGTTTTAATCCTCGGTGGTGACATCACAAATTTGTTTGCATAATGATCTGATGCTATCAGTTCCTCGTACCCCAACTCTCGCCTTCAGGACTTCTCCCGAGCTGCCCCCTTTCTATGCAACTCCCTCCCCATAACATCAGACTCTCCCCGTCTCTCCAGTCCTCCAAGAAGTCTCTGAAAACGCATTACTTTAGAGGAGCCTATAGGCTCACACCATGATCTCCCCACGGTCATTTCCTCTTCTTCTCATTCAGCCCTCCTGCAACCCGTCACTTCACCTACCTTATTCACTCTCACATAATGGGTCACACATCTCCATTCAGATTGTGAGCTCTTGAGCAGGGTCCTCCCTCTTTCTGTTCCGTGTGTGTAACGTGTATGTATATTTGTTATTGTGCTTCTCCCATTGTATAGCGTTAAGGAATTTGTTGGCGCTTTATAAATACTTGTAACTGTAACGGTCTTGCTGGAATATGGAAAATGAGAGGAGGATTGAGGAAAAAAAAAAGAAAAAATGGGGGGTAAAAGTGTATGGCAATGAGGAGGTAGAGGTGCAAGGCCCACATTCAGCTTTTTTTGAGAGGCTATTGTACAAATGTGCATTAGAGCTGTAATAAAAATCCAAGTTGCTTGATATTCTCTGTGCAAAAAGTACAAGGCAAGAAAACAATGTTTCAAAAACTGATATCTAACCCCTTCACTAGGGATGAGCTTTTCGGTTCGATGTGTTCGGAGTTCGATTCGAACATCGCCAGTTCGTATGTTCGCATGTTCGCCCACAATGCACTTTTCCACTGGCCTGAAGCTTGTAATTGGCTACAGCCTTGCACCTGACCGCAGGTCAGGTGCAAGACAGGTGCAAGGCTATGCCAATCACAGCTCAGAGTTCTGATTGGGCAAATTTTGCCCAATCATGGGCTCACAGAGCTAAGTCCCGCAGCACACTATATAAGGCGTCCCTTGCAGCCCCAGCACTTGTTTTTTGAGACGAGATTGTTGTGTTAGTGTGTGTTCTCACTGCCAGTCTGCCAGCAGCTATTGGGGGGGGTCTCATTTCTACAAAATATCTGGGAATTGTTCTAATCTTTGTGTTCTCACTGCCACCAACTATTTTGGGGGTCATTCATTTATATAAAATATCTGGGAATTGTTGTAATCTTTGAGTTCTCACTGCCACCAGCAATTTTGGGGGTCAGTCATTTATACAAAATATCTGGGAATTGTTCTAATCTTTGTGTTCTCACTGCCAACAGCTATTGTGGGGGTCTCACTTCTAGAAGATATTTGGGAATTGTTGTAATCTGTGTGTTCTCACTGCCACCCATCAGGGGGTCTCACTGATTTTATAGGAGGTTTCTGGGAATTGTAATCTGTGTCGTCACTGACACCCATCGGGGGTCTCACTGAGTTATACCAGAGTTCTGTATATCTTTAATCTATATATCACTCACCAGATCAGAAAGACCAAAAAGGACAGGCAGACTCTCCCAGACACAGATAAGAGGGCAAGCAGCTTCTGTGTCGGGAGGCTGTGCCTCTGGTCGTCATGGACGTGGTGCATCCTCTGCAGGGGCACACTTGTCCTTTCTAACTGGTGCTGGCCGACATAAGCAGCAGCAACATACAGAGGATTTGGAGGATTGGCTAACCAGGCCATCCTCATCCTCCCAGTCCTCTGCCAGCCAGGCTTGTAGTGCTTTACAGTCCACCTCAGCTGCAAAGCATCTAATGCAGCCTCCATGTCCACAGCTACCCCTGCCGTAGCCTCGCTATCACACACGGAGGAGTCAGCTGAATTGTTTGACTACAATGACAGTGACATGCTGCTAGCGGATGCGCAGCAAGTACAGTGCTCTGATTCAATCTCTGAGGTTGAGGAAGGGAGTATAATCAACCTAGAGGAACGGGGTGCCAGTGAAACACAAA
Organism: Leptobrachium leishanense; assembly: GCA_009667805.1. Classification (NCBI taxonomy): domain Eukaryota; kingdom Metazoa; phylum Chordata; class Amphibia; order Anura; family Megophryidae; genus Leptobrachium; species Leptobrachium leishanense. The sequence continues at coordinate 136,589,040 of CM019065.1, forward strand.
TAAATGGCACTCATGTTGCCCCAGCAGCTGCAGCATATTGCCAAGTTGGCTCCAGTGATGAGGAGATAGGGGGTGATGACAATGATGATGAGGTCACTGACTCCACCTGGGTGCCTGATTGAACAGAGGAGTCAAGTGAGGAGGAGGCACAACAAACATGAGGCACAACGTTCTCTATGACCAACCGTAGCACTAGCCAGTCCAAGGCATCAGATGTCAGAGCTGCTCAGGTGCAGAGCGCTGTTGTCTCAAAGCACACATCCAGGAACTCTGCTGTCTGGGAGTTCTTTAAGAAATGTGCAGCAGACCGCACCGTTGCTATTTGTAATCTATGTCAGATGAGGCTCAAGCGTGGGAAAGACAATGGACGCTTGAGTACCATGTGCTTGAGGCAACATATGACCACCTGCCACGCTTCCCGCTGGCGCAAAACTTTGCGTAGGTCCTCCTCGCCTGTCTCTACCCCACTATATGTCCTGCCATGTCATTGACTCCAAACTCCACTGACAGGGGTGATGCTACAGTAATGGATGTACCAGGTCCTTCCTCACAATGTGACAGCATCCCATCAGCTGAAGATGTACGCAGTCAGATTACGTTGCCCCAGCTGCTGCAGCGTAAGAAAAAATATAGTCCCAACCATCCCCAAGCACAGCGTCTAAATGCCAGCTTAGCAAAATTACTTGCATTGCGGCTGCTGCCTTTCCAGCTGGTGGACTCTGCTTCCTTCCGTGAATTTGCTGAATGTGCTGTACCACAGTGGCAGGTTCCAAAACGCCATTACTTTTCACGGAAGGCCATTCCAGCACTATACCAGCATGTGGAAGACAATGTTATCGAGTCATTGGGAAAGGCAGTCAGCAGCAAGGTGCATGTGACTTTAGACACGTGGTCCAGCAAGCATGGACAGGGCAATTACATTTCCTTCACGGCACACTGGGTAACTCTGATTGTAGCTGGGAGGGATCCAAGACGGGGCTCTGTGCTGGAGCTTGTTCATCCACCATGCCTCCAGAAAGCTGCTTGTATGAGGTCTGTCTGCTCCACCACCACCTCTCCCTCTTCCTCCTCCTCCTTCTCTGTCTCTGGCGAAGTGGCAGTTAAACCGACGCGTGACAGGGTCTACGCAATGGCTCAAGCAAAAAGATGCCATACTGTGCTTGAGCTGGTTTGTTTAGGGGACAGGAGCCACACCGGCCCAGAAATTCTGTCAGCTTTGCAGGGGCAGGTGCAGAGATGGTTAACACCACGCCAGCTTGAGCTGGGAATGGTCGTCTGTGATAATGGCAGCAACCTTCTCTCCACCCTACGCCGTGGTAAATTGACGCATGTACCATGCCTAGCACACGTCCTAAATCTGGTGGTACAGCGTTTCCTAACCAGGTACCCAGGGCTGGCAGAGCTTCTCAGCCAGGCCAGAAAAGTCTGCAGCCACTTCAGATGGTCATTCCCAGCAAGTGTTCGCCTGGCAGAAATTCAAAGAGAATTCCACCTTCCCACAAACCGTCTGATCTGTGACATGCCCACCAGGTGGAACTCGACATTATCAATGCTGCAACGTCTGCACAAGCAGCAGAGGGCCATCAACGAGTACCTGTGTGAGTATGGCACAAGGACAGGTTCAGGTCAACTTGGTTCCCCCCACGCAGTGGCTGATGATCAAGGATGCATGCACTGTACTGTCACCATTTGAGGAGGCAACGAGGATGGTGAGCACGGACAGTGCATGCATCAGTGACACAATTCCTTTAGTGTTCCTGCTGGAGCACACTCTGCGCGGGAATTATCGATGTGCTCTAGAGGCAGAGCAGCGGGAGGAAGAGGAGGCCTTCCCTAGCTCTCGAGGCTCCAGTCTTTCCACAGACAGTATTCCTGTGGGTCCTCCTCAGATCAGACAGGAGGAGGATGAGGAGGAGGAGGAGGAATATTTAAGTAGTGTGGGCATTGTAGGTGGGGATTCCTCAAGGGAGGGTTTTGTGTGCCCAGAAACCCAAGGACTAGTACGTAGCTGGGAGGAGGAAGTGCACGATGGGGGTCATCCTCATTGACCAGGAAGACTCGGAAGCTAATGCCACCTCCAACCTACGCTGCATGGGCTCCCTTATCCTGCAAAGTCTGGTAAAGGACCCCAGGATTTGTGCTATCAAGGAGAGGGATCATTACTGGTTGGCAACCCTTCTTGATCATGATACAAGGGTAAAGTTGCAGAGCTCATCCTGCCCGGACAGAGGGAGGACAGGATGAAACAACTTGAGGACCCTCTAAAGCGACACTTGTGTAACACCTTTCCAGGCACTGGTAGGTTACCAAGTGATGACACAGGTGCTTCTGATGCTGCGGATGATCAGAGGAAGAGCGGTGAAGGCCGGGGCCACTTGACTGATGCCTTTTTAAATTTTTTTAGTCCACGACGCCCAGGCACCTCAAATGTAGGCACCCATTGCCAGTGTCTTCACCATAGGACTACCTAGGGGCAAGGGCAGACCTGGATAACTTTCCAGCAGATGATCCATTGGCTTACTGGGTGTTGAGATCGAATCACTGGCCAGAACTTAGCCAATATGCTATGCAGCTACTAGGTTGCCCTTCATCCAGCATGCTTTCTGAAAGGACGTTCAGTGCCGCTGGAGGTTTTGTCACAGACAAAAGAGTGTGTCTGTCCACCGACTCTGTAGACCGGCTTACATTTATATAAATGAATCAGTCCTGGATCAGCAGCTATCAATCCCCTGATGCTGATGTAATGGAATAGATCGGGGATCTCTTCTGCATTCACAAAACCTCCACCACTGCACTCTTCCACAATACCACAAAAGGGTTACGGTGTGAAGGCACTTGCTGCCACCAAAGGCACAATATTTGGCTGCACTGACACTGACGCCTATATTACCAGATTTATATCACTTTAATTTTTTGGACCACAGGGTCCAACCCTGCACGCTTCCACAATACCACAGAGGGGTTACGGTGTGACGGCACTGTTGCCGACACTAAAGGCCCAATTTTAAAGCATCTATTGTTACTTTCATCCAAAGCCTGCATACGTTTCACCATAATTTAGCCCAAAAAATCACTAAACTTGTTCTGGTGTCCTAAAATGTCTCCTTTTTTAATACAGACTGCCGCCCCAAGCAGTTGTTTATGTATAGATTAACCCTTTCGCTGCTGAGGCTTTTCACACCTCTGTGCTGAGGTCATTTTTACCGGTTTTGCTCATCATGTTTAAACGTGTTTTGAAGGCTTATTTTAGTATATGACCCAGACATATTATATATCGTTCTTTCCGTCAGACTCGGTAGATTCATAATATGTCATTATTATATGTATACGTTATGTCATGTCTGTATATTATAACAAAAAATGCAATAAAATATGTATTTTCAATAATTTACAACGTGTAAAGTGTTTTTTTTCACATTTTAACATGCGAGCAATTGCGGTTATATTTTGTATGGGGTGCGCTTGTTAAAAAAATTAGAGATGGGGTCTCGTTACATTTTTTTTTGGGGAAAATTACACGATTTTTAACAAACGCACCGCATACAAAAATCGTTAGTGCAGCATCATTGTTCACATTATAATTGAAATGGGAACAATATTGCTGCATTAACAAACCAAAAAAAAGAAAAAAAAATGTTTATTTTTTTTTTTCATTTTTTTTTAAATATATTCTTATTTTTATTTTTAATTTTAATTTTTTTTTAAAAACTTTTTTCACAGTAGTGTTTGGTATCGTTGGAACGGCCATGCTCTGGCCGATCCAACCATATCAAAAATTAACCCCTAGCTGCCACGGATCAGGAGATAGGGGGTTCATTGAACCCCTATCTCCACCATGGTGGCAGTTAGGGGTTAACTCTAGGACTGGCGTCATTGTGCTATGCACGATGACGCCAGTCCTCAGGGGGAGTTCCCGGAGGCTTGGCCGACATCCAAGATGTCGGCCAGCTCCGGGAAAGGATCACGTACCGGCGCTTTTCAGCGCCGATTCGCGATCCAGCTCCCCAGGGGTTAATGCCAGGCACCATTTGGAAGGGCAGGCTGTGCCCTTCCAAATGGTGCCTGGGTTAACCCCCACAACGCCGCCGATCGAGAGAGGTCCGAAGGACCTGCCCCCCTCCCTTTCAGGCGCCTCCTCCGCACATGCGGGGGGGGCGCCTGAATTAGGTGTCATCGCGCGCCGTGATGACACCTAATTTCACGCGGCGGTTCCGGATGATGGGCTGACATCGAGGATGTCAGCCCGCACCGGGGGGACCAGCGATCGGCTGGAACTCGGCCAAACGCTGACCCCAAAGTGAGGACGCGCTCAGCGCGTCTCAGCACACCAGCAGCCATGCGGAGGACGCGCTGAGCGCGTCCTCCGCATCGAAGTGGTTAAAGGAAAATCGTTAACCGTCATTTGAAACGTCATTTTTTTCATTTTTAAATGTTTCTATACATCCTACAAATCCGCCACTAACGGGCAGGTTATGCGGACCTCTTAGGCACGATATTTCAAGGAATTTTTCGTTTTTATTTTTAACCATTATTTCATGGAAATCTCACTGTTCCTTTAAAAACTTTTTTTTAAAAACTTTTTTTCCTTGTTTCCTGTCCCCCAGGGCACTACCCTGACCCCCATACACCTTTTATGGCAAATATCTTGCATATATGCCCTCTTGCAGGGCACTCTATAAATCGAACTTTTGAGTCCCATTGACTTGCATTGAGTTCGGTTCGTGTTTGCGTTCGAACTCGAACGTTTGAAATTGTTTGAGTTCGAATGCGAACCGATCACGGGGGTGATCAGCTCATCCCTATCCTTCACTACCAAGTGATTTAAAAAAAAAAATGGTCAGAAACCAGTGGTTTTTGAAAAATCTTTTTCATTTAGTTATAAAGTAAGAAGTATCTGAGTATATGCCTATTGTACTCCTTCACTGTAAACAACCTATTTTTGGCCCGTAGATGGCGCCATCTACTGCCAAATTGTGTTAAAGGTTTGAGCGACTGGTCTATTTTCTTCTTTTTCTCCCTGCATTGATTAAGGAAAGCCCGATATTTCAGAGCTTTGAGCAGCCGATTTTACAGTTTTAGCTCTTTGGGCATTATGCCCACAGGGCTAAAACTTTGATTCACCTTCTGCAGCCCAAAAGCATTTTTACAGCAAACAAATTTCATATGCTTTTGGGCTGCAGATCAGCATATCGAGATATCTCAATATCTGGGCACCGGATGGTGCCTTTGAAGCCAGAGATATGACAATATTGGTAGTGAAGGGGTTAAATAGTGAGAAATCACTTTACAAGAGTAAAAGTAACACCACTAAATTCTATAGTCTGTTTCTCCAAAATTCTCCGTAGCATCTGATGCTTTCTCTATAGTCCCCTTGGACTTCATCCAAAAGATATTCTCTTTACTGCAGCCTTTTGTTACTGTGACATAGTGGTAAAGTTATAGTAGAGGCAGTAGTATGGTCTCAGCAATGGATATTACACTACCGCTTAAGAGAGGTTATAGGCAGGGCCAGTTCTACATCTCAGTAGCCTGTAAGTACAGAAATCTGGAGGGCCCCTACCCTAAAAAAGTGCCCAAAATACTTTTTACAATTTTTTTATGGGGAAACAAAAAAAAATCTTTTTAAAAACTGAAAAACACTCACATAAAAAGAAGAAGCAGAATCTGTTGCCTTAAAATGAAACAAAAGTGGAGCAGAATGTTCCGGCTAACCCTGAAATCGTATATCAATCAAAATAGTAACCTAACCCTTACTATGGAAAATGAGGCTCCATTTAGACCCAGAGCAAACCAAATTCTGGGCATCAGAATACAGCTGCAGCCGAGGGTCTTTTACATGAGGTGACATTTTTACCATTTCATTTTTTGATTCTGCATTATTTTTTGTCACTTTTTCAATAGGATATTTATTTATAAAGTATTTTACCAGGAATGATATATTAAGATTTCTCGCCTTCAAGTATGTCCTAGGGTATCAAAACCTGCTTTGGAACAAAAAAGAGATGTTATTTTTTCTCTTTTTGTCTGTTTTTTTTTAAACTTTTTACATGGTCAAGTTTGAAATCATTACAAAGGACAAACTCTGACCTGTCCAATGACACCTAACTTTAACTTGTGGAGTGTAAATAGTGAAGCTGCAGGGTTTCAAAGGACCCTTGCTCTCCTCACAGCAGAGCTTGTGTTTAAGATGAACCAATGCGTAACAACGTTTTGCACGTTCACCTCCACATTTGCTGCCGGTGTGGAAAAAAAAGAAGGGAGCTTATATATAAAAGCATATAATGCCACTGCCTCAGAACAGAAAAAAAAGTATATTCTGCACTTAATTATTTAGATTTCTTTTATTTACACATTACATGACCATACTTAGTATTGTTGGAAAGGCCAGACTCTGACCTTTCCAATGACAGCTCACTTGACCTTGTGCATTACATAAATCAGAGTTGCAGGGTTCCAAAGTCTCCCTCTGTCTCCTCACTGCAGTGCAGTGGTTTAGGTTGTCGATGAAACAATGCATTGCGCCATCAGTTCCACACTTAGTGGTTGTGTGGGAAATGAGAAGGTGAATTAGTGCAGCAGAATTGTTCACTTTATAATTGTAAAGTGAGCAGTGGTGCTGTGTTCGCAAATACAATTAAAATATTTTTCTCTTTTTTTTTTCGCTTCTATTTTCATTTGACATATCTGTCCTTTTTTGGGTATTAACACCTTACGGAGTTAGAAGTGTTTGGCGCTATAATTAGTTGCACAATGTAAAATATATTTTACTTTCTCCTGAGGAAGACCCAAACGGGACAAAAACACATTGAGCCATTTGCATACACCCCGATTTGGATCTTAGGTCTGCTGTATGGTTTTTATTATCTTTTAGTTGACCATATACTGACAACCAAGAAATTGTGACATAATTTATGAACGAATTCCTATTAAGATTCATTCTTGCGCTCCCTTGCAATTAAGTTTGTATTTCTCTCTATATCTGTCCTTTTTCCAATGATACTTTTCATATGTCTTTCTAGTCCGTAGGATTCCAGAAATACAGGGGCCTAAATGATTGTAGATTGTATTTTTTTATTATTATTATTATACAGAGCAAAGTACTCCCGTGTGTTCTGAGACTATAGGCTTATGCCTACTCTGCCTAATTATAAAGCCGGCCCTGGTTATAGGTTAGTTTAGAACGTGTGAGTGGGCTGTTTTATATTGATTCAAATGAAATTAGAAATTATGTTATTTCATTTTTCAAGTCAAGGATAATTCTTCCCTATGGTAAAATACATGTGATGATCTAACAATGCCTGTGCGTCATAGATACATTCCCTTTAATAACCTTACATTCTTCTAATCTATTTACATAATAAGTATCAGCTGATTGCTTTTATTCTGTGTGTCATTAACTCCTTAATCATGTATCTTTCTGCATGTTTATATATAATAACTTTGCAAATAGACATGCGAGGGAGAGCATCACATCACGGGGAATTTCTACAATACCTATGAAATACCTCTTAAATGGTGTTTATGTCCTGTACTTATCAGATGATCACATCAAATGGAGTCTATCCACCTTGCAACATTAAATTTATCTTTTACCAATCACATTTAGTAGTGTTTAGCTTAATCTTTCTATGACTTATATAATAATCAAGGTAAATGGAGTTTATGTTAAGAGATTAGCCTAGTCTTCTGATAAAGGGAATAATTGGTGCTAATATAACATACTTATGATTCACCTTTCTTATTGCAGCAAAATCAATATTCTAAATTGAATGCTATACTCTTATAAATAGAAGAGCACTTGTATTAGTGATAGAGATAATGACACCTCAGATATACATTTATATAACACGAAAATATACATATTTAGTGTGAACCAAGCACCACAATGAAACACTCATTTGCAGGGATAGTTTTGTTCTTGTCTAATCAATAGATTTAGATTATAGTTTATTCTTCAATTGAATGACTAGGTAGTGAAACATTTCATTCACAGATTTTTGTACTTATTTGAATCATACTATTCGATATATGGGATATTTGTAATCACTTGGTGTGATGGGGATACCTCCACTGGGACACATAGCTTTGTTTGGGGATTGGAATCAAGGTGGCGCTTCACTGCTTTCCGTCCTTTTTTATATATTGAAAAGGTTTCTTATAAATAAATAAATTAATTGTATTTATAATAAAAATAAAAGAAGTGGTCATTCATAATACCTCTAGTGCAAAGATTATGTTAAAACGTACTGACGAGACAGACCCAAAAATGGATCGATAGTGTTATTAGGCGCGGTCTAATATTACAACACACGTTATAATGACAGGCAAATACAAAACAAAAGAACAAAATGCAGCTCACCGTTGGGTGTATCCCTCACCCATAGATCAAGATTCACACAAGCAGGCACAAAATGCACAATCGGGAGCGCAATGTTTTTATATGACTTTTAGTCCTTGATGATTCAAAAGACTTATATCCGGAAAATGCTTCGTGCATGGAGGTCGAAGGAGTTCCAGCTCATATATTCATCATGCAAAGAGAGAGAAAAACACCAATTGGGCAATATCGTGCATTCCATACACACATCTAAAAATTGGGTCGCGTGGAATATCACTCACAAGTCTGGAGCTAGAAAGCTCAATTCTAGGCGCAGTTGAGCCACTATGGGGAGCTCTTCCCAACAGCCAGAATATCCACAACTAGAATATCGTTCTTCCTGGAGGTCTTCAATCATGTGGAGGGTTCATATATGCCTCAGAGGAAAACATATCATAGCATAATACAGTTAAATGGTGGATGGAAGTAAATTATGGGAGGGAATGAACTCACGTGTTGTAGAACCTCCTGTTGCGGTGGTTCAGTAAATACACAGTAGACCACTTCCCAGGGGGTCTCAACCTCTTGAAATAGATGTGTCAATAAACCGTTGTCCTCAGTAAGGACCAGATAAATTCAAAAATGGGTGGATAAATCGAGCATGAAGAGGTTAAATATAAAAGTGGTTTCGACTGAGGAAGCTTACAGTTTGGTAAGGGAAACGCGTTTCGGTTATTCCCACTTGTTTTAATTTAAAACCCTTTTTTATTAAACCACCTTTTATATTTAACCTCTTCATGCTCGATTTATCCACCCATTTTTGAATTTATCTGGTCCTTACTGAGGACAACGGTTTATTGACACATCTATTTCAAGAGGTTGAGACCCCCTGGGAAGTGGTCTACTGCGTATTTACTGAACCACCGCTACAGGAGGTTCTACAACACGTGAGTTCATTCCCTCCCATAATTTACTTCCATCCACCATTTAACTGTATTATGCTATGATATGTTTCCTCTGAGGCATATATGAACTCTCCACATGATTGAAGACCTCCAGGAAGAACGATATTCTAGTTGTGGATATTCTGGCTGTTGGGAAGAGCTCCCCATAGTGGCTCAACTGCGCCTAGAATTGAGCTTTCTAGCTCCAGACTTGTGAGTGATATTCCACGTGACCCAATTTTTAGATGTGTGTATGGAATGCACGATATTGCCCAATTGGTGTTTTTCTCTCTCTTTGCATGATGAATATATGAGCTGGAACTCCTTCGACCTCCATGCACGAAGCATTTTCCGGATATAAGTCTTTTTGAATCATCAAGGACTAAAAGTCATATAAAAACATTGCGCTCTCGATTGTGCATTTTGTGCCTGTTTGTGTGAAAGATTTTTTTAAAGCCTAAGGTTGCATTGCGGTCACACGAGCGTTTTTGAGAGCGGAAGGAACGTCCATGAGAGTGGACGTTCCTTCCACTCTGATGCTGTGTGGCCACCTCGCTCTTATGGAGGATCATACTTTGCAGCCCCGTCCTACGTAGCTTTTTGACAGGGAGACTGAAAGCACGTCCGTTCATTGCACGCAAAACAAGTACGCACGCTACACCGTGTGGCCCTCCCTGTCAGGCCGTGACAGAGCTGCGACGGATGCAGGGTAGAATGGACGCATTCATTGCACTCATGTGACCGTAGCCTAAGTGAAGACACTCAGCAAGAGTCCATCACTCTCACCTTGCAGTCCCCACCATGTATAAATATATATATATATAGTATATATAGCACCAACACAGATCTTGACACACAAATCTGATCTCTGTTTGCAATAAGGAGCTGTCTAGAGTCTAATTTCCTCCAAAACTACAGTTCCCAATATTTTAAGATGCTACACATGATATTGTCAATAAATCATTGTTCTTATCCCTCCAACCACAACTTTTGCCAACTTACAAAAGAAAAAATACCTTTGTATTTCAGTTTCTGTTGAAAGTATCTGCACAGCGTGTGAGGAAAATGATTGAACGCTGTTAGTCCATTCAGTATGGAGGAAGCCAAGTAGGGCACTTCTATTAATTAATATTACTGGCATTTAGAACTGATACGAAGTTAAGTTACCCTGCCGTTATCACAGGCCAAATCACTGGGTTGTGTTCTCTCTCAGCATAGGGCTGTCATGCTCCCCAGAGAGCCATGTCTCTGCCAAAGGAGTGCGCTAACAAAGAGACCAGCAATTTTCGCTAGCTCTCGGTAGAGGATATAAACCTCTGAGAGGCCCACATTGCACGCACCGTGAAGCAGCATGCATTTCTGTGATTTAATTAACTTTTTCTGAGATAACAACCTGTGGCACATCAGGAGCACGTTTAACATGCCCTCCCGTGAGATTTTCTGGGTCCGGATTTGCAGATTTGATGATTATGGTGCCTGAATTTTTAAAGCTTCTGTGCTGACTCATTCGGGTCCAGGAAAAACATTTAGAAAAAAAAAATTCAAAGAACGACACTCATTACTTTTGTATTGCACAGGAAGTTCTAATTCTTCTCGTTACTGGACATGTATAATCTTAATTACAGAAGATTTTTCTTGATTCTGTTTATTAATTTCTGAATGTATACATTTTAATTTCCTGGAACAGTAAATGAAATGATATTTTAGGCAACTTTAAAATTGCAGTTTAGCGTCAGCCCATCCATCCAACTATCCATCCACCTATCCATATATATACCCAGGACATGCCCTGGGGATCACCCCAAATTAAAGAAAATAAGTTTTATTAAGTATATCTTTTTAATTAATCATAAGTAGTCTTCAGATGTATAACATGAACTCAATTTAACCCTTTCACTACCAAGTAGTTCTCCATAGAACTAATTGCAGAACCAAATGGATTTATGGAAAGCCCCTTTTCATTACACACACAATGTAATATACATAAACATCTCACTACAGTAAGACCATATTTGACAGGCAGACAGGCACTCTCTGCTGGTCAAAAAGCTGTCCACGTGGCTACTACATGTTTATTACATTTTGCGGTCAGTGTTTCCTTAATGGAAAAAACAAGACTCAAAGCTTTTTAAACATTTTCAACGCATTGGCTGTAAAGTCTGATGTGTTAAAACATATATAGTAAAAATCCTTTATAAATAAAAATAAAATAAATAAATATGGCACGTTCTGCAGTCCATTTGCACATAAATTTAATTTGCAATATACACAATTTGTTTGCATTTCTCCAGCATAAGACTAGAACGAGTATACTCGATCTTGGGAAAACCTGCAGGTGCCTTGAAGATTGTGTATACTCGATCATGTTAGTGAATGAGATAAATGAAAAGTCAACAAAAAGATACAAGTTATTTTCAAAAAACCATGGTGCTGCCAGAGCTAGGATCTTATTTACTATTCATGCTACACTATACCCAGAGCTGCTAAGGGGCTTTTTCAACAGACAATGAATAAAGTGAATCATTTTGCATTTCCTGTCTTTTTATTGCTTAACCAGTTCAGCGCTAAGGACGTACGTGGAATGTCTTCTAGTTTCACTCCCGTGGGAGGAGGACGTTCCCACTACATCTTCGCGCTGAAGCCCCCTCCCGCCCGATACCTCTCTGTCCGGATTCCCACGCATGCCTGACTTCCTGTAAGTCAGACCTGCAGATTTATACCCCTCTCGGCACACTGATGTCATAGCGCTGACTTCAGTTTCAGGTGCCCCCTGTCTCAGAAGAAGGAGTGCCTGAAGGGGAGGGGGGGTCCTTCGGATATTTCCAGTGGGGGCTGCCATCTTATATGTCCGCGTCGCCTCCGGTCCCCCCTTGTCAACTGACGTTGTCGCGCATGGCGTGATGATGTCAGTTACTGAGTTAACCCTTAGCTGCCCAGGGATTTCCTATGGAAACCCCTTTGGTGGAGATTGTGAAGTACTTTGGACCCCCTATCTCCCGATCAGTGACAGAGGGTCATGTTTGGTATCATTCGAAAGGCCAGAGTATGGCCTTTCCGATGATACCAAACTTGACTAGGTTAAGTGTAAGCAAAAAAAAATTAAAATACTACATTTTAAATTAAATAAAAAATAAATTAAAATAATGTATTTTTTTTCTTTAATTTATTAATGCAGGAGTATTGTTCACTTTTCAATTATAATGCACGAGTGAAAAATTCCTTTTTCTTTAGCTAAAATCACATATTTTCTCTGAAAAATACAGTAACAGGTTTCCATTTCTATTTTTTTTTTACATGTGTACCCCATAGCATATATAACCGGAAAGGCTTGGATTATAAAATGTGAAAAAATTACTTTACATGTTGTATTTTAATGGGAATTCATATTTGTGTTACATATTTTGCTATAGCATCCTGATAGGACACTGTACATACAATAATGATATATTATGAATCTACAGAGTATTTCGTAAAAAAGGATATATAATATGTCTAGGTCATACAATAAACCATGACTTCAACTGGCGTTTAAAAATGATGAGCACAAAACAATGAAAATTAGCTCAGCACACAGAGGTGACATGGCTCAGCAGTGAAGGGGTTAAAGAATGTTCCTGGGTCCCTTCAAAAAAAATAATACATTTTTAATTTTGTTGATCATCAGTTGTGTGAAGAATACATCACACAATTTTAAAAAAAATATTATTTTGGGGACAGAATTGTGCAATAAACTGGCCTCTCCCTATTTAGTCCGCTTCACAAAGTTCCATAATACAGCTACAATTTGCATTCATTCTCACTCTAATTAGGATTCCATCCAAGTGTTATTAGGGAAGATATTATGGCAAACTGTGGTTTGTTTTCACTATATCAAACAATAGATAGTCACTCTTAAGCTTCTGGTAAATTGATTTCTACAGTCATACCAACAAAGAATGCACACAAATAAAGCACTTCCTGTTTAATTGTGCCTTCATTATCTGGCACATGCGTGAGCACTCGTTATATTTAATCTAATCAGATTGGTGATCAAATGGGGGCTTGAAGGTAATGGGAGAAGAAATTAATTGTATTTTTGCATCACGTTAAAGCTATGTAAGTTTAAAAAAAAATAAGAAAAGAAAGGAAAGCTTGTTGTCACGATGACAGTAGATGAGTATTGTATGCCTGCATACAGAAGCTATTTCAGGCAATTCACTTCATGCAACAAGGTGACAGCTGCCAGACTGTAGCAATTTCACCATGTATGAAAAACCACATTATTCTGTTGATATGTGAACTGCTTATGAGGCCAAGCAAAGAAAGAATAGGGGAAGATCTGCTCATTGGATACAAAACATTTTACCTGGTCAGTAAGAAAAGTAAAACTGAAAATAATTCCTTATACCACAAAGATAATGCAGTATGGGGAACTACGGCATATTGTATTTTATTGAACTGAATAATGTTGAATTAATGGACCGTGAAAAGATGTAACATCTTATTAATCATTCCACTAGCGTGTACTGTATGTTGGGGAAAAATATAACATTAATTTGGAACATGAAATGCATAGTGAATGGTTAAATGTGAGGTAAAAGAGCAATTTTTGTTATTCTGAGACAGTTCACCTCCCTGGCGGTCTGATTTTTTCAAAATTTTGTATCTAAAAGCATTTCAATTTTTATGGAAAGGAAATGTGTTGTTTTATATAGTAGGCCTGTAATCCGTAGGAATAACTCACCAGAAGCCGTACAAACAAGAGTCTAGTAAACACACAGAGTCAGATAAAGTTTGAAACACAAAATAAAAATTTATTATCCCAAAAATAATTATCCACAATAATGCAAATAAATAATATAAATCAAACCAAAACACTGAAATCTTTCAGAAAACAAGGGTGCAATATTAGTCACTGCATATTGCCTCAGTATACTGTACATCCTTGGTATGAAAGATCTTGAAACATGGGACTGCACAAAGTCCAACGTCACAATCAGGACATTGGAACCTGGTTTCCTTTCGGATTTTTTTTCCCTTGTCATCCTGCTTGGAGCAACACACCACACACATCCTGGTAGGCGCTGACTTCCTCTCTGTTGGTGGGTTGTGGTCCACGAAGTGACGACCAGTCAGGCGTTCAGGGTTAACAACGCCAACAGCACGGCGTCCAGGTCTACTCCCAGCCACCGGTGTATGATGGTGCAGAAATATACATTCGGCAACCTTCCAAATGAAGTCCAAATGAATGAGGGGCTGGTCACTTGCCTTTTTGAGCAGAATGTAGACATTCCACAAGCACTGCTCAAGAAGATGCCTGAAGATCTTCTTGTTGTCAGGCTCGCGCCATGAAGGAGCCATGGCACAGCCTCTGTGTAGTGATATATTCCCAAGCGCTGGGGGTGAGCAGGCAAACAGACAATGGAGGCTGTATTGGCACAATAAGCTTGTATTGTAGAATCTGGTACACAGCAAACAGTCCTTGCAAAACACAAAAATACAAGCAATGGCAAGCGGATGGTGGGCCATGTAGTCTCTCTCGCTGGATCCTTGTGAGGAAAAGCAGGAGCCTTAGATAACAGTACCTTGATAGAAGGTCTACCTCTAGGAGAGAGCTGAGGGCTGGGAGCCACTTGAGAGTCTCTGGAACCACTGGATAGTGGGCCACGCAGTGGATCTTCCAGCAAACAGGAACCAGGTCATGCAGACACAGCAAGGATGGAACAATACTGGTATACACGGCAAAGTGGAATCAATCAGGAGACAAGGAAAATAAACAAGAGGGAGCTCTCAGGACCTCTTTAGGGAAGGGAATACACAAAATGAAAGTGCAAAGGGGAGGAGGGTGTGGTCTGGTTTTATGCAGAACCTCAGGTTCAGACACCGGAGTTAACCCTTTAGTGGGAAGCAATTATGGAGAGCTAGTGACCCAGGCTGGCCACGGCAGGCTCTCAGGGCTGAGGCATGACACTTGTAATACTTCTTCTGCTGTTTACGCATCGCACGGTAAATTGTCATTGCTTGATCAGCTCGGTCAACACCTCCCATGGTGGAATTGTAATCCACCACTACCCGCGGCTTCATGATGTCTTTCCCACCTCTCGTATGTATGAACCAAAAAATAAGATTTATAAATCATGGATTTACTACAATTGATACAGATGGGAAAACATTTCCTATTTTCAGGTCAATATTCACTGATATTCAAAAATACATGTGAATAATGAAAAACCTATAAAGATGCTTCTATTATATACATACATGACAAGCTCAAACCAGCCGTCACATTGACCAATACCAGATTATTCCTCTGTCACACTCATTGACCTTACATCCCGTACCTCACCCTTTATTAGTCTCTACATTGCCTCCTGGTTTCTTTAAGAATTCATCTCAAAATACCAGTCCTAACATACAAAGCTCTCTATAACCCTGTCCCCATCCTACATCTCCTTTGTTTACTAGCAGGTACTTTCCATCCCAGTCACTTCACTCTGCCATAACCTGTTAAATAAAAAAAAAGTCCATCATACGTGAGTTCTGTGCTACAAATATGTCCACATTCACTCCTAGGTACATAGGACCTCCAAAGAAACAAAGATATTGATAGTGCAGATTAACCAGACAAATATAGTGCTTAAAAATTAAATTGATTCCACTCACGTGGTCCAGAGCCCATAAATATGTGGCTCATTAGATAGCTGGATTGGATCCATTGAAGAAATTCCCCCCTTATTTTCTTTGTGGAGTTTACTATTTTCACCTGTCCTCCGTATTATATATATGAATAAAATACAGTGCAGACAGATTATCCCACTAACACCAAGTTGTATCACAAGAAAGGGTTCTACTCACATTTTGTGGTGTCCTTCAAATCAAAGACACCAAATCCCCCGGGATTTCTCAAGGGGTATCAGAAGTAACAGTTGACTTTCCCCATGCCACCAGCCTTTCATGACTTCTCTAAAAAGTCACAATTTTGGTGAGGCCAATCACCCCATTCCATAATCTCTGCACCTTTCCTGATCTACCTTCCAAAGCCTCCATGCATCCCATTCATTCTCATACTCTGCAACTTACCCTCACTTCTATATGGCACCCCTCTTTTAGATTATAGACTTACTTGACCAGGGTCCTCTTTTCGTATTGTTCTACGTGTGTCAAAAATATCTGGTTATGCCATGTTTGTGGGTTCCACCCATTCAGCACTGCTGAGCCTGTTGGCACCTTATAAATAATTGTAATAATAATAAAAAGCAGACTATGACTCCAGCAATGTATAAGTTACAGGTCTCTGATTAACTGTATTGTTTCATTTCAACAGCTAGAGAGTGCACACAGCCTAATAATCACCCACAGGATCAAACTACTTCCTTCTGATTCTCTTCCACAGCTCGTTCGTGGTACAGTCAATCGCCAATGCTTTGAAACAAACAACGATTTACTTATTCTGCTAACGAGGGTAGGCATCAAATGTTGACGGAATGACTCAATGTTAAATTACAAAGTCTGTTGTGATTGATAGGAAAAGTTAATTTGGAAACAAAAAAAGAAAGGTGACAACAGCTTTATTTCCCATAATGATGGAACAGATCAATAATTCAAGGACTTTGAATCAACAAGAGGTTAATCAAGGT
Source organism: Leptobrachium leishanense (assembly GCA_009667805.1). Lineage (NCBI taxonomy): Eukaryota > Metazoa > Chordata > Amphibia > Anura > Megophryidae > Leptobrachium > Leptobrachium leishanense. Next base: position 136,605,917 of record CM019065.1, read on the forward strand.
ACTGATTTCGAATTAAACAGCCAACGCGTTGAATCACAACAGAGAGGAAGCAGAAGAGCAGAGTGTACCAATCACCCTGTATATTGCACCGAAGGCAAATGCCATGTTTTGTCCCATTAGAATCAATTACCGCATTAATCCATCTGTAAAAGCAGATCACAGGCATTTGCTGCCTTTGATTACTGCTCCATGTTTCCGTCTTACTCTAGAGTTACTCCTGGGCTCATGTTACCTGAGTCTCCACTCAGATTGAATACAAAAACTGAATAAAAAAAATGCCTTCTGGGGTTTAGAGCTAAACTGTAATAAAAGATTTTATTTTTTTTCATCCTGAACTATCAAAGTAAGACTGGGAATTAAACACAGATAAAGCGAATGATGAAAGGAACATCTAATATCTCCTTTACTAAAGAAACCATAAAGGACTGCAGAGTCTTAGTTGCCGAGCTTCAAAGTTTTTTTTTGAGGTTGAATTGCTCAAGTGCTCGGGGAGGAGAAGCTTTAAGTTTGAAGTGTATTTTTATGAAAGCTTAATAAAACTACACAATGCATGTGATCACGTTTATATAGCGGTTAACGACAGATCTTTTTATTTTAAGATCAGTTTAATAATCCAGATCTCATAAAAGTATGTTAACAAATAGCTGCAGGATGGAAAGTAAGAAAAGAGTACACAATGTCTGCAAATAGCTACATCTTGGTAACTGTAATCAAACCATGGGCCTGGTTCTGGTGGTGCCATTAACATTTAAGACTGTCATCAACTATTACATGACAGTGGCTTTTTTGCTATTTCTAAGATTTGTATGGCACATTACTGCACATTTATGCTTCCTATACTCTGATTGCGCAAACATAGTGTAGCAGGTAAGTAATGAGCAATGCCTAGTTGCTAGCTATTCACTTCACAAGCCTATATAAATAAATGAGACCAGCTTCCAAATGTAAAAGTATTCAAACTGAAGAATTACCATAACTAGAGAGTCCCATCTTCCCCTTTCCTGCAGCGGTGGACCCGGAGGGCTGGTTGAGTCCTCTGGAAATACGGAATGAGCCCTGCCTCAGAAAGCTCACGTAAGTGAGCACTGATTCTACTTCCTGGGAAAAGGTCAGGAAAGAATAGCATAATGATTAATTTATAACTCCTCCAGCCCTGTCTTGTTTTAACCCTAGAATATCCTTTTTAAGTAAAGCATTAGGGAGCAGCAAGGACATAGGGCCACATTACGACCTCTGTGTTAAATTAACCAGGCCTGCTGTAAACATCACAGAGCCCTATTCAATAGTTGTGGATAAGATAACTACAAGAAATGTTACACATAATGTCTCAAGTAGTTATTTTATTGAGGGGAATCGATATTTCATTCTTGCTGCAAATTGGGTTTGTTGCTCGAACATAGCTGACAAGTCACAACCATATTCCAGGGGAGGAATTAATGATGAAGTGCAGTAAAATGCAGCGTCTTGTTTTCTATTGGCTGCCAGGCCCTGTATTTATTACCCATTAAAAGCTCAGTTCAGGCTGACTTAATAACCTCAAGATCTGCGTACTGGTATGCAAAATCATGTAACATGCTCTGACCCCCGTCCCCACCCATTACATTCCACCTCACACCTCACCATACTCACCTCACATCCTGCTGTGGAGAGGGTGGTGTGATCGGCCACTTCCTCTCACCAGCAGCAGAGTGAGACTACCAACAAGTAGTTCATAGACTCCCTCCGCGATCCATCTGCAGCACTGCACAATCTTGCGAGAGTGCTTGGCCAGGACTCGTAATGCTACATGGAGTCATATGGACTCTACAAGCAATACCTGTGGTATTGGAGTATTACAAAGATGGTTGGCTTTTAAAGTTTCTAATTCGAGTAGTGACCATTTAAAAGTACAGGTATAATAATATTTAATTTTGTATCATGAATAAGGGTGTGGTGTCATTATAAATATGCCGTGATTCCCTGCATAGGAAGAAAACGTATTTGAAGAGCAAATCAGCCGCTGTTAGAGACGATAGACTAGACAGCTCCTCTTTAATACAGTTCCAGAAAATGTTATTACCCGAGAACATCTAAGGACATGAATCCAAGGTCAGAGAAACTGAAACACATTGGCTTGTGTGTCCGGCAAAACACAGATTTCTCTGCTATAATCACTCATATCGTTTATACCTCCTCTATACCATATATATATTTCAAACACACACTTCAAGAAGGAGACTAAAATCTTCCTTCCCCCACTGTTCAGAAAGCCCACTCCATCTGTCCATATTTTAAGCATTAATCCCCCTCTCTGGTTTAACATCAGATGGTCTGAACTGTACAGCAGAGTGTCCTTGATGCAATATTGCAAGAATCTGTTATCACGCGGCTATCCATGTATATATTTTAATTCACACTGTCAGCTTGTGAATGATGGATGTTACAGCTTAGGGTATTGGGGTCTCTTTGAAGAGAGCATAGGGCAGTGGGGACAGACAGGAGACTTATCAGGGTTCCTTTTTTTTCAGTTCTCAGGTGATCAGTCACATTGCAGATGAATTTAATTAGCTGTACCAGCTCTCAACCTGCTCTAGCATTTCAATGTCTTCCTTGAAATAGTGGGAAACTGGGAAAGATAAAATTCGACACTTTCTGGGAAAACATATGTAGAACCATATGCTTAATATGTATGCATGTATATGTTTGTATATGCATATCTATATATACTCTATAAGGAATTCATTATATTTTTAGTATTGTCTTACTACTTCTAAAGTCTACTAAACTATATATACAGTGGCAAGAAAAAGTAAGTAAACCCTTTGAGATTACGCGGAGTTTTGCATGAATTGGTCATAAAATGTGCTCAGATCTTCATCTAAGTCACAACAATTTGAAAAACACAGTCTGCTTAAAATAATACAACACAAACATTATATGTTTTCATGTGTTTATTGAACATAACATGTAAACATTCACAGTGCAGGTGGAAAAAGTATGTGAACCCCAAGCCTAATGACTTCTCCAAGAGCTAATTGGAGCCAGGAGTGAGCCAACCTTGAGTCCAATCAGTGTGATATTATTGGATGTGTTGCTGAAAGCTGTCCTGCCCTTTAAAAACACACACCAGTTTTGGGTTTACTGGTTTCAAGAAGCACTGCCTGATGTGAACCATGCCTCGCAGAAAAGAGCTCTCAGAAGACCTACGATCAAGAATTGTTGACTTGCATGAAGCTGGAAAGGGTTACAAAAGTATCTCCAAAAGCCTTGATGTTCATGTGTCCACGGTAAGACAGACTGTCTACAAATGGAGAAAGTTCAGCACTGTTGCTACTCTCCCTAGGCGTGGTCGTCCTGTAAAGATGACTGCAAGAGCACAGCGCAGAATGCTTAATGAGGTAAAGAAGAATCCTAGAGTGTCAGCTAAAGACTTACAGAAATCTCTGGCACATGCTAACATTTTTGTTGACACATCTACAATAAGGAAAACATTAAACAAGAATGGAGTACATGGGAGGACACCACGGAGGAAGCCATTGCTGTCCAAAAAGAATATTGCAGCACGTTTGAAGTTTTCAAAAGAGCACCTGGATGTTCCACAGCACTACTGGCAAAATATTCTGTGGACAGATGAAACCAAAATTGAGTTGTTTGGAAAAAACACACAACACTATGTGTGGAGAAAAAAAGGCACAGCACACCAACATCAAAACCTCATCCCACTGTAAAACATGGCGGAGGGAGCATCATGGTTTGGGGCTGCTTTGCTGCCTCAGGGCCTGGACGGATTGATGGAAAAATGAATTCCAGAGTTTATCAAGACATTTTGCAGGAAAACGTAAGCCCATCTGTCCGCCAACTGAAGCTCCAGAGAGGATGGGTGATGCAACAGGACAATGACCCAAAGCATACAAGTAATTCAACAAAGAATGGCTTCAACAAAACAAAATATGCCTTCTGGAGTGGCCCAGTCAGAGTCCTGACCTCAACCCGATTGAAATGCTGTGGCATGACCTTAAGAGAACGATTCACACCAGACATCCCAATAATATTGCTACACTGAAACAGTTTTTTGAAGAGGAGTGGACCAAAATTACTCCAGATCGTTGTGCAGGTCTGATCTGCAACTACAGGAAACGTTTGGTTGAGGTTATTGCTGCCAAAGGAGGGTCAACCATTTATTAAGTCCAAAGGTTCACATACTTTTTCCACCCTGCACTGTGAATGTTTACATGTTCTGTGCAATAAAAAGATGAAAACATATACAGGGTTATTCAAAGAGATTCGAAAAGTCACCGCACGTTCGGTGACTTTTCATTCTCTTCAATTCGGCTCCTTTTGCCGATCCCATTTCGGTGACCCTGCGGTGTATTCAGCAAACACCACAGGGTCCCCGAATTGCAGGGAAAAGCTGCCGCAAACCCGACGAAAGCGAATGCACGCCGAGAACCCTCAAAAACATCTGGATTAACCTGCCGAAAACCACAGAAAAACCCAAGCAGGAGCCAATCACCCGCAGTGAAGCCGCCGGAAAAAGCCGAGACCGCAGAAGAGGCAGTGAATAATTTAGGAAAACCGTTTGTATGAATGATTGAAAAGTGAAACGCTGTTTGCAAAGAAACTACTGAGCGAAAATGTTTGAAATTTACATATGAGGTCCAGGGATTGATAATAAAGAGGGCTGTTACAGAAAAAAGAAGTAAACTTAAAAAAATCTATAAAAAAAATCTGACTTTTTCAGAAAATTCAGAAAAATGCTTAAAATATCATAAAAAATCGATAAATAAAGAGACTCTTTACTGCAGAATATTATAATGAATGGTTTATTAGATATTGAATTAAAACGTGAATATTTTTAACATTGAAGCCTATGGGATTCTCCTGAATAAATTTGCCGAATTAAACCACCGAATGGCAGGGCATTTCGGGAACCTTTCACTGCTGGTTTGTGTTCTCTGAATAGCCAAAGCAGTGCTTTTTCATGGGGTTTTCACTGCCCTCGAACAGGCACCGTATGTGCAGGCAATTCGCCAGGATTTGGCGAATTGCCTGCTCTCTGGATAGCCGATTGGCCAAGAAAGGTAACCGAACGCTGATTTTCAGCATTCGGGTACCTTTCTCAAGCAATTCGGATCCCTTTGCATAACCCTGATAATGTTTGTGTTGTATTATTTTAAGCAGACTGTGTTTTTCAAATTGTGACTTAGATGAAGATCAGAGCACATTTTATGACCAATTCATGCAAAACTCCACGTAATCCCAAAGGGTTCACATACTTTTTCTTGCCACTTTATATATATAATTACACCACGGGGGTAGCACCTACCATTTACTAATCAACAAACAAGGAAGACCGTACCAACTCATACATTTAAAAATGTCAACAGTACAACAGTACCTCATATATTTAAAGATTAACCCTTTCGCTGCTGAGGCTTTTCCCGCCCCTGTGCTGAGGTCATTTTTTACCTGTTTTGCGCATCATGTTTAAACGTGTTTTGAAGGCTTATTTTAGTATATGACATCGACATATTATATATCGTTCTTTCCGTCAGACTCGGTAGATTCATAATATGTCATTATTATATGTATACGTTATGTCATGTTTGTATATTATAACAAAAAATGCAATAAAATATGTATTTTCAATAATTTACAGCGTGTAAAGTGTTTTTTTCCACATTTTAACATGCGAGCAATTGCGGTTATATTTTGTATGGGGTGCGCTTGTTAAAAAATTAGAGATGGGGTCTCGTTACATTTTTTTTTGGGGAAAATGACACCATTTTTAACAAACGCACCGCATACAAAAATCGTTAATGCAGCATCATTGTTCACATTATAATTGAAATGGGAACAATATTGCTACACTAACAAAACAAAAAAAAAAAAAAAAAGTGTTTATTTTTTTTTATTATTTTTTTTTTTAATTTTTTTTTATTTTTATTTTTCTTTTTTTTTTTTTTTTTACAATTTTTTTACTTTCATGTTTGGTATCGTTGGAACGGCCATGCTCTGGCCGATCCAACGATATCAAAATTTAACCCCTAACTGCCACGGATCGGGAGATAGGGAGTTCATTGGAACTCCCTATCTCCACACTTCGTGGCAGTTAGGGGTTAATGCTAGGACTGGCGTCATCGTGCTGCGCACGATGACGCCAGTCCTCTGGGGGAGTTCCCGGAAGCTTGGCCGACATCCAAGATGTCGGCCAGCTCCCGGGAAGGATCGCAAATCGGCGCTTTTCAGCGCCGATTTGCGATCCAGCTCCCCAGGGGTTAATGCCAGGCATCATTTGGAAGGGCAGGCTGTGCCCTTCCAAATGATGCCTGGGTTAAGCCCCTGTGAGCCGCCGATCGGGAGGGAGAGAGGTCCGAAGGACCTCCCCCCCTCCCTTTCAGGCGCCTCCTCCGCACATGCGGGGGGGCGCCTGAATTATGTGTCATCGCGGGGGCGCGATGACACATAATAATGGCGGCCACTGCTCCGGATGCCGGGCTGACATCCAGGATGTCAGCCCGCACTGGAGGGGCCAGCGATCGGCCGGTACCGGCCGAACGCTGACCCCAATGCGAGGACGCGCTCAGCGCGTCCTCCGCATACCAGCGGGAATGCTGAGGACGCGCTGAGCGCGTCCTTAGCATTCAAGTGGTTAACAACACTTGTGACAGGGAGGGGTGCATGCCAGAGGTTTGTCAGCCCTTTTCACACCAGGAAGAGAGTACTCACCCTGCCACCAGTGTTAAACTAAGGCTGGGGTCAGACCAGCGCACTTTTAACGTGCGTTCTGGCGCACATAATCACGGCCGCACTAGCAACAAATGACGGGCAATGACAGCCAATATACGAAGTACGGTCGCACGAAAAGTCCGGCCGCGCAACGCAAGTGGAAAATGAACGCATTTTTTCGAGAACGCAGAACCGCTAGTACGGACGTACAGAGTGCGCTGCGCCCGCTAGCGGTGTGTGTGTGTGATTTGGAGACGTCAGACCCTGCTCGTGTCCGGCCAACATAACGTCCAGACGCAAAAAGTTTCCTGGTTTGGATCCGTAAAACAACACGCACGAAAATGCGCATCGTATGACCGTTTTCGCCTATTCCGTGAAAAAATACGTCAATGCGTTCGGACGCACTTTTTTACGTTCGCGTGTAAAAATGCTTTCGTTTGACCCTAGCCTTAGAGGTTCTATTTAACCTAGAATCGCTGGGAATTACAAAAAGGATTCTATCTTCAATAAGTGAGTCAATCCCATAAATGCAGTCATTAGGTGGTTTACAGTAGGACCTGTCGAGATGGGACACATTGACGCGGTGACAGGCTTAAGCTAATTTTTCCTATTTTGGGTGAACAAAATTCCCATCACTTGTTAACAGCGTATAGGAATAAAAATCTGCAAAATAATCTTTAAAGGGTTAATATTGTTAAACTCTTTTAATGTATGAGTTGGTGTGCTCTTCCTGGTTTGTTATATATGTAGTGTGGCAGGCTTATGCGATATGCGATCACAGCTATTTAAAACCATAGTCAGGTGTTTTTAAATTTATCAAAGTGTGTTTAGATTGAGTGCACTAAGTTTTGTATGTTCAGAAAAAATGGCGTCGTGCCTGTTCTCACCAGAGCGGCTGCAACAGCCAGGAGTAACAACCCAGTTCATGTATAAAACATAACAAGAAAAAAAAATGTAATCTGCGCTCGTTTCTATATATTTCCATGTGCAACAAAACACTGTCAGAGGTTTTAGTTTGCTTAAATGGCCATTGAAGCATAAGCTCACTAGCCCCATTAAGGCACCTCTCGGTAGAGTGAGTCTTAACCAATGTACCAAAAGCTGCTCTTCTGAGCAACTGCATGCCCTACTGCTGCTTTTCAGCTAAGAAGAGGCAGAAAAATGGTGGGTTTTATTTATACACGCACCAAGCACTTCCCATTTGGGGTTGAAAACAAAAACATGGAAAAAGGAACAGCAGCAAAAATGACTAACTGGTGTTATAGCATAATATACATAAATACAGAAAAAATGGCGACGAGCCTGTACTCACCAGAGCGGCTGTATAAAACATAACAAGAAAAAAAAATGTCATCTGTGCTCATTTCTATATATTTCCATGTGCAACAAAACACGGTCAGAGGTTTTAGTTTGCTTAAATGGCCATTGAAGCGTAAGCTCACTCGCCCCACATGTTGCACATGGAAATATATAGAAAAGAGCGCAGATGACATATTTTTTTTTCTAGTTATGTTTTATACATGAACTGGGTTGTTACTCCTGGCTGTTGCAGCCGCTCTGGTGAGTACAGGTGCGACGCCATTTTTTTCTGTATGTATGTATGTATATTATGTATACAATGTATCTTTATCTTTTCATGTTTCCCCTGTACACGGCGGTTATAGTCTACAATGCATCATTTACATGTTTCCCTGCCGCGGCATGGCGGTTTAACTATACAATGCATCTTTTTCATGTAGACTTGTACCAGATCGTCCCAGCATCGTCCTAGGTATCCAAAAAATTTGGAAAGATCGCTAGTCTGTTGTAATTGCAAAAAATCATCTGAAATCATCAGGCGGTGGCCGGATGCAGTAGAAGAGGGCTGATTCATCTGCATGCTGTAGTATCGGTCAGACGACTTCAGACAATATTGGTTGATCACTTCATTACACAAACACAGACCCAGTGGACGCCCAGCCTAATTTAGTTTTTTCAGTGGTATGATTTAGTGGCGAAAATTATTAGTGCCCCCCCCCAGTTTTGACTGTGATATCTTATGTGCCCCCCTATATATTGTTCCTAGTCGCCACTGGATGATAATATGTTTTCTACCCAAAAACTCCTAGTCTTTGGGAGGTAGAAAACATCCATCATTTCAAATCATGAATCCTCAGATGAAAGTGTAAAATCTTCCAAATGTGTCAGTCCAACATTTTAATACGTAAAAATCAATCAGTATGTGTATCTATACCTTGCCTGAATTCCCTGCCAACCTTTATCAAACTATTACCTTCTAACTGTCATTTATCTTTCATTTCTTTCTTCATTAGGAGTCCCTTAACATTATATACTTCATTTTTCGAACCTTAAATCCCATAACCCACTGTAACTTTACAGAGATGCCGGAATACTACTCAGGGATCTGCCAGATATAGCAAAGTGTGAATCCAAATCTGCAGTCAGATCAAAATGCAGCAAGCATACTAAGCAGCCATAGGAGAACATAGACTCAGAAAGTTACATTTAAATGCACAGTATTTATGACTGGTTCTGCTGCAACCTTAAAGTGAAAACCATTAACTCAAGCAGTGGCATACATACCCCAGGAGAACCTGCTCGCAGATGCAATCAATTACACTTTCTGGCAAAACACTGCCTGGGACAGAAATAGTGCACTTGCTTTTTTTTTCTTCCAAAAGTATTATTTGCCCATTAACAAACGACAAAGTGGTTTTGCTACATCATGATTCTTAACGTAAAGTAAAGAAAAGTTTATTTTAGCTGAAATCTCAGGCCGGGGTCAGACGAGCGTACTATGTGTGTGTCTGTACTGACGTGCCTCCCGGCGTCCGTTGCAGCCTTGTGATGCTTCGGGGCTGGCCACACACTGTAGCGTGCATGAATTCGACAGGGCTTGCAGCGCTGACCGCACTAACTGCACGTCGGACGTGATGACACAATTTCATTTTCAGGGGGCCGCCTGGCAAAGCTGGGAGATCGCCTGAAGGGAGGGGTGGGTCCTTTCAGATCCCTCTTCCTACCGATCGGGAGGAGATAGAAGTTAAAGACAGGCATCGCTTGGAAGGGCAGTGTCAGCCATTCGGTGCCGGATCGCGGCTTAGTTCCGGTGGGGGCCGCCATCTTAGATGGCAGCTCCATCGCCGGGTCCCCCCTCGTCAACTGACGTCATCGCACATGGCGTGATGACGTCAATTAGCTGGGAAACCCCTAGTAAATCCCATGGTGTAGAGAGAGGGTGGGTTCTTTTAAACCCCCATATCTCCCGATCGGTGGCAGCTAGAGCATGGCCATTCCAATGATAGCAAACATGACCATGTTCAAATTAAGAAAAAAATTTATAAAAATAATAAATAAAAAAAGTTTGATTTATGATTATTATTCTGTCCCATTACCTTTCGTCCCTTAACAAGTGGGAGGCACATCTGCAAACTGCTGTACGTCCTACACCGTTCACCTGAGTTGGATGTACATACCCTCAAATTAAAGCTGACAGTCTGCAGTTAAAGCACATTGTGTTTGTTTCAGTCCAACTCCATTGTGGTGGTGTATAGAGCCAAAGATGTTAGAATTGTGTCGATGTCCCAATATTTCTGGACCTGACTGTAAAAGGAATACTTGGATAAAGCAACTCTTGGCAAGTACAAATACAACCGTTTATAAAGTATCAACATATTCCGCAATACTGTAGAATGGGTAGGAGAAAGCAAACGTAGAATTAAAGAAATATGACACCCGGACAACAATAGGAAAAAAGTAGTTTACAATCTAAGAGGAATGGGACAACACACACACAGAGGTGAGGGTAAATTGCAGAGTATGTGAAGTAATGGGATGCATTGGTGCTGTACAGGAGATTGATCATGAAAGGTGCAATGGAGGATTCCTGGAGTGATATTATAGCCCTCGGTAGAGTAGTGCATTTTTAGAGACATCTTGAAAGATTGGAACATGAGGAGAGTTGAATCTTCCGAGAAGGGAGTTCCATAGTTTGGGGCAGCTCGGAAAAAGTCCTGACGGTGAGAGTGGGGGGTGCAGATATGAGGAGATGGTAATGCCAGATCATTGGCAAAGCAAAGTGACAGGGATGAAACATAGTAAGAGAGGAGATATAGACCGGGGCATAATTATAGAGATGTTTGTATGTGAGGACCAGTATTTGAATTGAATTTTAATAGAAACCGGGAGCCAGTGTAGCAATTGACTGGGGGGGGGTGTAAGAGGTGAAAGGTTACATGCAGCATTGGTTTGCTAAAAACCTGCAATACTCCGATACACATGTATATAATGGTCCTGCAAGCACTGCACTGATTGGAAAGAAATATGACAATAAAGTTTTAAAAAACCCACAACACTGATTTAAATTCAGAATTCTCCAGTAGAGATATCCTTAATGCTTTTGAATTGATCAAGAAGAGAATGGTCACTGATGCTGCAGGAAGAAGGCAGTGGTGCATTAATAAGTCAACCACAGCTCTGGTCTTGCAGCATGACACCTTGATGTTCCCACTTGGTCTGTGCCCCATGGCAACTACAACCTACTGGACACATACCTGGCTTGCCCTTCTGGGGCTGAGCACAACATTAAAACTTACAACACACTGGATGATCATGGTCATCCTAATAAAATCAAAACTCGTTATGATCTTAGACTGGAGACACCACAAGGTCCATCAAACAAACACCATAAGATAAAGACAATGCATTATTTTTACATCATAAATGACAAACTGAAAATATGACTGGTAGCTCTCCATTCTCTGCTCAAGTCAATAATCAAAATGCTGGTGTTAAGTCATTTTGCTTTTGCTTCACTTAACACTTTAAAACAACTAACTAAAAAATGATGTGCTTACCTCTGGTCCCATGGTTCAGAGGACGTCATGATCTGCCGCTTCCTCTGACCGTGTGCAGAAGAACACTGGGAACAAATAGTTCTCTTCCAGGGCCCTTATTCAACTAATACAAGCTCATGCAGAGCTTGTGCGGGATCACGCTTGACTCCATGGAGTTCTAAGGACCTCAGGAGCAGATACCAGCAGTGCTGATGTTTAGTCTTAAGGGCTCCCTATTACTGGTTGGAATGAGGGCCGCATAGTATATTATGTTTTCTATTTTTCTCTATTCAGAAAACCGTAATAAGCTGTATCCAAATTTAAATTGCACACAGTTGAGCACATTACATTAAAGGAGTTTCTGCAGGGCCTTAGATGAATAACTGATTGTATGTACAATTAAATATTCTCTATTATCAATGCTTGATTATGTCCTTTCATTACCCACACACTTAAAAAACAATTCATTTGGCTGCGTTGTTCAGCCATGCAAACACATTTTTTCTGTTCAGAAAGTCATAGAGGGTGAAAATCTCCTGACCATATATTTACTAAATTGATTTACAGTTTGCTGACTTGATTTAGGTTTAAGGGTCTGTGGTAAAAGTCACAAGTGAAGACTGAAAAGATGACTTGCAATATGCATTATGATGGCTATTACTACTTAATAATCAAGGGTTATACATATCATTTGTTTAACGAGGTTCATGTGCCTGTAATCAAATACTTTGGGCTTTATCACCTCCTTAAAGCTAACGCTAGCACTCACATAAATGAGCGATAGCGTTGGGTTACTCAAGGTGATAGCGTTAACTAAGGCTGGGGTCAGACCAGCACACTTTTAACGTGCGTTCTGGCGCACATAATTACGGCCGCACTAGCAGCAGATGACGGGCAATGACGGCCAATATACGATGTACGGCCGCACAAAAGTCCGGCCGTGCAACGCAAGTGGAATTTGAACGCATTTTTCTGAGAACACTGAACCGCTAGTACTGATGTACTGAGTGCGCAGCTGCGGCATAGCGGCGTGTGTGCGTGATTAGATGTCAGACGCTGCTAATGTCCAGCCTACATAACGTCCAGACGCAAAAAGAGTTTTGTTGACGATCCGTACAAAATCACGCCCGAAAATGCGCGTCGTCTGCCCGTTTTTGCGCATTCCGTGAAAAAATACATCAATGCGTTCGGACGCACTTTTTCACGTTCGCGGGGAAAAATGCTTTCGTCTGACCCTAGCCTTAGTCTGCATCACCTCCCGATCACTAATAGGTTAAAAAAGTTAGCGAGTCAGTATTAGCGCTTTTTAACACCAGCTTACTGTACTTTGTGCTTCCTATGCTTTAAGCACAGAGTATCTAGCTGCCTTTTAGATATATAGGACTATATCACAATGTTGGTGCTAACTTAACCAGAGCAGTTGTAAACTTAAAACCTCCATAGGCTATAATGGCTCTGGTAAGTTTACAACAGCTCTGGTTAAATTAGCACCAAGTTTGTAATACTGCCCATAATGTCTGTTTCCTGTACGCAGATGGGCTATCCTACACTGCCGGTCCTTATCGTGGCCAAAATATCTACCTATTACAACACACAGAAAGTACCAAGGGTATACACACATAAAACAGAATAAAATACACCAGGGGTTAATGCCAGAGTTGTTCTTGAGACAGATACAAGAGGTTATCAGAGATCCAGGGTTCGTTATGCCAGAACGGGTAGTCAGAATTGCCAGTGGTCGATTACCAGAGTGGGTTGTAAATCAGGAAGGCATGGGACGCTAATTACAGAGAGCTGTCGCTAACTAAAAAAGTTTTCTACAGCTCAGAACTGGGGGGGGTCCCCAGTCTCCCTCTGCTATCACTCCACCGACCTGCAGGATCTTGAGAGGCGAGATCCTGCCGGTCATGTGACCCAGCAGCAGAAACCTCCATGGAGTCCTAGTATCCAGGACCCTAAGCAGCCGCTGTGGGACAGGCTGCTAGAGTCAATGCCTGCCCAGTAATCTAATAGTAAAACCAGGACACAAAGGGGAAATTAGCGTACACTAATTTTTTCCCTTTGTGTCCCAGTTTTAGCGAGGGCCAGGTAATAGAGCCCTTTGAGTTAATTTCACAATGTTCATGCCAACACATTGAATACACAAAAGCATAGTGTCATTACAGATGTATAAGCGGACAACCTTTAGTGACAAAAAGGCTAGGTAGACATTTTATTTACTCAGCCAGATTTATGCTTATAGGACACATTGCTTAAAGCAGCCATTCCCAACCCTTGTACTCAGAACCCAATAACCCATCAGGTCTGCCAGATATCTGAAGCACAGCACAGGTGATATGATTTGCTGCTCAGTGATTGCAGGATTCAGTCTGCATTCCCCCAAAGGTGATCCTTAAAATCTGACCTGTTAGAGGGTCCTGAGGAAAGGTTTGCAAAACTCTGTCTTGGGTAGGGTCAATGTGCACTCACAGCCATATGTAATATTTAGGTTCCATTAATCTCAGCTAGATTTTTTTTTCTGTTTATTGGAGAGTATGAATTATGTGTTATGGCATTATGAATTATGTGTTACTTCCAGCATCGTTCTGATATCTGTGGCTCATGTGGCTTTTGGGGAAAGTTTGACGTGGGCTCTTTGCCTGGGGTACTTGTTAATCCCTGTCAATCTCGAAATTCTGCATCAAACAATCCATGTTTTGTCTTTCTTCTGTTTTCATTTTTGATACAAGATGCTGTTACCATATAGTCATTTATACAAACTTGTGCTTGCATCATTTTGACATAACCATCCTCAACCTGATGTGAGTACTGATATCAAAGTATGATGCGAAACTCGCAAATTTATTGTGGCTTTCTGCTTGAGTCTTGATCCTGCAGTCTGACCTGGCTGGATTTAAAATTCCCTGATATCTGTTCTCTTGCCCAGGCTTCATTCTTGATGTTCTATAACTCTGGAATTTGTTGACCCGGCTTATCTCTCTTTTGTGTGTCTATCTCCAACCCTGACCTTGGCTTCTTTACAGCTTTTGTTGTTTTCAGATCACTCTTGGCATTTAATCTTACAAGGACTAATCTAAACATCTTTAGGGTTTTTCTGTTCTGGTTCTGCTTAGTGGGGTATCTGCCTTGACCAAATTGGCGAGTTAGACAATATTATACAGTATTTTTAGTCCCTCCCATGGTAGGAGCAATTACCAGATTCCAATTTAGAATCTCTATATACTGACAGCTCTAAGAGTCATCACGCCAGTTTTACATTAAATCTTTCGTCATGTTCAGTGTAACGTTGGGAGCTTCCAGCCCTACCTGTGTGCTTGAGGGCAGCATGTCTGATTCTGCTCGCTGACCAATGCCCGGTTTAAATGGAGACAGGCAGGGAGGTGGTTGCATGAGGCGCGGCTTGAGTGGGGGGCGTGGCCTGGTGAAGGTCTTTAAAAACCCTCAGTGTATTCTCAGCAGTTGCCAGATCGTGGTTATCCATACCTGAGCTCCTTGTACCTGACTGCTATATTGAATTAACCCGTTATTGACCTCTGCTTGTTTCTGACTATTCTGCCTTCTGTTGCCCTAGACCATTTTCTTGTACTACGCCACTGCTCTGATATCGACCCGGCTATTCCATTTGACCATTCTGAACTCTGTATTCCTGATTCTGGCTCGGCTGACTACTCCCCGTGTTGTTAACCCTTTCTGTCTAGCTAGTTTACCTGGCCAATTCTAAGGACCAGACAGTTAGAGATCTTTCACGGCTACTCTGTTTGGTAGCTTCTGGGCTCTGTGGAGTGTGGGGTGTTAAGTACTGCATGGTGGGAAATGGGAACCGTGACAGTTCAGTAGGAAAAAAAAACTGCTTTGTGTTAGACCTAGTCACGTAATATCATTTTTATATTATCCATGCATATATTAAATTATCCATGGGTGTTTTTATATATATACATATGTTACATTGCGCTTTTTTTGTTTTGATTGTAACACATATATATATATATATATATTTATATTTATACAAAGAAAATAGTCAGGGTTTGAACTTGCTAATAATTCTGTAAAGTACAGAACATAATGATTTCTATGTCCTACTGTCCAGACCCCCTCTTATACAGTGCAGTAGAAGTATTTCATTGCTCTCCTGTCAGCAAGAAGCTCTGTTAGCTGTTAATGGCTTGAATGGTTAAGTTAATGAGGTGCAGTTGATTGCATATTTGATATTCAGGAGACACATTCATTAGCTGTCTTACTGTATATTGCAGTTCAGATGGCTTAATTTGAATACAGAGGACGGCTCGGATTGGAAAAGAGGAGGCCTACTGAGGGCTTTATGTCATTGGGGACTTTTCCAGCATATTCAGAGTTGTTAGAGATTAATAAAAAGCTAGTTAGTCTTTGGTATGAGCTATACAGACACAAAGACTCCAAGCTCTAGAAAAGTCAAATTAAGAATTAAAGCAAAGGATAAGTGATTGTCTTAGTAGTCATTTCCAAGCTATAGCCTTTTTGTCTTGCTTTTAAAAAACATTTTCTTATCCGTGTTAGAAAGGCACACAGAGTTCAATTCCATAATATTAGAATGCCGGGCATCAAAGGGGTTGGGCACCAAGGGCAAAGCAATTGGATAATCGGTTTTGAAAAACAAATTAATATCACTTCAATTAATATTTCTTTCATAAATCCTTAGTCGTTTGTGTCCCAACAAATGTTTAAGAGGATGAATTTAGTTGGAGGAAAGAACCAATGTAAGTAAAGGGATACCCTGGTTGGAACTGTCTCTAATTATTTCAGTTCTTTAATAAGGGATACAAAAGTGAAAAAAGAATAAAAAGATAGTCACTGTAGAAATTCCTGGTTTTGATATCAATGAATTGAAATTCCAGGGTAATAAAGGTATATGAATGAAACATATAGTCAAAGCAATTGCATATTACTGGCTGGGTGGAGTAGAGGTAACATCACTGCTCTATAACCGTGTAGACCAAGGAGACACAGGTTTGAATCCTGGCAAGAGCACCTCTCCAGTAAGTGTCCTTGGCAAGACACCTAACGATACATACTCGTTACCCAGGACATACTTGAAAACGAGAGAAATCTTAATATATCCTTCCTGGTAAAATACTTTAAAAAAAATGACAAAGTTATAAAAAATGGAAAGAAAGGGACATGCATCCTCCTATTCAGGACCATCATTTGTTGTAGTGTTTGGAGAGCCCTTTTAGTTAACCAAGGGATTTTCCAGGAAATCAATGTAAGGAACCAGTTCTTTTTTTCTTTTGTAAAAAGATTGTAAACTAATTATATAGTATGAAATATTCAAAAATATTCCAGGTGTATTCCTTACTGTCGCAACCTATTTGGCAGATGTCAAATGGGTTACTAAAGCAGCTACTGCAGCACTGGGCTCCTTGATGGACAGGCGGGGATATGTGTTTTAGACCTATTCGCACCTGGTTTCAAAGATCGGCAGCACTTGGGTATCATGTCCATAGTGCTAAAGTTTAGGAGCATGTTCTGGGGGGCAAACTGCAAATGAATTTAATTTTATTTCATTCAAAATTACATTGTTTAGTAGAACAGCAGATCAACAATACTATATGTCAGATAGAGTATAGTTGATTTTAGGATTAATGAAGGCCAAGGTTATGGAAACTGAGTGAATTTGCTACTGGTGATTAGGTACTGCTAGGTTTTAAAGTCCTTGTTGAAGTTATTATGAACTCAAATGAGCGTGGCCTGTGACACACTTTCAAAAGAGAACACAAAAGAACTAGTGAGTTCCTCCTTGAATCAGATTATCAAATTGAAAGACATTTGCTTACACATTGTGACAAATAAACACGATAGAATAACATAGGATTTGGGGATATTTTTGTGAGCCTGTATGCAGCGGCCTCGTTACTGGTAATTGTTTCTTTTTGTCTGTCAAATTGTCTTCATTCTTGAAGTGTTGCTTTTAGCAGAAGAGAAATCATTGCCATTACACAAAAAAGCAATGATGATAATGTGTTTTGAAGTGGTTTTCCAACTCATTGCTTACTCTGTGCTCGCCATGTCCTAACTGTCGACTGTCTGATGTCGATTAAGGCTAGGGTCAGACGAACGCAGTGCGAACGCGCGTGCAGCCGCACTTTATCACGGCCGTAGTAGCAGCAAATTACGGCCAATGACGGGCAATATACGAAGTACGGCCGAACGAAAGTGCGGCCGCGCAACACAAGCGGCAAACGCATTTTTTCGAGAACTTGATACCACTAGTACTGACGTACAGAGTGCCCTGCGACCGCTAGCGGCGTGTGTGCGTGATTAGGAGACGTCAGACCAACATAACATCCAGACGCAAAAAGTGTGTTATTGATGATCCATACAAAATCACGGACGAAAATGTGCATCGTATGACCGCTATCGCGTATTCCGTGAAAAAATACGCCCATTCGTTCGAACTTACTTTTTCAAGGACGACGCGAAAAATGCGTTCCTCTGACCCTTGCCTAAATATATAGAATTATTGAGATATATGCATACAGTATATATTGATATCTAGATACACTGAAACAATTCCTTCACCCTACATGAGTAATGACCCTGGAGGTACCTTCAAAAATGATCTCTTCTCCAGCAGATTATATGAAGGCACCTGAGCTGTGGTTTTACCTAACTGAAAAGCGTTGCTGTGGAATTTCTTGCGATTCTTACAAACCATGTTTAAACTCACTCCTTTGTTACTAGTAATTACTCTTTGTTGCTAGAATACAATCATGAAGTTTCACCTACCAATGTTGTGATCAGGGGTCAGCAACCTTGATCCCCTAGATGTTTTGGAGCTACATTTCCCATGAGGCTCTGCTAATCTAATTAGAACGTGAAAAAAATATGAACACTCCACGTAGAATCGGATCTTGGATTATTAAATGGCAACATTTGAAAGATAATTGTTGCACCACTCCTGTTTGGCAGCTGACTAAGCCTTGTTTGTACATTAGACTATTGCACTGTGTTAAGGCGCTTTTCTGGGTACATTCTCACTAATTAGAACTGAGTACCATGGGTGATGAAGTTCTAAAACTGGAGGGTCAAGGTTGCTGACCCCTGCTGTATATTGTTGGAGGAAAATTTGCTGTATATAGTCCCTCTGTGTAGAATATTTTTTATTTAAAGAATTGCGGAATTACAGAAAATGGGTATAAAGTGGCTCAAAGTAATCACAGGTTTTGTGTATAAGAAAGTGATGTTAATAAAGTGACACAACAAACAAAATGTTTTAAATTCAGTGGAAGTGAGGATAAAACAGAATCCCCTTAATACACTAATATACCAATTGCAAAAATGCAGTTTTATCTACTTTTATTATGTTATATTAAATTTACAGCCTGCACTATTTCTGTGCAGTTTGTTTTTAGTTTTGCCCGTTACATATCCTATAATACTTGATTGTCTTCTGCCATTTGTATTACTTGTACTTGCCTTCGATATATAACTTACTTATTCCTTAATGGGGAAGATTTATCAAAACTGACTTGAATAATCTGTCACTTTTCTGGTCTTATTTACTGTGATGATCTGATAACTGATAGAAACGTGATGGTTTTTGCTTTGTAAAATTTTGTCGGTTATTTTTTCATTCTCACAGCCATATGCAAATTATCGATTATCAGTGGACATCAAGCGGCACGCACTTGATTCTTCTGCTCTTTTAATTTTCCATATGACAATCAATGTTAGACAATCGTGCACGCATGAGCTACGTCGAATAATCCACAGAGGATTCAAAACTGGAAAACGCCAAGTAGAAGGGAACGTAAATGAACCGATAAAATCCGACCAGTTGTTGATGGGGAAAGAAGTGGTTTGATTGGTAATGTCATAGGCCAAGGTGGAGTATGATTCAAACCCATAAATGACAGGTATGATGCAAACGAATGAAAACAAGCAAGGAACTGCCTCCTGTAAAAAAATCATTTCAGTTGACCATTGAGTATTTGAAGAAGAATCTTTGATAAATCTCCCGGTTCGTGTTTATCACTTTTTGAGTTTAAATTCACATGTTAATGTGTTAACCTATTTAAAAAAAATCTGTCTCTGTCCTGATGTCTGCACATCCTCCAATTCCCAGTTATACGAATACACAGGTATGTTCATGTTTACTTTAAGTATTTTGTCAAAGATAATCAGGTCTATTCAAAGAAAGGTGAAAATCAGGAGAATTGGCAGGAGAAGAGAACAATCTAGACCAGATAGCGGATTTGGGAAAGTGAGATAAATGGGAGAATTTTTCTGGTTTGGCTATTTTGACCTAGAATTTTCTCTTCTCCAGACATTCTCCTGAGCTTCACTTTTCTTTGAATAGACCTAAATATCTTTCTAATTTAAATATTTACATGTTTCAAATGGTGAGCACAACATTGTTTACAACCAAAAATAGCAAAATAAAAAAAATCTGGTACAGTAGCTAATAAAAATTACAAAAACATTTATACTATTTTTTTTCTTCAATATAACCTGAAATTCTCATATAGAAGAAGGAGTAATGTGATTTAATGAATGCCTTTATTACCATGATCAACTGTACTTGATCTGCAAGGCACCTTCTGGTGTCAAGGTATCTTACGTAGTCAATACGGTGTTCCAGAGGAAAATGCAAGGAAATTTTGTTTATTGCAGATGAAATTCATTTGCATTTAGGCCGCAGAAAATGTCCCTAATATTTTAGTACCGTGGACATGATGCCTAATGTGCTAACACTTTTTAAAATCAGCCGGGAATGTGTCTGAATGGCTTGTCCCTAGCCGATTCTGTACGGAGTCCTAAACTGCAGTAGCTCCTTTTGGCCAGAAGATGGCGACATCCGTTTGCCATATAGGTTATTACAGTAAGAAAGACATGGGGAATATTCCCAAATATTTCTTACTGTACTACAAAAGCAGCAGACGGAAGATAATATTTTCCTACAATAGTTAATTAAAAAGTATTTCCCCCCCAAAAAAGAACACTAGTTTTCTGGAAAATCCATTGGTAGTGAAGGGGTTAAAAATCAGAGGCAAATGATGACAATTAAAATTCTGCAACAACGTTGTTAACCAGATTATCCAATGTACCATATATTTTGTATATTGGGAATAAAAATGGTAGCAAGGCCACACCATGTACTTGTGGTTATTAACAAACATTTATTGTTACCCACCATGAGGATGATGCTGAAACATAGCTGCAAAAAAAACAATAGAAGCCTGTGCATTAGAGAAAAAGATGAGTTTGATCATATTCAGCCCGAGTGCAGAAAGACTCCAATTCTACATTACCTCTGATTCTGATAATTCGTCACCTCATCTGTAGCAAAGTGCATTTCCATTATGTACAAATCGAAAATCTAGTAACTACTGCCTAGAAAAACAGGGGAATAACTGAATAAACATAAAGCACACCGCCGCAGCGTTTCAGTTTGTGCTATTTCCCAGGATAGATTTGAAACATTAGAAAAATGGGCCTCTTGTTTTCCAACACTGATATTAATAGAGACAAGAAAAAGTTTTATGCAGCAGTTTTCATTCTCTGATTAACCGTTTAGGACAGCGACGGTAATCCGCATTTTCTTTAGCACGTATATTTTGTGGGGGAATCGTGGACCATAGTATTGGGAACCCTTTGAGGAGCTGGGGCTTGCTGTCACTGATTTGGGGCAACTTATTTTTCCTGGGATGCAGCTGCAAATTTGACTAATGTTCTGCTGTTACACAACGGCATGAATAAATCATGGTACACTTCATGCTGTACAGTTTGCAGTAGAGAAGAGGGACTTCTAACAACTGTGCAGGGACTTATGTGAACAGTTTATTTTGAAAGCTGTGCCATTTAACAGTCTCTGCAGACTTTGTGAATGGAATTGCTCATTTTCTATTTATTTCACATAATATCAATTCAATTATAAATTACACTTACACCTATAAAAAAATAATTGAAATTCTTTCAATGCTATCTATTCATCCATGGGCTGCAGTCCACGTCATGTTATGGCTTGCGGAATGTGCTGCGGAATATGCTGGCGCTTTATAAATAAAGAATAATAATAATAATAATTATCCAAAGCTCTTGCAAATTTACCAATGCTGTAGACTTAACCAAAGCTGTGTTAAACTTACAAGAGCCATTATAGTTTACACCTTACTCAGAAACTAGCCATAATCCATCAATTTACACATCTATCTATCTATAGGTATCATTTTACCCCTTTGCATACAAAATATAAAGAAGACTTTGGCAGCACCTCTTGTACGACATGTGACTCAATATATAATGGCAGTCATTAGGTGATGTACAGTAAAACCTGTCAAAGGTGAGATACATTGGCGCTGTCGACAGGATTAAGACATTTATGGCCATATGTTGTGAACTAAATTCCCATAATTTCTAACAGAGTTTAGGGTTGAAAACTTTGTAAAAATAATCTTGAATGGGTTAAGAACGGTTGAAATCCTGAAAGGGTTAAGAGTTGTTAGAATCTTTAAAGGGTTAAAATTTGGTAAACTCTTTGAATGTCTAAATGTTTAAGCAGCTGTTGAAATCTTTGAATGCGTTAACTGGAGTGCTCTCTTCCTGCTTAAGTTAGCACCAGCTTTGTAATACTGCCCTTAATCTTTATTAAATGATCAATGTTTTAATCCCGAGGGACTTTTTCAAAGATATATATATATATATATATATATACATAATAAAAGAAATAAGCGTGCTCATCAAGGAATGTATCCCACGGATTCCCGGATGAGCACACTTATTTCTTTTATTGTGCTTTTTTGGAGGCTTCTCAGCGTAGCCTTGGGAAGTCCCAATAGCCAGGAAAAGGGTTCTCCCTAGAGACGCCGCACGATTGTAAGTCTTTTCTCATATATATATATATATACATATACATACATATTGCATCACAAAATATAGTATTTAACAGCTGGGCATTTGTCTGTGTATATATACAGTATATAATGATTTTCTATGAAATTAAGATATGATATTTTTTATGACTGTGTGCTTTTTGTAGTCTTTCTTTTGTTTAAGGAAACCTTATATTACCATTTAATAGTAGAGAGTTAAGGTTAACACCATGTCTGTTGTGATGTAATCCTGCTCTCAGTGTCTGCACTCTGGTTGAGTTTGATGCTCTTTTGGGATCCTCTTGGGAAGTAAAGCCGATTTGAACCACTCATGACATCTGAAGCATTTTACAAGGTTTACGATCCGCTCTTATATGGGGATGTAATTGGTGCAATTTATGGATTTGCTGATAAAGTTGACATGATAAAAGTCAGACTGATTTGTCCAAACCTATGAGTCCCTGGACTGTCCCAAAAAAAAAGAGTTACAGTTGTGTTCAAAATTATTCAACCCCCACTGAAATTGAGTGTTTTGGCCAGTTTGACATTGATTTTGATCATTCAGTCATCTTGCTTACAATTAAATCAAAGAGGCACGTGTAGGTCAGACAAATATAACATAACATTTATAATGAAATAACCACAAATGTCTTTTCTGTGCTCACATCATTATCAGTTTTATTCAACCCCCAAGTGACATTCAATCTTAGTACTTAGTACAACATCCTTTTACAGTTATAACAGCTTTTAAACGTGAAGCATAGCTTGACACAAGTGTCTTGCAGCGATCTACGGGTATCTTCGCCCCTTCGTCATGGGCAAAAGCCTCCAGTTCAGTCACATTCTTAGGCTTGCGCACTGCAACTGCTTTCTTTAAGTCCCACCAGAGGTTCTCAATCGGATTTAAGTCAGGTGACTGCGATGGCCACTCCAAAATGTTCCAGCCTTTAATCTGCAACCATGCTCTAGTGGACTTGGAGGTATGCTTGGGATCATTGTCCTGTTGAAAGGTCCAACGTCTCCCAAGCCTCAGGTTTGTGACGGACTGCATCACATGGTCATCCAATATCTCCTGGTACTGAAGAGAATTCATGGTACCTTGCACACGCTGAAGCTTCCCTGTACCTGCAGAAGCAAAACAGCCCCAAAGCATGATTGACCCCCCGCCATGCTTCACAGTAGGCAAGGTGTTCTTTTCTTCATAGGCCTTGTTCTTCCTCCTCCAAACATAGCGTTGATCCATGGGCCCAAACAGTTCTAATTTTGTTTCATCAGTCCACAGAACACTATCCCAAAACTTCTGTAGTTTGTCCACATGACTTTTGGCATACTGCAGTCGACTCTTCTTATTCTTTGGAGACAGCAAGGCGGTGCGCCTGGGAGTTCTGGCATGGAGGCCTTCATTACGCAGTGTGCGCCGTATTGTCTGAGCTGAAACTTCTGTACCCACATCTGACAAATCTTTTCTCAGTTCCTCAGCAGTCACACGGGGACTTTTCTCCACTCTACGCTTCAGGTAGCGCACAGCAGTCGAAGTCAGCATCTTCTTTCTGCCACGACCAGGTAGTGTTTCAACAGTGCTCTTTGCCTTGAATTTGCGAATGATGCTTCCTATGGTCTCTCTTGGTATGTTTAACATCTTTACAATCTTCTTATAGCCATTGCCCTTCCTGTGAAGAGTAATCACCTCTTCTCTTGTCTTCCTGGACCATTCTCTTGACTTCACCATGTTTGTAACCACACCAGTAAATGTCTAGAAGGCAGCTGAGTATCACAGTCATTTTAAAGCTGCCTAATTGGTGCTTATTATGCTTTATTGCTGCTCTGTGACATCCACAGGTGTTTTCAATACCTGATTGAAAACACTTGGATGAACCTCTGTTCTTCAGAGTGGTAGTCTTTAAGGGGTTGAATAATTGTGTCAATGAAGAATTCACAAAAGAAACATTTACTACTGTATTACAAAACCAATTGATGTCATTTTAGTTGCATATGGTTCTTTAAAAAGTCCTTGTAGGATTTCATTCTGAATACAATTACAAATGTACACTAAATTCTCTAAAACCCTTTACAGCATTGGGGGTTGAATAATTTTGAACACAACTGTAATAAAACAATTAGAAAAAGCCTGAATCAGTACTTTTTGGACACTGGTTTCCTATGCTATTTACGTAGATTTAGAGTAGACTCACAGTGTAATGGATGAGAGCAGTGCCACTGCCAGGCCCTTGGAGTTGACTTCCAATAAAGGGATAATGTTTTAGTTTTCAGCCATCACAGCAGGAGGAGTTTGACATGGGGATTTCTTGGCTTCATGTGCTCTTTGTAATTGATGAAGAATAGGACAAACTTGAAAATGAGAGAAATCTCAATGTTTCCTTCCTGGTAAAATACTTTGCAAATAAATAAATAAATAAATAAGGAAAGTCCCATTGACACACATAATCCATAGATTTTAGCATTATGCCACATTATTTTCATCTTGATTATTGTAATATCGTAAAGATCTTGCATTACAAATTACTGTAATGTCTTGGATGTTTGTTTCATAGGCTGCTTGATTTGGATCAACACTGTGTTCTGCTCATATTAATGGCATAATATGTACAATACAACAGCTGACTAGAACAAGTAACATCTATTTGATTAATCAGTTTTGTGTCGTTAAACTTCAGGTCATTTGATCAGGAGTTATCAAACTACAAAAAATGAAATATATATATATAAACTCTGTGGGCTTTAGAACTGTTCAGGAGGTAAGAAGGGAGTATGTTGTAGAAGATATAGGTCTACACTTTTCTGCTCCATGGCATTTTTTTGAAGGCTCAAGCTGAGTATAAGTGAGAGCTATGTGAACAAAGAGATATTTTAAAGGGATGCTCTAGGGCAGGTGTGGGCAATTACGGCCCTCCAGATGTTTTGAAACTACATTTCCCGTGATGCTCGGCTGCTCATTAGGTTTGTAGAGCCTCAAGGGAAATGTAGTTTCAAAACATCTGGAGGGCCGTAATTGCTCAACCCCTGCTCTAGGGTTAAAACTAGGGGATTGGAATGAAAAGGTTAAAAATTATGTCCTCCTACACCCCTCACATTTTAACCCTGTAGACTTTGTACAAACTAATGTTGAATTCAGAGCTGGGACTCCCTAGGCGCTCCACCTTTACACATGAGATCCTGTTGGCTTCCTGTCAGAGCGTCTGACTAATCAAATGGCTCTCAATGCTGAGCACCATTGGTGGGTATAGAGTTCTAAGACACCCAATTCTCAGGAAACTAAGATCAGTGCTTATTTCTGGATGAGTTTAACACGTTGCACTCAGAGGGTTGAGTTAGGGGTAGAGGGGTGTGACACTCAGGTTACTGTGACCACTCAAATTACCATGAGCTGTCTCAGTGAATAGAGTGGCCCGTTATGCTAGAAAAAGTGCTGGAGCTGATAGCCTTCCTGGTGTGAGGAAGCTCTCTGCTTTGGAAGGATGTCACACCACACTAAAACACCTAAGGGACTGTGAGACAGGGAAGATACTGCCCTCACCCATACTGACTCTGAAAATGTGAACACGTGAATTTGCATTGAACTACAATGAAAAACTAAAGATTGACATATAAAACCACATTTCCATTCATTTTAACCCCTTCACTGCTGAGTCATTTCACCACTGTGTGCTGAGCTCATTTTTACCGCTTTCGCTCATCATGTTTAAACGCGATTTAAAGCCACATTTTAATAAATGACCCAGACATGTTATATATCGTTCTTTCCGGCAGACTCCGCAGATTCATAATATATAATTTTTATATGTATACGTCATGTTCTGCCTGTATATTATAACAAAAAATACAATAAAAATTGAATTTTTAATCATCTGCAGTGTGTAAAGTGTTTTTTTTCACATTTTAGCACATGAGCGTTTGCGGTTATGTTTTCTATGGGGTGCGCTTGTACAAAAATTTGAAATGGGGACTTGATACATTTTGTGGGGGGAATTTCGTGATTTTTAGCAAACGCACCCCATAGAAAAAAATCATTAGTGCAGCATCATTGGTCACATTATAATTGAAATGTGAACAATATTGCTGCATTAATAAAAACAACACACAAAAAAAACATGTTTTTTTTTATTTATTTATTTTTTTAAATTTATTTATTATTTTCATTATTATTTTTTTTATTATTATTTTTACTTTTTACCTAGTCATGTATCATTCGAAAGGCCATGCTCAGGCCTTTCAAATGACACCCTCCATGACCCCCTAGCTGCCACGGTTCTGGAGATATCGGGGTTCACAAGAACCCCTATCTCCACCAGGGGATTTCCTTGGGAAATCCCCGGCAGCTAGGGGTTCCCCGGCTATCTGAAGTCATCACGCTATGCGTGATGATGTCAGGCAGCGAGGGGAGACCCGGGGGTGGTGCCGCCATCTAAGATGGCGGCCCCCACCGGAGATAGGCTGCACTTCGGCGCCGCAAGGCGCCGAAGTGCAACCAGGCACTTAAGGGGTTAAAGCCAGGCACTGCTTAAAAGGGGAGACTCTCCTCTTTTAAGTGATGCCTGGCTTTTAGCGCGGCTCCTTCCCGATCGGGAGGGAGAGGGATCCGAACGGATCCCCCCCTCCCTTGCAGGCTATCTCCCGGCATTGCCGGGGGGTCGCCTGGAAATGACGTCATCGCGCATGGCGCGATGACGTCATTTACGCTGGGAGGAGCTTGACTTCAGCATCTGAGGACGCTGAAGTCAGAATGCCGTGGGACCCCGGACAGAGAGGGGAGTATCTCCGCCGGGGGTCCCGCACAGCTGATGACGTGTGGGGCACGTCCTCAGCATGTAACGTGCATCAATGAGGACGTGCCCCACACGTCTTCAGCAGTGAAAGGGTTAAAGCAACATTTTTGGTCTCTCTGGGTAGAAATTGGATTCTCCGTGGCATCTCACTCCTATATCCTCATATTAAAGAAACCACAAGGAGTAGTCCCCACCCTCACTGTAACAAATGTTTAACCCCTTCACTAGCGAGACCAGGATATCTCAGGTTTCAAAAGGCACCATCTGGTGCCCCGATATTCAGATATCTCGATCTGCTGATCTGCAGCCCAAAAGCAAATGAAAATCATTTGCTGCAAACAAATTTTGTTTGCTTTTGGACTGCAGAAGGTGCCCCCAACGTTTTAGCCCTGTGGACATACTGCCCAAAGTGCTAAAACTGTAAACTCAGCTGATTAAGGCTAGGGTCAGACGAACGCATTTTTCACGTGCGTTTAGCCGCACGAAATCACGGCCGTGCTAGCAGCAAATGACGTCCAATGCCGGGGAACATACGACGAATGGCCGCACGAAAGTTCGTCCGTGCAACGCAAGTGGCCAACGAACGCATTTTTTCGAGAACGTCAAACCGCTACTACTGACGTACAGAGTGCGCTGCGGCCGCATAGCGGCGTGTTTGTGTGATTGGGAGACGTCAGACGCTGCTAATGTCCGGCTAACATAACGTCCAGACACAAAAAGTGTTTTATTGACGATCCGTACAAAATCACGGACGAAAAGGCGCATCGTATGACCGCTATCGCATATTCCGGGAAAAAATACGTACGTACGTTCGTTCGAACGCACTTTTTCACGGACAACGTGAAAAATGCGTTCGTCTGACCCTAGCCGAATGCTCTGAAATATTTGGCTGTCAACAGCCGATGCAGAGGGAATTATTTTTAAAAATTTACCTGCAGCTCAAATCTCTAACTCAGTTTGGCAGTAGATGGTGTCATATACTGGCCAAATACGTTATTTACAGCAATAACTATTTATTACTATATACTCAAAAAATATTTTACTAAAAAAAGCACTGGTTTCTGACAATGTTTTTTTTGGAAATTCACTTGATAGTGAAGACGTTAACAAGCTTTATCCCTTTACCAGTGGTTGTTAATGCTGGCAGGGCGTAAAAGTATACTACGCGCTCCGGCTGCTGGAGTGGACCCCACCTCCAGCCCGCCTATGCAGCTAGCACACAGTATGAGTCATTAGCTGAAGGGGGCCGGCCTGGGTTCAGGCCAGCCTGCACAGATAAAGATGTGCACCATGCGTCAGCTGCTGGGCGGGCCTGACACAGCTCATAGACGTGAGCAGGGCTTGCTATGCCGTCCTGGGGCATGGAATCCCACCCGCCATGAGAGCAGTATAGTACGCCTGATGGTGTCAAAGGTTAAATTACCAGGGAAGGGGCGGAATACAGGGAGAGATCTGGGGTCTGTCACTACTGCAAAGGGATAGGGTTCAGGTGTTACAATTACTGCAAATCCCTGTACAATACAGATACAAAGTGTCCCTGTAATTTCCATACAAAGGCATTATGCCACATACAGATATTATTTTTATATTCTATTATTCTATTTTAATTTTGTGCGCGCTGCATTGCTAACAATCTCATAATGAACACTTCAAATCCCCATAAGCAGGCTATCTAGCCATTTTTATTATACACCTTTATCATGTTTCCTTTAATTGACACAAAAGCCTTTTCTGTCTGTAGGATAATAATGCAAGCCGTTTTGAACCCAAACACTATAAGGGACACCATCTAAAATTTAGAACCTTCATCCCAACAATATTTATGTGAGTGATAACTAAACAATCAAAAATTAAACATGAGCATATTATCATATTTTTTGTCTTCTAATGATCTCAGAATAACAACATTTATTCAAAATTTATATTTGAAACTACTTTTAACCCCTTAGTGACCGGGCGGTTTTACACAAATCCGTCTTTTAGTGACCGATGCTGTTTTTACGTTTCTGCGCTGTTAGTGTTTAGGTCAAATTTTCCTCTTGCTCGTTTATTCAACTCACACATATTATACACCCTTTTTCCCGCCATTAAATGGACTTTCTAGAAATACCATTATTTCCATCATATCCAATAATTTACTATAAAAAAATATGAAATATGATGAAAAAAATGGTAAGAACACACTTTTTTGTAATTTAATCCCCAAAATCTACAACCACCCAAAAAGACCCCGGCTAAATAGGTTCAAAATTTTGTCCCGAGACTAGAAATACCCAATTTTTACATGCGTTTGCTTTTTAACCCCTTCACTGCTGAGACAGTTCACCTATGTGCGCTGCGCTCATTCTGACCATTTTGTGCTAATTATTTTTAGATGAAAGCCTAGGTCCTATTTAATTAAACCCCCCCAGACAAAAAAAAACTTTAAAAAAAAACATTTTTTTATTTTTTATTTTATTTTTTAAAACCAAACCTGGTCATAATCAGACCTTTCAAATGATGTCAAATATGACCATCTAGCTGCCATGGATCGGGAGATAAAGGGATCCTTAGGATCCCCTTATCTCTACATGGCAGCTAGATGGTTAACTGGCCCACTAACATCCTCACACATATGGTGAGGTTGTCAGTGGGTGGGGGGGGACCTGGAGGCTTGGCTGACATCCAAGATGTCAGCCCCCCTCCAGGTTCGAATCGGGTCTTGGCTCCAATTAGCGCCGAAAAGTGATTCGGCAGCGAAAAGGTTAATGCCATACACCGCTGAAAAGGGGAGACTCTCCCCTCTCCAGCAGTGCAAACGGCATCTCCCTAGTTTCAATGGTTGGGGAGATAGAGGGCTCCGAAGGAGCCCCCCCCTCCCCTCCATTGAATTGCATGGGGGCGCCTGCTGATGACGTCACCACGCAGCGTGGCGACGTCATCAGCCTCGTCTGCCCATGTAAATCACATGGGCAGGCTTCCTCCCTGCCAGATCGCCGTGGGATCCAGCGAGGGAGGGGAGTATCGGGCGGGAGGGCGATTAGGCGCCGCTGACGTACCCTGTACGTCCGCGGGTCTAAGGGAGACCTGTGGACAGGACGTACAGGGTACATCAGGGGTCCTTAAGGGGTTAAGTGTTAACTGAGCATCCTGTATTCCAAATAAATAGAGGGCAAGTGATTACGGTCGAGCTACGAGAGCCTCTTCCTTGCACACAAACCACCCACCGGTGCTCTCCCACAGGCTGCTACTATGTCCTCCTAGCCACAAATTGCAGGAAAGTGAAAGGAACTTCTGTTGTAGTAGTGTACATGGATTTTTATTGGAGTATGGGTCCATCCAAACTGCAATAAAAATCCATGTACACTACACAAGGAGTGCCTCTCATTTTTGAATAAGTGTTATAACATTTTTTCAGATTGCATTCGGTTACAACAGGGAGGCTAAGTGCTTAGACAGAATATTAAAGTAAAGTGGGTGCTGGGAAAACTATTAAAGTTTATGGGGAAAAACAATAATAAAATGTGCAAATACTTTCATTTTGATACGCATGGTTCTCGCCTACAGCTGTCCTTTATTCCAGAGCAGCAGAGGTGCCAGAAGCTTCTGATCCCTGCTCATGTATCACAAACTCTGCCTGATGTACAGCATTACCTAGCAATGGAGAGATGAAACCCCCTGAACTCCTCCTCTCCTAGATCCAGCAATACTCTCTTTGGCTCACACTGGCAAATTAAAAACGTAAATTTACATCTCTGGTAAACTGCGTCGGACATTTTTATTATCCCAAGAAAAGACAGATTTTAAGTTGCAGTGCTCCGAGCTGTGACAGCAAGGTTTATGAATGATGGCCATGAGGCTGTAACTGCATACAAACCTCATCTGCTTGGTAAACAAAACCAGAGAGCAAGTACAGTAATTTAAGTGTATTTATTGATGCTAACGACAGAATTTCATGAGCATTATAAACTAGCGTTGTCTTAAGGACCAAAAGCTAACAGATAGCTCTTTCATTTTTTTTATCACATATCTCAGATATCTCGCTGTGGTGTCACGGCGCTCGGCAATCAATAATAATTTAGTTCAGGATCTGTGTTAAATCCTTACAGTCAACAAATAAAACCATTAACCTACTGAATTCCATATTGGGTCAGACAGAGTAATACTTTGGAACGTATGGTTTACTCCTGAAATGCTCAGAAGGTTAAACCATAACTTACTTAATGCCACAGTAGCACCTGTCTGGCCACAGTTATTAAGATCTGCAATAGACTGGATGCTGGAGAATCGGCAAGAGAATGAATTCTGCTGCAGAAGTCCATTCAAGGTTTTCTGTATTTATTTATCCAGTAAATCTCACCTAAAAATAAAATGGCATTTTTCTTCAGCTTGTAGAACTTGTTTAAAGTGGCACAAATGACCAAAGCAGCAACAAGGCACCAGGTACTCAAAAGGGCATAACCCAAACAATAACGAAAAACAAATCAATTTGCACAAGTGCAACAGGAGTACCAGAATATGGTTAATTTATTAAATAACATAGATACAAACGATTGATAATTGAAAAACACACGCAATTAGCGGTAAGGGGTGTGGTGGGTGAAGCAAGGGACCACTGATACGATTTCAATGAGGTTACAAAAAAGCACACAATGGGAAGGCAAGAGAGACTATACCTCAGCGGTTCATGCCGCCTACGTAACCAATCACTAAATAAGTAAAGGTACCGAGCAACATATGTATTACCCAACCACTACCCGCATCAACCACAACAGTTAAAAACAACCAAGGAGAGGCATGGCTCGATGCGTTTCGCCCAAGCGGGCTTAGTCTGAAGCTGACTTGCCCCTGGTACTCACCCCAATATATATAGCCCCAATATTCAAACATAATGTAGCCAGCTGAACCACGGAACGGTTAGTTCTCTAATGAAGTATATTCGATGAACCGTTCCGTGGTTCAGCTGGCTACATTATGTCTGAATATTGGGGCTATATATATTGGGGTGAGTACCAGGGGCAAGTCAGATTCAGACTAAGCCCGCTTGGGCGAAACGCGTCGAGCCATGCCTCTCCTTGGTTGTTTTTAACTGTTGTGGTTGATGCGGGTAGTGGTTGGGTAATACATATGTTGCTCGGTACCTTTACTTATTTAGTGATTGGTTACGTAGGCGGCATGAACCGCTGAGGTATAGTCTCTCTTGCCTTCCCATTGTGTGCTTTTTTTGTAACCTCATTGCAATCGTATCAGTGGTCCCTTGCTTCACCCACCATACCCCTTACCGCTAATTGCGTGTGTTTTTCAATTATCAATCGTTTGTATCTATGTTATTTAATAAATTAACCATATTCTGGTACTCCTGTTGCACTTGTGCAAATTGATTTGTTTCTTTTTTAAAGTGGAGCTGTTGAATTTTAACATATGGCATCAGTAAGGATAAGTATAGATGTATCTTTCTCTCATTATATACTGTATATATGTGTATACACTGGTACATGGCATGTGTTTTCTGACACTCTTTTATCAAGGCCAGCATTATGTTTCTCTGCAATTTGAGCAACAATAGCTTGTTCTTGGGATCTGACCAGATAGGGAGACTTCACTCCACATGTGCATCAAGCCTTGGGCTCCATAACCCTGACATCAGTTCAGTGGTTGGCCTTGTCACATATACAGTCATGGCCGAAATTGTTGGCACCCCAGAAGATCAAGTATTTCTCACAGAAAAGTATTACAGTAACACATGTTTTGCTATACACATGTTTATTCCCTTTGTGTGTATTGGAACAAAACAAAAAAAAAAGGGAGGAAAAAAACCAAATTGGACATAATGTCACACAAAACTCCAAAAATGGGCTGGACAAAATTCTTGGCACCCTTTCAAAATTGTGGATAAATAAGATTGTTTCAAGTATGTGATGCTCCTGTAAACTCACCTGGGGCAAGTAACAGGTGTGGACAATATAAAAATCACACTTGAAAGCAGATTAAAGGAGAGAAGTTCACTTAGTCTTTGCATTGTGTGTCTGTGTGTGCCACACTAAGCATGGACAACAGAAACAGGAGAAGAGAACCGTCTGAGGACTTGAGAACCAAAATTGTGGAAAAATATCAACAATCTCAAGGTTACAAGTCCATCTCCAGAGATCTAGATTTGCCTTTGTCCACAATGCGCAACATTATCAAGAAGTTTGCAACCCATGGCACTGTAGCTAATCTCTCTGGGTGTGGACGGAAGAGAAAAATTTATGAAAGGTTGCAATGCAGGATAGTCCGGATGGTGGATAAGCAGCCCCAAACAAGTTCCAAAGAAATTCAAGCTGTCCTGCAGGCTCAGGGAGCATCAGTGTCAGCGCGAACTATCCGTCGACATTTAAATGAAATGAAACGCTATGTCAGGAGACCCAGGAGGTCCCCACTGCTAACACAGAGACATAAAAAAGCAAGTAAATACCCAAGTATGTCCTGGGTGGCGAGTATGTACCGTTAGGTGTCTTACCCAAGGACACTTACTGGAGAGGTGCTCTTGCTGGGATCAAACCCATGTCTCCACAGGCTCTCTCCACACAGAGCAGTGATGTTACCTCTACTCCACCCAGCGTTTGGTAGATACTATCCACTGAATACTGGGATTAACCCTCAAGACTTGCCATTTTAGAGATGCTGTGAGCCAGTCCTTTAGCCATAACCATTTGGCCTTTTGTCAGAGTCACTCAGAGTCAGATCTTTTCACTTGCACATTTTTCAACATCCAACACATGAAATTAAAAAACTAACTGTTCACTTGCTTCCTAATATATCCCACCCCTTGCAAGGTGCCATTGTAACAATATAACAATGTTGTGGCTGACACGTGTGAGTGTGTGTGTGTACAAAGAGAGTTTAATGCATAGTAATTTACTTAGTTATAGTTACATTCTCTCAGTGTCTGAAAAACTAGTTTAAGGGTTGAGTTACTAAATTAGGGGTTTTAGTAAGGTCTAACTGTCATATCTAACTTTCCCTTTCCATTGTTTTTTTAACAGCTGCTGCTGTTATCTAGAATCCATTGCTCTCTCTCAAAAAATAAATAAATAAATATAAAGAGAGGGTGCACTCTTATAAATTGAGCTTGGGAAGCCTTCTAAGTGAAGTCTTCAAAGTGAGCACTTACAGGAGATCTTCTGGAGATACTCTGGAGGTAGTCTGAGGTTAGACAGGAGGTAGAAAACCTACAAAAAGGTAAGATTTGCTGGTTTTAAATCCATTCTTTTATAATGGCAGGCTTGGTCCAGTGTAAAAGCTGTCATGCATTTGTTTTTAGATCCAATTTTTGGAGGTTTGGAGTGTGCCTGATATGTAGGCAGCTCTCTTTATTGCAGCAGGAAATTGCCTGTTTGAAGTCTGAGATTTGTAAATTATCTGTTAGAGAAACTCAGGCTATGACTGTTCCTAAGCCACTGCCACAGAGGCCTCCTAGGAGCGGCAGATGGACTACTGTAGGATCTGGTAGACTTAGAGTTGTGGATAGAAGGCATTTCCCACAATCTGTGGCTCTTCTTAATTCTTTTGAGGCACTTTCAGAGTGTAGTGATAAGACGGATGTAGGCTCAGACACCATAGTTGAGGAACCACCATCCACTATGCCTAAGGTATGCAGCACTGCAACCAAGGACAAAAATGAAAAGGTGGGACTTGATAGAAGGCAATTGTTGCTGGGTGATTCTATCATAAGAGGTGTTGAGCTGGAGAGTAGTGGTTTGGTGAGATGTCTTCCTGGGGCTACTGCTCGTAGAGACAAGAGACGTATTCTCAATATTGTCAAACAAGCAAAGCAACAAGGGGAAGTGGACGTTCTAGTCCATCTAGGGACAAATGACTTGGCTAGCAATGAGGTTTCTGAGATTAAGGAAGATTTTTGTGTTCTTGGAGGTGAAATACAGCAGATTGCGTCCACTGTGTCATTCTCTGAAGTTTTGCCTGTGCATAACATTCAAGATAGGCAGATGTGCAATAGGGAATTCAATTTGTGGCTTCGGGAATGGTGTCGGGAGCAAGGATTTGGCTTTGTGTCCCATGATAGCTCTAATTGGAGCAGAAAGGAACTGTATAAAAAAGATGGTTTGCATCTTACTCATAGGGGAACATATGTTCTCAGTGAGAAGTTCAAAGGTTTCGCAAAGAAATATTTAAACTAGGAGGGGGGGACAAAAGGGTAAAAAACAATTTGCCCGAATGTCCCCCAAAACTAAATCGGAGGGTGCAAGCAACATGCGATGTAAAAAATGACAAGCTCAGAGTCGTGTCTACAAATGCTCGCAGTTTAGTCAATAAAATCAATGAACTAGAGGCAATGATGGCAGCTGAAAAAGTAGATTTAGTGGCGGTTACTGAGACATGGTTCAGTGAGAAAAATACCTGGGACATAACAATACCGGGGTACACTTTATATAGAAAAGACATAGAAGGTAGGAAAGGAGGAGGAGTGGCCCTGTATGTGAAAAACAACATAAAAACGAACCAAATAAAAGTGAGCGAGGTGAACATAGAGTCAGTTTGGGTTACGCTAACATTTGGCAATCATACAGTAGCTCGTGTAGGTGTGATCTATAGGCCCCCTGGACAAGCAGAAGAACTAGATAATCTGCTGGTTGAGGAAATAGCCAAAATGGCAATGAAGGGGGAAGTTATTATCATGGGGGACTTTAATCTTCCTGATGTGAACTGGAAAACCAAAACAGCTGGGTGCACCAGGAGTACAAATATTCTAAACTCCCTACTGGGATTATCTCTAACACAAGTAGTTGAGGAGCCGACCCGTAAAGAGGCCATATTGGATTTAATACTCACAAATGGAGGTTTGGTATCAGACGTTGTTGTAGGTGAAAATTTGGGATCTAGTGATCACCAGTCAGTATGGTTTAATATAACAACAGGGATGGAGCCGCACCACACAAGAACGAAAGTTTTAGACTTTAAAAAAACAGATTTTTCTAAAATGAGATTTTGTGTGAAGGAGTCATTATCAGACTGGAGGAGTTTAAAGGGAGTCCAGGAGAAATGGGATTTTTTAAAGGAAGCATTATTGAAGGCCACAGGCAATTGCATTCGGCTTGTTAGCAAAAACAAAAAAGGGAAGAAACCACTGTGGTACTCTGCAGAAGTGGCCAAAATAGTGAAGAACAAAAAGATAGCATTCAATAATTATAAAACAACTCAGAGTGAAGAAGATAGGCAAACCTATAAGATTAGGCAGAAAGAGGCAAAGCAATTTATAAGAGCTTCCAAAGCACACGCAGAAGAGAAAATAGCTCAGTCAGTAAAAAAGGGGGACAAAACATTTTTTAGATACATAAACGAGAAAAGAAAAGTAAAACAAAGATTAGTTAGATAAAAACAAAGGAAGGAAGGTATGTAGAAGAGGATAAAGGTCTCGCTGACTGCCTCAATGAATATTTTTGTTCAGTCTTTGCAGAAGAAAAGGAAGGAAAGGGACCTCAGTTAGGAGAGAACACTAAAGAGCCATTTACATATCAGTTTACAGAGGAGGAGGTTCTACAGCAGCTGTCTAAAGTAAAGACAAATAAGTCAATGGGGCCTGATGGGATCCACCCTAAATTATTAAAAGAGCTCAGTGATGTAATAGCAAAACCATTAACAGATTTATTTAACCAATCCTTGTTAACGGGAGTCGTCCCAGAAGACTGGAAATTAGCAAATGTTGTGCCCATTTACAAGAAGGGTAGTAGGGAGGAATCGGGGAACTATAGGCCAGTTAGTCTTACGTCAGTAGTGGGGAAATTAATGGAAACCATGTTAAAGGAAAGGATTGTTGAACATCTAAAAACACATAGATTACAGGATCAGAAACAACATGGGTTTACCTCAGGGAGATCATGCCAAACTAATCTTATTGATTTTTTTGATTGGGTAACAAAAATAATAGACACAGGTGGTGCAGTAGACATTGCTTATTTAGATTTCAGTAAGGCTTTTGATACTGTTCCGCATAGAAGGCTTATCAATAAATTGCAATCTTTGAGTTTAGATTCCAATATTGTTGACTGGATTAGGCAGTGGCTGAGTGACAGACAACAGAGGGTTGTGGTAAATGGAGTTTATTCGGCACAAGGTCTTGTTACCAGTGGGGTACCTCAGGGGTCAGTACTTGGACCCATTCTCTTTAATATTTTTATTAGTGATATTGCAGAAGGTATTAATGGAAAAGTATGTCTTTTTGCTGATGACACAAAGATTTGCAACAGGGTTGACGTTCCTGGAGGGATCAGCCAAATGACAAATGATTTAGGTACACTAAAAAAATGGTCGGAGTTGTGGCAATTGAGTTTTAATGTGGATAAGTGCAAGATAATGCACCTGGGACGTAAAAACCCAAGGGCTGAATATAGAATATTTGATACAGTCCTAACCTCAACATCTGAGGAAAGGGATTTAGGCGTTATTATTTCAGAGGATCTAAGGGTAAGTAGTCAATGTAATAGAGCAGCAGGAAATGCTAGCAGAATGCTTGGTTGTGTAGGGAGAGGTATTAGCAGTAGGAAAAGGGAAGTGCTCATGCCACTGTACAGAGCACTGGTGAGACCTCACGTGGAGTACTGTGTGCAGTACTGGAGACCGTATCTCCAGAAGGATATAGACATCTTAGAGAGAGTTCAGAGAAGGGCTACTAAAATGGTGTACGGCTTGAAGGAGAAAAGTTACCAGGAAAGGCTTAATGATCTTAACATGTACAGCTTGGAAAAAAGACGAGACAGAGGAGATATGATAGAAACATTTAAATACGTAAAGGGAATCCACAAGGTAGAGGAAGGGAGTATATTTAAAAGGAAACAAAATAGCAAAACAAGAGGACATAGTCTTAGATTAGAGGGGCAAAGGTTTAAAAGTAACATCAGGAAGCATTATTTTACTGAGAGGGTGGTGGATACATGGAACAGTCTTCCAGTAGAAGTGGTAGAGGCCAAAACAGTAATTGAATTTAAGCAAGCATGGGATAGGCATAAGGCTATCCTAAACAAAAGATAAATCCAGGTTAAGTATCCATGTAATTGGGCAGACTAGATGGGCCGAAAGGTTCTTATCTGCCGACATTTTTCTATGTTTCTAACTTAAAATAACTATTATTTATTCATTAGATGAAACCAATATATAAGTAATGCAGTGAATGCAGGAATAAAGGAATGACTGAGAAAGTCGCCTTTGAGGTTAAGGATAAATGCCATAAATGTATGCAAAAGGTAGATTATAAAATAAAATAAAAATATTTTGTTTTTTATTAATAAATATTCCACCTCTGCTTTTCAGCATCAAACCCTTTTATCTTCAATTTAAATGTTTTCTAAAATGAAGGTTAATTTTAATATATATATATATATATATATATACACCGTATTTATTATAACATTTATCATGATCTCAGGCTGCCTAGAAGGGATGTTTTAGGGATCATCAAAGTTCCATAAGGGGAAAAAAAAAAGGAAATATGAAGGCATTGACACTTTTTTTTCTAACAGTGAAAGATGATTATCCTCTTATAATTTGATTTCCATTCGTTATGTCTTGTGACACATAAATGGAAGGTGTTTTGTTGATTCTATTTGTTGGCTTTCTTATAGATCAATACAACAGATAAAGAATGAGTATCTCTGGCAATTACTTTGTATAATTCCGTATTGACCCAGGTTGATCTTGATAGATATACGCCACTTCTAATCAAATCCCTATGTCATTAATAAACCTCCTTGCCTACCTGAAATGACAAAGATAAATAGCAGTTAACTTACAATGAATTATTTGACACCTTTCTATAGAAAGGTGCTCAGTAGAGTATAATTATCAGAGAAGTTGACAATCTCTTTTCCAAGCAGTAACTACCACTCTTCTTTCAAATATTTAGAACGCCTTTCAAAAATGATCCACTAAATACAGTCTCCGAATTCCTATGTACATAACATTCTGTATTGTGTTTATTTTTATAAACAAGTGCCGGACATTGACTGGCTATGAAAAGGTACAGGCGGGTCATGTTTGTGAGAGGTTGGAAACTGCTGTCGGTTGTACTGAGGCATCGAACCCTTATTAATTTCACATGGATGTTAACCAGTTGAATACTACTTGGAGCAACATGTTATTACAAACACATTAGCGAACTTGTCCACTCTATGGTCTATTGACAAATATAAATTATGCACGCTGTCACCACATACAGCATAAGATACCAGGTAAAGGGATGCTCTGCAATTCCTGGGGTAGACAACTCTGTACAGCAGTAACATAACAGAACAGGAAAAAAAGGGGGACAAGGCAAAACTTCTATTTAGACAAAGTGCAGCGTTTCAGCTGGTACTTTCTGCTTGAGAAAGTGTGTAGGACATGAGTTGTCAAATGTTTACTAAAAAGGAATGTTGTCCTTCTTGTTTTGACCCCTGACTATTACTTAGTATTGTTTGTTTGAATTACCTCTTAGCATGATACTACTCAGGATAATGTAATTAAAAGTGCAAATCCCTTAGTTTTTTGTTTTTTTTAGAAAGTATTTTACCAGGAAGGATACATTGAGATTTCTCTCATTTTCAAGTATGTCCTGGGTGGCGAGTATGTACCGTTAGGTGTCTTGCCCAAGGACACTTACTGGAGAGTTGCTCTTGCTGGGATCGAACCTGTGTCTCCACAGGCTCTCTCCACGCAGAGCAGTGATGTTACCCCTACTCCACCCAGCCGGTAGCAGTTTTAAGAACGTATGTGTAACAGCTGCAACGTAAATGCATATACACAGGTTAATTGTGTGTTGCATATTTTAGTATATTTCATCTTTTACAGGTAATTCAATGTTTTTAAACTCAGTATTTGATAACAGAGATGCCGTCTGTGCTATAAGAGATATTTACATGTCATTTATTTATAAAGGATTTTACCAGGAAGGACACATTGAGATTTCTCTCATTTTCATACGAAGAAAATTTAAATATAATCGGTTACAAGGAATTTAAAGTAAACATACTGATGATTTCTTACATCCAGGACATACTTGAAAACGAGAGAAATCTCAATGTATCCTTCCTGGTAAAATACTTTGCAAATAAATAAATATCATGCCATATGTGCCAATGGTACAGAAATGGGATAATTAACCTCCCTGGCGGTGTTCCCGACTGTGTCTCGGGGTTAAATTTCACCGCTGAGAGCGGCAACCCCGAGACACACTCGGGCTGTATACATTACCTCGCTGTGCACTCCCTCAATGATCTCTGCAGTCTCCTCCGGAGATCGCGACCTCATACTTCCTGGATTCCTTCTCGCGAGGAGGGAACCAGGCAGTAATGAGGTCGCGGTCGCCAGAAGAGGCAGCTGGGGACATCGAGGGAGCGCAGAGAGAAGTGATGTATCCAGCGGCATCCTGAGTGTTGCTTGGGGTTACCGCTTCCAACATAGGAATTTAACCCAGAGCCACACTCGGGATGCCCCTAGGGGGGGGAAAAACAAAAACAAACAACAATTGACCACTTTTAGACTAGAAATTTCACAATAAATAGACCGCCAGGGAGGTTAATGGTTGAAAACATAATAGGGCTGATTAATCAAATGACATTACTATGATGACTTTATGGGTATCCCTTCACATAATTATATATATATATATATATTATTTTTTTTGAGAAAAGGATTTTAACAGGAAGGATACATTGAGATGTCTCTCGTTTTCAAGTATGTCCTGGGTGACGAGTATGTATTTCATAAGTTCTCATGATAGGTAGCCTGGATTTGCAGTCTGGGAGCACGGATATTGGGTTACAATTTTTTTTATCTCAGTTGGGTCCGTTTTTTGCTTGTCCCACATATTTATTGCTTTGAACGTCTTTATCTGTGTATTTCGCTCACAGAGGCAGCATTTTTTTTTATCTCGAATCACCTCTTATATGTCCGGGTAGACAAAAAAAAGGGAAGATTTTTTTTTTCCAGAATAGCAATCAAGAAAACTTTCCGCCATGTCAAACCCTGATCTCTTCAAAGTATACTAACACCTCTTTATGGTCATCCTAGTAAATGAGATGTGCTTTAAATAATAAATACATATTCATAAAAAACTGAAGACATCGCTTCCTTTCGATTAAATTATGTTATCTAGAATGCTATCCTGTGCAGGTGCCCCAAAATTAAGTGATGTTTTCATTAATGCTCCTGTGATTATAGTCTGAGATTTTATTTTCTGGACCTTGAATAACTTTTTAATCCGAACAGTTAAATATTTATAATGTTGACATTATAAATACTCTGATGTTAGTTTTGTTTGCTACATTTAATTACAAATGCCTTGTATTTTTAGTAGTGTCTTTTTTTTGATAGACATGCTGCCATAATGTGACAGACTTATTATTATTATTATGTTTAGTTTACTGCTACTGACATATTCTTCTTACTGTCACTGTCTACCAAAATCTGAAGTCCTACAAATAAATGTTGAGCCAAGGAGAGCCCTCAGTGATGTATACAAGTACTGGAAATTAAAAACCTCTGCGTCGATCAAAAGAATTTTTATTATTTTTTTAACTTTTTCTCACCACCTCCGAGCTGTTTGTTTCTCAGTACAGACACACGTAAGTGAGATTATAATGCTTTGACAGATTTGACTGCATAAAATTCACCATCAATAAAACAGAGGGCGTCAGGAGAAAGAGCGAAAAGGAGGGCCTACTGGCTGACTATTGCAAGAAGCCAGAAGCCATTAGTCTTATTGATCTCCGATGTCCCTAGCACTGCAATGACACAGAATGCCACAGACTTTTCCCCCCTATTCTTCATTGTTTGACAGAGGAGCCTAAATGAGTTTGTCACGGGGAGTGAAAAAAAAATCAGACTGATGAATCTTTTTACGAATCCACAAGCTCCTGTAAGGAAAGAAGCCATGGTTTATGGCTATAAATATATGCCATAATATATATATATATATGTGATCTGTTACCCGTTTTCCACAGCTTAGGTAGTCTGTATAACAGCAGATTGCGAAAGCTCAGATTGGTTTATGTTTATCCCACTTTTTATATATTGCTATCCAATTCCAAGTTGATTCCTTGTGTGTCATTAAGCCACCCTCAAACATTGTTTATTTTATTATTATTTGTAACAAGCTTCCATTTAAATCCATATATCTTTCATAGATATTAGGCTGCGTCTGAAAACTGCTCTAGGAATGCCATTTTTAAGATTTTAGATGATGAGATTTTAAAGTGTGTGGAATTCCAACCTATTCTATCCTACAACCTAAAATTGCAATTAGAAGTTAACGGTTATTAAGTGGAAAATTAATTTAATCACTTTCTTCCCATTTTACGTATGTTTTTTACTAAATAATAATGTCCTAATATTTATAATTTCTTGTAATTTTTGCTATGGAGGATCTTAACTCACGTTCTGTCCTATTCCGTAATGCTAATGGTTGTTAATTTGCTTTTGGATTCAGGATCAATCGGCAACAAGCACAGATTTGGCTCCTGCTGATGACATTAACTGACCCAAAACGGCTGTCCAGCAGTGTCTTGCTGCATTCCATGACTTATGCTTGAAGCCATCAAATACAGCAGTAGTCCCCCACTGCAGTCCTCAAGTACCCCCAACAGGCCAGGTTTTAAGGATCACCTTGGGGAAATGCAGACTGAATCCTGCAATCACTGAGCAGCAAATCATAACACCTGTGCTGTGCTTCAGAAATATGCAAACCTGACCTGTTGGGGGTACTTGAGGACCGCGGTTGGGAACCACTGCTAAAAGGGAATTCCTTGTTCAGAAAAACCTTAGCTATTCTCTCCTGGAAACAAGGTAATTTTTTCATGTAACTCAATAACCATCATGATACAAAGAAAGTACCTTGTGTCAAAGATTTTTTTTTATTGACCCAATAGTACTTAATTATCCGGAAACACTGATTTAATATTTGCCACTTAACTGCTCTTCTCAATCGCTTATTTGTACCAATGACTGTAAAAAAAAATGGAAGGCTTTGAAACAGAAAATCCAGGCTCTACTGAAAAGTAATAAAATAATTATAAACAGGAAAAAAGATCCTTACGAATGTAGAACTGTGACACGGGCCAGTTGAAAGGAGAGAAAAACAGGAAAACCAAGCACTATATATTCGATTCTAAACCTATTCTCAAATGGAACATGTGTCTGGCGAGGAAGATCAAACAAAGCCAAATCTAAGGATGGGAAACGCAACGGCCGTATACACAAAAGAGCAGATCCAAACACATCTGGAGAATGCTAATTCAAGGCA
Source organism: Leptobrachium leishanense (assembly GCA_009667805.1). NCBI lineage: Eukaryota > Metazoa > Chordata > Amphibia > Anura > Megophryidae > Leptobrachium > Leptobrachium leishanense. Next base: position 136,649,340 of record CM019065.1, read on the forward strand.
ATTTAGCAGATAGAAGGCGAGTATAACACTTCAGGGTTGAAGATATGAGAGGCTGCAAAGAATAGAAATAGTTTATTATCGAGCCTACAGCCTTGGCCTCCCAGGAAATTGACGAAAGAACATATGTTGCTAGGTGAACAATGTGAACAAACATGCACCTAGCCACTGTGACCATGTCTGAAGGATTTACACAAGTGTTTTTCCCTAATTCCAGGCTTCGTTCAGTAGCAATGTGTCAATCCTGACGTTATAATTATAATGGAAATATGTAATGACTTTCCCGTGAAAACCGAGCTGTTTCTGTGGCGAGCAGAGAACACAATTCTTGTGCGTTTTGCAATTATTCTTCAGCAAGATGGTATCAGGTTTTGATTGAGGTTTAGTACAAACAGAAATTACAGTTCACCTTTTTATATTTATGAGGAAGTGTTAATTATATATATATATATATATATATATATATATAATCTAGATCTTTGCACTCCGTCTCTGCTAAATCATCTGCTACGGTGCTGGGAACTGGCTGCCAACACAAATTTCTTCCCGATATCCCGCAACACGGAGACTGATATAAGTAGAAAAATTCTTCTTTATTAGATCAATGTTTCAGTCCTCACAGGGACTTTTATCAAGATGACATATACAAACAGAACTCACAATTAAATGTATGGATCCAAAAGGATTCCCTTTTAAGCAACTGTTTGGCTCAATCACCCCCTCTAACCGGCAGGGGGACATGATCTATACCCATTAGCCTCATTATCCTCACACACAGATCAGTATGGATATATGGCACAGGAAGCATCAACAAATGTAGGTTGCTACTGGTGTATTGGATGTACTACCTGCAATTACATTACACCAGGAAAGCACTTTACACATCTATACAGTGGCAAGGTGTTTACTATTCGACATCGGATAACATGCACTACTACTTTCGTGGTTTACTGTATTATGTGCCCCTGTGGTCTCGTTTATATTGGGAAGACCATAAATGATTTAAGGGAACACATGGCCAACCATAGAACAGCGATTAGACCGGCCTTGGGAGGGAAGGAGAGTTTACAACCAGTGGCGAGACATTTTTTTGAAAAACATCACCCCCTGTCGTCTATGAAGATAATGGGTTTAGCTCATGTTCCCCCCGCTGGTGAGAGGGGGTGATCAAGCCAAACAATTGCTTTTGGATCGATAAGCTGGACTCCTTGGCACCAAAGGGATTGAATGAAAAAAATTTGTTTGTCTGCTTTCTACCGGTCATGTAAATTGATAATATAGTTCTTTTCCCTGGTAGGGAATCTCCTCTGCCTTTTTAATACAACTGTTTTTTGTTTTATTTTTTGAGAATTTTTATTGTTGTTTTGTTTCCCCGTGAACTCTAGGTTTACCTGTACTGTAAGTTGATACTGTCAGTATTTGCAAGAATACCTTACTGTGTTTGTTTGTTCTTTATTGAGATAGCATCATTAGGGATAATTTATTCCTTTACCCAGACAGGTGTAGCCAAGTAAGGTCACATGGTTGGAACCTGTTTTAGTCATTGGTGTGAGATGTGTATTAAATTGTGATTTCTGTTTGTGTGTGTCATCTTAATAAAAGTCCCTGTGAGGACTGAAACGTTGATCTAATAAAGAAGAATTTTTCCACTTAGATCAGTCTCCGTGTTGCGGGATATCGGGAAGAAATATATATATATCAAACCAGGGAGGGAGCACTCCAGTCAACACACTCAGAACCAACAACAACAGCTTCATATATATGAACATTGAACCAGATTCTGCCTTTTACAAGGTACTGCTCTCCCGATGTATTTTGTAATATATTACAAAATACATCAACCATACAGAGGCGTAACTAGAAACCTCAGAGCCCAGGTGCGGGAATCCATGAAGCCCCCCCTTCACCTCCGCCATGCAATGGACCCCTCCAGGTCCACAATGTCGACTCCAGACAATCAGTGTCCCATTTTATTTCAGGTCCGCTGCGACCACTTCAGTCCATCCCATTTTTGAGGTATTGTGCACCATGTTATTATTATTGTCATCATTTATATAGTGGCAACAGTTTCTGCAGTACTTTACAATAACCAACAGGAACAAGATACAGATAAATGGACATATGATGGAAACAAGAGGTGTAGAGGGCCCTGCTCATAGGAGCTTACAGTCTAGAGGGATTGGGGTTGAGGAAGACAAGAGGAATTTTACTAGATAGCAGGATAATTAGTACCAGTGGTTGGGGAATGATGGGGCCATAGAAGCAGCTTCAATCATGTGTGAGTAGGTGAGCAGCGGGAGGAGTTGCATCAGTGATGTGGTACGCTAATCAGAAGAGATGGGTTTTGAGAGATTTCTTAAAGGCTTGAAGGTCAGGGCAGAGTTTGATAGGGCGAAACAAGTTATTCCACAGTACCGGTGCTGCCCTTGAGAAGTCTTGGAGGAAAGAGTTGGCCGTGTGCGTGTAGACCGATGACAGGTGGAGATCACCTGCCGACTGGAGTTGTCTAGATGGGGATGTGTTTGCGGAGTAACGAAGATATGTAGGGAGGAGTTGAGTTATTGAGCGATTGAACGTGAGCATCAGTATTTTAAACTGTATCCTGAAATGTACAGGAAGCCAATGGAGGGACCGGCAGAGTGGGGAGGTACATGAGGTGCGGTTGGTGAGAAAGATAAGTCTGGCCCCTGCATTCATTACAGATTGCAATGGGCAATATGGGAGTTGGGGAGGCCAATAAGGAGCGAGTTGCAGTAATCAAGCTGTGAAATGACAAGAGCATGAACCAGCACTTTTGCGGTATCTTGTGTCAGAAAAGGGCCGACACGGACAATGTTTTTTGAGTTGAAAGTAACAGAATTTGGTCACTGTCTGGATGTGGGGAGAGAATGTTAGGTCAGAGTCAAAAGTGACACCAAGGCAGCGAGCTTGAGGTGTCGAACTAATGGGCGTTCCATTTACTTGTAGAGAGATAGGTGGTATTGAGTTCTTCTTGGAGGGAGGAATAACGAGAATTTCAGTTTTGGCAAGATTGAGTTTAAGGAAGCAGGAAGACATCCAATTCGAGACAGCAGAGAGACAGTCAGTGACTCGATCCAGGAGAGCCGGAGAGAGATTAGGGGAGAAGAGGTATATTTGCGTGTCATCAACATATAGGTAGTACTGGAATGCAAAGGAGCTGATCAGCTTTCCTAGAGAGGCAGTGTAGGTTGAAAAAGTAGAGGGCCCAGTACATGTATATCTCAGAGCTCCACAGCAATAAAACTCACAGTAATGTGCACTGTTTATACATATACAGTATATATATATATATATATATATATATATATATATATATATATATATTTAACATATTGTCTTGAGATGCACCCGCACTGAAAGCGTAGTTAAGGTTGAGTGCTGCCCTCTTCTTGTATTTTGTATGTATAGGGTTAATAACCCTTTGGGCAAGCACCCCTCCCTGTCACAGGTGCTCCATCCGCAGGTTCTATTTAACCTTGATCTGCAGGGAGCTTCAGAGAGGACTGGGTTCTCAATAAGTGAGTATATCCCATAAAGAGCAGTCATTAGGTTGGTATGATAGGAGGACCTGCCAGGGGTGGAATACATAGTCGCTGTTGGCAGGCTTATGGCCATCCATTGCAAACTAAACTTCCACCATTGTTCAACAGAGCTCAGTATTAAAATTGTGAAAGGGTTAAGAACTGCAGTGATTTTGAAGGAGATAAGAATTGTTTGTAAGCATTTAAAGGGTTAAATCTGGTAAAATCTCTGTTTAAATGAATTTAGCTGCTGTTGTGGTTTCTTTTGTACTGTTTGAATATGTTGTTTGGTGTGCGTTCTTTCTGTTTGTTGTAACAAATTGTCTTGAGATGCACCCACACTGAAAGCGTAGTTAAGGTTGAGTTCTGCCCTCTTAGTGTATTTAGTATATATACACACATACATACACACATGTGCTTATTTTAATTTACTACAGAAAATTTTGTGATCTAAAAAAATCACAAGTCAAGGACTCGGTATGCTTTGCAAACCACAAATTTTGGAATATCTTACCCCACAGAATATATGCAGTGAGGGAAATGCAGTTACAAAATATCTGGGGTGCCCAGGTTGCCTTGCCAGTCACCTGTGCCCATATAATTGAATCCTGTCACCATTGCATTCTGCCACTTTGTTTTCAGTTGGAAATCTCGCTCTAAAGGAAGACTGCACAGGATAACTATTTTTTTTTTCTCAGATGAGAACTTTATCTATCTTGGAGATAACTATATAGAGGATGTACATTTATCAGTAGATATAAATAGGGTCATAAAGTGATTCATTCCCTGCTGCTTTTGATTTCAAAGATTGTATGGAAGTATTGGGTTATATTTGTTCCTATTTTCTCCCATCATCGCAGCCCTCTGGAAGATAAAGTGCTTGTGCAGAGGTAATTGAACATCAATTGTATATGATTGAGATGCAGCTCTACTGGCCTAGTAACTGGATTTGCGCAATCAGTTGGTTTACATACCTCCTACTCAATGACCCATATACATTGAAGTTAGCCTTTAGATTCTATGCATTTGTTAGCCAGCTTGCAGCATGCGTGACCAGGGACACGGTCTTTTTAACCAACAATGCTTGATCAGTAAATCGAAAAGCTCTATAGCCAGCTCTCTGAGGACTTGGAAAAGAATTGTACATAATCAAGGAGAGCATTTTGAAGCAGTCACATTGTAAGTGAAATATTTGAAGAAGAAAAAATGAATGAGACTTGCAGAGAAGGAACATTAGCAGCTCATTGAGTAAAAAAAAAAATCAAATCAATAAACAAACTCACTTTCAGTTGATTACTCTAAAGAAGATTGATTAGACAGGAGCAAGCGCAGCCAATCAGTCAAGTGCATGTCTCCGAATTAGTAGAGTTGGAGTGTATATTATGCAGGAGTTAGGAGGGTGCACAATAATGTGCTTTAAAAACACCTCATATTTTATGGTAGGTGAAACGCGATGGTGATTAAACGCTTAATAAACAAAACAAAGACTTAATGAGACCACACTCTCCCAGAATGAAAATTAATCATGGTGTTGCAATATAATGAATGCTTCAGCCGTTAGAAAGAAAAGATAAGAAATGAAACAACCCAAAGACAAAAGACCATGAAAAAACCCCAAAACCAATGCTCAATGTACGTTTCACTGCCTCACGGTAGCATCGTCAAGAGCACAAAAAAGAAATGGCAACAATTGGTAAATATCAAATCAGTATCCTGTATCTTAACTTCTTTGGTCCATCTTTTTAGACTCCCCACTGTTCATCAAAACAATCATCCCACGTGCCTGGGGATCCAAGGAATGGTGAACTTCCATACTAATCAGGTACCACACAGTCAGGTACACTATAGAACCATACCCACTTGAGTAGCCTTGGTTTGCTTTAAAAAAAATCTGATTGGAGTTAAGGGAAGGTGAATGGGGTGGGAAAACAACATTTTAAAACTGCCTCATCTCTGCAATCACCTTTAACCCCTTAACGCCCGACAACAATCCAGGTTTTTACAGTAAAAACATTTGGGAATATTACCAGTGTATTTCTTCCTCTAAAAACCTATTTGGCAGGTAGATGTCACCATCTGCTGGCCACACGGTGTTACTACAGCTTTAAGCTCCATGTAGGATAACCTGGGGAGATGTCTTTCAGACACACCCTGCAGCTGATTTTAAAAAGTGTTAGCACCAGGGGCATCATGCCCACAGTGCTAAATCTTTAGGGGCATGTTCTGAGCCCAAATGTAAAGGAAATTAGTTTGCAGGAAATAATTTAATTTGTAAAGCTACAGCATAGTGCTAATATGATCTTGTGCTGCTTTGTCTGCTACTGCTGATCGTTAAAATACAAACACGGTAGTGAAGGTGTTACGATGCTTCAATGGGGTGCTAGACTGTCTGTGAAGAATAGAAAGTTTCTGGGTAATTAGTGGGCACTCAGGTGCCATGGTGGAGGGCTCTTGTGACACCTCCGTTCCCCTAAGCAGGACAGAAGCATAAATCATTCTCCTCTTTTCCTAGTTCTAAGATTATTGGAATCCCAATCCCATGTTCACAGAATAGTGTTGAGGTTCCTTCTCCAAGCAGTAACTTTCACTCTTGCTGTTTCTGTAATTTTTTTTTAATGCATTTGTATAAATGCAATTGTTTGAATAGGATTCCAAAAAAACTCCCAATATTATTGCTTCTTCAAACAATCACTGACCATAGATAATGCACCAACAAACTTGTTTTATATACTGTTTTGAAGATATATTATATATTCATGTAGAAGAGAATATTTGTATATATTGTGTCAGCACATGTCCCAGTCTTTTACATGAATGAAAAGTCATATTGGACAGGCAGCAGGCAAACATGTTCTTGAACCCAGGACGCACTTGAAAACGAGAGAAATCTCAATTTATCCTTCCTAGTAAAATCCTTTCTAAATAAATAATTAAATAAACTTTGATTTTGTTTGGAACAGTTGGGAATCCAAAACGCTCAGATTCCAAAATAATCAGAAATAGCTTATTCAGAATATTGTCAGCTTCTAATATTTCACTATTGGATATCGGAAGCAATCCGTATATTCAGCCATTTCATATTTGGAATCACTATGTATTAAAATTTAAAAAAATTACAATGTAAAAAATAAAAAGACTCCGTAATGATGCACGTATTGACACAGAAATGACAATAGGTACAGAAAAGACGCACAGGCACAGTAATGATGCAGAGGCACAGAATCGATGCACCGGATGACGAATATGCTCAAAATGATGCACAGAATGACGTATGGGCTGCAAAATGATGTATAGGCTCAGAAATGACACATAGGCTAGAAATGACATCCAGGATGACACATAGGCTAGAAATGACATCCAGAATAACACATAGGCTAGAAATGACATCCAGAATAACACATAGGCTAGAAATGACATCCAGAATAACACATAGGCTAGAAATGACATCCAGAAAAACACATAGGCTAGAAATGACATCCAGAATGACACATAGGCTAGAAATGACATCCAGAATGACACATAGGTTAGAATGACAATTGGTTTCAATTCCCTTTCATCTTCCGAATTAATTTAAATAGATCCCATTATATTCGGATCTGGTTGATTATCACTAGATCAATTCTAGATACTGTTAATCGGAGAGATTCGGTTTGATACAGGCAATTAAGTTCAATCCAAATTGCCAATAAATTGACTGAATATCAATTCAGAGCAAACCGAATCACACATGTCTAATGCATATGTTTCTAAGCTACATCTGATTAATAGCCATATTGCACCAGACATATCTGCTGGTCATCATTCACAAAACCAGCGCACCCAAAGATTAAGCCATAAACCTTTACTGAATGTGCCTTTACACCACATGAAGGAGTGGACATTGCAGAGGAACATGTTTCATGCATGACCAGAGTGTTTTCCTCCTCGCTCGCTCATATTGCTTGATTTTACTACTCACAAATGATGTAGCTGTCTAACTTCAGTTTAAAACTTCAGCCATTCAGTGCAAACATGCCTTCCGTGAAATCCTTGAAAAGGTCATAATATTATAAATATTCAAAGCTTTTTTCTTTTCTCATTAAAATACCATCAAATCTATTGCTAATCAATAGGAAAATCATTTCTTTCCTGCGAGATGAAATGGCAGACTTTCTTCTTAACGCTAACGTAATAATAAAAAATTCATTTGGCATAAACAAGTGCAAATGCAACCTCTCCATTTCTCAATTAAAAGGTTAATATTACTGGAACCTCGTGGGATGATTAATATATCAGTTACAAATGAGCGCTGTCACTTTATTAACGATGAGCAGTGCTAATATCAATATGCTGCGACCATATTTGTAGATGGGCATAAATATCGTTTATTCTATTCAAAACCCACGATGTACAACATATTTCCCTTTTCTATGATTTACAATTTGTAATCCACATATGTTCTTGTTATTTAGACAAAGACTTTTGTCTTGGGTGCATTTTTCATCAAACATTTAACCGTTCTTTCTTTGTTCACTGCAAAGATAAATAAAGCCAGATTATTTACAAATACCTGAGGATTCCAGGTGTATTTCACAGCAGAGATAGATTGACCTGCAAAACTTAATTGGAAGTGAATGCATTAAAGCAGGGGTCAGCAATACAGGTCCTCCATGTGTTTTTGGAACTACATCACCCATGATGCACATCTACTAATTCAGTTGGAAGAGACTCATGGTAGATGTGGTTCCAATACATCTGGAAGGCCAAGAAGGCTGACACTTGCATTAGACCAAGAACAACGTTTTTAACGGATACCTCTTACGTTTGACTTTTTCTGTTTATTATTTTTTAGCAGAGGAATCTCCATCACTGGCCCCTCAGATGTTTCTAAAGTACCCATGATTCACTAGCCACGTATTTCATTCAAAGAATTCTGGGAATTGCAGGCAATAAACATATGTGTGGCCAAAGTTTGAGATCCCTGTACTCTCAGGTCTTCTGTAGGTTTTTAAGGCCATGATGAAGTCAGGAAACATGGGGAAAGAAAGTGGATGGAATAAAAGAAATGCTGTATAAATTAAACCATTTCGTGTGTGTGTGTGTGTGCGCGTCCTAAATGTTCTCTCAAATACAATGATCCGTCCCAAATAACTTTTTATTTGGACCAAAACATTAGAAAAAGCAATATTTTAGTTAAAATAATAATAATTGGTTTGGGAGGGGGAAATAATAGAATGTTTGCTCAGTGTCACATCTATACATGTGACTTTTATTTGTAATAGTGATGTAACAATACAAAAAGAAAAGGAAACAATGGTTTCAGAATACCCCCCATGCGATCTTGCCTTGCTCATTACAAAGCAACTAGAATGGAACATGTGCTTGACTGTTATTATGCATCTGTGAACATGGCTCTCATAAATGTCCTCTAATAAGCATGGGGAGGTCGAGATATGACACAATGAGTGTGTTTGATGAGGGCGTATTTTCCAAAGTTTTGCTATGGAATTCAGTCGGAACGGCACAGTAGTTTTGACACATACTAATGCTGGAGAGTTTCTGCTTCCTTCAGCACATCTCCAGTTGGAAACTAAAGCCGAGCGAAAATGGAGCAATGTTTCTGCAGTTTGTACATTCCCGAATTATTAGTCAGTTCACAGAGGAGCTCACAGCATCCATAGGGGACAAGATCAGAGGTGGAAAGTTCCATGCAATTGTATTTTATCAAACTGTTCCAGCTCTGATACTCCTGTCGACTTTATATTATACAGAGATCGATGTTCTACTCTATAAGCGGATCTTCATCTTTATTCGAGATGCAAGTCTCTACATAGATGAATAAACACATCCAAACCTGTATACGCGCCAGGCATCATAAGAACCGTAACAACATACAAGCTCTGCTCCGGCTGATAACATAGTGCACTTTCCAGCGGCAGACAACACCGCTCTCTAGCCATAAGTGAATGCATTATTTAGAGTAATCACTGTACTGTTGTGCTAGCATCTTGTAATATTATAAAACCCACCAAGCATACACTTTAAATATTAATCTTTTGAGTCTACGAGGTAATTTGAGCATATTGTAAAACATGTACACTACTGCAAGTCAGTCCTAACCCTGTACGGCAAGAATACAAAGTAAACGTCCACCACAACACCAGGGATATATACTTGCTGCCTGGGTCGGGGTCTAGAATAGCAGACTGAATGGGCAGCTCTTTTCTCAAAACCCTTTCACTGCTGAGGCTTTTCCCGCCCTGTGCTGAGCTCATTTTTACCGGTTTTGCTCATCATGTTTAAACGTGTTTTGAAGGCTTATTTTAGTATATGACCCAGACATATTATATATCGTTCTTTCCGTCAGACTCGGCAGATTCATAATATGTCATTATTATATGTATACGTCATGTCCTGTCTGTATATTATAACAAAAAATGCAATAAAATATGAATTTTCAATAATTTACAACGTGTAAAGTGTTTTTTTTTCACATTTTAACATGCGAGCAATTGCGGTTATATTTTGTATGGGGTGCGCTTGTTAAAAAAATTAGTAATGGGGTCTCGTTACATTTTTTTGGGGGAAAATTACGCGATTTTTAACAAACGCACCGCATACAAAAATCGTTAGTGCAGCATCATTGTTCACATTATAATTTAAATGGGAACAATATTGCTACATTAACGAACCAAAAAAAAATAAAAAAAAATAAACAAGTTTTTTTTTCAATTTTTTTTTAAATATTTTTTTAAAAAACTTTTTTCATAGTCATTTTTGGTATTGTTGGAACGGCCATGCTCTGGCTGATCCAACAATATCAAACATTAACTCCTAACTGCCACGGATCGGGAGATAGGGGGTTCATTGGAACCCTCTATCTCCACCATTGGTGGCAGTTAGGGGTTAACTCCAGGACTGGCGTCATCGTGCTATGCACGATGACGCCAGTCCTCAGGGGGCATTCCCGGAAGCTTGGCCGACATCCAAGATGTCGGCCAGCTCCGGGAAAGGATCACAAACCGGCGCTTTTCGGCGCTGATTCGTGATCCGGCCCCCATGGGGTTAATTCCAGGTACCGTTAGGAAGGGCAGGCTGTGCCCTTGCAAACGGTGCCTGGATTAACCCCCTGCACCCCGGTGATTGGGAGGGAGAGAGGTCCGAAGGCCCTCCCCCCCTCCCTTTCAAGCGCCTCCTCCGCACATGAAGGGGGGCGCCTAAATTAGATGTCATCGCGCCGCCGCAATGACATCTAATTGTGCCGGCGGCGGTTCCGGGTGCTGGGCTGACATCGAGGATGTCAGCCCGCACCAGGGGGCACAGCGATCGGCCGGAACCCGGCCGATCGCTGGCCCCAAAGGGAGGACGCGCTCAGCGCGTCCTCCGCAAGGAACGCTACCTGCGGGTGGATGCACTGAGCGCGTCCTCCGCAGCGAAGGGGTTAATGTTCCTTCTCTTAAAGATCTCTTACAGGGTTATTCAGAAAGAGGTGAAAACTTTGAGAATGACTGGAGAGTTGAAAATTCTAGGTCAAAATAATGCCGCTTTGCATTACAATGTAACTACATGACCCACCATTGTGACATGTTAAAAGAGCTAAACTGGCCATCGCTGGAATCCAGACGCACCCTTCACCTTTCCAGCCTGGTGTTTAAGAGCATTTCTGGGAAGCTGCCACCCTATCTGAATAGACTGCTTCCCCCAGCAGCTCCCTCATCCTATAACCTCAGATCCAGGACCAGCACATTACTTGCAATACCACAATACAAAAAGACAGTGGCTCGATCCTCATTTTCCTACAGAGCACCGCAAATATGGAATAACCTCCCAGACACCATCAAATCTTCCACCAGTCTTAAGTCACTCAAGAGCTCCTTACTAACATACCTCAATACAGAATGCACCTGTAAACATGTAACATAATGACTATTTTTCTACATATTTATTTTCTGTTAATCTGTATATGTGTTGTTTTCTTAATATCTTGCATTGTATTACTTTGTATTTCTGTAACTGTAACACTTCAATGTTCTTGAACCCAGGACATACTTGAAAACAAGAGAAATCTCAATGTATCTTTCCTGGTAAAATCCTTTATAAATAAATAAATAAATAAATAAACCAGAAATATTCTCCCATTTATCTCACTTCCCACATTGGCTATTTGGCCTAGATTGTTCATTCTCCTGCCAATTCTCAAGGTTTTCACCTCTCTCTGAATAGCCCTGATAGAGTCTGGATGTGCAGGTGTATAACAGAGCTGCAAAGCAATATATCTCCTAGCAATAGGTCTCTAGACTATAATACATGTTGTTAGAATTTGCTCTGTGTCAATACTGTGCTGTTGTTCTTACCGACATTTTTATAGATATAAATAGGTCCTGAATACTTGTCTTAATTCCATGTTTATTTTCTTATCTAATTGATATCAGGTGAGAGAGGAGAAGAATTTGGAGTGCCCAGTGCAGCACCAAGCATAAGACTGCATGTAGTATAAAAAGCACTGTCATCTATTTAAACTTTCTCTAGGTTTTACACCCTTTAGAAATCAAACAGGAAAATGGAAAAAAAAAAAAAAAAAAGCTCCGGCATGTGCAGAATTTTGGCCAATGTTGTAAAACAGGGCTGTCAAACTCAACCCCAGATGTTTCTGAAATACAACTCCCATGATTCCCTAGCAATCTCTGACATTGGAAGAATTGTAGGAATTGCAGGCCTCAACATCTGGGGGGCTGCGAGTTTGTTAGCCCTGTTTCAAAGCAGATTTCTCAACGGGCAGGCGTCGCCCATCGGAGGTGGCTTAACAGATTTCGGCCCAGCGCGCGTCATTGGCTGCAGGGGGATGGCTATGACGCATGCAGACTGCGGGGTGGGGCCTAGGTGGCCCATTGAAGACAGCGGGGCATACCTGTACGCCCTGGGTCTTCAAAGCCCTCCTGCCGCCAAGACAGCGTAGCACATCCTAATATATAGGATGTGTAACTAGTATCCTAACAGGCTGCGAAATTAGACGCACCAATAAATAATGACTAGAATCCATCTCAGTACAGATAAAATAATCATTAAAATCTAGTGTCCTTGTATGTGCAGACACATAGAGCGAGGCTTTGTAATATTCCTTTTATAGATTTAAAATTACAGTTGAGATTGACTAACACTAATGTAATTTGGTCACTAAGTCATAGTGGCATAATGTAACTTACTGCACTGCGCTTCCACCTCTTGTCTGTCAAACTGCGGTATAAAAGATCCGTAATTAAGCCCCAAGAGAACTGCAATGCATACAGATGATTTTTGGCGTTTTTTTGCTGATTTGTTTGTGAGTTGTTTGCGCAATAAAGAACACAGATGTGAAATCAGATTTTGGGAGGTTTCACATAGGGAAAAATCAGAAACTTTTGTCAGCTGCCATTTTGAATAATGGCAGAAAAGAGAACGTGGTTTGCAAACAGTATTATTTCTTTCTAAACTCTCATGGCTCATCGAGAGCAGCGAAACGCGCGTCAGTGTTTTGTCTGTGATGGTGTTCATTTTAACAGCTCATTCTAATATGGGATACTAGTCCTGACTGCATAATATTGGGATATTGATCCATTATTTCAAAGGGCCTTATCTGCTACCTTTGTACGTGCACACTGGGATGTACCCTTATAAATTAAGGTTTTGGGAGCAGTTTTGGGACTACCAAACACTAAACAATAGTGTGTTTGTGGGTTTTTATGTGACTTTTTTCACTAATCAATAAAGTATATATTGGCTTATATGTTTTTATATACCTGACCCATTTAGTAATTGGGTTTCTGGTTCTGTTCTGATTGCAATTGTGGGTTTAGTCCCAACGGGTTAGGTTCATTCTCCTGAACTTTCTTTCATTACTGAGTGATGAAGGCTACATTTTTCATAAGTAATATGACACAAGTTGCATATGTTGTTTTTTTTTTGTGACAGTATTTTACCAGGAAGGGTACATTGAGATTTCTCTCGTTTTCAAGTATGTCCGGGGTGGCGAGTATGTACCGTTAGGTGTCTTGCCCAAGGACACTTACTGGAGAGGTGCTCTTGCTGGGATCAAACCTGTATCTCCACAGTCTCTCTCCACGGTTATAGAGCAGTGATGTTACCTCTACTCCACCCAGCCGGCCATTTGGAGTTGGTTCATTCAAATGTAGAAGTAATAGTCAGTGAAATTAGCTGACTATCTCCATGGCAACATTATCCAACTGGTCCTTTCATTATTAAACAAGCCGACTCTGTGCAATTCTAATGTGGCATCAGTTTGATGTTCTGTAAACTTTGTGTGTTTAAACAATTTGTTTGGGTAAAAAAATTAATTTTTATTTTGAGAAAGTATATTACCAGGAAGGATACATTGAGATTTCTCTCATTTTCAAGTATGTCCTGGGTGGCGAGTATGTACCGTTAGGTGTCTTGCCCAAGGATACTTACTGGAGAGGTGCTCTTGCTGGGATCAAACCTGTATCTCCACAGTCTCTCTCCACGGTTATGGAGCAGGAGCAGTAATGTTATCTCTACTCCACCCAGCCGGTACAACTCCACAGTGCTTACAATTGTTCTCTGAAATGTATCATGTGCTGGAAATATGGACAGAAAGGCATCCTAGAGGTGTGACCATGGACAGACAGAGTAGATGAACAAAGGGACCAAAATGCATGCAAATATTAATGGGGAAGGGTATGGTCATGGTTCACTTTGACACAGACTTTTTTAACTCTTGCAGCTCCTTTAATCTTCATACCAATCGCTTTTCCCACTAGCCAGAAAAAAGGCTACCTCAGAGATGAAGTCTGCAAGGCATCCTGAAGTCTAATCTACTTGCGGCTCACTGAGCATTTACCCAGGGAGCCCGAAGACACTCTAAGCCTGCGTACTGGAGACTGAATGAACCATAACATGCCGTGATATATTTAAAATAAGTTTCAGGGCAAGATGACTTCTTTTTCCAATTACAGGATCTTGCTTCACTCTCTGAGGAACAAAGATTTCTCCCTATTTAAAATAAATAAAACAAGCAAAACAAAATTACACAGAGTGAACATCAATATTATCTGTTCATTTTGTGGACTGACTCCCTCTACAGCCAGTACGGAGCTATTTATCCGATGCCAAGAGTAAAACAGCAATCTAGATTAGAGTCCCCACCAACATGGCTTAAATAATGTGCATTATCAATATCAGCCTCTTCCACAATTTTCTCATTACTGAAACAATTCTTTTAAACACTGTCTGCTCCAAGCAGGCATTAAATGCCCCTTAATTACTAGTATTTAACCAATCAAATGTTTCCATTTCAAAGACCATTAGCTTTCTATTAAGACATTAAACAATTTAGTCAAATGCGCTTCAATGAAGGATCTCGCTGTGGGATTGTTTTAAGGTTTATCTCGGATGTCACGTCTGTCTCTTAAATGGTGCTCTTATTTACTGTTGTTTTTGGCAATTTGTACTGTTGGCAGATATAGTGAGCTCCCTGGATATAGTGTCGGCTGCTGGATGAGAAATCAGAGCAGATAACATGGTGCTTATAAAGGAAACAGTATTGTTTATATATATATATATTATATATGTACAGTAGGGCATGGTCCTTTTAAACTGTAAGACTGGGAGTCAGACGAGCGTTTTTCAGTATGGAAGGAACGTCCATGAGAGTAGACGTTCCTTCCACTCGATGCCCGTCTGGCTGCCTCGCTGAGCACAGTTAGTGAGCTCAGAGCTGCAAGGCCTGATCCTCCTGTGGAGGATCGCTTTGCAGCCCCCTCAACGCACGTCGTAGAGCTTTGACGGGGAGGCTGGCTGCACAGACGCAGCACGGCCACTGTCGCGCATGAAATTCGTGCGCGTGCAACATCTTGTGGCCCGGCCCGTCGCAGCGTCACAATGCTGCGACTGACGCCGGAAGGCACGTCAGTACGGGCGCACAGTGTGTTTGTCTGACCTCAGCCTTAGAAAGTTCTTCAGTAACTGTCTGTGTTTGCCTGTACCACCGACAAATGCTGGAATTTCATAAACGTTAAATCCAAAGAGCGATAAGAGAAGCTTCACTGTCACCACGATTAACACCAGCAGGTACTGAATAACCCCCTAAATATCCCCTTCAAAATAGCATTTCTTAAACACTTTGAAACAATAAAGAAGCTGTAGATTTTAAAGAAATTAGGATTTGGCATAAATGATGTGAATTGAGCCCCATGAAGGTAGATACCCCTCTAAAACTATATCACTATATCCACATATATCTACAAGGGTTGTGGTGGAGGACTAAAAGTGAGATAAAAAGCCTCCACACTCTAATTAGTTATGTTTATTATTGCAGAAGCCACTTGCACATAATAGCAATTCAAAGAATTGCATCCTACCCAGAATTCCTTGCTGCATATGGGGAATGTTGCACAGGAGCTCTGGGATGCAATTCTTTGAATTGCTATGATGTGCAAGTGGCTTCTGGAATAATAAACATATATCTACTTCAAAGACCTCTACTTTCCCTAGAACCCCCCCAACAAAAACTCTAAAGTCCACAAAACCTATACAACAAGGAATGTATGTAGTCACAGTATGTATTCCATAATGTAATGTCAAAATTATAAGCAGCTCTAAAATGATTCTGCAGCACTTCAGTAATGGTAGTTTTTATACTATGCATAAATGGGGTTATTTAAAGAGCTCCGAACTGGCTCCAAAATTGCAGTGAATGGTGAATTTCCCAGTACGATGCCATTTCAGGGACATTCGTCTACTCAAAACCTGGCAATTCACCAAATATTGGGGAGTGAAAGTCCCCATAAAGAAGCAGTAGTTAGCCTATTCAGAGAACACCGAACAGCAGAGAAATATCAGTGAAATGCCCTGATGCTCAGTGGTTTCATTCGGCAGTTTAAATCAGGCGAATCCCATAGGTTTCAATTTAAAAAATATTCCAATCTTTATTCAGTATCTATTAAACCGTTTATTCTTTTGATTTGCAGCAAAAAAGTCTCTTTATTTAATTTTTTAGACATTTTTGGGATTTTTTTCCGGATACTATTTTCCAAAAAAATTTTTTATTATATGTGCAACAGAACTTTTTATTATTATTCATAGGACCTTATATGTTAATTTCAGACATTGTTGTCTAGTATTTTTTTTTGCAAACAGCGTGTCAAGTCCCACGGCGATGCCGTGGCAAAACGTCTGAGTCATGAGACCAACCCTGGTGGCAAGCTCCTGTACAGCAGTATGCCTTAGCCCAGCTTTTGTATTCTGCATCAGGTGGATGTAATGAGCACTGGCTGGGTTCCTTAAAAGAACCACTCCTACATCCAGCCAGTGCTCTGTCATTAATGTTGGATTCCTTGTGAAAGAAAGAAGTGCCTGAATTATCCCAAGAGCCAAGTGACCAGCCTTGCGGTTTATTCTGATTCCCGTGTACCGAACCCCTGGTTATTCCTCTGGACTTCGCTTCTCTTACTCCTTGCCGGTACAGTCTCAAGACCCCTTCTACATTATCCATCCCAAGAGACTTTACATCATCTGCGTTTGTTTTTCAAGGACTTATTATTTATACAGATTCCTGTCTTTTTTATTTGTATCCAGTTATTCAATATAAGTTTCTGCTATTTTCACCAAGCCTTTTGCTGTTGCCTTATTTACTGCATCCTGGGTTCATATTCACGTCGCCGGTGTCACAAGAACCTGGTCCCTGACAGCGAAGTTGCAGTTGTTTTTTTTCTTTTTACCACATTCGTCGGCTTGTCAACTTTGTCTAGTGGCTGGTTGGCGCTGTGTTCGGTGGATCGTCTGCTTTTTTCGTAAGCGGCTTATCGGATCCAATATTTTGGTGGTTTTGTGGGGGGTGCTATTTTTGACTCCGCGGTTTTTCGCTGATTTTCCCTTAACTTCGGGGACCCTGCAGTTAACACTGAATTCACCACAGGGTTGGGGTATTTGATTTCCTGAAGTGCGAGGAACGAAAGAGCAATAACCCTGTTAATGTGTCGATGCCATGACAGAAACATTCCAGTTAATAGCAGGAATGAACCAGCAGCACTTTTATATTCCACCAACAGCTAACTAGCACAATATGGGCAGGAAATGTCCTCCGTCCATTAGGAAATAACAATGTGTAACAAGGGCATTTTTACACTTTAATTATTAGAAATGTGCAAAGACCACACTGCCTGTTATAATTAAATGAAAATAAAAAAAATTGTATACAATATCCCTTTTGCAATGCAAGATTATTGTACCCCCTGTGGAGAAGCAAAATTCTCTGAGGTTTCACTCCGTCACCATATATTACTGTAAAGCAGCTACAAGGAGAAGCACCCACCCTCACTAACAAAAAGCGCAACAAACTTTACTGCTGCATCACAGCAGCCAGGGAGAGGGCAAGATTCAGGGAGAGCTTTGTTGTCACTCACTACTGTACAGGGATTGAATTTGGGGGGTTAAAAAGACTGAAAATCCCTGTACAGTACAGATACAAGGTCTCTAACATTCATATACAGGCATTATGCCACATACAGATATTATTTTTATATTCTGTTGGTATTTTTGGAAGCTGCATTGTTATTAATCTCATTATGATCACTACAAACCCCCATAAGCCGGAGATCTGAACACTTTTATTATCTGTCTCTGGGTTAAAGTGCAAAAGTAGAAAACTGTCGTGGGCAGCACTTTTTATTGAGAATTCAATGCTTTATTGGCCCTCGTGAGTTAAATTCCCATGTGCAGATTCAAAGCGCATAATGACAAATTGAGTACAGTGAACAATAACAATACACCATAAAGTGATTGTATGGGTATATTGCCTTGCTACTGGTCAAGATTATGCAATCTATGGGCTTCTTATAAGAACATATTTTATCAAGACCTTGATTAAAATATATTCTTATGCGAAACACTCAGACCACTGCACATATTCACTCATGAGAGCAAATAAAACCTTGAACTTGAAGTGCTGCGATGATTTTCTTTTTCCCCGCTTTAAAATGCTCTTTTGGCCCATTATTTCCATAATAGTAAAGCCAATACCTGAGATGCCAATCATTTAACGTGATCATTCCATGCAGTTGTAAAAATGCACTTTTTGTTATTGCTACATATTCTATTTTTTAGCAATGCTACAGCATGTATGCACTTTGTGGACGAGAGATTGTTGTCGTGGGCTGAAGAATGTGAAAATCATAGTTTTTAACCCTTTCGCTGCTGAGGCGTTTCACGCCCCTGTGCTGAGGTCATTTTTACCGGTTTTGCTCATCTTGTTTAAACGTGTTTTGAAGGCTTATTTTAGTATATGACCCAGACATATTATATATCGTTCTTTCCGTCAGACTCGGTAGATTCATAATATGTCATTATTATATGTATACGTTATGTCATGTCTGTATATTATAACAAAAAATGCAATAAAATATGTATTTTCAATAATTTACAATGTGTAAAGTGTTTTTTTTCACATTTTAACATGCGAGCAATTGCGGTTATATTTTGTATGGGGTGCGCTTGTTAAAAAAATTAGAGATGGGGTCTCGTTACATTTTTTTTTTGGGGAAAATTACCAGATTTTTAACAAACGCACCGCATACAAAAATCGTTAGTGCAGCATCATTGGTCACATTATAATTGAAATGGGAACAATATTGCTGCATTAACGAACCAAAAAAAAGAAAAAAAAATTTTTATTTTTTTTTTATATATTTTTATTTTTAATTTGAATTTTAATTTTTTTTTAAAAACTCTTTTCACTTTCATGTTTGGTATCGTTGGAACGGCCATGCTCTGGCCGATCCAACCATACCAAACATTAACCCCTAACTGCCACGGATCGGGAGATAGGGAGTTCATTGGAACTCCCTATCTCCACCGTTGGTGGCAGTTAGGGGTTAACTCTAGGACTGGCGTCATCGTGCTACGCACGATGACGCCAGTCCTCAGGGGGAGTTCCCGGAGGCTTGGCCGACATCCAAGATGTCGGCCAGCTCCGGGAAAGGATCGCGAACCGGCGCTTTTCAGCGCCGATTCGCGATCCGGCTCCCCAGGGGTTAATGCCAGGCACCATTTGGAAGGGCAGGCTGTGCCCTTCCAAATGGTGCCTGGGTTAACCCCCGCAACGCCGCCGATCGGGAGGGAGAGAGGTCCGAAGGACCTCCCCCCTCCCTTTCAGGCGCCTCCTCCGCACATGCGGGGGGGGGGGCGCCTGAATTAGGTGTCATCGCGCAGCCGCGATGACACCTAATTCCGGCGGCTGCGGTCCCGGATGTCAGCCCGCACCGGGGGGGCCAGCGATCGGCCGGAACCCGGCCGAACGCTGACCCCCCAATGGGAGGACGCGCTCAGCGCGTCCTCAGCATACCAGCGGTAATGCGGAGGACGCGCTGAGCGCGTCCTCCGCATTGAAGTGGTTAATGTGAAATCGAATAATTTTCATGAAACATCCTTTGGGAAACTATCAGGGTAATTCAAAGAGATCCGAATGGCTGTCAAAAGGGAACCGAACGCTGCGTTCGGTTACCTTTCTTGGCCATTCGGCTATCCAGAGAGCAGGCAAATTGCCAAATGTTGGCAAATTGCCTGCACATATGGTGCCTGTTCATTGCCTGTTCGAGGGCAGTGAAATCCCCATAGAGAAGCAATGCTTCGGCTATTCAGAGAGCAAAAACCAGCAGTGAAAAGTTCCCAAAATGCCCTGCCATTCGGTGGTTTAATTTGGCAGGTTTATTCAGGCGAATCCCATAGGCTTCAATGTTAAAAATATTCCCGTTTTAATTCAATATCTAATAAACTGTTCTTTATAATATTCTGTAGTAAAGAGTCTCTTTATTAATAGATTTTTTTTAGGATATTTTAAGCATTTTTCTGGATTTTCTTTTTTTTCTTTAAGTTTACTTATTTTTTCTGTAACAGCCCTTTTTATTATCATTCCCTGGACTTCATATGTAAATTTCAGACATTTTCGCTCAGTAGTTTCTTTGCAAACAGCGTTTCACTTTTCAAATATTCAAGCAAACTGTTTTTCTAATTTATTCACTCCATTCGTCTGCGGTTTTCGGCGGCTGCGCTGCGTGTGATCGGCTCCTGCTCGGGTTTTCCGGTGTTTTCGGCGAGTTAATCCAGATATTTTTGTGGGTGTCGGTGTGCATTCGCCAGGTTTTTGCGGTGAGTTTTCGTCAGGTTAGAGGCGGCTTTTCCCTGCACTTCGGCCCTGTGGTGCGTGCTGAATACACCGCAGGGTTGCCGGAATGGGATTGTCGAATCGCCCCGAATTGAAGAGAACGAAAAGTCACCGAAAGTGCGGTGACTTTTCGATTCTCTTTGAATAACCCTGTATAAATGTCTACAATTAATGAATTTATTTCACAATATCAGCACATACTGGGCAACAGTTTCAAGTAACTAATTTTCATCTCTATTGGTAATATAGGAGATTTTAGGTCCTGTTCCAACCCTATTGTTAAGTTAATGGCTCCAGCTGCTATTCCAACCTTTCCACAAATGTTACTTGTGGCTCAGAATTAACACCAGTTTATTGTGCATCAGCGACTCCTATACTTTGTTTAGGAGCAGTAAATAATTACTCGGCAAGAGAACAGTGAGCTTGTACCAAGTATCTCGCTATGTTCGGCTTCAGCCATAATCCTACAAAGATACCAGCTCTCAGAGCTCAAAAAGAAACCCACCAAAAAAGCCCAAACTTTGCTCTGATCCCATGGTGCAGAGGACGGCACGATCCACTGCCTCCTCTGGCAGCATTCAACAGGACACTGGGAACAAATAGTTCCCACAGTTCTTTAGCCAGCTCAGTGTGACCTTGCATACACGAGCTCGTGCAAGGTTACTCTTGGCTCCATAGAGTCCTTCTATAACTAACTTACTCTTTTTGATTATAGACGAGTAGTACTTGTCAGCAGGACCTCAACAATTAGTGAATAGTACCCTCTGTGTACCCTGCTGCTAATGTGGGGATTTTTAACACTCACAACATGCTTCAGCATAGTATTTCGCAACCTACTGCATTGGGTTGCATTTTCCCTCCATACCTGATATTACTACAAGGTTTAATTTAATAATGAATAGTAATTCAGTGAACTAGTTATTGGTATTGTTATATTAATATAATCACGAGTATGCCTTTTTTATTGGACTAACGTTACATTTAGGCTGGGGTCAGAGGAGCGTAATGTTCACGTCCGTGATTGCGCCTAAAAGTACGTCTGTGATAGCATGACAGACAGGGGCGGATCCAGGGGGGGGGCAACGGGGCAATTGCCCCCCCCCCGAGATTTGAGCCGGGGACCCAGATGCCGGGCAGCGCGGGAGTGCCTGCCCGGTCCTGAAGAGTCCGTCCTGTTAAAGGGATGCGGCTGCGTGCAGGCGCCGGCGGTCACCTACCGTCTGTACCACCTGACTGGCCGGACCGCGTGACCTGCGCACGCACGCCACGCAGCCGCATCACTCAACAGGACGGACTCTTCAGGACCGGGCAGGCACTCCCACGCTGCCCGGCATCTGGGTCCCCGGCTCAGAGTCAACCCTGTCCCCTGCCGGAGCTGGAGGCCTGGAGCAATATCCAGGTGAGAGCTGGGCAAATCCATGTGTAAGCTGGGGGCAAATCCATGACCTGGGGGCAAATCCATGAGCTGGGGGCAAATCCATGAGCTGGGGGCAAATCCATGAGCTGGGGGCAAATCCATGAGCTGGGGGCAAATCCATGACCTGGGGGCAAATCCATGACCTGGGCAAATCCATGAGCTGGGGGCAAATCCATGAGCTGGGCAAATCCATGAGCTGGGCAAATCCATGTGTGAGCTGGGGCAAATCCATGTGTGAGCTGGGGGCTCTCTGCTCCTCTAGATTGTAAAATCCGGGGTGCCCTCTGCTCCTCTAGATTGTAAGCTCCTGGGTGCCCTCTGCTCCTGTAGATTGTAAGCTCCTGGGTGCCCTCTGCTCTTCTAGATTGTAAGCTCCTGTGAGCCGGGCCCTCTGTAAATTCTCGTGAGTCGGGCTCTCTGCTAAAACACCTTATTTTCTGTAAGTGCCCCTCCCGAGACTAGTCTCTGGATCCGCCCCTGATGACAGAAAGCCCATCGGAGCCCGTTACATGAAGTACGTCTGCACTGAACTGCGGACGACACAACGGCCGCAGCCCACGGACGCAAGGCAGGAAAGAACATACAACCCCTAGAACGGCCGCACAAAGTGCGCTGCGTCTGCAACTTCCGCATAGCTTTGTGTGTGAGTGATGGAACGTGGTCAGACGGACTGCATTTATACGTCCAGCATTTTTCACAGACAAAATGGTTTTGCTTTTTATTTTATTTTCTCTCCTACATCCGTCAAAGTATACGTCAGTGAATAAACGGACTCTGTGGCCACTACTGCGTCTTCCGTACTGACGTACAGTTCGTGTGCACGGACGTACAGTCCGTAGAAATCACGCTCGTCTGACCCTAGCCTTAAAGTACAAGCTTTCGAGAGTGATCCTCTCTTCGTCAGGTATATTGAACCTATGCTGAGCAGAATGATAGAATTAACATTGGGACATTGATCAGGCACACTGTTGGGGATGTAGATGTTGTAAAATCACCAAATGACAGGGTTAGAGTGGGGAAAGAAAAAAGAAAAAAAAACAAAAAAACAATTAAGGCACATGAGACAACAGTGATAAGATCACTTCAAAGGGAAAGTGAAAGCACACACAAACAAAACCCAGTGAGTATGAAGAAGACACAGAATAAAAAAAAAATAATAATAAAAAAAAACAGGAAAGAGAAATCCAAACCCCACCGAGAATTATGTGACGTTGTTATGATAATGGGTTAAGAACCCCAAATCGACATTGAGTTCGGCATTTATGGTGTTAAAATATATGATCATTTTCATTTCATATGTTTTGTGATCACAATTGTCTTTAAAGTGTCCTTTGAGGATTTTCATTCTGAGATTTTGGAAAGAGTGGCCTGTTAGATTGAAGTGATGCCCCACCGGGACATGGCATTGGACAAGGAGGGTTCTGTGTTATTACAGAGCCTAGAAGCAAAAAAAGTGAGAAGCTGTTTACTTCATTTGCAAATCCTACCCAGAGTTCTTTGCTGCATATGGGGAAAGCAGCACATGAGCTCCGTAAGTGGTTCTCTGAATTGCTGGGATGTGTAAATTTTCTGTGTGGAGGCTTTTAATATCACTATTTTGCCCCCACCACAACTTAAATGTTATATATATATATACATATATATATATATATATCTATTGGGATTTGGGATCTAGAATGCAGTTAATTTCTTTTGTTCTACTTTAAAATATAAATGGAGATCATTACATAGTGCGAGCTTGAGCCAGGAACTAATTTTATACACAGTTCTATACCAGCAATTATCAAAATATAATAGCTTTTTGGATTTAGATGCCACTTGGAGACATTGCCACTCTTATTGAAACCACGTGCTCATGAAAATAGCTTTATTTGCTAAAAATCCATAAATTAATGAATCAAACAGTACATATAAATTGTTGTCCGCAGTTCTCCCTTGGTCAAATGCAATCCTTATGTATGGATTTATCTGTAATAAGTCATCATGGATTCAAAACTATGGGTCTTTGATTGACATTCTTGAGATTAACTCAACTATTCAATGGTTCCACATGTCATCATTTCAGGATTTCATCATTTCTCAAATGATTCATTACATCCATTATCTTTAAACTGTATTCAGCCATCACTTACGATGAGGCAAAAAATGTTTTAAAAAATTATAACAGTTGGTGCATTTTAGAATTGTTCCCAAAAAGGGAAAAAATGAATTCATGATTCCACTCTAATTGCCATTATGGAATGAAGAAGGAATTGTTCTCCATTTTTGAGCACAATTGTAAAATAGACCTATGTGTTTTGGGGGGGGGGTTGGCTTTATTTGGGTCAGCTGCCACTATATGGATATGTGGAAAGTTGAAATTGGATATTGGCCTTTTTTCAACGAATATTACAACGTAACTATGAAAATATGAATCCCGATATCATTGGAATTGTAGTCCATATCAGCCAGAAGTCAAATGACTGAAACAGGTGCCTGCGTGATGACAGGAATCTGTGTAAGTTGAATAGAAATAGGGAAAGCAGAACGACATTATATTGTATTATAAGGAGAGAAGAAAAGCCCAGATTAAAACATCACATTTCCATTTCCTTCTAACCGCTAAACTCTCTGAAGGAGCGATGAGTTTTCCCGCCTGAGCTGTGAACTAGAAAAAGCTGCGTCTCGCAAATAATGAATTGTTTTGGAGCCGATAAATTGGTTTCCATGAAATAACAAGTGTCTTGTGTTGAGATTGTGTTCTCTTGCATTATAAATGTTCTTAAAAGTTCACATCAACAAGTTAAATGTTCAAAGGGAAACCAAATTGCTCTTCTAGTGCTCCGTCATTGGCTTTTAGTTCCACGGAACAAATGGCTGTCATGGTAACAATACAAACCATGCATTTTTCCAAAGAGCCCATTAAAGTCTTTCCATCCAGATCTAGACTCCTGTGACTGCTGCTTATGCTGGTTTGTTGAATTTATGTAGAGTTTTGGGCTAGAAAACCATCTGGTTTACAGTGGGGATATATATTTCTTCAGGTTTCCTTCTAAAAATCTTATATTTAGATTTTCACTCGATATTATTTATATAACATTTCCTTATGCATGTATATATTTTTTGTTTCGTTCTCAAAGCACTTTCTGGGCCCTAATACATACTTAACGGTAATGATAGCGCTAATCTGTGTGAGCGTTAACGTTAAGTGGCCCTAGCGCGGGCCGACCATATTACATTCCGAACACTAACAGATTAAACAACTCCTTAGCAATTTGGAGCTTGCGCTTTTCAGCACAAACTTTCTGTACTTTACACACTCTGTGCTTATCATGGGGAGCGCAAAGTCCTAATGCTAATTATGTCCCGCTGCTGTTAACTGAAAAGTTAACCCTAGGAGCTGTGCTGACTGATTCTGCTTTTGCGTAATCAGTTATCACCAGCTACAAATCCCCCCAAAAATCACACACTCCCCTCTCATTCTGCGCCAAGAAAGGTGGCTTGATCCGCCTCTTCTGGCCGTCGGGATTAGAGTGAGACTGTGGGAAAAAGCCCCCAGTTTCCCTCTCCAAATCTATCCTCCAACCTGCAGGATCTCGCGAGAGGCGAGACACTGAAGATCATGTGACCGGCATTCGAAGCCTCAATGGAGTCTTATAGACTCCATGGAGGGGATGCACGCAGTGGCGCTTAGTGCTGCCTCGAGCATCCTGAGGCTTAGCGCTGCATTACGGGGCAGGCTGCTTAATTATCGCCTGCCCCGTAATATGGAGCTAAAACAAGGACTGTAAGGACAAACCTGCATTTCCTCCTTAGCATTCCGGTTTTTAGCAAACAGGATGTAATACTGCCCTCTGTTTAATGCCCTCTGTTTCATATGTAAATGTTTCATATGTACAATATAATTACATGTTTGTATTTAAATTGCATTATATGTGTTATAGGTTAACGGTTTTTCACTGTATCCTACCCAGTCAAATGGATCCAATTAAAAAAATGTTAATGGGTAAATCCTCTTAGATTTCTCTACTAAATTGGGAGTGAATATCTTGTCCTGGACCTGGATACTCACTTTTAGTTGATGATGGCCAAAGTATCCTGACAGTGCTTGATCCCATTAGATCTCAAAGACAAACAAAGCTTGAACTGGTTTAGAACTTGTGTGGGTTACCGAATAGGAATGTCGTGTGTAGACTATAGGTCTCCCAGATTTGGTCACAGAAGAATGAGTGATTGAGGCAGCCTGACATTTTTGCCCATCCTTTTTAATCAAATTAGCTTTCCAATTTGCATGTCACACCCACTCTGAGGAGAAATTTGAGGTTACACACCATAGATCAATGCAATGACCAAAGATCCTGGGTGGTTTCTTCATACTAGTCAATATTATAGCCCAACTTATGTCTGGGAACACAGCCATGTGTGCGTGATCAATGAGCCTACAATTACAAAAAAATGGAAGCGATTGAAGAGAGTTCTACCACTACAGGTTTACACAGCCTTTATTAAGTGATCGGCTTTATGGATCAACTGCTTAAGCTAACCTCTTATGGCTCTTTGTTATTTCTATATTTTCATTAGTAAAATGCTGCTGCACTTTTAAAATAAACTTAAGTCTGTGGTGTAGAAGTCCTAGAGTATGCAGGGTGTTGCTGTGTGGAAAAAGATGCATCCCTACAGTATGAATATTTTAGAAGTGTTCTGCATTTATATTTAAAATATGCATTTCCTATGGAAATTTTTAAATCAATTCTTTTTCATTATTTCAACAGAACTAACATTTTATTTCGGAATTAGCGAAGGTTTCTGCCAAAACAAAAATAATGTTAACCGGAGAATTCCACACAATCTGACTAAGCTTTTAAGCTCACTATTCTTTGCAGAAGCTTTTAACTGCAAGCCTCTGAGGTTATGTAATGTGGTAAAATAGCTTAACCCTTTCACTACTGGGCCATTTACCCCATGTGCTGAGGTGGTTATACCATTTGTTGCTCATTACATTTAGATGTTTTTTGAAGTCATGTTCTATTATAACGCTCAGACAAATTATATATTTTTCAGTGGACTCAGCAGACTCAAAATATATTATTCCAATTTGAATATGTCATGTTAGAATGCTATAACAAAAAATGTCAACGTGTAAACTTCCATTCGCATTTCAATCATTTTCAGCTGGTAAAATTATTTTTCTAGAGTGTATCATCCAAAAGTCTGAAATGGAGAACTCGTTATTGTATTTTTAAAAGGAAATATGCATTTTAACTAAAATTTTATTTTGCCACATTCTTCTCATTAACAATACAACTATTTATCAAACACTGAACTCTCTCCTTCCGTTGGAAACGAGAAAATTAGTTAGGCGACTGCATTATTTGGTTTATACTTGAAAAGTGAACGTCACAGCCTTATGATATAAAAAGTAATATATATTCTTTTTTCTCTCATATTTTCCTCTCGCCATTGCACTATAATGTCACTGTGCGGGGCAAGGGCTGGCATCCAAGATGTCAACCCACCATGGATGAATCTGCAGATCGGTGCCAGATCAACAGTGAGCTGCAGAAACAAGATGAAGCACTGGACATGTTCACCTCACACAAGTGATAACTGTAGGACACCCCAGTACGTTGTCCACAGGAAAAGGGTTAAGAGAATATTCTACTGCAGTTGAAAGATATTAATAGATTATGTTAAAACATGATGATTTGCAATTTATATCAAATCATAGGTTTCTTACCTAATTCAAATTACTCAAATTTTAGATTTGTATCTCCTGGTCTGGCCTTGTCTGAAACAGCATAACTTGTCTAACTCACAAAAATACCTCCATTCATGCTGAAACTGTTTGCAACCCACTAAACCTCACATCATTATAAGAGCCACTGATCTTCCAACAGCAGTGCATAGTATTACATGTACACCCTGATCTTTGTGTCCAGCTGCTGATTGTCACATTAGCACTCCCCCTCCTCCTTCTTTTCCCATGTGGCAGCTCCTCCCATGTGTCTCCCTGTGTGGGTTGTTGTTAGCCCCTTTGCTGCTCTTCAAACCCTCAAACAGTCAGCTCCCAGTGTCCAGCCTGTTTTACTGCAGTGAGAACAATCAAGCTGTGGAATTCTCTGCCTGTTGAGGTGGTTGGGTCAGAGTCGGAATAGACTTTTAAACAATTACTCGATGACTTCCTGCAAAAAAAGAATATTAAGGGTTATAATATTTAATATTTGATAGTGGCTGCTTGATCCAAGGAGAAATCTGACCGCCATTCTGGTGTCAAGAGGAATTTTTTCCCAGTATTTTGCATAAATCGATGAGCGCATCAGACTTGGTTTTGCCTTGTTTTGGATCAACAGCAGTAGGTGATGTGTGAAAGGCTATGTAACTATATAACTGCAGCACAAATGGAAATGTTTAATTATTTAGTTTAATAAAAAAATCTTGTTTTTTGCCTTTTTATGACCCTAATCATACTCATTGTGTCATTGCACCAAGGATGCATTATTCACTCTCAAAGAAGTGTCCTGCACTATCCTATAGCATACATACATATACAGGAACAATAAGAAGAGGAAAAAAAGTACTAAACTTTAGATGTGCTGTGGTCAATCGAGAAAGACAGACATAAAGGAGCATTCCAAAACTCCAAAAATAAGGATGTTACCCAAAACATATATGTGAAAGAAGGAAGTAGTGGATTGACAGTAAAAAGGAATACCCTGCTACTTGCATTTGATACAAGAGTTTTTTAGCATTGTTTTTATTTTTATCTTTAGTTATGGGAATTATGAAGGTTACATTGCGCTCACTTTTGTGGTTTAGTTTGTTGTAACATGGTTTAATTTTTTTTCTCCATAATTCGCAACAGTATGGAGCAAAAAACTGTAGGTATTGAAAAATTTACTTTCAATCGATTGTAGTTAAAAACAGTGAATAAATGGACAGCAACCCTCAGGTTGGCAGACAAGAGTGGTGAGCTCAGTATGAGCTTAATGTCGAGCCCATTCAGAGCCTCTTCAGTGGACAAAAAAAAAGGAAAAAATATATGAAACAAAGACATACATGATATCTCAGCCGATAAGGATAGGGATACACAAAAAAAGCAGCAAAAAAACCCTTTAGGCCCTAGAAGTGTATTTGCATTGCTCTCCTTCACGTGGGTCACCTTTCCTGATGAAGCCGGTATTAACAACCAGTGAAACGCGTTGAATTATACCTTCTATCTTTATAGTTTTGAGCATCTTTCTCTATAATGCCTAATAAACTTCTTACCTGCTGTTAGCATGACTCGGTTACAGCGACAGCTTTTGTTTGTTGTTTACTCCTTGCTGTATATTGTTTTAACCCTGAGCATGGAGGTGTAGCCTGGTCCTCCTAATGATACATTTATTTTCTTTGGTACTTGCACCATACCCCTAGATTCCCTTCCTATCTTTCCGATCATATACGGACCCTAGAAGGCCTGTTTTCTATCTATTTGTAGGAGTTTCCTTTACTTTAGGGCCTAAAGGTGTTTTTTGCTGCTTTTTTACATGTATCCTTATCAGTTCAGATATCGTGTATGTCTTTGTTTTATATATTTTTTCTGTTTTGTCCACGGAAGAGGCTCTGAATGGGCTCGGCATTAAGCTCATACTGAGCTCACCACTCTTGTCTGCCAACCTGAGGGTTGCTGTCCATTTATTCACAGTTTTTAACTGTATCAATTAAAAGTTAATTTTTAAATACCTAAAGTTTTTTACTCCATATATTTTGTATCTGGGTTACCCCCCCTTCTTGTGACTGTATTGGTATTTAGGTTTTGATCCTTACCTAACTCTTATCTGAACTACCATTTTTTGGAGAGTTCCATTTGTAATTTGAAACAGCAATAATAAAAGTTAAGTTTTACTGTCAAACCACTACTCCCTTTTTTTCACCTAATGAATAGCACCTTAGCTGAGTGTGATCTAATTTGTCACATGCTGCTGTGTCAATAATGTTGGTGCATTGAGGTAACCCTCAAAAGACACTTATTTTTCCATCTGTGTCCAGATCCTACTGGCATTTGCAGTCAAAGTTGCCCTGTGACCGATCCATGCTATTTCAGTGTCCAGCAATGCATTACAGACAGGTTATGGTTTATATATGTTCGTAAATAAATATGTAGGTATATAAATGTGTTTATGTAGAACATATATTATTGAGGAGATAAACCTAATGATTATTTTTATGGATTGAGTTGATGGTGATATTGCAGTGATTGCTGCATACAGTGGATATTGGATTTAGCTAAATTAGGCTTTTGTCACGTTTGCATGAGAAAGACAGTGGAAGGGGATGGGTTATTTTAAATAGGGGCTGTGCTCTCGCCATGCTCTGATCAGGTTTCTGTCTGAACTGCTCAGTCTTGCTGCTGACAAAAGCAAGTTTTTAAATCAATCAATTAACATGCAGGGACAGTTTAATAAAGAGTTAACATAAGGGTTAACACTGAAATCCTTCTACTTTGAAAGACTGTTGCAGCCCACAGGGATGGTCGAGGGGACAAAGGGGGGGCAATACATAACTCACCATGGTTTCTTCTCTTAAAGGGACATGCATGCTTTGCAAATGTGCTTTTAAAAATACGCAATGCCTTTTGAATGAGTCAGTAGTGTCATTCAGCAACCATAAAAAGCAAGTAAATTTGATATTTTTTCATATTTATCAGCTTTTCTTTCTTGCCGTTTTCCATGCCCACCTCAGGAGGCACTTTGCGCTAACCAATCAGTGTGTATACCTAGGGATAGATAAAAAACACACTGAGCATGTGCGACTGAGTCGCTCCTCTTCCCTCACTGCACTGTGAGCTGAGGGGGAAGCGAGGCCGAGTGCCATTCCAGTCTGTAACTCTCTCTCTAGCTACTGCAGAGACAGGGCAGTAAATAAATCAATACACACACAGGGATAAAAAGAGACAGCAAATAGAGGTACAGCAAACAAAAAGCACAGAGACACACAGCAGGAAAAGGTAAAGAGAGAAAGACAGCAAGATAAAACAGAGAAAGTGCAAGAAAAGGTTCAGTGAAAGAGAGCGCACGCAAGAGACAGCACAAGAAAGAGTGTGAGAGTGAGTGACCGTGTGAGGGAAATAGAGTGAGACAGTGAGTAAGTGAACCATGAAAGAGCGCAAGAGAGCATATCAATGGTTGAGGGAATCTGTGTGTGAACGAGTCAGTGGGTAAGTGAGTCAGTGGGGGAGTGTGAGAGCGAGTCTGTGTGTGAGCGAGTGTGAGTGTGCCTTGATTTCACAGTTGTAGAGATGCTAATATTCAGTTCCTCAGTTTCCCAGTCTGAGGTCCTGAGCGTGCACAGGGTTTCACATGCACAGCTTGTGCTAGTACATATGAAGCTTTGATGGGTGGGGTAGTTGGCGGGGAGAAAGCAGGAAATATTCAGGAAGTGGAATATGAAGAAACACCCCTAGCTGAGAGACGTGGCCAGAGAAGATGAAATGACAGCGTTTAAAGCAGGAAAATATTTTTTTTACATATTTTTAAAACTTTTATTGATTTATTCTAGTTTGTATATTGGTGTAAAAATGTTTAAATGTCAATTTATAAATTTTTTTAGACATGCATATCCCTTTAAGTTATTGTGCTCATGAAGGCTAGAGTGGCCTAGAAATTAACATTGAGGTATACTGTAAAGAATAATCAGGGGAACACAGATTAGTCATATTAGAAAAAAGTGCTTTTTTTCCTCTGGTAAAAAAATTAAGACTAAATTAAGATTAAAATTAAGACTTAAATACTAATATCCAACCTCAAACTGTTTCCTTATGAACCAAAATATGATAACTTTGAATCAAATTAACATATTTCAGTAAAATGCAGGCTTGTGTCTTATTTTCTTTACAGATGAATTAAATATAAATAGGAAGATTTGTCTATTGGTTTTTAAAACCTCCTACTGACAAATAATGAAAAATTATGCAAAGAAATCAAAGTCCAAATTGGGTTACTTGCCCCTAATGTTCAATGTATTATGTATGACTTATTTTTTTACAAAAGGAGAAAGACGAGTAGGTGCACAATCATCCATGATGCAAGATAATTCCCAGCTCTTCCTCCCACTAAAGACAAGGTCTAAGATGTACATAGATCATCTTATATATTTATAAATTACTGAAGGACATCAAAATGGTAAAAAAATACCACTGAGGAAAGCAAGAATACACAGTTTAAATGTAACAGCAATTGAGCATTTTAATAGTGTATTTTAAGCTCACAATGAATATGTAAAGATGTAAAGTTGGCTGCTATAGAAAGGTCATTAAAATGTATAAATATCTTGAGATTTCTACAAACTGTATTGCTGCCATAGGCTGCTACTTGCATAAATTGTATTTACCGCACCTTTGATATACACTGTATGCTTGAGAGTGACTTAAGAATTTAACATATTCCAGCTGTAATCATCTCTCAGGCGAGTCATAGCTCAGAATGAATTGCTAATATATTGTACATTATTATTATTTTTTTTGAGAAAGGATTTTACCAGGAAGGATACATTGTGATTTCTCTCGTTTTCAAGTATGTCCTGGGTGGCGAGTATGTACCGTTAGGGGTCTTGCCCAAGGACACTTACTGGAGAGGTTGCTCTCTGGGATTGAACCCATGTCTCCACAGGCTCTCTCCACGCAGAGCAGTGATGTTACCTCTACTCCACCCAGCACGTACATCTATGCATTAAAACAATCTAAGAAAATATGTTTTAACATATTACTAGGTAAAATAATTTGCATTTGCTGATGTGCAAAACAGATTATAAAAATGATAACTGGATTGTCCTTTGAGTTATTTTAATTTTCTCATGGAGAACTTTAAGAATGTGTCCATATACAGTTGTCACGCAAAGGGCTTGAGAGTTTTCCTAGCTTGCAGGTTTGCTTAGAGTCAGATGATGCAGAGTTTAAGCGGTTGCAGTGCAGTGGCGGCTCCTCAATTAGATGAATTAGTTGGCTGTCTAAGGCCTCGTGTTTGCGGGGCCATGTGACCACCTAACTTGCCTGCTTGAAGTTCTTTCTGGCGGCGGCTGTAGTTTTGTTTAGGCTACGGGATTCAGAGGAGTCACTGCGCCCTACATAGGTCTGGCCACCGCAGAATCTAAGATGGAGGCCGGCTGGCAACCCCTCTGATGTCAGAGAGAGAGCACGCTGGAGATCTGCCACCCATGTTTCCCCGTTCTCATCTGGCTGCACCTTGTTGCTCATTACCACACAGATCCCTCACTCTGCTTGTATCACACTGGGGTCTGATTTCTGGGTAACATGTATTTGGGGTTTGATATATGGGTAAACATGTATATGGCGTCTGATGTCTGGGTAACAAGCATCTGGGGTCTGTGTCTGGGTATACAGGTATCTGTGTCTTGGTATACATGTATCTTAGGTCTGATGTCTGGTTATACATGTACCTGTTGTCTGATGTTTCTGGGTATACATGTGTCTGGGTATACATGTATCTGGGGTCTGATGTATCTGGGATCTGATGTCTGGGTATACAAGTATCGGGGGTCTGTGCCTTAGTATAAAATTATCGGGTGTCTGTTCCTGGGTATACTTGTATCTGGAGTCTGGGTCTGGGTATACATGTATCTGGGGTTTCATGTGTCTGAGTATACATGTATCTGGAGTCTGGGTATACATGTATCTGTATCCATTAAGTGAACTTGACAATGCCACTTTTCAAAGGGTCCTACAAATTCTGAAGATCACTTACGTCAATTAAAAGTACAATATTTAGCATCATGTCAGAATCACAACATTGATGCAGATAGTAAGTAATTGAATGACTTTCAGAGTGCCAGATCTTTTGGATTCAGCATCAGGCGTCTGTATTGTCTGCGCAGTAGGGGTGAAGACGTATCCCTTGATTAGGCCTCACCTCAGGACTGTATTATATTGGCTGACTGGTACAGTGTAGCCATCTGCTGTGTTTTAGTACTCTATCAATTCTGCATTGAACAGTGAGTAGAACTAACCAATTTGCTCACTAAAACCTCCTTAATGTGATCTATTGTGTTGTTGTCAAGATACCTGCTTAGAAAGTAAAGGAGCTGCTGATAACTCTGAAAGCTACTCTTATACTAATAGTAATCTTCTAAATTGATACAGTTTCCTGTGGCCAAGGGCCCGATTACATACATCATACTAACGGTAGCGCTCAGCTGTGTGAGCGTTAACGTTAGCTGTGGTAGTCCTAGCGTGGACGGACCATATTACATTCCAAATGCTTACAGGTTTAAAAACCTGTTAGCGATTCGGACCTTGCGCTTTTCTGCACGAGCTTATTGTACTGTGCGCTATGCTAAACATGGGGTGCGCTATGCTTAACATGGGGAGCGCAAAGAGTTAATTAGCGTTAGGATTACAAAGTCCTAACGCTGATTACAGTCCCGCTGCGGTTACTGAAACGTTAACCACAGCTAGGACCTGGTGTTAACGGACTCTGCTTCTGCAGAATCAGTCGGCACCAGTTGAATTTAGACTCAAAAAACAAATACTCACAGCTTATCTCATGGTGAGAACGGCAGCTCGATCCGCTTCTTCTTGCTGCAAGGAGCAGAGAGAGACTTGGGGGAAAAAAGTCCCCTAGTCATCTTATACAAATCACTACGCCAACCTGCAGGATCTCGCACATCTCCAGCAGTCGAAGGCTCAATTGAGTCCTATGGACTCCATGGAGGGGATTCTCGCGGCGGCGCTTAGCGGTGCCTTAAGCATCCCGAGGCTTAATGCAGTGTTATGGTGCAGGCTGCTGGATTAACGCCTGCACCGTAATATCACGCTAAAACGGGGACACAGGTTTTCCTCCTAAGCATCCCTGTTTTAGTGTTTAGAATGTAATATAGTCCTAAGACTTTAAATGTGGGTATGCGGAAGGCCTGAATTTTCCCAGCAAATTGGGATTTTAAAGTGCACCAATTGTGCCCAAAGCAACTTTTATATACGTGACAAACGGACACTGCTATTGCTTTGGAACAAAAAATAACGATAATAAAAATGTATTTTATATTTGTGTGTTCTTTTTCTTTACGTGACATTTTAGATGGTCATGTTTGGTATCATTAAAAAGGTCAGACTCTGTCATGTCCACAGACACTTAACATGACGTTGTGAGGTGTAAAGAATGGAAATACAGGGGTCCAAAGGACTAACACTCTTCTCGCAGCGGTGAGTGTGTTTTAGATGGACCAATGTGTAATAAGGCTTTGCTCCATCACCTATACATCAGTGATACATGTAACATATTCATGGCATATTATATTAATTGTGTTTACATGTATTTCTTATTGTTCAGGCAGCAGAGGAGTCTGTGCTGGGAAGCATTCTATTGCCAAGTTATGAAATACGTGAAAAATCAATGGTTCAGCTTCAAGGTAAGATACCGGTTATTTTTCAATTTATTCTATTAAAAGCCCCAGCAAAATCATCAGCACAAGGCCCGTGCTTGCGTTTTTTTTCCATTGTGGCCGTTTGTGAGGCCTTAGGTGAAACTTGAATCCCCATTAAGTCTATAGCCGACTGTTGCAGTGTTTAGAACTTTGTCATTGTTTGTTATGTTTTTCCAGTGCGGTATATTAATAAAAAAATTTGAACACTACGTATATATGTTTTTTTCCTGTAAAAAATGGCTGCAGTTTGACTATATCATGATTTTATTTTTCAGTTTTAAGTCTTGGTAGCTGTTTACAGGTTACAAGCCTAACCCCAGAATTGCAAGTGAGTTTGAGTGCTTAGCTTATTGTAACAGTGAGAAGACTGAAGCTTTAATTTTAAGATGTGGAGCTTCGTGAACATCACAAGTTTTTAACTTCCACTAAATAAGAATAGTGAAGCTAGGCCAATGACCTTTGGATTTGAAGAAGACATAACATAAGTAAGCCTATCTAAAAATAACATCTGAATATATAGATCTTCTTCTACAACCCCTAGTTATAAAGACAGGTTCTTACATGAAGGATACCATTAATTTATTCCAGATATTCCAGAAATTAGAGTGACAAAAGGACTAATATTTACTTACTGTATAAAGATTTTACATGTCATGTATTGTCCCACATGAGAAAGGATGTGAAGCCGTTGAACATTTTTTAAGAGGATCAGGAACTCTTTTTAAAAAGAACAAGTCAATTTTATTCTGAAAAGTTTAATGTTAATTTTGAAAAATAATTATTTTAATTTTAACAATAAATGTATTCTTCAGTGGGAAGTAACAACAATGGGGACAAAGTTTGCCCCTAGTTTCACTAACCTTTCTATGGCGTATTGGAAGATGAATTACATATTCTAACAGTGAGAAGACTGAAGCTTTCATTTTAAGATGTGGAGTTCAATGAACATCACAAGTTTTGAGCTGTAATTTTCATGTGACAACTCACCACTTTATTTTAGATCCACTAGATAAGAATAGTGAAGCTAGGTCACTGACCTTCGGATTTGAAGAAGACCTTTTTGAATAGGCTTATGTTACAAAACCAAGATCTGCTTCAGAAGAGTACTGATGAAATAATATTCTCCCTGTACAACCAATGCATTCATTATTTTGTTACTTTAACCTTATTACCGATATAGGGCAGTATTACAATGTTGGTGCTAACTTAACCAGAGCTGTTGTAAACTTACCAGAGCCATTATCGCTATGGAGGTTTTCAGTTTACAACAGCTCTGGTTAGGTTAGCACCAAGTATGTAATATGGCCCATAATGTTTTATTAATAGTGATATGCTTTAGATTGACAAAAAAATGTTGACATGACTTTTTAAAAATCTACACTTTTCCAAATTATTGTGAAATACTAATATATAATGACTCACCTCTGCTGTGGGAACACCCTCTGGAGGACGACAATGCAGGACAATCATACCATCTATGGGGACATCTTTTCCTTGGGGCTCTTGCTCAAAATTTTTCCGTAAATCTACAAGAAGGAAAAGAGGTAAATACAAGTTTACGTTGTTTATTTAGGTTTTTTGTGTGTGACATCTGTAGCAGTTAGAAGCACATTTTCCATGTAAGTCATTGTCAAGTTGGAAAACAACTAAAAGAGCCTCCCAGTTCGAGAGATTTATCTTCTGAAGTCCTAAAAGAACAAATAATATCTTATTCATAACTTTTTGCTACTTTTCTGTTTCATTTCTTTTCTCTTTATAATTTATTAGCAGACCAGTGTTTATAGAAAACAAAAGCATACAGGAAATAAAATTAAGCTTAGATCTTTAGATGGAGTAAAAGAGAGCTTTGATAGAATGATAGTGGTTTTTATAGAGCTAGATACATGCCTTTTGTGGCATGGTATCAAAATAGTCACTTTCGGACATTTGTGCTTAGAGGGATGAAATGTATTTAATTGAAATGAGAAAAAGAGATAATAGAATAATATAATATATAAAAAAGATGATTCGGAAAGCACAAGGCAGTTTAGATATACGTATATATCTTACTTGTAAGAATATAACGGAGAACTACAAGAGTACTAACATGTTAAATTTGTTTTTAGGAGCCTATGTCCAACAATATAAACGGTTATAAAAAATATAGTAGTAAATTATGGCCTAAACATGTGTAAAATTTAAATAATGCAATGAATCTATCTCAATTTAGCTGTGCTACAATACTCTCCCTTAACCACTTAGCACTGTGCGTCTGCAGGTAGGAAGATACGACCCACCTCCCTTCCCTGAGGCCAAATGATGTCATTGGCTTCAGGGGGACGGCCTGAGCTTAGGCAGTCCCCCTTCCGCCAATGTTGTTGACCAGCCGCAGAGAGGGAAGGTGGCGGGCCATACTACTGTCTGAAATCCGTAGGGCGTGCTATGCCACCATGCAGTGTTTAGGCCCATCTTCCGCCCTGATAGTATAGTCCGCCCTGTGGCACAAAGGGCTTAAAAGGGTAAAAGATAAAGGGTGAGCAAAGAACAGTGCAAGAATGGATTTTGAAGAACGTTAAGTCTTTAATTTGTAAATCTTCCATCTGTAAAGACATAGATTTTATTACAGTTTGTACCAGTGTTTCCCAACACTGTCCTCAGGACCCTCTAACAGGCCAGATTTTAAGGATCACCTTGGGGAAATACAGACTGAATACTGCAGTCACTGAGCAGCAAATGAGATCACCTTTACTGTGCTTCAGATTTCTTGCAAACCTGGCCTGTCAGAGGGTACTGAGGACAGGTTTGGGAAATGCTGTTTTACATTATTATAGCTAATATTCAAGTTTTGTTTCGGTTTATGTGTTGTGCTGTCTGTTGTACATTTAACTGTGAGCTATTTTTTTCAATACAAAGATGGACCATTCATAAGAAAGCCGAAAATGGATTCTTGGATAGCCAAGACACTTACAAGCTATGCGCACGGAAGCCCTCCTACTCTTCGATGTGCCCAGATTGCTCCATGCCACACACTGACACCAGTAGTCCTCAGACCCATGAAAATCCTCCACCTGTTGTCTGGTCACATTGATGTAGACCTCACGGATTGTCACCCCTGGACATGGAAAAGAAAAAATTACAAGATATAATTTTGGCAAATAATCAGCCTAACAGCTTTCCTAAAGGTTTAGACATCCTGAATACAGGAATTTAATGAAATTGTGATACTATGGACATTATTATTATTCTTTATTTATAAAGCGCCGGCATATTCCGCAGCGCTGTACAATAGGCACAGTATAGACGGGGTTACAATACATTGAACAACATTTGACAAACCGTACAGGAGAAGATGAGGGCCCTATTCCCGTAGGAACTCACAATCTAGAAGGGTTGGGGTTGGAAACAGGAGGAGAGGACTGCAAGGTGAGAGTAATTGATGGTTGCTTTTGAATTAGAAGCCTGGGGATTAGTAAGAGTAATTAGAGAAAGAAGTGTAGACAGCTGGAAAGGATGCATAAAAATAGAGGCCGGTCCTGGGTGGGGGGATGGATGGGGAGGGAGGGTGGGACGGCTGAATGTGTGAATGGATCCTGGCTGTGTGTTTCCCTGTGTGAAGAGGAAATGAGTTCAGGTAAGTGTTAAGCATCAGAGTCCATTGAAATGGGGGGAGGGGGACAGGGGGGCACAGGTTAAAATTCTATTGAAAAGCAGGATTTTTAGAAAATAAAATCAGCCAAAAATTAAGAAATGCAGATACCAAATACAATTGTGATGATAGCATATTGTGGAGTGCGCTGGTGGCCATCATGTTGAAAACTGGATACCTGGAGTGTTCTTAAGATGCTTGCTTAAGGGAGATCAGTGTGTAAATGGATCCTGGCTGTGTGTTTCCCTGGAGTGTTCTTAAGATGCTTGCTTCAGGGAGATCAGTGTGTGAATGGATCCTGGCTGTGTGTTTCCCTAGAGTGTTTTTAAAGGGATACTCTAGTCAACATGACCACCTAAGCTTTTTTAGGTGGTCATGATGCCCTGAGTATGCCCTTGCCCTTCCCCCCTCCCTCTGCTCAGCCGATCGGCTGAAACAGCTGAGAGACGCGGAGGACTTTACTCCGCCCTCCCAGCTGTCAGTCAGCAGAGCGGGTTTCATATTTCCCGCTTCTGCCAATTATTGCTGAGTAGGAGACATCATCGCGCTTTCAGCGAGATGACGTTTCCAACTCACCGCAGTAGCTGGCGGGAGCAAGCCACCAGCATAGTCTGCGGCTGCGATTAGTGTTGCGCGCATCCTCTTGCGCGTAACACTAATCCAAGAAGAAGAGGAAGCCTGCTGATTGGCTAGCTTACGTGAGAGGCGTGCATGCGCGCTTCTCACGTAAACCATTAGCCAAGTTACAGATTTACAAGGACGGGAGCGGAAGAGGAGGGAGGTG
Source organism: Leptobrachium leishanense (assembly GCA_009667805.1). Classification (NCBI taxonomy): domain Eukaryota; kingdom Metazoa; phylum Chordata; class Amphibia; order Anura; family Megophryidae; genus Leptobrachium; species Leptobrachium leishanense. The sequence continues at coordinate 136,689,249 of CM019065.1, forward strand.
AGTATATAAAAAAAGATGCCGTTGGAAACAAGTGGATTTTAGGGTAAGTATTATAGTAAAAAAAAATCCCTACCTAGTTATTGAGTGACTAGGTATATTTTAATGTAAAAAAACGGGGGGGGGGATTTTTGCTTAGATTGTCCCTTTAAGATGCTTGCTTCAGGGAGATCAGTGTGTAAATGGATCCTGGCTGTGTGTTTCCCTGGAGTGTTCTTAAGATGCTTGCTTCAGGGAGATCAGTGATGGACATCACAATATCTCTAAATTGAATCTTTGCACTTAAAAGCCATGGTTTGGATGGATATGCATGACTAGTCTGATGTATAAGGCTAGTCGCACGTCTCTTATAGTGGACAATTTGTACAGTCACACTGGTTCACTGAGTATTACATCAGGCACCTGTACAGACACTACATATGTATCAAACTGTTTCCCAGAGAATGAGAAGTAAGGACACACTGCCAAACAAAGTGCCTAGGGCAGTTGTTTGGGTAAAGTAACTTAGATGCTGAATTTGTTATATTATATTTTCAATCATACAAACTTTACTTTCAAGACACACGATTTAACGTTTTGAGTCACAGTGTGATAGATGATAGGGTAGAAAATTGAAAAACGATGTATAATCTGCCTAACTAAAAGAAATGACTAAGCCTAAATTAAAACATATCAAGTTGACTTCTCCATGTTTAAATCCAGCAAATGTATACAACGTGTTTCCAATTATAAGTATTTTCTTTGCTGCTCAGTTTGTTCAGCACAATGTGGTAGTTATTGCTACTATATTTGAAGTAGCACATTGAGAGCAAATCAAAAAACAAGAAATAAATAAGAACAACAAGAGATGATTGTTAAATCCCCTTTCTTTCCCCATTTTTTTACCTAGAGTGTCCCCTACATGATTCACATGAGTATTCAACAACCCAGGACCAACAGGGTAACAATAGGTATTATCGTTGCGATTGCAAAAATGCAACCCCTGCAGATGTCTCCAATATTAATACACAGTGAGATCAAATTTTATGCAAGGATGAGTAATCTGAATTCATATTTTGGAACTTAATAAGCTTGGAATATTTTGCCTGCTCTAGGGCTACATAAGGATTCTCTGTCCAGAAACGGATGTATCGATATCCTATGAGATTCTCACACTGTAATTAAACAAATGATGGTAACAAAAGAAACAAGAAAATTACCGTTGTAACATTTTTAAAGGAAGGTAATATCATGATCATACAATGTTTGATTAAAATAATGAAAAGGAGACGCATGGCTGGGAAAGCAGGTAACTCTCTTTTTCCCTCTACAGAGAGTATGTAACTTATTTAAAGGGGATACCTAGCCAAGTTGAAATAAGAAGGTGATGTAAAACAGGTGCGGCAATCGGATAATCATAGTATATGAGGAGTCTCCAAAATAGACCTAGTCCATCAAGAGCAAGGATGAATCGGGGCTCGGTAATCTGCCAACAGATGCATCAGTGAATAATCCAACACTTTGAGAACAACATTCCCCAAAGAAAAATTGGTAGAAATTTGGGCATTTCACTTTCTATAGGTGCATGCACAACACAATAAAAAGATTCCAGGACTATAGTCAAATCTCAATGTGTAAAGTTCAAGCCTACAAACCACTTCTGATCGCTCGGATGACACTGTTTCAAAAACCATCATAAGTCTGTAATGGATATCCTGACATGGGCTCGGGAATACTTTGGTAAACCTTTGTTAGTCAACATCATTCACCGCTGTATCCACATATTCAAGTTAAGGCTTTACTATCCAAAGCAGACACCATACATCAATACTGTCCAAAAGCACCGCCGACTACTCCGGGTTTGGCCACCTCTGAGATAGACAGTAGCACAGTAGAATTGTGTTTTGTGGTCCAAGGAGTTAATGATTAAAATAATAGTTTTTGGACAAAACAGTGGCTGTGTTCTCTAGTAGTGATGAGCCGAACACCCTCGTGTTCGGTTCGCATTCGAACTCGAACAATTTCAAAAGTTCGAGTTCGAACTCGAACACGAACCTAACTCAATGCAAGTCAATGGGACTCAAAAGTTAAGATTTTAGAGTGCCCTCCAAGAGGGCATATATGCAAGATATTTGCCATAAAAGGTGTATGGGGGTCCGGGTAGTGCCCTGGGGGACAGAAAACAAGGACAAAAAGTAAAATAAAAAAACGTTTTTAAAGGAACAGTGAGTTTTCCATTAAATAAAGGTTAAGAATAAAAACGAAAAATCCCTTCAAATATCTTGCCTAAGAGGTCCCCATAACCTGCCCGTGAAGTGGCGGATTTTGTTGGATGTATAGAAACATTTCAAATGACGGTAAATAGTTTTCCTTTAATCTATTCATAAACAACTGCTTGGGGCGACAGCCTGTATGAAAAGAGGAGACGTTTTAGGACACGCAGAACAAGTTTAGTGATTTTTTGGGCTAAATTATGGTGAAACTTATGCAGGCTTTGGATGAAAGTAACAATAGGTGCTTTAAAATTGGGCCTTTAGTGTCGGCAACAGTGCCGTCACACAGTAACCCCTCTGTGGTATTGTGGAAGAGTGCAGCGGTGGACTCTGCGGTCCAATATTAAAATGATATGAATCTGGTATAGGCGTCAGTGGCAGTGCACCCAAATATTGTGCCTTTGGTGGCAGCAAGTGCCTACACACCGTAACCCCTCTGAGGTATTGTGGAAGAGTGCAGTGGTGGAGGTTTTGGTAATGAAGAAGAGATTCCCGATCTATTCAGTTACATCAGCAGCTATAACAAAACCGGGTCAGCATGTTTAGGCACTTGTACTGCGCTACTGTATATGGTGAGAATCAGCGCACACCAGTAGCAACAGGAAGCAAACAGAACAGGCAGGGAATACACAGAGAGAATAGTCAAATGGCAGGCAAAGTCGGCAACAGATCGGATCCTCAGAACAAGCAGGGTCAGTAACAAGTATACAAACTGATTCGGTAAGCTAGCGATGCGGGAATAAAGGCTGAGACACACTGAGCATGTAGCGACGCACAGCGTAGCGAAGCGAAGAGAAGCAAACATTTTGCAGGCTTGACTTCACTCCGCTCCGCCTCGCAGCGTGTCTACATTGTATTACGTTTGCTACTCACCGCACTGGACAGGGATCCACTAACTAAATTAAAATGTACACACAAAACGTTTTATTTTCACAAAGCACGTTATATAGGCAAAAAAAGTTTCTAATGAATAAAATACATCAAAAACTACTGTTAATTTAATAGGAATAGTATAAAAATATAAAAAAAGATAATCCCTGATCATATATATTATAGGGACACGGAGCGCTGTGTATAGAGTAGGGATGCATTGATACCACACACAGACATATACGTTTTTTTCAACACGCAGACCTATATATATACGTATATATATCAACACACAGATATATATATATACACCCACACACAGACCTCAGACCATATAAACACATACGCACATGGAGGGGGTGGAATGTGGACAATCTCAACTAAATGCGCCCCCCCCCCATTTGGCTGGTCCCTCCAGAAGAAATGTTGAACCCGACAGAGCAGAGAATATATTTATTATTCTCTGCTCTATCGGGTTCAACATTTCTTCTGGAGGGATCAGCCAAATCGAGGGGGGGGGGCCAATTAGTTGCCAAAATGTGTGTGTAATACAAGTCTGGATATATATATTTATAAGAATATAAATATATCTTATCTATATATATATATATCTTATATATATATATATATATCTTATATATATATATCTTATATATATATATATATATATCATACCTGCCCTTACTTACCTTCCCCTATAAATTTGCTAAAAATATACACAAAAAAAACAAACCACTGCCTGAGACCCTGCGCAGCCCACATGCCACCCCCCTCTACCTGGCTGAGTGTATCTAATATATATAATTAAATACATTCAGCAAGGTAGAGAAAGAAAAAAAAAGGTTTATTTTATGTTCCCGGGGACATTTAAAAATGTCCTTGGATTTTATTTTTTTTAGAAATGTGTCGTCTTACCTTAGCCTGGTGGTCAGGGGGGGCTCCCTGGATCCTGGTGGGGGCTGGGAAGGTCTGCCGTGGCCGCAGGTGCAGTGGCTCCCTCCCTGCGCTGCCTGTCTCTGCCATATGCACCCAGGCGGCTAGCCCGCACAGTCGCAGCTCTGTCATCTGGCGGCCGCATGCTCTTCAAGGGGATCCTTGGGAGGCCCCGGCAGGCTGCCCTCTACAGTGCCTGATAAGAGGGCCGTGTCTGCCTGATATTTTAGTAACAATGTTTAGTAATGTTTTATCCCATAGGCTTCAATGTTAAAAATATTCCCGTTTTAATTCAATATCTAATAAACCGTTGCTTATAATATTCTGCAGTAAAGAGTCTCTTTATTTCTAGATTTTTTAGCATTTTTTATACTTTTTCAAAAAAAAAAATATTTTCGAACTTTTGGTGAACGTCCCAAAAAGTTCAAAGTTCGCGAACTTTCGAACAGATCGAACCTAACAGCTCATCCCTATTCTCTGGTTCAAAGTGGAAAAGGACCATCCAAGCTGTTATCAGCGTCAGGTCCAAAAGCCAGCATTTGTCATGGTATGGCGGTGTGTCAGTGCTCGTGGCATGGGTAACTTTCACTTCTGTGAGGGCACCATTAATGCAGAAAGATATGTACACATTTGGAGCAACAAATGCTGCCATCCAGGTGTCATCTTTTTCAGAGATGTCCCTGCATCTTCCAGCAGGACAACACCAAAACAAATTCTGCCAGGATTACAAGCGCATGGTTGTGTAAGCAGAGATTGCGGGTGCTTCCATGGACTCCTGACCTGTCTCTGAGTACGTGTGGCGCATCATGAAGTGGAAAATAAGGCAACGAAGGCTCCGTACAGTTGTGCACCTGAAGATATGCATAATGGATGAATGGGGGACAATTCCACTTACTAAACGTAACCTACTAGTGTCTTCAGAGCCCAGATGCTTAATGAATGTTATTAAAAGAAAAGGGGATTTTACACAATGGTAAACAGTCGACTGTCCCAACTTTTGTGCAGTGTTTTATCAGATTTGAAATTAGTGTGTATTTTTAAAAGTACATTAAATTCACAAAGTAAAACATCAAATAATGTGTTTTCAATATAGTACAGGGTGAATTGAATTGTTTTTTGCATTTTCCATTCTGTCGCAGCTTTTTCGGAATTGGGGTTGTACATAATGGTTCCAGATATCTTAAACGGCTGAATATATTGGGCGCTATTCTGTATTGATCCGATACCGAAATATTAGAAGCTTCTGATATTCCAAATTGGCTGATTCCAATTATTTATGAATTCGATCTATTTGAATTCCGAAACAATCTGAATTTTTCAGTGTTGCACATGCCTAGAAAATTGTTACCTCACCTGCTAATCCTAAATCATTAAAGAAAAAAATGATACAAATTTTTAATAAAACAATATTATTACTATTGTTATTTTTTTTCCCTTTGAAATTACATATATTTCTGTGAAAAATAACCAATTTTGTCACTATGGAGTTATTTAAAAAATATGACAAATTCCATTTTAGAATTTTATACATTTTCTTAAAGACGGTGATACATGTTTTACCAAATCACCTACAAAACTATAAGAACATTTTACATTATGTCTTGTATTCTTCCCATTCAGCAGATAACACAAGAAAAGCTACCCTATTTTAATAAACATGGCACAGAGGACAGCCTAATGTTTCATTCCCTGGGCGCCCTCACACATATGACAGCATACACTTGGATGATAAACCATCAGTGCAGTAAAGGACGCAGCTTGCTTTTATCTAGTACGTGGACACCCGTCTTATTGGCCTAAACTTGGAGTTTAATAGTCACATAGCTGCTTCCAAACATATGTTCCTATAATCCCCTTATCTCCTGCTCATTATCACTGCTTTGAAATGTCCATCAGTAGCGGCGCGCTGGGGCGACTCTTGCCAAATGTGTTTTCATTTCTTGCACCTGGCTGGGGCTCACAAGGCACAGGGATGATAATAAATGCTGCAGTGTCTCCTACCCTTACAGCAGATTATAGTGCTAGTTGAATCGGAATTACACCTTGTTTGATCATGGACCTCGTCCACACTGAGATTAGTCAAAAAGCCTACCTAGACTAAATTAATTTAATAATGCATTAACTGTCCCTAGGACCCTATCAGTTAAGACTTAGTATTAAAAAAGTAAGGACCCTATTCCAAGCTCGGTGTTAATTTAACCAGAGTTCTTGTAAACTTACCAGCCGATAAAGTCTATGGAGTGGTTAAGTTTACAACGGCTCAGGTTAAGTTTACAATGACCTTGGAAAAGGGACCGGAGATGTTTAAAATAAGTACACACTTTCAGCATACTAATGGCATCAATTCTATTTGAGCAGAACCATAAACCTCTCCTGCAGCTTGGTTGCTGCAGCTGCGTACTGCACGATATTTCCTGTACCTTGTATATACCTTTGCTTTTATAAAAAAAAATCAATTACAGGTTTAGCAACCCATCAAGATCATTCCAGGTTTCAGGATTTTCTGTGTTATTGATCTCAAGCGGGTTTCTTGTGCCTCTCCATGGACTCCAGTTGAGTATATCAGTGGTGGCATCACTGTCTGAATTGATTAGCCACTCCCCATTATTAGTTAAGTCGCTAAAATAGCTGTTCCCTTGGAACAGAGCTGGTAATATAGAGATACTAATGGTTACTGACACACAATGCATTGTGCTATTTGTTGCCCCCTATTACCGACTCGGCCGGAGTGTGACTGCTGATGTTTTTGCCGAAAAATCACTGCTTCCTAGATACCAAGTTCATACATTCTCTATCCGAAGCGGAGTTGGTTTAATGCACTATTCAAACCTTTTTGGAATATACAGAAGGTCAACTTAACCCCTTAAGGACCAATGGCATAACTATTCCGTCATAAATGCAGTGACTTTAAAGACCCTTGGTCCTTAAGGGGTTATTGAACAAAAATACCACATCATATTGCATTTCACTCTATTTAAACTAGCTTGATCACTTGTTTCAATCTAGATTTATATAATAAAATATATGCTTCCAAAACAGTCACATGTAGGGCCCTATTACATTCTTCGCGCTTATGTTTGCGCCCACACAAAAACGCATTAACGCGAGGGGCAAAACCCTTTGCACAGAACGTCATATTACAATCTCAGCGCAACAAACGCGTGTAAACGTCTACCGCGGGTGAACCTGCGCAAACGCTGCACGAGCTTACTGTACTTCGTGCGTCCTGTACTTAACATTGTGAGCGCTAATGTGTTTGTGCGTTGGTACGCGGATGGTATTACAATCTATGCGCAGTTTGTAACACACAGCCTTTGCGCGCATAATTTTAGCAACTCCTAAAAGCTGGTGTTAATGGCAAATTCAATCAAACTGGCCGAAACCAAATACACTAGCCCAAAAAAAATACGCAGCAAAGTATAGTTACACATTCTACACATACCAAACCAATACATTTGAGAAGTTGTGCGTGTTTTTTTATTAATGCAGCATATATGCGCAGATTGACTTTGACAGGCGCAAAAACTTAACGTGAGACAATTGTGGTTCTTAATTCTGATTGGCTGAATCGCGTGAAAAAACAGTCGGCACACTGATTTTTGCGCGCGACGTTGCTGCGCGAGCGTTTTTGCGCGTCCGTTTTACGCGCATTATTTTTTGAAGGATGAAAAAATGCGCGAGGATTGTAATATCAGCGTTGATTTACGCGCGTTAACGTTTAAAGCTTTGCGCAAAAATTCACGCGTTTACCGTGCGTTTTTGCGTGAAGAATGTAATAGGGCCCGTAATCTCTAGAACCTAGGGTTACATATAGCGTCCAATGAATCTTTATTTTTCTCAAATAAATGTTTTAGACTTCTGATAGATAACAGCCTATCACTCTAATTGGCACTGTTGATTGGCTTGCATTAACTGTTGATTCTCAAATTGGACCTTTGTGGGGCCACTTAGGCCAAAGGGGACAATTAATCCACAACCTTTATAATTGTCAGACAAGCCTTTTTGTCACAATACTGGCTCAAAGCTAAGTGTTCTGTGTATCTTGCCTCGCCACTGTTGTTTTGCTCCATAAAATTATCCACTCAAAAGGAACAGATTTAACCTACATGTCTCACCCCCAGCAATTTAAAAATCCATTTACAGGTTGTGCGTCTCATCAGCCTGAAATCTTTTGGAAATGGACATTTATCTACATGTGAATGCTCAGATTTGACAAAGGTTTTTAGAGTTAAACAATGCCATCTGAGGGGGACGCATATTCAGAAGGAATAAGGTACTGTACAAAAGTAGCAGTATCAGAGCACAGCAGATCAATGAAGAGTGAAGACTGCAGGCTTTACAAACCTTTTGTTTAACAACACCTAGGAAAGTGGTTGTGTTACGTATTTTTTATGCATTTTTAGATGGAATATTAATAGGCATTTATAAACTAAACATAAATAATATAACTCACATTACTATTTGCATACAACTTAGCTTTTGAAGTGTTGTCTTCTCTGAAAACTCTCTAAGGAGTATTTTAAAGGTATTCCTGCTGTCCTCCGTATTTAGACTCAAATCCTAGATCTAACAGACCAGGAAAGCAGTGACTACATACTGTATATTGTACACCCCCACTCCTCCATGAAAAATCATATAGAACTGCTGTGTAAGCTAACAAAAAACACCCTGAAAGTCAAATTATAATGCTACACAGCTCATTTCATGTAGAAAATTGGAATCGGCCTTTTGGCAGGTTACCTCATTGGAATCTGCGAAAGAGCATGTCATACTTAGGACTCGATTTAATACGGCCCAAGGGCTGAAATCTGGACCTTTTTCAGACACTTTTTGTTCAAGAGATTGGAAAGTTGGTGTTTCGATTCCCGATACAAATGTGAAACGAATACCAGCTCTCACAGCTATACTATTTCAATGGAAATATTGGCTTAATCGATTCAATTCAAATTTATCGGTATGCCAATTCCCCAAAAAAATTCAAATGTAAAAAGATGATGATAAATGAATTATTTATATATATATTCATATAATTATCAGGGAACTTTTTAATTCTGATTATCACCACATGAAACTCTGTGCTCTTATATATTTTAAACATATGTAAAGCATACTACATCCGTCTGTTCTCTCCCCTGGCTCTCAGGGTGGCAGTCATCAACCGCCCACCGGGACCAACCTCCCATTTCTTCGACCACTTTGCTACATGGCTTTCTCACTTCCTGTCGTTCAACCTTCCATGCCTAATTCTCGGGGACTTCAACATTCCCATTGATGATCCCTCTGCCCCTGCTGCCTCCAAACTTCTCTCGCTCACGTCCTGACTTGGACTTTCGCAATCCTCCCTCCTCCCTACCCACCGTGATGGTCACTCTATTGACCTTGTCTTTTCCAACCTCTGCTCAGTTTTTGCATTCACCTGTCACCCTTTCCCAGTCTCTGACCACTACCGTCTCTCTTTCAACCTATCTGGACTTCCTAAACACCCTGCTCCCCCACCCCGCACACACAGAAATCTACATGCCATGGATCCCCATCAATTCTCCAATCTATTTCATCATCTCCCACACACCTCATCCTTCACCTGCCCTGATGCTGCAACCAACCACTACAACACCACACTTATCTCTACTTTTGACACGCTTGCTCCTCCTCAACTCTGCAATGCCCCACGCCACCTGTGGTGTACTGTTACTTTAAGACACTCTGGCTTTGCTATCTGAGAACTCTATGGTCAGCAGCCAGTCTAGTTCCTGTTTCAGTTTCTTACAGTTGGTTATTGATTACACTCAAGCTGAATAAAGAGCTGCACCATGAACCTGCTAGAAACTAGTGATTGTTCCTGTTATATTTGTACACTGGAAACACTACATGGTGTCAGAAGTGAAAGAGTCTCTTGCCTGAGGAAAGCCATTGTTACAAGGACTTTTTGAAGTTTATCCAGCTGCAGCATGGAAATTTTCAGACCACCAGAATCTCTTCAGTTCACAGAAAATGAAAGTGAAAACTGGAGGAGATGCAGCAAAGATTTTTAATTTATGCTTCAGCCCTGGCACACCCCCCAGACACGCTACCTGCAAAGATGTTCCCGCACTGCAGAGCGTGCCTGGAGGAAATTCCGCTCTGAAGCGGATTTTGTTCACTTCTGCGTTCATACACCTCTGCCCTTCACTTGGCCAAACAATCCTTCTTCTCATCTCTTATAACTACTCTGTCCTCCAACCCTAAACGACTCTGGTCCACCTTCAACACCCTCCTCTACCCACCCGCACCTTCCCCTCAACTGCCTTCAGCACTCAAGACCTGCCAGTTTCCTTCCTCAATAAGGCTGGTGTCAGACGAGCGCATTTTGTACGGACCGTGCGCCCATGCAGTACAGACGCACCTTCTGAGGGAAGGCGCAGTACTGGCCACACAATCCGATTTTTCAACTGACGTTATTTTTGACGGATGTAGGAGGGAAAATAAATTAAATATGTAAACCATTTTGTCCGTCAAAAATGCTGGACGCACAAATGCAGTCCATCTGACCTTGTTCATCACTCACACACAAACAAAGCTATGCGGACGTTGCGGACACAGCGCACTCCACACGTCCATTCTAGCGGTTTTAGGTTCTTGTCTAACTTGCGTCCGTTTGCCGCTTGCGTTTTGCGCCCGCAGTTCGGTGTGGATGCACTTCGTGTGGGGGGCTCCATTGGCGATTATTCCATGCTGCAACGGACGTTATTATGTGTGCAAAAATGGACGTTCACACTGCGCTTGTCTGACACGAGCCTAAAACTCTATCAGAAGCAACATCCCAACGCAAGATAGTAATCCACCACCTCCACTCCCAGAAGCCCCCTCTGCTACCCTCTGCCGCTTCCTCCCAGCCACTGAGGAGGAAGTAAATTCCTTACCGTCCTCCTCACATCTCACCACTTAACCCCAATCCCTCACATCTAATTCCTCCACTTTCCTCCTCCCTCTCCCCTGCTCTCACACACATCTTCAATCTTTCACTCTCCACCGGCTTCTTCCCATCTGCCTTCAAACATGCATAGGTTACCCCTATACTAAAGAAACCCTCCATCTATCCCAACTCTCCACCCAACTACCGTCCTGTATCCCTGTTCCGTTCACATCTAAGCTAAACTAGTTTTCAACCGCCTCTCCCGATCCTCTAATTCCCTACTCGACCCCCTGCAATCCGGTTTCCGTCCCCTACACTCAACTGAAACTGCCCTCACCAAAGTCACCAGTGACCTCCTAACTGCTAATAAACACAGCCACTATTCTATTCTCATCCTGCTTGACCTCTCGGCTGCATTTGACACTGTCGACCACCCACTATTTCTACAGCCTCTCAGCTCTCTTGGTCTCTGTGACACTGCACTCGCTTGGGTTGACTCCTTTCTATCCAACAGGTCCTTCTCTGTGTTCTTTAGGTAACTCCTCCTCTTCATTGCCTTTATCTGTTGGTGTACCTCAAGGCTCTGTCCTAAGTCCTCTGCTCTTTTCTATCTACACCTCTTCCCTGGGAAAAATCATTAACAGCTTTGGGTTTAACTACCACCTCTATGCTGATGATACTCAGATCTACCTCTCAATGACGTTTTATCTGGCATTTCCTCCTGGATGGCCACACATCACCTAAAGATTAACATGTCTAAGACTGAGCTACTACTAATTCCTCCCTCTAATGCCTCCCCGCCTCCTGACTTTTCTATCACAGTGGAGGGTATCACTATCTCCAGGTTCGTTGTCTTGGAGTTACACTTGACTCTGCTCTTTCCTTCATCCAGTCTCTTTCCTCCTCCTGCCGCTACCAACTACGCAATATTTCCAGGATTCAGCCATTTCTTACCACTGGCCCCACAAAACAACTCATCCACGCCCTTGTAATCTCCCGATTTGACTATTGTAATAATCTCTTATCTGGCCTCCCTCTCTTCCACCTCTCCCCCCTACAATCCATTCTGAACGCCTCTACCAGGCTCATCCACCTCACCCGCTGGTCTGTCTCTGCCGCTCCCCTTTGCGAGTCACTTCATTGGCTTCCCATCCACTGTAGAATTAAATTCAAACTCCTTACCCTGACCTACAAAGCTCTCACTATCTCAGCTACCTATTACCTGTCCTCACTAATCACCAAATACGCTCCAGCCTGCTCCCTAAGGTCAAACAATGACCTGCGCCTAGCTTCTCCCCCTCACCTCTTCCCATTATAGACTGCAGGATTTCTCACGCGCAGCCCCCATTCTCTGGAACATTCTCCCTAGTTTCCCTTCCTTCAAACGCTCCCTTAAAACATTCTTATTTAGGGAAGCCTACCACCCGACTCACTGACACTAGCAGTCCACCACTCTCAGCTTGCAGTCCTCTCCTCTTTCCAACCCCAACCCATCTAGATTGTGAGTTCCCAACTTGTTCATGTTTCCAAAGTTTGTAGGGATGTGCATGCCCTTAAAAGTGATGGTAAACATGATACGATAAACTGCCTTTTAGCTGCTGAGAGCAACTGAGCATTCTTCAATCTTGGGACTTTTTGAAAACTGACCCATCTTAAGTCACCTGGGGCAAGCTCAGTTTTTCTTGTGAAATCACCCATTTAACCCTTTCACTGCTGAAGACGTGTGGGCGCGTCCTCATTGATGCACGTTACATGCTGAGGACGTGCCCCACACGTCATCAGCTGTGCGGGACCCCCGGCGGAGATACTCACCTCTCTGTCTGGGGTCCCGCGGCGTTCTGACTTCAGCGTCCTCAGACGCTGAAGTCAAGCTCCTCTCGGCGTAAATGACGTCATCGCGCTTGGCGCGATGACGTCATTTCCAGGCGACCCCCCGGCAATGCCGGGAGATAGCCTGGAAGGGAGGGGGGGATCTTTTCGGATCCCTCTCCCTCCCGATCGGAAAGGAGCAGCGCCAAAAGCCAGGCACCGCTTAAAAGGGGAGAGTCTCCCCTTTTAAGCGGTGCCTGGCTTTAACCCCTCAAGCGCCGGGCTGCACTTCAGCGCCTTGCGGCGCTGAAGTGCAGCCTAGCTCCGGTGGGGGCCACCATCTTGGATGGCGGCTCCACCCCCGGGTCTCCCCTCGCTGCCTGATGTCGTCATGCATAGCGTGATAACGTCAAATAGCCGGGGAACCCCTAGCTGCCAGGGGATTTCCAAGGAAATCCCCTGGTGGAGATAGGGGGTTCTTGTGAACCCCAATATATCCAGACCCTCCAGAAGCTAGGGGGTCATGGAGGGTGTCATTTGAAAGACCTGAGTATGGCCTTTTGAATGATACCCAACATGACTAGGTACAAAGTAAAAAAATAATAAAAAAATAATAAAAATAATAAATAAATTAAAAAAAAACTAAAAATAAAAAAAACATGGGTTTTTTTGTGTGTTGTTTTTATTAATGCAGCAATATTGTTCACATTTCAATTATAATGTGACCAATGATGCTGCACTAATGATTTTTTTCTATGGGGTGCGTTTGCTAAAAATCACGTAATTCCCCCCGCGAAATGTAACAAGTCCCCATTTCAAATTTTTTGTACAAGCGCACCCCATAGAAAACATAACCGCAAACGCTCATGTGATAAAATGTGAAAAAAAACACTTTACACACTGCAGATGATTAAAAATTCAATTTTTATTGTATTTTTTGTTATAATATACAGACAGGACATGACGTATACATATATAAATGATATATTATGAATCTGCGGAGTCTGCCGGAAAGAACGATATATAATATGTCTGGGTCATTTATTAAAATGTGGCTTCAAATCGCGTTTAAACATGATCAGCGAAAGCGGTAAAAATGAGCTCAGCACACAGAGATGAAATGCCTCAGCAGTGAAGGGGTTAATTTTTATTAGGACATGTTAGCAGGGTGCCCTAAAAGAGGTAGGCATATGACCTGCCTGTCTCTCTGTCTGCACTGTCATTAACTCCCTTTATCAGGGAACAGAGTTGTAGGCAGGAAATAAATCAGAAAATTTAATTTTCATTACAACATTAATGGTAAAAGTCACTGCATTGTGTGTTTATCAGGGGGATTTGGGATTAGATCAGGTTCTTGCATAATGACCCAAAAGGAATTTGCTAAGTAACAAGTTAATTGCTGCATTAAATCTGAATTACTATTTAACTCATTGTATTCTGGTTAATGAAACACTTGCTATGCATCTGATAAAATTTATGGAAGATAGTGAGACTTAACAAAAATGAAGGTCCCCATATCTTCTATTGAGGATACTAATTAGAGTTACAATTGGCGGCTGACGAGTGTGAAAGTGAACAAAGTTTTGAAAACATATTTGATGTTTCTGTACATGGAAACCAAAGCTCACGATAGCTTTTTCTACATCCATTACCTTATTCTCTCATGCCTTTATATTACCGAGTGCACTGCTGGCAATGTCAGGTTAACAATGCCCAATTTATAAAACATACATTATCATTAACATATCTTACATAATTCTGATCACTTTCCACATGGTTTGTGTTTCATTTCATTCTTCATTAAATGCTAGTTAGTTCCTAGAAATAATATATTTTTATGATCTGAAGCAGGATGGTTGTTCCTATGGGTGCTGTTTTCACACCTGAATACATTTCAAGATGTTTCTTTGGTACTGTAAATTTACAGCGATATCAAAGCTACTTAAGGAATTTACTTTAATTCCCCAACCAGATGTTATTCTTTACACGAGACCCCTAATAGTGTAATCCTCTGTTATGCTTCTACTTGCTAAATTTAGCAATTGTATTAGTTAGGAGCAATCTGATTGGATTATAAAAGCATGCACTGACTGAATCATTGCACAATGGTTTCTTTTTTAGGTTATATTTTCCTTTCATCCTAATGATAAATGATCCTAGAAGTGCAACTAAGCTATGGTGTCCATTGCCTATTCAATCACCACTAAAAGGATAAAGCAAGTTTTAAGGCACTACAAACTAGAACTATCAATTACAGAACTACACACCACAGAGTTAGGCAGATACAGCTACACTGGCTTCCTGTGCGTTTTAGGATACAGTTTAAAATACTGAGGCTCACGTTCAACTCGCTCAATAACTCAACCCCTCCCTACATGTCTGCGTTACTGTGCAAGCACAACTCATCTAGACAACTCCGGTCAGCGGGCGATCTCCGCCTGTCCTCTGTCTACACCCATGCTGCCAACTCTCGCCTCCAAGACTCTGCAAGCAGTTCTGATAACTGTTATCTGACCACGAGTTTGTCTTAACGTTCACCGTGCTGACTCCATTCTGTATATACTGTTAATATCCTGAGATTCTGCATGGCCTTGTAGTATTTTCTATTAGGCTACTCTAAAGACCGGCCTGTCAGTATTAGGGTTCCTTATGGTTTTGCTGTGCAGTAGTCTCTGCCGAGCTCTGTAGTGTTCTGACCTTCTGTCATTATATGTGTTGTCTGAGTGGTTTCTCCTGCACTTTGGGTTTTTAATCCTGAACATGGGTCCCTCCACGGCTCCGCCGGCTGCCGTCATGACAGGATTTTTTAGTTGGTGTTAACTGATTCTGCAAAATCGGAATCAGTTAGCAGCAGCTTTTAGATGTCGCTAAAAATTCAGTTAATCGGTTAATTCCCGATTAGCACCTTTCCAGTAAGTGTCCTTGGGCAAGACACCTAACGGTACATACTCGCCACCCAGGACATACTTGAAAACGAGAGAAATCTCAATGTATCCTTCCTGGTAAAATCCTTTCTCAAAAAAAAAAAAATTAGCATTAGGGCTTTGTAATACCTTACTCACCCTAAAGCTAATTACTGATTGTGTTCTCCATGTTAAGCATAGGGAGCGCAGAGTACAGTAAGCTCGTGCAAGCTAGCGCAATCACCATGCGCTAAATGAGTTTTACAAGTTTTAACGTTAGGAAGGTAATGAAGTGGAATCAGGCTGGAAGATGGTCGCTATTATGAGCCAAGCGGCCATCTTGTTCAGAATATTGGTTCACTTGCAAATAACTAGATAGATTTCACTAGACATTAGAATGAAGCTTACATAGAATCTTATGAATGTGGTAGATTAGCAGAGAAGCAATAAAACTGAGGGAAAATCCGGCCAGCTCTTGGCACGGAAAGACAGGATGACAAATGGATACTGCAAGGTCACTGAGACCTGCAGAGAGACAAAGAGAGCGTAGAAACCAGAACATGCTTTATCTGTAGCAAAATAAACATAGCCTTTAGGGAGGTGGGCACGGCCCGGATTGAGTGCGGCAGCAAATCACAAACTGTCAGACTAACATGAAGCTTGCCAATTTACAATCAATGTATGGAATTCCTTTGTACTAACAATGGGAGGTATTAACCCACATGGGGTGGAATAAAGTGTCATCGGGAGGTGGGCTAATTGGGATGTACCTAATTATGTATTTGGGGTATAAAACCCCTTGTCGGGGGGGAGACGGGGCTCACTCTTTGCGATTCAATCCTGTGTGAGCATTTGTGTGACGACACAATAAAGTTTGCCTTTCCTGAAGAGACTCGTGTTCAGACAATCCTTGCTGGTGTCCGGTCCGGCGCCGTCCTGAAGTGAACCTAGTGATTCCGGTTACAGTAATATGGATGGCCTGCGATAAAGTCACTTATCCTGACGTTAATGCTTACTCACCCGAACGCTACAGTTTGCATTCACTAGGAAATAGGGAACATAGAGTTTAAAAGTAGATACAACAGGGTTTTTTCCCTATGGATACCTTCTATAAATAAATTTTAAGAAATGCCATTCCCTGCTCAGTTATTGAATCTTGTCTGGACATGCAGCCACATACGAGGTTTCTGTAGCACCACAATCAATATGATTGGGCCCCTTTAGACTGGCAGATAAATCAACACTATTTATACAATTTGACAGGTGCATACTTTATGACTTGAAAGAAAACTTTCCTGCTTCATTAATCACTGTTGTCAAAAAGATGTTCTCTTGTCAATCCTTCAGACGACTGAACAATGCTCGGACGTCAGAATTTGCCTAATTGAATTTATTTTAAAGCGTTTTGGTGACACATTCCCACTTGCTTACAAGTTTTCTATTGTCATGCAATGCTGAAAGAATATCACAATGCTCTTTAAATTCTGCTTACCTGGTACTTTTAAAGTTTCACGCAATGCTGGCAGAATATCATGTTATTAATGGTTGTCTTAATAGGTAATGTGGGAGGTAAGGCCAAGTGGTTAAAAATTTGGGGCTATTTCGATGAATAATGTGCTTTCTGTATGCCATTTATATAATAGCACAAGTGACACAGACTTATTCATTCACTACCATTAGTATTCAGCTGTTTGTACCCTTCACACCAACACTTGTTAAAAAAACATACTTTGTTATGTTTTACAGTAAAATTGGGAAAGATGCCATTTATTGTATAAAAGGATACTATCAGGGTTATTCAAGGAGAATCGAAAAGTCACTGCACGTTCGGTGACTTTTCGTTCTCTTCAATTCGGTGTGATTTGGCGATCCCATTTCGGCGACCCTGTGATGTATTCAGCAAGCACCACAGGGCCGTTGTAGTGCAGGGAAAAGCCACCGCAAACCCGGCGAACACTCACCGCAAAACCCGGCGAAGGCTCACCGAAACCCGCAAAACATCTGGATTAACCCTGACAAACATGCTGAAGAAACCTGAGCAGCCGCCGGAAAAAGCCGACGAAGGAGGTGAAAAAAAATAAAACTGTACGCTTGAATGTTTGAAAAGTAAAACGTTGTTTGCAAATAAACTACAGAATGAAAAAGTCTGGAATTTACATATAAGATCCAATGAATGATAATAAAAAGGACAGTTACAGAAAAAAGAAAACCAGATTTAGAAAAAAAACTGATATTTTTCCCCCCCCGCTAACATATCCCGAAAAATGGCTAAAAGATCCTAAAAAAATCTATATAAGTAAAGAGACTTTTTCCTGCAGAATATTATAATGAACGGTTTATTAGATATCGAATTAAAACGGGAATTTTTTTAACATTGAAGCCTATGGGATTCGCCTGAATAAACCTGTCGAATTAAACCACCGAACAGTAGGGCAATTCGGCAACTTTTCACAGCTAGTTTTTGTTCTCTGAATAGACAAAGCATTGCTTCTCTATGTGGATTTCACTGCCCTCGAACAGGCACCGAACAGGCACCATATGTACACGCAATTCGCCAAGATTTGGCGAACTGCCTGCTCTCTGAATAGCCAAATGACCAGGAAAGGTAACCAAACGCTGAATTTCAGCGTTCGATTATCTTTCGGCCACAATTCGGAGCTCTTTGGATAACCCTGTTGGACTAAATATAAACAATTCATACACGTCTTTTAACATATCAGCAATTTTGACATATGCAATGTCGCACAGTGAGCCACATTACATTTCTATTGCTAACATTAGCGCTCACCTATGTGAGCGTTAACGTTAGCCCTGGTGGGCCTAGTACGGGCGCACCATATTACAATCCAAACGCTAACACGTTAAAAACCTGTTAGCGATTGGAATCTTGCACTTTTCAGCACAAAGTTACTGTACTTTGTGCTCCCTATGCTTAAAATGGGGAGCGCAAAGTGTTAATTAGCATCAGGATTACAATATACTAACCCTAATTACCATCAGGCTCCGGTTACACGAAAGTTAACCCCAGCCTGGACCTGGTGCTAACAGATCCCACTGCTGCAGAATCCGTCAGCACCAGCCAGAAATCGCCCCAAATGTATCAGATACTCACCTTCCATCCCATGGCGTGGACCGTGGCTCCAACCACCTCCTCTGTCCCCCCCTGAGAAGGGAGAGACTGAGGGAAAAAGTCACCAGTCTCCCTCTGCGGACTACTACGCCGACCTGCCTGATCTCGCGAGGCGAGATCCAGCAGACCATGTGACCGTCAGCATCTGCCTCAATAGAGTCCTATGGGGGGGATGCTCGTGGTGCATACTTTCTACATCGAGGGGATGCTCGCGGCGGAGCTTAGCATCCCAGGGCTTAGTGCTGCATTACGATGCAGGCAGCTTTTCGAGCGCCTGCATCTTAATATCATGCTAAAACGCGGACGCAAAGGAGAAACCTGTAGGCGCAGGTTTTTCTCCACAACGTCCCCTTTTTAGCACAATGAATGTAATGTTGCCCACTGTCGGGGAAAGGACACTGGAGAACCATTTGTTCTCCTTGTTCTTCAGCTTTTGTCAAGGAGCAGAGGCACGTCATGTAATCCTTTATACCAAAGAATTGGATGTAGTGTTTGATTTATTTGAGCTTCATTTTTTCAGTGTTAATATCACTCAAAATCACTTAACACTTTTTGGCTGCTAGTGATTTTTTTATCATTACTGGCTGCAGGAGAGAATAAAAACCAAGCTTTCTATGCAAAGTATAGAAACTGCTATTGTACAATAGACAGCCATAGCAGCCCAGCCACAACTGGAGCTTGACTGGAATAGAACAGGAGTTATTAGCTTTAAGAAGTTGTACCGTTGTACTTAAAGACTCACTCGTTAATGTTTATGGCTTGGCTGGAATAGGGCCATAAATTTTGGAAACATGAATTAAATTCAGACATTTTGCCTGGAATTTAGTGGTTAAATCAGTATCAGTTTGCAGGATGTACATCTATAACATTCTATAGCTAGGATAATAAAACTTTCCTGAAAGAAATAAGAATACGACATAGGTATTCATCTATAGCATTTCTTGATCATTCTCTGGACCATGGTTGCGGCTTACAGCTGAAATATTAAATTACAGTGTTTATTTTCTGTTGCTGTTTACCGAGTCTTATAATTTGTGCAGGCGGTCATTTCTAAAGTCATTAAGTACACCCACGTCTTGCAAAAAAAATATAATAAAGTCACTGATGTTAGAGCATATTGACAGAACACTTGACTTTAGTTTGCATTGTGTGTTCAGACTGGTGGGACAATAAGGGTGGTGGGCAATGTCAGGGCCTGCTGAGTTATAAAGAAGCTCTGGTAACACTACATCACTTGTGACTATCTAATGAGGATATCAACAAACCTCGGGCCTTATTCCCATGTTGCCATTAAGCACATTGCTGGAGCCATACAGTAGAATGTCTCAGGCACTGTGCTCTTCTTTTTTAAAGGCATATTACATATGAGACACACGCTGAGCTTGCGTCTTGGGTGTAGCATCAGGTTACTGATATTAGCATCTCATAAACTTTGTATGGGAGATGTTAATATGGCCCCAGCAGATGGAGAATGAGCCATTCCATCCAGGTTGCTCTCCATCTGCGCCTGACATTATTCTAAAATAAAAAGGTCTTTCAGGTGTAATGTATTTGCGTTTCTGCACAATCACGTAACACACAACATTAAGCTCACTATTAAATCCGATACTCACCTTAGATCCCACAATGGTGAGACTGCTGCTTCCTCACTCCGAGAGAGAGGTACACTGGGAACAAACAATTTTCAATGTACCTCCAAGTATCACTCCGCCACCAAGCTGGATCTCTTTTGCATGAGCTTGCGTCCTGTCTCCATGGAGTCATATGGACTCCTGGAGCTGAAAACACAACGCTTGGCGTTACCTCTTAACACCGCACCAGGATTTCCACTGCAGTTGCTGAGATAGCGGCTCCGCCATAATGTTAAATAGCCGGCACTAATGGAAAACTGCAGATGCAAAGGTTTTCTCTTAGCGCCTCCCATTTAACGCTAACATTGGAATAGGGTCCCTTGTTTTCTAAACCTCACAGTGCATATAATATTACAGATAGAGATTGCAACAATATATTCTTAACTGTCTCTCCACTGAGACTGAGGGAAGAAGTGCTCTGATCAGCTGCAACCTGTTTTATCATATCCATAGTCATGGGAAGTTAATATGTTAGGGTTTACACAACAAGGACCATTTAATAATTGCAAACAGTAAATAAACCCAGTCATATTTCATGGTCATTATCGTAAAACTGATAAGTAACAAAAGGATCGATGGGGATCTATAAAGGTAAATAAGCAGGAACAATGCATTCAGCAGGAACACTTTTTGGTTCGCCTATGATATTATCCTATTTATCTTCTGGTTAAAATCCCCCAGAGCACCAACTTTATCACTGAAAATAAAGTAGTCAGTGAGGTGCAGTTCGAGAAAAATCCTTGCATTGCATTGACAGCTCAACCTTGCTTTACAGAGTAAGAATTCTGAGGATGTGTTGCTCACCTGAAGCTTCATCCACACTTTCTTCTGAGATGTGTTCATTCTGATGCACCCACTCTCCGTTGCATTTAAAGAATATCTGCATAGCTGGGATGGCCCGGCACCGGAGACTGATTGGGTTGCTTTTGATGATGTATGCATCTTCAGGCTCCATTTGGAAATAAGGCAAAGTACCAGGGGCAGAAGGCAGGGATTCTGGTAATACTTCTCCATTGTTTCCTGTGGAAATAAAGGAAGAATTTGAGGTAAAACCTGAATGATGTATTATGCACCTTTCAAATTTAATAAGCATAACACAACTATTCATAGAAATATTGCACAGTGACTTGTTTTCAATGGCATTTAGAGGAGTTTAGTCTTTTAAGCAAACCTTAGAAAAACAGAATAGATGTAAATTATTATATTTTTGAAAAATAACAACATTTTGATAGCAAAAGTAGAATGGTTATGTTATATTTCACATCTAAAACACACATATTATCAAATCTTTAAGGATTTGGGACAAACCTCACTTTGACTTTGAGCTTTCATCACTATTACATCCTATTTACTTAAGAGGGCTTTCCTGCCTGGATTGGTCAAGATGCACTTTTCAGCATTTGGATGTCGAGGTATAGCGAGATTACACCAGCTATTCGAGATGTTTTGCAACAGAACCTAACGTTAAACTAGTAGGTACAAACAAGCTTCTCCACATCAAAAAAGACTGCATTACTAGGCCACTACATAAGGGACAGATATCGGAAATATCATTGCTCACAACTTGCACCGGCTGGGTGGAGTAGAGGTAACATCACTGCTCTGCATGGAGAGAGTCTGTGAAGACATGAGTTCGATTCCAGCGAGCACCTCTCCAGTAAGTGTCCTTGGGCAAGACACCTAATGGTACATACTCGCCACCCAGGACATACTTGAAAATGATAGATATCTCAATGTATCCTTCCTGGTAAAATACTTTCTCTAAAAAAATAAAAAAAAATTGTTCTCCCATATATTAAGGCTTGGGAAAACGACCTAGGATCAGAGCCAGTGGATTCTGACTCAGGCTCACATTTGGGGCACTATTGCGTCTGTATCAATCAGCAATGCACATAAAGAATTTGCATACAATATGCTTTTTCATTGGTAGCTTACCCCTTCTCGACTCCACCTTTTGGGCCATTGAGCAACGGCTAGTTGCTGGAAAATTTGTGTTAGTTAAGGAACTTTCCTCCATGTGTGATGGACCTGTCCAAAGCTCCAACCTGTTTGGCAAGTGGTGACAGACTTTGGCCACTAGCATTATTCACAAACTGGTTCTTCTGGATTCTTGGACCTTACTGCTAACAAGACCATGGCCGGATTAACATAGGGGCTGATGGAGCAGCTCCAGGCCCATGCCCCAGAATAGGCCCAGAGAAAGGATAACTATGTCTGCATTGATGGGCATTTGGACCCTTGTATCTCCAACTGTATAGCAGCTACAGGGTCATGTGAGGTATAACTGGAAGAGCCAGAGCATGACCTTTCCAATGATATCAAACATAACCAGGTTTTATGTAACAATAAAAATAAAATAAATTTTTTTTTTCTTTCTAATACAGCAATATTTTTCACTTTTCAGTTATAAAGGGAAAATTGATGCTGCACTAACTCACCATCTCATTTCTCATGTCACCAACAAGTGTGGAGGTGATGGCACAATCTGTTATTACGAATTGTTAAATCAAAAACCTAAACCTCCGCACTGCAGCAAAGAGCACTGGGGGGGGGGGACTTTGGAATACTGCGTCACTAATGTTTACACCGCACAAGGTCAAGTGGGCGTCATTGGACAGGTCAGAGTCTGACCTTTGCATTGATACCAAACGTGACCATGTAAAATCTAAAAAACCGAAAAAAATAAAACTTGTTTCATTTATTTATTTTTTTAGTTCCAAAGCGATGGCATCGTCCATTTGTCACGTATATAATGAGCAATACCCTGCCATTACTCCCCTTCTCATTTCCCACACTAGGAGCAAGGTCAGTGTTTTATACATAATCATATTATTCATAAAACACCATCCTCCAAAACACAGAGGAAATTTTTTATTATTATTTTTTGGTTACAATTGTATAATTTCTCAGAAAAATTCCGTAACAGGTTCCCATTCAATTTTCTTAACAAGAATTCCATATAGAATATATAACCACAAAGGTTCGGATGATAAAATGCTGTAAATGACTGAAATCTGAATGGAAATTTCCTTGCGCAGTATCTGCCTGGTTAGATATACCCGTATCTGCACTATTAAATAACCTAAAATATGTTTTCATTTCACTAAATCACAAAAAAAGCCACCAAAATCTTCGGCTCCAGGCCCATAGAGATCTTAATCTGGCTCTGAACAAGACCTCTGGATGGGCTCTACCGATCAGAAAATAAATTACTTGCTAAATTGGCCCTTGCAACACATAGAGCAATTGCACAACTCTGGCATACTCCACAGATCCCAGCAATTAAATTTGTACACTGTAAAATAGTAGAATCCATGGAAATGGATAAGCTGACCGCAATTTTGCAGAATACGCCCAAAAGTTTCACAAAATGTGTGTAATGCCCCGCGCCGCGGTCCGACCGCGGCCGCCATGTTGGGACACACAGCACCCTTACCCAGGGTCCCTCGTGGCGCGTTGCTCCACGGTTCCGGTCCTCAGCTCCTCAGAGGAGACACGGGGTGCGTCCCACGCCGCCAACGGAATCCAAGTGAGGAGAGACGAAGGGCGCACGCGATCGCCTATACCCTTAAAGCACGAAGTCCTTGGTACTCTGGCGCCCTCCGCTGGTCAATTGAGGAATGCATTACACCTGCACTGGAGATCCTCGCATGCCCCCAATTAACCTATCAAGTACCCAGATATCCCAACTCCACCTATGAGTTCCAGGTGAACGATATTCTTATGATCCTCTGAACCCTGTTTAAACCTGCCGCCTTTCTCAGTTCATTAACCAGGTTATACTGTGGTTCACTGCTTCAGTTATCCAGTGTTCCCTCTTCGTTCCTGTTCCAAGTGAATCCTGAGTTCCAAATCCTCTACCCTGGATTACTCCACGACCACGGTACCAGCTCCAGATCCTGCATCCAGGCTTACTCCACGACCACGGTACCAGCTCCAGATCCTGCATCCAGGCTTACTCCACGACCACGGTACCAGATCCTGCATCCAGGCTTACTCCACGACCATGGTACCAGATCCTGCATCCAGGCTTACTCCACGACCACAGTACCAGCTCCAGATCCTATATCCAGGCTTGTATCACCATCTCCCCATCAAACCAAGTTCGCTGTCTTGGAGTTACACTTGACTCTGCTCTTTCCTTCATCCCCCACATCAAGTCTCTTTCCTCCTCCTGCCGATACCAACTGCGTAATATTTCCAGAATTCGGCCATTTCTTACCGCTGTCACCACAAAACAACTCATACACGCCCTGGTAATCTCCCGACTCGACTATTGCAATAATCTCTTATCTGGCCTCCCTCTGTCCCGCCTCTCCCCCCTACAATCCATCCTGAACGCCTCCGCCAGGCTAATTCACCTCACCCGCCGCTCTGTCTCTGCCGCTCCCCTCTGCGAGTCCCTTCACTGGCTCCCCATCCACTGCAGAATTAAGTTCAAAATCCTTATCCTTACCTACAAAACCCTCACTAACTCAGCTCCTCACTACCTGTCCTCACTAATCACCAAATACACCCCAGCCCGCTCCCTAAGGTCAAACAGTGACCTGCGCCTAGCTTCTCCCCGTATCACCTCTTCCCATGATAGACTGCAGGATTTCTCACGCGCAGCCCCCACTCTCTGGAACGCTCTCCCTCGTACTGTCAGACTTTCCCCTAACTTCTCTTCCTTCAAACGCTCCCTTAAAACGTTCCTATTTAGGGAAGCCTACCACCCAACTCAATGACGCAACCATCAATCACTCTCACCTTGCAGTCCTCTCCTCCTGTTTCCAACCCCAACCCTCCCAGATTGTGAGTTCCTACGGGAATAGGGCCCTCATCTCCTCCTGTACTGTTTGTCAAATGTTGTTCAATGTATTGTATTGTAACCCTGTCTATACTGTGCCTATTGTACAGCGCTGCGGAATATGCTGGCGCTTTATAAATAAAGAATAATAATAATAATTGTTTCAAAGTCCACGTTACCCTTTACTACCCATCGTTCTGGACTTTGTATCACTTCTAAACCCAAAGACCCTTATTTGCAATCCTCCGTTCTGGACTTTGTACTAACCAAGAATAAATTTTGACTAATAGCCTTTTTGTTCTGGACTTATATTTAATTTCATCTCATTAAATATTCAATTGCTTATATACACCTCCTGGTCTCCTTCTTCGACGGTTTGCATTGGGTTCCATACGCACAACATTATACAGGGGTCACAGCCCCTGCCCTTAAAATCTGAGACCCGTGACTTGCTATGTACCCATCCACAGTGGTGGGATGGCTAAAGGGCTCAACAGGGGACGACGATGACACTGTCTTCCTCATTCTTTCTGCTCTAAACCTTACTCGTTATCTCTTTTTTCTAGCATCCCTTTTTTTCCCTCCCCGCTCTGTTGTTTTTAAGTGTTTTTAATTATTTTTTTATCCACACACATTTGAGATATTAGTTCTTCTTACTAGTGCAAAAGCTCTACATATCTCAAATTTACACATTTATTAGCTTACTATTTGATGACTGGACCACTTTCTGTTCTGCTATGTATTTATTCTGTGTTTTTATAAAAAAATAAAAAATTCTGAAGGAAAAAAAATATATATATATATTTTACAAAAAAATAGTTTTTCTCTATTCCAGCACAAGATTGGTCAAAGGAATGTACATCTTGATTTAGTATGGTTCACCATTTTCTGTCTTAATTTCTCAAAACATCTAGCATGAAAGACATTGTGGGTGCAGTTCTGTATGAACACTCGTACATTTCAACTAACCTTGAACACACATCAAACAATTGTTTCTTTAATAGGGAGGTTATAAATAAATAACTCCCAATCCAGATGCACATTCCATTCACCGGACAACCAATATGTCTAGGAAACCTAATTATCCCTTCTCACCCCACATATAAATCTGGGTCAGCATAGAAATGTAATGGAAAAATAAGAGGACTAATGACCACCTGAGAGTGACAGGCCATCAGCTGGCTGCTATTGCACTATTGATCAGGTATTGTGCTGCTTAGTCTTCTGTGTATATGAAATAAAACAAGTCTATAGGGGACAAGAAACTATCACAGATCCAGGTTAGTATTCAAGCCAAACAGTTATATTCTTCTAGAATAAAAGGGTTTATGATCTTACAAACTTTTTTTTCTAAGTGTACAGAAAAATAATCACAAAAGACAGGGGCCTTAAAAAATACTCACAATGTCAATCTACATCTATTCTGTATAACGTCCCCCCTCCTGAGAAATTACTGGATTTTATTTCAATATTAAATGGTATGAAATATGCACGAGTATGCAAGAAACTTGAATCCATAAGAAGATAGGGCAGCACAATGTACAATTTTGTATCCATGCATACAAAACATATATTGCAGGACAGGTAATTAGTACATTGGGCATCTTATAGGTGTCAGGATAGGGAGGGACCAAAAAACAGAAACCCCGGGAATGTCAGCAAGTAGGTGACTTCTAACTTGAGAACTGGTCGTTGTATTGGCCGAGGAACTACAACAACGAGAGAATAGTAAAAGAAACTAGCTAGAGTCAGGATATCAGAGAGGCACATAAACGAGAATACAAAGCCAAGGTCAAAATCATAGGACATAGAATGGTCAGACCAGACTGAGTTAATAAACAACAGCATTGAATGACTGCTAAACAAGTGTTAGTCCTGACCATGGCAGGTCTCGGTGCTGCTTACCTCCCGGCTCCAACGGCATCCTATGTGCGCGACCCGCCGACATAGCGTCTTTTACCCCCAGGTGGCCTGTCGTGCTGATGACATCATCGCACTCGCGGCAGCTGTTCCTAGCACCACGTGACCTGGTGGACCAATCACGATTAAGGGCGCTGAATTTAAACTTGCTCAGCCTTGAATTCAGTGCTCTTTCGTGGTTTCAGTGTTACTGACCCTTAAGCAGGGCTCGAGTCGAGCGGGAACGCGTGGGAACGGCGTTCCCGCACTTCTCCCACAGCGGGAACGCAGCATTCCCGCTGTGGCCCGAGCCCGAACGCTATTGCCGGCGGCCGCGTGCTTCCTGTTAGAACGGCCCGTGACAGGAAGTGGAGCCACTCGCCTGGCTATTTCATAGATCCCAGGCGAGCGGCTGCACTTCCTGTCAGCGGCCGCTGAAGCAGGAAGCACGCGGCCGCCGGCAATGTGCGGCAGGAGCATCAGAAAAGCAGCAGAGGAGCAGCAGAGGTGAGCTGGGCTGGGGGCAGTATCCATGAGACCTGGGGGCAATATCCATGAGACCTGGGGGCAGTATCCATGAGACCTGGGGGCAGTATCCATGAGACCTGGGGGTAATATCCATGAGACCAGGGAGTAATATCCATGAGACCTGGGGGCAGTATCCATGAGACCTGGGGGTAGTATCCATGAGACCAGGGGGTAATATCCATGAGACCTGGGGGCAGTATCCATGAGACCAGGGGGCAGTATCCATGAGACCAGGGGGCAGTATCCATGAGACCAGGGGGTAATATCCATGAGACCAGGGGGTAATATCCATGAGACCTGGGGGCAGTATCCATGAGACCTGGGGGTAATATCCATGAGACCTGGGGGCAGTATCCATGAGACCTGGGGGCAGTATCCATGAGACCAGGGGGTAATATCCATGAGACCTGGGGGCATATCCATGAGACCTGGGGGCAGTATCCATGAGACCTGGGGGCAGTATCCATGAGACCTGGGGGCAGTATCCATGAGACCTGGGGCAATATCCATGAGACCTGGGGGCAATATCCATGAGACCTGGGGGCAATATCCATGAGTGCTGGGGCATTATCCATGAGACCTGGGGGCATTATCCATGAGACCTGGGGGCATATCCATGAGACCTGGGGGCATTATCCATGAGAGCTGGGGGGGCATTATCCATGAGAGCTGGGGCAATATATACCCATATGAGCTGGGGCAATTATATCCAAGTGAACTGGGGGCAATTATATCCATGTAAACTGGGGAAAATATATCCATATAACCAGTGCTGTGTATATTATTCTTGGGGTTCAGTGCTCTGTATGTTATTCTGGGGGCTCAGTGCTGTGTATATTATTCTGGGGGCTCAGTGCTGTGTATATTATCCTGGAGGCTCAGTGCTGTGTATGTTATTCTGGGGGTTCAGCGCTGGGTATGTTATTCTGGGGGTTCAGCGCTGGGTATGTTATTCTGGGGGTTCAGCGCTGTGTATATTATTCTGGGGGTTCAGCGCTGTGTATATTATTCTGGGGGCTCAGCGCTGTGTATATTATTCTGGGGGCTCAGTGCTGTGTATATTATTCTGGGGGCACAGTGTTGTGTATATTATTCTGGGGGTCTGTGCCTGGATATATATATATATATATATATTATATATAAAATGCATTAGTCCAGTTGCCACAATCACGAGAATACCTGTACGTAGTGATACCTTTCACTGATCAGTATAGTTTCCAGTTTATACTCTTGAAAGCTTGTCTTTTAAATGTAAAGTTAACCCAATAAAAATGGTATCACCGGCACGCACTGCTATACTCGTGATATATATATATATTTTCTTCAGGTAATGGGGGTTGTGGAATTCGAGGGTGAGTTCCCTCACTTTTTTTCCCAGGACTTGACCCCTGCCCTTAAGTGCCCCTGTGACTATATTTTCTGACTGATTTAACGTGTTTGACCCAGATTTGGCTATCGTATTTGTGTATTTCTGTGCTCCCTTTACTCGGCTTGATATTTAGACCATTCTATTTGCTTTAGCTTCTTTAGTCCTGTTGCCTGGTCCAGCCTAGCTCCCTCCTTTATACTCTCGTTCCAATTTCCCATACTTTCTATCTCTTTACCGGCCAAATATAAGGACTGGAGTTTCCTTCCTTTTCGCTATCCCTGCCTTATAGGTCTGCTTTCCAATATTGCTAAAACCAGCCATCTCAAGGACTGGTATAGGACTTTGGTTAAGGGCTTCCTAGTCCTGCGTATAGGGCTTGCCCGCAACACGCCCCAGAAGATCCCACCGCCAGCCCAACAACAATAAACCATTGTAGGGTAACTACTTAGAAAAACAGGAAGTCTTCTATACCCTGTGGAGTGTTCGAATTGTTGGTGACAAAGGGTATGCACCAGGAAGTGCAGGAAAACTGGCATTCAGGATATTGACGGAAGGACGCGTTGCCATTAAGAGGTGACTTATGTGAGGTGTCATTAGAATGACGTAAATAAGGGCATACTGCATTGTAATGGCATACGTCGAGGTAAGTGACGTTGGAATGACACAAGTCAGGTCTCGTATCTCCAAAACGACACCAGTAAGGGCATGTGTCACTTGAATAATGACAGTCAGGGCAATTATTGTCAGAATGACATACAGCATACAAATCAACAAAGAAGATAAGGTCAATACGATTGGGGAATCGTGACAATAGGTTGGGATAGCAGATATGTAAAAAACATAGATCTTCAAAGGTTTTAAGGTGCAAAAATTATTTTCACAGGGATATTACACTTGAATGATAATGATACTTCACCTTTTTAGAATATTCATCACTTATATGTTACCAATATTTTCTACTTTTTGTTAATAATATCATATTTTAGGAATATTACAGCATGGTCTAAAATGGATAGTCCGTAATATTTTTCTTATTCTATAGAATTATATTGGTAGAGGGGAGAGGATTCTAAAGGGCACTTAAAATATTTAATTTGCCGTACAATAAAGTTACTGCTGTGAAAGGTCAGTCTGTGTTTCAAGACTTATTTATTAGCTTGGGAGAGATAAAAATGTAAAAGAAAGTGCTATGATATGCTCTGGCAAAGCCATCATGACCATTCAGCAAGATTAATGCCCAAGACCATAGGGTTGCATAAAGGAATTTATACGTAGTGTTGGCAGCCAGGTAAAATTCTTAAAATGCATTTTTTTATATTTAAAAAGTAACATCAGCACAAAAAAGGAAGAGGGGATTTTTTTTCGGGCGACTAATTCAAACATATTATCTCATCTGCAGAATATGAATGAAGAAAAGAAAAATAGAAAGAAAATACATATATAAAAAAAAGGAAAAAAAATATTTTGTTAGCAGGGAACTTGTTCATCTTTTAATATATGCTGACCTTACATCAGGAAACCATATTTATCTTTTTCTCAAGGCTGTGAAACATGTTTACCACAGTTGTTCTTGTTTATTTTTGTGCTGCAGTGGATTTCTATTTATGCCTTTATCTGTTTTTAACCACCCTGGGTGGAGTAGAGGTAACATCACTGCTCTGTAACCGTGGAGAGAGACTGTGGAGACACAGGTTCGATCCCTGCATGAGCACCTCTCCAGTAAGTGTCCTTGGGCAAGACACCTAACGGTACATACTCGCCACCCCGGACATACTTGAAAACAAGAGAAATCTCAATGTATTCTTACAGGTAAAATCCTTTCTCTAAAAAATAAAAAAAAAGCACCCACTTACCATTATATTCTATGGCTGGCATCAATGAAGTTTTAATCTTGAAGGTATCTCAGTTCATATGAAATGTATTCACTTTGACCCAAGTTGGTATTGGTCTGGGCATAAATGATAATACTGATAACCAGCCGCACTGATGAAATCGCTCATCTATTAATAATTAATTGGAGATAGGATATTGAAAAGAAGCTGAAGAGAGCTAGAAATGAGGATGCTCTAACCCAAGGCTAGATGGCTAATGCCCTGGGTGTCAAAGCACAGCTGCCCACTTCTGCAGGATACCACAAAAGATCACAGACCAAAGGAAAATGAACAGAGGCATGTGCCTTGATCATTCACCCTGGCCGAGTGCCCCACAGTCAACAGGCAGCCAGCCCAACGTATCAAGCTAGATAAAGGCCCTACGATAGGACCAAAATGACATGTTTTCCAGTAAGTCTTTCTCCTCTGTTTCACATACCCGGTTCCTTCTTTGGTATATAATAAAAAAGCAGAAAGACAGACTCCAAAGCGCCGGATCGTGATCCTCTCCCGGAGCTGGCTGACATCTTGGATGTCGGCCAAGCTTCCGGGAACTCCCCCTGACAACTGGCATCATCGTGCATAGCGTGAGGACGTCGGTTTTAGAGTTAACCCCTAACTGCCACCAATGGTGGAGATAGGGGGTTCCAATGAACCCCCTATCTCCCTATCCGTGGCAGCTAGGGGTTAATGTTTGATGGCCTTGGATTGGCCAGAGCATGACCATTCCAACGATACCAAACATGACCAAGTAAAAAGTTGTATATATATATATATATATATAGATATTTTTTTTAAAAAAAAAAATAATAATAAAAAAATCAATTTTTTTTTGTTTTGTTAATGCAGCAATATTGTTCCCATTCCAATTACAATGTGAACAATGATGTTGCACTAACGATTTTTGTATGGGGTGGGTTTGTTAAAAATCACGTAATTTTCCCCCAAAAATAATGTAACAAGACACAATTTAATTTTTTTTTAACAAGCGCAAACCATAGAAAATATAACCGCAAATGCTTGCATATTAAAATGTGGAAAAAAAACACTTTACACGTTATAAATGACTGAAAATTCTAATTGTATTGCATTTTTTGTTATAATATACAGACAGGAAATGATGTATACATATAATAATGATATATTATGAGTCTGCCGGAAAGAACGATATATAATATGTCTGGGTCATATAATAAAATAAGGCTTCAAAAACACGGTTAAACATGATGAGCGAAACCGGTAAAAATGAGCTCAGCACAGAGGCGTGAAATGGCTCAGCAGCGAAAGGGTTAAAGTTAATACCTCAGACTAGTGGACCCTAAACTAAAGGGGTTATTCCGAAAGCAACGAATCTTCAGTGTACTTTGACGATTCCATTTCGCCAACCCTGAGGTGAAAGCACTATTCGCTGCAGAGTCACTGAAGTGCGCCGAAGACCTCAAAAGTGACTCCCGAACTGCAGGAAAAAAACAGAACTCTGCGATTTTTCTAATCAATGTGTAATAATGCATTAAAATGCGTGTAAACAATAAAAGGGCCTGTTACAAAATTTTTAAAAAAATGCCTTTTAAAAAAAAAATGGAAATAAACATTTTTGTCTAGCAAATATAAAAAGATGTTCTAAAAAATAAATTAAAAGGCTTTTTGCTGAAAATTAAAATAATAAATGGTTGAATAAAAAATGATAACATTGTTTTACATTGAATCCTATGGGATTCGCTCGTTTAAACCTGTTGAACTAAATCGCTGAAAATCTGGGCATTTCACTGACACTTTGGTGCAGTTTGGCGTTCTCTGAATAAATTAACCATTACTGCTCTATGGGACAATTTCACTGCCGGCGATCTGCACCATATTTCGCTGTCAAATCGCCTGTATTTGGCAAATTAACAGCTTTCTGAATAGACAAACTGCCCTGTAATTACACCGTACAGTGAAACTCACCTTTCTCTGCTCTTCGGTGGCAAGTTCGGTCCTTTCTGAATAAACTCTTAGATCTCTGTTAAAAAGAGCTTACATAAAATGCTTCAAACACAATGTAAAATAATATATTTCAACCTTGAAGGCCTGGTTGTGTTGACTAATTCCGTTTGTATCATCGTGTCTTTGACTGGAAAACAAACCTCTCATTCTGCAAAGCCTTTTGTCTCTCTGCATGATGGTCCCACAGCTCACACGATATTGCTTTTTCTCAGAAAATAATTATGGCCAAGAACTTGTTTTGCTTTCTTTATTGGCTGAATCTTTAAAGCTGTTGATTTTTGTGATGCAACTGGCAATCATTAGAGAATGGCTGTTGTTATCAATGGGATAGTTTTGTATATGAGATCTCTTGTGTTAAACGTTTTTTTTATGATTTTTCTCTGGCTTCCAGGCATTCTTGTTCCAGTCTTACAGGACACGCTTCTATAAAAATGTTATGTTATGTTATGCATTATTAACAGATAATTCAAGATTTTGTTCACTTTCATGAAAGTCTATTTAACTTACTGACGTTTTGATTATTTGTTTTCTAATTACACTACTTATTATTAAAATCCTATTTTATGGTGGATAGTTGCTCAGATACAGCGAAACTTAAACTATCGCTGAGTACAATGGCTCGGTTTCCTAGAACATTTTCTGAGTGTTAGGTGTAAACACATGAGAGTTATTTGACGAGCCTACCTAGTACAGATGGAAACTG
The DNA here is from genome assembly GCA_009667805.1 of Leptobrachium leishanense. Classification (NCBI taxonomy): domain Eukaryota; kingdom Metazoa; phylum Chordata; class Amphibia; order Anura; family Megophryidae; genus Leptobrachium; species Leptobrachium leishanense. The sequence continues at coordinate 136,722,808 of CM019065.1, forward strand.
CCCAACTCTTTCTAAACCTGAATGGAGAAATTATTAGCAGAAAATTAACTCCCAAATTAGAGTTTATTGAGACATGTTTACTGTCTCAGTAAAATTTATTGCAGGGAATAGAACCCCCACAGAGTAAACAGCTAAAGTAATGTAAACAATTTTTTTATTATTCTTGCAAGCTTAACTGCTTGGCTGCAGAGGACGCACTCAGTGTGTTGTCGGGATTGCTGCCAGCGTGCAGACGACGCACTGACAGCGTCCTGTCTTCATTGCCACGATCCGCCGATATTTTGGCCAATCATGGCATTTCCCCACAGCGGGCTGACATCTTGAATGTCAGCCCTTGCAGTGGGACTGCCCTCTGCATGCATGAGATGACATCAGAAACAGGGATTCCCCCTGCCTGGCAGGGAATCCCATAACAGGAAATGCAAGGGTCCTTCGGACCCCTGTATTTTGGGATCTGTAAATCGGAGAGTGCGAGTTCAGATGACGTTAGAAAGGCTAGAGTCCAACCTATTCAATGATACTAAAATATGAACTCTAGAAAGTGTAAGAATAATCAAAACATTTATTAAAATTGTACTTTTTTCTCAAGCAGCTCCATTGTCCATTTTCCAAAGATACCAAATATGAATATGCAAAATGTAAAAAACAGGAAATAAATTGCAAAATTTATTTTTTAATTTTTTTATGGTTTCAAGCAGTAGCATTATATGCTTTTGCTTATAAAGCAAGCAATGCCACATCAATAACTCACCTACTCATTTCCCACAGTGTGAGCAAGTGTGGAGGTGATGGCGCAAAGCATTTTTATGCAATGGTTCATAGAACATGCAAGGAGAGGAAGGGTATTGTGAACCCCTGTGTCTCCATTATTTACACTCAACATGGTCATGTGAGGTATCCTTGGAAAGACAAGAATCTGACCATTGCAACAGTACCAAAGATTACCATATAGAATATAAGAAAAAAAATTGGTCATGCTCCAAATTACATGCAAATTTTTTTTAATTTTTTTTCAGTTTTGGTTAAAATTGTCTATTTTCTTAGAAAAATGCATTAACAGCTTGTCCATTTTTTAAAAAAAAATAAAAAATAAAGTAATCGATAGAATATAGAAATCCAAAGGTTTGGATGATAAAATGTAAGAAAATAATTTTACACGCTGCAAATTATTGAAATCCAAATGGAAATATACTTTTTTTTCATGTTTTCTTATAGCATTCTGACAGAACATGACATATACACATAATAATGCTATATTTTGAATCTCCTGAGTCTGCAGAAAAAAAGGATGTATAACTTGCCTAGATCCTCTGAAAGAGCAAGACTGTAAATTCCGTTTAACCCCTTAAGGACGCAGGGGTGGCGCCCTTAAGGGGGTCGATTTCGCCGGCGAGGCGTACAGGTACGTCTCGCTGACAGGTGCCATCGCGCGGCACTGATTCAGAGCCCTCCCCGCAGCCTGTGCGCCGTGCGCGTCATTGGCTGCAGGGGACGACTTGATTTCAGGCCGTCCCTGTGCAGCCAATGACTCGCGCCACGAGTCAGCGCGCGCAGGCTGCGGGGAGGTGCCAAGGCGACCCCATTGAAGACAGCGGGGCGTACCTGTACGCCTCGCGTCTTCAAAGCCCGCCTGCCACCAGGACGTCATGGAACGTCCTGCGGCATTAAAGGGTTAAACGTGATGAGCATAACTTGGTCAAAATGAGCTCAGCCCACAAGTGAAATGGCTCGGCAGCGAAGGGATTAATTTATATATGCTCCATAGTTAATACATATTTAGCAACAAACACCAAAACAATACTACTCAAACAAGTATCTGACATGAAAATGAAAAATAGATGGCTAAAACTGTAAAAATAGATCCCAGGCAGTTAACATAATGAACACATATAGCAAAATAGGTTTCCAAATGGTGCTACCAGAAGGTAAATCAATGCTTCATCTTTAATGACTATAACAACTCTCGTCCATCCCCCAGAGGGACACGACTAGCAAGAATGCTACCTGCCCATTGTAACCACTAATAAAATACTGCTTGGTGAGGAGGAGAGGTAGTTCCATGCCACACAGCCAGCCCACACACCTTCACCCCTCCGGACCACACACGTCAACTGCACACAGTCAAGCCCACTACACCCACATTGACAGTCCCATACTCTCACTCAACTTCATACACTCCGTCATCAGCACCAGTACCTGCATTTCCCATCCTGTTTGAATTGATGATAGGCAGTCCTCTCTGTTGTCCATTGTATATTTATTTATAATTATTCACGCATCTCTCCTCCATAAATTTCATCTGTATTTTATCTGAATTACCATGTTTTTTCTTACACATACATGTTTGAAAGGTGCTTAGTATGACCACTTTTATTGGTTCTTGAGTCTGAAAGGTCAACAGATTCCTCCAAAGGTTGACCAATCCCTAAAAGCTGTGAATTGATAATCTATGACTGCAAGCAGCAGAGGCATTGAATATATTAGCAAAAAGCAAGAAGCTAAAAGCTTCATAGTAATAATGATCAAGCTACATTTTTCTTTTGAGTAAATCAACTGATCGAAACACCCAAATGATAAATTGAGGCAACACTGTGACTTACTCGCCAATAGAAGTACAGGAACCTGTACTCGCTGGGGGTGTTAGTTGATATACAGGGCACCCAAATCTCAAAATCTTGAAAATGAAATAGCCAAATATGGTTCAAATAAAAGCAAGGACATACTTGAAAACAAGAGAAATTTCAATGTATCCTTCCTGGTAAAATACTTTATAAATAAATAAATAAGTAAAGCATGGAATAATATCTATTTGTTTGCAGCACACTTACAAAATGCAAACACATATGATAACTCAACAGTGCGGAAAAACATGCAAGCATACAAATGTAGCCACATCTCCAACTCCAAAGTGCCAGTCATCAACCAGCCCTATAGTTCATTGATAATAGACAGCGTATGCGACTAACTAGTGTAGGAACACTCAACATTAATATTTGTCTCTATGGCTATATGGCAGCATTTATTGTTTGCAACTGAATGTAGGTATTTATCAACCAGCCCCATTGAAAGGTAAATGAAGACTTTAGCGAATGTTGGCATCGGGGGGAATGCCCATGAAACGCCTACATTCTGCCTATTGACAGATAAACAGGGACAGAAAACTCACATCCACTATCAAGAACAAGACATCAAATGGATTCGAGCAAAACCGACAGACACATCACTATACACACAGCATGCTACTTGTTGACACAAATCTCCAAAAGTAACAAAACAAAATGTCTGTAACAGCATACATGTGGATTTAACATAAAGATAACATAGGTAGTAATGGTTTCCCAGTATTCATCAGACTATAGTGTTTTGTGTGGCCACTGCAGACAACTTTTTTCCTGGACATACCCCTTTGGCAATCAGTTCAAGTTGTAGGAACATTTGATACATTGTGACTGGCACGTCTACTTGCACTATGATCCACTCCCACCATGACCATAAAGAACCATATAGAATCTAGGCCATTGACTAGTCTTGCAAGCTGTTGAGGTTTTCACTTGCTGTATGTACATACTGAATATTTTCTGCAAACAGAGCAAAGAGTTGAGACTTTTGCAAGGAGAACAGGGAATGCAAATTCCCACAAGCACCTTTGAAATTGCTGATTTCGCAACCAGTGCAGGGAATACCAGTTCCTGCATGGATCGCATAGATTGTCATTTCCTTCAAAACGTACTTCAATTCTCAATAGATTTTTTACATTCTACAGGGCTTGTTGGATTTACAAATACAGGAAATGCAACGTTTTTTTCCCAGGCTTAGCAAAACAATGTATTGTGCCTACTTTTCTTTGTCTATAAAGGTATGTTTCAGCAGTTCTGAGGTCAATATGCAGGCGCCTTAGCCATATTGGAGCTATTTCTAGCCTTTATCAAGCTCTGTCAAGCTCAAATTGTTACATTGTCTGGACCTCATACACTAAATTGACCTGCGTCTCTATCAGGACACAGGCCTTTATCTGCTTTTGCTCATTTCCTTGTAATGTATTAATGTCCCATGCATAGGTCATACTTTTCTCATCAAAATAACTGGGTGACAGCAGGAAAATTGCACTGCCAGCTGAGTAGTACAAAGAACGAAAATCAATTCCCCATGCAATTTGTGGTAGTAGAAAAAAAAAATACAATCTACAAGTAGTTAGTAACTGTTGTGTTAGATACTAGAAAAAAAAGAACACAGAAAAAAAATTATCACATTGGAACATTGTGTCCCCTAATGTGTCACTCCTTCTTATCAAGGCTCCTAAATGTGATTCTTTCTTTCGTTCATGTGAGAATAAGACCCATTTATGGATATTCAGCCGCTGTGAGTTTTCAGCTAGGCTATAACCATTCGCACACAGTCAAACGGCAAAGATTTATGAGCCGTCAGTTTGAGTTTCAGGCCGGTTGGTTGGGTTGCATAGTCAGCAGAAGAGTCAAGCGGCAGCCAGGATTCCAGAATGCCATATTACACCGCGCCGCAACTCGCTTCACCTCATACGAAAAAGTTAAAGTTTGACAGGCGCGATGCTTTATGGATGACATACCTTCAGATAATAGAGAGAAATGCACACGCATGACAGGAAGCGGAGAAAAACGAAAACGCTGAGAAGATGGGATGAATTCAGTTACAAGTACATGATAGGAGCGCTGGGCCGCTGGCTCTGTGAATTCTAAACACAGTGTTTTCTGTTTAATATAGTTCAAAAGCTTTCTGTCTAAACATAATTTTTTTTTATTTATTTTGCAAAACATTGCCAATAAAAAGGGTTATTCAGAAAAATCTATTCTAAGGGAACATCACGTGACCATGCATGTACACGCTAAGGCCAGCGCCAGACAAACGCAGTCATGTCCGTGTCGCTGCACAGTTTATCATCCGTCGTAGCATTGATTTGTGATCAATAGAGACCAACACACCGAAGTGTGCACGCACCACGCAGGTGGCAATGGAGGCCATTTAGGCCTCGACGTAAAAGCGCTACGACGGAAGCCCAAAGTGCGCCGCATCCACGTAGCGGCCTGTGTGAGAGTTGACGCGACGTCAGACGCAGCGCATTTGCGACGTCCATCACGATGATGCTCAGAAGTTTTTTTGGTCTGGCTGACTGTACCTGTCCTTTCATTTTAATGAATTTTGTTTCTCATATTTCCCCGTTTTTTTCGACATCCGTCAAAAAAAACGAACTGTGTGGTGTCTACAGTATCTTCTGTCAGTACGTCCGTCCGTCCGTTATGCACGCACGCAGAGTGTGCTCAGACTGCTTTCGTCTAACAGCCTAAATCTTCACTGATTTCACAATCATGGATGGCACACACACACATAAGATTAGCTGGTGATAACTCCGTATCTGGGATTGCTGCAGGTTTGTCCTTTAACATATAAACCCTTCTGGATCATAGAGTGACATTTTATTATACCCAAGCATTACTTCTTTTTCTTTTTCCCCTTACAAAACCTACAGGGAGGAACCCTCTGATGACATGGCAAAGCTCTTATTGACAATGCATACACAAAGTATGAACTGGGAGTTCTGAGATTTTTCCTATCGTTTTCAGAGAGCTGATTCTTAATCAAAGATCTTCTTTTGTCATAAATTTATGGTGGAAATGGCTCAGCCCGAAATCCCAAATAACAGAATCCAGAGAGACAAACTCAATGGTTTACTAAGCCATCTTTAGCATTTTATAACATATTTTTCTGACATCAGCTTTCTTCAAGTCAAGACTGTGGGCATGACTGGCATCAGCAATATAAACCCGTGTCCATTTAATTCCCATTGCGCTTATGATTGTTGGCAGGATGCTGATCCATAGTTGGAACAGTCCACTAGTGTATGGGTTTATTTAGATTAATGTCTTAGTCTCCATTTACACAGAAGAAGAGGATATTGAAAGGACTCCTGACTTGTTTGTCAGGGACCCAAACTATATTCATGAGTCTTCAGTTACAAAATTATTTCAGTACTATTTTCCAACAGTATATGCAGCATATATTGAAGTTAATGCGGCCAAAACTAGTCAGATTTCAAAAGCATCTCCATCAGGGAAAGATTGCAGTAAGCATTTTATTTTGGGCACTTGCCAGGGGCCAGATGAATACAATGTGCCTCAAGAAAAGGAAGTACTACCACTACAGTAAATTATTTATTGTTTACTTTTGCCTAAGGCCAAATGAATATTATGTGTCTGTTACAACCAAATGGGGAATCCACTGTAATAATTATAATATGATATCAGTGGCCTTAGATTTAGGTTTTGACCAAGAGGTTATAAGCAGATGGTATAGAGAATCACTGTTCACATTGTGTCTATTAATCCTTTAGTATAACAACCTCATTTTACTTGTTTGGTAAATAAAGACCTAGACACGTGTGTGTGTGTGTGTCTGGTTTGACCAGTAATTTCCATTTTTCTCATTTACTGCACCCACATATATTATACACCACAGGACACAAAGGGCTGCATTTGATGTGAAATATGGAAAAATGCAGCAACAGAACTATTTTTCCGAGAGGCTGTTTCGCAGCACTTTGATCTTTATGATTGGCTGTCACAGTGACCGCTGTGCTGAGATGTCACGTTTTGCTGCTGGGACCCTGGGGTACTCAGCAACAGTATTAACACAGTTGATCACCACGCCTGTGATTGCACTGCACGGTGTAAGTGGCATGATGAAATTATTCCATCATGGGTCCTTTGCTGTAGGACATGCATGATGGACCACTTATGAAAACGTTATGAGACCTAAGTGGGGACCCATCGTAGGGCAGGTCACTAGTGCAGTTGCATTTTCTCAGAATCCTCTTAAACCTTGTGTTTGCTCAGTCTAAGGGCCATATTACATACTTGGTGCTAACTTAACCAAGGCTGTTGTAAACTTCCCAGAGCCATTATAACCTATGGAGGTTTTAAGTTTACAACAGCTCTGGTTAAGTTAGCACCAACTATGTAATATGGCCCTAAGTGCACAGGGTAATCCAGAGGTGGCCTCTTACTGGAGATGCCTAGAGGAGTATCAACTTTACCCTCCTGCTAGGCCTTATGAGGCTGAAACAATTGTCATGGGTTGTCTCCAGCACAGGAGACTTCCTTGACATTCAGCTTTGGCCACCACCTTTTTGCTCATCCATGATGGCATAGTTCTTCGTGAGGCAGGATAGCATAAAAGTTAACTAGTAACTTACTAAAGAGTAAGATATGACTAAGCTAATGAGCTAAACAGCTTTTTTAATCCCTATTTAAAAAGTTTGCACAAAAGGTGTACTTTATATACAGCTTACTGTGTAAATTCAAACCATAGGGACGGAACTATAGTAAACTAACATGCACAATACTTTTTGATTTTTAGAAATCATCTGTAGACACTATCCATACATTTATATAGCTACTGTATATGAATATGAAAATACAAATAGTTACATTATTATATTACACATTGTGCTCTTTCATTGAACAGAAGTAAAACCAAGCAAAACAATGAAGATATGCACATAAAGCAACCAGATCAATAAAAAGATTTATAAATCACACATCTTGTCATGAAAGCTTTCACAGAATTAGAAATCAATAAAATTACTATTGTGATCGTGATTATCATATAGAATAATTCATGGTATCTAAGCAACAAAGCATGGTTTCTAATCTATCAGTAATGCAGGATCTATATGTAGCCTGGGAATATAGCATCAGGAATACGGTGTCAGAGTGGTTATTGTGCACACTTAGCACTCTGAAAGGTTATTCTTTCAGAAAAGGAGAGCAGACATAGGTTTGCACAGGGGGTGTATGCCCAGGCACACCCTAATATTGTGTGAAGAGGACCTCTTTCACCTCTTACATTGACATTTTAGATGTCCCTTATTTGGTTCATGATGAAAAGCATAAAAACTGACAGTACCTCTGTTTACAGTCTTGTTCTTACTAATGAAAAATGTGCATTTTCTGCAAATTCTTCTAAACATTTCGAAACAGTTTTTCAATTAATAAATGTTCTATGGGTGTACACCCTAATGTAACGGGCTGATAGAAAACATCCATTAAACATTCTCACAAATACCCACACAAATTGTACAACTCGCAACACATTATTTCCTGGCTATTCCTTTCTATTGCACAAATATCCCTCATACCTTCTGGGACCAGACTGTAAACTCTACCACAAGGTTGTGTTGGGAGCTAGATGAGCCTTGGCCAAACACTGGAGAGACGTAGAGGTCCCCTCTGTATCTATTGCAGATGCATTATATCACTGAAGCCTACCACATGGATAGACTCTCTGCCATGTGTACACGACACACTTCCTGCTTTCTAGAAGACGTGGGTAGGTTAGGAAGAGATGCTCCTTTAGAACAGTTAGGTATTGGGTTGCCCGCCTTCCCTCCTCCTTTTTTGTTCTACTCTCCCCCTTCTCTTCCCCTCTCTTTATACGCTGTCCTCTCTATCTTCTCTTTGTCAGGTGGTTGGCATTACTGAGGGCTGGGCAAAACTCATAACATTCTGATCGGAAATCGTTGTTTATGCGGCTAATGGAGGTTTGTGGGTATCACCGTTCTTCCGACTGTTCTTATGGCCCTGCGTGGCGCTTCCATTGTAATGTGTCAAAAATCTTGAAATAATGAATTATAGAAAATTCAGACCCTTGCATCAAAACTGGAAGAATTCTGAACATTTTATTTTCAACTCAGCTGAGGATTGCCCTTTCCCTCTCATGATGATAACTGACTGTAATACATAAAACTCAAGCAGTATTTATTGTCACATCATTGTAGGATCTGTAGTGCTTTTTCACTCAAATCTTAAGTTTTCTTTGTGCGCAACTAGATATAAATGAGAAACAAATCCATTTGGCTCCGATATAACTACTGCCTGGTTAGCAAATCGAGAAGATTTATTCCAATTAAGAGTAATTCATTCTTTAAATGATGCAGTTTTGTCCACATGTTGATTAAGAAAAATATATTTCCACACATGTATCTCTGCATTTAAAACCTGAGGCTCCTTGATTAATTACCTTTAATCGCGCTAACAAACCAAGCAGATTTATGGTTATGAAGCTATGGCTGTTATTGTATCATTTACCAAGAATGTAACGATAATCTGTTAGAAGTAACCTGAATTGCATGTGATATATTATCCTAATTCCTCCATATATCAACGAACACAGCAGAGGTTTATAATGTAGATTTGACATGATTTCATTTGAGGCAATGCTTGCAATTCATAGACTGCAAGGAATCCTTACAGCCACCATCTGTAATGAGATTTGATTACGTTTGAAAATGTTATAATTTACATTTTTGTGACTGCAATCAATGCAGTAGAACAAGCAGAAGAGGAAAGATTACTAGTCGGTCTAGAATGAATTTCATTTTTAAGCAAATGTATGCAGCAATCCTAAAATTTTGTCTACTGTTACTGATCCATTTTAAAATGCTTGGGAATAATTATATATATATATATATACATATATATTTTATCTACTAGATTTTTCCAACACTCCTCCCATACGCTCGCTAACTCAAACTGTGCGCTGGTGCAAAGGCCCAGCATTGCATATACACTGGGCTACATTACAATCCCCGCGTTAAAACAGGGGCGGTAGGGAGAAAAAAAATGCGCCCACAGTTTTCCCCCTACAGCCCCTGTTTTAACGGGGGATTACAATGCAGGTGCAAAAAACTGCTGCCTGCATTTGTAGCGGGAGCTACGCCCCGGGAGCGCCGCCGCGAGCATCCACTCGATGGACTCCATTGAGCCAGACGCCAGTAGTCACATGACCTGCCGGATCTCGCCTCGCGGTCGGCGTAGTGATACGCAGGGAGAGACTGAGGAACTTTTCCCCCCAGTCTCTCCCTGCTCCTGCCGGACAAAGGAGGCGGTTGGAGTCGCGGTCCTCGCCGCGGAACAGGAGGTGAGTATACGATTCTTTTTTTTATTTTTGTGGATGGTGTTAACGGATTCTGCAGAAGCGGAATCCGTTAACACCAAGTCCTGGCTCTGGTTAACTTTCCGCTAACCAGAGCCAGACGGTAATCAGCATTAGGACTTTGTAATCCTAACACTGATTAACACTTTGCGCTCCCGATGTTAAGTATAGGGAGCGCAAAGCGCAGTAACCTCATCCTGAAAAGCGCAAGGTACCAAACGCAAACGAGTTACTTAATCCATTAACGTTTGGATTGTAATATGCGGTAGCCACTGCGGCTACCGTTAATGCTCACGCAGGTGAGGGTTAACGTTAGCACATAGATTGTAATGTAGCCCGTTGTTTATATAAAGAGTGTTGTATGGACGCACTTAGAGGAACACATACAAAAAAAAACTAAATATAGTAAGGTTCGTTGTTGTGGCTCATGCAGAGTCTTTAACAACATCTTACTATTATTAAGTATGTGTATGTTAAAGAAAGACTGCTCCATCCATCCACATATAAAACATTTGATTTATTATGTATTATGTGGAGATGATGCAGGTGTGTTTTCTGTGTTTCAGCAATTTCATTGACACATTATAATCCCACATAGGTTTTTCCTCTTGTCTTGTTTATACAGAAACAATGCCTTGTGAAACTCAGGATAGTGTTTGGTCTGAAGAGTGGATTGGGTCTGTGGGTTGCATCTTTGGTCAAAATGAATGGTTCACAGCTGTTGGAATATTTAGAAAATTCTTCTTTCAGGGTTTACATTAATACCCATTGAGGTACTTGTAATACGGAGGGGTACAATACCAGCAGGGTGGTCAGTCCTCTGTTCTAATATATATAAAGAACAAGGGGACTGAGCACATCCTGAATATATGTACTTCATAAAGTGCAGCAGAAATCACTTAGTACATATTTATTTATAAAGGATTTTACCAGGAAGGATACATTGAGATTTCTCTCGTTTTCAAGTATGTCCTGGGTTCAAGAACATTGAAGTGTTACAGTTACAGAAATACAAAGTAATACAATGCAAGATATTGAAAAACAACACAAATATACAGATTAACAGAAAATAAATATGTAGGAAATATAGTCACTAGCTTACATGTTTACAGGTGCATTCTGTATTGAGGTATGTTAGTAAGGAGCTCGAGTGACTTAAGACTAGGGATGTGCGTTTCGGGTTTCGGAATTTTGGAATTTTCACGAAATTTCCCGATTCGTGTTTTCGGATGCGGCCGAATTTCCGAAAAATTTTAGATCCGAAAATTTCAGATCCGAAATGTTTTCCGAGCCGAAACGAAATATTTTCGGATTTTTCAAATGGACTTGAAATGTGTCAAACGAGGAGAACAGATGTTCCGAAAAACGAAAATTTTCGGAAAAACGAAAATTTTTGGAAAAACGAAGATTTTGTAAAAACGGAAATTTTCGGAAAAACGAAATTTTTTCGAAAAAACGAAAAGTCGATACAAAAAACGGGCAAAATGACACGAAAAATACGAAAAATGGTCGATATTCCGAAAAATGTGCAATACCGAAAAACGAAAATTTCCGAAATTACGAAAAGTCGATACAAAAACCGAGCACAGTGACCCGAAAATACGAAAAATGGTCGATATTCCGAAAAAAAATGTACCCGAAAAACGGGCAGAACCGAATCGAATCGAAACCGGTCGAAACGAGCCGAATCGAAAAGTTTAAAAATCCGAAAAATCGAACCGAAAAAAAAAGAATCGGTGCACAAGCCTAAGACTGGGGGAAGATTTGATGGTGTCTGGGAGGTTATTCCATAATTGTGGTGCTCTGTAGGAAAATGAGGACCGAGCCGCTGTCTTTTTGTATTGTGGTATTGCAAGTAAGGTGCTGGTCCTGGATCGGAGGTTATAGGATGAGGGAGCTGCTGGGGGAAGCAGTCTATTCAGGAAGGGTGGCAGCTTCCCAGAAATGCTCTTAGACACCAGGCTGGAGAGGTGAAGGGTGCGTTTAGACTCCAGCGATGGCCAGTTTAGCTCTTTTAACATGTCACAATGGTGGGTCATGTAGTTACATTGTAATGCAAAGCGGCAGAAGGAGTTATACAATGTAGTAAGTTTCTGAAGGTGTGTTTGCGGGGCGGCTGCATACACTACATCTCCGTAATCAATAGCTGGCATAAGCATTTGTTGTACAATCTGCTTTCTTACCGCGGGGCTCAGGCAGGATTTGTTTCTGTACAGGGCACCTAGTTTGGGGTAAAGTTTAGATGAAAGTTTTTCGATGTGGGGGCCAAAGGATAGATTAGGGTCCAACCACATTCCTAGATATTTGAGAGAAGTGACTGTGGTCAGCGTGCCATTTGATTTTGTCCCAACACATAGATGGGGATTTTTCAATATATGTAGTTTAGGTGCTGTTCCAAAGAGCATCGTAACAGTTTTGTCAGTATTTTAAAAAGTTTGTTGTGTTTGATCCACTTTTCTACCTCTGTGAATTGTTCTTGCAGCACGGCCTCCAGCTGCGGGAGATTTGGTTTGCTGGTATAGATTACAGTGTCGTCTGCATACATATGTACAGTTGAGGCTTTGCAGACGTTGGGTAGATCATTTATGAATATTGTGAACAGCAGGGGACCTAGTATTGAGCCTTGGGGTACACCGCAAGTGACTGGGAGCGGGAGGGAGTAGCTGCCAGAAATTGACACATATTGTGATCGGTAGGATACATATGATTGAAACCAGGTTAGCGTGCGATCGCCAATGCCAGAGTTTTTACGTTTTTCTAACAAGATGCCATGGTCTACTGTGTCAAAGGCCTTGGCAAAATCAAGGAAGATGGCTCCAGTTAGGTTTCCTTGTTCCATCCCAGCTTGGATATCATTGCAGACTTTTAAAAGGGCGGTTGTAGTTGAGTGATTTGGACGAAAGCCTGATTGATCTGGGGTTAAGTAGTTCCAATATTGATAATAATCACGTAATTGTGTGTAGATGCATTTTTCCAAGATTTTTGACACTACAGGGAGCAAAGATTTCGGACGGTAGTTGGATACCAAAGTACTGTCACCACTTTTATGGATAGGTACCACTCTCGCAGTCTTCCAGAGTTTGGGTATGTATCCAGTCACCAGTGATTCATTTATTAGGGTTGCGACAGGATTTGCAATTGCCGGTGCACTGATTTTCAGCAGCATTGCTGGTATTTGATCAGGTCCAGACTGGTATTTCATTTTTTGCTTACGGAGAAGTTTAGTTACAACACTGACAGACACTGGTCTAAAACTGAATTCCTGTCTGATACAGGGACTTTGCACAGTTGGAGGGGCCTGACCTGCATGAGGCCTCTCTGATTGCATGTCATTTCCTAGCTTGGCAATCAAAGTGGTGGCGTATCTGACAAAATAATCATTAAAGGCATTTGCTAAATCTAGGGGGTGTTGCAGGGTTTGGTTGTTTACTTTGACAGCAGCTGGCTGGGAGTGGACTGGGGGTGCTTGTATGTTACTTATGGTTCTCCAAGTTTTTAGGGTTTGATATGTTATTGTTTAGATTTTCATTGAAGTAATGGGCTTTGGCCATTTTTGTTTGTTTTGTGCATTCATTCCGGCATTTTCGGTATTCATAGTGATCGTTCATGGAACCAGTACTCTTGAAATTTGACCATAGTGAATCTCTAAGCTGGTAAATTAGTGTAAGATCAGCTGTAACCTAGGGGAGATGGGTCCCTTTTAATCGCACTTTACGCAGCGGGGCATGGGAATTCCAGACTTGCAGGAGCTCAGACTGAAAGTATTCAACTGCACAGTCTAGGTCTGGGATTAGGTTTAGCCTGTACCAGGGGAGCTGTTTGAGATCACTTAGGAAGGATTCAAGAATAAATTTCTTGAAAGACCTGGTGGTTATTACCTTTGGGGGAGAATTCAAGGCTTTAATTTTGCGCCCGCAGTACACTAGACAATGGTCACTAAAGCTATTAGCAATAACGCCTGCCTCCTGTATTCTATCAGGAGATGAGGAGAGAATCCAGTCCAGCAAGGTATGGTTAGGGCTTTTCATATTAATGCGAGTGGGGGAGGAGATTAATTGAGTTAGCTGCAAAGTTTTAAACAGTGTGCAGTGCTTATTGTTTTTTGGATTTAGCCAATCTGTATTAAAATCGCCGAGGACCAGCAGTTCACTTTTTTGGTTTTGGGCAAGTAGGTTATTAAGGATTTGAGATATGTCAGAGAGGGAGTGCACTGGAGCGCTCTGTGGGCGATAGAACCCAGCAACAATGATTGATTAACTGAATGGAATCTCAATTATACCAGAGAGGAAATCAAAGGTGACAGAAGAGCTAGGAGTCTGTAAGGGGGTGAACTTTAAGGACTCCTCAACATAAATAACAATTCCCCCTCCTCTCTTTGCTCTGTCTTTTCTATAAGATGAATACCCGTGTATTGATATGGCAGAGTCTGGTACTTTTGGGGTTAACCATGACTCCGTGAGCACAATGATTTTGGGTTTGTAATAGCAACACCAAGCCTGAAGCTCATCCAATTTAGGGAGTAAACTTCGGATGTTACAGTGCACAAATGAGAGGCCTTTTTTAGTGGGGAGACTAAAGGTTGAGTCAGCTATAGGACCAGGGTTAGATTCCACATCGTTTGCCAGGGAAAGTAGCAGAATGAATAGAAATTTGGACAGAGTTTTCTTTTGGTGATACTGTAATTGCACAGTATTAAATCTCTGTGTGGGGGTAGGAGGGCTGGACTTTAGCACTCTCCACCAGCACTCAGCTGACAGGTTAGAATAACCAAGTAGGCTGGGTTGTATAGGGACTTGATTTCCATCCTGGGGCAATTGGAGAGGTGTATAGAGGGTGAGGGTAGCTTTGGAGAGAAGGGAGGAGAGAGAAAAGAAAAGCAGTAGTGGTATATACATTATAGAGAAAGGTGGGGGTGAGAGTAGTTGGGTGGGCGAGAGTAAGTGTGGGAGAGTAGAGGAAGCAGGGATTTAATGAGGGAATTTAGTGCAGCTGCGTAAGGAGTGAGATAGGAGGGTATAAATCAAATGAAAACTGTGGGGTGGGTGGGTGTGGGTAGGGTAGGGTAGGGTAGGGTAGGGTAGGGTGGGAACAAAGTCCAGAGAAGCCAGAGTGAGTTGCTGCCTAAGTCTGATGGGTGAGGAAGCGATGATAGAATGCTTGCTTGCTGGGAGAAGAAAAAAAAAAAGGAGAGCACACCTAAGGTCAGAGGGGGGTTTGGGGTGCAATAAAATTCGTAGACTCAGTGGTTTGGACCGGGGGATAGATAAGAACAAATGGTTCTAAAGGAAATTGAGCAGTGGCAAATGTGCCTAGCTACGCATAAACTGAATACATAGAGAAAAATATGCATACATATATACAGAGTAGCAATTACTGTAGGTCTACCAGCACAGGACTGAATACATATGGAGAGAAACACACACACACTTAATACATATATCCTAGAAGTATTTACAAAAACTATAATATATATATATATACACACACACACACACACTTAATACATATATCCTAGAAGTATATACAAAAACTATAATATATATATACACACACACTTAATACATAGATCCTATAAATGCACGCTGTTTTAATATACCTTTTAATGTTTATTTTTGAAACATATAAATCAGGTAAAATAATTGGTATTTAGTTACAAGAAATTATCAAACATTGCATTAGCATGTCACCTAGTGCTTTAGAGACAAGCAGGAGGGTGTACTGCATCTGCTAGGTAAGTGCATTAATATTCATATAAGAGGACTGTGACGCAAGTCACTGTGGACTTGGGGTGCATAGACGTGGAGGCATATTTCTAGGGTGCAGGCCTCGCTTGTGTGCAGAATGTTTGTGTAATCTGTGATTATGCAAGAATGCTATTTTCTGTCTTTTGTCTGGTCCTTGTGTATCTGTTACCTGTTAAAAAGAGTAGACTTCCTGTCAGGGCCGCTGGCCCGTTGGTGCCTGGCGCGGCTGCCTCCCCGGGTTCCCGGCGTTTTCGCCCGGGTCCCGGTAAGGCAGTCTGCACCAGCATACGGCGGTACCATGCGGACCCAGGCCTTACTTCGTGGTTCTCCGGGGTCCCGGGTGGATCAGGGGCTGGCTCATCCACGGGCGGCGTTGCCGCCGCCAAGCAGCGGCCCCCGCCGCAGTGCGAGGCTTCAGGCCTTGTCTAGGCCTCTGACAGGGTGTGCGCACGTGGTTGGGCTCCAACAAAATGGCACCCGGGGTGTGGCGAACATTAATGACATCACAGGTTCTCAATTGGGCCAAAGGAGGATACAGGGTTTAAAAGGCCAGAATGCCATTACAGCCTCGCTCCAGTATTGAGATAGTTCTCCCTCTCCTAGCTCTGAGCTTACAGTATTTGATCTGTATTGACCCAAGTTTGTGACCACAGTCTCGAATCCCAGCCTGTTCCCCTTTTACTCAATGCCTTACTACGACGTCCCTAGAGTTGTTCACCATCTTCTGAAGGGCAACCTGACAGAATACTGGAGCCATGGAACTCTCCGACGTCGCTGGGGCTTTAGACACTATATCCCAACAAGTGTCCTCCCTTTCGTGTTCTATAAGAGATCTCCAGAACGGACATAGACACCTGCAGGACCAGATCCATTCCCTTCAAACCTCATCAGCCACTACTGTTCCTGATCCTGGTCATGTGCCAGAACCCGGGTACCATTACCAGAGAGGTATACCGGCCGATGAGATCATTACCAGGCTTTCATTACATCATGTATCTTGCGGTTTTCCTTAAATCCTTGAACGTACTACAACGATTATGTCAAGGTACGAACCACCATATCACTCCTTACTTGAGAAGAACAAACATGGGCACACAATTTATTGCGTACCCAGAACCCCATCCTGGATACTTGGACTTCCTTTCAAACTGCGATGTGTGACATGTTCGATGACCCACTCCGTGCCAGCACCGCCGAGTCCACCCTTAGGATGCTACGACAGGGACGACGTCCAGTTGAGACCTATGTCACAGAGTTCCATCACTATGCCTGTGAGACGGGTTGGAATGATGCCGCCCTGTTTGGGCAATTCCGCCATGGGTTACCCGAGGCTCTCAAGGATGAGGTGGCTCGAGTTGGAACTCCATCCTCTCTGGAGGCCTTAATTCAACTGGCCATCCAGATCGACAGAAGGCTACGTGAAAGGGCAAGAGAACAATCTGCAGGTTCCTATCCACAACCACATCCTCATGTGTCTTCTCCTCCACCTAGCGCTCAGTCGACCTTACCCACACCCGAAGAACCCATGCAACTGGGCCTGGTCCAAGGAAGGCTGCCACCGGAGGAATTACACTGACGTAGGGTGAACGGGTTGTGTCTCTACTGTGGTCAACCGAATCACATCGCCCGCCAATGCCCCGAGAAGACCAGAGGAAGGGCAGGTAATACTACTCCCGTACTCCGCTTATTACATGTATCCTCATCCAACATCTCATCCATTATTCGTCTTCACGGGGTACCTGAATCGATCGTGTCCGATAGGGGTGAATTAAGTTCAAAATCCTTATCCTTACCTACAAAACCCTCACTAACTCAGCGCCCCACTACCTGTCCTCACTAATCACCAAATACACCCCAGCCCGCTCCCTAAGGTCAAACAGTGACCTGCACCTAGCTTCTCCCCGCATCACCTCTTCCCATGATAGACTGCAGGATTTCTCACGCGCAGCCCCCACTCTCTGGAACGCTCTCCCTCGTACTGTCAGACTTTCCCCTAACTTCTCTTCCTTCAAACGCTCCCTTAAAACATTCCTATTTAGGGAAGCCTACCACCCAACTCACTGACACAACCATCAATCACTCTCACCTTACAGTCCTCTTCTCCTGTTTCCAACCCCAACCCTCCTAGATTGTGAGTTCCTACGGGAATAGGGCCCTCATCTCCTCCTGTACTGTTTGTCAAATGTTGTTCAATGTATTGTAACCCTGTCTATACTGTGCTTATTGTACAGCGCTGCGGAATATGCTGGCGCTTTATAAATAAAGAATAATAATAATAATAATAATAATAGGGGTGTACAATTCACTTCTAGGTTTTGAAAACACTTTTGTCAAGCATTAGGAATACAGGTTGATCTCTCCACGGCACACCATCCACACACTAATGGGCAGACAGAGAGGGTTAACCAGTCCCTAGAGACCTATCTTCGTTGTTATACGACTTTTCTTCAGGATGACTGGGCTGATCTGTTGGGTACTGCAGAATCTTCATATAACGCTCGCCTTCACGACTCCACTCATTATTCACCGTTTTTTCTATTGTATGGGTATCATCCTTCCCCTCTACCCGATTTGCCCTCTGGTACACCTGTTCCTAGCATTACCGACCGGCTTCAGTCGTTACAACGTTGTCGCTCCGCGGCGCGAGACAACCTCCTGGCGGCCCAGGCTACGTACAAAGCCTATGCCGACCGTCACCACTCTGCCTAACCTGTCTATCACGTCAGGCAGAAGGTATGGCTTTCGACTTGCTTTTTGCATCTTTCCTGTCCCACTCGCAAGCTCGGCCCTCGTTTTATTGGTCCCTTTTTGGTCACTGCTTTGGTTGGTCCGGTCGATGTACGTCTTCTTTTGCCTCGACGTTATCGATTTCATCCTGTGGTGCATGTGTCCCTTTTGAAACCGGTCCACCCCAATCCCTTTCTGGGTCGCTCACTGCCACCTCCTCCTCCGGTGTTGGTTGCCGGGTCCCCTGAGTTTGAGGTGGCTCGCCTTCTGGACTGTCATTGGCATCGGGGTGTCCTTCAGTATCTTGTTGAGTGGAGGGGTTACGGCCCTGAGGACCACTCCTGGGAACCTGCTGACGGGATCCATGCCCGGTCCGGAGGTCCCGCTTTCCGGGGGGGTTCTGTCAGGGCCGCTGGCCCGTTGGTGCCTGGCGCGGCTGCCTCCCCGGGTTCCCGGCGTTTTCACCCGGGTCCCGGTAAGGCAGTCTGCACCAGCATACGGCGGTACCATGCGGACCCAGGCCTTACCTCGTGGTTCTCCGGGGTCCCGGGTGGATCAGGGGCTGGCTCATCCACGGGCGGCGTTGCCGCCGCCGCCAAGCAGCGGCCCTCGCCGCAGCGCGAGGCTTCAGGCCTTGTCTAGGCCTCTGACAGGGTGTGCGCACGTGGTCGGGCTCCAACAAAATGGGACCCGGGGTGTGGCGCACATTAATGACATCACAGGTTCTCAATTGGGCCAAAGGAGGATACAGGGTTTAAAAGGCCAGAATGCCATTACAGCCTCGCTCCAGTATTGAGATAGTTCTCCCTCTCCTAGCTCTGAGCTCACAGTATTTGTTCTGTATTGACCCAAGTTTGTGACCACAGTCTCGAATCCCAGCCTGTTCCCCTTTTACTCCGTGCCTTACTACGCCGTCCCTAGAGTTGTTCACCATCTTCTGAAGGGCAACCTGACACTTCCAGTCTACCCTGTCTGAGGAATGTGTTATCTGTTTCTATTTGAATAGGTTGTAAATCTGCTGTCTGTATCTTGATTATCCTCGTTCGAAATGTTACATAATGTTTGAGTTCACTGTCTGTACGTAATGTAATTATGCTTCACATTCCAAGAAGTAAATGTTTGGTTAGGTATTGTCCCCTGCTGACCCCCTCTACACACCCCATAATATTTAATTTGAATTTAAATGTAGTTTGATTAAAAAAGTACCTTGATTCATTTGCCAGAATTATTATTGTAACTGTGGAGAGACAGCCAATCCAATGGCTCTCAATGCCAGGCACAATGAAAGCCGCTGGTAAGAGCTAGGTCCCAAAGGTCTCGAAATCCAGGAACCTGAAATCAAATCAGGATCTGGAAGGGACTAATCTCCTGAACTGAATAAGCCCCCTGAGTATACCCTGGCAGGAAGGAGAGGCGTGAGGATCCTCAGGCCTCTGTGAAATAGTGCAAAGAGTGTCCCTTTAAGTTGTATTATTTAATTGCTAGCCACTATTCTGTATGTAAAATAGAATTAATTGTTATGTTAAGCATAGTCAAAATTCAGATGGATACATTATTTATGATTTGGACAAACCCTGAAGAAAAAAAGTGGGCTTCCTGTACCTTAACAGTTACTTTTTTACTTTGCTTTTGCATTAACAAGCAATATCTCAGCAATACATAAAACATTTAGACTTATATATATTTGTATGCGTGTATATAGATACATTTGATTTTTTTTGCCTCTCCCTTATTAATGTTTACAGATGTAAACAGTAATCGTGCCAGCTGGCCTCTGCATTGAACACTCACATATGCTGGTGAGCAAAAAGAAAGTAAGGATTGATGTAGGGATGTGGGCCAAAGTCAAAAGTAAATTAGTTTTAGTGACAGCTGTGGTATTTTTGGAGAAGAATCTCTGTTTAACTTAATCTTTCCTGCCTTCTGGGCATGGCAATTGGGAATGAAAATGTAGACACTACGCAGCGAATCTCATATTCCGAAGAAATGTGGAAATCGAGAAACTCAAAATGCAAATAATTATTTGTAATTTCACTGTGTTGAACATTAACCCAGGAACTCTATCCCCTCAGCACTCAAAACAGACTAGTGGTTTTAAAAATTAACATAAGTATTCAGGGATTAAAAACAGAATTGTAAATGGCAGGTGTTAGAAGCCATTCTGAAACATAACCACCTGTTAAATTTCCTTTTTCTCAAAGACATATTCCGATTGCAACTAACAAGGGATGTGCAGAAGTTGCTAATGAGAAAAAATAACTGCAGAGTTTTAATGCCTTACATAAAATCATGAAACTAGTGCAGCCGTAACACGAGCCAATATAAGGGATTATTGGATGAACTGCTTTTCGAGGCAAATCCTTCTGTGCCTTGGAGGGTGATAGCTAAAGTGCCACAGGTTATCTAAAAAGCCGCAACCAGTGTATCATACACTTGCCATAGACATTTGTTTAGTTGTTTTTCTTCGTCACATATCCTACGGATTTCAGAAGAATAGATTTACATTTCAAAAACAATTTACTGATTGTGAGAATGCTACGGCACCTGATCGTAAGAAAGAGATTTACAACTTGGCACTGTAACAAGAAGCCGAAAAGCACATTAAACACGCAGCCTGTCTCTTAGAGCACAAAATACTACAAAAGGTAAGAAATCACATGAATCATCCTGTAGACTTAGATTTTTTTTCCCCATTGTATATATTTTACGTCGGTAGCCTCATCAAGGACAGTGGTAACTTTGATGCCTATTGTTAGCCCTTGATCTAGCTCAGTTGATCCCGACTCTATCCTCCGGTACCACTAAGGACCATCTTGGGGAAATGCAGGCTGAATTCTGCAATCACTGAGCAGCAAATCATATCACCTGTGCTGTGCTTCAGATATCTAGCAATCATGATTCTGCTAGAGGTACTTGAAGACCAGGTTTGGGAACCACTGACTTAGATGATTTAATTTGCTCATTATTACTCTTTGAAAAAATATACAAGGAGTCATTTTATTTTAATAACCTACATACCAAAAATAATCCAAACTCCTTATTTTATGTCAGAGGTCAGCACTGCATTGAAATAAGAAAACACATATTGGGCTTGATTCCATTATGTTAACATTACGAGTGGCCATAACTATAATGGCTACAGTGAATGTCTGTGGCTCTCATGCTGTTTCAAGTTGAGATGAATCCTCTGTTACGGCACTACGTGTAAAGCAGTTTACTGTAAATTTACTCTCGTTATAACTTGTTCAGTAGCGTAAATGTAGAGTGAGCTGATGGATAATGATCAGTACTCAATTGCTCTTTCATATCTGCAGCCAGTAAAAAAATGAATTCATATAAAAAATACTGGCTCACAAGTACTGGTGTTATGAGATGTGCCAAATACATTATCACAAAAATACTCTTAAAAAAAATAATCAGAATTTTAACCCTGGAGTTCAATAAAGAGAAGGACATGGTCCAATGACAACTCTTGTCATAAACCTAAGGACATGGAGAGCAAATCATGCAACCTCAAGAGATTGTGTATGTATGATTCTCCATTGAGTCTTATTGACTATTTGAGAGAATACCAGTGGTGCACGGCTGACTTGTAACTGAACCTGTATTAGGGAGTCACAAAGACATAACTTCTCACACTGGACCTATGTATTTACAGCTCCCAAACACTGGCCCAGCCAGAATAGGACCTATTAGTCTGTTTAGTGGCGTCGGCACTTCTTAATAACATGGTGCAATTTCACAATGTACATACAATTTATTCCATCACTCTAATCAGTGGTTCCCAACCGTGGTCCTCCAGTACCCCCAACAGCCCAGGTTTTGAGGATCACCTTGGAAAAATGCAGACTGAATCCTGCAATCACTGAGCAGCAAATCATATCACCTGTGCTGTGCTTTGGTTATCTGGAAAACCTGACCTGTTGGGGTTACTTGAGGACCGCGGTTGGGAACCACTGTCTCTAATGATAACATATTCTATAACTGTACTTTAAATGAGTACGTCTTAATTTCAGAATGTTCAAGAAAACTTGTAATTCCTTAGCTCTGGCCCTGAACAGGGAATACAATAAAAAAAAATCCCTGTGATATATTCGATAAATATATTTAATGCGTCTGTAGCCTTGTAGTTGTCATCATTAGCTCTGCTCCTGAACCCCAATAATATATATATAAATATATATATATTTGAATGTTTTGTTTTGACCTCTGTAGGTACGTTTTGTTTAGAGTACCCAGGATTCCGGATGTCATCACTAGCATATATTCACAATATTTTAGTTCATAGTCATTTGGGTAATTTCTATTCAGCATAAAAATCACCATTACTCTTCTTATACCTCAGGTATAAACCTGTCCTGAGGTATGACTTTGGTCACTTCACTAGCCCCTGTTCCGTAGCGGCAGCATGTGGAGAACATCGGTCATTTGTGGAGTTTTTTTTAAGAGTTATATAGTTGGACGCTGTGTCGGAGATTGATTTCAGCACTAAAGGAAAAAGCTAATAAGTTGTATAACAGCATAGACAAAGTGACAGACAGGCGATTAGTTCTGATTCAGGTAATCAGGTATGGCTCAGGAGGCATTGGCATTCTCCATGGGAGAGTTTGCCCCCACTTGAGATGACAGGAAGCACAAATAATTGATTTGCCACCATGGCGATTTCTATTTTCGTTCACCCTGTTGGTAAGAAATGGACAGGAGAGTTTTCCCTGTAGGTTCGACAAAGTGAATTGCACTGAAATGCTTGATGACTTTTGTAATTAACCATACCTTTAATGACATCTGCACTCATTGCTGCATGTCCTACCGTTCATTGGATAATGGAAATGAAAACTTGAAATAATTCAGAGTATGGACAACAGCAGAATGTCTTTGACATATCAACAGCAAAATGTACAGCCAAGAGAAGGTACCTGTAGTGTCATCACATCTTACCTATCTATACGGACATTTAGAGCTTTATTATTTAACACTGAATTTATGTCATCGCTGTTCTGTAAGAAACAACATTGCCAGTATCTGTAAATAATCATGAAAAAAAGGTTTGGTATTATTTGTGTAAATATGTGCCATATGTGGAACAGACAACCGAGACACATGGTTTCGATGCTGATTTTTCATATATATGTTTTGACTTGCAAGTGCAGAGACAGCAATTCTAATACATGTAGTCAAATATTCAAGATATACATGTAGGTTGACATGAAAGAGGTTCACTTAGCTCAATGAACAGAATTAGCATTACAAACCAGCCAACTTTCAATACCAATCATACTAAATCGTTGATTATTATTGTTGACACTTGGTGTACTGTTACTGCAGCACGCAGGCATATTCTTTTACCAATCTGTGTGTATATATGAGTGCCCACGGAGTAGGTTTTTAAATTTGCTGATATTTTGGCTTCTACATTGCAACTTGGTTCTCTATTCACTGAAAGTCGCTCAGAAAAGATAACCTTGTATTCATTTAGGGCACTATCAGCTGCCCTGAGCTAAAACCAGGATGCCAAGGGGAAAATTTAGCATTCGCTAACTTCCCCATAGCGTCCCGATTTCCCCAACAGATTGCAGGGCAGGCGCTTAGTCTGGCAGTCAGCCCCTTAGCAATGGCTAAGCTCGCGGACGCCATGTACGATCGTGCTGCTGGGTCATAGGACCAGCAGGATTTCGCCTCTCGTGGTCGGTGGAGTGATCGCAAAGGGAGACAGGGAACTTTCTTCCCCCAGTCTCCCTTTGCTTCCGGCAGCCAAAATCAGCGAATCGGGCCACCATTCTCGCCGTGGAATAAGAGGTGAGTATGTGATTTGGGGGGGGGGGGTTGAGCTGCAGGTAACGGATTCTGTAGCAATGCAATCCGTTACCTACACCTGTGAGCTGGTGGTAACATTTTAAGTGATCCTAACGCTAGTTACTCTGTGCTTTCACTTTGCTCTCCCTATACCTAACATGGGAGCGCAAAGTACAGCAAACCCGTGCCAAGAATCACTAATTAACGTACACCAATGAGCACTAATGTGTTTTTTAACTGGTTAATGATTTGAAGGCGATGTGGCCGCAGCGCTATTACCTCCTTTAAGCTAGAGCTAATGCTGACACTAGTGTTAGCTTGAAAGAGGTGATAAAGCCCCTAGTGTTATATTCTGGCTATGGTGAGAGCGAAATGTTAAAGAAAACATTGGTGCGAGCTGTTATACTGTTACTGGCTCTATTATAAGTACTGTAAGCCTCTATATTAGTGGCTCAACTCATAATGGAAAGATGCCACTAGTAGAATACCTTCAGCAACCCTGCACCTCTGCTCTTATAGTCTCCTGGAGTCCATAGGATGCCATGAAGACTTACGCTGCCCTGCACAAGCTCACTCAGTCATGGTCACACAGGGTCTGTAGAAGGACACTTCAATCTATTTATTCCCACTTTCCTTCTACATGCAGTCAGAGGAAGAGATGAATGTGATGTCCTCTGCATCATGAGGACACAGGTAAGTAAAATATTTTTGGAGATATTTCATTAAAGTTTTAATTGAATTTCCTTTTGCAATATTCTTCAACACCCGGGTTTCTGAGGTAGTTAACTATAACTGCTCACAAACGGAATAAGGCCGTTAATGTCCTGAGTTTCATATGAAGATAATATAAATTGGAGATGGGAATAAGCCAATAATACTAATTATTGTGATAAAACGTGTATCGCAGACACGCTGATTTGTTCAAATTATTAATGCATACATTACATTATAAATAAATAAATAATTTGAAAAATTATTAAAGTATTTTACCAGGAAGGATTGCGATTTCTCTTGTTTTCAAGTATGTCCTCGGTATCTCGTTGTAAATGTAAAAAAGAAAAGAAACTTAATAAAACTTAAAGTTTTAAGGACTCGAATGCATTCTAAGTAGAAGATATATTGAGCAGAGTGAACACCTTCTAAACATCTCACACCTCATATTGGGTAATAATGTGAAATTAAGGTGCAGGTAATTACTGGATGCTTAAAAGTGCATTAGTAAATTCTGGGCCATTAGCAAGAGTCTCTGCGCAGTTTCACAAGATTTAACTTTAAAAAACAAGAGTGACCAGGACTGGAAAGCCTCGGGATGAGTACAGAATTTATTTTATGGCTGACAGCGGATATTTTCTATAATTCTGAATAACACAGTATTTTCTTTGACATCTGTGAATTGTAGAACTTTGATCACCATCAAATACTTTGTCAGTAGAGACAAATGACATAAGGCAAACCCAAGCAGTTGGCCTCAGGCAATATGTCTTGTCCACGAGAGCCATCAGGAAAATGATCAGGTTAGAATATAAAATATAGCAGGTTTAACACACAGGTTGATCACCCGTAATCCGAAATGCTTGCGACTACAAGCGTTTTTTGTATTGTATGATTTTTCCAAATGATTCCAAATAGCTACAGAGGACAGAGTAGACGTGCCGCGGGAAGCTGCAAGGCACATGCTGTGCAGTGCCAGTGACTGAGAGCCACGCTGGGAAACGCTGCCCAGCATCAACGAGAGACATACCAGTGTTTCTCACTGGTGCGGTACGGTATGTCCCACACTGGAACCGGGAACATGCTACATACAGCACCAGGAGCAATGGCAGAACTGAGGAGGCCATGACAGGATCGGCACAAAGAGGAGTTTTAAGCACGACAAAAAGACTGTGAAAACTTTGGATTTCTGAATCTTTTAGATTTTAGTATTCCAGGACCAAACCTGTCTGAACTATTCCCATCCTCACCTCTTCACCTTCCAGGCACATTTCTATAATTTATTTGGTATTTTCAGGACTTTAATACATTAGAAATGCAAATGACTGACAGTGTATCTTTATTTGCCAGAGGAACGGCATTTTCATACAAAAACAGGACGTTCCTTCCACTCAATGCCCGTCTGGCCAGTTCACTGAGCGCAGTTCGTGTGCTCAGCGCTGCAAGATTCAATCCTCCATAGGCACTTCACTGCCCTGTCAAAGCGCGTTTTATCGCTTAGGCGGGGAGGCTTGCTATGCGGAGGCAGCGCGGCCGCTGGCTGTCGTACACACGCAACAGCGTGTGGCCAGCCCTGTCGCAGCGTCACAATGCTGTGACGGATGCCGGAAGGCAAGTCAGTATGGGTGCATATAGTACACTTGTCTGACCCCAGCCTAACAGGTGCTTATATGCAAATTGTCACAGTTCTATACATTTTTTTTTTCCACCTCGACCTTCTTTTTTCTATCTTCTCATTCATTTTTTCCATGCATTTTATTTAGTTTAACTCTCCATACTTCCACCACAGGAGAGCTGTTACCCCCGTTTTCCACCCTTCACAAATTCATATTCATGGGAAATTAAAGATGAGACCCTGCTAGATATTTAAAAAAAGTCCGATTTTTCTGTTTGCTTTGCACTGCACCACATTAACAAGGCTGAATGTACTCAATTTATGCAATAGTTGTACGCATATGTAACATAATAATAAATAATCAGAAGATTTTAGTTTGATTTGTTTAGATTAATTTTAAATACCCAGTTCCGTTCCATAAAAGGCTGCCATAAACATCACGTTAGGAAGTGTGCTAAGGTATAGAAATTTCTATCAAGCATTTCACATTGTGTAAAGGGTTAACTATAGCAAGGCACGCACTAAAATTATGTAAGTGGACCCCCAAAAAAGAAAAAAATCATGAATGCCTAGTTCACTCCAAGTACACTAATATTAAACACAACATTGCAAAGCTTGTCTGAGGGCATTGCTGCTGTGAACAGCGGGAAGATATGAAGTATAATGAATGTATATTGTTTTTTGCTATACTTCTGGCTTAAGTGTTTTCTAAGGTTTGCATAAATCTTCTGTGGCCAGCCTGACGTACTGGCTTGTTGTGATTACATGGTTAAGAGTTTTGATGCGGGATACCGCTGTTCCCTCTGCTGTGGAGAGTGGCCCACCACTGGGCTCCAAGAATCAGACTTTACTCTCCAAGCCAAACACTTATCAGAGACCTAAATATGCAGAACATTGAAAGAGAACGGCCAGAGAAATACTGTGTCACGTACAACAGTATCTGGAGAATACGGACCCTCTTTGCATTCCAGAATATATACAGGGTGGGTAAATTTGGTCAACATGTTATACCTTGTGTCACGAACTATCAAGTCCATACAGCTTCATATAATAGAACCAGAGATACAGGCCACTTTGCAAACATTGCCCATTTAGAAAGCTAAGAAGTCATGTAAAACCAGGACAGAACAGAATGTAACCTTGGATTCAACCTCCTGTATTCAAACAGATGTATCAGCTACCAGCTTTCAGTAAAATTCTCAAATATTTATTACATGATTACAAGTGTACCAGCTGGATGGAGTAGAGGTAACATCACTGCTCTATAACCGTGGAGACCCAGGTTTAAATCCTGGCCTAAGCACCTCTCCAATAAGTGTCCTTGAGCAAGACACCTAACGGTATATACTTGCCTACCCAGGACATACTTGAAAATCAGCAATATTTCAACTGTTGGGGTCGTGAGCAAGGTTTGATAAAGACCTTTTTGGATGAGACCTTCCCAAATTTTTTTGATGATGGAATACCTATATGAAAACAATTTATGAAGCATGGAACGTGCCCTCTATCAAGACTGGATCTATTCTGGTCTTTGAGAGGTGACCAGTAATCCGCACCCATGGGTGCCTTTCAGACATGTGAGTCCTGGTTTATATAACACTACGTGAGCTCAGTTAGAGTATCACCAACTAAAATATCGTAACTTAATTGTAGATAAAGATTTTTAAAATTTTCAGGAATATCTAGGGTCAAGAAGGAATTTTTTCCCAGTATGTTGCATATTGGCGAGCGCTTCAGACTGGGTTTTTTGCCTTCTTTTGGATCAACAGCAGTAGGTTATGTGGGAGAGGCTGAACCCGATGGACGCATGTCTTTTTTCAGCCTATATAACTATGTAACTATGTAACTATGTAACTATCTACTTAACCTCCCTGGCGGTCTATTTCTTCAGAAAATTCTGTGCTGAAAACGGTCTATTTTTTTTTTTTATTGCGCCCCCCTAGCATCATCCCGAGTGTGGCTCAGGGTTAAATTCCTATGTTAGAAGCAGAAACCCCGAGCAACACTCGGGATGCCGCTGGATACATCACCTCTCCCTGCGCTCCCTCAATGTCCCCAGCTGTCTCCTCCGGCGACCGCGACCTCATTACTTCCTGGTTCCCTCCTTCGCGAGAAGGAATCCAGGAAGTAAAACGCTGCGATCGCCGAAGGAGACTACAGAGATCATAGAGGGAGCGCACGGAGAGGTGAAGTATGCAGTCCGAGTGTGTCTCGGGGTTACCGCTCTCAGCCATGAAATTTAACCCCGAGACACACTCGGGAACACCACCAGGGAGGTTAAAAATACTTTGTACAATGTAAACCTATCCCGTATCCATCATTACTGTTGATAGACTGCAGTACTTGCTGTATTATCTTGCCCAGTGTTTCTCATCTCTTGTACTCAGAACCCACCAACAGGCCAGGTTTTCCAGATAGCTGAAGCTCAGCACAGGTGATATGATTTGCTGCTCAGTGATTGCAGGATTCAGTCTGCATTTCCCCAAGATTATCCGTAAATACTGGCCTGTTAGTGTGTCCTGAGGTTCAGCGTTGAGAAACACTGATCCGGCCAATGCTATGAGCATAGGGTATGTAATTTCTGCTACCAGTCATATTTTCAATACATTTTCTGTACTCTTTAAAAAGCTCCTCTTAGCGGCTATAATAAAATATAAATTAATAGAGCTAAACTTTGAACAATATTATCGAAAGTTGCAAAACTAGAATGCTGGTAAATATATGTGGTAAGCTTAAAAACGTGCTGGCATGCTAATCAGCACGTTTATCTCAGTAATTATGCCTATGGTATATATGCTTATTCCCCCCTTTCAATTGAAGGTGAAAAAAAGAAAATCACCTGTAAAGAAATAAACCAACATACTGTGTGCTTCATAATTTTATATATTTTTTTCTTGATATAGTAACTGAAAATCCGTATATAGACACTGTAATTGTTAATGGTGTAATTATATTGTACAGCTGAATTGCACCCAGGTGTGAGACGTGAATGGAGACAGGGAGCTAATTGTCTATCCTTTATATAAGTATACACATACACACACACACACACACACACACACAAATAAATGGAAGCAGGTCTTAACCTGTGTAGGCTCTGTTATGAATATAAATACATTGGCAGATAAGTTGGTATAATCTTTGTGAGGTATCGTTAAAAACTGAATATGGGATAAGGATGCTATGGAAGGACATTAAAGAGTCTATTCACAAAGCACTGAAATTGTGTGCAAAGTCATTGCTTTGAAATTTAGCCCGTTTAGTGCCGAATTGCACAAAATTGGCATCAGTAAATTCCACCGAACTGTATAAAAAAAAAAAAAAAAAAGGAAGTCTCCTATTTTCCAAATGGGAGTTTAAATCAATAAAAATGTGTCTAAAGAATAAAGAAGGTTCTTTAAAGAATAATAAAAAAGGTCTTTTACAAAATAAAAGTCTTTTAAAAAAATATCTTCTAAAAAAATACAAAAAGGTCTTTCAAAAAATAAAAAGCGAAGAGGAATTTACCAAAAAAATAAAATAATTAATGGTCTTTAATTTTTTTAAAAAGATATCCCATTTATTACATTGAAACCTATGGGTTTCGCTTGTTTAAACAGTGTCAAAACACTGAAAATCAAGCCATTTCACCAGAATTTCAGTGCAATTCAGTTTTCTGTGAATAGAAGACACAACAGTCTTCTATGGGACAATTTTGGTGCCACCTAATTGTGGCGAATTGTACTGTATTTCACTGTCAATTTGCCTGTATCTGGTGAATTGACAATTTTGTGAATAGACAAATTGCCCCGAAATTGCAGCAAATGATGAAATCCACTGTACGGTGCAATTCGGGGGCAATTTGGAGGGTAGTGTATAACCTCTTAAGGCACTCTCGCTAAGTACGTATGTGCAGTTTTCCTTATGATTTATCAATCTGCATCATACGCATTCAGGCAACAGTATAGAATAGTAATGTTCCAAAAGGCAGCAGAGGGGGCACCCAAGAGAAGTTATATTCCACCCTCCAAGAGTCCGGCAGTCCCAGGGTCACCAACCACAAAAACTTTCTCCAAAAGGAACAGAGGACCCTTTCTCATTTAAAAACATTGCCACTCTATATTAAAGCTTCTTTCCATACCAAGCTTTGAGTAACCTTTTCTTGTGTTTGCCTGCGATTAGGATCGACACTGTCACTGTGAACTGAACACCAGCTCTTAGGCAAAACTGGTAAAGTGCCCCCCCCCCCAAAAAAAAACTGTTTCTGGATCTGTCCTCGACTACTGTAGACCCGTTGGCCTCGAATTGCACAGAACTGTGAATTTCATCAGGCGGTGCAATTTTGGGGCAATTCGTCTATTCACAAAACTGTCAATCCACCAAATACAGGCACATTGACAGTGAAATACAGTACAATTCACCACAATTAGGTAGCACCAAAATTGCCCCATAGAATACTGTTGTGTCTTCAATTCACAGAAAACTGAATTGCACTGAAATTGCTATTTATGGGCGCAATGTGGTATAATTCACAATGAATTGCAGTCCCGGTTGGATGGAGTAAAGGTAACATCACTGCTCTATAACCATGGAGACACAGGTTTGAATCCTGGCCAGAGCTCCTTCGGCAAGACACCTAACGGTACATACTCGCCAACCAGGACATACTTGAAAATCGAGAGAAAATCTCAATGTATCCTTCCTGGTAAAATACTTTCTCAAAATAATAAAAAAAATCTGTCTGAGAGCTCAAGAAATTTAGAAACATCACATCCTTCCGTGCAACATATAAATCCAAACCCCAGTGGCTTCATTTACCAGTTTGATATGATATAATTGCCCCTCTTACAGTTAATATGGAATATCTAATCACTTAATAATGTTATTTTCAATGGAGTAAAAGTCACAGATGAGTCGTCATTTCCTTACGATTCTTCCGCTTCTTAAAAAATGTTTCTGTCCACCCACTCATTCTTCATCTTCTCTTTCTCATAATAAGCGACTCATGAAATTATAAACTGAGCAAATGCGCAAAACAGCTTTCTATTATTTATTCTGATTCAGCAGAATATGGAAGGGGTGGGGGATAAGAGGACGCGAACTTTCAGATTTTCCATTTGTATACTGAAACAGACTTACAATACATTAAAGGAAAACTGCTGCTAAGGAAATGTAAGAAGAAACACTGTTATGTTTCAGCGTTGAAAACTGAAGCTGGAAGAAGTTGACTGAGGTTAATTACATCTTTGCAGGGTCAAGAGTTTCATAGATAGCCCTTTTATATTAAATAGCCATTACTGTTCGAGAAGTCACATGACCGCTTAGTTGGGATAGAGAGAACTTACAAGTTAGAATGTGATATTAAAAAGAAAAAAAGTGTCTACGTTTCCTGCTCCTAATGTCTGTGACCTTTGAATGCTCTGCCAGCACGAGAATATCCTTTTATAATGCCCTATCTTTATGTATTTGCTTTGTGCAGTGGCAAATTGATCCAGGAAGTCATAAACTTATTGGGAATAGTCATTTATTAAAACAGAAAGGTCAGGCTACAGCTGTAGGTGTATTGTTTCATACATATCTCTAGATAAACCCTCGGCTGAAGTAAATGCACATAATCTCCATTCAGGTAAATCAGTGAAAATAATTATTGGCTGTCAATAGGAAAGTATAGAAGGTCAAATTGGTGGTGTGCTTTCTACATTGAAATGACCTTTTGCTTGTTGTTTTTGACCGTGAAAGCATATTTTTTCCGTACTGTACCTACCTCCATCTTTCAAATGATTTACCTATGTTTAGAAGTATCCAAACTTTTAGTCATGTCGCACCAAAGTACTTTTCTAAAGAAAATTGTTTTATACACGGCTTTAGTCACTAAACTCTGCCCCCTCATGTTTCTGAACTATAACTCCCATGATTCTCTGCCCAACTATTGCACTGACAGGATTCTGGGATTTGAAGGCAATTAGCATCTACGGTGCAAGAAATTGAAGGATCTTAGATATTGAAACATTCAGGGCGTCATTGAATATCGGGGTTATAAACATGTTGGTTTCCATGGCAAATGATCGCTCATCTGCGTGAAAACATCACTGTCGGGTTATTCAGAGAGATCCGAAAAGACACCGCACGTTTGGTGACTTTTCGTTCCCTGCACTTCGTGGCGAGTCGGCGATTCCTAGTTCGCCGACCCTGCGGTGTATTCAGCAAGTATCGCAGAGCCCCCCTTGGTGCAGGGAATACTTGCTGCAAACCTGCAGAGCACTCGCTGAACACTCACCGAAAACCCGCAGAAACCGCCACAAAAACCAAGCCGAACACACCAGAAAAATCCGAGCAGCCGCCAATCACAGCGCAGAGCAGCCGCTGGAAAAAGCCGACAAGCAGACGAACGGGGTGAAGAAAAAAACCACTTTTGCTTTAAAGTTTGAAATTTTAAACGCTGTTTGCAAAAAGAACTATTGAACGAAAATGCCTGATATTTACACATAAGATCCAATGAATGATAATAAAAAGGTCTGTTAAGGAAACATGAAAAGGCGATTTAAAAAAAGAAACAGAAAAAAATTTGCTGAAAAAATCCAAAAAAATGCCTGAAAGATCCTAAAAAAATCTAGAAATAAAGAGACTCTTTACAGCAGAATAAAATAATAAATGGTTTATTAGATATTGAATTAAAATGGGAATATTTTAACATTGAAGCCTATGGGATTCTCCTGAATAAACCTGTCAAATAAAATCACCGAACAGCAGGGCATTTCGGCAACTTTTCACTGCTGTTTGGCGTCTCTGAATAGTCGAAGCATTGCTTCTCTATGGGGATTTCACTGCCCTTGAACAGGCACCGTACGTGCAAGCAATTCGCCAGAATTTGGCAAATTGCCTGCTCTCTGAATAGCCGAATGGCTCCGAAATGTCCCCATTCGCTTAATTTCAGTGTCCGGTAACATTTCAGACACATTTCGGATCTCTGAATAACCACCTGCGTGTTACTCTCTATCAGTGTTTCTCAACTTCGGTCCTCAGGATTCACTAACAGGCCAGGTTTGCAGGATATGTGAAGCACAGCACAGGTGATATAATTTGCTGCTCAGTGATTGCAGGATTCAGTCTGCATTTCCGCAAGGTGATCCTTAAAATCTGGCCTGTAGTGGGTCCCGAGAACTGGAGTTGAGAAACCCTGCTCTAGATGCAGAGTAACTGTTTACTCAGTGGTAACAGTCAAGTCACACTTGTCATGCTCGGCTCATGGATTCATGCATGGAACTAACTAAAACCACTGAAACTGCTGAGGTTTCCTCAACTGTTCGCCTGAGCGTACATTGGTAAGCGCAACCTGGCTTTTGCAGCTGGCAATTCAGCTTTTAGTGAATAGACCCAGTTACTTCCATAAGATTCTATGGGACAGCTCTCCTCATAGTGATATGTACCTGCCTTGACAGACATCCGTATGCTTTGTACTTGAAGAACCTGGGTAACTTTCGCTGCAGTTAAAGATTATTTATCTGGTTAATGTTTCTGCATTCACTGCTCCAAAATGAATAGGCCAATGATAATAATGTAACTTTAAATATGTTTTTGCAATACATATATCCCAACGATTTGCATCAGGGCAGAGCGTCTAAAATGCTTCCGACGAATATCTTTAATGTAGACACAAATATTAAACTTGAACAATTTGCTGTGATAAAGCAAAGGTTTTTCTTGCATTGTAGTGCCAAACCGGCAGTCAGTGAATCTGAATGCATTTAAATCATGTGCTAAAGTACATTCACAGGTAAATGATGCAAAATAATATTACAGAATAAAGCTGCTGTCATTTGTGGTACAACCTACCAATACATAGAAACACACATTAACCTTATCATAGAAGTGAAGGGGTTGATTACTGTACACATAAGCTTACACATTGTACACCAAATATTGACACAAAAAAACGTGTTCCTGGTCTTCTGAGACGCGCAGCCAGAGGAAGAAGTGGATCGCACGCCCTCTTTACCGTGGAATCAGAGGTAAGATTAAGATTTTTGGCAGAGTTTTTCGTAATGTTTTAACACCAGATTCTGGGAGTTGGTAGCTCGTTCTTCTCATTCTGACACTCTGATACAAAGTATAAAAGCTGTTAATTTACAGTAAGCAGGCTCAATGATTGAGTCGCAAGCTCAACTTGCAACAAAGTCAAACTGGGAACTCCAGCCATTGGGGTAATGTCTGGACCCGTTTTGTATAGCAGCTCCAGCTAATATCTTAATGTCAAGAATGGAATGAAGCCCAGAGTATTTACATAAAAGAAGACTAGTCAAAGAGCCAAACCATTGAAGTTTCTACCGTTTTCAAAAATAACCTAAGGGGTTAACGTACTTGAGCACAGCATCATCACTTGCTACTCATATTTCCTAGCATTACTTTGAGATGTTCTTTACATCTACATGCAAACATGACTGAATACATGTTAACAATGGTTTGTGTGCTTATATTTATCTTTCTAATCATTAGAAGTGCATATATTGCCAAAATCCTGTGTTAGCTATCATTATCTTATGCTGAATCAGTAATCTTTAGTATTTTGCACTAAAACAATAAAAAAATTCCCAAGATTATCATCATTGTTCTGAATTTATGAATATAACATTTAAACAAAACTAGATCATAAAAATAACCTGACTCTTTAGTGGTCCTTGTGGACGGACTTGTAGAATGTTTTATTGGATGGCTAAGGCTCCTTGCATATGTTTGTACAGATGATTTTCATACTTATATCGGGTTAGGGACCGGGAAGATGCAATGTATGTGTAAATGTGTAATATACCATTTTTACTGCTCATTTAATGCTCTCTAACACCCTATAAAGAAAGGATGATCTACTTGAAATAGTAACATGCGATTCATATAATAATGCAGGAAATGGGTAACCTTGGAACCTTGCTCCTTAACGCCGAGTGCTTTGAGAGCCATTGGTGGGAGTTGGTACCTAAAGCCCTGAAGACAGGCTCAGGATCTGGGCAGACCTTGATAAGTCCTCTGAGACAACCTCCCTAGAGAGGATAGATGGATGAAGGCCCTCAAGGTACTGTG
Source organism: Leptobrachium leishanense (assembly GCA_009667805.1). Lineage (NCBI taxonomy): Eukaryota > Metazoa > Chordata > Amphibia > Anura > Megophryidae > Leptobrachium > Leptobrachium leishanense. Next base: position 136,758,412 of record CM019065.1, read on the forward strand.
ACTATCCGTAACATTGAGAGGTCACAGTGGATAGAGTGTCCGCTTAATATCTGTAATGGACTGGCTGAATTCACGGTGGAACATAACTAACAAACATGGAAATTTAGTGCATTTTTGAGTCACACTACATCTGCATATCCAGGAAGGTAAACATATCTCGTATTAGTAGTTGTATTGTTATTTTGGAGGAAATGATAACTATTATTCCATAAAGAAAACTATCAGGGTTATTCAGAGAAAGGTGAAACTCTGGAGAATTTTTGGAGAAGTGAAAATTCTAAGTCAAAATAGCCAAACCAGAAAAATTCTCCCATTTATCTCACTTTCCAAATCAGCTATTTTGACCTAGAATTTTCACTTCTCCAAAGTTTCTCCAGAGTCTCACCTTTCTCTGAATAACCCTGTATGTTATTACAATAAATATGCTTGCTATAGTATTTTTTCACTAGCATCTAAGTGTTCCTGTATCTGCACCTCTGTGCGTCACCCCTCACCTCTTAGATTGTAAGCTTCTGAGCAGAGTCCTCTTCTCCTATTGTTCTTAGTGTGTCCAACATGTTTGTTCATTTTGTCATACCCATTGTACAGCACTAGAGAATATGTTGACACTTAATAAATGCTTGTAGTTGTTTATTATTTTGTTATATAAGAAAAAAATAGTAATGTGGCAAGAGGAACTATGACCGCGAATGACCACCTGGTGGTTTATCTTTTCTGTACCTGCTTTTCTACCATGGGAGTTTGATTGCGAAACCAGAATTTCCCTTTTATTTCTGTAATTAAACACCTCCTAAAATCCTCACATCACCTCGATTGAGATGAAATCATGTACATTCCGTAACCTTATAACTTTTAGTGAGTCATAGAATTCAATTCTTTGCCCGGCTGCTACTTTTCTCAACATCAAGAGAGAAGAGGTTAACTTCCAGGCAGCTTTTGTCATCCATTTCTTTTTACGCCCCTGGCACTTACTCTTTACAAATGCCTTCTGCATTACTTACCAGTTTTACACTTTAAAATATCTTAACACCTGGGCATTGCTGGTGATAAAGCGAAATAAAATTAAATACATTATAATACATGAGATTTTTCACGCCTTGTAGAAAGCGGGGAATTCTCAAATGTATGAAAAGTAAAGTTGTTCGCAAGAAAATGGTTAGAATTGCAGTTTCAGTAGAAGGTTCAGAAGAACGAGAGTCATTTTTTCCCCAGTAAATTTGTTACTTCTAATGAATCAGTCTTTTAAAGTAGATTGTCTGAAAATATGAGGGTATTAAGACACAATCAATCATTAATTTAAATCAACCAATGACATTTAACCCAGGACATACTTGAAAACGAGAGAAATCTCAATGTATCCTTCCTGGTTAAATACTTTCTAAATAAATAAATAAATAAATAACAGCGATAAAAAAGCAATCTTCCAATCCAAGAGTGCTTGTCATCACTTGAATAAAATCTTTAACTATTTTTTTCTCAATATATATTTGTTGGCGTCATAATCAATGATGCCAATCAAATTTTATTCATAATAGATCGACAATTCTCTCTATAACATTTTCAGACCTCGGGACCAAGATTAAATGCCCGGCGCCAATGGATAGTCAATCCCCAATGAAATCGGCAGGACGCGCATACGTGTTTGCGGACATTGGAAGCACACAGCCCAGAGCGATCCGCACATCAAGAATCCGGAAGTGACCAAATATGCGGTTCAGAGTGTCCCGCACGGTAGGAATCCGGAAGAGAACATAACGAAAGACGTCCAAACACAGCTGCAACAGGATGAAGATGCCATATAAAGACAGACTTTAAACAAGATATTTTATTGACATTTTTATTAGAGACTGTTTGAGGACACTTACTGAAGAAGCCAAATAGGCGAAAACGCGTTTTGAGTGGTCCCCTTTTTATGGTTATTTACCAACACTGTTTTATATTTGAAATAAGCTTACCATATGGTTTATTGTATATGAATAAATTTTGATTAAGTTATAGTAGCACCTCGTCCTGCTGCCTGTATTATATCTTTTTACCAATACCTGACCGTATCAGGTTCTGCTCCCTCCTTCTCCCTGGAATCTATACAGCACCCTGTTTTTCCATCGAGAAAGCCACTTCTAGAAGTCACACCAAGGAGAAGAGGAAACAACATCATTATCAAAAATATAAGTATTCCAATTTTTACTTTCAATCTCCATCTTTGGAGTGTTTTCTTAGTGTCAGATACATATAATTAAAAAAAAACCATATATATATATATATATAAACACTTTGCATTTCCCAATAAATATTTTTTGTTATATTTTTTCTAAGTCCGTGAGTGCTCCTTGCCTGATTGATATATATATATATATCAGATTGAAAAATGTATTTATATTTTCACTTAATAATGCACATTTGTGTTATACACATTGTACCTTAAATACTTGTTTGAATATACAAGGTACGCCAGGGATTCACTTTACATTTCTCCTCAATATATATTTAAACAAACTTAAAATAGTGCTTAAATGACACAAACCAAATACCAAAAATTCATTGCAACAGCAAAATCGCCACAAAGCGATTCACCAAACCACTGTATTAATCAAACAAGATTTAAAAAAAATAAAAATAAATGTGATGTGCTTTACGTACAGGTACACATCAAACTGAAGTATTGTATCCTTGTGACCTGTAAAAATATGGGGAACTACATATGTTTTATCTCAAAATCCCTAAAGGATAGCCAAAATACTTCCTCCAATGTTCATAAAAAATATTTTTGTTCCTTTTTTCAGCTAAGAGTTTCCAACAATAAACAGTTTTTGTCCACTTTTTGCTTTTAATCTATAGGCCCCTATTACATTCTTCGCGCAATTGGTTTTGCTTGAGCAAATGCTCATTTGCGCGAGGGGCAAAACCCTTTGCGCTGAACGTCGTATTACAACGTTCGCACAAACGATGTGCATTATTGTTTGACGCGGATGGACCTGCGCGAGCGTGATGAAATTTGCGCGTCCTATACCTAACATTGTGAGCGCAAATTTGTTCGTGTGCTGGTACGCAGACGGTATTCCAATCGATGAGCATCTTTTTACGAACGACGTTTGCGCGCATAATTTTAACGTCTTTGAAAAGCTGGTGGTAACTGCAAATCTGAACGTTCTGGCTGAAACGAAAAACACCAGCACGAAAAAAAAATACAGCACAGTATAGTTACACATTCTACACATGCACAAATTCACAATTTAATGGTTTGGGTATGTTTTTATTATTGCTGCGGCATGTATACTCAGATTTACTTTGACAGGCGCAAAAACTTAAGTTTATTACGGTAAATTGATGTAAAATAAGGTTCTTCATTCTGATTGGCTGAATCCATGGAAAAAAACAGTCCGCACACTGATTTACGTGCGCTTGGTTACTGCGCGCATATTACTCTTTGTTTTGCGCGTCGTTTTTACGAACGTGGTTTTCGGACGGATGAGAAAATGTGTTCGGATCGGAATACTCCGTTAAGTTCTGCGTGATAACGCTGGACGATACGCGCAAAAAAATTTGCGCTGCGCGAACCAAATTGCGTGAAGAATGTAATAGGGGCCATATTCTTTACATTATAAGCTCCCATTGTATTTGCTAGTCTGTTCTGCAATGTGATTTTAGCACATGTATTCCCTGCTCTGCTCTGATTCACTGTCTTACTTCACTGGTGATATTTACCAAAAGAAGCAAAATGTTAATTGGTACAAATATCAGACATATCCTAATTCTGATCCAGTGATAAAAGGATGAAGAAACTACTGTTTGAGTCAATAAGAACCTCGCCGACGCGATATGATTTTCTTTCACCACACCTGTGGACCATTCAGGCTTGCAGTGCTTACCACAGCCTAATAGATTGTCCTGCCTTTATAGCCTCCGTTTCTTTCTTTGTGAATAGTATACACACTAACTATTTATAATGACAAAATTGTAAATGGATTTCAGTTTGCAAAAACAAAGATAGTTATCGCAACACTCATGAAAATATTAGGTATGTTAGAAGGAACTCTGTAGTAAATTTGTGCATGGCTGTTTTTTTCATTTTGGATTTTTTTCGGATCATTTTTCGTTCCGATATTTTGTTTAGTTTTTTTCATTATGCTACCGCGATTCGTATTTTCGGACGATTCGTTAATTCGGATGGCAGGTTTTGGTGATTTTCATCCAAATTTTGATTTGGAAAGAAACATAATGCACATGTCTACTCTGTAGCCACCATTATCACTTAAGTTAATTTAAATGCTCATAGAACTAGATTATGTCCTTATTCCCCCGGCTCTAAGCCCTCCCGTTTGCCCTATATGGATTTTTTTTTTTTTACTAGCTAATGTAGGATAGGTAAACAGCATTAACATGTTGCAGAGCAACTCATAGAATGGGGATAGCATAGCCTCAAATCTGCAATCTAAGGGGGCCATTGGAAAAGTTTATCAGGCCACATGAGAGCTACAGTTTACATGGTAATTAATTGCTTTTTAAGTAACTGTCACGTGTGTAGCTACTACTGACAAGCGAGGACTACATTTTTTAGCCCATGCATATCTCATTAGAGCTTTATACAAAGGAGTATACACTCCTTATTTCCAGCAGGCATTAACTGTCTGAACCCCAACAGAACAAGATCACCGTCCATGGCGAGATGGGGTCCAACATAGACCAGGGGGCACCCTGATGGATTGTTTCTTTAGAACAGGTCATCCAGCTCGGAGTTTTATGTATCACATTTAGAATAGTAAGGAACATTCATATGCTATCCCTGCTTTGCTTTGGTAAGATCAAAAGGAACATGTTTATTTTCTCATTCCTGGAGTTTAAAAAGCAATTTAACTGTGGACAATATATAGGTAGGAAAGTAAAATTGCTATCAATCTCCATTAGTCTTTAGTGATAGGAGTCTTTCTATCCATTCGTTTTGGTCTCGATGTTTCTGGATCACAGGGAGTAGAAGTGAAAGTTTTTTCCAAAAACTGGTTTATTACAGGACTGGACAAATGAAAGCTTTTAACTGTATTTTTTTCTATAACTATCATTATCATAGCTGGAAATGCTAAAAAAAAAAATTACAGTGAAGAGACAGAGCGCTATTGTTGGAGGGCTGTATTTTAGAGCAAACAAATGGTCCATAGCCTCGAAAGAAAGGAATGCCACAAAGACACATAATATGATATCCCGGTCATTTAGGGTGGCCCAATAAAGCATACGCCACCATAAGCAAAACCTGCTATATACCATACCATATACTGTACCCTACGCAGCTTATGGCAGTGGCAGACCAGAAGTGAACTGATCTGCTGATGGGGTTTCTCTCATTCATTCTCCCTGCGATGCCACATGTAGCTCTGTGAGCCACAAAGACCTAGCACTGTGAATGAAGCAAAGGCAGAAACCAGAAGAATAGAAGGAAACGGTTGCCATGTGTCCAGAAAGAACAGAGGGGATGGGAAGCTAACTGCCACCAGGAATTGGTGGATCACACTAGATTGACAGATGATGACAAAGTGTGCAATGAGAGCAGAAACTGTGTTACCAGTCAGCAATTATGGCTGAATATCTGCAAATGTGTGCTACCTTCAGTTTGTATGTGTGTATCTTTCTGTCTCTGTATGTGTATGCCTCTGTCTGCATCTGTTTATCAGGCCAGGAGGATGACCGCCTCTAGCAGAACGTCAGGAGGGAAAGAGCACTTGACTCAATGTGCATGCAATGTGATGTCGCCATGAGTGATACATTGATATCCTACAGAGCACCACAATTATGGAATAACCTTCCAGACACCATCAAATCTTCCCCCCAGTCTAAAGTCCCTTAAGAGCTCCCTATTAACATACCTCAATACAGAATGCACCTGTAAACATGTAACATAGTGACTATATGTCCTACATATTTATTTTCTGTATATTTGTGTCATTTTTTTATATTTTACATTTATTACTTTGTATTTCTGTAACAACTGTAAAATTTCAATGTTCTTGAACCCAGGACATACTTGAAAACGAGAAAAATCTCTTTGTATCCTTCCTGGTAAGGCTGGTGTCAGACGAGCGTAGTGTTCACGTCCGTGATTGCGCCTAAAAGTACGTCCGTGATAGCATGAAAGTAAGTCCATTGGAGCCTGACACATGAAGTACGTCCGCACTGAACTGCGGACGCACAACGGCCGCAGCAAACGGACGCAGGTTAGGCAAGAACGTAATACTGCTAGAACGGACGTGCGGAGTGCGCTGCGTCCACAACGTCTGCATAGCTTTGTGTGTGAGTGATGGAGCATGGTCAGACGGACTGCATTTATACGTCCAGCATTTTTGACGGACAGAATGTTTTTTCATTGTAATTTATTTTTCCCTCCTACATCCGTCAAAAATAACTTCAGTGAAAAAACGGACTGTGTGACCACTACTGCGTCATCCGTACTGACGATGTCCGTACTGCACGGACGTACAGCCCGTAGAAATCACGCTCGTCTGACCCCAGCCTAAAATACTTTGCAAATTAATAAATAACCATGCTGCACATGTGCAGTGACGTCTAGCCATTGCTAGCAGCCATTTTGGATTTGGCTGCCAGCATATTAGAAGGTGGCACTCAGAGCAGCAAAGGGGCACAGTACACTCCTAATTGTGATTTAGATACACCCCTGAAAGGTAAGTGGACTTGAGGTCACACACAGGGAAGGGGGAATCATTTCTTTCAGACAAGAGGGGAGAGCTGGGAGGAATGGAGTTATACAGCGAGGTGGGAATTTAACCATGCACATTATGGGAAGGGGACATGGAGCCAAAGACATTAAAGGGGAGACAAAGAACTTAAAAGAGTGAGGGGAGATGGAGGATGGGGAGAGTAAAAAATAGATGGGTAAAAATGGAAAAGAAATATAGAAATCAGTAAGCAAATATTAAAGGGGAGAGGAAACGCAAAGGAGCATAAAATATAGGAAACAGATATATAATCCACATCCTGCTTAAATCTCCTCCCTATTCACCTGTATGGAACCTACTATACCAATAAAAATGAAACTCAGAAAAAAATCTGGATCTGGACAAATAAGCTACCGTAAATTCTGAAGTGAGAAGTGGAACATCAAACTGTCCCAAATTAAAGTCTCAAATTATCCTTGATTTAATTGTACCCCCCTATTATATCTCCAGAAAAACTAAAATAATAATAAAAATATAATAATTAAAAAGGAGAACACAATTTCTGTTTTCGTGTATGCAGGTTGGAAATTAAAGGTCTGTGCACTCTACTATTATCTTTCTCATTCTCTACATCAAATGTTGGTCAGAAGAAGACAACTTGTTAACCAGGGAGTATGGCTGGATAGCACTTTTTAATTTTCATAATTCCTTATGTAGTGCGTATTAAAAAAAAACACAAATTCAATTTTGTGGCTACCATAGAAGGAATTCTAATGAAAGGCTGATTATTTTTCTTGTTTCTCGACTAGCAACACTGGGCTGACAGTTACCGTACACTAAAAACAATGTTCTAGATGGAACCTTATGTCACAGCTTAGAATATTGCATTGTTTTGATGTAAAATACCATTCGATCGGCGATAGAAATACACTACAGATGTATAATAAATTACTGCTATTCTCTGTGTCCCCATAACATCTCCAGTGATGCGTGGAAAAAGGCTGATGTAGAATTAGTTCAGCATTAATAGACTGGCATTAGATCTCTCACGCTCTGTCCAATATTCTGGGTTTAAGACTTTCAAACAATAGATTATGTAGAGGCAAAAACAGAATTAATTTATACATTTCTCTGCTCTGTTAACAAGACTCTTGGTTAAAACGAATACTTTGTAGACAAAATCCAGGCTGCTTTTTTTTTATAGGACGATTCATATCATGTTCAAAAAATGATTGTTAGACACACTTGTTCATTTATGCTGTGAGAGTTTAAAGATATACAGTAACTAAACCGTGAGCTTTTCAGCCATATGTAATTGTAAATATTTTTGATCTTCATTACGATTAAATTGAACCATGTATTTGTTATCAATGGCATTTTGACAGTTATTGGATTGCTCAATATTAATGATAATAGCATATTTATGCATTAAAATTAATGTATATGATTTTTGCAGCAATATTGAAAGTGGTCTTATTACACAACTAATTAATTATTTAATTAAGTTCTCACCATTGGCAGCAGGTAAGGCGTTAATCAGAGCGGGTTTGCCCCTGGGAACTCAACATGCTCTCAAACCCCCGAGTCCTAAGGGAATTAACCTCCCTATATTTACCACCTGTGGCCAACAGTTGGGTGGTTAAATCAGAGGAGGTCAACTAGTTTTCCTGTTTAGATGTAACCCCTAACACATTGCCATGGGGGCTCTGAAGTAAGGCAGCAGAGTCTACAAGCTTTAATTTATCTTAACTCCTTAAAGCAAGATGGGTGGCGCCAGCGGGGGGTTGACGCCAATGGGGTGTAATAGTCTTCTTCAGCCTACCCACATAGCTGACGTGCGTCATTTGCTGCGGGGGGACAGTCTGAGTTCAGGCCATTCCGCAGAAGCCAATGATGCATGGCACACACTGAGTTCTATGAGGGGCTAAGTGTCAAATTTTGGCCCTGCCCCCTGGTGGTGGGAGCAGGGATTCCTCTGTTTAATGGTTTTCAGGCCAAGGCTCTGCAAGCCATCTCTCTTGGGATGATAGTCTGCGGTCACATGACCTGCTCAGCCCTATATATAGGGCCAGCAGTACACTTGATCCTTGGATCAGGATAGGTTTATTTATGTTGAGTTCCTGCTCCCTGTATTGCTGTTTTGCACTCTGATATTTTCTATGTATGACCCTTTGGCTCTGGTTTCTGGATATTCACACATCTGTCTCCTTAATATAGATTCCTGCATTTTTGTGTATTGACCTGGACTGCCTTCTGACGATTCTGACTCTTGATCCCTGCTGTATGTTTGTCATACCCTGTATATGCAGTCTGTGTTCAGCTCATATCGCATGGTCTGAGATTTATGAAAATTCTGCCCTGCAGGTTGCTGAATCCATTGTGTCTATCCCCAGTCCTGAATTCTGCCTTTAGGTGAGAAATCATACCCAGTGCAGGGCTACCTCTTGTGTTTGTGTTCTGCACTCTCTCTCTTGTTTCTGAGCTCTGTAAGTGTATGCTGGATTCTGCTATAAGCAGCAAACATTTTACCTGCCCTCTAGGCTTCAAACTACTCAGCCTAAATTCCCCCCATCACCCTCTATAGGGAGTGGTCGTTACACTAAGGCAAAGCAACCCTTAGAAGTCAAAGGGGCGTACTAGTGACACCCCACAGCATCAAGGTGTCACGTCCCAATGCCGACGGCACCCGGCAGCTTCCTGTATACTTTTCTAAAACATTTGCAAGAAAATGTAGATATTAATAAAAAATCAAAAAAACAGGAATATTAGAAAAAAATACCCACATCTACCAATCAATTGTTTGGTGTACAGATTATTTCTCTCTTAGGCTGGCGGCACACTAGCAAAGATTTTTCTTCTGCTTAACCGTACTGTTTGATGTCCCTCGTAGCTTTATAAAGGAGTCAATTAAATACACCACACGAAGCACCTGCATACTTGTTCATGGACAGGCAAAGCATAAAGCACAGACGCAAAAATAACATTGACGTGAAAAAGCTAAACGGATGCAGAAACTACGCCGCCAGGTATTTTCCTAGGGTGTGGAGACATCAGACATTACGGACTCACTTTTACGCAATACTCACAATATCTCCCATGACAAAATGCGTCTGTAACGGGCGCAGTACAGTATGCTCGTGTGCCGCCTCCCTAAGCTGACGACTTATTGACACAAAACAATGAAACAAGAGACTAGAAAACTCCTTCAACAGTTGTACTTGAGGACTAGGGTTGGGAACATCTACCAGGGCAGGTTTGCAAGATATCTGGAGCACAGCACAGGTGATATGATTTGCTGCTCAGTGATTGCGGTATGCAGTCTACATTATCTCAAGGTAACCCTGAAATTCTTGCCTGTTAGGGATATTTGAGGACAGGGTTGCTAAACACTGTTCTACAGAAGATCTCCAAATATCCTTGTTCTCCTGCCAGGCAATAGCAATGTGCTGGCAATAAAGAAATAAATCCCTCCTGGTCCCTTCTGTTTGGGGAATGTTTTCACATAAGGGGCAATCATTTAATAGGCTAATGGAAAAAATAAGAGGAATGTCTAGACATTGAAGAATGGCAGCACCCTCACCACTTGATATAGTAACTGAAAAGCTGTATACAGACAATGTAGTTGTTTACGGTGTAATTATATTGTACAGTTGAATTGCACCCAGGTGTGAGACGTGAAGGAGACAGGGAGATAATTGTCTGTCCTTTATAGAAGTATACACACACACACAAACAAAAGTACATGGAAGCAGGTATTAACCTGGGTAGGCTCTTTTAGGGCTATAAATACATTGGCAGATAAGTTGGTATAATCATTGTGAGGTATCTTTAAAAACTGAATATGGGGATGCCAAGAGAGGACAGTAAAGGGTCTATTCACAAAGCACTGAAATTGCACCAATAACCGCCGAATTGCGCCAAATTAGCATTGGCCAATTCCAACAAACTGCAAAAAATAAGGAAGACTCTTATTCTCCCAATAGGAGTGTAAATCAATAAATTAGGTCCAAATAATAAAAAGGTATTTTTAAAATAAATAAATAAATAAATAAAAAGGTTTGTTACAAAACTGTTGTTCTAAAAATAAATAAAAAGTTTTTTTGTAAAAAATTAAGAAACAAATAGTATTTAATAAAAAAAATTAAAACACTATTCCATTTATTGCATTGAAACCTGTGGGATTCGCCTGTTTAAACCTGTCAACTTGAAACAACGAAAATCAGGGCATTTCCCTGGAATTTCAGTGCAATTCGGCATTCTTAGAACAGAAGACAAGATCATTTTCTATGGGGCAATTTCGGTGCTGCCGAATTGCAGCGAATTGAACCGTATTTTCCTGACAATTCACCAGTATTTGGCGAATTGACAGTTTAGTGAATAGATGAATTGGCCTGAAATTGCACCCACTGGTGAAATTCCAGGCCAATTCGGAGGTTAGTGAATGCCCTTGTTTCATGATTTGTTCTTCTTTCATGGGAAGAAAGCTAGGAGCACACTTGAGTATTAATAAAAGGGAGTTGCAGTAAAGAAAATAAGGTGAAAATATCAATTTAAAGCACACTTTTAGGCTAGGGACAGATGAGCGCATTTTCTGCGGCCACCGTCAAAATGTACGTCGATGCGTGCGCACGCATTTTTTCACGGAATACGCTTAAGTGGTCAGACGATGCGCAATTCTGGACGTATTTCATGACGATGGGGTGAAAAGAAGTCTAGGGAAATCCGGCTGTTTGAACGTTATGTTGGCCGCACACTAGCAGCGTCTGACATCTCCTAATCACGCACACACGCTGCTATGCGGCCGCAGCGCACTCTGTACGTCAGTACCAGCGGTTTAACGTTCTCGAAAAAATGCGTTCATTTTCCACTTGCGTTGCGCGGCCGGACTTTTGTGCGACCGTACTTCGTATATTGGCTGTCATTGCCTGGCATCTGCTGCTAGTGCGGCCGTGATTATGTGCGCCAGAACGCGCGTTCGCACTGCCTCAGTCTGACCCTAGCCTTAAGAGCTCATCTAAAATACTGTGCTTAGTTTATTGATAGAGATATTTTAAAGTAAGTAAGATTATGAATTAAAAAGCACACTAGCTGCTGAAGTAGTTAATATTACATATAAAAGACTCAAGAAAACTTGGCAAACACATTGATGGAATGAAATCTTCTCCTTAATTTGAGCCACGATGTTCAGACAGGAAAGTAAGCCTGGAGCCAACAGCCAGAAAAAGGAAACCATATGACTGAGAAAAATTGCATCTGTTAAATTAATGTACTATTTTACAAATCCTGTATTTTGGTGGTCTCTGAAAAATCATGTGTTTGAATTATACAGAGCAAAGAATAAACATTGTATAGCTAATTTAGCTTCAAAAATTTATATTTTTGTTCTTGCGTAACAATTTTGATTTTCGCTGTGATCTCGCTCATTAAGAAATAAAACAAAAATAAAACCACACGAAATACGCTTTTGAATTTCCCAGGTAGAAAATGAGAATGCCTCTTAATTAAAGTGTGGCAGGACTAATTAGAAGTTGTTGTTTTAGTGATAACTGATCAAGACTGTTGTGATAAACAAAAGCTCATTAAAAGCTTAAAGTCCTTTATTTTTCCCTTACCAAAATGAACAATTGCATTGTTATGGTAATATAATTTGGATGAAAACAGAGTGTTTCTGATCTAAATTTCTAATTTCCCTTATTGTGCTTTTCCAGAGTAAGTATTTAGGGATGGAGGATACAGAGAGACAGATTTAGAAGGTGGATGAGAAACCTCTTACTCACGGTGTTTATTTCTTATGTGTATTTTTACATAGGTATTTTATTCATACAACAGGTGCGCTAGGCAAATTACATGTTACATTGCAAAGCTACGGTAAATGCACAATTATACAAATTATATAATTGTGAGAAAGTACATATGGATACACAAGAACATAGTTCTTCTTCCTTATGAAAATTACAGTGTACAAAAAAAATTACAAGAGAAAGTATCTTAGATTTTTTTGTCAGCTTATTTGTGTAAACTACTATTTTTAGCCCTTTCACTACTGCATGACTTTTTCAATCTTAATATTTATTTGGAATATGGTATGTGGAGTTAACAGTTAAATATAGGGTAAAATAGAAATTTTGCATAAAAATTGTTTTCTGAGATACTTAAAAAATAATATAAATTTTCTCCTTTCTTAATTTTTCATGTATTTGTTAATCCTTCACAGAAATATTGTTGGAATGAGAGTTTCTAAACTCTAGAGGGTGTCTTTTATCTTGCACAATTTCAGACAGAGTCTGTATTGTAACAGATCTCCTTAACCTGAATGGTTACATCTGTTAATGCCGCTCCCTTGCCAGAGCCCCGTTCTCCCACCTGCAGCCTTTCGTGCCTTTCTCCAGCCTCAGCCCAAAGCTTAAGGACAAGTACACTGAAAGCGCTGTGATAGAATTCCCTAGAAATGAGGCAGCACGCAGAGCTTGTGATTAGAACAGTCAGACAGGCCTTTAATGAGCTAAATATATACAGTGCAATCAGGGGCCTAGCGGCTGTCATGAATCGTGGGGGCAACCGCGGTGTATGAATCCAGTATGCAGTGAAGCAGAGGCAAACGTATAGGTATAAAGACCAAATTGGGGTTTATTGTGCTAGTACATGTACAGGGAAAATGACAACAAGGATATCGAGCCTGATACTGAGACACAAGGAAGCAGACACAGGAAGAGGGGCAAGGCTGGACACAGGGGAAGTAGAATACAGGAGGTGAGTAACAGGAAGGGTTGCCGGTACACAGGTTACAAAGCTGAAAATGGGATGACTGTAGTTGAGTGTCCAGAGGTACTGGGAGTAGGAGTCCAGTAGCAGGGATGGTATGGCAGTAGGTTCACAGATACATGATACAATGGGGTGCTTAGCACATCGGGGTCTGTAGGAACAGCAGCTTCTGTAGCACAGTGGGGTCTTTAGACACAGCAGGGGTATCCAGGAGGGTGATCCGGTAACAAAGTCCAGGGACTAGCCAAAAGATTGTGGGCAGATGGAGAATAGCAAAATCTGGTAAACAAAGCCGAGAGTCTGGTACACGAGTAATATCTAAGAGGAAACAAATAAACAGGCTTCTGGTAGGTGAGTAGAGCAAAATGCTTTAGCATTGTGTTTTGGGTGAGGCTCCCTTTTGTTGCTGCCAAATCACTGGTAAGAGGTCACATCGGTGACCTGGGCAGGGCAGACCAGGACTGGAACCAGATTCTGGGTTAAATGGTCAGGTCTTTCCCAGACCTATGCTGGACCAGGGTCATAGCAAAAAAGCTGCTACCAAGGCTTCAAATCATGAGGGTGAAGAGCCAACCTTGGCCTTCTTGCCACCACGGCGATGGCGTGGGCCATGGCAGCTGCCAATGGAAAATGACACCCTGGCGTCTTGCTGTGCTACATCAGGAATCCCTCCTCTATCATTTCCCTGGCATCTTGTCTGGGACATACAGTTGTGTTCAAAATTATTCATCCCCCACTGAAATTGAGTGTTTTGGCCAGTTTGACATTGATTTTGATCATTCAGTCATCTTGCTTACAATTAAATCAAAGAGGCATGTGTAGGTCAGACAAATATAACATTTATAATGAAATAACCACAAATGTCTTTTCTGTGCTCACATCATTATCAGTTTTATTCAACCCCCAAGTGACATTCAATCTTAGTACTTAGTACAACATCCTTTTACAGTTAGAACAGCTTTTAAACGTGAAGCATAGCTTGATACAAGTGTCTTGCAGCGATCTACGGGTATCTTCGCCCATTCGTCATGGGCAAAAGCCTCCAGTTCAGTCACATTCTTAGGCTTGCGCTCTGCAACTGCTTTCTTTAAGTCCCACCAGAGGTTCTCAATCGGATTTAAGTCAGGTGACTGCGATGGCCACTCCAAAATGTTCCAGCCTTTAATCTGCAACCATGCTCTAGTGGACTTGGAGGTATGCTTGGGATCATTGTCCTGTTGAAAGGTCCAACGTCTCCCAAGCCTCAGGTTTGTGACGGACTGCATCACATTGTCATCCAATATCTCCTGGTACTGAAGAGAATTCATGGTACCTTGCAAACGCTGAAGCTTCCCTGTACCTGCAGAAGCAAAACAGCCCCAAAGCATGATTGACCCCCCGCCATGCTTCACAGTAGGCAAGGTGTTCTTTTCTTCATAGGCCTTGTTCTTCCTCCTCCAAACATAGCGTTGATCCATGGGCCCAAACAGTTCTAATTTTGTTTCATCAGTCCACAGAACACTATCCCAAAACTTCTGTGGTTTGTCCACATGACTTTTGGCATACTGCAGTCGACTCTTCTTATTCTTTGGAGACTGCAAGGGGGTGCGCCTGGGAGTTCTGGCATGGAGGCCTTCATTACGCAGTGTGCGCCGTATTGTCTGAGCTGAAACTTCAGTACCCACATCTGACAAATCTTTTCTCAGTTCCTCAGCAGTCACACGGGGACTTTTCTCCACTCTACGCTTCAGGTAGCGCACAGCAGTCGAAGTCGGCATCTTCTTTCTGCCACGACCAGGTAGCGTTTCAACAGTGCCCTTTGCCTTGAATTTGCGAATGATGCTTCCTATGGTCTCTCTTGGTATGTTTAACATCTTTGCAATCTTCTTATAGCCATTGCCCTTCCTGTGAAGAGTAATCACCTCTTCTATTGTCTTCCTGGACCATTCTCTTGACTTCACCATGTTTGTAACCACACCAGTAAATGTCTAGAAGGAGCTGAGTATCACAGTCATTTTAAAGCTGCCTAATTGGTGCTTATTATGCTTTATTGCTGCTCCATGACATCCACAGGTGTTTTCAATACCTGATTGAAAACACTTGAATGAACCTCTGTTCTTCAGAGTGGTAGTCTTTAAGGGGTTGAATAATTGTGTCAATGAAGAATTCACAAAAGAAACATTTACTACTGTATTACAAAACCAATTGATGTCATTTTAGTTGCATATGGTTCTTTAAAAAGTCCTTGTAGGATTTCATTCTGAATACAATTACAAATGTACACTAAATTCCCTAAAACCCTTTACAGC
Organism: Leptobrachium leishanense; assembly: GCA_009667805.1. Classification (NCBI taxonomy): domain Eukaryota; kingdom Metazoa; phylum Chordata; class Amphibia; order Anura; family Megophryidae; genus Leptobrachium; species Leptobrachium leishanense. The sequence continues at coordinate 136,774,124 of CM019065.1, forward strand.
ATTGGGGGTTGAATAATTTTGAACACAACTGTAATTAAAAATGGGGACAAGATGTATGGTAAAACATTCCAACAAAACAGAACATTAGTAGATTGTGGGAGTTGGAAAAGGCTACAGTGACCCATACAGTAATCCGATTAGCAGATAGTAACAGCTAAACAAAGACAATAATGATAATAACAATAACAGTATTCATGCATAGCACAGACGACTAAAACACCTGCACCCAGAATAATATGTACAGAGTGACTTCAACATAGGAGAGGGGCAGGGGAAAAAAAATAGAACATCAGACCTGCACCTCCCAAATGCATCTCTAGGTCCAAGTACCCAAGCTCAAAGTGACTCTCATCACATGCTATATTAGCATACAAACAGGAATAGCCTTTATGTCAACTACAGTAAATTCCATAAAGATAAAAAAGGCAAGTGGTGAGATCTCCTGCTTATGGTACTCTTCAGTGCTCATAATGAGAATAGCAATAAAATGTATTTATAATAAAATATATGTATGTTGCATATTGCTTGCATATGGAAATTACAGTAACACCTTGTATCTGTTCTGGTCAGTAATTTTCATTTGTTATAACTCCCTGAATCGTATCCCTGTACAGGTAGCAAGTGGCTGATAACCTTAGCTGTTGTAATGCAGCAGCAAATTTTCTGAACTTTTTGATACTATGGGTGTGAGAGCTGCTTCTTGTAGCTTGTTTACAGTAAGATAGAGTGAAAATGAGGGAGATAAGACAGTGGATTGCGATTCATCACAAGGGGCATGGTAATTTTGCTTTAGAGAAGTATGCAAATAAATTTTTGTTATGCTAATGATTGTTTTTCAATACGTTACAATGCAAAAATCAAGGAAAATGCATATTAATCTTATCTATACATAGTTATATAAATTATCACTTGAAAAAAAGTCAGTTTAAGTCCATTAATGCAAATCTATAAAAAAAAAATCAAAAACCATACAGGTTCAGTAGCTCTTGCAGCTTAGTCTGTCAAAATGTCCACCCAACTGAATATATCCATAGTGATCACAGCTGAGTACATTATACAATGAAGTGTTGCTCGTGTTATTGTTTTCCCTTCTTTCAACCACATAGAACATTAATGGGATGATTAGTTATCAAATCCTGTTGTATTCACCTCAATACCTATCATTGCTTGTATGAATCCTTTCTAACACAAGATACAGCTATGGTGCTTGTTCATTACTACACCATAAATAGATTTCTATAACTCATTTCCATATTGGCCTCCCCAAAGCTCACATTGCCCCTTTGCACTTCATAATGAATGCCCCTTCCATTGGCTCCCCATACCATTAAAATACTGATGCCCACATTCAAAACCCTCAATAACTTGACTCCTCCTTATAGGTCTTCCCTACTCTACAAGCGCATGCATTCTAGATCTCTCTGGCCTGTAGGTGTACTCCACCTGTCTTCCCACACTGCCAACTCATGCTTTTATGACTTCTCAATGGCAGAACTGGTCCTGTAGAATAACCTATACTTGAAATTCTTCTTGTTCTATCCACCCCCTCTAGACTGGAAGCTCATCTGAGCAGTGTCCTCTACATCTTTTGTCTCTGGTTTCTATAGTTTAAAATTCCCTATTGAAAAGTGATGTGAACACTATTTGCTCTATTATATCACATATTATTATCAATAATATAATACAATATATTATGATAACATACTATTACACAGTCACCGTCCTCTGGTCCTACTGTGCAGAAAATGGTACAATTGCCTGTCTCCTGTAGCCATAAGCAGAATGAAGCTGGGAAAACGGAAACAAACAGCTCTCAGTGTCCTTCCACCGGCCCTAAGATTGCAGTTACCAATTATAATAATAGATCAATCATAACAGAGCTGGTGATTGGGAGCTGCTAGCAGTCATTGGTTCACAACATTTTTCCATTTGCAGCTCTTCCGAGAATAGGACCCCATGCAGATTATTGGATTGCTACAGAGCGGTCCAAGAGAAGAAAAATCCAAGACGAAGACAAAGATGAACAAGTAGTTTTTCTGCAACACATCGGTGGGATAAAATAGTAATGTAACACTGAGATTGATTTCTTTTGAACTAGCTACTAGCCCTAAAGCTGTGAAAACTAGAGTACATGTTGTGAAATGACTCAATATGAGGCCTTCTCCAAGCTGAACAAGGAAAGCAGACTTTTACCAATTATTTTCTTGACTGCATAAGGCATTCTGTAGCACAAGATAAATACCAATGTATGGAGAACATTTCTACAGCTTAATATACAATGCTATAGCGATGGTTGTGTTCTAGATCCCAGGAGATTATCAGACAGGTTTACAAGTCTCCTAAGGTCTAAAAAAAAATTGCGAAGCATATGGTGCCTCGAAATAGTGCTATGATATGCTTATTTAGCAGCTTGGGACAGGCAGCAGCAATTAAAAACACAATTAAACAATCAGTTAACCCTGTACAAAGGTCTGTTACGGCTAGAGTCAGATGAACGCAGTCTGAGCGCACTCTGCGTGCGTGCATAACGGACAGGCGTACTGACGGAAGATACTGTAGACACCACTCGATCCGTTTTTTTTTGATGGACGTAGAAAAAAATGGAACTATGGGAAATAAAATTAACCCTTTCGCTGCTGAGGCTTTTCCCGCCCCTGTGCTGAGGTCATTTTTTACCTGTTTTGCGCATCATGTTTAAACGTGTTTTGAAGGCTTATTTTAGTATATGACACCGACATATTATATATCGTTCTTTCCGTCAGACTCGGTAGATTCATAATATGTCATTATTATATGTATACGTTATGTCATGTCTGTATATTATAACAAAAAATTCAATAAAATATGTATTTTCAATAATTTACAACGTGTAAAGTGTTTTTTTCCACATTTTAACATGCGAGCAATTGCGGTTATATTTTGTATGGGGTGCGCTTGTTAAAAAAATTAGAGATGGGGTCTCGTTACATTTTTTTTTGGGGAAAATGACACTATTTTTAACAAACGCACCGCATACAAAAATCGTTAGTGCAGCATCATTGTTCACATTATAATTGAAATGGGAACAATATTGCTGCATTAACAAACCCAAAAAAAAGAAAAAAAGTGTTTATTTTTTTTTTTTTTCATTTTTTTTTAATTTTTTTTTATTTTTCTTTTTTTTTTTTTTTTTTTTTTTACAACATTTTTAACTTTCATGTTTGGTATCGTTGGAACGGCCATGCTCTGGCCGATCCAACGATATCAAAATTTAACCTCTAGCTGCCACGGATCGGGAGATAAGGAGTTCATTGGAACTCCCTATCTCCACAGTTGGTGGCAGTTAGGGGTTAACTGTAGGACTGGCGTCATCGTGCTACGCACGATGACGCCAGTCCTCTGGGGGAGTTCCCGGAGGCTTGGCCGACATCCAAGATGTCGGCCAGCTCCCGGGAAGGATCGCGAATCGGCGCTTTTCAGCGCCGATTTGCGATCCAGCTCCCCAGGGGTTAATGCCAGGCATCATTTGGAAGGGCAGGCTGTGCCCTTCCAAATGATGCCTGGGTTAACCCCTGTGCGCCGCCGATCGGGAGGGAGAGAGGTCCGAAGGACCTCCCCCCCCTCCCTTTCAGGCGCCTCCTCCGCACATGCGGGGGGGCGCCTGAATTAGGTGTCATCGCGCCCCCGCGATGACACCTAATAATGGCGGCTGCTGGTCCGGATGCCGGGCTGACATCCAGGATGTCAGCCCGCACCGGAGGGGCCAGCGATCGGCCGGAACCGGCCGAACGCTGACCCCAATGTGAGGACGCGCTCAGCGCGTCCTCAGCACACCAGCGGTAATGCTGAGGACGCGCTGAGCGCGTCCTTAGCATTGAAGTGGTTAATATGAAAAATGATAAAATTTGAAAAGAATATGAAAAGCCATTTTGTGCGTCAAGGTGCTGGACGTCGCAAATGCGCTGTGTCTGACATCTCATCACTCACACAGAACACTACACGGACGTGGTGCACTCTGAGCGTCCGTCTAGCGGTTTTACTTTCTTGCCTAACTTGCATCCGTTTGCCACGTGCGTTGTGCGTATGCAGTTCGGTGCGCACGTACGTCATGTGTGGGTCTCTATCGCTCATGATTCTATGCTACGACGGACGTTAAGGCTGGGGTCAGACGAGCGTAGTGTTCACGTCCGTGATTGCGCCTAAAAGTACGTCCGTGATAGCATGAAAGAAAGTCCATTGGAGCCTGTTACACAAAGTACGTCCGCACTGAACTGCGGACGCACAACGGCCGCGGCAAACGGACGCAAGGCAGGCAAGAACGTACAACCCCTAGAACGGCCGCACAAAGTGCACTGCATCCGCAACGTCCGCATAGCTTTGTGTGTGAGTGATGGAACGTGGTCAGACGGACTGCATTTATATGTCCAGCATTTTTCACGGACAAAATGGTTTTGCTTTTTAATTTATTTTCCCTCCTACATCCGTCAAAATATACGTCAGTGAAAAAAACGGACTGTGTGGCCACTACTGTGTCTTCCGTACTGACGTACGTCCGTGTGCACGGACGTACAGTCCGTAGAAATCACGCTCGTCTGACCCTAGCCTAAACTGTGCGGCAACACGGACTTGATCACTGCATTCGTCTGGCACGGGCCTACATTGTAAAAATAAAGAAAGAGCAATTTTCCTAAACTTTATTAGCAAGTCTTATAACACTGATTTAGACAGTTTATAATGATTTATGGATTAAAACATAGCATTTAAAAAAAAGAAAAAGATGAATATTTGCCTAGAGTCAGAAAAAGAGAAATAAAAAACCCTGTTAATTATTTCTAATAAAATTCTAAAACTAACAAAGATCCAGCAACACAGTATTTCAACAAGCAATTAGTCTGCCAGTCTCATAAAAAATGCTAATACAGACAAACACTCTTTAAAACAGGCAGCCGTAAAATACTAAATCTAATTAAATATTTATAGTACAATGAAAATGATATGTTGTTATTATTCCTATTAAAGGTTAATCAGGATCAGGCCCTAATTATGATCGGTAGATCAAACACGTCTTTACATTTTATTGTCTATTTGATTGTAAGTGATGTCTGATTAGGAGGATATTATTGCCATTTCAGTTATATTTAGTGTAATTAGTGCCTTCCAATCGAGCCTCCCTAAAATGGTGAAAACCAGATTGGAATTGATGTTGCCGTTTATGCAGAGTAATAAAAATTTGGGTCGGAGAGTTAAATTTCCTCTAGTAAAAAAGTGTCCCATTTAGTAAAAAGATAATTGTTTTATGGTTTGTGGCTTCTTTATGTTAACCCTTTAATTATCATTTTTATAATTATTGCCTGTACCAATCCTTTTATTTAAGTACGGGGAGCATCATTTCCCCTGTTTGTCTGTCTACCTGTCTATCCACACATACAGTATGTGATTGCATTGCTTAAAACAGGGTTCAGCGACCTTAGCCCTCCAGGTGTTTTGAAACTACATCTCCCATGAGCCTCAGGCAACCTAATGAGTTGTTGAGCATCAAAGGAGATGTAGTTCCAAAACATCTGGAGGACCAAGGATGCGGACCTCTGTTTAAAATGATCACAATGTGATGCACTTTTTGACTGCAACCTTTGAAAACACGTGATACAAATTTTCTAAAGAACAAAGTTGTTAAATCTGAATGCGTGAAGGTGGCGCTTAAATGGTAATGTCCAATCCTTTTTTCATATATGTAAACAAATCCAACAGAATTTAACCCCTTCAATGCAGATGACTCGTGGGGAATGTCGTCATGTGTCCCCACTGCAAGCGGAGGACGTCCCCCACACATCACCCCTCATCAACTGACATCGTTGCGCATGGCACGATGACGTCAGTTACCGATTCAACCCCTAGCTGCCCAGGGCAGGGATTTCCTATGGATACCCTGTATCTCCTGATCAGTAGCAGCTAGATGTTTGGTATTATTAGAAATCTAATAATCCATTGATATCAAACATGACCAGGTTAATTGTAAACAAAAAAAATAAATAAAAATAAATAAAGAACAAAATAAAAAATAAAAAATTATTTTTTTCTTTAATTTATTAATGCATCATTATTGTTCACTTTTCAATTATAATGTGAGCAATAGTGCTTTATGAACGAAAAGTGCTGTTTTTTTTATCGAAAATCGCATGTTTTCTCAGAAAAATACAGTAACAGGTTCCAATTCTATTTTTTTTTTTAACAAGTGTAACACAAACAGGGTTATTCAGAGAGCGGTGAAAAGCAGGAGAATGACTGGAGAAGTGAAAATTCGAGGTCAAAATAGACGATTTGGAAAGTGAGATAAATGGGAGAATTTTTCTGGTTTGGCTATTTTGACCTAGAATTTTCCATTCTCCAGTCATTCTCCTGCTTTTCACCGCTCTCTGAATAACCCCGATAGAATATATAACCGTAAAGGCTCGAATGATAAAATATGAAATGATTTCTTCATGATTACATATAAAAATTATATATTATGAATCTGCCGAGTTTGCTGAAAAAAAAAAAGGATAAATAACTTGTCTGGGGCTAGGGTCAGACTAACGCATTTTTCACGTTGTCCGTGAAAAAGTGCGTTCGAACGAATGGACGTATTTTTTCACGGAATACGCGATAGCGGTCATACGATGCGCATTTTCGTCCGTGATTTTGTACGGATCATCAATAAAACACTTTTTGTGTCTGGACGTTATGTTAGCCGGACATTAGCAGCGTCTGACGTCTCCCAATCACGCAAACACACCGCTATGCGGACGCAGCGCACTCTGTACGTCAGTACTAGCGGTTTGACGTTCTAGAAAAAATGCGTTCGTTTGCCACTTGCGTTGCGCGGACGAACTTTCGTGCGGCCATTCTTCGTATGTTACCCAGCATTGGACGTCATTTGCTGCTAGCACGGCCGTGATTTCGTGCGGTTAAACGCACGTTAAAAATGCTTTCGTCTGACCTTAGCCTGGGTCGTATAATAAAATGTGACTTCAAATCGCGTTAAAACATGATGAGCACAAAACGGTCAAAATGAGCTGAGCACACAGTTGAAATGACTTAGCAGTGAAGGGGTTAATATATTGTAAACAGTGTTTACAAACCATGTACTAAACCTTTCCTTCCACAGAAAGAGGCATCAGTATGCAAAACACTTCACACAGAGACTCGTCCTCTCCCTAAAGCAGCTCCTCTTCAATCAGATACCTCCAAAGCACAGAGCGTTAAACTCTAAAGCAAGGATTGTACTCAGAATTGCTGTCCTTGCAGGAAGCAGCTACCCAGTGGAGATGTTCTTCAGATCCCAGAGCAATACCTCCGAGTGCCCCATTTTAAATTGTCTTATTAATGTAATGAAAATCTGTGGGAGAAACGTTTCCTCCCCTCAATTATCCGCTTCAGCACAGAAATTCCCCACAGGAAGCTTTAAATAGTACTTTTTTGCAGACTGCCTATTATATTGTGATTGTGAATATATTAAACTGTAATTGGAAAAAAAGACCAAATATATCAGACGATGTATTTTTCCTGCTTGAGTTTTCTGGTTATTACATGGCTTTCACTTTTTTTTTAGAATGCTGAACATCTGAACGTTTGCTTTGAAATTATTTTTAATTCTATATCATTATTGAAAACACATGTGTGAATGTATGTCTGTGAGATATATATACAGTATATATATATGCACACAAAACAGAGCTCCCACAAATGCTTAATTAGTGGTTTACGATTCAGGCTTCGATGCCAAATAAAGTTTAAATTTAACCAGGACTGGTAAACTCTATAAACACTTAGGCCTCGTTCACACCTGGGGTTTTACAGTGCGTTCCTGCGCGCTGTAAAACGCCTAAACATGGAAATCCCATTTTATCCTATGGAGCCCGTTCACACCTGGGCGTATTACAGCGCGTAGGTACGTGCTGTTAAACGTCCTACGCCCAAAGAAGTACAGGAGCTTCTTTGGGGCGTATTGCAGCGCGTTCTATGTTCTATGATGCCTAGCCAGGCTTATAGCTGTCAGAGCATCATGGGACATGTAGTTTCAAAACATCTGCAGTGCCAAGGTTCGCCATCACTGCACTAATGCTTCTGGGTAGTTTACCAGAGTTTTGTCTAACGTTCACACCAGGCTTGGGATCTAGCCCTCAGTAACGTTCTCCAGTGTCTGCTTTATTTTGCAGTGTCAGGGTGTCTGGCTGGATGGCCAAGTTTTCCTTTTGAATGCATGCAGACATGGGACTTAGCTATGGAATGAAAAGAAACAAAATACTTATTTTGGTGTCTTTTGCTGACACAGACCTCTACCTCTTCGCCTTCATGGTCCGGTGCCCTCCATGGATGGTGTTCTGACTCAGCTCTCTGGCCACAAGCGGGCAGAGAAAGATATATATTGTCACAAGATGCACAGACTGGGCGCTCTACAGCGGATCTTAACCATCTGTCTAGCAAGTACTTTTTGAAGAAAAAAATATCATAAGCATTTGATGCTTAGTTAACCCTTTCATCGTCAGTGGTTTCAGTCTGAAACCACATTTTCAGATTGAACCCACGGTCATTTTCCAAATTACATTGGGTTCCATATGTTTAGATACAGATTTATATAAAGATTTAATTTCTATAAATTTCCATTTCATGAGCTTGAAAGGTTTAATCCTTCAATACAGGGTAAAATAGCAAGTCTGCAAAAAGTTAGTTACATAATATCTGAATTCACAATCCTGAATACACATTTTTTTGTAGTTTAGGCTGGAGTCAGACGAGCGCAGTATTAACGTGCGTTTAGGCTAGGGTCAGACGAACGCATTTTTCACGTTGTCCGTGAAAAAGTGCGTTCGAACGAATGGACGTATTTTTTCACGGAATACGCGATAGCAGTCATACGATGCGCATTTTCGGCCGTGATTTTGTACGGATCATCAATAAAACCCTTTTTGCGTCTGGCCATTATGTTGGCCGGACGTGTGCAGCGTCTGACGTCTCCCAATCACGCAAACACGCCGCTATGCGGCCGCAGCGCACTCTGTACGTCAGTAGTAGCGGTTTGACGTTCTCGAAAAAATGCGTTCGTTTGCCACTTGCTTTGCGCGGCCGCACTTTTGTGCGGCCGTTCTTCATATGCTGCCCGACATTGGACGTCATTTGCTGCTAGCACGGCCGTGATTTCGTGCGGCTAAACGCACGTTAAAACTGCTTTCGTCTGACCTTAGCCTTAGCCGCACTTAATCACGGCTGTGCTAGCAGCAAATGACGGGCAATATGCGAAGAACGGCCACACGAAAGTGCGGCCGCGCAACGCAAGTGGCAAACAAACGCATTTTTTAGAGAACGTGATACTGCTAGTACTGACGTAGAGAGTGCGCTGCGTCCACTAGCGGCGTGTGTGCGTGATAAGGAGACGTCAGATGCTGCTAATGTCCGGCCAACAAAACGTCCAGACGCAAAAAGGGTTTTATTGATGATCCGTACAAAATCACGCACGAAAATATGCATCGTATGACCACTATCGCGTATTCCGTGAAAAAATATGTCCATTCGTTCAAACGCACTTTTTCATGGACAACGCGAAAAATGCGTTCGTCTGACCCTAGCCGAAGGGGTTCAGGAATCAAGTTTCTGATGGGAAAGACAAACGAGTGATTTTCATACAATCCTTATTATCTCCTGCCTCGACTTCTGTAACCCTCATTGGCCTTAAACAAACCCCATTTCACCTTTTCTGATCTCCCATGCAGCCTCTATGCTCATGCAGCCTCTATGCAGTCTCATTACTTCCCGTACTCTGTTACTGACCATCACCTCTGTCTATCACCCCACTCTTAGATTGGGTCCTCTTTTACTCTCCTTCGCTGTGTGTCAATAATATTTGTTAATTTTATGTTTGTTTTGTCCTATCCTTTGTACAGCACTGTGGAATATGTAGGCACTTTATAACTAATTGTGTACCATGGATGGAATCAAGATCCTTTTTTCCCCCATGTTGTCTCTCATTTAATATTGAGAATTATTAAAATTTTGCTTTATATGTATTCAGCTACTCAGGCCTCAAAATTTCCACTTGCCTGCTCGCATTTGGCGAGGGTGAGTGTGAGTGGGAATGCATAGGCAATGCTGGATAGGGGTTAGGTGGGGCAACTAGTGGCGAGTAACTCTTAAGGCCTGGCTAGTAGCTCAGGACTTGAAATTTTGAGGCCTGAGCTATATAGTCTTTTGTTCCCTTTCTATGGAACTCCCTCCCCTGCAACATCAGACTCTCCTCAGCTCTCCTGTCCTTCAAGAAGTCTGTGAAAACACATTACTTTAGAGAAGCCTATCCAGCTCACTCCTTAATCCCCCATGGTTCATTTCCTGCTCCATCTTCGTACACAGCCCACATGCACCCCAATACTTCATGCTCTCTAGTCACCCTCACCTAGCGTGTCACCCCTCTTTTCTTAGATTGTAAGCTCTCGAGCATGGTCCTCTCTCCTACTGTTCTCTGTGTAATGTGTATGCATAGTTGTTATTTTGCCATTGTACAGCGCTACAGAACTTGTAGGGACTTTATAATTGTTTGTATCTGCAACTGATAACCTTGAAATTAAACCACGTAGCTTACACCTTCTAGCAAATTGATGCCTCTCTTTTACCTCCTATATAACAAATCGCATTATGCATGACTATTTTATCCCTGCCTTTACTCTTACAGATCTCCGCAACCATCCAGTTCTATGAACACTCTCACAGCCCACCCTCTCCATTTTCCTCCAACTCATCGAATTTTACACTCGCATCCTTAGGGACCTGCACTTTTCCTTCATATTACCCAGTCACTACTTTTATTTTTGCAGTTGTCGGTCACTCTTTATCTGGCCACCAACTACACAGTCCATCTGCTCCTGGGGGTAAAGTCCTGCAGTAACGCAGTTCCCTCACTATTTTAGCAGAAGGGACTTCCCTTTTGGCTGATATATTGGGAAGCTGCAATACCTTTCTATATAGACAGAAAATATATAAAACTGTCTATTTTTTATTCAACTGTTTTGGGATGCTGTACGACAATTCAGCTCTCAGGTCCTTCGACTAGAGATCCCTTTTACCACCTACTGGGCCATTTTTAAATCGACCAACTCCCCCCACTCCGCAACCCTTCTCTAAGGCTGGGGTCAGACGAACGCAGTGCGAAAGTGCGTTTAGGCACACTTTATTACGGCCGTGGTAGCATCAAATGACGTCCAACGCTACCCACACACGAAGTACAGCCGCACGAATGTTCGGCCGCGCAACGCAAGCGGCAAACGAACGCATTTTCGCAAGAACGTCGACCCGCTAGTACTGACATACAGAGTGCGCTGCGTCCGCATAGCGGCATGTGTGCGTGATTAGGAGACATCAGACACGGCTCATGTCCGGCCAACATAACGTCCAGACACCCAAAGTTCCTGGTTTGGATCCGTAAAAATCACGGCCGAAATCGCACATCGTATGACCGCTATCGCATCTTCCATGAAAAAATGCACTCGGTCGCTTCGACGCACTTTTTGACGGTAGACGTGAAAAATGCATTCGTCTGACCCTAGCCTAAGTGTCATCGATTCTAGCTTGGCCTCCTAGCCGCGACTGGCAAAAAGGCAATCCTGTCCCAGTGGATCACCACTTCCCCTCCTTCATTTCACATGGTATACGAGAGAATTTACGCCGTATTCCTGGCCAATTGGACTGAAGCTTCCATGTACCAAACAGAAAAAACTCAGTCATTTTTTCTTAACTGGACCCCCGTCATTCGAATCCTTCCACTCAACACCAAGGCCTCCTTGCGACGCACCTTTTCTGTGCCCCTTGGTACTCCCTACAGATGCTGCAAGGTACCCCACTGACCCTCCAGGGACCCCCCAACCACTCACTAACCTGTTTCCTTGCCTCCTCCCCCCCGGACGCTCCGACCGTCCACACAAACTCTCCCTGCCATCTCTAGTGATTATTACACCCCATTGGCACGGATGGAGATCCGCATTTCCAGACTTTATCAACATGTTTTGACTGCTATATTTTGTGCTGTTTGATTTACTGCTCCTTTGTTCAATATCGGATGTTGCGGTTTTGCATTGTACTCCTGATTGGGATTTGTTTATTGTACGTTGTCCTTCTGTCTGTATTTTTGTACTCATCCAAGATAAATAAAAAATATGTTTTAAAAAAACAAACTGTCTATTTTTAAGGGTGTTTCCTAGATTTAAGTAAATTGGGAAGGCATGGGAAAGATGATTTCTCAGTGTTTATCAGAGGAATGGCATTCCAATTCCCCTTAGATCAGGGGTCAAGAACCGCCCTCTAGATACTTTGGAACACCATTACCCACGAGACTAACAGGGTTATTCAGAGAGAAGTGAAAAGCAGAAGAATGACTGGAGAAGTGAAAATTCTAGGTCTAAATAGACAATTTGGAAAGTGAGATAAATGTCAGAATTTTTCTGGTTTGGCTATTTTGACCTAGAATTCTCACTTCACCAGTCATTCTCCTGGTTTTCACCTCTCTCTGAATAACCCTGTAAGCCAGTCTAATGAGTAACCGGAGAATCATGGGAGGTGTAGTTCCTAAACATCTGGAGGGCCAAGGTTGCTGGCAGCTGCCTTAGATTGAAAACTCACAGGCAGCCTGGTAGAGCAGTTTGTTCAATGTGCTTTAATTTTATTGCAGCGACACGACCCTCAGGTCTTTTTTTTGGGGGGGATATCATATTTAAATGCCAAGTATTGACAATTATTGAAGTAATGGACATTTTGCGAGAGACATGAGAGCAAGACTTTTTTTTTTTCTATGTTTTTTTTTTTAATACCTTTTTACATAGTTCCATAGGCTGAAAAAGACATGTGTCCATCAGGTTCAGCCTTTCACACAGCACCTAATGCTGTTGATCCAAAAGAAGGCAACATATCCAGTCTGTGGCGCTCACCAACATGCAACATAATGGGAAAAAATTCCTTCTTCCAGAATGGCGGCCAGATTTCGCCTTGGATCAAGAATACTTTCTAGTAGTAAAGCAGCCATTATATCTGCTTTAAGAGCGGAACTATTGATGGACAGCGTTGTTCAGAAGCTGAGCACTTTTATAGACTCCTTCCGGAGGCAAATGAAAAACAGCAGATAGTATTCTAAGGCAATAGGTTTGTCTTATTAATGCATCAATCTTGTTCTACTCACAATCCCATGTCACACAGAGATCATTCTCCACATATCTCATGCGCACATATTGGCTAAAATGCATTTTCTTCTGTGCACCACAGTCTTACGTTTAGCCGGTGTCAGACTAGCAATTTGCAGAGCAGAAGGAACGTCCGTGAGAGTTGATGTTCCTTCCACTCTGACGCCCAACTGGCCACCTCGCTGAGCGCAGTTATTGCGCTCAGCGCTACAAGGCTCGATCCTCTTATGGAGGATCGTGCTTTGCAGCCCTGTCGAACACGCGTCATAGCGCTTTAACTGGGAGGCTTTCGGACCATCCACAGCACGCCTGCTGCAGCGCACGCCACTTGTGCGCACGCTAAAGCGTGTGCCCGGCCCCTTTGTAGCATCACAAAGCTGCGACGGACGCCGGGAGGCACGTCAGTATGTGTGCTCGTCTGACCCCGGCCTTACTGGGAACATACAATAACACAAGCAACCAGTTTTAGGTCTCGGCCTAAGATAAAGAGCCAGCATTGTGCAATGTGTGGTGATAATTTTCAAGGGAACAGAACGCTTTAGGAGGGGAGGGGGTGCCAAAGGGAGCAGTATTCATGCTAGATGATGCCTTTTATTTTGATGAGTCATTATATTTCCAGGCTTAGCAGCTATGCCAATTAAGCAAAAGCGTGCAATTAAATAGACAGATTGCATTTAAAGCTTTGGAATCTCGCACGGCGCATTTTTTTCTGTTTTGTAATTTAAATTTGCTTGATAGAAGTATGTTTTTCTCCCGCCCACTTTACAAATCTCTTCTTCAAGCTATTTAACACCAGGAAAAGCCACATATTTTACATTTACACATCACACAAGTGGATACATTTAATTTTGCTCCCAAACGCTTTAATCTTCCTACTAACACAAATGTTGAAAGCTTACAGTCGCATTTGTAATTAGACAGCGGTAAAAGCCCTGCCTCTATAATCTCCAGCCTGACTTTCCCGGTGCTTTTTTTGAATTAAGGGAGCATTACAACTGATAACTGGTACTGGAATTCGACCTGTGATTAACGCTCCAGACGTTGGAGAGAAATAATATAAGGTTTAAAATAAAAATGCAATAAATTGAAAGGGCGGGAAATGGAAATGAATCTGCAGAGGCGCGTTCAATACCTCAGCCGCTGCAAGTATTAAGTTAGCAACTTGCCATTGAACGCCGTTCAGCCGCTCAGCACTGCTAACTTAGCACTTGCAGCGACTCGAGGAGATGCTGCGAGTAGCTGAGTGTGACGTAGTAAAGATGGCCGCCGCCATGAAGCAAGTAAAATTCAGTACGGCAATGTTAATTTTGAGGTTTTTGTTCACCAAAGCACAAAATATTTAGTTATTATTTACCCCATGCACATAGACATATATTACGGTTCAATTATATATTTTTTTCAGAAGTAACCATTACGTTTATTCAATAAAAACTATCATTTGTGGTGTGTGCATACAAAACGGAATTGTGCTGACTGCTTTTAGTTATTTCAAAGCTGGCCTCAGTCTCAGTTTCTGCTAATAAAACTGCAGATATTGCAGAAACTACAGAAATCGCCATTTTGTTTTGCAATTCGCATCCAAAGCGTTCAGAGTCACTGCTGCAGCAAACTGAATTGCTGCGCTGCATCAATTCAGCAGCTGCTGAGGTATTGAACGGGCCTCTGTTCTTCTGCACTTCTGCAGGCTCTTATCTCTTGACCTTTTACGCACGCAATTTTTTCGACTGATGAAAAAATGCGTGCGGATTGTAGTACCAGCATTAATTTACGCGCGTTAACGTTTAACGCTTCGCACACAAATTAACGCTTAACGCGAGCGTTTTTGCGCAAAGATTGTAATAGGGCCCAAAATGTGTAATATCACGGAAAGTGTAGGTATAGAATAAAACTTAACCTTTAATTGTAATAATAATAATGCGTTCAATTAGAGTCAAGTATCGGGCTCAACCAGAGTCTCTTCAACAAACAATACGTATACACAAAAATTTACAGAAATATACATAAATGACAGAAAACGCACACGGTGACTCGGCTGGGTAGATTCACAAAATACAACAGCGAGACCCCCTTTGCCCTAAAGAAACTCCTATTTCAAGTAGGAAACAGGCCTTCTGGGTCCATATGAAATAGGAAAGATAGACGGGTATCTAGGGATATATTGCAAATAACAGAGAGTGTGTGTATCTTAGAGCGTATCATATTTAGGGCAGCACTGAACCTCCATAATCTTGGTTAGCTTTGTGCAGCAGAGATTGTGACAACAAGATAAGATATTACAGCCATTGGTCAAAAAACTTCCTTCGTATCTACAAGACACTTGAGATACCCTATGAGCTTTAGATCACATGACCGTTCCATTATTTTTAATAACCTTTAATTGGTATAAGTTTTATTCTATACCTACACTTTCCCCTGGTATAACACATTTAATGGAATAATATCCTGATGGCCAATGGAAACCAATACCCTGGACTCCCACAGCCCCTCATCATAATCCCTTCCCTAGAAAAATGTTGTGCGTTTCCCATGTTGTTACGTTTCTGCAGTATACTTCTCAGACTGTGAGACACATTCAGACTTGGTACAGACAATGAGATAAACATTGATCAACATTTCTAGACAGGACAGAATAAAGACAGTCGTGGATGGTAAAAAGGATTAAAGTCTAGGGCATCAGATAATAGTGAAGTGTTTGCCCAACACATCAGATCAACAAAAGACCAATCAAACGTACAACAGATAATAACACATTCCAGGGTAAACTTGGAAAAGGCTAAAATATCCCATCCAGTAATCCTATTAGCAGAGAGTAACAGATACACATAGACAATTCCAGCATTCATACATAACAGATTACATAAACACCCTGCACTCTACAGATACAGGGTGACTTCAACATAGGAGAGGTTAGGGAAATAATATAGAACATCAGGCCTGCACCTCCCAAATACATATCTAGGCTCATTTACCCCAAGTTCAAAGTGACACACGTCACAGCATGGTTGGAAAACACTAATCTAGGTTATGTTGCTCAAGGATAGGAAAGTGATAATACAGTGCTTATGAATGTTTGTTCTATGATACATTTGATGTAAACATGGTTATTAAAATGCAAACTGTCTCTTTGTGTCAATCGGATAAAGGTTACTGAAAGAGTCACTCCAAGCCCAGGGTGTTGAACCTGGGGAGAATAGGAGGGAAAAAATAACCCCTCCATCTGTCTTCATAGACATGTACACAGTCAGGGTTATCCAAAGAGATCCGAATTGCTTGAGAAAGGTAACCGAACGCTGAAAATCAGAGTTCGGTTACCTTTCCTGGCCATTCGGCTATCCAGAGAGCAGGCAATTCGCCAAATCCTGGCGAATTGCCTGCACATACGGTGCCTGTTCGAGGGCAGTGAAATCCCCATGAAAATGCACTGCTTCGACTATTCAGAGAACGAAAACCAGCAGTGAAAGGTTCCCCTAATGCCCTGCCATTCACATTCATACAAACTGTTTTGCTAATTTATTCACCTCCCTCTGTCTGCGGTCTCGGCTTTTTCTCGGCTTTTTCCGGTGGCTTCACTGCGTGTGATCGGCTCCTGCTCGGGTTTTTCCGGCGTCTTCAACGGGTTAATCCAGATGTTTTTGCGGGTTTTCGGCGTGCATTCGGTGGGTTTTGCGGTTTTCCCTGCAATTCGGGGACCCTGTGGTGTTTGCTGAATACACCGCAGGGTCACCGAAATGGGATCGGCAACACGAACCGAATTGAAGAGAACGAAAAGTCACCGAACGTGTGGTGACTTTTCGAATCTCTTTGGATAACCCTGAGTGTGTCTGAGATTATGGATTTGCTATATGGATGAAGTTCATGCTTTAATTTACCACCCTAAAGTTACTGAGTTTCTCCAATTTATATGTCATGAAGGCTATGGGTGGAAAACGAATAAACTGAGCTTGTAAGTCTGCAGAAAGTTCATAATCTTTTATACCTTTACACTGCATACAGTGAAAAGTCTGTCCCCAGATCTTTATTCTACCTACATCGATGCTTCAAGACTAACACATACGAGGTTAGCAGAATGATGTAATTGAAAGGTGAACAGATAATTTACAAAAATATATGCATCTGTGTACATTTAAGACCGGAACGTAGTTACATTTTACTCCCTTGAGGTATAATGCACTTTCTATACATATTTCTCTCAATGACAAAAATGTGGAGATGTTTGCCTTAAGGTCAAATACAAGTCTTAAATTATCCCACTGTTAAAACGCAGGCCTTTCTATTTGTAAGAAATACCTATTTTTGATTGCAATTACCCTTCAAATCCCAATGATGGAAAACAGGTGTGTTTTATTGAAGACTAAACTCACGAAGTTAAAACACTATTAATTACAAAACACGGGGGCATCTCATTGTGTTAATTACTGCAAGCACCTTCATTTAAACGAGCCACTGTCCTGCCAGCCCATTGCTGATGAGTAATTATTTTTCTTTTCTCTAGATTTTTTTTCTAACTCATTTGATGACTTTCACATCTTGTAAAAATGGGTCTCTTGTGATGAAAGTCACTTAGCATAAATTAATCATGCTCTATGGCTGTGTAAACCAGCTCTGAAACTTCACTTCTAATACTTAATTCTCTTTGCGCAGTCACTGTTTAAGTGAAATCAGGTCCGTGGGAGGCAAAGGTACACTTTATTTCTGGTTTCTCCCCACTAATAAGCCATAAGCACATAGAAGATGTGCATGTTTTACAGAAGCTGCTTGCATTGATGCTAACGCATCGACTATTCTATTATTTTGATAAACATAAATCAGCCGTTGGCAAATTTCCCACGTAGGATGAACACCTCTGCAAAACCTTTGAAAGCGAAGAAGTAAACTCGCTGAACATCTGGCAACCGTACAAAGAAATCTATGAACAGCTGGACACATTTCCCTGCTTTTGCACAGGTGACATTATCATAGACAGAATAAATAGAATGATCGTTTATTCGCTACGGAATAAAACATTTGCTGTTTGAGAGAAAAAAAACTTGCCCTTTAGAGCACCGTAGTATAGAGAAAACTAAACAGGTCGAGCGTTGCTCCTTTCCCTCGGCAGCTACCTGCCCTCTTCTCAGTTGCACGAGAATTTATTCTCCTCTTTTTTTATTGCAGAGCTAAGTGCTTCCTGTGATCCAGATGCATTTCCTATTGATTTCCCGCACAGAAGCTGTGAGCGGAGCGAGATAGAGAGAGAGATCCTCTATAGGTTTATTAATAATGATAACAATTATACAAAACCATAGACTTGCAAAGGACATTTCACTGCGGAGCTCGATCGTCTGATTTACTGATGCAGTGTTGCGGGCTTGTTCGCTCAGACACCTTTCTGCTGGGAAAGGAACAAAACCACTTTAGAAGTTCAGTAATAAAGCTAGGAACATAGAGTTTCTATTTGAGGAACTTGTTCCAATACACGCTCACTTTATGTATTTTCAGAGAACGTTATAGCTTTTGGGCTGGAGAAAGGCTAAGGTTGTTCTGCAAGTATAAGAAAGACACGAGTACAACTGAAATTATATACATCATTGTTTCTCTATTATATATATCAACAAATATACAGTATATGCTATATATGTATGTTTTTTTTTGTTTTTTTTAAGTATTTTACCAGGAAGGATACATTGAGATTTCTCTCGTTTTCAAGTATGTTCTGGGTGGCGAGTAGGTGTCTTGCCCAAGGACACTTACTGGAGAGGTGCTCTTACTGGGATTTGAACCTGTGTCTCCACAGTTGTAGAGTAGTGATGTTACCTCTACTCCACCCAGTTGGTACTGTAAGTTAAAGCAATACGGTGAAGAATGATTAGTTTTAGAGTTAGGGTAATTGAAAAGGCGCTAGTTTTGTTGCGTCTGTTTTACCCTCAGTCACAATGCGGTGAGATTCCAAAAGGATACCATTGGTCGGGATACTTTTGACAAGAAATAGAAGTGGGTTCTGCTTCTCTTAACGTTTATACAAGCGAGCTGGCAAACTGTTAGCCGGGATTTGAACCTGTGTCTCCACAGTCTCCACAGTTATAGAGCAGTGATGTTACCTCTACTCCACCCAGCCGGTACTGTGTTCTAACACACAAAACAGTCAAAATCTCCAGGTTCTAGATAAGAGTTTTGACAAATGTATTTGGTTCTTTCCAAGCCAGTGATGACTAACTTTGGCACAACAAAAAGCTGGCTATGCTTCATCAGACATGTTATTCCAAAATAACAGGTCAGTTGTGCCAGGGTTAGCCATTACTGCCCTAGACTCTTCTAAAAGTACTGTACTATACATTTTTTATACCACTTCATTGTCTTATAAATGATAAAAGCCTGCAAACTTAACAACAATAAGATAAAGGGTATAATTATAAAACTCAATACCCAATAAAGGTAAACAGTGTTCAGGCGCTATTGAATGTTTTCACTAGTGTAGTGTATACGATTAACACAATTATAAAGATATAATCCAGCTCACCGCTGGGTGTATCCCTCACCCACAATCATAGTTTCAAACAAAATACAACACTGTACATCCGGGAGCGCAAGTTCTTAGATGAAAGAATCATCACTGTTCAATAGCAGAACTGTGAGAAGAACATCTTGGATATAACGAAAAAGTCTCTATATCATAAAAAAAGAAAAAGACTGATTGGGCAATATCGTTTGTTCCATATATTTAAAATTCTCAATACTTAGTATGGCACTCACAAGTCAGGAGCTAATATAGCTCAATTCTTTCGCAGATAAGCCTCTAGGGGGCTCCTCCCATCAAACCCTGGTCCTTGATCTTTGGACTCCTCTTCGGCTGTATATAACCCATATGTACCTCAAAAAAGACAATATATAGCGTAGTCTTGTTTTTATACCATGTAATATTAAAAAGAAAAAGGGTATATTATACTGACCATCTAACTCTTTCACACCAAGTGACAGTAACAAAACAAAAAAAAAATCATAGTGGATGTGGGCCTGTCAAAGCACGTTATTGACAGAGGAGGGCCATACTTACCTCTCCATGCCAGGAACTGGTGGCTCAGACAGTCACAAGTCAGCGTGGCTATGTGGTCAATGTGAATGGCTATCACATCAACCACTAATATCATAATGTAAAAAGTATTCATGTCCATCAGACAAGGCCACACTTTGTAACGAAGGCGTTAATAGAAATAGCAAATGGACTGTATCGTTCCTGCTATTGTATTGCATTTCTGCAACGGTTTCACAGTCAAGTGTTTTATCGGATTTTGAATCGTAACCTGTAGACACGTCAATTTTGTGTTTTAGCAGTTATTAAAACAGCCAATATGACACTAACAGGGTTATTTAAAGAGCACCGAAATTTGGTGCTCTTTCATACCCTGCACATCATGGGAACCAAATTCCCCCAACTCTGCTGTGAATTCAGCATTTATTGCAGGGAAAAGCCACTGACAGTATCTGAAAAACCGCTCCATCGATCGGAAAAAAAAAAAATCGATCCCACCCGATCCTCCACAAACCTGCCGAATGCATCCGAAAAAAGCCGACGACCTGATGAAAAGGACAGTGACCAACTGCCGGAAAATAAAGCCGAAGAAGAGGTAACAAACAAAAACAATAAAAACAAAACATAAACTGCAACTTTGAAAAGCTGTTTGCGAAAAACTACTGCACGAACATGCCTGAAAATTACATATAAGGTCCTATGAATAATAATAAAAAGGTCTGTTACAAAAAAAGCTGTTTAAAAAAGATCAGAAAAATTAATTCTCCATAAAAATCCCAAAAAATCCTAAAAAATAAATAAAGAGACTTTGCTGCAGATTTAAAGAATAAATGGTTTAATAAATATTTAAGAAAAACGGGAATATTTTTTTTACATTGAAACCTATGGGATTTGCCTGATTAAACCTGTCGAATGAAACCACCGAAAATTTTATTTTATTTATTTATTTATAAAGGATTTTACCAGGAAGGATACCTTGAGATTTCTCTCATTTTCAAGTATGTCCTGGGTTCAAGAACATTGAGTGGTTACAGAAATACAAAATAGTAAAAATGCAAGATATTAACACGACCAAATATACAGATTAACAGAAAAATAAAAATGTAGGAAATAAAGTCATTATGTTACATGTTTACAGGTGCATTCCGTATTGAGGTATGTTAATAGGGAACTCTTAAGGGACTTTAGACTGGGGGAAGATTTGATGGCGTCTGGGAGGTTATTCCATAACTGCAGTGCTCTGTAGGAAAATGAGGACCGAGCCACTGTCTTTTTGTATTGTGGTATTGCAAGTAAGGTGCTGGTCCTGGATCCGTGGTTATAGGATGAGGGAACTGCTGGGGCAATCAGCCTATTCAGGTAGGGTGGTAGCTTCCCAGAAAAGCTCTTGAACACCAGGTTGGAAAGGTGAAGGGAGCATCTAGATTCCAGTGATGGCCAGTTTAGTTCTTTTAACATGTCACAATGGTGGGTCATGTAGTGGAAATCAGGTCATTTCAGTGCTGTTCGGTGTTCTGCGAATAGATTAACCATTGCTTCTTTATGGGGATATCACTGCTGCCGAAGTTCACTGTATTTCGCTGGCTATTCGCCAATATTTGGCGAATTGCCAGCTTTTTGAATAGCTGAATGTCCACGAAATAGCACTGTATGGGGAAATTCACTGTTTGGTGCAATTTGGTTGCCAGTTCGGCTCTCTCTGAACAACCCTGTTGGTTTGTTAATACATTTAACTTACGAACTGGGTGTCACTACTTCATGCACTGCCCAATACAGAGCCTAGAGACAGGAAAATATGTCCATGTATTTATTAACAGAAATAGAAAGGGATTATACACAATGTAAAAACAAAAGCATATGACTACCAGCTATGTAAACCTTTCCTATCGCTTTCGTGCATGCATTTGATTTGTGTTTTTGAACGTTGTCTGTTAATAGTCAACACTGTGAGGAAGTTCACCCACCTGCATAGAATATGAACTGGAAGTGCTGCTTCATTCATTTTTTATGGCTGGCAACAATTATTAGTTTTATTTATTTATTTATTTATTACCCACAAAAAAGTACAGCTATAATACTGAATTAACCTGATATATTGAATTCTCCTTTTTTAATGGCAGCTGCTCTAATAGTTAAATGGTACACTGATCATACAATGTCTGTCCAAGGGTTTAACACCATTTAGAGCAAGGTGTTAAACTAGTTGGTTATGGTGGGCTGAATTGTCTTTCGAAGTAGGAATGGAGGGCTGAAAGTATATATAATTTATAGATACACATGCAAAAACAAGAAAAAAGCAGACACCTAAAAAAAAATGCCATAAAGTCCATGTACTCTGTCTAAGCATACACACTAGAGATCATTCACTAAACCTGGAATGATGGGATAATAATTCTTAACAGGCTATTTTGTTTCTATTTACCAAACAAGATGGATCGGGCAAAAGTGGGCCACTTGCTTCAGAGATACAATCAACAAAATCAGGTTGCCCTCGACTACTTCTGTCTGAAATCTCACGGTTGGGTCATCAGTGAAGAGTCCTCAGAAAAACCCTCAGACATACAGGGCTATTCAGAGAGAGGTGAAAACCCTGAGAATGACTGGAGAATTTAAAATTCTAGGTCAAAATAGTCAAACCAGAAAAATTATCCCATTTATCTCACTTTCCAAATTGGCTATTTGGTCTAGAGTGTTCATTCTCCTGCCAATTCTCAAGGTGTTCACCTCTCTCTGAATAGCCCTGATAGGGTTCCCTGTATGTGTGTGGAAGCCAGCACTGCATAAGTATTGAAAAATATAAAAAATTAATTCCTACCCATTAGTTTAACATTGAAATACTGTAAAATGACAGTAAAACAATTATTTTCTAATTAATCTGTAGTGTTGCTAGTGACTATTTTACCAAATCCGGAAATTGGCATATTTCTTCTGTTGGAGACATTTGTACTAGATCTTATGTAATCATGTATTAAAATATTATTATGCAAGTCAGGCTGAGGTGGATGCTGCCACTAAGGTGTACATAGTTTGGAGGTTGAAATACAGCTGTCAGGACTAAGAATTAAGCTTAAACGTGTGAGCTTGAATCGCTAGGAAATCTAAGGTTTCAGGATCTCTACAGGATGAGTAGCGGTCGTGCAGGTACAGTATGAGTCCAGTATGCACTGATATATACACACAGCTGAGGGGGAAGGTGGAGGCAGAGCAGGAACATCAGAGCCAACAAGCTGAGAACAATAGGTTGGACGTGAAGAGGGCTGACCAGACTGGATAGTGGGACACGTAGTCTTTACAAGAGGAACACTGGAAAGGTTACCAGGAGGTTTGGAGGGTAAGAGTGTCTTGAGAGGGACACGAGGATCTGTGGAAGGTAACAGGATACTTGGAGGACACTATGAACCTTTGGTCACGAAGAAACTGAGGGATCCAGGGGAGGTAAGTCCAAGGGTGCAGCAACACAGCAGGCAGCTGAAGGGACACAATGGAAATCAAGGTGTCAGAAAAAGGGGCGATCAGGGTAACATAGTCAGGGACAATCCAAGGTCTTGGGCAGGTAGGTAGCAGATCACAGGAGGAAACAAATACAGGTCTTTACTCTAGGAGCAGGAGAGCAATAGTGCTGAAGCACAGGCTGATGGGAGTGGCTGCTCTATATTGAGGCAATCAGGCCTGGAGAGCATGGTGCAATATGTGAGCAGGACATGAAGGATGCTGCTCTCAGGTGCGAGCACGGGTCTGTGTGTGATCAGGATCCTGACAGTAAGACAGGCTTATATCAGTCCTCATAGTGGCAGGGCTAAAATGTAGCAAGAAAAACAATGAGTGGCCAAGGACAAGCCAAATTCAAGTAGTTTGGAAATAATGTTATTGAGAAACCAAAGCCAAGTCAAGGGCAACCAGAGAGCAATGAAAAAAGGACAATCAAAGTCACTTACCAGTAATGACAACACAGTACATGGAACATGTCATTGGGCTCAAGACAGACACTACACCAAGGCACTGGTCACAATGTAGTATTGAGTTTAAAGAATCTGCCTAGAGTGGACATAGGAGAGCGCCAAATCATCTGTTCCTTGTGACAGAATAGACCATGCAATATGCAAAAAAAGGAACTGCGTCAAGATGGGTATAGGATACCACAGGGGAAGTAGTATTGGGGAACACTTGGAATGACATTGAATGCTTGTGCATTACTCTTGCAGTTGCCACAGGCCAACACTATTAGCCATGGGAAAAATACTCCAGCGCAAGCCTGAAGATTGAAGATTGCTATTAGAGGGATTTAAAAAGGGAGGGAATGAAACAGGAGAAGATAAATCAATTTAGACACATTTCACCTCTAGGAACACTAAGCGACTAGACAGGAGTCTTATTTATCATATTACATCAGGCTGGCAGCTGGTTAACCAGACACATAAGTATAGTCAATAAACTCTGCTAAATAATACCCCATGCCTACCTTTTAATTTGGTGAATAAATAAAGACCCTTCCATCGAGAAAGACTGGATGTGCATTACATGATTTCTGCAATTGCAGAACAAAATGATCTGTAGTGAGGACGGAAGCAGGAGGGAGCTACTGGGAAGAGTGTAATGGTTGGACAAGAAATAACTCGCTTTTATAGGAAATGCTGACCAGACCTTCCCTTTAACGGACAGTATAAAAAACAAAGCAAACTGCAGACCTCTAGTGTACCTTTTCTATAAGGGTACATAGTGCCCATTATCCGATCTAAAAGGCAGATATCCGCTTCATTTTCAGGAGAGCTGGTTAATGCGCCAAGTATAAATTGCTGAACACTGAATGGTACGGAGTCCAATTGACATCTATTGCCTTATAATTCAACTTCAGTCAAACTGAACATTCACCAGAGACATTAATTACAAACCAGGAACTCCAAATGATTCATGTGATGGACCCCGAATATACCGACTGTATATCTCTGCCAAACAGTGTGTCCCTCGCTCCCGACCCCAGAAGAGAATCACGATTTACAGCAAAATACCCCAAACACGAGACAGGACTCAGGTTGATGTAAACACAGCAACAACTGTGCATTTCAAACCAGCATTTACAGTTAGACATTTTGCAGGGACAATCCCCCTTCATGACAACAACAGATAAACACAACAAATAAACCAATAATTGAAGAAGGGGCAGGAAAATACAAACTGGGAGATTCCCATTACCAGAAATGACTCACTCAGGCACTACAAACTTTTAAACATTAATCCAATTATCTCCCTGGCACATGGACACTTCTTGTCCGTAATCTTTAGTTAGTTGGGGGATGGTCAAACAGTGAACAGATGTACATTGAAAAACCAAGTATATTTAATCTGGTGAAATAAGTCTCTTTTTATATATGAAAATGTCAGTTTCCACTTAGCCGGGCAAGAGGGCAAATGTATCTGAAAACGGCTCCACAGCCCCGGCTATAAAAAGTGCATCTGACTGGCACTCAAGTCCTGGCTCCCTTCCGTGCCTTTACCAGGCAAATAGGGCAAATCCCCTGGTTTCTTCCACGGGCCACAGTCGCTGGGCAGGAGTCTAGCGTAAAGCCCCCACCAGATGCCTCAGTGACGGTAAATTCCGTCACAGTTCAGGATTCTGAAATTACTCAATACTACTTACATAGGATTATAAATATACCATATATATATATATATTATATATATATATATATATTATATATATATATATATATATATAGATATATATATATAGAATATATATATATTGGTTTGAGGACAAAAGTAAGATCCACTACCTGTAGGTAAGATTATATCAATTTATCATGGAGTTGATGAGATATCACGGCATGTAAGACTTTATGCAAGATCAAGTTAACCTTTTGTATCATAAAATATTAGATCAACTGACTAGCTGCTTGGGATTTAGAAGACAAGTTTAATCCCTTAACTACCATGATCAAGTATTCTCTGTTTCAAAGCAAATGCTGGTCCCGTGATATCAAGTATACTCCATTTGGTCTAAATCTGAAACAATGAAGAGGAATTTTATTTAATACAAAAGCCAGTTTGCATTTGGACTATAGAACCTGCCTCCAAATGTTTTAGGACCTAGGACATGACAGTCAAGGTGCTAAAACATTTTGAACAGTTTGGACTCTGTGTCTAAAACATAAATCTCCAGCTGATTCAGTAGAGATAATCCCCACTGCAATAGCACTTTTTGGCCAGCAGATGGCAACTTCTGCCTTTCATGAAAATAGTTTTTCCCAAAATAAAAATACGTTGGCTCTGGACTGTGGTTTTGTGAAAATTCACTTGGTAGTGAAGGGGTTAAAGCCCAAGAAATAGAGTAAAGCGCCTAAATTCGGGAAGCCTTCTGATTCTAAAGCTGCATGTTTTTTTTTAAAAAAAGGATTATTTGAGAATTGAGAATTTGCACTATGCAGTAAAATGGTGCAAATGTGGAAGGTTGTTGCAAAATATAGGGTCAACATCAATAAGGGTTGAGAGAAATTTCAAGCTCAGTTATTTTGGGTTAAAATGCCCACCACATCTCTGCACAGTGAATGTCTTGATGTGCCATTGCATTCACATATGGACACACAAGCTTCCAGGTGCCTGAAATAGTACATTAATAGACAAAAACAATTCTGAAATCGGCCGTGATTGTCACTGAGACATCTTGAGTTATTGCCTAATCTTGTGACAGCAATGTATGAAAAACGCCAACATTTTGGTAAATATGTGTGTGGGTTGATGATACCGCCATGGGGATTGAATGTATAGAGCAATTAAATAAGTTATCTCGGTTGGTAAAGCCACTCAGGACCCCAGAGCCTTGGTAACAGAGTCGCATTCTCTCAGGATTCAGGATGCGGAAGCATTATTTCAAGGAAACTAGAATAAGATGTCACATGCTGAAGCTGTAGGGTAGCAAACACAGAGGAAATGTGATAAATGAGTATTTTATAGAAAGAGTAGTGAACACATGGCCAAGACTCACAGCAGGGGTGGTAAAGTAGAATGTGGTAATGGAATCGAGAATTGCTTAGAGCATACATTATGAAACGGGATCCGTGGCAGCCCGTCTGTTCTGTCAGGCTCTCTGTATGTAAATGCAGCGCTGTGAGCAAGAGGTTGCAGGCAGCCTGTGGATGGCACTAATGCTGTCAGCACTTGGATAAAACTGCCAACAAACGGTCTCAGCGGGAGACATTACTTTGTTAAAGGTGATGTCGGATAACGCATTGTAACCCTTTCGCTGCTAGAGCTGTTAAGGAGCTGCGGGAGAGCTCATGCAGATCATTAGCCCTGTATTCTCCCCCTCCAACACCCATCTTGGTGCTGAGCAAGACTAATTAAAACCAGCATGATGCACCATTAGCGGTGAACTCGATGGCGCCAGGAAACGGTAAATAACCTTAACCTCTGCTCTGCTGGACAGGCTACCTTAGCATTCTAGCCAGACACACGAGTATGACAGTTTTAACCTATGTCATGCTGGAATTGGCGTAATACTCTGCTCATCAGGAGAGGGCTTGGATGCATTTAACCACTACTATGCTGATCTTGCTGTCACTGCAGGCTAAGAGAATGAGAGAGAAATATAGGTTAACCTTTGCTTTGCTTCAGACACCAAACCCATCTGACAATTCTGTGATTAAAGGAGTGGATAGCTTAACCTGCACTCTACATAAATGTGTCACTAATCAGGCTCTGATTTACACTGCACATCTAAATTTTAATTAAGAAGACTGGTTATTACAATGTTCAGATGTCTGTCATATACCCCAATTAATTTGCCATAGGAGTTCAAGGCATGAGCTGTCTATTGTCACACGTATATATCAGCAAACCTAACCAACTAATGATGTGGTATTCTTCATAGAGAAGCCATAGATTAGGAGCCTTTGGAATTAGAGATTAAAGTGATTTCAGTTGATGTTTGACCTTATCTCTAGTTCTCTAGTAGTGGTTTTGAATCCTGTTCCTTGGAGGTAGGACACACCTTCTGAAGAATAAACTGCCTGAGGCTAACCAGCAGTGATACCATTGGTGTGCGCACAGAGTGTGCCTGGTGTGCCCAGGCACACCCAAATGTTGGATAAAGGGTTAATCTTTGACCCCCTACATAGATATTTTCGATATTCAATAGCTGGGTCATGATGGATTACAAGAATATTGACTGAATCACTGCATCAACTTTGATTACTCCCAACTAGAAATAACTGTTCTACGCAATATTGTCTGCGCTTAGCTATTCCGCTCTATATTACGAGCCTAACGCTTAAACGGGGACGCAAAGGAGGAAAACCTGTGCCTGCAGGTTTCTCCTTAGCATCCCAGTTTTACTGTAGATATTACGGTGCAGGTGCTAATACAGTAGTCTGCACCATAACATGGCGCTAAGCCGCGTGATGCTCCATAGGACTCCATTGAGGCTAACGCTGCTGGTCACATGACCTGCAGGATCTCGCCTCGCGAGATCTGGCAGGTCGGCGTAGTGATCCGAAGAGGGAGACTGGGGGACTGGGGGACTGGGGGACTCCCCCCACCCCCCCACCAGTCTCTCACTGCTCCCAGCGGCAAGAAGAGGAATTTGGAGCCGCCGTTCTCGCCGCGGGATGGGAGGTGAGTATCTGATTTTTGGGGGGATTTTTGGTTGGTGTTGACTGATTCTGCAGAAGCGGAATCCGTTAGCACCAGGTCCTGGCTGTGGTAAACTTTCGGACGGTAATTAGCATTAGTATTACAATGTACTAACGCTAATTACCATTTTTCACTCCCCATGTTAAGCATAGGGAGCGCAAAGTACAGTAACCTCACGCTGAAAAGTGTAAGGTCCGAATCGCTAACGGGTTTTTCAACCCGTTAGTATTCAGATTGTAATATGGTGCGCCCGCACTAGGGCCACCAATGCTAACGTTAATGCTCACTCAGGTTAGTGTCAGGAATGTAATAGGGCCCTCCATGGGTGCAAATCCTAATGAAATGGGCTGCGCATGCCATTGAGTGATGCCGATTGATCTATTCACTAAACAATGCATTTAGTGTAGAATTAAGGTACAGCACAGGCTGACATAGCCAAGTTGATAATAGAGAATCCAAATCAGAAACTTAGGTCTTACTTAAAAAAAAATGTTTATTCGCTAATGATGGCTCACAATCAAATATATAAATGCTAGCTAATTAACGCAGACAGAGGATCTTGATTGTACCCTGTAATTAACACAAGCTACGCAATAAATTATAGCAATTAAGACTTCTTGCTAATATATACTGCATATGGTATAGAAAGATTATGTACGTATGGAAAGATGTGAAGGATAGCACAGCTCTCACTGGCACAGAGTGGATCATGCACAACCTGCGGGACATGACAAAGAATCATCCTTAGAACAAACCAAGGAATATATTAAACATGGTGGAAGAGAATATTAAACTGACAGCCAAAACAGATCAAGTTATACACAATCTATGGGACATACTGTACTGTTGACTCATCACTTCTATAAACCTCTGAGATGACACCCACACTAAGGTACATGACGAGGTCCATCTCGACAGACAACATCTGCATTCAATAATATCCTCTTAGGCTGGTGTCAGATGAGTGTTTTTATGAGCGGAAGGAACTTACGTGACAATGGACGTTCCTTCCACTCTGACGCCCGTCTGGCCACCCCGCTGAGTGCAGTTAGTGCGTTCAGCGCTGCAAGGTTCGATCCTCCTATGGAGGATCGCGCTTTGCAGCCCCGTCGAAAGCGCGTCGTAGTGCTTTGACGGGGAGGCTTTCTAAACAGATGCAGCACGACCGTCGTCACGCGTGCAACAGCGTGTGGCCTGCCCGGGAGGCACGTCAGTACTGGTGCTCGTCTGACGCCAGTCTGAGTATTACTTTAAAGCAGATTCTATTGATCTACATATTTTGAGGCAGAGTAGATATATATATGTATATATACACACATATAAAATATTGCGTATACTTAATATTGCTTTTTCTCTCAAATATTTGCATTAAAAAATGAATATTGCAAATATGAATACATCTTACATAAGAAACAATACAATGGGTTTTATATAGGTGGAACAATACAATGGTTTATACATAATGATAGCTTAAAGTGCATTACATACCATTACATAGCATAATATTTACTTCTAAATTGACATGTACCTTGTTAAATCTATATGCCCAGTATGACACCTACACTTGCCCAGGCCGCATGTGGCACAGAGAATGTAAATTGGCTGGCAGAGATAGGGAAAAGAAGCTAATGAAAAGCAAAATGATGAATCACCTAACAGGTCTCTAAGGAATTTATCACAAATTAGGCTAGAACGATGAAACGAGATAAACAGAAGAGTAACATCCTTCCCGGATATGACCCTTATTTTGATGATATCTAGTCAGAATAACAGCATGCAGCATTTTAATAGATATAATGCACTCTATGGGACATAATAACAAGAAACGAGCCGTCTATTGTACAGAACATCAAATAACAAAAAGGTAAAACACTGCTGAGTATCCAAACAACTGCACAAACCCTACAATGTGAGGCAGCAGAATGAATATCAATCTCTGTCCGACTGCTACATAAAATAATATTAACTCTCGTAGCCTACACTCCTGAAAAGCTACAAAGAGAACACATATACATTGTGGGTTTATTTGGTCTGAAGAGAACACGGTGATTCAGAATGTATTCATATCAGTTGTTTTTTGTAGGTTTTTGGTTTTTGTTTTTCTTCTTTCTTTCAATACGAGGGTGGCTTTAAAAGCGTTTCCAGTTTAGCCAGTTCCTTTATCTTTTCCTTTGGGTTGTCAAAATTCTAACTTCTAGCCCTGTCTATGATAAAACTACAACTTTAAAAAGCAATCCCTGGGCCAGATTCCAACCGAGCCAATAAAAGAGACTCACAAATGAAAAGACGGCACAGGAGATATTTGTGGCTCGCTATTCTGGCTATATTAAAGTCTCTAGTCTGAATATTATTTTTAGTATCTATTGGTATAGTCTGTTGAAGCTGCATTGCTAATAATCTCACTGTGATCAGTAGAAATCCCTATAAGCAGGAGATCGCACCATTTTTATTATTTTTATTTATCCCATTTACTGTATCTAACACAAAGGTCTTTTCTGCCTGTATGTTAATAACGCAGACTCCGTTTGGAATAGTGTAAGATAAAGGACACCATCTAGAGCTCAGAATTTTACATTTCAACAATATTTCTCTAAAGGATAAACAAATACATAAAAAATTTAAAACAAGCAAATTTAGATTATTTACATTTTTTAACTATCTCAGAATAGCAATTTCTGTCCGAAATTTCTATTTTACCCTATATCGTTATCTTCACATCCCATATTTCAAATAAATGTGACGATAAAGAGATGAAGAGCTCTATTACATTCTTAACGCCTAAACGCATGTTTTTTTGCACAAAGCGTTAAACGTTAACGAACACAAATCACCGCTGGAATTACATTCCCCGCGCATTTTTTCATCCGTCGGCAAATTGCTCTTGTAAAGCCAACGCGCAAAAATGCACGCAAAGTACTGTTGCGCAGAGAAATCAGTGAGCGCAAGTAATTTTTAATGCGATTTTTGTGCAGACTGCGCACAACAGACGTACGTTCTGACGGAAGACAAGGTAGTGGTCGTCATTTTTGATGGATCTGATAAAAAAAAAAACATACGCATCAACGTTCTCTGTTGTGAATCCGCAGTTAAAATTATGTGCGCAAACGTTGCCCGTTAAATTTTGTGCTAAGATTGTAATACCATGCGCGCACCAGCGCACAAACATATTTCGCTCACAATGTTAAGTATAGGATGCGCTCACTAAATTGCGCTCGCAAAGGGTTCGCGCAGGGTCACTTGCGTTAGACGTTAACGTGCCTTTTATGCGCGAACATCGTAATACAACGTTCAGCGCAAAGGGTTTTGCCCCTCGCGGTAATGCGTTTTTGCGCGCGCACAATTGTGCACGAAGAATGTAAAAGGGCCCAAAATATTTTTCGGATTTTTAAACTTTTCGATTCGGCTCGTTTCGACCGATTTCTGTTTCGATTCGGTTCGGCTCGATTCGTTTTTCGTGTACTCTTTTTTTTTTCGGAATATCGACCATTTTTCGGATTTTCGTGTCACTTAGCTCGTTTTTTGTATCGACTTTTCGTGATTTCGGAAATTTTTGTTTTTCGGAATTGTACATATTTTCGGAATTTCGTGTCACTTAGCTCGTTTTTGTATCGACTTTTCGTAAGTTCGGAAATTTTCGTTTTTTCGG
This sequence comes from Leptobrachium leishanense, assembly GCA_009667805.1. Classification (NCBI taxonomy): domain Eukaryota; kingdom Metazoa; phylum Chordata; class Amphibia; order Anura; family Megophryidae; genus Leptobrachium; species Leptobrachium leishanense. The sequence goes on from CM019065.1 coordinate 136,806,570, forward strand.
AAAGTCTGTTCTCGTTTCAAAGCAATAAATTTCGATTTGACACATTTCAAGTCCATTCGAAAATTCCGAAAATATTTCGTTTTGGCTCAGAAAACTTTTCGGATCTGCCATTTTCGGATCTAAAAATTTTTGGAAATTCGGCCGCATCCGAAAACACGAATCGGGAAATTTCGTCGAAATTCCGAAACCCGAAACGCACATCCCTAAAGTAAATCTGAAATGTAGATCACAAATGAGATGCCTATTTACTATATCAGTAAATAAACCACAATTTGTATATAGAAACACTTTTTTTTCTATCATCTAGTATGACATGGCATTGATTGAAGGGTTCTGTGTAATTACTGACCCAGGATGCATAAAAGTGAGACAGATTTAATTTTTATGTTCTACCCAGAATTCCTTGCTGCATATGGGGAATGTAGCATAGGAGCTCTGGGATGCAGTTCTTTGAATTGCTGTGATTTGCAAGTGGCTTCTGCAATAATAAATATAACCATTATGGCGTGGAGGCTATTTATCTCACTTTTTGTCCTTCACCACAACTCTTGTAAGATATACATATATTGTGGTGGAGGGCAATAATGTGAGATTAAAAGCCTCCACACAGCAAATAATAAAGTTTATAGTTGCAGAGTACATTTACACATTCCAGCAATTCAGTGAACTGCTTACAGAGCTCATATGCTACATTCCCCATATTCCCCAACACAGAACCCTCCTTGTCAGTGCCATGCCTGGTTGCATAACCAGACCTTTGCTAAAAAAAAAAATGCCATCTAGTATGGAATGGCACTGGGAAGGAAGGTTTTGTGTTATTACCCTATATGCTAAAAAAACTGAGACGTTGTGGATTTCATTTGCATGTCCTACCCAGAGTTCTTTGCTTCATATGGGGAATGTAGCAAATGAGCTATGTAAGGCACTGGCACTGGAAAGGAGGGTTCTGTGTTATTACAGACCCTAGGTGCAAAAAAAGTGAGACGTTGTGGATTTAATTTGCATGTCCTACCCAGAGTTCTTTGCTTCATATGGGGAATGTAGCACATGAGCTCTGTACGCAGTTCACTGAATTGCTGGGATGTGTAAATGTCCTCTGCAACAATAACCTTTATTATATGTGTGTGTGTGTGTGTGTTTGTTCAAAGTTTTTGTCTCCCATAGTCATTTATTCAATAACTTAGAGGCCTCTTTCTCCCAAGACAATTAAAACCTCTTTGGGCGCCTCCATTTATGTAAGATCTTTGGGAGTGTCAACTTTACATTTAGGGCTCGATTCCAGTAGAGCCACTATAAATTATAAATGAGTCATAGACCGCAATGACTCCACTCGTATAGATTACGGCCCTTGTGATGTTCCAGGGTGAGCCACAACTCTTATCGTGGCTTAGCTTGATTGACAGATGACTGCATATTTATGCTTGCTGTACTTTGTATAGGATGCATAAATGTAGAGGGAACACTAGAACAATTAGCCTGGCCTCAATAAATGGCATTTTCTTCAGCAGAGAAAAATACTGACTCCCACATCCAAGTGATATTGCCATATATATTATATATATATATATATATATTACACGTCTTTGTGGCTCCCAAATACAGGCTGGACTATTAAGCTAGGGTAAGCTTAAATAGAATTGTACAAAACACAAAATAATATTGAACATGTGAATACTTTTCCCCTCCTCTCATTCTGATGCAGAGAACCGCAGAATGTGCTGTATGTAAAATTGCTATTGACATTAGCAGAGAGTTGTCTGCCAGCATGTGGCGCTGGATGAGGAAAAATAACTACAATGATGCTAACAATGGCATAAATCCCATGTGAAATCTCCTGAACTGGAACCAAAGAGGAAGACTACATGGAATCCTTTTAAAAACAAAAAACAAATGTAATTGGACATCATCCTTTTATTTGCTGATCCATCACAGCTATAAGCTAAACAATAAGATCTTTAGAAAAGAGCCTACAACCATAGCAGGAGCTCATCTTGAATTTGCAAAGGTAATAAATTGGGATAACTAATGGATATCTTCCTTACTACTTTTACTACTTCCACCAGAGTGTTTGAGATATATATATATATATATGTGATAAAGTGCAGGGAATGAAGTGCGATGATGTGTATATTCCTCCTTTGTTTTTGAGGGAAGGTTGGGATATCTAAGCCCAGGAGGGCACTGTATGTAGTTGTTTGTTTGTTTGTTTGTTTTTCTAGCTGCAGGTTCCTTCCCACCTGCTGGTAATCAGGATAAGTGTACCCAGCATGGAGGAAACAGGGAGAGAGAGAGAAACACAGAGAGCAAGGTGAGCTCTCAAGCTGGCAACGTGAAAGGGTGATGAGAAGAAAGCAAACAGTTTTTCATTTTATTTTTGTATTTACAATACAAGAGAGGGATTTCACTTTATGTTAGAGCACGGATGAGCTAGGTTTTATGTTCTGTTATATTTTGTTTAATTCGTGAAAGCTGCATTAATAAACTGTGCAATTGAGAAAGAGACTGTGGTGTGATTGCATTAGAGCGCAGTGCTATCGTGCCCTATGATGTGTCGGATCACAATTTATATAATGTGGACACACTACAAAAAACAAAAACAGTGTTTTAATGTTTAAAAACATGTTGTGTGACATTTAGGTTCTCATTGAGCCTTCATCAATAAGAGCTGAACTTTTCTTGTACATTTGCTTTGCTTCTGGGTACTTATTGTCACATTCTCGATAGGGGGAGTGTGGAATACGTCCAGAATGGCTGCCCTCAACCTGAACATGCTTTCTATCATAAGGGTTCTTCTGAGAGCAATGAACAGAACATACAAAATTTAGAGCACTTCACTTTAATAAAGTTTAAAAGATTTTAAAGCACCTTTGAACTGAATGATGGGGATTTGGTTACAAAATATGATCATTACATTGGCCTGACACAATATCACTGGACCCAATTGCATCAGGTCCTATCCTTCCTAACCTGTTAGCTGCTATTATGATAATAGCTCACTTACTAGGGGCATATATCCTCCTGGGGTTCCCAGCAATTCAAGATTTAAAGAGGTCCTGCAATAAGGCACCTGCGACAGAGAGTTGTGCAAAATCAGGGAGGATGGTCAGTCCTCAAAATTAAACATACAAATCCAGAATGGCTGCACTCACCCTGAACAAGCGTTTTTCATTATAGTGCTTTGCGTCCATCTTTATCACAGGTGCCTCGCTGAAGGGTTCATTTAAGCCTTGAACTGAGGGGAGCCCTACAAGGATGTATGTAAGTAGGTTAAACTGACAAGGCTGGTGTCAGACGAGCGTTTTTATGAGCAGAAGGAACGTCAGTGAGAGTGGACATTCCTTCCACTCTGATGCCCATCTGACGCCCGTCTGACCACCTTGCTGAACGCAGTTATTGCGCTCAGGGCTGTAAGGCTTGATCTTCCTATGGCACATTGTAGCGCTTTGACAGGGAGGCTTTCTGAACAGATGCAGCACCCCTGCTGTAGTGCGTGCAGTTCGTGCGCATGCTCAGCGGTGTATCTTGGCCAAGGCCGACAAGGCCTAGGCTTAGGACGGCACTTTCCACAAAATTTCCGCTCAGTGGGATTTTATTGCTGTGCAGCTCTGTGATACGCTCATACACAGTGCACGTTTCTGTGTGTTTTATTGTTCAACCAATTAAAACTGTTGTGATCCAGTATACTTGACATGCATTGCTGATCTTTGTAAGAAATGGTTGAATTTAAACATTTCATAATTTTGATTATCTCAATAGATACAACATTTGAAATGGTATACAAAATATACAAGTAGGCACTTGGTATCCACTTTTAATATAAAGAGAGAAAAAGGCAGAGCTCTAAGAAGAAAAGGTGGAGCCTAAAGAGGAAGGGCAGGGTTTAACCAGAAAGAGGTGTGCCTGTGACAGGAAGGGGTGTGTCAAATTTAAGTTATGGGTGCACAAGTTTAGTCAGGCCTAGGGCAGCACAAAACCTGAATACACCACTGCGCACACTACAGCGTGTGACTGGCCCTGTCGCAGCATCACAACGCTGCGACGGACGCCAGGATGCACGTCGGTACGGGCGCACATAGTGTGCTCATCTGACAAGGCCCTAAGAGCAGTATTTAGCTTGGGAAGGATACTACCTGCCGTGATAGCGTACATTGACATTGTAGCTGGCATATGCAGTGTGTGGTCATATTTTGCAATTAAATCTCCAAAATCAGGTGTTTTTAAAATCTTTAAAATGTTAATGTGGAGTGCTCTGAATGTTTTTTTATATATTGTTCACCTGAGGTGTTTGTCCTCGAAAATAATGTATATTTTACAGCTCTCTATAATAGTCTGTATATAATATACAGACACACTGTAATGCTGTTCTGATAATTACATTAAAAAATTGCAATAAAAATGATTTACCTATTTACCATAACCTAATCCTTTCGCATACTGAAAGTTTCAATCACTCACTCTTTTTTCCCCTACTTTTGATTGATGCCACTAGCTGAGAATAACTAAGGTACAAGAAAAAAGTCATATTTGGTTTCCTCTTTAAATAGAATGAGCCCTTATTTCACGTGGCACGCCATCCCTCAGAGCTGTGTTATCTTGTCATTGAGTCATCGAACGCTGAGTTTTCAGCATTTTAGACACTTTTATAAATCAGCCCGTGTGATATTTTCACTTACGAGATAACATACTGCCACAATGTTGATACGCTGGCTTGGCACACAGCTATTTATCGGATTTATAACCTGGTAAATGTATGCCAGAGCATTTGTTCATTTGTAATTGCGTCACAGTTGTCAGCCAGCTTCATCCCTGATTGCAGTTTGATGCACATGTAGTGGCACCTTGCGCAAGGGGAAAAAACACACTGTTAAACAACATGAATATCTCATTTTAAAAGACAAATAATGTATTTTTAGACAGGGCCCAAATCAATAGGTCTAGTCTGCTCATCTACTGTTACACTGAATGCACTGAAAAAAAAAATGGTTTTAATTGCAAAGTATGAATAATATTCCATACAGACACTAGCAACATTCAGTACAAATCTGTATTTTTATACACAAATGCAAAATCACTTACCAACTTTTGGTACTCTGTATTTCTTTGAAAAATACCGGTTTCAAGATAGAAGAATGAGCTACCATAGGATAGCCCATTTTTCTATTCTGAGGTGCCAATTAACACCTCTTATACAAAGTATAGGAAATGTTAATTTACAGTACGGTAGTGCTATACTCTAGAGACAAGCCCAGCTTGCACCAAAAGTGGAATAGCGTTTCCCATTGATAAGATAATCGAGACGTTCTATGGAACATCTCAAGACCCTATCTTATTGTCATCTGTGGCATAAGGGCTTGAAAGTTGTAAAACTAGAAATAGAATAGGTAAGAAATGAATAACTGCAGTTCTTTTCAAATGTGTTTTTTTTTTTTTTTACAGATAACCTATTGATTAGGACTACATTGCAAAAAAATTCCAGAATGGCCCAGCAACCCCTTCACACCCAAAAATCGAGTTATCTCGATTTTGCATTGTAATGCATTGAATGCACTCATTTGAAAATCAAAAGACCATTTTCGCACCTTTTTAAAGTAAGATTAGTGCGTCTCCTGTGGAGAAACAAAATCCTTTGTTTTGTGTCTCTCCAAGCACCCTGGGGAGACAACACCAGTTGCAAATAGCAGCCCCAACCCTCACTGTAACAAAAAGTTCAAATAGATTACTGCTGCATTACAGCTGCCAGGGAGAGGGCATAATACAGGGAGAGCTCTAGAGTCACTCACTGCTGTACAGGAATAAGATTAAGGGGGTTATTATGACTGAAAATCCCTGTACAGTACAGATTCAAGGAGTTATTGTAATTTCCATATACAAGCATTATGTCACATATAGATATTATTTTTATATTCTATTGGTAATTGTTTGGAAGCTGCATTGCTAATAATGCTATTGTGATCACTACAAATCTACAAGAACCGGAGATCTCACCATTTTTATTTATCTTTATCACAGTTACAGCATCTAACACAAATGTCTTTTCTGCCTGTATGATAATAATGCAGACCGTGTTTGAAATTATGTAAGATAAAGGACACCATCTAGATCTCAGAATCTTACATTTCAACAATATTTCTATAAAGGATAAACAAATACATGAAAAACTAAAAATGAGCAAATTAACATTATTTTGAGTTCTTAAACATCTATTTTACCCTATATTTAATTGTTAACGTCGCATCCAAAACGTGCCAATAAATAATGTTAACAAAAATCGCTTGGTAGTGAAGGGGTTAAGATTAATTTCAATGCTTTATTCGGCCTTTTTATAATTAAACAACATTTGTTTTTCATCACATAATAGTTTCAATGCACATTTTCCTTGTGTATTTGGCAAAATACCAAGTTGTTCCACATTTTCTGCATTTTGAATATCAGCCATTCACTAGCAGTAATTGTTTATGAAAAGAAGATGCATTTTATTGGGTTTACAAAATGAAATACTTCAGAAATGCCTATGCAAATTTGCAGAATTTGACATTTCGCTGTTTTGCTATGCTTTTTGTTTGTTTGCTTTACATTTTTAATGTGAGCACAAATCCAGCTGCCGCTATGCTTATACAGCTTCCAAACTATTCAACTACATAACAAGTAATTATGAATAATCCTGAGCCTGCAAAACATAATGCCTTTTACACGCTAAAATTAATGCAACACTCCTACATAGGCATTAAATTGATAAAATAAACGGCAGATATTGTACTTGACCCATGCGAGAAACGCTGTGAATATTTCATGTCGTACCTGATGTGATATAAGAGGTGTTTGCTAACAAATTCCCTATTTATTGCGCTCTAATCCCCTGCAGAGATGGCCTTTACCACTACGGTCAATAATCTGCAGTATAGTAAAGGCTTCTAGAGTCCTATGCATAGACGTGGCAGAATATCTCCGCTGCTAATTTATGTTCTTCTGTAAAAACTGCTGGAGTTAATGCAGTGTGGGGATTAGTGGACTTTACAGACACACAGAAAAATGGCAAGCATTTAGCTAGAAAAACAAAATTAAACAAGAAAAGAACATGATCCCACATTGAATGGATACATTTATGTTCTTTTTACACCTCTGCATGTATTATTTATAGCGCAGTCTTATTTAATAATGTAGCAAGTGCACAATGTTGATTATTTGAGATTTAATCTATTGTGCTATCTATAATTGTATCGTTCGGCATCCAGACCCGGCGTAATTCTTCTCCATTTCTGGTCAGTGATCACACATTGATTTGGACACTGATACTTTTAGTTGACGGCCAGTATTATTAAAGGTCCTGACTTTGTAACGGTGACTATCATAAACACTCTGGTGATACCGGCATCATGTTATGGTGACAGTGAATGGATATATGAAATAAAACAGACAGACATATGCAGTATCACTTCAGGAGTGCTCCACGAATCCCGGATTAACCAACTCCATTAGACAGTCCAGCAAAAAGTAAAAAAGGTACCAGGCTTGAAAAAGGCTGCAAAGTCAGCCAAAACATTTTATTTCCTAAGTAAAGCAATTGGATTGTACCCAGGTACCTTTTTACTCTCTAGCGAATGGATATATGGCTTTCTTCTCCATTAAAAGCCCCTGTGTGCCTACGGGACACTGGATGCCCAAGCGTGACAGTTTGATCCTGTTCTGGTTCCCATTGCCAGACTCAGATCTGCTTATAGTGTATGAATCTCAACAGCCTGCTCCAACCTGTTCCCTGCTTGTGATTACACGTCTGGATTTTTCTCTTTGTGAACACACCATCCAGCCTTTGCTGCACAGAATGTTTCAGAAGACCATACCTGTCAAGTTCGACATGTTAGATGAGAAGCAAAACAGCAGAAAAATCTTAAAATAGGGTTTGTTTATGACATTTTGTTTTACTGGAAAAGCTTTAGAGTTTAGGGATGAGCTCTTAGAAAGTCATATTTATCAAATCAAAACGTGTTTTAGCCTCAGCTAAGTGTGAATGCGCAAGAGGGTTTAACCCCTTCACTGCTGAACTCATTTAATCTGTGTGCTGAGCTCATTTTGACTGTTTTGTGCTGATCATGTTTACTTTAAATGCGATTTGAAGTCCTGTTTTTTTATCGTACTCCGACATATTCTATATAGCCTTATTTTAAGCAGACTCGACAGATTCAAGATATATGATTATTATATGTATACATCATGTCCAGTCACAATGCTATAAGAAAGAAAAAATCCAGATTTCAATCATTTACAGCTTCTAAAATAAACATACATACATATATATATATATATATATATAAAAAATTTGCGTAAACATTTTTATTGGTAAAAGGAAAATGAGTAAAGGAAATGTGCAATAAAAGAAGACTCACAGAATACATATCGGAAGAAAAAAAAGTATCAAACCAAAATGGGAGAGGGGGAAATAAAGACAAGAGGGGGTTAAGGGAAGGGGGGCAAGGGCGAGCGCTCTGTGAAAACTGATGACATTCGCGAGTCAAAAGACAAAAGGATGCTGCACCCCGGCGTGTGACCATTTAGAAAAACAGTCATAGAATGAAAATGCACAACATTTCACTGACATAAATCCAGGCTTGAAATCGCATAAAGAGGATGGAACCACTGAGCAGGAGAAGCACAAAACGACATCCATATCTACTATCTAGACGGGGTGTAGAGTATTAACAGAAATATCAGTAATCCAATAGAACCTTCGGAGCGTGTGTTGCTCCAAGTTACCTGTCGACATATGGATCAACTCCTCCACAGTCCTAATATTTTCCACCTCCTGCTACCATTCTCGCAATGTGAAAGTGGTACGCTGCCTCCAGTATCGCGGCAGCACCGCCTTAGAGACGTTCAGTAGCCGGTGGTGAGGCCCAAATTTGATTGATGCAAGATCATCACCGCTGGCGTGTAAGGTTGCGAGTCTGATACAAACTTTGTCAAGGCGTCGTCTAAAATAATTTTTTTAACATTTTATCATCCAAAACTTTGTGGTTATATATTCTATGGGGTACTCTTGCTACATAAAAATTATGAATGGGAAACTGTTACTGCAATTTTCAGAGGAAATACGCAATTTTTACTAAAAAAAAAAAAAACAGAAAAAAAATAATTTTTTCACTTGTATTTTGGTGCATTGTGTTTTAGGAATAATATAACTCTGTATAACACACTGAACTCGGTCACAGCATGGGGTCTAATAAAGTGAATAATGGCAGTGGTACTGTTCATTTTATATGTGACAAATGGACAATGCCATTGCTTTGTAACAAAAAATAAATTTAAAAAAAGTGTTTTATGTATGTTTGTTTTGCTTGTTTTCTTTTTTACCTGAATTTAACATGGTCATGTTTGGGATTATTAGAAAGGTCAGACTCTGACCTGTAAAATGACACCTAACATGACTTTGTGTGATTTAAAATTCAGAGACGCAAGCTTCCAAAGCACCCCTTCACGCCCCTCGCATAAGAGTGCTGGTTTAGATTTTTGATGGGACAACATGTAATAATGCATTATGCCATCACCTCCACACTTGCTGGCATCATGGGAAATGAGGTGAGTTAGTGCAGCATCACTGTTTACTTTATAATTGAAAAGTGAACAATAGTGCTTTTATTAAAAATATAATTAATTAAATTATTAAAAAGAAAAAAAAAATGTTTATTTCATTTTTATAAATTAAATTTTTTGAATGGCTGGCCTTTCCAACATTATCAAGCATGGCCCAGTATCTTGTACGAGTTAGGAGATACGAAGGTCCAAAGACCCCACCCACTATCTCCTTTATTAGGATTTCCCTGCTTGGCTGGGGGGGTCACTTTATGATGTCATAGCGACCATGTGCAATGATGTCAGTGGGGGGAGATCCAAAGGCCAAGAAGTCAGACCAGCCAGGGATTCCCCCCCCAGACCCACGGAGGCTGCAGGTAAACCATGACCAGTGGGGGATGTACTTTGCATGCTGCAGGGAATCCCCATGATGTCCCCCACACTTCTTCAGCAGCCAAGGGGTTAAGCAGCAGAGTAAACAGTGTTTGCTTAAAGGAGAATGCTAGGCACAGTGACCATTACATGCAATTTGAATAGTCACATTGACCTGTGTGTTATCCCCTTCCTTTTGTGTGTGTGGTCCCAGAGGACTGATTCAGTCATCTAAATGTGGAGGGAAGTTCCATCCAAAAAACTCAGATTGTGAGAAATGAAGACATTGTCACCCACTAGCCAATGGCTGCCAATGAAATCACATTGAGTGCTATTGGATTGATCAGACACTAGCTCGCGTGTACAGCCTCCCATGTTGAGTGTCCAACCCAAGAGGAAGCCACCACTTGTCAAATATGGACCAGCACTGAGGGAGCCTTGTGCTGGATTTAAATTGAGTTATAATTTCTCTAACAGGTCTATTCAAAGAAAGGTGAATGTCAGGAGAATGACTGGAGAAGTGAATTTTTTAGGTCAAAAATGGCCAAACCAGAAAAATTCTCCCATTTATCTCACTTTCCAAATCGGCTATTTGGTCTAGTTTGTTCTCTTCTCCTGCCAATTCTTCTGGTTTTCACCTTTCTTTGACTAGACCTGTAAATTTTAGAAGAGAGTGGTGAGGAGAAGGTCAGAGGTAGTTATTGTTTAACCCTTTCACCACCACATTTTACATCAGTATCAGTATCCCTTTAAAGTGACATTCTATACATGATAAATTCCACTTCCTCGATAATAGCCCATTCATAATGATAGTCGCCCATTTGTCTCTTTTTTTTTTTTTTTTGAGAAAGGATTTTACCAGGAAGGATACATTAAGATTTCTCTTGTTTTCAAGTATGTCCTGGGTGGCGAGCATGTACCGTTAGGTGTCTTGCCAAAGACACTTACTGGAGAGGTTGCTCGCACCCATGACTCCACAGGCTCTCTCCATGCAGAGCAGTGACATTACCTCTACTCCACCCAGCCGGTACTTCAACCATAACTGCTTTATGTGGCTTACATACCCATTTCATCTGAAATTATCTCCACACTCATGAATCCCAAAAAAAACTACATTTTAACCCTAGAATATAACCGACTAGAGACTTAATTAAAAGCCAATAGAAAAACTAACTAGATTTATGAATTATTTGTTTGGAACATCATCTCTGATCACCAATTCTGTTATCACATGAGCCGAGTGTAATCTCTGTTTTATTAAATGCATCTCTGTTCCATACTACAAAAATGTGCAACATGAAAATTCATAACCTGAGATTACCATATGTTATCTCTATCAAAGCGCGGGCACCTTTGCTGTTGTCTATAAGAGACTTACTACTTTATAGCTTGAGCCCGCCATCTAGTCTTGAGCATGTCTGCCTGATGCTTATTTCTATGCAATCTGTAACCTACATCTTGTTCTGCACAGTAAACAAACATTTAAAGTAGTTTTCACCGATTCAAAGAATGAAGGGCTGCGGAAGCAACATCTGATGTATCTGTAAAACGCGTTACAATATGCCTGTAGAAAACACAGTTGATTATATGCTTCCCTCTGAGATTTATTTACTTATTTAAATGTAGTATATTCACAATGATATATTCAGATTCATATCTGAATCACTGCGAGGAAGACAATAGGGGAGCCAGGCTCAGTTAGGAGAAACAAGGTGCTTTAACTACCTATCAGTAATTCAAGCCCAGGCATGACAAGGTCAGATGTATGAGTCTTTGCATTCAAGGATATTCTAAGCATTAAATGCTGGAAGGCGCACTGTTCACAGGGAAGCTGTAACTAATGTACATAAAAGGAATACTCCGGGAATTGCTAAATGTCTTATACTTATAGACTTTAATGCAATACAATTTCATCTTTTAGTTTGCTGCTATGCTTACATTCAGAGGGGAGTTGCAATGTTGTCAGCCGAGTCCAAGAGGACACCACGGGCTACATTACAATCCCTGCGTTAAAACGGGGGCGCCCTCAGTTTTCCCCCTACCGCCCCCGTTTTAACGGGGATTGCAATGCAGGCGCAAAAAATGCTGCTTGCATTTGTAGCGGGCGCTACGCCCCGAGATGCTCGCGGCAGCACTGAGCGCAGCCGCGAGCATCCACTCGATGGAGTCACATGACCTGCCAGACCTCGCCTCGCGAGATCTGGCTGGTCGGTGTAGTGATACGCAGGGGAAGACTGAGGAACTTTTTCTCCCAGTCTCTCTCTGCTCCTGCCGGACGGAGGACGTGGTTGAAGCCGCGGTCCTCGCTGTGGGACAGGAGGTGAGTATACGATTCTTTTTTTTTTTTGGCTGGTGTTAACGGATTCTGCAGAAGCGGAATCCATTAATACTGAGTCCTGGCTCTGGTTTACTTTCCGCTAACCAGAGCCGGAGGTTAATCAGCTATAGGACTTTGCTCTCTCTATGTTAAGTATAGGGAGCGCAACGTACAGTAACCTCGCGCTGAAAAGCGCAAGGTACCAATCGCAAACGGGTTACTTAACCCGTTTGCGTTTGGTTTGTAATATGCGGTAGACACTGCGGCTAACGTTAATGCAGGTGAGCGTTAACATTAGCACATAGATTGTAATGTAGCCCCACATGTTTAACTCGGAAAATTAGAGAATTGGTCAGATAAGCAAGAATACATGGATTGTGATATGCTCCAGATACAATATTTAAAGTCCTGATCTTTCTGATCTTACTCAAGGGGTGTCGCGTTTCCACATCGCAGCCAGGCCCTCTGGTGGTGAGAGCGACGCTCAGCAGCTCTTGTGGGTTTTTGGGCTAGCCTCTGCAGACCATCTCCCCTGTGGCTGATAGTCTGTGGTCACATGACCAGCCCTGCCCTATATATATGGCCAGCAGTGGATCAGATCCTTGCTTCAGGATAGGTCTTCCTTACTGAGTGCTGCATCTGTGATTTTGATTCTGGTGTTTAACTATTGGCGTGTTTTCTGATTATTCTCTTGTCTTTTCCCTGTACCGCATAATCGGATATCCTGTTACTGACCCGGCTTGTCCGAGTACCACTCTTGTTGCTGACTTTGGCTTATATGACTATCTACTCTGGCATCTAGACCTGACGATTCTTGTCATTCTTGTTCATGTTCTGTATGTCATATTCTGGTCTTAATGTTTTGTTGTCCAGCAGCATATTGTACTTATATTAGAGGCCATCCAGAGGACCTCATACATAGTGCAGCGTTCTGTCTTGCTGCTGGGCGTATTGGTTGTGTCTTCTAGCAAACTCCTGTTGTGTATCGTATTGTTTACCCAGAACCCTGTAATCTGTATTAGTATAGAAGGCTATTCAAAGACCTTTCTCCCAGTTGCAGGGCTCCCTCTTGTGTCAGTATTTCTGTCTTGTCATCTCCTGCTCTGGTTCTGTTCCGACATACTGTGTGCTGGGATCTGCATCATGCAGAATAGCACATACCTGTCTAAAGGGCTTAACAGCACTCAATACCAAGGGCGCTCCTTGGCATCTGCCTGGGGCGTTAGTGACAAGGGGTTATTCATTAAGAGCCAAATTTGCCGCCGAAATGCACTTAACAGTGAATTTTACCGTACGGTGCAGTTTCGTGGCAGCTCGGCTATTCAGAAAGCTGGCTATTAGCCAAACAATGGCAAAATACGTTGCAATTTGGCGTCATTCGGCTGGAGTGAAAATGTCCCATAGAGAAGTAATGGTTAATAGGTTAATATATTCAGAGAACACCGAACTGCACCGAAGAGTTGGCGAAATGCCCTGATTTTCGGTGCTTCAGTTCGACAGGTTTAAAACAGGGAATCACATAGGTTTCAATGTAATAAAAAATACTGTTACTATTATATATAATTTTTTCCCACCGTTTCTCCTTTTCATTTCCAGCAAAAAGTATTTGAATAAATTTAGACTTTTTTTCTGGATTTCTGATTCCTTTTTCTTTAAATGCCGTTTTTTTCATTCTGTAACCGAGCTTTTTATTATTTTTTTTTATAGGACCTTTTTAGCTCCATGCATTTATATTGTTGTAAATGCCTTTTGAAAAATCGTTTTTTTTTTTTTTAACCCTCAGTTTGGCGGTTGATCTGCTTTTTTCGGCGATGGCTGTGTTCGGCGGCATTCAACGGCTGTATTCGGTGGTCTGTTCGGCAGTTGGAGCACTTCACGGACCCTACGGTGAATGCTGAATCAACCGCTGGGTTGGCAATGAAATAGCCGAAGTGCGAATAACGAGAGAGCAGAGAAATTTTGGTGCTCTCTGAATAACCCTTTTCGTCCCGTTTAGAAATCAATAAAATCATTCATAAGTTGAAGATAGATATTCCAGGATAGATTTAAAAAATAAAAAATTGTTATGGTTTCTTATTTTAATAATTTGAAATAATTTTTCTTTGTATTTGTTTTCACTTTGATAAGATGCAGAAGTAGACAGATATAGGACAGCTTGTATTTGTGAGTATGCTTTCTGACATGGAGTACAGCTACTTATTCTGGTATTAAAAAGAATAGAACGGAAGCAGACGGTTTTATAAAAAAATAAAATTAAAAAAAAGCATGGTTAGTTCTTTTCATAATTTTCTAGAATACTGTGTAAATTTTAGACCGCATTAATACGACATACGTAGAACAAGTGTTGTTGCTGTTGAGATACCTGAACCACTGGCACTAATGATCCTGCCGTCGAGTAAAATTCCCCTTGTCTTCCTGAACCCCAATCCCTCTAGATCAGGGGTGGGGAACCTTTTTTCTGCCAAGGGCCATTTGGAGATTTATAAGATCATTCGAGGGCCATACAAAATTAACAACTTTGCCCAGTGCGTTAACTCACGGTGTCACCTATGGATATATATTGCCCCAACTCACATATGGATATATGGCAACCCAGCTCACATATGGATATATTGCCCCAGCTCACATATGGATATATTTCCCCCAGACCAGCTCACACATGGATATGCCCCAGCTCTCATGGATAATGCCCCCAGCTCTCAGGGATATGCCCCCAGCTCTCAGGGATATGCCCCCAGCTCATGGATATGCCCCAGCATCTCTTATGAATATTGCACCCCAGCAGCTCTCATTGATATGCCCCCAGCAGCTCTCATGGATATGCCCCAGCATACATGGATATTGCCCCCAGCTCACTTCCTGGCTCCTGCCGCCGCCGCGTCTTTGGCTCCCTCTGAGCATCCGGCAGCGTGGAGCTTGGGTGCTTGCCTAGGGGAGCCACGTGACCAGCCTCAATCTCGCGAAAACTCGGCTGGTTACGTGGTTCCCCAAGGCGAGAGCCGAAGCTCCATGGCTTCGGACGCTCGCAGGGAGCCGCAGGCCGGACCAAGGCATTCCGTGGGCCGTATACGACCCGCGGGCCGGATGTTCCCCACGGAATACCCCTGTTCTAGATTGTAAGCTCCTATGAGTAGGGCCCTCTACACCTCTTGTTTCCATTATATGTCCATTTTTCTGTATCTCGTTTCCTTTGGTTATTGTAAAGCGTTGTGGAAACTGTTAGCGCTATATAAATGATGACAATAATAATAAATAATAAAAATAAGGAGTGAGTTGGTTCACAAAAAAGAAGAGAATGTATAAGGGGTTATTCAATACCTAACAATATGTCATTGAAAAAAAATGTGCGTCCATTCTAGCGGATTTCCGTTCTTGCCCAACTTGCGTCCATTTGCACGTCCGTTGTGCATCCGCACTTCTGTGCGAACGTACTTCGTGTGTGGGTCTCTATTGCTCATAATTGTATGCTACCACGGACGTTAAAATTCGCGGCAACACGGACGTGAACACTGCACTCTCCTGACCCGAGCCTCAGTGACTTTCCA
Organism: Leptobrachium leishanense; assembly: GCA_009667805.1. Taxonomy (NCBI): domain Eukaryota; kingdom Metazoa; phylum Chordata; class Amphibia; order Anura; family Megophryidae; genus Leptobrachium; species Leptobrachium leishanense. Next base: position 136,822,368 of record CM019065.1, read on the forward strand.
TCATAGTTTGCTGTACCATTCAATGCACATTCCATCATAGTTTCTGCTGAAGTTGTACTCGGCAAAGCTTAGAGTGCAGTTTCTATAGTAGGTTTTGCAGAAGCTATTTAGCATAGTTTCCACTAGTGCAGGGGTCAGCAATCTTAGCTCTACAGATGTTGTGGAACTACATTTTCCATGAGGCTCAGCCAATCTAATGAGTAGCTGAGCATCATGGGAGATGTAGTTCCAAAACATCTGTAGAGCCAAGGTTGCTGACCCCTGCACTAGTGTATAAGCTCAATGAAAACATTGTTTTCATTGATGGATTCACTGTTGAGTCTATCAGAGATCAATGGAGGTCCCCACTTAAAATCACCGAAATATATTTGCAGGGTTACAAAAAACAGTAGAACAATGCTGAGGGTAGAATAGTTTTAGTTTATCGCTACCCACCATTGTTTTAAACAGAGGTAACACCTGCAGTCCACTTTTAAACACACAGATTGTTGTGGAAGTTTATACATTTCCTTAATCAGACCACTTTATCGTCTAGTCCTTTTCCAATGTCAATCCAAGGACAGCTGGCTAACAACGCATTTCAGCAGTAAGACCACATGGCGCATTGTCCTTGGCACATGTAAGTATTACAGAGTTCAAAATAATGCCTTATTTATATGACCTTTGAGGGTCATTACCTTGATTTATCTATCTGTGGGTTTAAACTCTCTGGACCATAATATACACTGTTAATTTTGATGTAATTTAACAGAAGGGACATAGCAGAGTCAACGATCCTGTGATGACTTTGTTCTCCATGTCATTGTTGCCCCGTAGTAAAAGGCATCTACTTAATGACCCATATGGATTTTATTCTCACTTTAACCATAATAACCTGTAGTGGAAAGGACAAGTTTCATACCACCTTGATAAAATGCCCAATCTGGTGCGGTATTCATGACGACATACAGGAAGAGGGGAATATTGTTAAATCGCTATATCTTTTACATGATCTTACAAAAAAAAACAAAGATGTATAAAAAAAGCAACATTTACATCAGTTACAGTTACAAGTACTTATAAAATACCAACAAGTTCCAGAGCGCTGTACAATGGGTGAGACAGAACAAAAATACATGCAAGCTAAACAAATAGAACGGTAGGAGAGAGTACTCTGCTCGAGAGCTTACAATCTAAGAGGAGAGGGGTGACACACTAGCTGAAGGTAAATAGCTGGGCATGGGAAGAAGCGGGTGATGCAGGAAGATGGGGAAGGAAATGTACAGTGGAGGATTATGGAGAGAGCCAATAGGCTTATTTAAATGTGTTTTCAGAGACTTTGTGAAGGACTGGAGAAATGGGGAGAGTCTAATGTTGCGGGGGAGGGAATTCCATAAAAAAAGGGACAGCTCGGTAAAAGTCCTGATGGTGAGAGTTGAGATTGCATGTATGGGGAGATGATAATATCAGATCACTCAGGGTTCTGTTCCGGTGGAGCTATTAATGACTCTATTCCGGACTCGTCTCCGAATTAGCAACTCAAATAAATATAGTTTGGAACTGCTAACTGATACCAGCAGCTGCAACAGGAGCCACCGCAGGCATTGACTTCTGGAGTCCATATGACTTCATGGAGAGAAGCAAGAACTGGCATGAGGTCTGCATGAGTTCATGTATATGTTACCGCTAAAGTGAGAAAGCCGTTAATGTGCAGATTACCTAGCTAATCTGCAGATTAACTGATTTGCACCGTTAATGTACGGAATCACGAGTGTTCCGCACTTTACCTAGGTGATGTGCACATTAACGTCTGCCGTATCGTTAAAGTGCAAAAGTGAGAAGTTGAAAGGTTTGTGTCCCTCATTTCCTGCAGTTTAGCTAGGTAATGTGCACATTGAAGTATCTGTATCATTAAAGTGCAAAAGTTTGTAGGGAAATGAGGGAAAGGTTTCTTTCCCTCATTTCCTGTCCCTACACCTTCCCCCTCTCCCTCCACTTTTCGTTTCTGCCTGTGAGCGCGTGAGTTTGTGTCGTGATAAGAAATAAATAACATTAAACCGTTTGATTCTTTGTATTATATTTTTTTAAATAACACGTTGCTGTTGTTCCAGCAAAGATCTTATTTGCACTTTAACGAGTGCCTAGTAGGTAATCTGCAGATTAACTGATTTGCACCGTTAATGTACGGAATCACGAGTGTTCCGCACTTTACCTAGGTGATGTGCACATTAACGTCTGCCGTATCGTTAAAGTGCAAAAGTGAGTAGTTGAAAGGTTTGTGTCCCTCATTTCCTGCAGTTTAGCTAGGTAATGTGCACATTGAAGTATCATTGAAGTATCTGTATCATTAAAGTGCAAAAATTTGTAGGGAAATGAGGGAAAGGTTTCTTTCCCTCATTTCCTGTCCCTACACCTTCCCCCTCTCCTCCACTTTTCGTTTCTGCCTGTGAGCGCGTGAGTTTGTGTCGTGATAAGAAATAAATAACATTAAACCGTTTGATTCTTTGTATTATATTTTTTTAAATAACACGTTGCTGTTGTTCCAGCAAAGATCTTATTTGCACTTTAACGAGTGCCTAGTAGGTAATCTGCAGATTAACTGATTTGCACCGTTAATGTACGGAATCACGAGTGTTCCGCACTTTACCTAGGTGATGTGCACATTAACGTCTGCCGTATCGTTAAAGTGCAAAAGTGAGTAGTTGAAAGGTTTGTGTCCCTCATTTCCTGCAGTTTAGCTAGGTAATGTGCACATTGAAGTATCATTGAAGTATCTGTATCATTAAAGTGCAAAAATTTGTAGGGAAATGAGGGAAAGGTTTCTTTCCCTCATTTCCTGTCCCTACACCTTCCCCCTCTCCCTCCACTTTTCGTTTCTGCCTGTGAGCGCGTGAGTTTGTGTCGTGATAAGAAATAAATAACATTAAACCGTTTGATTCTTTGTATTATATTTTTTTAAATAACACGTTGCTGTTGTTCCAGCAAAGATCTTATTTGCACTTTAACGAGTGCCTAGTAGGTAATCTGCAGATTACCTAGGTAATTTGAGAAATGACACAAGTTTTCAGCACTTTAACGGCTCATCCTAGTTAATCTGCATATTACCTAGTTAATCTGCAGACTAACGGATTTCTGCACTTTAGCGGTAACATATACACGTTCACAGAAAAGCTAAATCGCTTGACACAAAGGTCTGAAGGGTGATATTCTGAGAATACCAATTTGAGCGGAGAAGAACGAGCTGTGTTGGAATTCATTCTTCTCTGGCTAGTCACAAATGAATGATTCCTATAGAAGGAGCATCAACATCTGAGCTTCAGTTGGCATAGTGGCTCAAACCATTAAGCTAATGACTGGATCCATTAAGTATAAGGCTGGGGTCAGAGGAGCGTAGTGTTCACGTCCGTGATTGTGCCTAAAAGTACGTCCGTGATAGCATGACAGAAAGCCCATCGGAGCACGTTACACGAAGTACATCCGCACTGAACTGCGGACGCACAACGGCCGCGGCCCACGGACGCAAGAACGTACAACTCCTAGAACGCACGCACAACGTGCGCTGCGTCCGCAACGTCTGCATAGCTTTGTGTGTGAGTGATGGAACGTGGTCACACGGACGGCATTTATACGTCCAGCATTTTTCACAGACAAAATGGTTTTGCTTTTTATTTTATTTTCCCTCCTACATCCGTCAAAATATACGTCAGTGAAAAAACGGACTGTGTGGCCACTACTGTGTCTTCCGTACTGACGATGTCCGTAGAAATCACGCTCGTCTGACCCTAGCCTAAATGGATTAGGGCTTTTTAGTTTAACATGCAACTCCCCATGATTTTAATCTAGCTTGAGCACAGTCCTACTCGCCTCTTGTTCCTCTTTTAAACTTGTTTAATCAAAATTATTAAAAATAATGTTTTCTATGTTATTATAAGTTGAACCCCATTTCTTTTATCATTATTTATTTTGTTTTAAAGATTATGCAATTATAGAATCAATTTTCATCCAAATGGAAAAATCACATGATAGTAGACACTCAAGGTCTATGTAGCCTTTTTGACTATGGGAATGGCTGTATTTTATATTTAAGAGCATGCTGAACTTAATATATAGCATTAATGAATATCCTATTTTAATGAGAGCCAACCCAGAAAACAGTGCATCTTCCCATGAATTATTGTATCTAGATCTCTATGTGAGATATATAGCTCACCATGCTATATGATGTTCTCCCACATCATCCCAATGCCATATGCATAAATATAACATGATAATAAAGTGGGAAATTCCTCTTTTAAACATAAAATAGCTGATCTGGTAAGACCTTTTTTTTTCTTGCCCTTTCTCTGATCAAGTCCTGACCACATACAGTTTATTTCAGAACATATTTGTACTGGAAAAAGCATGAAATTAGCACATTTCTCTTTTCAATGGCAGCTAAAAAATGACAATAAACACAGAGTGAGGTCTTTTATGTGAAGACAGGAATGTAGCACTACCGGAGCTGGCTCACAAATAGAAGGACAAGCCCTCTATACCGTCAACCACCGCAGGAGACACTCTGCGTTCATAAAAAAATCAATTGCGATGTGTTAAGTGGCTGTTTGGAGCCAAGCCGCGGAAGCAGCAGAGTGATTGGTCTCAGCGAAGACTGTCCCCATAAATCTTGCACGGTACAACTGCAAAGGCGAGAGATTTCTAGAACCAGGTTTAACCTTTTCAATATAATCGTGTGTCAGCAATGCTGGATCCCACTGACTAGGACATCAGATGGAATGCTGGATACATGGATATAGTTTCAAGATGTACTTCTTGCTAGTCTCCATAATGACAATCAAAACAAAGAAAAAGGAGATATAAGCCCTTCTACACATATCGGACTATTTGTCCTTTGTTATAGACAGTGTCTGGTGTTGATGGAAGACCAGTGTTGCCTGGATTTGTTAATGTTAGCATTGTTCAATGGGTTAACAGAGAATAAACAGAAAACAGTTTTTAAGATACAGTTTGCTTAAAGTGATATTTTAAACACCTGAGATAATTTAATAACAGTATTTATCAATCCAGCAGCCGTTCCCTGGCTGACCACTCCGAAGCTCCTGGAAAATAGTCCATTTCGTTACAAAGTGTATCATCTTCGATGCTTCTCTATAATTTGGCACCTAGATTGTGCATTACACTTCACGCTTTCACTGTTCCCCTGTCATTTTTATCTGCCATCTGGTAGTGGGTGCATCTGAAGGAGCATTCATATATCCCCAAAAATGTCAGAAAATAATCAAAAAGGAAAAGAATAGTATAATATGAAATAGAATTCTGCTACAAAGTCACACTAAGAGACAGACACCCTTAAACACTATGCACAAATACACACATTGGAAGAACCTGTGATGTATACCTTTCAGGAAACAAACGAGAGCATGTAGATATCAATAAAACATCAAATATTATTTTAGTAAATGGAAAATGTCTTTACTTCCAGCCAAATTTAATTCTGTTTAACCCCTATGCTACCGAGTAGACCTGATTTCTTATAAACATAAAAGACACTTCAAGAAATACTGGATTTTAGCCAGGTCAAGTTTACAATATTTTTTTCAGATAAACCCCAAAATTTTATTTTGCACATTTAACTATATTTATAATGTAAGAGAGATCATTCAAGTTTTTTTTTCAATCTGACATTCCCAAACATTGAGAGAAAAGCACACAGTTCCAGCATTTTTAACATAGTGAGAAAACTATACGTAACAATTGTCAATTCCTTGTGGAGTATATGTATATATAGGAGTGTAGGAAAGTCACTTTTAGGAGGGCACTTTAGGTAATAAGGTTATTGAAAGTGTCAGTACAATGTAACAGTTATAGTATAGACAGTTCTGTGAAACACCGGCACCCCAGATGTTTCTGAACTACAATTCCCATGATTCTCTGACCATGTATTGCAGTCGAAGAATTCTGGGAATTGTAGACAGTCAGCATGACAAGTTTGGGCTTGAAACATTAATATAATTAACCATTTATGGGAAGTGGATCAACATAAAATCACTATATCTTTAAGCAGGATAAAGAGAGATACCATTCAGCATGGTCTGACAATTCTTTGATTTATTTATTTTGCCTACTTAAGAAATGCATTTGTAACATCAATAACAGAGATATATGCTCTTTGTAGTGACTTCATCAATATATTCTGCTGACTGTCTGCATGCATCATGTGCACTAAATGTTACTGTATTCATGTGTTTCGAGCAGTTTCTTTATTCTTACAGCTCAAGTCAATATTTCAAAATGTCAGTTTATTGCTATTCTGGCATCAAACACCACTTCTTTATATCTCCCACAGCCAACCTGCCCATCAAAATATCAATGGCAACACTTCCATTCACACAGGAGAGGCCGATGCACTTGGATCCACAGATAGAGTTATTATTTATAAAGAAAAATCATTTGTTTTTCTTCTTGGACAAATCCATACTAAATAAACGCTGCATTGTGAGATACAGTCTGCTTTAAAGGCTTTTCTTATATACGCTTGCAATATAGAAACCTGTCCATTATTCCATAGGTACCTTGCTGGGTAGATGAAGTGGACATGTCATGCACAACTGGAGATGTCAAAGTTCTTTTCAGCATAACCATGCTCTTTATTCCAGATACTATCAAATATATATATACTATATTGCCAAAAGTATTCGCTCACCTGCCTTGACTCGCATATGAACTTAAGTGACATCCCATTCCTAATCCATAGGGTTTAATGTGACGTCGGTCTACCCTTTGCTGCTATAATAGCTTCAACTCTTCTGGGATGGCTGTCCACAAGGTTTAGGAGTGTGTTTATGGGACTGAGGCCTGGCTCTCAGTCTCCGCTCTAATTCATCCCAAAGGTGTTCTATTGGGTTGAGGTCAGGACTGTGCAGGCCAGTCAAGTTCATCCACACCAGACTCTGTCATCCATGTCTTTATGGACCTTGCTTTGTGCACTGGTGCACAGTCATGTTGGAAGAGGAAGGGGCCAGCTCCAAACTGTTCCCACAAAGTTGGGAGCATGGAGTTGTCCAAAATGTCTTGGTATACTGAAGCATTCAGAGTTCCTTTCACTGGAACTAAGGGGCCAAGCCCAGCTCCTGAAAAACAACCCCACACCATAATCCCCCTCCACCAAACTTTACACTTAGACAAGTACCGTTCTCCTGGCAACCGCCAAACCCAGACTCGTCCATCAGATTTCCAGATGGAGAAGCACGATTCGTCACTCCAGAGAACGCGTCTCCACTGCTCTAGAGTCCAGTGGCGGTGTTCTTTACACCACTGCATCCGACGCTTTGCATTGCACTTGGTGATGTATGGCTTGGATGCAGCTGCTCGGCCATGGAAACCAATTCCATGAAGCTCTCTGCGCACTGTTCTTGAGCTAATCTGAAGGCCACATGTTTGGAGAACTGTAGCGATTGACTCTGCAGAAAGTTGGCGACCTCTTCGCACTATGTGCCTCAGCATCCGCTGACCCCGCTCCGTCAGTTTACGTGGCCTACCACTTTGTGGCTGAGTTGCTGTCGTTCCCAAACACTTCCACGTTCTTATAATACAGCTGACGGTTGACTGTGAAATATTTAGGAGCGAGGAAATTTCACGACTGGATTTGTTGCACAGGTGGCATCCTATCACAGTTCCACGCTGGAATTCACTGAGCTCCTGAGAGCGACCCATTCTTTCACAAATGTTTGTAAAAACAGTCTGCATGCCTGGGGGTTTAATTTTATACACCTGTGGCCATGGAAGTGATTGGAACACCTGATACTGATTATGTGGAGGGTGAGCGAATACTTTTGGCAATATAGTGTGTCACACACACACATGTAATGCTTGAGGGCAAAGAGTGAGATTATTATTTGCTATGTGGAGGATTGTAAAGTTTATAATTGTAGAAGACATTTATACATGCCAGCAATTCACAGCCCACAGAGCTCATGTCCTACATTCCCCATCTGCGGCAAGGAACTCCGGCAAGGACATGCAAACAAAGTCTCCAATTTCTTATTTTTTTGCATCCATGGTCTGTTTAACACAGAACCCTCCTTGCCAGTGCAATGCCATACTTGGTGACTTTTTAGAAAAGGTCCGGTTAGGTAAAGTTATGCCACGAGTCACAGTGACCCGACCTTTGACCTTTGCAATCCAGTATGGCATTGCATTGGTAAGGAGGGTCCTGTGCTAAACAGACCCTGGATGCAAAAAAGTGAGAAATTGGAGACTTCATTTGCATGTCCTACCCAGAGTTTCCTGCCACATATAGAGATTGTAGCACATGAGCTCTGTGGGCAAAGCAGTTCTCTGAATTGCTGGGATGTGTAAATGTCTCCTACAATTATAAACGTTATATTAGTATATAAATATACTAATTTATTTCTTAACCTAAAATGTCTTTACATTAAACTCTGCAGGCATCAAAATGGTCCAGTAATGTCCTATATACAACTGCAAAACAATGCAAAAGCCACCTACAGTTATTGCATAATTGTATTTTTTTTTAAAGTTCTGTATGTCGATGTTGTGGGAGTATATGCTGGAAACACATGCCTCAAAATAGACATTTTGGCAGCAGAAAGAACCAATAGTTTCCCTTCTTCAAATTTTAATGAATGATAATATAAAACTCTGTGTCAAGTCACAGCAAACTAAAAAGTACATTTGGGAATATTGTGCGAAGAATAGACTATTCTTAGTGCAGTTATTTGGCTTGGTTTACTGACACTATTTTATGTTTTAAATTTAATTTAAAGGTGATGGAAGAAAAATTAACCCTATCACCACTGTGCCTGAATGTTTGGGTCTGTCCCAAATGTTCGGTGACATTTCGGGGCCATTCGGCTATTCAAAAAGCAGCCAGTTCGCCAAATTTTGGCAAATTGCCAGTAAAATACAGTGCCTGTTTAACGACAGTGAAATCCCCATAGAGAAGCAATGGTTAATTTATTCAGAGAACACCGAACAGCATCAAAAAGTCAGTGAAATGCCTTGATGTTCGGTGGTTTCATTCGGCAGGTTTAATCAGGTGAATCCCATACGTTTCAATGTTAAAAATATTCCTGTTTTTTTTTAATATCTAATAAACTGTCATTTTTCTCTTCGCAATTTTTTTTGTTTTTAAATAAAATAAAGAATGCTTTCTTTTTTCTGTAACAGACCTTTTTGTTATCATTCATGGGATCTTAGATGTTAATTTTAGACATTTTCGTCAAGTAGTTTTTTTGCACACAGCGATTAAATTTTGGAAACTTTAAATAGTTTTTTTTATCCCGTTCGTTGGCTTGTTGGCTTGTTTCTGATGGCTGGTAGGTGCGGTGTTTGGCGGATCGTTGCGGACGCTCGGCGGGTTTTCTGAGGAGTTTCGTAATTTTCAGATCATAGCGGCAGATTTTCAACGGAATTTCAGCAGATTTTCTGATCAGTTCCCTGCACTTCAGGGAACCAGCAGTGAATGCTGAATTCACTGCAGGGTCGGGGAATTTGATTCCCCTAAGTGCGGGGAACGAGAGAGTACTGAAATGTCAGTGACATTTTGATGCTCTCTGAATAATTCCTATAGAGTCAGGATGTTTTTTTTTTTCCCTATGTTATGCATTAAAAGCCACTGGTGGTTTATTCAGCCTGTAGACCATCAGCTGCCCATTTCTGTTCACACTGCAAGATTTCAATCCACATGCGTAAGTTTACGTCAGGCACCGACATTATGTAAATATTAAAATCAAGGCAAAAAGAATTTATAGTAGTAAAAAACAATTGGATTATTCCTGCTTATTTTTAAATAGAAGAATCCCTAGAATGTGTTCTATGCTGTTTATACAACATCCAAGGAAACAATGCCCTGTCTAAAGTGAATTTATAACAGTACTGTTGTATTGCCCCAGAATATGCCTTCTAAACATTATCTGATTAGACCCTGTTGTTTCTCGGCTGCTGAGACAAGAAATTCCTCATTGCTTTTAGAAAATGCTGACCAGGATAATTGGAGAACTACACCTCAAACTCAGTAAATTCACACTTAACTCTTTTCTGCACAGCACAACATATGCTAAAGAGGTAGCTTCTGTCCGTAAGGCAAAATGATTGAAGGAACACTATTTATGTTTAGAATGCGGCACTACACAATATCTTAAACAGAACAGTAGAAATGTAGTATGTGAGGCTGAAAGCCTTTGCTCGGATTCAAATCAGTATGTGAGATCGAGCAGTGGAGATGCCAGATCGGCCATGTTTACCTCTGTACATTACGATTTCATGCAGAATGAGACATGAGGGGGAATATGTACACATATAAGGTGCTACCCTACATGTATTATTCTTATGTTTTAGGAGGGATATCCGTCTCCAAATCAGAGCAGGTCACTTGGGACTGCTGCTGTTGGGTTGTATGTTCACACACTGCACATGGTCACGAATAGAATAAATATGTCCACGGAAATATGTAGGATCCGACTACCGTATTGAGTGGCAGAGGAGATTTGTAGGCACGTATACAGAGAACACAGCAGAGACGAGTCCTGGTCGGTACCGGCCAGGTCAATGAGTAAAAAGGCATATGAGGCTGGGGTCAGACGAGCGTGATTTCTACGGACTGTACGTCCGTGCAGTACGGACATCGTCAGTACGGAAGACGCAGTAGTGGTCACACAGTCCGTTTTTTCACTGAAGTTATTTTTGACGGATGTAGGAGGGAAAATAAATTACAATGAAAAACATTCTGTCCGTCAAAAATGCTGGACGTATAAATGCAGTCAGTCTGACCATGCTCCATCACTCACACACAAAGCTATGCAGACCTTGCAGACGTGGCGCACTCCGCACGTCCGTTCTAGCAGTATTACGTTCTTGCCTAACCTGCGTCCGTTTGCCGAGGCCGTTGTGCGTCCGCAGTTCAGTGCGGACGTACTTCATGTGTCAGGCTCCAATGGACTTTCTTTCATGCTATCACGGACGTACTTTTAGGCGCAATCACGGACGTGAACACTACGCTCGTCTGACACCAGCCTAATGGTACTAGGCCAAATCAGAGAGAGTAAGGTGAAGCAAGGTTGAAAAGGAAAAGGCAAACAAATAGCGAACGACCAAATAAATGAGGTAGAGCAAAATAAGCAGAGATTTGGTAATAAGAAATCAACCCAGAAAACAAGCTACAGAATGAGAACAAGCAGACGTTAAACCCAGATACGATCAGTCCAGGCAACAGTAGTCAATAGTAGGGATGAGCCGAACACTCCCCGAGTTTGGTTCGGAGCCGAACCCGAACTTTCCAAATGTTCGGATCCGAACCCGAACTTTCCAAATGTTCAGATCCGAACCCGAACCCGAACTCAATACAAGTTGAAAATTCGGTTTTTAGAGTGCCCTCCAAGAGGGCATATATGCTAGATATTTGCCATAAAAGGTGTATGGGGGTCCGGGTAGTGCCCTGGGGGACAGGAAACAAGGACAAAAAGTAAAAAAAATAAGTTTTTAAAGGGACAGTGAGTTTTCCATGAAATAAGGGTTAAAAATAAAAACGAAAAATTCCTTCAAATATCGTGCCTAGGAGGTCCCCATAACCTGCCCGTGAAGTGGCGGATTTCTAGGATGTATAGAAACACTTAAAAACAAATAAATGACGTTTCATATGATGGTAAATGCTTTTCCTTTAATCTATCCATAAACAACTGCTTGGGGCGGCAGTCTGTATGACAAGAGGAGACATTTTCGGACACGCAGAAAAAGTTTACTGATTTTTTGGTGGTGAAAAGCAGGAGAATGACTGGAGAATGGAAAATTCTAGACCAAATAGCCGATTTGGAAAGTGAGATAAATGGGAGAATTTTTCTGGTTTGGCTATTTTGACCTAGAATTTTCTCTTCAGTCATTCTCCTGAGTTTCACCTTTCGAAAGAGAGCGGTGAAGAGCAGGAGAATGACTGGAGAATGAAAAATTCTAGGTCAAAATAGCCAAACCAGAAAAATTCTCCCATTTAGGCTAGGGTCAGACTAGCGAATTTTTAACGTGCGTTTAGGCGCACTTAATCACGGCCGCACTAGCAGCAAATGACGGGCAATGACGGCCAATATACGAAGTACGGTCGCACGAAAGTCCGGCTGCGCAACGCAAGTGGAAAATGAATGCATTTTTTCAAGAACGCAGAACCGCTAGTACGGACGTACAGAGTGTGCTGCGTCCACTAGCGGCGTGTGTGTGTGATTTGGAGACGTCAGACCCTGCTCCTGTCCGGCCAACATAACGTCCAGACACCCAAAGTTTCCTGGTTTGGATCCGTAAAAAATCACGCACAAAAATGCGCATCGTATGACCGTTTTCGCGCATTCTGTGAAAAAATACGGCAATGCGTTCGTACGCACTTTTTGACGGTCGCTGCGAAAAATGCGGTAGTCTGACCCTAGCCTTATCTCACTTTCCAAATCGGCTATTTGGTCCAGATTGTTCTCTTTTCCTGCCATTCTCCTGGTTTTCACCTTTCTCTGAACAACCCTGAGAGAGAGGTGAAAGCCAGGAGAACTGGCAAGAGAAGAGAACAATCTAGACCAAATAGCCAATTTGGAAAGTGAGTTAAATGGGAGAATTTTTCTGGTTTGGCTATTTTTACCTAGAATTTTCACTTCTCCAGTTATTCTCCTGCTTTTCACTGCTCTCTGAGTAACCCTGTGAATGTTTAATCCCAGGTGAAAAATAACATTGCTTTAGATGTTATTTTGAATTTTTTTCAAACACCAGTTAAATGCAGCATATTAGGAAGTTTTAGGAGGGAAATTAATTCTCAAATCTCAATCAGAAGCAGACACCACCCCACCCCCTCAGTACATCAGTACAGTGTACAATGTATCAAATTGATTACCAGACTAAAACACCTGGTGTTATGCTCGTTTGTGAACAGAGGTCATTTAGAGTTGAGAATCTTTCCACGTACACATTAGTTTTTAATTCAATATCTAATAAACCGTTGCTTATAATATTCTGCAGTAAAGAGTCTCTTTATTTCTAGACTTTTTAGTATTTTTTTAAGCATTTTCTATACTTTTTTAAAAATTTCCTTTTTTTTTCGAACTCGAACCGTACACACCCAAAAAGTTCGAAGTTCGCGAACTTTCGAACTGCCAAAGTTTGGGCCGAAATCCGAACCCGAACAGCTCATCCCTAGTCAATAGCAAGCAGAGTGGGTACCTGTTGCTGGTTATTCTCACCAGCAACAGGTAGCAAGCAGGCCTTATTCAACACTGAAACCGTTTCTGAGCATTATATTCAGAAAATGTGTATTAAAATGGAAGCTCAATAAAGAAATAACAAAGATTAAAATGTAAAATTATTTCTATTTTGAATAATTTACTTTAAAAACTTTTTTTTTTTTAAAGGATTTTACTAGGAAGGATACATTGAGATTTCTCTCATTTTCAAGTATGTCCTAGGTGGCGAGTATGTACCATTAGGGTCTTGCCAAGGACACTTACTGGAGAGGTGCTCTTGCCAGGATCGAACCCATGTCTCCACAGGCTCTCTCCATGCAGAGCTTGAATCTTTATCTATAGGTCTATTTATCTTTGAATCTGCTTATTTGCATTTGAAATAAGTGATTATTTTCTAAACACAGACTGATCATGAAGGAGGCAAACATCCTCCCTTACTGTAAAAAACAACAGTTCTACTGTAACACCTATAGCTCTCGATCAAGGTTATTAACCCTTTCACAACTGAGATCGAGATATTTCCGGTTTCATAGGCACATCCGGTGCCTCGATATCGAGATATCGAAAATCTGCAGCCCAAGAGCAAATGAAATTTGTTTACTGCAAATGCATTTCGTTTGCTTTTGGGCTGCAGAAGGTGCCCCCCAAAGTTTTAGCCCCGTGGGCATAATTCCCAAAGAGATAAAACTTGGTAAAATAGGCTGATGAATGCCCGGACATTGGGGAATACGAGGGGGCGGGAATCAAGCTGCAGCTCAAAAGGCTGTAAATCAATTAGGCAGTAGACGTCGCCATCTACTGGACAAATAGGTTATTTACAGTAAGAAATACACCAGGAATATACCCAAATATTTCTTCCTGTATAATTAAAAAAAAAAAAAAAAATAATGGTTTCTGACTGGTTTCTGTTTTTTTGAAAAATCACTTGGTAGTAACCAAGTCACTTTTTAATATTAACTATATAATGTCACTTTATAGTTTGAAGTCTTTATCCGTTACAGCTAGTGCCAGATCCCAAATGTCCTCCCTGATCAGGTGCTATTCCTGTTTGAGATCATCCTCCTATTTAAGTATCCTGTAGCTTTTATGACCTCACTGCACCTTAGGCCAAAATATCAGACACCTGTGCTAATAAACTGCAAAAAACGTAGATAAATGTAAAATGGAGTTAGAGGAATTGTATTTGATACTTAAAACCACATTGTGGTTTTAAGCTATGGTTGGTTAATAAATAGTGGTTTTGTACATCATGTATGTGGAGGGAATAGGGCCTTTAGGGTCTTTATCAAGATTTAGCAAGAAAAAAATAAATGTACTTTCAGTAGACCTATATTATGCTTTCATGCAGAGAAGAATAAAAGGAGACTATAACCTGCAACTTGTAGACATTGCAGGAGGGAAACCCAATAGCTAATCAAAGCAGGCTCACCTTGATTAATGATTTTGTGCCTACAATGTATAGATTTTACATTCTATAGGGCAGTATGTCCAGGAAAACATGGCCGATCTGGCAACCCTAGTACATGTGCACCTAATGCAGTGTTTCCCAAACCTGTCCTCAAGATTTTAAGGCTCACCTTAAGGAAATGCAGACTGAATGCTGCGATTACTGAGAAGCAAATCAGATCACCTGTGCTGTGCTTCAGATATCTGACAAACCTGGCGTGTTAGTGGGTCCTGAGGACAGATTTTGGAAACTGACCTAATGAAATAGAACTGTGCTTTTGATGCCACACTTGCACAATTTTCAGGTCAGACTGGGTCCAATCACCAGAAGTGTAGAAAAAAAAAAAAAAAAGGACTGTTTGGAATAGGTAGCCAGATCAACCAGGTTTCCTGGACACATGTTAACATTTCATGCACAGGGAGAGTACATGGGGAGTACTGCCCTGCAGCATGTATATTTCATAAGCTGCAGCAGAGATGTCAAACCTAATCAAGGAAGTTCAATCTGGGATGTCGCTTTGATTTTTTTTTACCTGCAGCATATGAATTATACATACTGCAGGGTTGTATTTTTAGACTGCCCATAAGCATGAAAAAAATGTCAGGGTTATTCACAGAAAGGTGAAAATCAGGAGAATTCCTGGACAAGTGAAAATTCTAGGTCGAAATAGCCAAACCAGATATTCTTCCATTTATCTCACTTTCCAAATCGGCTATTTGGTCTACATTGTTCTCTTCTGCCAATTCTCCTGGTTTTTCACCTTTCACTGAATAGACCTGTGTGTTTAGGATGCATATAGGATCTGGCAACCCTAGCTTTGAAGTATAGGAAGAAACCTGTTGACCATTCCAGAACCTGCTAATTATTGTCTGTATATTTTAATCATTATCAAGCTTCATACCCTATAACTTTTTTGGTTTTGGTTTTGGTTTTTATTTTTTACTCCCCTCATACTCTATAGCAGTGATTCCCAACCCTGGTCCTCAGGACCCTCTATCAGGCCAGATTTTAAGGATTACCTTGGGGAAATGCAGACTGAATACTGAATTCACTGAGCAGCAAATCCTATCACCTGTGCTGTGTGTCAGATATCTGGAAAATCTGGCCAGCCCTTTTATAATTCCCTTCATACTCTATATAGCGTGGATTTGCTGTAAAACCCAGATCCATTGATTGGGCTCCTTGAATAATGATGAATGTCATCTGCAACACTCTCTCCCCAGGCACAATGTTAAACCCCAATTTAAACTAGACTCAAGCTGAAAGTCTCCTTTCAGATTTATGATGTTAATCTCTGTTAATCTGTATGCCTGCAATGCTTGAAAGGACAAAGTGATTGTCTGATGTTGCAAGGGAAAAATATGTGTGCGTGAAGCAATAGCCGCCGTCTGCACCATTATGTGCATTTAATATTTTATTCATTAATAGGCGGTTTTATGTTACTGCTGAGAATTCAAGTCCATTGAGCCCAAACCCCATGTCGCCCTCCCTTATCGTACAGAGCTGCCAGCCAGACACTAATATATAGACCTGGAGTCCATGCAATATGTCTAATGCATTATTAAAGTGTCCTAAAATAGACCTTTTTCTATCATCTCCAAATTACAGATGTGACCTGTCTGGCAGACTTTGAAAACCTATCTCGTGTCATTGAAAAGCTTACACAACACCACTATCAAGATGTTTTTATGGTAATTACATGTCACGGTGTCAAGGGTTATATTGCTTTTTAACGTATAAATATATAGATTTACTTTACTAGGAAATCTGCTTTATGTGTTTCTAGACATTTATGATTTGTGCCCTGCTTGCAATAATAACCAAATATGCAGGTTATAGTGATTGCGGTCTGAATATAAATGGAAAGCCGTGTTGATCCTTATTTATAAAGCCCCACAGGTTTTAACGCGCTGCATGGTATGGGGCGCTCATTGAGTTTACAGAGAAACAGAGCTTAAAGGCAAACAAAGGGCTGAAAGTCATCTCTGATTTTCTAATGCATATATACATAGGGGGTTATTCAGTATGGGCCGTTGTTTGCCAGGGTATTGCCCAACAAACACCGGCATTTCACAAAAGTGGAACCCAACCAAAGGCAGGAGAAATTTCACCACTGTCAAACACCAGCACTGCCTGTAAATGATATCAGGGGTTATTCAATGTACAAAAAAAGTACATTTGAAATGATAAAAACTAACATATGCACCTTTTTAAATGAATTTTGTTTGCTGTGAATCCCCAGTCTGTTACACAGACCTGTCCAAACCAGGAAGTGGATCAGCCCCTCAGACATCTTGATTTTCTGGCCTGCAATTACTGTTTGTTTTTACAGACACGAGGAAGAGCATGAACCGCCTGGAGTCTGGGACAAATAGTATAGGTTATAGCTGTTGTGATTTGTGGAAATGGTTATGGGCAAGGAGATAATCCAAGCTGTGGCCATAGGAAGTGCATAAAGTGTCCCTGAAGATTTAAGTAAATGGAATGAGATTTAAGAAAATTTACAATCTGATAAGAATGGTATTTAGGCTGCATCAAGAGCAGGATTTACCAGGATATAGATAAAAATCAGGGCACAAGTACTAGCTGAGCGAGGGAAAGCAGGGGTTAAAAGCTACTTTCACACTGCTGTGTTGACCATTTTCACTCTCTTATCATATCCCTGGACTGGCTGAACGCCATTACATTTAAACAGGGCAGAGAGGGTCCATATTTTGCTGTGGTGATTCCACCTTATCTTATTTTAGTCGCAACCTCCATTTCTTTGTGGTATCCATCACAGTTTACACCTGCAATGTGGTTTTTAGTTTAGCACAGGGCTGGACTGGGTCAAACAAATCTGCCCTGGACTTCATCCAGACGGCCCATTTTACTTATGCAAAAACGCACAAAATAGTATATAAACCAACCGGATTGCTCAACCAATCGTGCTGCAGAGTGATTGGGTAAAGAAACACAGAGGCACGGAGGTTGGGTGCGCACCATGTCTTAAGGTGCGGTGGAGTCGCAACGGGTCTCACCGGCATAGTGACCCCATGAAACTGTGGCAGACTGTTCTATTTTACAGATGGTGAGAAAAATCTCACCTTACCCATTATGGGCAGAGCGAGCCACACAGTGAACCAGCATTCCCACTGGCCCACTGAGCCATTAGCCCATCAGGAATCTCCCTGTAGTCCCTATGGCATGTGCAGGTTACTTAGACAGTGAGGTGGACATATTGATAACTGCAGTTTAGCACCAGTAACAAATTCATGGAGCAGAGCAGACTGCAACTGTGACAAAAAGCTAAGATTGATGACTTCACTCCCCGCTGTAAAGTTGCAATTAAACTATACTGTTTAAGGGTATGAGGTAGAGGCTCACATTCCTTCAGGGGGAGGGGCTCTATAAGAAGTAGTCAGTGAATTCACCATTGCACCTCACATGAGAGTTTGTGGATACTCAAACAACGTTCTACCCGCCTCTAGGGATGCCTTGCAATTGTAGCATGGCCACTTTCACATGCTATAAAAATGCATGTGTGTTAGGCCAACACAAATACTATGTACACCAAAACTATAGTCACAGAACCAGCCAGACTATAATCTCCTTTACATAGTATGTTAAAAATGAGTTCTAGTAGCTTCATAAAAATGTAGAAGAAAAATAGAACAGAAAGGGTTTAAAGCTCTGCTTTAAAATAAATGATTAACTGCGATTACCAGATGTGTTTTTTTTAAGAATTCTAAATTAAAAAAGGCTTTTTTATTATACTGCCTATATTAAAGGTAAATATAATTTAATAGCAATGCTCTAAAGTATCTTTTATTGACCAGCCTGCTCCGTCAGGTGGAGCTGACAGGAAGCTTTCAACACCATACATAGTGCACTGTAGTTCATAAAAATTATAATTTCTTTCAGCAAGTCCAATTTTATATCCATGGAGGAAACAGAAGTACATTCCCTGAGCAATGGTACCTGTTTCACCGCTCCAGAAATTTCAGATAGGCCTTGTTGATTCTGAGACTGATCCATATTTCCTTCCTTGACATTGTTCCTGTTTTATTCGTTCTAACTGCGACTAATCCTCTCACAGCCAAGAAAGTCTCTATGTAACCTTGTGTTTGCATGAGCTGCTCCTGTAAGGGACTTGTGAGCACAAATGATGGAGAGAAGGGACTTTCTGGACACAGACACTGGGCTGATGTATCCAGGACGGCTGCTCTGTCTTTTGTCTAAACAATAGGAGATGAGGAGCTGTGCTTTGCCAAGATTTAATGACTTGTATCACGCCAGCGGAATCTTGTCCAAGTTGTAGCACACTCTGGAAGGTTAGGTGGGTTGTGTATCTCTGAAATATAATGCTTTACCACAAAAAGTAGTTGATCGCAAATATTCTCCTTGAAGAGGAGGTAGAAACCTTTCTTGAATGTGTTTTTTTTTTTTTTTCAATCTGGGGATTTTCTTTACTTGAAATTAGTTTTACGTTATGTCGCACTACAGTTTGTTTAGTAAACACACATTTTAAAACCGACATCAGCGGTTATTCACTAACCTCCGACTTGGCCCTGATTTGCACCAGACGAATTTCAGCACAATTCTTCTATTCACTAAGCTGTCAATTCGCCAAATACAGGCAAATTGGCCACAAAATACGGTGCAAATTGCCACAGTTCGGCATCCCCCACCCCATAGAAGACTATTGTGTCTTCTATTCATAGAGCACCGAATTGCACCGAAATTCTGGCAATATTGGTTTAAACCGGCAATCCCATAGGATTCAATGTGAAAATGTAGCATCTTTTTTTAAAAAAAAATTAAAAGACCGTTTATTCTTTACAACTCTTGCTAAAACCTTTTATTTTTTTTAACACCTTTTGCATTTTTTTTAGACGACAATTTTGGTTTTCTTATTTTTTTAAAGACTTTATTTGTTAGACCTTTTTAATTCATTTATTTATGGGATGTTTTTATTATTTGGACACATTTTATTGATTTATACTCCTATTAGGAGAATAGGAGCCTTCCTTGTTTTTTCTGCAGTTCGGCAGAATTTGCTGATGCTAATTCGCCGGTTATCTGTGCAATTTGTGGTTTTCACCATCATTCAATAATGCCACTTTCGGCAAAATACGGTGACCATTCCTTAAGTAGTAAAGTCACTGTATCTTCAGTGAAAATGTAATCCTTAAAATGCAAGGAATTAGAGCAAAATGCAAAGCGCCAAAAATGCATGTAATTTCAGTGCTTTGTGAATAGACCCTATAGTCATGCCAGAACTGCTACATAGTCCACAGTGTTGCCCATATGGTCAGACGAAAAGGGCACTGAGCTCATACGGGCCCTGCGCCAGACAAAATCAATCTTCATGCCTGTGCACAGAAATGATGCTGTAGTTGCTGCCAGATTCAACAGCAGTTCTATTTATCAATTCTAATAAATGGAACTGGGGCCTTGTCTCCAAATCCATATTCTAAAAAAAGTCTTCCCAGCATTGATTTATGGGACTCGACCATCTTCCAATGAAAAACAGGAATTATTTTCAAAACTAATACATGCCATATTTTTGTTATGTTAACCGTTGCTAAACGTATACACATACATCTCTTCTTCAGCTACATTTTGAGTGAAGAATAAAAGATTTGAGATGCATTCCACATGTCATGGTTTAGAATCTGCCCCAGATTACATTGTTTGTGCAGTAACCCAGCCTTATAACTAGTCCATACATTTTGTGTGTTATTGAGATCCATTTCCTGTTCTTTGTCGAGAATCATCCACAGAATCTCAATGAGTCAAAATTGAAATTCAGTACAATGTTGGGTCCATTATATAATAATTTTACATGATGTTTTTCCTTCTCTGTCCTTGAGTATGTTCATTCATATTCCATTTGTTTACATTATTCATATTGTACAGCTCTCCTCTGTACATTTTGTGCTTCACTTACATTCAGTTAGAGTACGAACTCGTACGTTCGGCGTACCAATATGTCAAAAATGTGTGCCTTTTGCATTCATGGTATTGTGGGTGACATGATGTACAAGTTGTAATACCCCTACAATACATATCTACATATATCAGCTTGAATCTCATAGAACATTCACAGAAATCAGTGTATGTGAAGTAAAGATTTTTAACAAAGGAAATATTCTAATTTTATCTCCCTATTCTGGAAAAAGATTTAGGGCTCTATTTTGATTTAGCCGGTAAATGGGAGCCACTAAAAGTAAACCCATAACCCTTAGCGGCACCCTGTTACCAGCTGTCTTAAGACCAGGTTTCTGTATTAGCGGCTAAAATTATAACAAGACGGAGTTGCTAAATGACAACGGCAACTGTGTTGCTGCTGGAATCCGCTCTAATACAAACCAGGGAATGACCAGCCATTATATGGTAGATCGTTATTTTTGGCACCCAATTGATAACCGGATCAGAGACCCAGGTATTAAAAGATTATGCTAAATTACTTAACACAGAAAAATAAAGCCAAAAATCCCAAACATACCTCTGGTCCCATGTTGTAGAGGGCATCACAGTCCACCACCTCTTCAGGCCCCATGCAGAAGAACACAAAGAGCAAATAATTCTGAGTGTTCTTCCATCCCAATGGGACCCTGTTGCTGTGAGCTTGCGCAGGATCACTTTGGACTCCAGAAGCCATTAAATTATAGTACTTGGCCACTAACACTGCAAAGCAAGGCTGGAATAGCGACTCGGACTGTTAATGCTTAAGACTGCAGGCATAATATTAATGTGCATCAGAATATGGCTTTTAATTCCTCAGACACATGTGAATCATGTAAAAATAAATAGTTACACTAGGTTGCGTCTTTTGGTTTTGGTATATTTCCATTTGTAATGGCTGATGACCAACAGAATTGCCTATAAAACATTTTAAAAATTACCTCTAGTGTGCAACTTTAATAAAAAGATACTTAACATTATTCTTCAATTTGTTTTTTCATGTTATCGTCTCTCATCACAGAAACCTAACAAAAGTGTCAGTTCTTTAGGTGTAATATTCCAAGTGTCACACTGGCGATCGGTTTACCATTCAAAACACAAAATCCAGGATCGTAGTTGTTATGTTTACGGCGGCGGCCATCAGAGAAAACATGTAAAAGGAAGACGTAAAAAAAGAAATCTAATTTAGTTTTTAGTCTTGTGTGAGAAAGAGGTCAGGGTACCTGCGCACTCGGTTTATTTCACTTTCATTAAACTTTCATTATAGAAAAAATATGAGCCATCAAAAATATTCCCATTATAAGGGCAATAGAGTACAGCATGTGTTTTCCTTTGATAATGTGAATGTGTTGTTTGGGGAGGGCCAACATCAATCCATTATTGGAAAGAAAAACATGCTCTCATCACAACATCCAATTTAGAAATTTAAAAAGAGGACAGACATTCTCTGAACATCCAAATGGACATGAGTGTAACTCTTAAAATGCCAAGTCGGAGAAAAGGAATGGACCCTCAACACTAGCTATTACTATTTAGATAACAATCTGCATTCTTATTCTTTTACAATATAACGAACTCAACTGGTCTTCTTTATGTAAATTGAGATTAACAAACCAAGCATAGATACATTTTAATACATGTAGAAAGAAAGGCTGACAATATAAAGCCTTCAAAATCAATGAACGAGAAGTGATTCAGACATAAATATGCACTATATAAATACACTGATCAGCCACAAGATTAAAACCACTGGGAGGTGATGTGTATAACATTGATTATATGGTTACCATGGCACCTGTCAAGGGGTGGGATATGTTAGGCAGCAAGTGAACAATCAGTTCTTGAATTTCATGTGTTGGAAAGAAGAAAAATGGTCAGGAGAAAAGATCTGCGTGACTTTAAGCACCTAATAGTGATGGCTAGACAACTGGGTCGGTATGCAGTGGCTAGTACCTACCAGAATTGGTGTGAGGAAGGACAACTGGTGAACAGGTGTTAGGGCCATGGGGGGACCAAGTTTGATGCACATACGGACTAAAAGCTAGCCCATGTGATCCAGTCACACAGAAGAGTTGCTCAAAAACCTAATTCGCCGTGAAAAAAATGTATCGCAATTCACTTGACCTGTATCACCTATCCAGAGGTTGTTGCACACCACAAACCCCACCCTTTCCTGGCATTGGTTCGGTGATGGCAATAGCCTCTATCAGAAGGATGAAGAATCTGGCCATGCTTCAGAAATTGTTCAGGAATGGGTTTAGGAACATGACAAATATTTCAAGGTATTGCCTTGGCAATTCTCCAAATTCTCCAGATCTCAATCCAATTGAGCGCCTGTGGGGTGTGCTGGAACAACAAACCATGAAGACCCCAATGTGCAACTAGCAGGACTGCTGCTAATGTCTTTCCCAGATACCACAGGACGCATTCATAGGTTTGTGGAGTACATGCCTCTACACATCAGAGCTGTTAAGGTAGCAAAAAGAGGGCCTACATGATGTTAGAGAGGGGTTTTATTCTGAGTCTGATTAGTATATGTGCAGGCATATATACATAAAATATTTGAGTGTTTATAAAGGTAAGAAAATGATGAGGTTTATTCTTGGGCAAAATACAAATTATAGAGCTATCTGTGAAAATATTCAAGTGTTTTCCATTGTGAGTTCAATACATTTTTAAGCTTCGTTACAGAAAGGTTATGAATTTTGCATATAAGCAAAGAACTCTACATATTGCATCAGCAAATGCAGCATAAATGTGAGCAATCTGCATATCTTTTTTTTCCCTGCAAGGGTTAACTGACTATATTAAAGAATCCCCCCTCTCATGTAATTACATTTTATTCCCTGCAATGACTGTTTCAATTTAACCACTCTCCTGTCACTTTTCACTTTCCGTCTCAGCACAGAAGCGGCTTGGCAGAAATACGGCGGTACAATTAGTTAGATGTGATATTAAAGATTCAATCGAAATTAAATATTAAAAAGTTATTCCGCTGATCCATGCACAGATCAAATCCATCTGTTGCTATAAACTCTAACGCTGCCATATGTCATCTCGGTTGACTGATTTTACTGCACAAACATACAATATCAGTTTGCAGAGGTGGATAGATAGATAAAACATATGCACGTATATAGACTTAATATCTGTCAAATAATTTATCTATAGTAATATCATGGCTGTGTCATCTGTTTTTCAGCCCTTGATGAAGACCCCGATATCGTGTCAAAACATTGTATATGTGGCAGTAATATTGGGCATCACGGTTTATATTTCTCAACAGTAAGGCTAGGGTCAGACGAAAGCATTTTTCCCTGCGAACGTGAAAAAGTGCGTCCGAACGCATTGACGTATTTTTTCACGGAATGCGCAAAAACGGTCAGACGACGCGCATTTTCGGGCGTGATTTTGTACGGATCGTCAATAAAACTCTTTTTGCGTCTGGACGTTATGTAGGCTGGACATTAGCAGTGTCTGACATCTCCTAATCACGCAAACACGCCGCTATGCCGCAGCTGCGCATTCAGTACGTCAGTACTAGCGGTTCAGCGTTCTCAGAAAAATGCGTTCAAATTCCACTTGCGTTGCACGGCCGGACTTTTGTGCGGCCGTACATCGTATATTGGCAGTCATTGCCCGTCATCTGCTGCTAGTGCGGCCGTAATTATGTGCGCCAGAACGCACGTTAAAAGTGCACTGGTCTGACCCCAGCCTTACAGTTACAAGTTTTTATAAAGCGCTAATAAGTTCCGTAGCACTGTTCAATGGCAGGCATAAAAACAAATATACATACAGGTTTAACACACAGAACAGTAGGAGAAAGGACCCTGCTCGAGAACTTACAATCTAAGAGAGGGGTGACACACTAGGTAAGGGTAAATAGAGAATATGAAATAGCGAGGTGCGTGTGCGCTGGGTGGGACGATGCAGTAAGAAATGAACAGAGGGGTATTAGGGAGTGAGATGATAGGCTTCTCTAATGTGTTTTCATAGACTTCTTGAAGGACTGGAGATGGGGAGAGTCTGATCTTGCAGGGGAGGGAGTTCCAAAGTAAGGGGCAGCTCGTGAGTAGTCTTGACGGCGGGAGTTGGGGGTACGTGAAGCTGAGCGTATCAGATCATTGGCAGAGCGAAGCTGACGGGATGGGATGTACCTACAAATAATTGAGGAGATGAAGGCAGGGGCGCCGTTATGGAGAGCTTTGTATGTGAGGACCAGTGTTTTGAATTGGATTTGAAGGGAAAGAGGAAGCCAGTGTAGAGATTGACAAAGGGGGGAGAGGTGCGGGAGGTGAGGTCGGTGTAGGAGTCTGGCACAGGCATTCATTACAGACTGCAGAGGGATAATCTGGGATCTCTTAAGGCCAGAGAGAAGGAGGTTACAGTTGTCAATAACAAATTTTATGGCATACTGCTGCCCACTACCCAAGAGTTAATTGTAGAAAACCTTGCAGATTTTCATTGTTATCTCAAGCTAAAAGATACCTGTAGGTTCCTTTTTATAGCTATGATTTTATACATGTTGATGTTCCATTTCAAAGGTATCTAGCCTGATAGGAAATATATATTTAAACAAAACAATCTGCAGGCAGTCTCTTTGTCATAGGTAGAGACATAAAATAAAGGAAGGTCATTCTTTGAGAACTAGGCTGATGAAAATATTTTGTACAGTTTTGGCTTATTTAAAGGACAAATGTAATGGCGTCTCAAGTCCAGTCAAAGTTAGTACAATGATGAACTAAACAGAACCTGGCATAAGCAAGTTGCTTATACTCTAAACATTAAAGCCAACTTGATGGACATTTTGAGATTTGCTACAAGTTGAGAGGATATAGACCAATAGCAAAATATAGTGTTAAACATGCTCATACTAATGACTGAGAATATATACCGTATTTTTTGCACTGTAAGACGCACCTCAGCATAAGAAGCACCTAGGTTTTAGTGGAGGAAAACAAGAAAAAAATATTCTGAACCAAATGGTGTTCTAAAATATTAATGGCAGAGTAGGTGTCGTCAAGTGCAGCTCGGCTGTGAATGATCACTGATTTGTACGTTTCGGCCTCAGCTCAGCTAATCACACAATGAAACGTCAAACAGAACCAGTCAGTGAGTACAGAGAGTTGTCAATATTTGCTCCATAAAGGCACACAGACATTTCCCCCCATTTTATGAGGGGGAAAAAGTGCATCTTATGGAACGAAAAATACAGTAAATAAGCAACCACACACTCAGTCTCTCAGGAATCTCTTGAACCTTTGCAGTTTCAGGTATACAGGTAAGTGGAAGTGCAGTCACAAGTCTTTCTCCAAGTCACTTTATCTGTGTCCTTGAATTGATATAATAGCCAGAGTGACCCCCAATAATAAACACTGAAATATCAGCACATTTTTTTCTATTATCTCTATAGCAAACAAAACCTAAAGGGCCATATCACTTTCTTAACGCCAGCGTTAGAGCTCACATAAACGAACGTTAGTGTGCTGAAAAGATCCCCTCCCATTCGTGAACGGGTTCAAAATATCATTAGCTAATCAGTTTTAGCGATTTTCAGCTCGAGCTTACTGTACTTTGCGCTCCCTATGGTTAACAAAGAGTAATTAGCGTTCGGATCACATAGTCCTAATGCTAATTAAGCCCCACTGTTCGTAACTAAAAAAAGTTTGATTCCACAGAAGCGTAATTGGTTAGCACCAGCTCTAAGCTGTAGCAGTTAGCTGCAGCTGGAACCCCCCCAAAAATCAAATACTCACCTCTTTTCCCACAGCGAGAACGGTGGCCCAATCCCACAGTGTTTTTAACAGCGTTTTAACTTCCACTGTTTGTTTTTATACCACCCACCCTGATGCCTGCACCAGAGAGATGCATGGGACCGCGTGCCTTTGCAAAATGGTTTTACATGGATGACCGAATTGATTCATGACGCCTGTGGACAGTGTATGAATGAATCATAGAAACATAGAAACATAGAAAAATGTCGGCGGATAAGAACCTTTCGGCCCATCTAGTCTGCCCAATTACATGGATACTTTACCTGGATTTATCTTTTGTTTAGGATAGCCTTATGCCTATCCCATGCTTGCTTAAATTCAATTACTGTTTTGGCCTCTACCACTTCTACTGGAATCTCGCCACAAAGTACCAGACCTCCTTCCAGTCAGGGCTCCACTATTTTGCAGCTTTATTTCTAGTAGCCCAGTGAGCCTCCTGCATATCCAGTCGTGCTGTTCTACTTGTTACTATACCCATATTCCTAAACCAGTTACGACAACATCTTTCAAGCTTTGTGAACCAATGCTACCTGTTCTTGAACCCTGGTTTGGCTAGACTGATGATGCTGTGATGTCTTACCCACCTGTTGGCTTTTCCTGACTACGACTTTAGCTGGCTTTGTAATGTGGATATACAGTCCACATACTGTCATTTGCTCCCAAAGGAACCCATATCCTCTGTTGAACAATGGTGCTAGAAAAGTTGTATTCTATCTCCTGCCTTGGCTCCAGTGCCATGCATAGTGCAATGGGAAAATGATCAGTCAACAGTTTCCTTAGTCATGGGCATCCAGACAGACATCTGCAAAGAATCAAAGACCTTAACTTGATTTGTACATGTTACAAATCCATAATTGATTTGAAGATATTGCTGTTTATTGCTAAATTTAACAGCCCATGACTGAAACTCCTTCATTGAGTCTACAAGTCTGCGGCACTACCACCGATTAACCACACCACTACTGAGCACTCTAGTTATCTTTTTGCGTACTATAGTGACCAGATAAAGAACCACAACTGAAATAACAACCCATATAAATATTTCATACTATTGTCACAGTAATGATTATTCCACCAATTGTTTTGATTTTTTTTTGTTAAAATCTCATTTGTATTAGGTCATGAGTGTAATACATTGAGTGCTGAGGATAAATAAGCTCCAAATAGGATTCAATGGTATTGTGTACATTCAACACGAAACTGGCAAATGTGCTAACATAGTTGGCATTGATTTACCAAATTCCTCATTATTTTGATTAGTATTTTACGATTCGTTATTAATGTCAATAAAAATGCAATGTTGTGCTATAATACAATGAAACAAACATGGTTAATCGGGATAAAGCATTAACTGTAGAAAATCAACCTATGTTTATAATAATTATTATCCTATTATCGAAGTATATATACAGTACTTTTTTGGTAGTTATTATTATCCTTTGTATAGTGTCACATATTGCGCAACGCTTTACAAGTGTACATGGGGTTGATACATTAGAATACCACACATGGATGATACGGCCTGATTCGGTGGGGACCCTGTTCCCAAGGGAAGAACAATCTATGAGATGTTCAAGTATTTTGTGAGGCAGGTGCATCGTTATTGCTAGGTGTCTTGCCCAAGGACACACGCTGGTGGCGTCTTCTGAGTGGGATTGGGTTGTCTTTTCGTGATTGTAGAGCAGTGACCTGGTGGTTAGGTTGAACCTGCTTCTCGTAAAGTCGAGACTTGCTTCTCCACACTTGTATTGGAGGGATGTGCTGAACGTGATTTTTGACATTCTTCTCCATGGTTGAAGGATAGAGATGTTACCACTGGACTCCACAGCTGATATTGTGTGGTAGGCAATATATGTACCAGTAGGTGTCTTGCCCAAGAACACTTACTAGAGAGGTGCTCTGGCCGGGATTCAAACCTGGGTCTCAACGGTTATAGAGCAGTGATGTTACCTCTACTCCATCCAGCCGGTACTTTATATTATTATTATTATTATTTTTCATTTTTAATTGGGTTTTCTTCCTGTATATTATATTTCCTTCTGAATAGTGGCAGGTTATGGCTACGACAAATAAGGTCTTAAATGTAAGAATGGAAAAGTAGAAGAAAGCTAATGGAAACCAAGTCTACAGGTTTCATGCAATTTTAATTAATGGTCAAGAAAAAGAATGCTGTGGCCTGGACGGAAGCTGCTATTGCTAATTAAGTGATCATCATCACCTTAAGGGCTATAAGCGTCAATATGGGAATAAATAAGTACATACTCTACATTATCCAATAAAGAAATAAATGTAGCAATTTAAAATATTTGTAAGGCTGCCTTAACAAAAAATAAACCACTATTCCTCTCCCAGGAGATTACGCTCATACCTGATTGCGTCCTTCACGTTACCGAACACTGTACTGTTTGTGCTCATTAAAACAAAGCACTTTGAACCTGAATCTCTGATTGGTGCCTGAGATGGTGTCGGCGAAACTGCGAGCTGTGTGCTGGGGGAGATGCAGGAGCCATCCCGCAGGTTACACAGGGCAATGATCTGCTGTATCATTATCCCAAGGCCTGTGTATGAAAGCGGGAGTACTAAATAATACAGTGCATATTGCTATTAAAAAAAGAAAAGACTCCTACTTTCTACATCTGTATATATACACAGACAAATAAAGAAGAATGTTTGTACAAAATTCATCCCCGATCTGACTGCTGTAAGAACGTTTGCATGGACGTGTATGTGGGTTGCCGGGTGTTTTTTTATTTTATTTACTATAGATATATAATATATATATATATATTTATAAATAAATAAAATAAAATCCATCATTGCTATCAAGACAGTAGAAGCACATAAAATGCCTGGTTTTCATGCAAAATAATGTTGTAATGTGCAATACATCCTGCGCTTCTACGCCTTTATGTTCCAGTCAGGTGTGAGGCTTTCTCTTCATTCAAAATAAAAGCATTTAATTCTAAAAAAAAAAAAAAAAACGGTGGAAGGATTCTCCGCTATCTGGTACAAGCAGGAAATACAACGATAATCATCCTAAAAATAATGATCATATGCACTTGATAATGTCTTTGCTGTTATTTCCCAAAGTAAAAGATATATATTCTTTAATGTCTTTCCTAGAATTACAATAATCCAGGAAATATATATGCTCTAAAATGTGGTGTATGCTGCGAGTTACATTTCATGGTTCTGAACTGGTCACTTTAATGACCACTGTTCCATGGAGGGATAATGAGTACAGATTACACATTATTAGAACAACCAAACTGTGTACATCCAGATACTGGTTCTCCGTCATCAGCAGTAACTAAATGAGCTGCAGGCCTATTATTTTCTTACACTAGGAAAAATAAGTTATCAACATGGGTGTATTGAATAGAAAGGGAAAAAAAAACATTTATGAAAACACAATTTGCCCAATTGCAGCAACACATATACATTGAACATGGGAAAAAAATACTTTATATACACTGTACGTATTATAACTTAACTAAGAATAAAAATCGACACCACTTTCTTTATTGTTTATGAATGTTTTGAATGATGTCTTCTGCTACCTGCTTTCTATATGTCCTAGGTCAGAGATACCAAACCCCTAGATGTTTCTGCACTACAGCACCCATGATTCTCTGGCCACTTATTGCAGACAACGATTTCTGACTTGATGTCAGACCTGTCAAGTCCCATTGGCTGGTCATGTGACACATGGTTTCCCCTCAGACCACCTAACGGTCCAAGGCTTGCCTCTTGTTTTTGGCAGATCATGGAAAAATGCACTGTGAGCACATGTTTAATGGCATTCACTGTGCTTAAGTAGTTTTAATTAGGGCTTTATAAGCCCATACACAATGCTTATGCAGGACTCTTGTGTGGCTCTTCAGTCAGGAACAAAGTGCTCCTGGCAAACATGTGCCAAGGTGACATGCCCCTTTTTAGAGGGTGTGGGCTGCATCACTGACATAAATTAAGTCAAGTCACACCCACAATAAACCACATCTCAAGGGTTTCCGGTCTAAAACCTGTCAATGTTGACAAATCTGTGACATATCAGAAAGCCATCCCTTTTTCCTCATGAGAAAAGTACTAATACTATAGACGTGCACAGGAGGTGTGCCCAGGCACACCCTATTGTTAGGTGAAGAGGTCCTCTTTCACCTCATACACATTGACATTTTAGATGTCCCTTACCTGGTTCATATTGAATATCATAAACTATGACTCGATCACTGATTACAGGCTTGTTGTTTTTAATGAAAAAATGTGAATTTTGTGCAAAATCTTGCAAACGCAAGTTTTCATTTAATAAATGTTCCATGGCTGCACACCCTAATGTAACGGGCTGCACACGCCATTGACTGTTACATATAGCCACAAGAAGTGTGGCCTTTTAGTCAAAGGACTAGAACTAAAAGTAAATTAATATGTCCCTCTTAGCATTTTTGTCTACTTTTATTAGCTGTTTAATATGTCAATGTATGGTATTCATTACAATTCTAGTCAAATGTCAATAGATTTTCATCAACTAAAATATGACTAAAGCTAAAAGGCATTTTAGTCAAAGGGCTATGACTAAATCTGAATGAACTTATTTTTGCCCAATGTTCTAATACTAACATTAACATGAATTTTCACCAATGAGAAGAAAATAATGTAGCAAAAATGGGTTAAATTGGTCACTTCTTAACATTTTCATTTAGTTTTATCAGTCAACGAAAATGTCAATAGAGTTTCACCATAGTTTTAGTCATCCTGAAAGAACAGGTACTCGCTGGTTTACCTTCTCGAGGGATCACTGTTCATCTGCCATATATATGTAACCACTCACTGTTCTCGAACCCAGGACATACTTGAAAACGAGAGAAATCTCAATGTATCCTTCCTGGTAAAATCCTTTTCAAATAAAATAAATAAATAAATATGAACTTATCTAGCCTTGACTCCAATCACGGTCTCAACCAGTTTTATAATACTGCAGGAATAGAACTCAACTCACAACACAAGGTGCAGGATAGAATCAGGATACAATCAGAAACAAAGAATTTATACCGAGCAGCTTACACGTCACACCACAGCACTTCTCAGGGAATCCTAGACAAACAGCTCACAGGAGGCACCAATCCATAATAGAGCGGAAATATACATGGCACAAATAATTATATATTCTTAAGATTCACAGAAGTGATGTAAAATCCAGAAAACAAAATTTACTAAGTAGGATGGTAACAGACATGTCCTGGAGATGTGTTCAAGTTTTGAATAGAGATATGCCCTTCTAGCCTGGTCAGGCCTCCCCCTGCCGAACATCTCCCCAGTTCTGACTACTCCTCAACACATAGATAAGGGGGTAGGGAAATTAACCCTTTCAATAACTTTGTTGCCTACATATTTTCACTGACAAAAACTAGGCAGATAGAACTCTTTGAGAATTAAGTCAATTTAAATCAATACTGGCAATAAGTATTACATTGTCCATCTACAAATATTAATGATATATTTTTTATAATCCTCCATCTTCCAATAACTAGGTATTGAACCCATACAAAGAAACAACAAAGTAGCGCCTACGAACAAAAGTCTACTGGATAGCAAAAGTGTGTGTGTACTACATGTCCATAAATTGGATTTTTTTGTGTCTTCAGGGATTACCCTCTTTTGTAGAGGATATAGCAGCAGACTACGGGAGAAACAAAAATTGCGCAGTATGTAGCTTCAAAGTGGATAAATAAATGGCAGGTATTCAACTCGCATTCTCCTGAGCCAATCGCCTGGCTCTAGGGTGAAAGGCATTACGGGTCTTAAATCAGGTCTTCAGGTACCCATCTAACCCCTTTTGGAATCCAGTTGATAATGAACAGGATACCCCAGCAGTGAGGCAAGATATATCGGGGATACCCCTAGTGCAATCTTGTGGAGCAAAATTCAATTATAATATTAGCTAAAGTACAAAACTCACATATTTCTGAGCCTCTATGGCTCCGTGAAATTCGGCCAGGGGATTGTAAGGAATCTCCAAAACCTTCTTGAAACAGGATAAGGTAAAATCAGCAGTCAATAAAACCTTTTTTAAAACAAATTAAAATTATAGCTACCAGAACGCGTTTCGCCAAACAAGCTTCTTCAAACATAACAATGCAAGTAATGATGCCATTGACTCTAAACGTAATGGTGCAGCAGTCTAGATACTGTAAAATAATGGTCTAAGTATACAGGAATCTAAAGAACCGCACATAAACGTTTAGGTAGTTTGATGTTTTTATCCACATATGTATTGTCTACCCCTCCCTAGATCTCGTTATATCTTCTATATATTCATAGTGAGCAATTGCAAACAACACAAGAATTTCCACATTTTTCATTTCACAGAGTGATGGTAATTTACATATATTGATGCTGATGTAATTGTCCAAATAGTCCTAGTGATGCAAGTGTTTCTATCCCCTGGAGATAAACGTATTCACATACATAGTGATTCTTCTTGCACTTACGGATGGATGTGTGTACATACGCATACTGTAAAACCCACAAGCCCACAGTGATAGGAGTCCTCAGCCCATTTATAATTTCTACGCATACGCAATATGGTACTTCAAGCAAATAAACATACACATTTATACCCTATTCTTTCCCCTCAGGGCTCCATCGCCCGCTGGTATAAGACAATGTGCTTTACTTATGCAGCCATTTCGAGACTGTATTTATCACTTTATTCACATTCTGCGTAATAAAGTGCTAGACTGTTCTTCAAGGCTAAGGCGCAAGCACATTAAGAACGACTGTCATGGTTCATATTAAGTTCAATTTCATTGGTTTTTATATTACACCCCGCAGCAATATCAGTATATGGTAATCAAGGAGCCGCAGATGAGGTATATTTCAGTCTGCCGATGCTCGGCCGCACCAGCTGGAATGCATTTACGCTGTGAAATGCACTCCGTTTTATAGGCGCGCCCCTGTAAATGGAACGCATCTAGTATGAATATGAAATCACATTACGTTCCTTGTGTGTCTGCTGCAGCAAGGAGGAATCTATATTAACATGTCCTAGGAGGTAATAAAAGAGTAAATGGGAAAAAAAAAAGGCTCGCTTTTGGAAAAGCGTACCAATATAGATTATATTTATTTATTAAACAAACACTCTTTTGGGCTTTTTTTTTCTTCATATTTTCATTTGGGGTTTTTTGTTTTTTCCTTCTCCATCTCTACTTGTTTTTTGATAGCAAAAAAAATAAATAAATTCAAAGTAGTAGATAATTTATTGCATCTATCCATGTATTGTTTCCTAAGGTAAGAAAGTAACTTTTAACTTGTAGAACACGAATAATGTGTTTTGTATTTTTTCTTCAGAAGCAAAGAAAAATAAGTTTTCATATGGTTTACACCTGTCTCTTGTCTTATGCAATTGAATTTGTGACAAAACAAGTAGGGGCACACTTCTAAATATGACAATTACAGTAGAAACCAAAGTAATGTACTTTTGATTTAGTAACTTCACCAGTGGCTCACATTTAAAGATTAGATTTCAAAGACCCCAATAACTCTGAACCCTTATCAAGATCTCAACAACTTTTAACCCATTAAAGAATTCTCACAAATGTACAGTATCTCAAAGAAGGGAGTACACCCCTCACATTTTTGTAAATAATTTATTATATCTTTTCATGTGACAACACCAAGAAATTACACTTTGCTATAATGTAAATAATGAGTGTAAAGCTTGTATAACAGTGTCAATTTGCTGTCCCCTCAAAATAAATCAACACACCGCCATTAATGTCTAAACCGCTGACAACAAAAGAGAATACAACCCTAAGTGAAAATGTCCAAATTGGGCCCAATTAGCCATTTTCCCTCCCCGGTGTCATGTGACTCGTTATTGTTACAAGGTCTCAGGTGTGAATGGGGAGCAGGTGTGTTAAATTTGGTGTTATCGCTCTCACTCTCTCATACTGGTCACTGGTAGTTCAACTTGGCACCTCATGGCAAAAAACTCCTTTGACAGGGAGGGGTGCATGCCAGAGGGTTGTCAGCCCTTTTCATACAAAATGCACCAGGAGGACAGCGCCCAACCTTTACTAAGCATAGCGGGCAGGTGCTTCGCAAGACAAAAATCTACAACAAACCAGAAGGAGAGCAAACCAACTCGTATATTCTACATTCAACATTTGTGAAAATTCATTAATGGGTTGAAAGTTGTTGATCTTGAAAGGGTTAAAAGCTATTTGAGAGTTTGAAATCTATTTATTCTTTCGTGTGTGCTACTGTTGAAGTTGTTGAATATGTGCACTGGATTGCTCTCTTCCTGGTATGTTGTATTTTTTGTCTTGAGAAGCACCTGCCCATTATGCTTAGTAAAGGTTGAGTGCTGCCCTCCTGGTGTATTTCGTGATTTAGTGGTGTAGGTCTTGTAAATAACCATTACATATTTTTACAGGAAAACCTTGATCTCAATACATGTTTCAAAGTAACCACATCCAAAATGTCCCTGCTAGGAACCCCCATCCCTTTCATAATAAAGCTCCGTGCAAGGAAAATGACAAACCCCCTTTGGCAACACATGAAATATTTTTAATATTCAGCTTTATCGGAGTTACAGTTACATGGGTATCTATGACATTGTACCCTTAGCATAGCTTAGGGAATGCTGCCCTGCGATGCTGCAAGCAACGCTCAAAGGATGAGTCACTAAATTCGGCAAGTGCTAGAATCAAGATCTCAAGAGGAAATAGTGAAAAATCTCTAAGCATCAAAACATGAAGCAAGAGTTGTAAGCTCACCCTCATTATACACATAGGGAGAGACTTCATGGACGTTAGTACAAAATTGTGTTTAGAGTTACCAAACAGCTCATTAAAAAATAATAAACAAAACTTAGAAGTAAAAATATTACCCACTCACAATGCAATATCACCATTGCTCAGCCTCAGTCAGAGCAACTTGCACCTATAGAGGATCTTAATGAATCTCGCTAGAGTTATAGAAATTTAGCAAGACAAACTGTACCCGTTTATCCCCAGGACACCCTATGTTATTGCAAGTCCAATTAAGATGTGCAAAAACAATCTCACTTGCCAATAAAGCTCTATTAATCATTATAAACAGCTTCTATTGTCAAGATGTTTGTTTGTGTAACTGAGTAATCCAGGATTCCATTTCATTAAAGGAAATCCTACAGTGTTTCTAAAGAAATTAAGTATAAACAAGCCGCAATCATAAGATATCACTGACTTCACATTTGTTGTGGGTCTAAAATGTGTGTACATAGAAAATGTTGTCAACATGCCACCTTGTTTTTGGCTTCATATGCATCTGCAATATCCTCATGAGTGAGGTATAGTTAACGTTATCGAGTTGATACGGATTTACACTATAAGTATTTGTTTGTGTTT
Source organism: Leptobrachium leishanense (assembly GCA_009667805.1). Taxonomy (NCBI): domain Eukaryota; kingdom Metazoa; phylum Chordata; class Amphibia; order Anura; family Megophryidae; genus Leptobrachium; species Leptobrachium leishanense. The sequence goes on from CM019065.1 coordinate 136,858,129, forward strand.
TTTTTTGCAATAATATGTGGAACAATTCAAGTAATTCCTTATAAATAATTGGCTGTCCCTTCTGGTGGTATTTTGAATGATTGACAGCTGTAAGCGGAAGAGCCTTCTTGCTTACTCCTTGCAGACAAATGACTGCCGATTGTGTTGACTACACAGTAAATGTGTCAACGTCACAGTAGTGGGCTGATCACACAGCTCTGAGCAATGACCTTCATTGAGCCAATGGAGTCAAAACATTGAGGAAGCCCATACTGGAACTGAGTAAATAAATATAGTTACCGATAAAACAGGTAATAGGTTATTGTTTTGATACTTCACGTGTTAAGACATTGTAGGGAAGATGAACCCGTCAAGTACATTTTCACTTTAATTTGTCTGTCACCCAACCTTTTAGTGAGATACCTTGCTCCTCAGGAACTCTTTAATGAATGTAGCCATTTGCATCAGCATAATGTAGCTAAAATTATTATCAGTGGCGAGAATAGAGTACTAAACCATCATCATCCCTTTTTGGATTCTCCAGAATTACCAGAGACCCATGATGGCCAGGTCTCCTTTCACTCGATTTGAAGGATGCTACTTTCCAAAGTCCAAAATATGACCAAATAGACTCTTTGTGAGGTTTTTACAGTATCTATTGCATAAGATTTCTAAGAGATTATCCACTAACTTCCGAATTGGCCACGAATTGCACCAGTCGGCAAATTTCACTGATTGGTGCAATTTAGGGACAACCTGTCTATTTTCCAGATACTGGCGAATAGTCAGCAAAATATGGTGCCATTCGCTGCAGTTTGTCGGCACTGAAATTGCCCCATAGAAGACTATCGTGTCTTCTATTCACAGATCACTGAATTGCACTGAAATTCCTATGAAATGCCCTGATTTATTTTCGTCGTTTCAATTTGGCAGATTTAAACAGGCGAATCCCATAGGTTCCAATGTAAAAATGGAATACCTTTTTTTAAAAAAAATTACAGACCTTTTATTGTTTTAATTTTCTAAAAAATAAAAGTTTTTTTTCAAAACACTTTGTGTTTTTTAGATGACAATTTTGTTTTTTTTAATTTTTTTATTTTGTAAAAACTTATTCTTATTTTTTTAAAGGAGCTTTTTATTATTTGGACACATTTTTACTGATTTATACTCCTATTAGAAGTATAGGAGACTTCCTTTTTATTTCCCAGTTTGGTGGAATTTGCAGATGATAATTTGGTGCAATTCATCAGTTTTTGCTTACATACGATAACTGCTTTGGCGACTCCAATTTTGGCAAAATACGGTGACCATTCGCTAAATAGTGAATTCACCATATTGTCAGTGAAATGGAATTGCCAAAATGAGGTGAAATACACAATTTCAGTGCTTGGTGAATAGAACCTTTATTTTTATTTATCATTGAGAATATATTAACACATCCTTCTAGAGACCTCTATAACACAAAAATATGTAAAATTAATGTTTTCCTTGTAAAATATAGTATTCTGTACTTAAAACCACCAAATAAAATATCTTTAAATCAAATCATACACTGTGTTTAACATCATTTTACATGCTCTTCGCACAAAATTTGTTTATATATAAATTCTCACTCTTTTATCGGAATTTGCATATCGTCCTTTGTTTGCCCATTTTTCTTTTCCTTTTCTAATTTTTCTCAGTTGGAAAGTTTTGCATTACCACTTTATTCACACACATTTAACACTCGCATTTCAATGATTAACAATTAACGTTTTATTTTATTTTTCCATTATCACCGCTATTGTTTATTTATGTTAATGCATCTTCCTCTGCCGTCTAATACTTACTGCAATTGCCGACTATAACGCTAATATGTGCCGGTTTATTTTCCTCCTGAATCTCTCTCAGATGGCTTATCCTAAGATTAATCGCCTTAAAATAAAAGGATGTTCCATATCCATTTTTTTGTTTGCTCATCTCTTCGTTTAATCATTATATGATGTTGTTTTATCTTCTTGAGCGCATTGATTAGCCAAAGTAAAAACCATTTATATTTTATTTATACATTAGCTGAATTAAGCGTAGTATTTCAAATGGATTTCACTAACCAACATAAGAGCGGCAAATAAAAATAAGCTGCAGGTTAAGGTGTCACGCGTTTCGCTCCACAATATCAATGCCAGATGAAAAATTCAACTGTAAAAAGAATCATTAATACAACTCTAATATTACGATTATATTTATGGAATATAATTATTAGCACCCTCTGTTGTGCTTATTTAATCTGTCAAAAAAAAGATGGCATGTTAAAATGTAACATATGGCTTGCGTTTTTATTTTATCATCTATCTTTCTTTGTAACAAGGTTTTCTGTTAGAGGTGTCCATTATTACCCACTTTAGTTGTTGAATTGCAAAAAGTAGACATTTTTAATATTTCTAGCTTGCCAATAAAATGCACATATTCATCTAATGTCCCAATGCCCTTAATCACATTTATAATGAATTGTAAACTATGTAACACAATTTTTATAAGGACCTGACTTCTTCATTTTTAATTGAATGCCCTGTTTTCTGACACCGTTTCACTCTGTAAGACAATCCCAATATAATCATCAACACTGAATACAGCAGCGGAAAATCCATCCCCCTGCTGTCAATCGTGAGTCCAGGGTAAATATTGGTGGTTCTACAGTATCCTGAAGCTGTCTTATGGTGGTTTATGACTGATTTGCAGCTTGCATTACACCGATGCCATTATGATTAACAAGAGATCTGTAAAGTATAATGGCAAAGATTCTTCAATGACAGAGTTATTGCATACAGCTAAGCAACATTTTGGCCCTTTATAGATCCTTTCTCAAGGCAAAATAACTGTCAAAATGTACAATAAATTTGTTATTGAAGTTACAGTTCTTTCTATATTTGCTCTGACATTAGGTATTGGTCTGCCTAGCTTTGCTACATCACCTCTGGAAGGTTGCAGTCAGCGCACCCATCAATTGTACTTTTTGTTAAGTATAATGGCAGCACCTTTTAATGATACCGACTCTTGTTCTGTTCAAGCTGTAAACCTCTCATTTGGCATTAGTTATGCCAAGTTACTGTGCATGAATGATTCTTTTACTTTGTATAGGAAGTGCCAATGTGGAGGCAGCTGGAGGTTAATGAATGATTCCTAGGTCTCTCATTACTCTCACTTGTTGATGGTATTGCAAAATGAAAAACAGATGTAAAAAATCCAATACTTACTACTCCAAAACTCTGGCCCTATGGTGCCGAAGACGGCACAATCCACTGCTTCCTTTTTCTTCTAGCAGGAGGACAATGAGATCAAAGAGTTCCCAGAGCCCTGCTTCCAACCATAAATCTTATGGAGGTGTCTCTGTCAACTCCACTAAGTCCCATGGCCTGCTGGAGATGGGACGAGCGCTGGTGAATGCATTTGCGAGCTAGGTTGCCAACATAGTGCCAGACAATGGCCTGACTAGGGACCTTGATATATTAAGGCTTACTTTAAAAAAAAAAAGAAAAATCCTTTATACCAGATAATATAGGAGTATCGAAGCTACTAAGCTCACTTTTGCAGATGTGTATTGATGCGAATATCGCTGACATTAACCTATTCAGAAAGACAACCTCATACTCACACTGAAAATGCCATGGAAGTTTGTTCACACATACACTATCATTTTCAACCTTTAAACAGTTTACTTTGCCTGCTGGCATGTGGATTATATATTTTATTCAAAGATTTAGGGGAAAAGCGTGAAATGTTTTCTATTGGATTTGATCAGCAATCACAAAACACTTTCAGAGAGGTGGATGATTCAGTGATAAGCAGAATTTCTACAATACAGCTTGAGAATTTCCAAGTGGATACATTTGTATTCTGCCACTTTCAACTCTAAAATCATTTCATAAAACTCTGGGCCAGAGTGAAAACATTTCAACTAATACAATGCTTCCTTAACTGAAATATGTAATAATGTTTAGAAAGGTCCCCTTGATCCCTCAAGGAGAGGCGAGCTGGGACCAGATCAGAGTAATTGCAGGTTTGGGTGCCCTGCACCATGGATGAGCATGTAGCTCCCATGAAAACTGACCTTTTACTTGGTAGTCCAGTGGTTTCACTCTATAACTATTCATATACTCCAGTGAATATACAGCATTTGTTTGATTTTACGATTCAGAGTTGTGTTCTGATATTCACTTTTGCTGTCTTGTAATGCGGTTTTGGTATAGATGCATTTATTGTTGCCGTGTGTATGTCCATGTTGTGGATAGTGGGGTTTATATTGTTCCTGCATGTACTATTGGGGAATATCTGTGGAGTACTTATCTCCAGCATTTATTTATTTCTTCCCCTGAGTAGGTGAAAAGTGTAACAAGAATCTTAATAGTTTGTTTTTTGTATTGTGGTTTTTATATTTTTATGGCTATTTCATATTTAATAACGTTTTTGTTTTTATTGGAGTTATCTCTGCCATGGCCTTCTTGGAGTGGGTTGGTGTTGGCATTCTGGGGTTGTCCCCCTATTATTTGTACTAAAGGATTTATGTTTTTGCATTTTCTGAGGACATCTACTTTTCATGCCTCCTTATCCCTTGTTGGACTGGTCCTAGATCCTGTGAAAATATAGTGTAAAAAATAAGGATTTTGTGTTTAACACAATAGTTAGAATGTAGATAGTGAGAAGATAATTCAAATCATACAGCATATTTCAATTGTAGAACTTTTTTGACTCACTCCATGCAATTGTGTATGCTCATACACCGTGCACACTTTAATAGGTATGTGTGCACTATTCTAACATTTAACATAACCTTATAATCACTCACCTATGTGTCAGCACCACATATGAAGGCATGTGTTAGTCGCTGTACAGCTTACATTTTAAATCTGTTAGATGTTGTGGTTTGTATGTAGTAATTTACACAAACGTGGGTAATATTTTGCCATGATTATACATATGAATGGGAACAGTTGAACACTGCATCAAATCGATTAAATGAATCTTGCTTAAAAGGACATTCTATTGGTGTTTAAACTTTACCTTAATCATTTCCACATGTTAAATCAAGCATTTTCTTCATTCACATTTAGTTTGTATCTGACTCCCCTAGTGAGTTCTTGATTTTTAAAGAAGGGCTTGATGACTTGCCCGTCCTGAACGAAACCCATGCTAATGTTTCTGCAGTGCCCTGCTATGTTCGTGGCAGGGACTCAGCTGGTATTAAATTAGATTTTTTTAATTTTATTTTTTTGATGAAATGATTTTCTACCAAAATAAAAATGAGTGCACATCTCCATGCACTGAAATAAGTATATATAAAAAAATGAGATTTTAGCCACTGAGCCACAGTCACACGCACCTTTTTAAAGTTGGATTGAAGTTTAATTTCTTTTTCATTATGAGATGCAAGCAAGAATAATGTGTCTTTGGAATGCGTTGTTATTCTCTAGCTGCCTCCACATTAGTACTTACTAGACAAGGCACAGGAATCCCAATATTTGTTTTTTGTTTCCACAAAAACGTAATCTTTTTCTTTCAATACACTAACAATATGTATATCAGCCTGTACGGAAGAATATATTGTCATTCCCGCCTGCCTTTGTGTTTTTCAAATGCCAGTGGGATTTGATTACTTTGACATGAGGGTTTATATTAATTTATTCTTAATGTAAATCATATTCAGGATATAACTACATGTTTTTTATTTTAACTTATTGTTTGTTTTACTTCCAAATCAAAGTCTTGTTGTCTTTCTTCACAAGACATACCATTCTGTATATCGTTCTACTCCTTCAATATTTTTCTGGACAAATATTTCATAGTAGTGTTGGATTTTAAGCGGATCAATATCGCCATCATTGTTTGTCGGAACAAACCCTGCTGGACTGTTGAGTCCCCCCCACCACGTGCAATGTCTGAAATTTTATTGAACAATATGATTCATTTCTGAGAAATTTGAGTGCGTAGAATGCTGTTACTTACCCAGAGTGTGCCAGTGGTTGTATCCATTGTAAAAGCCTTTGAAAAAGGGTCTGACTCATTTAAAGTGCCATCAGGACTTTCAGCACGCCGCAGGGTAACACTTTGCAGGAATATTTTGTCAATAAACTAACATTTTCCTTGTTCTTCATTTCTGTGTTTTGTCCCTTTCTCTAAATCAGTCTTTTAACGTCCTGTTGTTTTCCCCTCTAAAATTAACAAGGGATGGGGAATAATTGATGTGAGTAAAAATAAATAAACAAATCCTATATTTATTCTTCTTGAAGTTGCTCTAACCTTGATTCAGATGCATTGTTTCTTTTGGTGTAATTATTCTTTGCAAATTGTAATATATAAACAATCCAGCGTACAAGGTGTGGAGAATAAAACCATGGAGAAATCTGAATGTTATTACTGACTCTAGGTTTCCCTTTCTTTTTTTTAAGAGCGAAAATAGCTTTTAGCTGAATTTCCCTATACACAGGTGGTGAATCAGTCCAGTCTTGTAATACAGTCCAGTTTTCTGAAAAGGCAATCAGGGTTATTCAAAGAGAATCGTAAAGTCACCGAATGTTTGGTGACTTTTCATTCTCTTCAATTCGGTGCGATTTGGCGATCCCATTTCGGCGACCCTGCCGTTTATTCAGCAAGCACCACAGGGCCGTAGTAGTGCAGGGAAAAGCCACCGCAAACCCGACGAACACTCACCGCAAAACTCGGCGAACGCTCACTGAAACTCACAAAAACATCTGGAATAACCCCGCCAGAGAAACCCGAGCAGCTGCCGATCACAGAGCAGCCGCCGGAAAAAGCCTACACCGCAGACGAATGGAGTGAGAAAAACCCAAAAAACAGTTCGCTTGAATGTTTGAAAAGTGAAACGCTGTTTGCAAAGAAACTACAGAACAAAAATGTCTGGAATTTACATATAAGATCCAATGAATGATAATAAAAAGGGCTGTGGGAAAGTATGTTCACTAAATGAAATGAGGTTCTCACCAAGGATGCCAACATGAGTGGAACAGTCCCCAATAATACAATAGAGATGGCACACCTGAATTATGTAAGAAGTAAAAAAAAATCTTTATTGAATACAACAAACAATAGCTGTCCAATGACAACAATGCAATCACAAAGTCACAAGGTACAAATGTTAACATCAAAAATAATATAAGTATATATATTCTGTTCCTCGTACTGCCTAGATTGGACACAATAGAGAGACGTACGTTGTGCAGTATGTCTGCGCTTCAAATATCCACATCTGGTACATGAGGGTCTACTTACTAATTTCTGAGCCATTAATGGGTCGGCTCTAGACTTTTAACGTATATAAAATTGGATCATCTGTCCTCAAAGGTGTCCAGGTAGTCGCCGAGAACAGGCTGCATCCACCATAGGATTAAGTGAAGATAAGGCCGGTCCACACCAGGTCTAAATAAAAGGCCACTGAGTGGGCTAATTTTAATACAATATAAAAAAAATCGCACAACGCGTTTCGACTATATATCTTCCTCAGGTTCAGAAGTGAGTAAGTAGGCCCTCATGTACCAGATGTGGATATTTGAAGCTCAGACATACTGCTCAATGTATGTCTCCCTATTGTCTCCAATCTAGGCGGTACGAATAACAGATGACCTTTGTGGACTTCCTACTGCAAGCGCGAGGACTCGAACACATATTTGTTTTTGAAAGTTTTTGTATATAGTAGTGAGTGCTTTATATTTTGTCCTTGCTGCTGATAATTGTATTAGCACCATAATCACCATTCATTTTCTTTTTTTAGAAGTGTATATATATATATATATATATATCAGAGTGGCCAAACTGATATTTGGAGCAACAATCTACACTTCTAGGCTCAAAAAGTAGCCAAAAGACCACATGCACAAAAGATACCTAACTGCAAAAAAGCATCAAGTAACAAAGTGATAAATAAATAGAAGCAGCTAAAACATAATTTGGGTCAGCACAAACCAACTCCCAGATGCAGAGGCAAGGTTCCCACAGGAACAGTCCCCAATGTCATGGTAAATGAAGAAGGGAGAAAAGGGCCCACTGGGACTATAAACTAATTTGTTAGGATAAGACAAGTGACGTTTTGGCTCAACGAGCCCTTCTCAAGCTGAAAAAGTGGTTCAGCCAAAACATATTTGCATTACCCTAATAAACCTATTTGAAGAGATCCCGCTGTTCCCATTCCTCTTTTCTTCATTCGTCTTGTAGAACTAGAACCTCTCCCCTACAAGAACTCATATTTTGCTACCATGGACATTAACCAGGAAAATAACATTATCCTGGTAACAGTATTTTAGAGTAGACAAGTCTTTTTGTGGGTTTTCGTTGTCCATGACCAGCAAGAAATATAAAGCTGGATGATGTACGTAATCAGAATTAAGAGGAACCTTGCTTTACCGGGGTCAATTTATTTCTTATTATGCTGACGCTGGTAATGTTTAAGAACACAGCGGGACATTAAGGAACACACAAAGTAGCGGCCTATAAGCTTATTAATGTAATGAGTGATAATGAGAGCACAAAGATGGACATCACCAAATGTGCATTAAAATGCTTTATATCATACCAGAACGTAATTATGTAAAGTTTAAATGGAGTTTAAATTCTAAAAGGTTGATAGAAAGTAAAAAAGATCATTAAGAAGCAATCGTTTTGTACAGTAGGAATAATATAATATACATTCATAACTGTAAAAACCGTATATAGCACAAATGCTCTATATTGGTACATGACCTTTCCTGTTCCCTCACACAGCCCCCTACATCCCATTACCTCTCATACTCTATTTACCCTTACCTCTGTGTGGCACCCCACTTCCCTTAGATTGTGTCAAGATTCCCAATAACTGAGTAACAGGTGTGAGCCAAGCAGTGGCGTAGCGTGGGTTGTCAGCGCCCAGGGCCAGCCAAGAATTGTGCTCCCCCCCCCAACCTGTGGACACATTAGCTTGCCCCGATTCCCTTCCACCATTAGGGCATTGAACCCCTTAACTGTGATACAATGTAATGTGCAGAGTGTATGACCGTATCACAGAGCTCCACAGCAATAAAACCCACAGTAATGTGCAGCTCACACATGGATATATATTGCCCCCAGCAGCTCACACATGGATATATATTGCCCCAGTAGCTCAAACATGAATATATATTGCCCCAGTAGCTCAAACCTGAATATATTTGCCCCCAGTAGCTCAGACATGAATATATTTGCCCCAGTAGCTCAGACATGACTATATTTGCCCGCAGTAGCTCAAAACATGAATATATTTGCCCCCAGTAGCTCAAACATGGATATATATTGCCCCCGTTGCTCACCGGCTCTGAGGGCCCGCAGGTCGGTAGGGGCCTGGGTTTGGGGTGTCATAGTGGGCCCCTGCCGGTTTCCCTGTGATGGTTATCAGTGCACTTAACAGGCAGCCAGCGGCACACTCTGTAAATGCTGCGATGGCGCCTGCAGCGTGCCTGCATCCCAGTCTAAAACTGGAGCAGGCACGTTGCACTGGCGCCCCCCCTCACGTGACACGTCACATGAGGGGGCGGTGCAGGCGCCACCGTGGCATTTACAGAGTGCGCTGCTGGCTGCCTGTGTGCACTGATGACCATCACAGGGCAGGGAAACCGGCGGGGTCCCACTATGACACCCCAAACTGGCGCCCCTAAAAAAAACTGCACCCGGGGCCACCGCCCACCCCCCCACGCTACGTCACTGGAGCCAAGGATGCAGGAATGATAGCACTGCATACCAATTGGAATAGATTCAGGTAGTTTTATTGAACAGCAAATACGGAAAATGCCAAAAGACCGATTACTACAGTCCTAGAATTCAGGAGACAACTGTATACTGCAGGCTTTAATACAAAGGATATTGCAGACCTTGGTTTCAGGATGCATCAACGGAATACTGCAGGCTTAGGCTGGGGGTCAGACGAACGCAGTGCAAACGCGCATGCAGCCGCACTTTATTACGGCCGTAGTAGCCGCAAATGACGTCCAATATACGAAGTACGGCCGCACGGAAGTTCGGCCGCGCAACGCAAGCGGCAAAGGAACGCATTTTTTCGAGAACATAGAACCGCTAGTACTGACATACAGAGTGCGCTGCGTCCACTGTGTCCGCATAGTGGCGTGTGTGCGTGATTAGGAGACGTCAGACGCTGCTCATGTCCGGCCAACATAACGTCCAGACACCCAAAGTTTCCTGGTTTGGATCCTTAAAAAATACAGCCGACATTGCGCATCGTATGACCGCTATGGCGTCTTCCGTGAAAAAATGCGTTCGGACGCATCAACGCCCTTTTTGACGTTAGACGTGAAAAATGCATTCGTCTGACCCTAGTCTTAGATACAACGGAAATTGCAGTCCTTGGTTTCAGGATGCAGCAACGGAATACTGCAGGCTTAGATACATAGAAGATTGCAGACCTTTGTTTCAGGATGCAGCAAAGGAATACTGCAGGCTTAGGCTAAGGTCAGACGAAAGCATTTTTAACGTGCGTTTAGCCGCACGAAATCACGGCCGTGCTAGCAGCAAATGACGTCCAATGCCGGGGAACATACGACGAATGGCCTCACGAAAGTTCGTCCGTGCAATGCAAGTGGCAAACGAACGCATTTTTTCGAGAACGTCAATCCGCTACTACTGATGTACAGAGTGCGCTGCGGCCGCATAGCGGCGTGTTTGCGTGATTGGGAGACGTCAGACGCTGCACACGTCCGGCAAACATAACGTCCAGACGCAAAAGGGTTTTATTGATGATCCGTACAAAATCACGGACGAAAATGCGCATCGTATGACCGCTAACGCGTATTCCGTGAAAAAATACGTCCATTCGTTCGAACGCACTTTTTCACGGACAATGTGAAAAATGCGTTCGTCTGACCCTAGCCTTAGATACTAAGTAGATTGCATACCTGCATACAAAGAGTTTGTGATCACAACACCGGATTAGGAAGCAGGTTACTCTAACAGGTAGAATCCTGATTCAATGCAAAGGCATTTGCATACTGGTGCCCTGTCCTGATATAGGGAGGACCAGAATCCTATGCAGGGTGTGAGTGGTTTCACCTGTGGATCCCAAACGTGAGAGAAAAGACCTAAAGTGGAATTCAGGGCATAGCTCCCACACAGTTCTAGAAAAAGAGAATAATCCGGAACGGATGAACATCCCAGCGGTGCCAGCTTGGAGACAGGGCCAAGTTCGTGGCAGCTTGGGTCTGGTGGAAACTACGAATGGCTTTGGAATAATAATAATAATACATGTGCTGTGCCAAAAGGTTAATCAAACATTTTCTGACAGTCGCTGAAACATCAATAAGTATTTGCAACCTGACGGTATTTCGCCTGAAATAAAACATATATAAATTCAGCTGCAGCTATTTTGTTTTAGTTCATCCTGCAAAGACATGAATATACAGTACATCCCCTTGCAAAACATATTTTCAAGATCTCTGATCATTTCTGTTGTATCAGCGCTATATCAAATACAATTAGATTAAATACTTACGCTCAGCATTTTGTCAATTTGCCTTTGGTAGAACTAAAGGGTGGGGTAAGCATGACCCTGCCTGAATCAGAACTGTGCACGCTGTATATTCAGATGAAAAAGGATGTAAGCTTAGCCAGCACTTCATCCTTTGTCTCCGGCAGGATAATCATTTAGTTTTTATATTCCTCCTAAGGGTGACTGGCGGCCATCCACTATATTCGACATATGAAACTTTTCTTTCTCTATACCAGCAAAGACTGTCTGCATGTGATTAAAGAGGTTATTAAGGTTATTTATTACGCAGTGAGTATATAACTAAGGGAAAGGCTTTTAGGCCAAGCATATATAAAAAGAACATCGGAAATCACTGCAATTGTTTCTAAGCCTACAATGGTACATTGTATAACCTCAACACCCTAGGGACCCTGTTCCAACCTAGTCGTTAATAGCGGTATAGAGAAAGCGGCGGGTCACGACACCCTCTCCACTGTGGAACCTGAGTTAAATTTGCAGATTATTTTCAATATCTTTAAATTGAAGTCTTAAGTTACAGTTACATGTTTTTATAAAGCGCTAACAAGTTCTGTAGCTCTGTACAATGGGTGAGACAGAATAACAAATATATGTACAAGTTAACCCCTTCACTGCTGAGCCATTTTTACCGCTTTTGCTCATCATGTTTAAAAGCGTTTAGAAGCCACGTTTTATTATATGACCCAGAAATATATTTATTTTTCGGCAAATTCCTAATATATAATTTTTATATGTATACGTCATGCCCTGCCTGTATATTATAACAAAAATGCACTAACATTTGAATTTTTAAATTAAAGGGGAGAGGTGCGGGATGTGAGTTGAACAAGTCTGGCACAGGCATTCATAACAGACTGCAGAGGCAGAATCTGGGTTCTCTTAAGGCCAGAGAGAAGGAGGTTACAGTAGTCAAGGCAGGAGATAAGAGCTTGGATGAGCATTTTAGTGGAGTCCTGATTAAGAAAAGAGCGGAAGCGTGCAATGTTTTTTAGGTGGTAGTTGCAGGATTTGGTTAGCGACCGAATATGAGGAGTGAAGGAGAGATTAGAGTCTAAGAGGACATAGAGGCAATGAGCCTGTGAGGTATGCGAGTAATAGTGGCACCATTCACCTGTAGGTGGTTTTTCAAAATAAAACCGCACATACCCTCAGCTCTGAGAGCTGGTATTATTCGAGGAATACTGACTCGAATACCGAGCTACGTAGAAATCACTTGATTTTCTCACTTAGAACCTTTATTAAGGGCTCCTATACAATATATAGGAGCTGCAATTACACAGTAAGGAGCTGCTGATGCAGAGCCACAAGCAAAGTTTCCAGGTGGAATCAATAGGAGCTCATGCTGTGATGTGATACGGCTCAAGCCATAAGCTTAATGACTCATTTGGAAGTGGGCCTTTTGACCATCTGACCACCATAGGCATTTGGCCATTGCAGCTCTGCGATCGTAGAAAAAGAGAATTTTCTACTGACCCCCTTATTTTGGAATGTAAAGAATCAACACTATGTTATCTTTCCGATTTGTTAGAGCCTTCTAGTTATCAAAGAGCCTTTTTTTTTTTTTTAGACTTCTCTACATTTCCCAGGGGATCAAACAATTGCAGTATTTCTGTTAGATCGCGGCAGCCATTACATTTAATACATTTCACTCCTGCTTCAATGTCACACATTAACATGCAGAATCTCAGCACAAAACAAGGTTCACGCTGTTTAGAAGTACATTTGTGTGGGCATTCCTGATCAGCATCAATGACCCTGGCATTTTACAAAGAAAATTAAAAGCATATTATTAAAAAACACACCTTTGTACTGCAGATCTAAGCCTGAATTGAAGGTTGTGGTAGATGTTCTGTGCACGCATTGCTTACTACAGATATATTTGTAAACACCACTTTGGATAAAAGACTGTTGCTTCAGTCAAAAGAAGAAAAAAAAACTAAAAACTACAAACAAGTCTTTGCTTCGTTAAAGTATGTTTTGTCTTCTAAGTGAAAGTATTCTTTGTCCTCTCAAAGACAGAAGCTGGATATGATCTCTTAGAAAAAAGTGGATGCTAACTACAGTGCAATATTACATTTAACAATTTATCAAAAGAGCGATCTGTCTATGTCCACCTAACCCTCAATCAATTCTTACTTTAATCGTTCTCCGGACACTCACAAATCGCTCTGTTTCTTACTTTAGGTCTACAGGGTAATCCATTCCAGACGTGGACCCCTTGCTCGATGTGCCTAGAGGGGTGTCAGCTATACCCTCCTAACAAGGCCGAAACGATCGTCTGTGGTTTCTGCACCTCTTGTGCAGGGTTGACGTCCTTGTCAATCAGTACTGGCCACTCTCATTGGGTGAGAGCAGTCTGATTTGCATATGGAGCAGTTGTCCCTGTAATGACACAATCGAGCTAAAACTTTGTGAGACCTGAGCGGGCCCCACCATAGAGCAGGCCACTAGTGCTGTTGCTTGCTATAAGGACCCTCGCAAACCTCTCTGTTTCTTACTTTAATACAGTTTTATTCTTTGATCCACATTTAGAAACAACTCCTGTGTTTTAAATATGTGCTCAGAATCCCTATGGCAATAGGTTTATAGAGGTCATTTTCCTACGCTGACATATCGGATGTATGTTTGACTCTTCATTACATACATTCATTAATATTTTTTTTTTGATTTCTACTGTGGAGAAAATTATTTGATAATGAGGCACATACAACAAACATATGGGACCTGGCACCAAACTGACAGGGTTATTCAGAGAGAGGTGAAAATAAGGAGAATGACTGGAAAAGTGAAAATTCTGGATCAAAATAGCCAAACCAGAAAAATTCTCCTTTTATTTCACTTTCCAAAATCAGCTGTTTGGTCTAGATTGTTCTCTTCGCCTGCCAATTCTCCTGGTTTTCACCCTTCTCTGAATAACCCTGTTACTTTTCTGATCCATCCATCCTTCCTTTATACTCCATACCTATTCACTCACTTAACCACTTGAATGCTAAGGACGCGCTCAGCGCGTCCTCAGCATTCCCGCTGGTATGCGGAGGACGCGCTGAGCGCGTCCTCGCATTGGGGTCAGCGTTCGGCCGGGTTCCGGCCGATCGCTGGCCCCTCCGGTGCGGGCTGACATCCTGGATGTCAGCCCGGCATCCGGAGCAGTGGCCGCCATTATTATGTGTCATCGCGCCCCCGCGATGACACATAATTCAGGCGCCCCCCCCGCATGTGCGGAGGAGGCGCCTGAAAGGGAGGGGGGGGAGGTCCTTCGGACCTCTCTCCCTCCCGATCGGCGGCTCACAGGGGCTTAACCCAGTTACAGCTGTCAATCATTCAAAATACCACCAGAAGGGACAGCCAATTATTTATAAGGAATTACTTGAATTGTTCCACATATTATTGCAAAAAAAAACAAACAAATACTTATAGTGTAAATCCGTATCAACTCGATAACGTTAACTATACCTCACTCATGAGGATATTGCAGATGCATATGAAGCCAAAAACAAGGTGGCATGTTGCCAACATTTTCTATGTACACACATTTTAGACCCACAACAAATGTGAAGTCAGTGATATCTTATGATTGCGGCTTGTTTATACTTAATTTCTTTAGAAACACTGCAGGATTTCCTTTAATGAAATGGAATCCTGGATTACTCAGTTACACAAACAAACATCTTGACAATAGAAGCTGTTTATAATGATTAATAGAGCTTTATTGGCAAGTGAGATTGTTTTTGCACATCTTAATTGGACTTGCAATAACATAGGGTGTCCTGGGGATAAACGGGTACAGTTTGTCTTGCTAAATTTCTATAACTCTAGCGAGATTCATTAAGATCCTCTATAGGTGCAAGTTGCTCTGACTGAGGCTGAGCAATGGTAGATATTGCATTGTGAGTGGGTAATATTTTTACTTCTAAGTTTTGTTTATTATTTTTTAATGAGCTGTTTGGTAACTCTAAACACAATTTTGTACTAACGTCCATGAAGTCTCTCCCTATGTGTATAATGAGGGTGAGCTTACAACTCTTGCTTCATGTTTTGAAGCTTAGAGATTTTTCACTATTTCCTCTTGAGATCTTGATTCTAGCACTTGCCGAATTTAGTGACTCAACCTTTGAGCGTTGCTTGCAGCATCGCAGGGCAGCATTCCCTAAGCTATGCTAAGGGTACAATGTCATAGATACACATGTAACTGTAACTCTGATAAAGCTGAATATTAAAAATATTTCATGTGTTGCCAAAGGGGGGTTTGTCATTTTCCTTGCACGGAGCTTTATTATGAAAGGGATGGGGGTTCCTAGCAGGGACATTTTGGATGTGGTTACTTTGAAACATGTATTGAGATCAAGGTTTTCCTGTAAAAATATGTAATGGTTATTTACAAGACCTACACCACTAAATCACGAAATACACCAGGAGGGCAGCACTCAACCTTTACTAAGCATAATGGGCAGGTGCTTCTCAAGACAAAAAATACAACATACCAGGAAGAGAGCAATCCAGTGCACATATTCAACAACTTCAACAGTAGCACACACGAAAGAATAAATAGATTTCAAACTCTCAAATAGCTTTTAACCCTTTCAAGATCAACAACTTTCAACCCATTAATGAATTTTCACAAATGTTGAATGTAGAATATACGAGTTGGTTTGCTCTCCTTCTGGTTTGTTGTAGATTTTTTGTCTTGCGAAGCACCTGCCCGCTATGCTTAGTAAAGGTTGGGCGCTGTCCTCCTGGTGCATTTTGTATGAAAAGGGCTGACAACCCTCTGGCATGCACCCCTCCCTGTCAAAGGAGTTTTTTGCCATGAGGTGCCAAGTTGAACTACCAGTGACCAGTATGAGAGAGTGAGAGCGATAACACCAAATTTAACACATCTGCTCCCCATTCACACCTGAGACCTTGTAACAATAACGAGTCACATGACACCGGGGAGGGAAAATGGCTAATTGGGCCCAATTTGGACATTTTCACTTAGGGTTGTATTCTCTTTTGTTGCCAGCGGTTTAGACATTAACCACTTGAATGCTAAGGACGCGCTCAGCGCGTCCTCAGCATTCCCCCTGGTATGCGGAGGACGCGCTGAGCGCGTCCTCGCATTGGGGTCAGCGTTCGGCCGGGTACCGGCCGATCGCTGGCCCCTCCGGTGCGGGCTGACATCCTGGATGTCAGCCCGGCATCCGGAGCAGTGGCCGCCATTATTATGTGTCATCGCGCCCCCGCGATGACACATAATTCAGGCGCCCCCCCGCATGTGCGGAGGAGGCGCCTGAAAGGGGGGGGGAGGTCCTTCGGACCTCTCTCCCTCCCGATCGGCGGCTCACAGGGGCTTAACCCAGGCATCATTTGGAAGGGCACAGCCTGCCCTTCCAAATGATGCCTGGCATTAACCCCTGGGGAGCTGGATCGCAAATCGGCGCTGAAAAGCGCCGATTTGCGATCCTTCCCGGGAGCTGGCCGACATCTTGGATGTCGGCCAAGCTTCCGGGAACTCCCCCAGAGGACTGGCGTCATCGTGCGCAGCACGATGACGCCAGTCCTAGCATTAACCCCTAACTGCCACGAAGTGTGGAGATAGGGAGTTCCAATGAACTCCCTATCTCCCGATCCGTGGCAGTTAGGGGTTAAATTTTGATATCGTTGGATCGGCCAGAGCATGGCCGTTCCAACGATACCAAACATGAAAGTAAAAAAATTGTAAAAAAAAAAAAAAAAAAGAAAAATAAAAATAAAAAAAAATTAAAAAAAAAAATTAAAAAAAAAAAAATAAACACTTTTTTTTTTTTTTTTTGTTTTGTTAATGCAGCAATATTGTTCCCATTTCAATTATAATGTGAACAATGATGCTGCATTAACGATTTTTGTATGCGGTGCGTTTGTTAAAAATGGTGTCATTTTCCCCAAAAAAAAATGTAACGAGACCCCATCTCTAATTTTTTTAACAAGCGCACCCCATACAAAATATAACCGCAATTGCTCGCATGTTAAAATGTGGAAAAAAACACTTTACACGCTGTAAATTATTGAAAATACATATTTTATTGCATTTTTTGTTATAATATACAAACATGACATAACGTATACATATAATAATGACATATTATGAATCTACCGAGTCTGACGGAAAGAACGATATATAATATGTCGATGTCATATACTAAAATAAGCCTTCAAAACAGGTTTAAACATGATGCGCAAAACAGGTAAAAAATGACCTCAGCACAGGGGCGGGAAAAGCCTCAGCAGCGAAAGGGTTAAATAATTTTTATTTTCTATTTTTTTCCCTAATTTCATCTATTTTCTATATCTTTTATTGTCATGCTTCCTATAGTATGGATACTGTTATTGGTTCTACAAAACTTTGTTGAACTGTGTAACTTTTTTTCCAGAAATGCGTTACCCTAATCCATTTTCTTACTTCTTAACGGTCACATTGTGGAAGCTTAAAAGGAATAAATAAAGGAAAAAGAATGGGTGAAAAAAAAAATAATTACCACAATTGAGTTGACTTGATCTTCAAAAGCACTAACAAGTCCCTGAGATCAAGTTAGCTCGATTTAGCAAATTTTCTTCAGGGATGCAAATTAATTTTATTTCAAACTAAATTAATTTGCAAATTGTCTCCACAATATGTTCCTAAAATTACAATACAGACATGCCAGCACACTGGCTATAATTCCTGGAAATACGGGAACAGGGATGTCAAACTCCGGCCCCAGATGTTGATGGCCTACAACAGGGCTCAAAATTTCAAGTCCCAAGCTACTAACCAGGCCATAAGCGTTACTCGCCAATAGTTGCTCCACCTAACACCTACCCAGCCCTTAACTCTGCCCATAAACACACACCCTTAAATTATCTAATGAAATTACACTTTTAAAGGTTTTATTTAGAATAAAGTTACAAAAATAACATTAATACCCAGACATCGACCCCAGATACATGTATACCCAGACATCAGACCCCAGTGTGAGCAGAGCGGGGAGGCAGGGAAGCACTTCTCCACCCCCCCCCCCCCTGCCAGTGACAGAGATGAGCTGGGTCAGGTTAGGCAGCTGTTTTCTGCCACAGTGCAGCCTGGGGAAAGGGGGCTGCACGGTGGCACTGCCGGAATACACAGCACAAAATAATTTATTGTGCAGCCTGCGTGTGCATTTCCACTCACCGTCACTTAATTTCCACTCGCCAAATGCGAGTAGGTGAGTGGAAATTTTGAGCTCTGGCCTACAATTCCCAGAACTGTTTGAATGCAATTGGTGACCAAAGCATTATTGGAGTTGTAGTTCAGAAACACCTGGGGGACCAGAGATTGACACTGTACTAGAACCTCCTTCATAATTGACTGTCTCAGCTGCATTACTGTGATTGATCAGCAGAAGGAGTCTGCTGACTGCCAAAATCTGCATACAGTCTCTAAATGCACTGTAATGATGTAATAATGCATTTAGATTGTTTGTATGAATGTTTCTATGTATGCGTGTGTGCCCATGTATGTGTTCAGGTTTGTTTAGTTGTGGGGTGTGGTGATAGGAATAAGGGGCAATGTAAAGTGGTTTCCCATAAAATCATTGGTTCCTGTCAGTTGTTTTATGGAAAACGACTTAGTAGTGAAGGGGTTGAACACATATATAAATCAAACAATATGCTCATCAATAGGCATGCAAACACAGTCATGGCTCAGCCACTACCCCACAAGTTTTAATTGGCCATTAAGAAAATATAGGCAGCAATTAGATGCTTTTCTGAGAGAAAACCATGATAAAAAAGCTAGAAATAAAATCCATTGTGCCGGAAAACCCAATTTATTTTATTGTATTTATTTTTACAAATACGAATATAAATCTGTATGATCATACGCAGAAATTAGTCCTGAAAATGACTTCTGATTGGACCAACACAAACAGTGCTCTTAATTTGTATTTTAATGGTCATTCATTTTTTTTCTTATTGCACTCCTCAAAATACAACCCTGTTGCAAAGATCCATGGGTCGAAGCATTACTTCTGTCTGAAAGGATGACTATGTGTCCTGCGTTTGTTTAGCGTATAGAACTGAACGTGTTAAATGACTGAGTGCTTTGACTTTTATCGGTACTCAAAGGATACTTGTGATGTGAAAATGCCAGCGGAAGCTGAGAAAATCAAAAACAGCATGTGTCTAAGTGTGTGTCATTTATGGGGTCAGGAGAATAAAAATCTCGCACCTACATCTGCCGTCTCGGAATAGTGAGTGGTGTCACTCAGGCACAACAAGTGGAATTTATGGTGATTGCTGCATGTAAGTTAACAGTCTTTATTTGTACATGTTTACAGGGGGTTTACTTACATCTGCTTTATTTCAAAATGCTTTGCCTCAAAGGTTAATGTGTCTATAATCCTCATTTGGGCAGATGTTTGTAGGTATCACTATATGTCAGCAAGCTAATTTCAACTTTAACTTCTCCCCTGTCTTGAAGATACCTGGCAGTGCCAACAGGTGTAGATGGGGCATTATGAAGCAATTGACCTTATACACAAATTACTGACACAGACACCATACTGTATAATAAGAAATGTTTATGTGACATTAGAC
Organism: Leptobrachium leishanense; assembly: GCA_009667805.1. Lineage (NCBI taxonomy): Eukaryota > Metazoa > Chordata > Amphibia > Anura > Megophryidae > Leptobrachium > Leptobrachium leishanense. The sequence continues at coordinate 136,878,191 of CM019065.1, forward strand.
ACATCCTAAAAATATAATCATGTAGTGTGATGATGGTAATTATATTTTAGGCTACACAAACACCCTACAGGCAAAAAAATAGAAGAAAAGGCGCAAGGATTCTCTGAAGACCACTACTCGGGAGGGTCTAGGACCATTATACTCCACCTCGCCATGAGAAATGATTAAAATAATGTCTGCTGTGTTATTGGATGTCAGAAGTACCCCCTTTTCAACTCAAATCTTCATTTTTTAAATCACATGTTTGCTGTAGTCCCTGCTTTCACCAGTGGGTTACCATTTTTATTCCCAGTGAAGTGTTAGTTTTTTTGCTTTCTCGCAACCCAACCCATGACCCCTACGCCGGCCAAAGAAGTCGACTCTGTTCTCAAACCTATTTTTGAGACTCCAGTCCAGAAACATAAAGCATCCATTGATAGCAATTACTTCTATTACTTCATTGGAAGCTAGACAATCTGCAACAGACGGCAACCGTACCACACTCAAAGTGTTGGTCCATACCCAACAAGCCACAAGTGAATCTCTTCAGGATAAACTAGATGATTTGTAAAATAGGAGCTGCCACAACAATTTACATTTCATTTGCATTCCTGAATCTGTCCACGCTACGGAACTACTCGCCCTGTTATAGGAGTGGCTTCCATCTGCGTGCTCATTTTCTGTAAACAATCTTCGCCCAATCCAAATTGAACGGCTCATCGTCTGGGAGCGACCATACCTGCTGAAAACGCTAGACCTCGCCCGTTTATAGTAAGATTTCTGAACTACCAAGGGCAGTATTACAATGTTGGTGCTCACTTAACCAGAGCCGTTGTAAACTTAAAACCTCCATAGGCTATAATGACTCTGGTAAGTTTACGACCGCTCTGGTTAAGTTAGCACCAAGTATGTAATATGGCCCCAAGTGTGGAGGGATCTAATTATCCCCCAAGACACGGAGGCTGATATTATGCTATCTTTTCTTTACTTAAGCCGATAGCAGCAAAGGAAAACTCTAAATACTTTTGTTGTTGTATTTGAGACAGAAAAATTCAGTTTAACAATACATATAACAATAGCAGGTAATGGTACAGTCCAGCTCCCTGCTGTCCAATCGTCCGGTAGACCGCTCCATAAATCGTCCTGGTAACCCTTGGCTCCTCCTCTTTTCTTTGCTGCTCACCGAGATAAAATGAGTATTAGCAGCAACCTTGTTAAATTGATGCTAATTTGATATTAAATTGATATTAAATTATTTTATGGTTATATTTTCAGTATTTTACACTTATTGTAGTTGGTGTCTTTTACTTAATACTCACACACGCACACATTTGTGGGGTAGCATTGTTATTTTACTGAACTGGTTGTGTAAAGGAGTTTTGTTTCCTTTTTTGGGTTCATATTTTACAGGTTTTTCACTAATTTATTATCGTTTTCCTCCCGACTCGTCTCCCCGGCGGTCAGTTTCAGATCCTCAGCCCCTTTGCAGCTCCGTCACAGTGAGGAGGCACAGCTTCACGCCATTAGTGTCTGAGGTAACGCATGAGCGGTGTGTCACGGGTATTTGCCTCAGACGAGCGGTGGGGTTTTTTTTCTGTGCGGCAAATTTGCATACACTTAGCGAATTATGACTAATCCAAATTTACCAGCTACCCCTAGTGCCCTTATACCCATACCCCATTCTAATAATCCAGAGGCTGCCCTTATAGCAGCCATGTCGGTCTTCTCCTCGAATTTAGAACATACAATACTCTGCTCTGAGGTAACGCTCGCGGCGGTTCGCTCATTCGAGGAACGCCGCAGCTTGTTGCCTCGGGAAATTTCCGATTAAAATAAGCAAAATAATTCAAAAATAAATAAAATAATAAGTGGTTTATGACTAGCCCGAACCTGCCTGTTGCCCAGGTGCCCTCATTCTTATGCCCATGTTTTTTACCTCAAACTTGGAGTATAATATGGTTAAAATGTCTAGAAAATCTCTCAGCCAGACGTTCATTTATATTTTCCCCAACTTCAGATAGATTTTTATCTAGTGATTCCTGACAGGATAATGAGGTCTCTGAGACTTCAAAATAGGGAGAAGAGCAACTCCCAAAAAATATCGCTCATAAAACATACGTCTACCCGTACTTGAAATGAATCTCCACAGCACACCACTGTGGCGAAAAAAGGAGCCAGTTAACTCCGGCTGACAAAGAAAGTGGAAGCGCGCTAGAGGCGAAAGCTACCGACAGCTCCTCAGAATATTCTAGAGAGGAAGCAATGTCAGATTCTGAGGTGAGCTCCTCTGACCCGGAGTACGTTCCGGTCTCCTCTCCTGAGGCGTCAGATTCAGTTTCCTCACCTGATTCCACTGATTCTAAACACTGACTATTGATCCGGTAGATGCTCTAAGAAATTCAATGTTTGTACCAGAGCAATTAAAACATCCACGGTCAGTGGAATGGACACACATAGAGCATGTGGCTCGTTATATAGAACAGCATACAGTATTCCCCCGAAATTCGCGGGGGTTACGTTCCAGCAACCACCGCGAATATTGAAAAACCGCGAATTTCGGATGCGTCAAAAAACGCTCAGTACTATACAGTAAAACGTATGGGTACTCACCAATAATACTGTACAATGAAAGCAGGTGATTTACAGCTCCTATTCTTCAGGTGTTTCAGTGGTATCTTCTGACAGGTCGTCTTCTGGTGGGGTTTCATGCTGGCTTTGCTTGATAGGTTTAAGGAACATTGTAATGGGAAGTTGCTGTCGTTGTTTCTTCATGGTGGTGAAGACGGTTTTATATGTTTGAATGGCAGCATCAATGCCATTATTAACTTTTAGAGCCCGAACCATATGGGGATCCCATGCTTCAATCATCCCTTGCAACTCTTTTGTGGTTCTCATTATCTGGGACAGACGTTCCAACGTCAAGCCGTGCTCCTGCTCCTCTTCCTCGCGATCTGTCACTTCCTTCTCCTCTTCACTGACAGACTCCGTTAACTCCAACAAATCCTGATCCGTCAGGGGTTCAGAGTGGGCATCGATGAGATTGTTGACCTCCTCTTGAGTGATGTCTTCGAAGCCTTCGCCACCAAGTATCTTTGCCAGTGTCACAGCCTTGTCGACAGCTTCATGCTGAATTTCTTCAGGCGACAAGCCCTTGTAGTCATGGACACACTCTGGCCACAGCTTCTTCCAGCATGCATTGAGGGTTTCCTTTTTCATCTCCTTAAGAGCAGTTTGGATGACTGAAAGGCACGTTGCAATAGTAAAGTTACGCCAGTAACCCTTTAATGTAAAGTTCTCATCCGTGTCCATTGCATCCACAAGGTGTTGGAGAGAATTGCGGGTATAAAGAGCCTTAAAGGCATGGATCACACCTTGGTCCATAGGTTGGATGAGGGAGGTGGTGTTGGCAGGGAGGAATTCAATCTGGACTCCCTCATAATACAGATCCAAAGGGTGGCCCCCAGCATTATCCATAATGAGCAACACCTTAAAGTCCATGCCTAAATTGTGGAGGTATTCTTTAGCTTGAGGAATGAAGCACTGGTGGAACCAGTTAGAACCTAGGACTTTGGTAATCCAGGCCTTAGCGTTGTGCATCCAGTAGACCGGTAGCAGGTTTTTATTTTTGTTTTTGAGGGCCCTGGGGTTCGCTGACTTGTGAATGAGACCTGGTTTCATCATGTAACCAGCAGCATTGCCACACATAATGAGTGTCACTCTGTCCTTTTGGGCCTTAAACCCTGGAGCTTTGGCTTCATCCTTCATGATGTAAGTTCTGGACGGCATCTTCTTCCAGAACAAACCAGTCTCATCCATATTGAAAACTTGTTCAGGCTTGTAACCCTTCTCCTCTATCATGTGCCTGAAGGTCTCAGGGTACTTCTGCGCAGCTTCTGTGTCTGCAGATGCTGCCTCACCATGTAGAGAAACACTTTTAATATTGAATCGTTTCTGAAAACGATCGAACCAGCCCTTACTGGCTTGAAAATCTTGAGGGTCCGGTGCTGTTGATGGTCCTGGATTTTCTGCATCTGTAGCAAACTGCTGGTACAATTTTCGTGCTTTCTCACGGATGATGTTACCATCCAAGGGGATGCTTTTCTTCCTGCAGTCAGTGATCCACAATGCCAAGGCAGATTCCATCCTGACAATATTCTTATTTCTTACAGTTGTTACCTTCTTGGCACTGTCACAGAAACTTACTGCTACAGTGCTCCTGATCGCTGCCTCGTTCTTCTTTATGTAGCGTACGGTGCTTTCGTTGATGCCGTAATGGCGCGCTACTGCTGCATAACTTTTTTTCTCCCGGAGTAAATCCAGCAGTTCAACCTTCTCCTGAAGTGTTTTAAACTTCTTCTGCCGTTTTGCTTCATTTGTAGAATCCTTAGAAGGAGCAGAGCGTTTGTGCGGCATCTTAGTGCTGTTCTTTCCCCCCCAACAAAACTCTCGCGAGAGCTACCACGTGGTAAGCGGCAAAATCCGCGAATGACTGAGTCCGCGATTACCGAACCGCGAATATGCGGGGGAATACTGTATACGTATGCCAATGGATAAACAAACGAGAAGTATTTTGAGTGCTGAGTGCCCAGCCCCAACTTTGGCACATAAGCTTAATTTAACCTGGAGTTAGATCCGGAAATTATTGACATCCTTAGGGAGTCAAATTGGTCCCCGAAAACAGGGAGCAGAGGCCACCTTAAGGTGTGTCATGATAAATTCTTTGATTTTGTAGGTCCATTGGCAAAAATTTATGGATTTGATTGAGAGGTTTCTCCTCACTAATGAAACCAGACCTGTTTGAACACAGGGGCTGAGTACAGAGATTAGACTGTGTTTTTGGTAACATAACACAGCTTTATCAAGCAAAAAGGAGACGCTCAATTCTCCTCAGGATCGACCCTAAAGTGGCGACCTTAGCGCATAATAAACTGTTGGCACTATATAAATGATGACAACAATAATAATAATAATAATGAGCCTGGTCCCAGCGCTGAGGGTCTGTTATTTGGAGAAGGCATCTTCAAGGAGATGACCGAATATACAAGGTCTTCTTGACCACAGGTAGGATGAAGGCTAATATCAGGAAAGCTTTCTCAAATAGGTTTTTCGTCATTCCTTATTCCATCTCAAGAGGCTCCTTTAAATCCTCTTAACTAGAGCCCCAAATGGACCCCACCTTTTTTTCCACAATGGACCAGAAATTCACCGTCAAAGTTGTTACAGGGGTTCGAGAAGATCATGATTTTTGGTAAATTTAATTTCATACCAACATCCCAAGGCGGAGAATTCCGCCCAGTATCAATTTGAAAAAACACCTAAACGAGTACGTTGTGTACAATCATTTCAAAATGGAAGGCATTCCATCATTAAAAGGAGTTTTATCTCCGCAAGATTGGATGGTCAAATTTTAAAGACGCCTATCTGACAATCCCGATAAACTACTAAATATTGGTCCTCCTTACACGACACAGTTTATCAAATTTCTAGGTGTCACCGCAGCTACGATGGAGATGGCTCTTTCTCTGCCTTCAGCTAAAGTTCGGCTGATTCACAGAGAAATCAGATGTCTTCTATCTGCAGAAGAATTCTCTCTGAGATGGTTAGCTCACCTTCTGGGCCTACTATCCGCAGCAATACAAGTGGTCTTTTCAGGACCGCTTTATTGTCGAGCTCTTCAATGTCTGAAAGCACGATTTCTGCGGAGGAGATGTCTTTATCCAGATCGCATCTCTCTGGACGATGAGTCGAAATTGGAGATGCAGTGGTGGCTAAATCATTTAGAGTCATGGAACGGCAAAGCCATCATCCATCCAACTCCAGAATTGGTCATAGAGGCAGACGCCAGCAGATCTGGCTGGGGTGCGCTGCGGATCACTTTCCACTGGTGTCAGTTGGGTTTCCACAGAAGACCGGATCGTATATAATTGTTTAGAACTCCTTGCAGGAAGGATTGTTTGCTATTCAAGTTTTATCAGGTATTTCCATGCGAGTTCCATACCCTGAAGATGGACAACCTGTCCGCTCTGCGTTATATCAACCTTATAGGTCGCCCCAGGTCTAAACAGTTGGCAGACACAGCAAAATCTTTTGAGGATTTTGCCTGCCTCACAATCTCTCAGTCCAGGTCAATACATTCCAGGGCTCAGCAATGTAATGACGGACTGGAATTCAAGGTATCTGATAGACTCCAGCAATTGGAGATTAGACGCCAGGGTATTTGCCAGTTTTTCATCCCTCTGGGGTCCCTTCTCTATAGATTTGTTGGCTTCTCGCCTTAATATTCCTTTACCACAACACTACTGTTGGAGACCAGACACATGGCTTTGGCCACTGATGCTCTGGTCCAGACCTGGATGCTAGGGACGCTTTACATTTTCCCTCTATTCATTCTCCTTTCAACAGTAATAAGACTAGTACAAGTACAATTAGCTAAATTATGTAACGTTGGGGGCTTCCAGCCTCTCCAGTGTGCTTGCAGGCAGCATGTCTGATGCTGCTCGCTGACCAACACCCGGTTTAAGTAGAGACAGGCAGGGAGGTGGCTGCATGAGGCGCAGCTTGAGAGGGGGGTGCGGTCTGGTGAAGGTCTTTAAAAACCCACAGTTCCTTCTAAGCAGTGCCAGATCGTGGTTATCCATACCTGAGCTCCCTGTACCTGAATTCTCTAGTGATTTAACCTGTTATTGACCTCTGCTTGTTTTCTGACCATTCTGCCTTCTGTTGCCCTAGACTATTTTCCTTGTACTACGCTACTGCACTGATATAGACCCGGCTATTCCATTTGACTATTCTATTTTCTGTATTCCTGACTCTGGCTCGTATGACTACCTCCGTGTTGTGACCTGGTTTTGTATTACGACATTGTCTTTGCTTAACCCTTTCTGTCTAGCTAGTATAATTTTTAAGGACCAGACAGTTAGGGATTGTTCTACGGCTACTCTGTTGGTAGCTTTTTGGCTCTGTGGAGTGTTGGGCTTTAAGGGCTGCGTGGTGGGATCCGGGAACCGTGACACATTAGTGCTCATAGCACCCTTATGGAGGTCTCAACCATGGTTCCCGCACCTCCTGAAACTGTGGATATTTCCAGGCTAATTCGTGTTCCATCATCCACCCTGGGAGACCCGGAGGGAACACTTCAGAATTCTTTGAGTCTTCACAAATTTTTTAAGCTGTTAAGTGTAATATCAAAGGTCACTGGCCTTAAGTCAACATTTCGGATGCATCTGCCTACTTTTTGTTGAGTTCCTGGGCCCCTCTACTAGGAGGAGATATGGTACCACATGGAACTCAACTCATGGGTTTCTTGGTGCATGGAACATCAAGTTGATCCCATATCAGTTCCTTGAGTAACTTGTTTAGTTTCTTCACACATCTATTTGAGGATGGTAAAGCGTATTGCACGATTATTAACCTCAGATCAGCAATACCTGTTTCACCTCAGGGTTTTATTGGTATTCCTGCCGGGAAGCATTCCATTACATTTTTTGAAGGGTATACAGTGTAAATGACGCCTCGTTCCTGTTATTCTAACATCTGCGATGTCATTCTAGTTAATTTTCTGGATAAGTGGCCCGAGAATGAGACTCTGTCTATTAAACTGATTTCTGTGAAATTGGCCATTTTACTTTGCTTGATTTCCTGCAATAGAGTCTCACACGTTCGAGCCCTAAACTTATCGGGAAGACGTTTTACCCGACACGGGGAGAAATGTTCAATTTTCCTATAGGACAAAGACTTTATTGTCAGAGGTCTTCTATCCAGTTTTGCCACAGCGTCCTATCCTTTTCCCAGTAATTGTTTTAAAGAATATGGAAGAGTTTCTGCCCCTAACAGGTCACTCCAATCCCAACGGGATTATCTTTATGCAAACCATACAATTCTTCTAACTTCCACCACACTCACTAGGTGGGTTAAATGGATCATGTCAGAAGCTGGTGTAGTCTTCTCCGTGTTCGGAGCTCATTCATCCCGGAGTGCTTCTGCTTCCAAGGTTTTTCTTATGTGGATGTCGTCTTGTAGACATCTTAAAACAGCAGACTGGTCCAGAGAATCCACCTTTAGGGAGTGTTATTTTAAACCAGTGTGTCACATGTCACAATCACTAGTTAACTAAGCTTTGAACTAGCATAATATGAGCCTCCGTGTCTTGTGGGATAATTCCCAGATTCCCCTATTCTCATGATGGGGAATCATAATTATAAAGACACTGGGGCAAGTATTATCCCACCCGATAATTGGCTTATTCCCACCCTTTATATTTGGTTTTGATGTTTCAGTAGTCCTTACGGATTTTTTTCAAACCTGCTTAATATAAGCTCTTGGTGATCTTTAATACATTTATTTTCCAACAGCCTAAACTGCATGTCAAGCTTTCATTGGATGAGGACGAGTTCTTCCATTGTTCCGTTCGTTGACGAGCTTGAGCTTCGTGTTGGAGCTTTTCGTTGAAGGATGAATATTCTTCCATGCTTGAGCTTCAAGTTGGAGTCTACGTTGAAGGTTTTAACATCCTGTTGTCAAATGATGATTATTCTTCCATTGTTTCGATTTCGGAAGATGTTAGCCCGTCTCGCATCAAGAAAAGAGGAGGAGCCAAGGGTTTCCAGGACGATTTATGGTGCGGTCTACCGGACGATTGGACAGCAGGGAGCTGGACTGTACCATTACCTGCTATTGTTATATGTTTTGTTAAACTGTATTTTTCTCTCTAAATACTTTTGTTGTTGTACTTGATAGTTTTCCTTTGCTGCTATCGGCTTAAGTAAAGAAAATATAGCATAATACTCGCTTCCGTGTTTTTTATAATAACTATGATTCCCTGTCATGATAATAGGGGAATCTGGGAATCCCCCACATTAATGAGGAAACATAACGAGGAACATTGTGATCTCCAATCTCAATAGATTCAATAGTTTCTTTATAATATATTTACAAAAATGTGAGGGGTGTACTCACTTCTGAGAGATACTGTATGTTCTCTTAGCTACTTTTGTCTTCTGTCTTCACCACTGATTGACATCTCTTTATGTCGCGAGTTGACTAATAAAATTTGTCAAATTTTTTAAAAATAAATCAATAAATGGAGTTTTAATGAATGTAAGCCAATGAGGAGTCTTTTCTAATGGGAAGAAATAAACAAACCAAAAGATTACGACATTATGAAAAGAATTACAAACAATCAATAGAGGGAAATTTAAAGAATGACAGGCGAAGTGTGTCACTGATGAATGGTTTCCCTGCCATTCTTTGAATTTCCTCTCTAGATCAGCAGACTTTATTGTGGTTGCAATGATGATTTTTGTCATTTTTTTATTAACTATTTTGTACAGAATCAATTAGTGCATAATCCCCAATGTATAAAGAGATGGTTAAAAACTTTTTTATTTTAATATAGTACTTATTCTTTGAGGGAAACAATTTATAGAAACGTATTATATATCATACCATATTTTTTTAAAAAGTCTATTTTGCTATATTTCTTTACGTTATGAGAGACAATTTATTGAACTAGAATGGTACCAGTCTGCCAATAAACTGCAGCTCCTGTATAGAATGAGTACAGCCAATAAAATAGTGGCTCACTTGTAATTCAGCCAGTAATAGCTAACCGCTAATTGTTAACAGCTTGCACCACATTTTTCCATTAGTGACACTCAAACTATTGTTTCTAGCTGGAATAGGACCCCTCATATTTTAATTATTATTAAAAAAAATTTTTATTTCTGTTTAATTATAATTTAAACTGGTGATTAATGAATTGCTTTTGTATTTCTGTAAAATTGTTTAGGGTTAGTATACATCTGTGTAATTAAGTGGATTATTGATTTTATTCTCTATTGCTATTTCAAAGCGTATTCTGCAGTTGTCATGGATTTATTGCTTGAATTTTATGACTGGAATTGATAGATTATCCAACAGTATAGCAGAATAATTGATGACTTTCCTCTGGGAAAATTCATCATACGCCTGTTATACAACGGTCATCTTTGTTGCAAGAACATAGAGTAGCAAAGATAAACAAGGTCAATAAATTTAAGCTTCTGTATGTTCAAGCAATAAAAATGTTTCTTCTAAAATACTTACTATGGACAATAACTCCTATCTTGCTCAACCAGCCGTCCATAAACACAAAATTACAAAAAGATCTATAACCTTAGTTCAGAACTATATATTTTTTATTTCTGATCTTACAGGGATATTGTTGTAGTATTCAACTGTAATGTAACATTTCATCCACTCCCAAACTGCATCATGATTACCCTTAAATCTTTTACAAATCTTTCCACATAATTCCATTTTTTACCCTTTATAGATGCATAATAGTATAGCTTTTGTATTTTACAGTAGAGTATTCTGTCTTCCTTGATCCCTCTGTTAGCTAATCTTAGTCTTCCCACCCCTCTTCCTCCCTGTATACAACACATAAAGCCTAAGGAGAATCAACATTCAGTCCACCTCTCCTCATAAAGGACATTCTACAGATGTCACAGCAGATCTCTTGTGAGTCGGCCACAGAAAAAATAGGATTATCACTATGTAGACATAAAAGTAAATAGTTTTGTTTACTATTATGCTTATTTAAGCAGTTTGGTTTTTATTAAAGGGTGATTTATATTGTTTTTACAGTAATTATTAACAACAACAATAATAATGTACCAGCTGGGGAGAGCAGAGGTAACATTACTGCTCTACAGCCGCGGAGACCCAGGTTCGAATCCCGGCCAGATCACCAGGCAAGACACCTAATGGTACATACTTGCATATTTGCCTACCATACACCATTGACTGTGGAGTCCAATGGTAACGCATCTACCCTTCAACCGTGCAGAAGAAAGTCAAAATACCATTCAGCACATTCCTCCAATACAACTCAGGAGAAGTGTCGACGTTACTAGAGGTGGGTTCAACCTAATCACCAGGTCACTGCTCTACAATCATGGAAAGCCAACTTGATCCCACACAGAAGATGCCACCAGCAAGTGTCCTTAGGCGCTTCGATATTATTAGGTGTTTTGCCAATCTCACAAAATGCTTGTACATCCCATAGATTAGATTGTGAGTTCCCTTGGGAACAGGAACCCCCTGAATCAGGTCATCAATCATCCATGTGTGTTATTCCAATGTATCAACACCTTGTACACCGATCTTGTAAAGCACTGCTAAATTTGTGGCATTATATAAATAAAGCATAATAATAATAAATAACAATAGAGGATAATAAAAGGTATTTTAGCAATTAAAACTATCTAGCCCTTCCTACCTACAAAGAGTTAATCTTTTTTATCAGTAGCCCACTGACCTCAACGACGATCCTTATCTCCCTTCAGGGAGCTTATTCCATCGTGTAGGTGCCTAATAAAATCTAAGCGGTATTCATTTCTTCGGCAGCAGTGTAAAAGCAATTTATAATTCAACTTATATGTACTGCAAGCTCAGTTCATTGTTTTTAAAGCTTTAAACAGAATCCTGATATGGTTTATGAGTAAATTGAATAAACAGAAGGTACAACTGAACACCACGAAAGTATCAATTTTAAGATACACTTTAAACACCAGAATGTCATAGCGCACAATTTTTTTAATTCCGTGTACACCTAATTAGTTTATTTGGGGCTGCTTCCGCTAAAATAAAGCAAAGTTTAGAGCTATATTGGACAAAAGAAATACTACAGACCATCGAGTTTATTAATGGAATTTGGATTTGAGGTGGCATTGCATGGCTGCGAAGAAGGTCCAAAAGTGTCTTCCTGACCAAAACAAACTTATGTAAACACGGTCAAAGAAACATTCAGATGTCAAGCAGTGAGAAAGAAGAAAATCTGTTTTGCTACAAATACTGTAATATCCACCTTTGCATTCCTCACTGACCGTCCAGTATAAAAGTCTCTTATTGTGTTGCTTATCTTTCATTAAATCAAAGGTAACATTTATGTGCGATGTATATCAAATCTTGTCAGTTTGGGAGTTTTATAAGAATCAGTAAAATAGCCATTTGTTTCAATTTATAGAGCTAGTTCACAGCTATGATCTCTAGCATACTTGGGAAATTGATAGGTTTCACCTTGAGTTTGTGGTCTGGCAACAGGTTGCAGATAGAAAAAAATCTCACACCAGTAACCACACTAATCTTAGAGCGAATACTTCACATCGGCCGTACCACTTTATGGTCAGCCTAATGTACATAGGTATGAAAACCCCAATTTTTTTTAAGATTTATTACAATCCCAGTATGAGACATGTCCTTGAAAGGGATATGTAAATCTCTGTACTCTCCAGATATGACCATCTTATCTGGATCACAAAGATACATAGCATATTACCCTATGTTTTCTTCAGATAAGTGTTAAGATCAACACATTGTTGCCATTGATCCAGTGTGATGAGGATACATTCTATTCAATAAAAGGTTACATTAGTAAAAGGAAGGATGTGGAATGAAACCTGTCTCTCCACAACCTCTTAATAAATGCCTTAAGCACATAATAAATGTACAGATAAGAAAAAAAACCTCTGCATTTACATGTAAAGTAGGTTTCAGAAAGTTACTCTGAAGTGCAACATTTGCACATTATATGAATGCTGAAAATGGTAAAGTCAAGGTTCACTTCCTGATGGAGTCAATTCATTAGAACTCTGGGGATGATGTAAGAAATATGAATAAATAACTCCAGATGACATTAAAATATTGAATTAACTAGCAACATCAAGTGATTTTGTTTTATTGTTGTGGGCTTCATGCGCAGAGAAAAAAAAACCAAAGGTTCCAACGTCCATTATCACAAGAAGCATTTTAATAAGGTGTGAGTGACACTTAGCATCATCTGTAGAGGTGATTTCCACAAAATATACAGAAAGTGAAACTTGTTCTCTATTGCTGTTTATTTTTTAACTGTGTTCGATTATCCTAGTACCCTATAGTGAGGGACATATTAAAATGCATATTTCAGAATAGTACTTTGTGTGCTATTATATCATAAATACATTGCTTCTTAAAGGAACAATAAAGTTGATTTCTCACATTGGTTCTGGTTTTTAGACCTAAAACATATAACCTAAAATATTCTAGTAGTTTTAACAGCAAGGGGTACCCCATGATAAGAAACAGAGGATATACATGATAAAGAGAAAGAAAAAAGAGGGACAGAGATAAAGGGAGTGAGTGAAAGAGACACGGCCAGGGAGAAAGAGGGAAGTAAAGAGAGTGAGAGAAAGAAGCAGAGAAAGAGACGGAGGGAGAGTGAGAGAAAGCAGACGGAGAGAATGTGAAAGACACAAGGCGAGGGAGAGAGGGATGTAGAGAGTGAGAAAAAGAAGTAGAGGGAGAGCGAGAGAGACGCATGGAGAGAGTGAAAGAGACAAGGCTATGGAGAGAGAGGGATGTAGAGAGAGAACGAAGCAGTGAGAGATACATACAGGTATGGAGAGAGGGAGAGTGAAAAAGAGAAAACAAAGGCAGAGAGAGGGATATAAAAGAGAGAGAGACAGGTGGAAGGGAGAGAGAGGCATAGAGACAATGAAAGAGGCAAAGGAAGATAAAGATAGATGAAGGAGAGAGTGAAAGCGACAGCACATGGGGCAGAGAAGAATGTAGAGCGAGCATAAGAGAAGAAAAGGGAGATAAAGAGAGAGAAAGAGACAGGAAGAAAGAGGGACGTAGCGAGAATGAGTTAGAGTGACAGCGATCCAATCTAGGTAGTCTGTTCAACCAATCCATGTATTCTAACCGTCTATTCCTAGCTTGTGGAACCTGAAAAACCGGACTCAAAATAGCTGGGCATCCATTGACTAAATAAATTTCCATTGCAGCATGCTTATTTTTGATTTGTTACATTAAGAGTAGCCAGTCCATAAACCTTAACACTTCCATTTATCTATGGACAAAGGATTTCTGCAGATTATATTTTTTGCTAATAAGTGAAATACTGTGTGTGTGTGTGTGTGTGTGTGAATCATTTCACATGACTCTGAATGCACTGACGATGTACTGTTCACATATCATTAAAGAACCAGATGATGTTGTTAAACGTCAAAGATGACACAAGCTTTTCGAGTGTTTATCTGTAGAACGCTTGATAGAAAAAAAAAATTTGTAATGGCCTCAGGGTTGTATGATAAAAAAAGAAAATCATATGCTCCTTATTCCGTGAATTGAAGTTTAATAAATAACTCCGTATGTATCGAACAACAGAGCGAGGAGTAAAGATTTAACTGCTGATGGAGCAGCGCCGGGCAGGTGCCCTGTTCTTGCTAAGCCAATTAGCTTATATTCTCTGGAGGAAAAAGCATACACATGATAACCGGGGGGGAAAAATTAAAAGAAAAAGCAAGTAAGCTTAAAAATAAAACGACCAGCAAAAAGGAAAAAAAAAAAGACAATGCAGATTTCCTGCTGAGTAAGAAAGGGAAAAGTCTCAAGTTTTGACTGCAGGGGTAAGGCAGCACCTCGGCATCTCGCCTTATAATGTGATGTTTGATGTGCTGAAGCAAAAAAATATATATATTGGCTCACGGGTAACACAGTTGTACTCATTATGGCTTTACCACTTACTGTGTTGCCATATCTACTTTTTACTCAAAGATAAACTATTTTGCTTTTGGCAAAAAAAAAAAGAATTCTTTTAAGATGGAATAATCTAATGCTTGTTTAACCCTTTGATATATGCAGAACAGTCTACAGATGTCTGGCACAGAAGAATTAAGCCTTACGGCCTACAGAGAGCCATGTTTCACCTCACAAATTAACCCCAGACAATATGGCCCCGTCGCTTCTCATAATTGTAAAGCCTTTAGCTCACTGAAATGTGTTTTATCTGATGATTTCGTCCCCTCAACCAAATACAGAAAACCAAGGGATAAAGCAAAGCTTATAACGCATACTGAAACACCTTGGGGACTATCTTGTTGCCCTCGCTAAAGCTGGGATGCTAATGGGAAAAATTAGTGTTTGCTAATTTCCCCTTTGCGTCCCGGTTCCCCAGCATATCACGGGGCAGGCGTTGAGTCCAGCAGCCTGCCCCTTAGCGATCGCTAGAGTCACGGATGCTGGGTGTAGCGCTACAGCGCCGTCTCCAGCATTCGCTCCATTGAGTCCATAGAACTCCATGGAGGATCGTGCTGCCTGGTCACATGACCGGCAGGATCTCGTCTCTTGCGAGTTCCTGCTGGTCGGCGGAGTGATCACAGAGGGAGACAGGGGACAGATCATTTGTTTTTGACATTTAATTCAAAAACAAATTAAATGTCGGAAACAAATGATCTGAAGTAATAAAAGACAGAACCAATGGTCTAAAATGAAAAAAAAAAATGGTATGAAAGCAAAAGAAAAGAAAAAAATTATTTAAAACGCAAAAAAAACAAATCAAATTGTCTGAAATGAAAAAAAAAAAACCTAGAACAAAATAATTTAAAATGAGAAAAACAAAATTGAACCAAATTATCTGAAAGGGAAAAAAAACACAGAACAAATTAAATGATTTAAAATGAAAAAACAGCCATTTATTTTGGCTTTGTTTTGGCATTTTTCAGGAATTTTGGGGGGCTTTTGGGCTTTTTTGGGGGCTTTGGGTTTTTCCTCTATAGCTCTCAATGTTAACCCCCCGTATTTAACGCTTTATTAAACGGGTTTAGAAATCTTTAATATTTTCAATTGCAGCAAATGGCCATTTCTTTTATTTATTTATTTTTTAGGATTATTTTGGCATTTTTGGGGAATTTTTGGATTAATCTTTAGGTTCCGAACTTATTTTAAAGATATTAGGCTTTTTACCTTCATAGCTCTCAATGTTAAAAAACAACCCGTATTTAACTGTTTATTAAATATTTCTAAAACCGTTTAATATTTTCAATTGCAGCAAACGGCCATTTCTATAATTTTTTAGGATTATTTTGGCATTTTTCATGAATTGTTGGGTTAATCTTTAGGATTTATATCTTATTATAAAGAAACTATCATTAAAGAAACTACTGAACCATTGATAGAAGGCGCATAGTATATTGCACACGTGTCTCGTAGGTCCAGTCTGCGAGCGGTCAGCTGACAGGACCGACATACGAGTGCGAAGGGAAAATGTCACTGTTGCTTAAGAATACTTAATAAGTTAAAGTAACCAAAAAATTATATTCAATCACTCTACGTCTTTTGCTGTAGAACAGAGTCCTCGGGAGTGAGACTCTGGTGTATATGTAAACAAAGCTAAAATCCTAGAAAGAAAGAAGCCGCGAAAAGAGGGAGAGGACCTTTGCTGTTAAATAGTAAAGTCCATGAATAACCAACAAAATAGCTGGGTGGGTCTAACACATCTGGCCACCCTGAAGAGGAGTGCCAAGGTGGAGCAGAATGGAATTCGAATAGGCATGACTTCGGAGGGGTGACATATGAGGGTGTGAGGAGAATGGAGGGACTTAAGGAGATAAAGGTGGGAGGTACAGACAAAGATTCCTCATTTATAAAGAATCCATATGTATATGACGGGGGTCGGGTATAAATCCATGGCGCTAAAGTCTAATTATAATATGTGGGATGGGCCGTCACCAGAGTGTATCCCCCATATTAAACCCCACTCCAATTGTATTTTTTTTTCATTTTGCAAGTTTTTCTGCACTTTAAACCTTTGTGTGTCTGCTTGCAAATGGGTTGAATACATTTAAGGTTTTTGTTCTGTGGTTTATTTGCTTTTGTTTGACCCGTAGTAGGCAGAGATTTAATATTGGGGTTTTGACTGCACTGCAGTATTCTTATTATTCTTTATTTATAAAGCGCCAGCATATTCTGCAGTGCTGTGTAATGGGCACAATATAGACAGGTTTACAATACATTGAACAACATTTTGACAATCCAGTACAGGAGGAAACTAAGGCCCTATTCCCGTGGGAACTTACTGTCTAGAAGGGTTGTGGGTGGAAACAGGAGGAGAAGACTGCAAGGTAAGAGTGGTGAACTGGTTGGGGCAGTGAGGTGTATTAGTGAGGCGGATGGTAGGCTTGCCTGAATAGGAATGTCTTAAGGCAGCATTTGAAATAAGGGAAACTAGAGGAAAGCCGGGCAGTATGAGGGAGAGCGTTCCAGAGAATGGGGGCTGCGCATGAGAAATCCTGCAGTCTATCATGGGAAGCGGTGATACGGGGAGAAGCTAGGTGCAGGTCACTGTTTGATCTTAGGGAGCGGGCTGGGGTGTATTTGGTGATTAGTGAGGACAGGTAGTGGGGAGAGAGGGAGGCCAGCAACAAGATAATTACAGTAGTCAAGTCGGGATGAGTTGCTTTGTAGTGTCAGCAGTAAGACATGGCCGAATTCTGAAAATATTACGTAGTCGATAGCAGCAGGAGAAGGAATGAGAGTGAATGTGGGATATGAAGGAAAGAGCCGAGTCAAGTGCAGTAAATCTGATTTTCTATACTAATTATGGAGTGCAGTTCACCATTCTTCTGGCATACCACAGGTGTTTGCAGGGTTCTTTTGGGCAGTGAATTATTCACTGGAACTCTCAGCTCTCACTTCATCGAAATGTTGAAGATTGGTAAATGTGGGCGTTTGAGTACAAAACAGAGTGAGGTCTCAATATATGGATACATCAATTATCAAATTGTAAATAGTCCATACTGAAGTTAACATATATGAAGTTAATGGAGAAGGGAAGATGATGGCATTTTCCCATTGCCAATCTGTCAATGTTCACGAAAATTCCAAAATTGAGTATTGGCTGCCTCAGCTTGACTTCAAGACTTGGCAGCTTCAAGTTTGTGATGTCTCTGTGTGTACATAATTAGAGTAATTCAGCATCACTTGATTCAAACTAGTAAGACACTAAACATTTTTTTAAAATGATATGTCTTTTGTTCTCTGTGAATAAAGTCTAAACTGGCTGCTCAAGATCATTTCTCATCTGTAATATCTGTCAATTCTTTTGTAAGATATCTTCACTGTCAGGCTTAAAAAAATGAATTCCTTAATGCTTTTATGTGTATAGAAACTCTAAACAAAAGGACCAAGAATGAGAACAAAGAAAACATCATCCTCTCAAATATAAAATCATTAGCACATTTTTGTTATGCTGATGTGCTCCCCTACATAAATTATTTTATTTCTGATTTGCAGGTTATACTGCTTTTTTGAGGTTTCCAAAGTTTTACTTGTTTTGACTTTTGCATTAGGAAAAAAAAAATATTTAATTTTGCCATTTGTTTTTTTTACATCTTTTACCCTGGAAAACTGTTTAATGTCATATAAAAACACTCTAGTGCATCTGCTCTATTGATTTCAATGGATGATATTCTACAAGTATAATATATTCAATGCCTGCATGTTAGGAGGACCTAACTGTGGCAGAAGAATAGAAAATCTATGATTTAATGGGGCAGTAATGTGCAATTTTAATGGCTCTTATATAAAATAGTTCACTGAGACACGTTTAGATAAGTATGTGAAATTAATGGAAGTTCCATGTTTTGCTTTTACTGCTGCAAAATGTCATGTATTTCAGTGCAGGATATAAAAAGAACTACTGTCAAATAATGGACAGGAGGCTGTTAACAAAATCACATATCTACAGATCCTTAACAAACAACCAAAAATATTAAATATACTATAAAAATAAATCTAGTCCTGTACAGGTGAGCAGGATATTTTATGTTTTAGAGAAACATGAAATAACTATTTTCTTATAACCGAGATATGGCCAAATTATCCTTGTTTGAAAAGTATACTTTTTAGTGAATATATATTCTCGCATTAAGAATATAGAGACACAAGTTTGAATCCCAGCCAGAGCACCACTCCAGTAAGTGTCCTTTGGTAAGACACTTAACGATACATACTCGCTATCTAGGAGTTACTTGAAAACGAGAGAAATCTCAATGTATCCTTCCTGGTAAAATACTTTCTAAAAAATCTGCCAAAAAAACGTTCTATTATGAGTGAACGTGCAGGCTGTATTGTAGCTGGTATTTACTTCCTCCATAGGACTTGCAATCTTGAGCTCAAACAGAAACACTAGAAAACCATTTCTTTGTCTTTGTTGTCCTCCCAAAAGCTCCAAAGAGGAGGCAGTAGACCATTCCATCCTCACCATCATGCAATCAGAGGCGAGTCATTTTTTCAAATCCTTTTCCCTACCATTAAGTGATGTTGCCATGGCTTGTTATTATAGTACTTTTGGGTATGCCGTACAAAGTACAGTGGTCCCTATCTCGACCTGGCCAAAGCCAGGAAGTCATGATGTGGAAATGAGCTCAGGATGATGTGGAAATGAGCTCAGGATGATGTGGAAATGAGCTCAGCCTTATTGTCTTGAGATCAGCCATGTTTGGTCGTTGGTTGAACCTTCTTTCAAAGTGGTAAACACGTTTTGCTCTTTGTTAAGAATTTGTATTTATTGGCAGTACATTGGTCTGCTGGAAAGCACCAAGAATACTTTTCTTGGAAATTGTTTAAGTTTCGGATGGTTGACAATTATCACTTATTTTATAGCCAACATGCCATAACGTTGTCACAATGACAGTTTACTTCTGCACGTACTTGATAATTTGAATATATGCATGCCATTTATGGAAATATACTGAAGATTATAATAGTACGTCATATACTTGTGACAAAACCTTGTTGATTCTGATTTCTGATCAGAACCGCCATAACATCGATGAAGAGCATTTCCGGTTCTCATTCACTATGACACGATAAGCAATAAACAAGAACCTGATTATAAACCAGAAGACAAGTTTTTATTTTCTTATTATATCAAGCCTTTCACGAGTTCTGCTCTTGAGCTCTACAAGAAGTCACAGATATAAAAATTTTGATTGTGTTGTGTTATCCTTAGTGAGAATTTCTAATGATTCCAGAGTTCTTGGAGGTTATGATGGCCTGTAGAGCTAAGTATCAACATTATTTTCAGCTCTTCGTGCATTTCCACCAATATGACACCATTTTGGTCAAAACGTCTAGTGCATCTGACTACATACATAGGAAATTTTGCAGCACTCTTTCTGCTACTTGAGATCTTGTATTCTGCAAACGACTGCATATCTGGAGATGTACAGTTACAGTTACAAGCATTTATAAAGCGCAAACAAGTTCCGTAGCGCTGTACAAAAGGGAGAAACCAAATAACAACTATACAAACACATTACAGACACCAAAAAGTAGGAGAGAAGACCCTGCTCGAGAGCTTACAATCTAAGAGGAGAGGGGTGACACGCTAGATGAGGGTGAATAGAGTACAAGAAGTAACGGGGTGTGTGTGGGGAAGAGGAGCAAGAAATGAACAATGGAGGATTAGGGAGTGAGCCGATAGGCTTCTCTAAAGTAATGGGTTTTCAGCGTCATCTTGAAGGACTGGAGAAATGGGGAGAGTCTGATGTTGCGGGGAAGGGAGTTCAATATAAAGGAGGCAGCTCGGGAGAGGTCTTGAAGGCGGGAATTGGGGGTGCGGGTACGAGGAGCTGATAGCATCAGATCATTGGCAGAGCAAAGTGGTCAGGACGGGATGTACCTGTTAATAAGGGAGGAAATGTAGACAGGGGCGCGGTTATTATTGAGAGCTTTGTAAGTGAGGATCAGTATTTTGAATTGGATTCTGAAGGAAACTGGGAGCCAGTGTAGAGATTTACAAAGGGGTGAGGTGTATGAGTCGGACACAGGTGTTCATAACAGACTGCAGAGGGAGAATCTTTTGGGATCTTTTAACGCCAGAGAGAAGGAGCTTACAGTAGTCAAGACTGGATCTAATAAGAGCTTGGATGAGCATTTTAGTAGAGTCTTTATTAAGAAAGGGACGGATGCGGGTAATGTTTTTTAGGTGAAAGTAGCAAGATTTGGTTAGAGACTGATTGTGAGGAGTAAAGGATAGGTTGGAGTCCAAGAGGACTCCGAGGCAACGAGCCTGAGAGGTAGAAGTAATGGTGGCACCATTCACCTGAAGGGAAATGGACACAAAAATGGAGGATTTCGAGGGAGGGAAGATGAGAAGTTCAGTTTTAGAGAGGCTGAGCTTTAGGAAACGGGAAGTCATCTAATCGGAAACAGCTGACAGGCTGTAACACGGTCCAACACAGGAGGAGAGCGATCGGGGAGGAAAGCTAGATTTGGGTGTCGTCATCATAGAGATGATATTGGAGTCCATGGGGAGAAATGAGGTTGCCCAGAGAGGCGGTATAGATTGAGAAGAGTAGGGGGGCCCAGAAAAGATCCTAAAGGCACCCCTAACAAGAGATGAAGCAGTGGTGGAGAGACACCAGCGAAGGAAACACTGAAGGAGCAAAGAGAGAGATGGAAGAGAACCAGGAGACAGCTGCGTCACTGAGGCACAAGTTGACGCAACGTGAGGAGCAGAAGAGGGTCAACAGTGTCTAATGCAGCAGAAAGGTCGAGAAGAATAAGCAGGGAGAAGTAGCCTTTGGTTTTAGCAGCAACTAAATCATTAGTCACCTTCGACAGAGCAGTCTCAGTGGAGTGCTGTTAGCGAAAGCCGGACTGGTGCGGGTCAAGTAGAGAGTGGCAAGAAAACTGGTGAGCTGGTTATAGACCAGGCATTCTAAGATTTTGGAGGCAAAGGGGAGTAAAGAGATGGGGGGACGGTAGCTTGAAAGGGAGATTGGGATCAAGAGAGGGCTTCCTTAGAATATGGATGATCAGAGCACGTTTGAATGCAGAGGGGAAGACTCCAGAGGAGAGGGAGCGGTTGAAAATATAACTCCATTCCTAGTGATTTGTGTTTAGACGTAAACACTTTTCTTAAGTCGTCTGTTCTTCTCCACAGATATCCATTAGCATTTATTTTAACACAAACCACACAGAATGATGACTGATTTTTTTTTGAGGAATCAGCAAAGCCCTATCACGTTTTATATTTATACATTTCTGTTTACTAGAGCAGCACGATTTGCTCATGTATGCTCACTCGTGCTAACAACCTCTCAAATAAGAAAAAAAACAAAACCCTCGCCACGTTCACAGTGCAACTGCATAAATGACAGGAACCCAGCAGGAGGGAGGATTAAAAAAAAAAAAAAAAAATATGGAATCCTAATCTTCAGAGACACTATCTAAATAGCTATGTTGCCAAACAGTGAGTCTGCTTCTTTCAAACAATATAAAAGCAATTTTCTTTTTTAACCATCTGATCAATATTGAAGCAGCTGACATGGAATCAATACTGGCAGGAGCTGGGGAGAGGAGAATAGTATGTGTACGTTCAGGGAGGGAGGTGAGAGGGGATTTTCACTTGGTGACAATTGTACACTCATACCTTTTGGCTGCCGAAGGCTTTTCAATATTTTGTTTTCTATTAAGTCTCGGGGAAAAATAGGAAGGACTTTGGTTTGGTTTATGCGGACATCATGAATTTCCATTTTGTCGCCCGTTCAATAATTTGTCCACAGTAATTGCAAGTTTAATTAAGGCAGCAGGCTGAGACGTAGCAGGATATCACTTTGGCAGTAATTTAAACTGGCGTGTAGACTAGAGCGAATTATTTACAATATACAACACTCGCTTAGTTTTCCCATCTGAGGTAAGACAAAATAGTCTCTATAATGATATTTGGTGTACCCAGAATCTCTGCACAAACCCCACCATATGACTGATGACTCCAGTGGTACTACACCACTAAATCTTTCCATCGAGATGCTACTACTAATATAATAGCGATCTGTTAAGTATATTGGTGGTGGGATTTATTCATGTTCGGTAAAAGGATTGGGCTACACGCCGGTCCTAGAAAGATTGGTAATAGGTGGGAAGAAGTTCCTGCCAGATCCCAGTTTTTAACCCTTTCGCTGCTGAGGCATTTCCCGCCCCTGTGCTGAGGTCATTTTTACCGGTTTTGCTCATCATGTTTAACCGCGTTTGAAGCCTTATTTTATTATATGACCCAGACATATTATATATCGTTCTTTCCGGCAGACTGGAAAGATTCATAATATGTCATTATTATATGTATACGTTATGTCCTGTCTGTATATTATAACAAAATATGCAATAAAATTTGAATTTTCAAAAATTTACAACGTGTAAAGTGTTTTTTTTAACATGCGATCGTTTGCGGTTATATTTTGTATGGGGTGCGCTTGTTAAAAAAATTAGAAATGGGGTCTCGTTACATTTTTTTTGGGGGAAAATTTCGCTATTTTTAGTAACGCACCCCATACAAAAATCGTTAGTGCAGCATCATTGTTCACATTATAAATTAAATGGGAACAATATTGCTGCATTAACAAAACAAATTAAAAATAAAAAACTTGTTTATTTTTTTTATTATTTTTTTATTTTTTTAATTTTTAACTTTTTGACGGTCATGTTTGATATCGTTGGAAAGGCCATGCTCTGGCCGATCCAACGATATCAAACATTAACCCCTAGCTGCCACAGATCAGGAGATAGGGGGTTTCAATGAACCCCCTATCTCCACCATTGGTGGCAGCTAGGAGTTAACTCCAGGACTAGCGTCATAGTGCTATGCACGATGACGCCAGTCCTTAGGGGGAGTTCCCGGAGGCTTGGCCGACAACCAAGATGTCAGCCAGCTCCGGGAAAGGATCACGAACCGGCGCTTTTCAGCGCCGATTCGTGATCCGGCCCCCATGGGGTTAATGCCAGGTACCATTTGGAAGGGCAGGCTGTGCCCTTCCAAACGGTGCCTGGCATTAAGCTCAGGACCCCTGCGATCGGGAGGGAGAGAGGTCCAAAGGACCTCCTCCTCCCTTTCAGGCGCCTCCTCCGCACACGCGGGGGGGGGGCGCCTGAAATAGATGTCATCGCGCCGCCGCGATGACATCTATTCTGCCCGCGGCGGTCCCGGAGTGACGGGCTGACATCCAAGATGTCAGCCCGCACCGGGGGGCACAGCGATCGGCCGGAATCCGGCCGATCGCAGGCTGCTTCGGGAGGACGCGCTCAGCGCGTCTTCCGCAGCCAACCTTTCCTGCGGCAGGAAGCGCTGAGCGCGTCCTCCGCAGCGAAGTGGTTAATATTTGCATGAATGTCACAGCAGGAAGGGGGTATGTGAATAATGAACGGGAGGATATGGCTTGCCACATCACCTTCCCAAACCACATGATTGAGGGCTGAAAGTGTCAGACGAGCGTTTTTAAGAGCGGAAGGAACATCCCTGGGATTGGACGTTCTTTCCAATTTGATGCCCGTCTGGGCAGTTGGTGCACTCAGAGCTGCAAGGCTTGATCCTCCTATGTACGGGGAGGCTCCTTCGACGGGGAGGCTTTCAGTACGTCCACATGTAGCGCACGCAATTCGTGCGCTCACTACAGCATGTGGCTGGCCCCGTTGTAGCGTCACAACACTACGACGGATGCCGGGAGTCATGACTGTACAAGTGTACATAGTGCACTCGTCTGACCCCAGCCACAGCAGAATAGTTTTTATTCAGGAAGCACAGGTTCTTTTTGTATGGATCAAACCTTCAAGTGACAACTGGCCAATGGTATGTTTTTAGGTTTGCCAAAACCACCCGCCTGTAGCTTAGGTCAGATAATTCATTGTGTGGTGTCTGATAAAAAGAAAACCTGAAGGGTTAACGAGAGAGAGAGTAAATTATGAGTTATTTTAAACAGATAAAAATCTCTTTATGACTCCAAAAATGCTATACTTTTGTGAAGCACAAAATTTCAAACTATGTCACCACTCTGCCATCCCTTAATCACATAGCGTTAAAGTGCACCCAAGGAACTTACTGTTTGGCGCCACTATTGACTGCCTCCTATAGGCTGGCTCTTTTGATCTCACTTGACAGGTAAATCAGAAGCTCTGATTGGACCTCAGATTGTGTGTCAACGCTGTGTCAAAGATATTAAAAAGAAGTCGTTGCTCTGTACATAAATATAAGTGTGGTTTTTTTAAGCATAAAGAAAGTATATATTAGGTGCCAAGGCCACTGTGACTATAGGTCCTTGAATAAGCAATCATCACTTAACACTTTTGCCAGAGAAATTCCATGTATATATTGGATGCACTCATAGTCAAAGATAAAACACGTATTCTTTATTGTTGAGTTTTTAATGTTTTACCATTGTTTAGGCTCTTTATGAGCTTTTTGTTTCCAAAAAGGTGACCTTGATAAAGTCTGAGCCAAAACATTGATCATGACTTTTTACTAGTGCAACAACAAAGTAAAACATTTTATGTTGGCTCTTGAGGGCATCCATATTAGTTTTGTAAATGTATTTTGGACTATTGAACCTGGACAAATTACTGTTTAGTTCAAAAATTTTGAATGGGCAAGTGCTGGATATTTACTAATATCATTTACTGTATATAAGTTATTTACTATATACGTATACATTATATCATCTATCAGATGTGATGAGCAATTGCTTATTACTTTTCAGTTTTGCATTTGGACACTCTCCAGTATTGGATTTTCAAGTCCTTTTTAAATCTGCCATGTGCTGCACCAGTGATGGCCAGATACTCTTTATACTTGCCCAGACCTGGCCTTTGGCAAAAAGCTTAAATCTAAAAAGCTAATGTAACATATCTTATGAACCTTTCCTTTAAAGACAGCAGAGCAAGTGTTGTATGTGTGAGCAATTTGGTTTTATTGAAGTTGTAATTAACTTTGTAACAGGTGCTGCTACTGCTTTAAAGTGCATTCTGTCTTCCAGACAAACTGTATTTGAGAAATCAATTACAAGCTGCATAATGGAAAAAGAAATCATAAAAATGCAGCAGCTGAGACAGACGTGGAATATGTGTCTGAGAATGATGCATCTTAAAACAATGTAATGTAATGTAATATAAACACTAAATCTTGATCTGTGCTGATAGCGAGTATCCGAGTGCACATCGCATCATTGCAGTCCTTAATGGCGCCGTGAAAAGGCAAATGTTTATGTTACATTCAACACCATAGGTGAATTTTAAATGGTTCTTAACAGGCATGGTTTGAGTTAGGCAAGGATAACCTAAGCATCTTTTCTTTTAACCAGAGAGAGGACGAGCACGTGGGTCATTTTAATCCATCACAATGCTTCTGCTTACAGTCTCCTGAGGTCAATGATCAATCAACTTAATGGCACAACTTCACAGAGACTAAGACATGGTTTATACATGCCATCTGTAAAGAAATACAATACACATGCATATATTAAACTGTATATTAATAATGTATTTTATATTATACTGACTTTTACAGATCTGCCAATATACCCAAATGTCTTTGCGTGGCACACACTATCTAGACATTCCTCCCAATCCAGCCATCACATGATGCTGAGGGGAATGTCTAAATATTCCTTTATAACTTAACCTGCTGTTGGTGCAAGAAATGTACATTGGCAGAATCTTGGAGTGAGCCGATAGGTTTCTCTAAAGTAATGTGTTTTCAGAGACTTCTTGAGGGACTGGAGAGATGAGGAAAGTATCATGTTGTGGGGGAAGGAGTTCCATAGAAAGGGGGCGGGAGTTGGGGGATCAGGTACATGGAGCTGATAACATCAGATCATTAGCAGGGTGAAGTGGCTGGAACGGGATGTACCCGCTAATAAGGGAGGAGATGTAGGCAGGGGCATGGCTATGAAGAGCTTTGTATGGACCAGTATCTTGAATAGGATTTTGTATGAGACAGGAAGCCAGTGTAGAGATTAACAAAGGGGGGTGTGTGTGAGGTGTATGAGCATAGCACAGGCATTCATAACAGACTGCAGAGGGAGAATCTGGGACCTCTTAAGGCCAGTAGTCAAGGCGGGAGATAATAAGAGCTTGGATAGGCATTTTAGCAGAGTCCTGATTAAGACAGGGACGGACACATGCAATGTTTTTTACGTTAGAAGTAGTAAGATTTGGTTAGCGACTGAATGTGAGAAGTAAAGGATAGATCAGAGTCGTAGAGGACCCCGAGGCAACGAGCCTGAGAGGTAGAAGTAATAGTGGCACCATTCTCCTAAAGGGAAATGGGCACAGGAATGTTGGATTTAGAGAGAGAGAAGGCAAGACGTTCAGTTTTGGAAAGGTTAAGCTTTAGGAAACAGCCGATTGGCAGGCATGAAACACGTTCCAGCACAGGAGGAGAGAGATCGTGGGAGTAAAAGTAGATTTGGATGTCGTCAGCATTGAGTTGATATTGGAGTCCATTGGAAAAAATGAGATTGCCCAGAGATGCAGTATAAATCGAAAAGAGTAGGGGTGCAGGACAGAGCTTTGAGGTAGGTCAACTGAAAGAGGAACTTACATAGGTCATACGCTTGTCTCCTTCCTCTGACCTGACAATTTGGTGATCAGCTGATGACGGGCTCTATTTATCAAAGTTTAATCTCATATCACATTCTGAGATTAGCCAAATTGTGCATATTGCATGGGAAGCAAATTAAGAACATTTTTCAGAAGAACATAGTATATATTTAAAAAGATTAGCAGAAGGAACAATCTCTTATAGAGTGTGTAAGCAGGTCTTTCTTAATTGTATTATAAAAGAAAAAGATCAAATGAAAAGTTGTGATAATTAGAAGATCTGCATTTACTGTTTTCTGTCATATTTGTGGGTCAGGATGCTGTTTTGGAGGGTAATGCCCTTACTCAAGATGGCTGTAGCACTGTCACTCTTTATGGCTGAAATAATGAGTCACACATCATTTATACCTCCACTTTCCTGTCAGATTTGGCACGGCACAGCTGTCAGAGGCTTAAATAAGGCTTCCCTTACCGGATATTTTGTGTTTCACTGGTCAGGCTTCTTGTTTACATGAAGCAATAACTCTTGTTGTATTGACCTCCTTATATGACCCTGTTTGCTGTGTTACGACACTGACTTTTTCACGTCTGATGCCAGTTTTTTATAAATATTGTCTGAAAGCAACCCGTGCTGCTCTCTGTCTTCTTGTTACATCTGGTTGCTGCATGGACTGACCTTACACATCATAATCATTTTCCTGTCTGGTGCTTGTATTGACCACTCAGATTATAGACATTTATTATGTTACTTCTGTCTCGCCTAATGTCATTCTATACTGTCTGGCAGCATGTGTATTTTGATTTTAGTTTTTGCAGCGTTTTGGCTGATGCTGCGTTGGTCCTGGACTTAAAATCACCACAAAAGCAGAGGATT
Organism: Leptobrachium leishanense; assembly: GCA_009667805.1. Classification (NCBI taxonomy): domain Eukaryota; kingdom Metazoa; phylum Chordata; class Amphibia; order Anura; family Megophryidae; genus Leptobrachium; species Leptobrachium leishanense. Next base: position 136,906,218 of record CM019065.1, read on the forward strand.
CTGGGAGTAATCCTCCACAGGAATTTGTAGTCCTCTTTTCATAAGAGGACTTCAGTTATATTCTTTTTATTGCAGCAGCATATTCCACAAGGCATTACAGGAACTGCAAAAATTATGGACAGAAGCAAAGGCTTTATTATTATTTATTAATGAAAGAATCCTAAACGTTCCAACCCTAACATTAAACCTGTAGCCATTCCCTTGTTGTGCCCCTCCTACACACCAACCACTGCAACATCACAGACAACAGTATATCCCTCTATGTCACCTGATATTATTAATGGTGCTGTAATGACATTTTCTGTCACATTTGAAGATTGCCATTTTTAAAATGAATCACTGGGTAGAGGGGATCATGAGAGGACTTGTAGGTCATTTATGATTCACATTACTGTGTAAACCCAAAGGTCAAACTTGAGGGGAAAACTGGTTGAAATATTTCTCCTTTGTTTAACCACCTCACAAATACAGATATCGATTAAATGTTTTAGCTTTGTTGAGTAAAATAATGATAATTTGCATTAAAAATGATGTATTTGCATTTTATGCTGACCAAAATTAAAGCTTCACTCGGTGTATCATATCGTGCACTTTCAGTAATGTATTTTTTAGAGGACTTTCAATACTGTTGTTCTATGTGTGGTTAAAATGTAAAAGTCTTCTTACAAATCATCCTTGAATTCTAATTTTTATCCCATGAGAAAACCAAGCTATATGTATGTGCTTTTGCAACCTGCAGGGCTTCTAACTACCACTGGGCTTCAAATCTATCAAATGACTTTGTAGTCTAACAAACAGCTTCAGGGCTGCATGTTTTCCTGTTGTACATGTTTATTATGGTTTCTATTATCCACTTGGCCCCTAACTGGGAACATTAGAAGTCCTGCTGTTTTATCCAACTGGATTTGAACTGGACATGGAGAATATAAATCCTCTATCCTCCTTATTGATATTACGATATAGTAGTCTAATATAATCCTACATATAATAGCCTTTTTAAAATCAAACATAAAAATTATGTAATATTCATTTTGTAGAAAATAAAAAAAACAAGCTCTATGATGTGTCCTGTCTTTAATGCTGTCAGGTCACCTACTGCAATGAAGTGTTGACTAAAAAGTACAGGGGGCAAAAAAAGAGTTTTCCGTGACCATTAAAAAGATGGAATGTTCAACTGGGATATATGGTAATGTTCTATAAGATATGGAGTTGACATATTCACATACTGTATTATGTTCATCCTACACACCAGTAGCCAGTTGACATTTTATTACTATTAACGTAGCATTGTTACATGTTATACAGTGCAGTTACATTTTAGATGTTTCCCAAGCTGGCACTGAATGCTTGCATTTCATTTGTATTAAATGTTGGGTGCCAACACCAGGTATATTAAATGGGACATAAAGTAGTGATTATCATTCCGACTTGAGATATTTGGGCATTATAATTTACAATCTTCTACTTCACCAAGGTTAGCTGTCTCTGTGCTAGAATCTCCCGGTCTTGTCCAAACAATAATGGAACAGCTTGACACCTACTCCAGCTATCTTATCTCTTGGTAATTTTGCCGAGAGCTGGGAATACAATTCCTTAGTTTTTGAGCTCAGCTAACCAATCTTTATTATAAAAACCCATATCAGCAAGACCCATGTGTCAGGATAAGTAGGCAAAGAACTGTAGACACCCGTCACCTTATTTACTTGATACATCAACTTCCCTCCATTCTATCTACCGTGTTCTCTGATACCGTTTATTAGTTGTGCTATTGATCTTAGAGAAAATTGGATTCCCTATATCACTTGATATACCTTTGCTGAGCCTATCAAAGGAATTATACTTTACTGCTACACAGATAGGGATCCATGTGAGACAAGAATGTCCTTCCTATAGAAAGGTAATGAGTTCTTTGGCAGAAGCAGGTCAGACATTTGTAAAAAAGGAAAAGTCTGTGTATAAAGCAACCAAGTTCAATACCATCTTTTTAGAAACTTAAAAAAATATTATGTTAATAACAACTTCCTCCAGTTGATTTATTTAGAGATTAGTTAATGGAAATTTTAACGAGTGGAGCAGCTTGACCTGTACATGTCTATCACAATGCAGGATTAAAGGGACACTCTAGCAACCATTACCACTGAAGCTCAATTACTTAACCCTAGTGACATGACATTGCCCTCCTTCTTTCTCAATACGTGCCATACCCGCGGTGGAGTTTGAGCCGCAACTGGACCAAAAAATTAGCAATTGTGTGTCGACTTGTCTTGAGTAGTTGGAATGTTGAGATGCTTGTAATGTTTCTCAATGAAAAGCAGTGTTTCTCACTAGGAAGAATTTAATTGAGTCTTTGCTGGCAGAAGTATATCAATGGATGACCAGGCATCTTGCTACCTTTTATAACTAGATGTCTCCGCTCAAAGAACGAAATGAAGACAAAAACTGGGTACTAAAAAAAGGTAGTGTTTTTTTAAAATTGCTCCTAATCAAAAATTTATGGGGTGAAGTCCACAGGGGTTGATATGTAACCCTGTGTATTGTTTTTTTGTTTTCTTATAAATGGGGCTTGTTTTTGCTAAATGTAGTACCATGTATACATTTTATCAATAACCCCCAAGAAAGTATGAAAATGTTTAGATGTCCCTAGGATATACAGGAAATGTAGTTCAACCACTGCTAGGGAGCCAAAGCTAGCTGCCACAGACTGCTATACTATTCATTACATGAGAATACATTATTTTAAAAATGGTCTCTACAGGTTACATATAAAGAGCTATATTCATAGTCAGGTTTAAACAAAGCTCTATTAAACCTACCAACTCTATTCATTAATGGCTCTGGCAAATTTGCCAAAGCATTACATTTACAACTGACTTTATGTTCTGTCACATACATAGTCAAGCCAACTGTGGTCCCCAAATGCATGCCAGAAGATAAGAGTATTAGTCAAAATACCACATATATATCTATATATATATAAATGATGCTGTACAAAATCACCCGCACTCCAGGCTTTTTCACGTTTCTTCACTTTATTAGACCAAGTTAAAAGTCATGTCAACGTTTCGGTCCCTCTCTGGGACCTTCATCAGGACAAAAAAACATACAATGCCCCCCCATTGCAAACACAAAGCTTACCTAGGGAGAAAAATCATTAAAATTACAAACACCTTGGATACTCACCCTCCCGATGTGTACGGTGTCCGGCGTGCTGTGGGGTGCTCTGTGCAAGCGCCATACTGCGGTCCATCCCAATGACGTATTCCTGGTCGTCCTGGTAACCAAAAATGCTTAAACTTCATATATGTCATCCCACATCTAGCAGCCACGCCAATCGGATCACTCATACACATCAGCTGGATGAGAAAACCAAGGGTTGCCGCATTAATCAGCGGCCCACACATATAAAAAACAAAGGTGCCACCTGTATTTTAAAAAAGATGTTACAATATCGTTTATCATTTCAGCGATTGTACTATGCATATCAAAACCATCACTCAAAAATGCTGAATCAAGGCTTTTTATTGCAACCTACTTGACTCTTGCCTCCCCATCCCTATATAAACACCGAGTACATGTTGCGTTCATTAAGTCCCCTTGGGTGTACTGTATCTAACCAATGTATCCACTGGGCTTCCTTTTTAAGCAACATAAGTGCCCTATCTCCCCCCCCCCTCCTAGGTGCGGGGACGTGATCTATGGCTGTGAAGCGTAGTGAGGCAACCGAGTGACCTAATTCCAAAAAATGTCTCGCCACTGGTTTGTCCGAGTGGCCGTCCCGATACGCTACCCTTATATTAGAACTATGGTTTCTGATTCTATCACATAGTGGGGTTGTTGTCTTACCCACGTACGCTCTTACCCACGTACGCTAGCCCACATGGGCACAGTATCCTATACACCACGTACTCAGTTTTACACGTTATTGTGTGTCGGATGTGAAACCGTTTTCCCGTGTGTGGATGGCTAAACTCCTTCCCCGGTACCATGTGACTGCAGGTCACACATCCCAAACATCGTTTACATCCCACATTACGGTGTCGTGCCAATTTCTGTGTTTTCTCTAAAATGGGATCCGTATGGACCAATAGGTCTTTTAGGCTCCTATTACGTTTGTAACAGAACATGGGTGGACTCCTAAACTTCATTGGCAGAGTTCGATCATTCTCCAAAATGCGCCAATTTTTCTTAACTGCAGCTGTTTTTCTGTGGCCATAGTGTAGGTAATGGGAAACCTCAATCTATCTTGTTTTGCCTTCTCTACTGGAGGTAGAGAAGCCTTTTCTAGAGCTAGTTCTAGTGTCTGTCTTGGATATCCTCGTTGTTCAAACTTCCCTTGCATTAAATTTAACTGTTCCTGTCTTATGGATGAATCACTATTATTTCTAATAGTCCTCATGAACTGGGCATGTGGTAAAGCCCTCTTGCAGTGCTCGGGATGCGCACTGGAACCTAATAGGAGGGTATTCCGGTCTGTGGGTTTGGAGTAGAGGGAATAGTGAAGTCGATGGTCCTTCACAAACACTTTAATGTCCAAAAAATGGATGGACTCACTGCTCACCTCACTTGTAACCTTAATGGGACTGTTTAGTCCATTGATATACCCTTCAACCTGTCTAGCTTCATCCATCGTGCCCTTCCACAAAACAAATATATCATCAATAAAGCGGACGTACAATAAAAAATTTTCAGAGAAATAATCCAATATGTAACTCCGCTCAAACGCATACATAAATGCATTGGCATACATGGGTGCCATCGAGGCACCCATGGATGTCCCCGTGCGTTGTACGAACCACCGGTCTTCAAATCTGAAATAATTGTTTTGTAATGCTAGAGCTAATAGCTGTAACACAAACTCCATTTTAGGGCCTGTGTACATTGTGAATTGTGACAACAACTCCCGCATAGCCTCTATACCAGCTTGATGAGGAATAACCGGCTGGGTGGAGTAGAGGTAATGTCACCGCTCTGCATGGAGAGAGCCTGTGGAGTCATGGGTTCGATCCCAGCGAGCAACCTCTCCAGTAAGTGTCCTTGGCAAGACACCTAACGGTACATACTCGCCACCCAGGACATACTTGAAAACGAGAGAAATCTCAATGTATCCTTCCTGGTAAAATCCTTTCACAAAAAAAATAAAATAACCGTGTATAGGCTTTTAACATCCATAGTTAAAAATACCAGATTATCATCAATGCATGTAATGCCCTTCAATCTATGCAAGAAATCTGTCGTATCCTTAACACATGTGGGAATAGCCAAAACTGGTTTCTTAAACAAATAATCTAGCCATCTAGCCACCGGACCTATAACACCCCCAATGGCCGACACAATAGGGCGAAGAGGGCGCAGTGTCATTTTTGTGAATTTTGTGAATTCCATATATCACTGGAATTTTCGGGTGCTTCTGTACCAGGAAGTCGAATAGCTCATCATTAATCTCCCCCATTTCCAATCCCCTCCTAAGGGTTTCTTCAAATCTCCGCGAGATCTCAATCGTGGGATCCCTCTCTAGTCGTAGATATGTTCCCTGATCTTGAAGCTGGGAGATTAACTCCTGTGCGTATTGAGGATAGTCCATAATAACGATTGCTCCCCCCTTGTTAGCCTGGCGTATTACAATCGTGTCTTTAGACAGACTTTTAATCGCTCTCCTCTCCTCTCTGGTGACATTGCTGCGTTTAAGTCGATGATGCTTGAAGATATCCTTTGACTCCGGTTTTAAACTTCTTAGGAACGCCTCTATCGAGGGCTGAATCGGGGGTGGGTCATATCGACTCTTCTTGCGAAATTCATTTGGAACAAAATCTGACGTTTCATCTTTGAAATGATCATTAGGGCGCATAGTGCGACCAAATCTATGTAACTCCACGTGCCACATAAAATCGTCCTGTTTAGATGACGGAACGAAAGATAAACCCTTACTTAGCAGACCCTGTTCCACATTCGACAGGCATCTGCTTGAGAGATTGAATATGGGGGTTAACTCTTGATGGGCGGTCTGCCCCTGGAGGCCCCTCTGTTTGCCTTTGTGCCCCCTCCTACAGCTCCTCCTTTGTCTCCATTTCTGGCTCGGCTCCGTGTTAACGTGCCCAAATGGTCCGGGGCATCGATGGCTCCTAAAAAAGTGCTCGTTGTATTTTGCAGAGTAGAGTTGGAATCTGTCTCAGAGGCTGATTCGCCCGAGGTGACATCTATAGTGTGTTCTCTTGGCTTTTATATTCTCTTTCTAGGCTTCCTCGTGGGTCTACGATTGGATTCACCACTGAGCCATTTATAAACTCGATGTTGTACATAGTCCTGCCGAACTCATTCGAATTTATCTTTTTTGAATCGTACCAAATCATTCTTGTACCGGGCCACCTCCTGTTCCATTTTGATAGCTGCAGCCATCCCTTCTGCCGAGGTCCTCCACAATTCATGCATGGATTCGAACTCCACTATATTCTTTTGTACCACTTCCAATTCCTCTCTTACGTCTTGGATGGCAATGAGCATTAGATCCACGGAACATTTGTTAAGGACACTTATCCAGTCCCTGCATACCTGTGGCTTCAATCTACCCAATGTGGGGACGCTGTGCATTCGGAATCCCATAGGGATGCGTTTAGCTCGATGGTAGTCAGACAAAAATAAACCGTGTAAATCCAAATCCACCTCCTTTTTTTTCAATTTAACGATCTCGAAATATAAGTCTTTGGAGGACTTGGTGCATTGCAGTTGCTCACTGGATGTGGACCATAAAATGGCCTCTGCCTCTTCCTGGGAGAACTGTTTTACGTGGGCTTGTTCTGCACATGCTCCTGCCAATTGCAAAAAATTATCCATGTCCTCCATACACCAAAAAAAATAAAACAGGTGGAAAACTAATGTTTTAAGTCTCTGTGACTGTATTCACTTCGTGCCGGTGCAAAAACCAGATGTAGTGCCATACACCGTTATTTACAAAATATAGTCTGTTGTGGTCTGCACTTACAGTTCAGTTGTATCTCATACCCGGTGCTTGGTGGAGGCCTCATAAACATAAATGATGCTGTACAAAATCACCTGCACTCCAGGCTTTTTCACGTTTCTTCAGTACACCCAAGGGGACTTAATGAACGCAACATGTACTCGGTGTTTATATAGGGATGGGGAGGCAAGAGTCAAGTAGGTTGCAATAAAAAGCCTTGATTCAGCATTTTTGAGTGATGGTTTTGATATGCATAGTACAATCGCTGAAATGATAAACGATATTGTAACATCTTTTTTAAAATACAGGTGGCACATATTGTATATGTGTGGGCCGCTGATTAATGCGGCAACCCTTGGTTTTCTCATCCAGCTGATGTGTATGAGTGATCCGATTGGCGTGGCCGCTAGATGTGGGATGACATATATGAAGTTTAAGCATTTTTGGTTACCAGGACGACCAGGAATACGTCATTGGGATGGGCCGCAGTATGGCGCTTGCGCAGAGCACCCCACAGCACGCCGGACACCGTACACATCGGGAGGGTGAGTATCCAAGGTGTTTGTAATTTTAATGATTTTTCTCCCTATGTAAGCTTTGTGTTTGCAATGGGGTCGGCATTGTATGTTTTTTTGTCCTGATGAAGGTCCCAGAGAGGGACCGAAACGTTGACATGACTTTTAACTTGGTCTAATAAAGTGAAGAAACGTGAAAAAGCCTGGAGTGCGGGTGATTTTGTACAGCATCATTTATGTTTATGAGGCCTCCACCAAGCACCGGGTATGCGATACAACTGAACTGTAAGTGCAGACCACAACAGACTATATTTTATATACACCAGCAGCACAATAAAAAACTAAAAAACAAACAAACAACTACATACAGTGCCCTCCTGGGCTTAGATATCCTAACACCTCCATCAAAAACAAAGGAGAAATATACACATTATCGCACTTCACTCCCTGCACTTTATATACTGTATATGACTCAAACCAGCGCAAACTCGGCATATTGGAGCAACAATGTCCTTAATCGTCCTTTGGTCACATGGATCTTGTTACATAAAGAATTTTTTTTATATATATATCAGATAAATCTATGACACCAAAATTATACACGGATCACAAAAGCGCACTCACATGAATATGAGCCTGTTTATTCCTGGCTCAGTAAATCAGCTTGTGAACCTCTATAGGGGATCCTCCCTTCTTTCTGATCCTTGATATTATTGCACTCCTTCTCCTCCAAAGGTTTAACCCATTTTATTCCACATACTTATATGGGTATAATTCCTTTGATTGGTGTATATGGAAACATTATTGTGCAGATGATTTCATACTACAGCATCACAATAAGTAAAGTGAACTGATGGTACTCACAATCCCCAGTGTTTTTTTATATAAAAGACACCAAATTCAGCACACCCTGTGATCGGAGCACCGAACCTCCGGCAGATCTTATCACTGGCTCTCGAAAAAAAATTATGGCATTGATCGTAGAGAAATATACTATTTTAAATTATTAAAAATAATAAAATAATATTAATAAATATTATCAGTGTGGCAGGCACTGAATCAAAACAAATGTGATAATATAATTACAAAATATTTTCACCTCCACGGATCATAGCACAGACAATGTGTACTCTGCATATAAAATGAATGCCTGAAAGAGTGCTATTTTTTTTTACCGGTTAAAAGCATAAAGTGTCTGGAGATAAACAGAAGAACAGAACGTCTGACATAAAAATTACCCTAAATTGTACTTGAGCTGTGAAAATGGAGCTCTTTGGCACTGTGCAGACATGCTTACTCACACAGTCTGCCTGTGTCTAGCCATTAAATACTTCCGTCTGATATCATGCAGCACATGGGGCTATGAGCTTAACTGTGACATCCTGTTATGCTTAAAGTCCCCAAGAATTGCACGAAGGCACATTATTATATAACTTTGGACTGTGTTCTGTTGTTTTGCATTTTGCAAATTCTGGACAAATATAGAATCCATGTGTATTCCGATTTCCCTTCAGGTGAATGGTGCCCTAATACTTTTCCTCACAAGCTTGTTGCGCCTGTGTCCTCCTAGACTCTGATATCTCCTTCACTCCTCACGTTCAATCGCTAACCAAATCCTGCTAGTTCCACCTAAATTACATTGCACGCGTCCGTCCCTGTCTTAATCAGGACTCTACTAAAATGATCATTCAATCCATTATCTCCCACTTTGACTACTGTAACCTCCTTCTCTCTGGCCTTAAGAGATCCCAGATTCTCCCTCTGCAGTCTGTAATGAATGTCTGTGCCCGACTCATCCACCTCACCTCCCACACCTCTCACACCTCACACCTTTATCAATCTCTACACTGGCTCCCTGTTTCCTTTAGAATCCATTTCAAAATACTGGTGCTCACGTACAAAGCTCCTCATAATCGCGCCCCTACCTACATCTCCTTCCTTATTAACAGGTACATCCTATCCTCCTGACCACTTCGCTCTTCAAATTATCTGATGTTATAGTCTCTTTGGACCCACACCCCAACTCTTGCCTTCAGGACTTCTTCCAAGGTGCCCCCTATCTATGGAACTCCCTACCCCGCACCATTAGACTCTCCCTGTCTTTCCACATCTCTCCACTCCTTCAAGATGTCTCTGAAAACACATTACTTCAGAGAAGCCTATCATCTCACTGCCTAATCACCCTCTGTTCATCTCTTACTCCATCTTCTCACACAGCCCACATACGCCCCATTACTTCATGTTCTCGACTTCTCCTCTTAGATTGTAAGCTCTTGAGCAGGGTCTTCTCTACAGTTCTGTGTTTTTAACATGTATATATATTTGTTATTCTGGCTCCCATTGTACAGCGGTATGGAACTTGTTAGCACTTTATAAAACTTGTAACTGTATACTCTTTCAACACTTAAAATGCATTTACTCAATCTTGCATTGAAAGACAATGAAAACAAAAAACTAGCCATTTGCAAAACCAGCATTAATATTTCTTTCTTTTAGGATTGGCTAGATAAGCTAAGATTTTGTCAAATACTTGAAGGGTTATTCAGAGAAAGGTGAAACTCTGGAGAACTTTTGGAGAAGTGAAAATTCTAGGTCAAAATAGCCGATTTGGAAAGTGAGATAAATGGGAGAATTTTTCTGGTTTGGCTATATTGACCCAGAATTTTCACTTCTCCATAAGTTCTCCAGAGTTTCACCTTTCTCTGAATAATGCTGTTAATATCTGCTGTACTTTCATGATTGTTTGAAACCTCTTTTTGCTGCTAGATTTTATTAGCTTTCAAAGTGCTTCGAGTGTAGTGTAAAACTGACTTACATAGAGACATGCCTGCAACGCGTTTCACTCTGCGTGCAAGGCAGACATACGTTAATTCTGCAACGCGTTTCATTCTGTGTACAATTAAGACATATGTTACACCTGGACCTCCAGTTCCCAAGAGAATACACATAGACTGAAAGAGACCAGTGGGAGTTGCATTGTAGAAATGACTTTCAGAAGATTAAGGATATATACTGTGTATATACGTGCTTAACTCCACTACCTTAAATGTAAGCTTTTTACTATAGTTTAATAAAAATATTTGAGCCAATACTAATATATTTTCTTAAATCTCCCTATCATGTGAAAATACTGTTAATTGATTAACATTTGCTCAACACCAAATTCCAAAAGTTTAAATATTTCTAATTCTACACTTTACTAGTTTAATTTGAGAATATATAATATATATATTACAGTATATCACGAGTATAGCAGTACCTTTTTTATTGTACTAACGTTACTAATCAATAAAAAAGGTATCCCTACGTACTGCTGTACCCGTGATTTTGGCATCTGGACTAACACAGCCTATATATATACAATTTTGCCCTGCAATACTTGTGTGTATCTAGTAGGTATTATTTACATCTATGATGGAAGAGAGTTGGTGTTTCTTTTCACTCTATATTTATTTTTATATTGCACAGACACCAGTATGCGAACTGACCTGATACAACCTGCTGATTGTTATGCTACCTTCTTCTGTCAAATGCATTTTATGAGATGATCATTTCTGTCCATGACACAATCAATGATGAGACACATACTTCTTTATCAACAGGTGAGTATCTTCAGTCTTTATTTTTTTTTGCTTTGTACCAGATTGTGATGAATGAAATGGCAGATCAGTATAGAATACTAGTGGTAAGGAAAGAGATGTCAACTTTTAAACACTTACTTCAGGGAGACGGGGAGACTTTTCCCATTATATGTATTGATGGGATGTCAAAAGTCCAAGAAAAATTGTTTGAGAAGGGACAGATGGATACAATATTGTGACAGTCAAAAAATGAGCTTTTTATAACATCAGGCACATTTCATTACAAAACACAAGGAGCAGCCACAGGAGGTTTCTATGTATAAGGGGTTTTCTCTGCAACGTTATGCTACTAAAAGTGCCTCTTGACCTTGGAGTTATCGAATTGTGAACAGTTCCTATGGTGTGTAACAATTCTTCATTAAACCCTGCCAAACTTGCTTTAATTCACACAACACTCTAAGGATTGGCCCTATTGGATCACGTTTTTCATCTTCCGGATCAATATGGTATATTTGTGCCACATATTCAATAGAGTGTTGAATTGAGATATATAATGGCATATTCCCCATAAATTCTGCAAGCAGGTTGAAATGCTTGTGCCAAGCAAATAAAACTCTGGAACTAATTCAATACAATATATGTTGTAGAACACCACGTAGACGTTTACTGCATGTGTCAATGTGTGTGTATAATGTATGCTTTGTGGCCTTAGGGCCTGGCACTGCTGAGGTATATTCCATTTTCCTGTGGTGCTCCTCCATCCTTAAAGGACTAGATGAGTATCGTGGGGAATGTAACTCTCAAACTTCAGAAGTGACTAGCCAAGCATCGCTGCCGTAGGGTAACTTAGACAAGCTGTGGCCTGACAGCTGTTGGATTACAGCTACACTGCTTCCAGTTGGTATCGCAACTGGAAGAGTCACATATTCACTTTGAAAAAAAGTCTTTGTTTCAAATGTAATTTGTATCACACGTTGTAGATAATTGTCTGGCATAATTATAGCATTGTTTTATGGACTTAGTTACAAATAAGCAAATGGCTGGCATGATGTCTTACATAGAGTATGTTATTAAGTTTACATAAAAAAAACTGCAAAATCAATTGAGAAAAGTAGTTGGGACATTATTATGCCCTTAAAAAGAATACTATAGGGTTAAGATAGGAGGAGGTAATAAACGGGTTAAACAATAACACCCCTCTCCACCCCCCCCTCAACACTCTTTCCACCCCCCCCCCTCAACACTCTTTCCACCAGTGTCAATCCTTTCCATTCAAAGCACCCAAAAATCCAGCCCTGGTCTCTCTCTGATCTCTGCAGGCTATGACGTGCTTCAGCTCAGCATAATGGGGCCTCCAGGGGGATTGGGTGAACTAGTCAATCCAGTGGCTCTCAATGCAGAAATGCTTATATACCCATTGAAAAGGCTAGTTCCCAAAGGTCTCCAAGCACTGAAACCTAAGCTGAGAGCTCCCTAAGCTAAGGTTCTGGTCAAGACTAAGCCCTGCATTTGAATTAGCCCTCTGAGCCCCCCTCACACAGGGAGAGGAAACAGGGTGCCCACAGCAGTCTATTGTGTAGAGTGTCCCGATAAGGTATTGCAACAATAATAACAGTGAATGCCACTCTCAATCCTCCTCACACCACTATTTTACAGCTTGGGAGAGAGACCTGGGTTCCTCACATGGGTAGATATATGGGATGCTAATTATTCCATTTACAAACTGTAAATCACAAAACCATTGTTGATGATATATGACCCTTTTTGTCTTACAAAACCATTGTTGATGGTATATGACCCTTGTTGTATTATATCACAGGAAACCGGATTTAAGATGAAAACTGCAGACAGTGAGGTACCTTTATCCACACATGTTGGTCCTACCTCATCTTTATTGCTATTGGGAAGATGTTTTGTGTCTCATCTATAAGGCCGTTTGGTAAGCCTATCGCTTTTTAATCCTGGGGCCTGACCTTCTTGAAGCCAGTGCTTTGACTCACCCATGTACTGTATAGTATATGCCTTCTTTTTATATTTTTGAAATTAACATCTTGTAAAAAATAAAGAATTCATAACAACGCTGTATGAACATGGCACAGCTAATAATGTAGTACAATTTTATAGAGCACAGCAATTACAAGTCTCATCTTAATGGTATCTTAACCATGACTCAAAGCATACTGCAAAAGAAACCAAAGAGGTTTTGAAGGGACAGAAGTGGAATGATATGCAATGGCCAAGTCAATCACCTGACCTGAATCCCATTGAGCATGCATTTCACTTGAAGACAAAATTGAAGGGAAAATGCCCCAAGAACAAGCAGGAACTGAAGACAGTTGCAGTAGAGGCCTGGCAGAGCATCACCAGGGATGAAACCCAGCGTCTGGTGATGTCTATGTGTTCCAGACTTCAGGCTGTGATTGACTGCAAAGGATTTGCAACCAAGAATTAAGAAGGGAAAGTATGATTTATGATTATTATTCTGTCCCATTACTTTTGGTCCCTTAACAAGTGGGAGGCACATCTGCAAACTGCTGTAAGTCCTACACCATTCACCTGAGTTGGATGTACATACCCTCAAATTAAAGCTGACAGTCTGCAGTTAAAGCACATTGTGTTTGTTTCATTCCAACTCGATTGTGGTGGTGTATAGAGCCAAAGATGTTAGAATTGTGTCGATGTCCCAATATTTCTGGACCTGACTGTATGTCTCTAATTTTACTAGTGAATGCTGCCAAATTGATGTTCAGGGACTCTAGGGCACTGTCACTGCAATGACACTGTTTCGTATGAATTCCATGACATTATCATCCATATTTAAACCTGCGATAATTGCAATGATTTAAATGTATACGAAAGTACTCGATTCTTAATCAATTTTGATGTCGAAGTCAATAAGCAATAAATAATTAAATAAAAATAGAAAAATAAAATCCTGTTCAGCAACATCAATAATACACAAAAAGAAAATCTACACGTTGGTTGCATTGACAGTTTTGCTTCCAGGACATCTGATATAGTAGCAGACGATAACAAGAAAATTAATGTGCATATAAACTGGCCAATGTCATGTATCTTGCTTAGAACGTCTAAATATATCACTGTTTTCTTCTCCTGTCATTTAATTACTCTTGCTGTAATTTCTGGGCTATGCTAGCCTCCCCTCTGTTTGTGCTTGGCCTTCCGTTATGTCTGTCAGCAAAGAGTCTATCACATGGACTCTTCCGATTCCTATTTGGAAGGTGATCAATTTACACAGCAGTTCATCTCCGTGGCATTCTGTTGCTACTTGCAACATCGATCAAGGGCTGCAAGAACAAAAATGAAAATCCACATAAAAGGAGGCAATTCTTCAGATGAGTTTTTTCTTAATCTTTTGCTTTTTCTCTTGGAAGAAAACGATACATACGCGTAGATAATTAACTGTTATTTTGTTAGTATTTTCATCTTGTGTCACAGTAGCAGAGGTTGCTTTTTTTGGATCATTCATGGGGTAAAACTAGGACTCAGCATCAGGCACACTGGAGATTTGCCCGGTGGGCTCATGTCACTGAGCGCTGCCTATGTTGAAATGTAATTATTATTATTATTATTATTATTCTTTATTTATAAAGCGCCAGCATATTCCGCAGCGCTGTACAATAAGCACAGTATAGACAGGGTTACAATACATTGAACAACATTTGACAAACAGTACAGGAGGAGATGAGGGCCCTATTCCCGTAGGAACTCACAATCTGGGAGGGTTGGGGTTGGAAACAGGAGGAGAGGACTGTAAGGTGAGAGTGATTGATGGTTGCGTCAGTGAGTTGGGTGGTAGGCCTCCCTAAATAGGAATGTTTTCAGGGAGCGTTTGAAGGAAGAGAAGTTAGGGGAAAGTCTGACAGCACGAGGGAGAGCGTTCCAGAGAGTGGGGGCTGCGCGTGAGAAATCCTGCAGTCTATCATGGGAAGAGGTGATGCGGGGAGAAGCTAGGCGCAGGTCACTGTTTGACCTTAGGGAGCGGGCTGGGGTGTATTTGGTGATTAGTGAGGACAGGTAGTGGGGAGCTGAGTTAGTGAGGCTTTTGTAGGTAAGGATAAGGATTTTGAACTTAATTCTGCAGTGGATGGGGAGCCAGTGAAGGGACTCGCAGAGGGGAGCGGCAGAGACAGAGCGGCGGGTGAGGTGAATTAGCCTGGCGGAGGCGTTCAGGATGGATTGTAGGGGGGAGAGGTGGGACAGAGGGAGGCCAGATAAGAGATTATTGCAATAGTCGAGTCGGGAGATTACCAGGGCGTGTATGAGTTGTTTTGTGGCGACAGCGGTAAGAAATGGCCGAATTCTGTAAATATTACGCAGTTGGTATCGGCAGGAGGAGGAAAGAGACTTGATGTGGGGGATGAAGGAAAGAGCAGAGTCAAGTGTAACTCCAAGACAGCGAACTTGGTTTGATGGGGAGATGGTGATACCCTCCACCGTGATCGAGAAGTCAGGAGGTGGGGCGGCATTAGTAATGCATATGTAATGCAATATTTTCACTACTGTTAGTTGACCCAAGAACTCTCAGAACGTATCTAAAAATAAAATGCATTTTAGGTAAAAAAAAGGTCAAGGTAAAGACTTCACGTCATCCAGTTTTTAAAAAAAAAAAAAATACAGTTCCCTACATTTTTGCTATAGTAAACAAACCTATTATATGGCTTTATTCCCAAATTTTAACTGTCTCCATGACATTCCTTTAAGAAATGGTGTTTTCCTTCTCATAGTTAATACTGAAAAACTAAATCTTAAAATGAGATGGTAATCATGACCGAGGTTGCCCTTTCCCTGCCCCCAACCAGATTTCATCAGTGACCTTTAGTTACATATATCCAAATCCAGTTAAAATCCGCATGCCTCAATTCTTCGCCGTGAAAGTTAATCTATGCACTCACTGCCCCCTTTCCGTTTTCCCCGATGTTTTCCACCATTTACATTTGCAGCTTATTTCTTGTTCAATCACTTCTCTCTGGGGGAGAGCCAGAGCAAGGCAGCCCGGTGGCAAGTTGACATAATAGTCAAGAAACACGGCATTAAAGTAATACCTTTTACATATAGAATCTATCCCAGAATGCATCCATCTAGCTGATTCAGTTCATATGGACCCTGGGAACGCATAATTTTGAATGCAGCAACATTAAGTCATCTGAATTAGATTTCTAGCCATATACCCCCCTGTGGCCAATACTACCTGGCCATATTAATATTATTTAAATTAACCCGTGATACACTTTGTATCTACAGCTTCTTATTCTCCCTTGTTCTTAGAATATTCTTCTTTTGTGTTCTTCATTCAATCCTCCAGTAGGCTTGAATTGCTCAAACTGATTCCTTGATTCATATATAGCATTTAAATAAAAATACTAAGGGTTGTGGTGGCAGACAAAAAGTGAGATAAAAAGCCTCCACACTATAATAAGTGTGTTTATTATTGCAGAAGCTACTTGCACATCACAGCAATTCGATGAATTGCATCCCAGAGCTCCTGTGCCACAGTCCCCAAATGCAGCAAGGAATTCTGGGTAGGATATGCAAATGACATCTGTCTCACTTCTATGCATCCTGGGTCTGTTATTACACAGAGCCCTAAAATCAATGCTATGCCACACCGTGGCTTTCTAGCAGAGATAAGGTTTATGCAACTGGTCAAAGCCACTCCTAGGACCGCGCTGTTTCGGGTTTGTTGGACCCTCATCAGCTAGGAGCTAGACATGATGACCAGTTGCAGTGGATGCTTGGGATCCGTAGGCAAATCCGTATCTATAAGGCTTCTGCAATAATAAACACACTTATTATAGTGTGGAGGCTTTTTATCTCACCTTTTGTCCTCCACCACACCCTTGTAGATACTGATTTGCCTACGGGTCCCAAGCATCCACTGCAACTGGTCATCATGCCTAGCTCCTAGCTGATGAGGGTCCAACAAACCTGAAACAGTTCTGTCCTAGGAGTGGCTTTGACCAGTTGCATAACCTTATCTCTGCTAGAAAGCCACGGTGTAGCATGGCATTGATTTTAGGGTTCTGTGTAATTACAGATGTCATTTGCATATCCTACCCAGAATTCCTTGCTGCATATGGGGAATGTGGCACAGGAGCTCTGGGATGCAATTCATCAAATTGCTGTGATGTGCAAGTGGCTTATGCAACAATAAACACTATATATATATATATATATATATATTTGACATAGGGTGTTGTTGTGAGTTGCTGAGTTACTATATGGGTATGGTTTAAAGAAATGAAGGTAAAAAAAGTTTAATTCCCTGCAACCTTCATCTCAAGCCCATCCAACTTCCGGCGTCTGAAGAATCGGCAGGTCAGAGGTGAGCAATTGTACTACATTTTAAAAATCAAATTAGACGTGCATTGGAAAGAGTGCCGAACATGGGAATTTCACAGATCTGAAACTAATTCCTCTAAGGAATTAGTTACACTGGAAAGGCTGCGGATGCTCAGGTTAGACAAACAGGCTTGTCAGAGTAAAGTAATGAGTTTGATCCTTTTTTCAGACTGGATAAGGGCATTAAAATTCAAGGGTTGCAGGGGAGTTGCATAAATGCTAAGAAGTGTAAAAACCACATTTCTCCAAACAGAAGGGTTGCGTCTAAATGCAAAAGGAAAACAATAATTATTATTATTGTAAAGCTGGACAGAGACATATAAGTAACCTCTTTCATAATGGTTCCTCCGCACTATATACGTATCTAAGCACGCTCACTAATGTGAAAGGAATTTTACCAGGAAGGAAACATTGAGATTTCTCTAGTTTTCAATTATGTCCTGGGTGGCGAGTATGTACCGTTAGGTGTCTTGCCCAAGGACACTTACTGGAGAGGTGCTCTTGCCGGGATCAAACCTGTGTCTCCACAGGCTCTCTCCATGCAGAGCAGTGATGTTACCTCTACTTCACCCAGCTGGCTTAATAGGCTGGCTTAATGTTTGGAAAGAGAACTGGAATTCTCAGTGACGAGTCTCAAAAAAAAAATTGCCAAAATTCAGTAACCTGATTTTGTTTACGTAAATAGCGATTTTATAACAAATTGAACACAGGTGTTTATGGTTATTTCTAACATTATTTCTCCACCAATTTGTTTGTAGCGGAGTTTCTGCTATACAAATACACATAACTTCATGAATCACAGAGCAAATAATGGGAATAAAATGTTTCTTTACACCTCGAGTTTGAACCCATAAATTTGATTTTCAGTTAAAATTCAACATTTTATTTTGATTTAATACAATTTGGGGGGGTAACCCCTTCACTACTGAGCCATTTCACCCTTCCATTAAAATTTCAATCATCAACAGCGTGTAAAAAAAAAAATTCCACATTTTTACTATCCAAGCCTTTGCGGTTATATAGTCTATGGGTTACGCTTGTTAAAAAAAATTAGAATTGGGAACCCGTTACTGTAGTTTTCAGGAAAAATACGCAATTTCAGCTAAAAGTGAAAAAAACTAAATTATTCATTAGTACAGCATCATTGTTCACATAATAATTTAAAAGTGAACATTAGTGCAGCATTAATTAAAAAAAACAAAAAATACATTTTTATTTTATTGTTTACACTTTATTTTACACCAAACCTGGTCATGCTTGGTACCATTGGAAAGGCCATGCTCAAGCATGAACCTCTAGCTGCCACCAATCGGGAGATACTGGGGTCCTTTGGACCCACCTGTCTCCACCATAGGTGGCAGCTAGTGGTTGAGTCCCTCACTGACATCATTGTGTCCATGCGTGATGTCAGTAGGTGGGGGGAGACCCCGGAGGCTTGGCTGACATCCAAGATGAGAGAATCTGGGAGAACTGTGATCCAGGACCAAATCGTGATCCAGCCCCTATGGAGTTAGAGAGGCACCGCTGAAAATGGCAGACTGTGCCCTTTCCATTGGTGCTTCTCTTTCTTCTGTGGCCATTAGCGATGGGGAGAGAGAGGGGGTCCAAACAACCACCCTCTCCTTCAGGCACTCTCCCTGCTCTTGCCTGAAACAGACATCTAAGAGGTCAGCCCGCACCAGGAGACCACAGCGATCGGCCAAAATAAAGGCTAAATTGCTGGCTGCACGCTAAGCACGATTGAGATGACGTGCTGAGCGTGTCCTCCGCAGCCAAGTGGTTAAAGGACACAAACTATATATTGTTTTTTCTCCTGTTAGGGTTTTCTGTGCATACTCTTCTGCACTACACTAATAACACTCTTATTTTTATTTATTTTTTACCTCTAAGAGCTCTTTATAAGTTTCAGACATTTTATTGATAGACTTTATACAAACATAAACATTAATGAGCTTCTTTAGCAATATAAGACAGGGTATACTTGAAACTTGTGAACAATATATGATGAATTCCCATTTTTGTAATATAAAAGTAAAGTATTAAAAATATTAAAGGGCACTACACAGTGGGACCATTCAGCATTATCTGAGCAGTCAATCTGCTCTAAGCACTTTGCTCCCTCTTTCCCCTTTGAGGGGGCTTGGAGGCCTGATTCAGTCCTAAGAATATAGGGACTTAGTCCTGTGCAGAACTTGATCACTGAGCTTCCGGGGCTTCAGGGCCTTTGGAAATTAGTTCCAACTAATGACTATCAATGTCTTCTGTTAGGTTGACTAGAGCAGTGGTTCCCAACCTTGGTCCTGGTTTTAAGGATGCCCTTGGGGAAATGCAAAAATAAATAAAGAACTCCAGAATCCACAATGTAATTCAATGGATTTAATCCAACACCAAGAGAAAAGCAACGTTTCGACCACAGCTGGTCTTTGTCAAGCCTGGTCTTTGTCATTTCCTTGGGGAAATGCAGACTGAATCCTGCAACCACTGACCAGCAAATCATATCACCTATGCTGTGTTCAGATATCTGGTAAACCTGATCTGTTGGGGTACTTGAGGACCGTGGTTGGGAACCACTGGACTAGAATATCCAGTTCTGGCAGCATATCAACGACTGTATGGCTTGGCTCAGAGGGAGACCAGTGCTGGGTGCAGGTAAACTTGTAAAGGAAACTAAATGGTCAAAAGGAGAGGATGCGCGTGGATAGGGTCAGAAGTGGATACCGTTTAAACCACCTTTGATGCTCCTTTACATTTCAACCCCAAAAATTGTTCTTCAAAGAAGATACATATCGTAATTTAAAATAGCACTGCGTCATACACAAACAAGAAAAGGAAGAATGAAATGAAAAATAAATCCCAGGATCTCTATATTATAAATGAGCATCCCAATCAGATGCCCACTCAGACCTCCCTAGTAATTTGTGTGTATAGAAATAGGCTGATGTCCAGCAACCAGCTTGGGTACCAGTTACTGAAATCTAAAGTGGATCTTATTTTTTTTTTTAGTGACTAAGCGCTTTATTATAGCATAAAGGTTTTACCCTGCTGATACTTTGTCTTATATATAGACAAATAATGGTAAATAATACCATTACATATCTCATGGTTTTAGTCTTCATATGCTTCTATCTGTTTATATTAAGCAACATATGACAATACTTTGGGACCTTAGGGAAGTATGTGTGTCTTGGGTCATTGTGCATATGGTGCATGGGAAAATTGCTTACTATCCCAGATCTTCACCTCCTCTAGGACTACTTGAATGTGCATGGCTAATTCACATTGTAATGAAGCTTGTGAACAGCTCCCTTTGTGAGATGCAAGGCATTATCCCATTGGGGTGGTTATATTAAGCTCTATCTGTACTCAATTGAGCATGTGACACACACTATTATTTCAGGCAGACATGACACCTATTCAGAATAAAATCCATCTATATAAGAAGCAATGAACTTATCCCTGACACATTTACAATGAAACAATGTTACATATTAGAACAAGAAAACCTTCAGCGTGCACTTACTTTACATTAAAGGCCATGTTTGTATGTCTCTGCAGGATGTATCCTTGACATAATAAATGTATGTTCGTGAATATTATTGCATCTTCTATTGAAACATTCCTTTAGTGCTAATTTTTTTTTGCAAAAACATTTCATTTAAAATGTGTTCTTTTCACACATGGTGGATTAGCAAGTGATTTCTGCTGTTGACCCTATTTTTTTTTTAAGCAAGATAATTCCCTTGAAACTACACATGCAGCAGCGTTATATTTATAAATAAACAACCATCTGTTTAATTCCCCGGAAGGCATCACATACAACATGCTTCATCAATAGACACAATCACTTATTTAGATTAAAAATTCATTATGTGACAGATAAGTCTAACCTTTGCCTTCCTGGCTGAGACATCGGCAGAGATTCCATGATCTTCCAAGGTGTGAAGAGACTCCTCAAAGTCACAAGGTATTCCATATCCTTAGCAAGTGAGCTAATCACGAATAGGCAAAATGGCCAGGAAACCATCTGGCTACAGTGGCTAACCTAAACATTACAACTGTCAGGCGAGCACACGTAATAATAGGTAACCCTTAACCTAGGTGCGATACCAGTCCTTGAGGTGGCTGAGTTACGCAATAGCGAGAGGTGAATCTATAAGGCAGGGACAACAAGCACGGAGGACAGAAACCAGTCTTTAGCGTGGCTGGTATGGAGACAGGTAAGTATGGAAAAATATGAGGCGGTAACCAGAGACAATACGAGGTACCAGAGGGGTCTAACACAATCCAAGGTCAAAGGGATACAACAGAATACGAAGTCAAATTCCAAAGCCGAGTCAAGGGAGTATAGAGATACACAGGTCAATATCCAAAAGCCAGGTCATACACAGAAAATCAATCAGAGGTATTTAGAAAGAAGCACTAAGGGTCAGGCAAGCAAAACCACGAAAGGGCAATGAGAAAAGGCAAAAAGCACTTTTAAATATCGCGCCCTGCAATCTGATTGGCCATCAGGGTCACATGGTGCAGGGAGACCCACGGTGGAGGCGTGATGACGTCACACGCGACATGCAGCCGGCAGAAGCTTAAAGCCGTTGAGACCGGCAGCACACGCGCATAGGGCGCGAGGAAGGGCTGCGGGGAAGACGCAGACCCCAAGGCCGCAGGGAGGGGCGCCGGAGCCACACCAGCCTCCGAGGACTGACAATAACCAGTGAACGTTTGGATGACTACATCTCACAGCTGGGAAACCATTATTAAAGTCTCCTGTATGTTCTTGCAAACATTTCATTTTTGTGATTTGGGTGACTTGCAGGCCAAAAAGTGACATGTGCAGTGTGTATAGCTTGTTCGAAACAGATGTGTCAGGTTTTCTTGCTCTTGGTGTCTCATTTTCGATTGCCAACATGTGATCGCAGTCCCAGGTGGGAAGAAAATAGGTGTTTCAAGGGCACTTCTCAGTTTTTTCAAAGCATTAATCAGGCTGGTCCCGAATTCTACAGAATACGTTTGCCTTGTTCCTATACTGATAGCGGTGTGGCTCTGTTGTGCAGCTTCAGTACAAAGGGGTTTGTCCCTAACCTCCGAATTGTGCCGAATGGGGAATTTCACCGTTTTGTGCAATTTCATGTAAATTTCTCCATTCACTAAGCTGTTAATTCAACAAAAACAGGCAAATTGACAATGAAATGTGACGCAATGCGCCGAAGTTTTGTGGCACCGAAGTTGTCCCATAGAAGACTATTGTGTCTTCTATACACAGGGCCCTGAATTGCAACAAAATTCCAGCACTATGCCCTGATCTTCAGTTCAATATAACCGGTTTAAACCGGTGAATCCCACTGGTTTTATTGTAAAAAGGTAATATCTTATTATTTTTTTTTTTTAATAGACCATTTATTCTTATTTTTTGCAAAAACTCTATATTTTAAAAAAAATTTGACCTTTTTTTTGTATTTTTTAGATGACATTTTTTATTTTTGAATAGGCTTTTTTAACTTTGTAACGGACTTTTTTATTATTTTTTAAAGGATCATTTTTATTACCTAGACAAATTTTTATTGAAACGCCCAGGTGTGAACCAGGCCTAATACTTCCTGCGATTCGTTTTCAAATTGAATATGGAGGGTCCCTAGAAATTACGGTGAATTCACTCTTTAACTGAAATTGGAGTCGCCAAAGCAGCCCATCTGTTGACGCTAATGCCAATTTGGTGCAATTCAGTTTTTTTTTGCCACGTCAGGTAACTGCTTTCGCGACTCCAATTTCTGTTAAAGAGTGAATTCACCGTAATTTCTAGGGACCTTTTAATATTCGATAGGAAAACGAATCGCAGGAAGTATTAGGCCTGGTTCACCCCTGGGCATTTTACTGCGCCTTCCTACGCGCTGTAAAACGCTCAAACACTAAAATTCCATCTTCAACGTGAACGCACTGAAATGGACGTTTGCACGTTTTCGTCATCAAAACGCATGTATGAACGCTCATTCCACACATGGCAACAGGCACAAAAGGCACTAAAGTCTTTTTCATTGGACGCCTCTGAAGCAGTTTTCATTGGACACCTCCGTAGTCAATCAAAAACACACACGTACAACGCTCGTTTCGAATTGTCAAAAACGCCAGGTAATACGCTCATAAAATGCCCGACAAAAATGTGCATAAAATGCGCATATGATATGTGCTCGGGTGTGAACTCAGCCTTAGATTTGACTCAGACGTGAGCCGTCCGATTCTGAAAGTTTTTGAATCGTTAGGGGGGGCCGATGGTTCAGTGGGCCGCTGCTTTCTTAATCAGAAGCCCCAGTATCGGACTCGGAGTCCGATTCTGGAGCTTGTCTGTCCGCAATCCGCGTCACTAACGGTGCAATGTGCCTCCCAGATGCAAAGCACATGGCTGGGAACGGCACGCTGCTAGGCCGCCCCCTCCAGCAAGACTGACGTGAGACATCACACGAGGACGATGACGGGCGCGGTCGAAGCTGTGAAGAGGTGTTTGGAAGGGACAGAGGATCGCGCAGCAGGCAGGCCTGAGCCAAGTTGGTGATGGTGAGTATAACTACCTGTCACTCCTTTATATTGTACTTCTTTTGCAGGGTGGTGAAGGTGATGAAATGGATCATTCATCATCACCAGAAAAAGATGAGCTGGCTGGCGACCTGCTGGGTGGGGTTAGAAAGAGAGCGACTGGGGGGGCCTTAGAACTGGCCATTTTTATTATATGGGAGGCCTGCCCTGGAGGTGGGATGGGCCAGGGGGGCTTAAAACTGGCCATATTACTTATATGGGGATCTGCTCTTTGTGGGGAGATAATAAATTATATGGGGGCTGTTCTGTATGGGAAAGTTTTTACGTTGTTGTGTACTTTTTATAGGCTAGTATTAAGCCCATCTGTTAGATTGCAGCTGTAACGTCCGCTGAACCTGCATACACAAACCTATCCAGGCTCTATTCTACAGGAAAGTAGCACTCACGGATTTGATTCGATATTTGCTTCGAATTCAAACCTTAACAGCTGATTCAATTCGAGCTAAAATTTGTGATTAGTAATTTCTCCAAAATGGGATCATCGAAGTGCGCCAAAATGCGACGAAACCGAAAACCCTGAAATTGCACGCAATTTCGGTGCTTTGTGAATAGACCCTATAGTGACCTATAGTGAATAGACCCTATAGATAAGGTTTCTCCTGAAGCTATTTACTCATGAGAACTCCTAGATCTCACATCCTTTCAGGTTTGAGACTTAATGATTCTAAGTTTCTAAAAAGATGCTCAGACTACTTTGTACACTACAATTCCCATCAACCAAAATCACCAATAACCAATTTAAGAATGATGTGAGGACACATTGCAAGAGGAATAGAAAAAAAATAGTTTGACAGATGACCTTAAGATTGGTCAAAAAGGGTTATAACATCTGGTTATATATACATTGCTATCCCTGTTCTTAACGACAACTAATCCCGCTTAATGCCAGAACTACTTTTTTTAAAAATCTTTTATAAGAATAGAAAAAGTGCTTACTTCTAAACAACATATTCCAGGCAGGTATGCATGCTTTATTCTTTCAGTTTATTTGTGGAATGAAGTTTTTCGGAGCTGCCGTTACTTTAAGATGAAGAGGATCCTATAACATGCAAGGGTTTAGTGGGGCAGGTGGCCCCCAGGGACAGCGAGGATAGCTCTGTGTGGAACGTGGTGTTATGCTGAGCTGGTCTAAATCTGTTTTCCCAACATAATCCAGCTGTGAGCTGTGCTGCGCACTATACTGGTGTTTGTGTGCCAGAGGATGAAAGGCATGAAATATTTATTAAAAGCAAAATCCTTCTCTAATGTATTCTTGATCTGCTTAGAGGGAATGGAGAAAAAGGCTGAGGTGGGTCTGCTCAGTATTCATTGCTCATAGGAGCAGCAAACCTTGACTGCACCATCTGCGCGCACTCCACTTTCCACAGGCTTTATTACAACTGGTTGGTGAAATCTAGACTTTATTACAGAGAATCACAGGCAACACGTCTGTCCTACGAAAGATGAAAGAGCTGACCATGATAGACGCATGTAGTATAAATGTTTACGTTGAAGTCTTGTGTAAAAATGCAACATGTTATCTAGGAGTAAATTAAAAATAGAAGATACTTAATTCATTCGTTCTGATGAAAATACTACAAAAGGGATTACTCTGGAAGATGCAGTGAAATTGTCTAACATCTCCAGGTAGGAGAGGCTCAGGAGGATAGATTCAAGATCTTCGGGTTGGTAAGGAGTAGGATTTTATTTGTTTATGCAGTGAATAGAATATAGTGAAAATATTTAAAAGTAAATATTTAAAATGATACATGTCTTTTAATTCCTTATGCACTCATTAACCCATGTATGATAGTGGCCAATCAGCTTTGTAGTTCAGCCTCCACAACAATTGTTACCAATGTTTTTCAAGGCGAACTCTCTCGTTTTGAATTTTGATAGTAATGGCTGCGAGGAAGGTATGTTCTGTGCCTGATCCACTTGCCCTTGTTTACCCTCTCCCATTCCTTGCGCAAGGGCCATGGGATTCACTGTTAGAATTCTGGCATAAGGAACAATCGCCAGCAGTTGTACTACCTATTAAAATGTGCTTCCAAGTTATGTCATTTCTTGGCTACAACCCCTATCAATTTGGCCAGTCAAAAAACCAACCGCTTAAGGTATTCAGCTCTATTTTAAGATGATGTGATTTTAAGTTATTGGATCTGTTGCCTATAGATGAAGTGAGCATTATTGAATTGTAGTGATGCTTGTGTGCAAAAATTGTGCGGAATCTGTCAGAGTTAAGGTTTGTTCTCAGTATTAGAGGTTGTTTTAAATAAACATATTTATGTAGTCATTTTTCTGGCACAAATTAAAGTTATTGTTACAAGTATTTATAAAGAGCCAACCAGTTCCTTAGCGCTGTACAATGGGAGAGACAGAATAACAAATATACATACATGTTACACACATGGAACGGAAGGAGGGAGGACCCTGCTCCAGAGCTTACAATCTAAAGTAGCATCATCTTGCTTGTTGTAATGTCAATTTATGCCAAGTAAGAACGCATCAGTTTCAGACCATACTGGCTTCACATTTTTAACCAGAGTTAAGGTTGCGTTGAAAATAGACTGGTTTTTTTCGGGTGTCATTCGTTTTTTAACTCAACATTACCCTTCTTGACCTAAAGCAGTTCTTTTACTAGACCTGGCATAAAATGCTCTTCTCTCCACCAAGGTACCAGAAATGAGTTCTACATTTATTAACTTACAATGTTAAATAATTTTGCAGATGATTGTCAAATCATAATAAATGTTATATTTATTATGATTCTCATAAAGGTTCCCCAAAACCAAATCTAAGTGTGGAATGACTCTTGGTGAAATCTTGGTGAGTTCCCGTCCCACACATTTTTGTTAGAACTTAACCACTGATGTAACTTCCAAACAGCTTGCATATTGGCCAAGTGGACAGCTCCGTCTGATTGGATCGTAAATTTCGTTCTCGATGGCTTTTCCTCTTTAGAATGTGACTTTTCTTCTCTGTGCTATCTTATTGGCTTTAAACAAGATGTGACTGTTCTTCTCTATCCTCTCTCCTGGGCTTTAAACATGATCCATGGGAGCCTGCTTAACAGATGGTGTTAATAAGACAGAACTCTAACGCACGTGACGTTTATTTTGCACAGTCTAAATGTTTCTCTGTGCACGCATACCAGCTCTGATGATTTTAAGTGACAGACCACAGCAGGCTGTCTGCACAAGGGAACGTGGAAAATATCTTCTGCTTGTCATATGCTCATATTCATTCCCATTTCCCATTATATTCCACTCCATTATACCCTTTTCTTTTAAATGCGTGGTGTTCAATCAATCAGTGGGTCCACAGAGATTACAGAGTCTTTGTTTGTACACATATTAATTGCAAAGCAAACTAGATTAATGGTTATTATAAAACTGCGAGTAAAATGGAAGATTACACCGAATATTCATTTGGAGAAATAAAATCCCTCTGCTGAGTGATTGAGAAATAATGTATCTATACAAAACCTGACCAAGTTATTAACCATATCTGCTCAATAAATGACAAATCATGTGACTACAACAATTTACAAAGTGTGCAGGCCCGATTCAGATACTTTATAGACTGCATTAGGACAAGTGTTAAAGGTCTAAACATGCACGATCGAATCGAGTATGCTCTGATACTGGAGTTAGCTGACCTCTTCCAATGTTTATGCCTTACGGTTTCCAGCGTTCACCAAGGATGGTCTGATAAACAAAGACATCCAATGGGAAACATTACTGTTGGGAAAAAAAACTAATTAAAAATAGGAGGGGATGATCAAGATGCATTATATTCCATTAATTAGTCAGTATCAGTACATAGAGTAAACTCAGCTTCCATTTGCACACACTGGTTTACAAGCAAAGGAAATCCTGGCATATATTAAAGCGTAATTAAGTTCAAAGGTTGAAATATACAATGCCTAAAGCGTGCACTAAACAGAAAGTACAAAAAGTAGTAAAGAGAAATAAAATAGATATGCTCTCAATGAACACTACACTTCATTAATAAAAAAACATCGCCTGAACAAAAAGTCATTAAACTAAGTTTTAAACTTTACTTACATCAATTCAACATGTTAAAACAAGTGTTTACCTAATTTATGTGATGACATAAACCAAGGAACACCATAGCAATGCACTAATCCTTTCACTCCCAAGTGATTTTCCATAAAACCACTGGCCGGGCCAAGTAATTTTATGGAAAACCAGCTTCTATTACCCACACAATACAAATATACAGATGAGTCTCTACTGTGTGTTCACTGTCGTTAAGCCCTATTTGACAGGCTGCAGGCTTCCTCTGCTGGCCATAAAACACCACTACATTTACATTACAGCTTCTGCCCCATGTTTCCTTGAAGGAAAAACTAAACTCAATGCTTTTCAAGCAATTTCAAAACGTCGGCTGTCATGTCCGATGTGTTAAAACTTTGAAGGCACATTCTGGAGCCTATTTGGAAATGAAATTGTTTTGCACTGCTCCAGAACAAAACCAGATCAAGTATACTTGATCTCAGGCTCCTGCATGTGTTTTTGAAGATGGAGTATACTTGTTCATGGTAGTGAAGGTGTTAAAACTATATATATAGTTTTTATTTATTTTTGACAAAGGATTTTACCAGGAAGGCTACATTTGAGATTTCTCTCGCTTTCAAGTATGTCTTGGGTGGCGAGTATGTACCGTTAGGTGTCTTGCCCAAGGACATTTACTGGAGAGGTGCTCGTGCTGAGATCAAACCCATGTCTCCAAAGGCTCTCTCCATTCAAAGCAGTGATATTACCTCTACTCCATCCAGCCGGTACCATTGATTGTTTACATTAAAGCAATATATTAATGACCAATTGATATTTATAATAAATATGTCTCAAAAATATAGAAATAATGAACACTAAATGTATTAAAAATAAATATAAAAAATCTGAAATAAGTATTATCTTTGCTAGTGATCTGGGAGACAATCAACACTTAAGAAACCCAACATTTCGGCAGAAGTGTCCTCATCAGGGAGGATGCTTTTTTTTAACTTTACATCCTTAATTTCCAAACTTATTCCTATTAAAAAGAAAAATCTGGAACACATACATTTGTTTTACTAATCAGACAGAAATTAGGGTTTTACGTTTTTATTTTCTTTTTGAAAGGCTGAATTGATTTACCAGTAGGTAAAATTCAAAAATGAAATTACACCTTTGTAGAGATACCATTCAGTGAGCAGCAGCTTTATACTGTGAGCAAAAGAATGTGGTCAAATAACCAAAAAACCTAAAGGTAAAATAGATCCACAGGAACACACACACACACACACCACTTCTTTTATATCTGTGTGAGTTTTGTTGTTGTAATGCATTGTATGCCATCACAATCTAGCAGAAGGTGACCCACTGGCAGAGTTTGTGCGTCTTGTCCACTTTGTAGGATCCAATTTACTCTACTGGATCTTCTTTATTTGGTAAATGATACAGACCATGAGAACTGACTATTTTTTAAGTAATGAATGTATGAATGTTCCCTGTGGGAACATGCTAAATATATGAGCTATGAAAGTCATATGTGATATGTCAAATGTATCAAATGAACCATATTGTTATCCATTGGTTGCAATAACACATATGCCTCTTTAAGTGACACCATTGAAAAAATATTTTTTTGGGGAACAAAATCTAGTTACGATCACGTTATTTTATTTATTTGTACTTGCACATTCAACCACCCTTATAAGAAATGCATCAAACAATGGCTGTCATGAGTCTGTCTAATGTATGGTAATAAAAGTCAGTAGAGTAGATACATTTTCAATTGGTATGTTTAGTCCTTTAGCAGCATAATATTATAGTGCTCTATAATACTACTAAATTGAGCCTATATTATTGTCAATTTCCCTCTGGAGTTGTGAAAAAATGATACAGCACTTGTATACAAAGCACCTGAAATACCAGGTATCCAGGCAATTCCAGTCAGCCCAGCAACACCAGACCATTTAAGAGGAAAGACATGCTTGATAAAGGTGTCCAATTCTCACTGGCACAGCCAGTAAACTGGCATAGGGCTCCCAGCACCTATTGTCACTCACTGGCCAAGAATCACCAGTCTTCCATAGTACAATGATGCGAGAGTTCCCATTGTTAAATTGCTTCTTGAAACACCTGAAATCGTAGAAATGGGTTTCCGACTCTGAGCCTTAGTAGAGATATTAAAAGTTAAGTCTTAGAATGCTTTCTGCCATGACAATATTTATTTATTTATTGATTTATAAAGTATTTTACCAGGAAGGATACATTGAGATTTCTCTCATTTTCAAGTATCACCATTATCAACTCTAGTTGTGTCTTTTGAGTCACCCCTCACTTTTTGTAAAAGGTTGAGATTTTGTCTCACTTCAGCTAAAACAGGTTGCCTTGGCTAAGTGCACGGCTTGCCCCCTAACACCACTCATACAGCTCTGAGGTCATACATGCAATCATCTCAACTGTCTCAGCGAGTGTTGTTATATAATATCTAGTGTGGCTTGCTAGCGTGACTTGCTTTTTCCCTGTCAGTTAGACCTGTTACTGATTCACTCACATGTTAAAGATATAGAATTCATTGTGACTTTGTATGGTTTCCTCACACCCATGGATGACGTCCATCGAGACAATGATGATCCATAGAGAATCTAGGTTTTTGTGCTTTTCTATTGACCACAGAAGACTGTCAAGTTTGGGGATATAATACAAATGGTCGGGGAGTAGATGTAACATCACTGCTCTATAACTGTGGAGACACAGGTTTGAATCCCGGCAAGAGCACCTCTCCAGTAAGTGTCCTTGGGCAAGACACCTAACGGTACGTACTCGCCACCCAATACATACTTGAAAATGAAAAATCTCAATGTATCCTTCCTGGTAAAATAATAAATAATAAAAAAATAATAATACAAAACGAGCAGACCTTTTTTCAACCAAAACAAAATGTTAAACCACATCCCAAACTATTAATAACTTTCAGATAAAATACTTTGAAAGAAACATGGCACCATAATACTATGACATCATTAATAGCAAGAATACTTAATTAATATTAATATAGTCCTCATAACTACCTTATAAATCAGCAAATCAATCTCATGGAAGCCTTTTTCCTGCAGGGCTTTGTGTATAGTCAGCCAAGCAAACCTCACACTGCATTTAATCGGCAGAAGAATGTTGTTGAGACGTAGTGACACACAGCCAATATATTCTAGTGGCCCAGGAGGCAATTACTATGGTGCCCCCTTACCAGCCTACTTCTGCTAGGGCAGAACAATAAGCACATTAGTGTTTATAAGGTGTACAACTGACAGCAAGCTTTGTAAGTTTAGAAAAAATATAGCTTATTTCCTGAGCTATCAAACTGAGTCACACGTGACTGCTGTGATTGACAGGCCCATTTAGTGTTTAACAAATTCGCAAATGGCCCCGGATAAAGTGATTGATTTCCATCTTGTAAAATGTTAGTTTGTGAGCCTTAAAAAACAAACAGATGCTAATAGTGAGCAGCTGTCATAAATAAATGAATACGTGATGCCATCTGAGGGACACTGTTCCTGCAAGTTACTAGGAGAACTTTTACAAACTGGTATAAATCTGCTGGTCTCTTCTGAAGTTGTAGAGCTGAGGAACATCTGCCTGCATGAAATGAGTAATGATTCACAGATCAAAAGGCAGCGGATCTTTTCTGCAATGAAATAAGACAGGATTACAAGGAATCGGAAGACAGCGAGGTGAACTGGGTCCCACACACTCCAGTGGCCCTGTCACTAGTCACAGGAAACCTTTCACCTCTATAACACATAAGAGGGAATTTGGTATTAACACGTTTTTACATTACTTACTTTCTATATCATGGAATAGTGTGTTGTGTAAAAATAACTAAAAGTCTTTTTCCTCTGCCATAAAACTCCAATTTGCACAAGTCTGCAACTGTTTCTTCCCTAGAGGACTGTGTTGTTTGGCTGGAACCAAGGATCCCGAGCTGTTGCTATACTACATTATATATATATATATATATAATTACTTTAACTTTGCATTTCAAAGCATCGACAGGGATCTGTCACCACAATGGCCATTAATGCTGTGATGCTTACTATGCAATCCCCACGGCGGGTGGTTCTGAATGCCGTGAGACAGCATCGCGCACCCCACTAGCACCAATGGGCTGCCTCCTGCCCGCTCACCAGTGAGCGTGCACCAGGTGGCCTGAAGTCAAACTGTCCCACTACAGCCAATGACCTGCTGCTCACATTAGCTGCATAGGCCGGCCAGAGGAGGGACCAAAGCAGGAGCTGGGGAGCTGCTAGTATGCCCCTGCCAGCATTTAGGCACATCCGCCCTGTGTTAAGGGGTTAATATCTCAGAATGAATGGCATTTTAGTTATGGCATGATATGGAGACCTTAATGTTGTCATCTTCAGTGTCTTCTTTGGAGTCCTATTGTTATATATATGTGCTTTTGAAAAAAGAGAGACAGAGGAGATATGATAGAAACATTTAAATACGTAAAGGGAATCCACAAGGTAGAGGAAGGGAGTATATTTAAAAGGAAACAAAGTAGCAAAACAAGAGGACATAGTCTTAGATTAGAGGGGCAAAGATTTAAAAGTAACATCAGGAAGCATTATTTTACTGAGAGGCTGGTGGATACATGGAACAGCCTTCCAGTTGAAGTGGTAGAGGCCAAAACAGTGATTGAATTTAAGCAAGCATGGGATAGGCATAAGGCTATCCTAAACAAAAGATAAATCCAGGTAAAGTATCCATGTAATTGGGCAGAATAGATGGGCCGAAAGGTTCTTATCTGCCGACATTTTCTATGTTTCTATGTCTTCAATTAGGTTTATAACTATTTATGGCAGCAACAGGGGTCATGAATATACTAAATCCAATCACTGTGTATTTTGGGTATTAGTGTCTCAGAAGTATTTGACGGGCCAATTATTAACTGTATCACCTGTCACCACAGTCATTTACTAACATTGACTGAAGCGTGGGGATGGGGGTCAATAAATGTAAATTAGCAGGTGTTTGCAATAAAAAAGGTGATTACCTAATTAGGTTAATATCACAAAGGAATAGAAAGATAATTAATATAAAGATGAAAGTGGAATACTTTGTCATATGGATTTTCTCGAATGAGGACATAACAAAGTCAAGAATTGACTTCCACTGGGATGGTGCTAAAGGATCTTTAGCACAGTACCAAGTGATAATGAATGACAAAACGTCAGTTATTATTATGATATGGAATAATAATACTAAATATAAAATAATAACAATGAGCTGAATGAATTAAAGAAACAAATCCAACTATAACACAAATTAATAGAATAATAAAATAGGAAATAGTCAGAGTAGACTTGTGAATGACCGTGATGACACTCCCTACAACACGCCCCTTATTCTATTGTTATGGAGATGTAAATGTCTCCTCTATGCCAAAAAGTAATTGAAAAACAATTTTTTTTTCTATTTGCCTTCAAATTACATTAATCTCAAATTTCTATATTCCTAGCTAATTAATAGCAACACAAAAAAAAGTTGCTGGCCTGTTAAAACTCAAGTTATTATTGAAATGTTGATATAACAGAATTACATAACTATATCAAAGCCACTGGATGATGGTTTCACAGCAACATAGTAATGTAGGTAGAAAACAAAACAATATCCATC